>OX384029.1:302500-2702500 GCA_947534325.1 Agonum fuliginosum
CAATACTTTCCTTTACAGGTATGGTAAAAATAATTATATAAAAATCTAGATGGAATTTCACACAGGTATATTATGTTTATACGTAGGTAGTTGTAAAACATTCAATGATTTAAGTATTTCTGGAATGTGGAAGATTCATATTTTTGTCGTTTGACGTCTTGTATCATACGTGAATGTGTATCTTTTATCTTAGTATACTTAGCTCATAAAATAAGACGTTAAAATACTAAATATTTATTGTTTACTTTAATATATTTTCTATTTTTTTATACAAATTTACTGCACTTGCAAAAATGCATTTTATATTTGCATGGTTTTGTATAAATTTGATAATTAATAAACAATTTTACCTCCCGCCTCATATTCTATAAAGGAGGTATTGTGATGGGTCAAAAATTTCAGGTGTGAGTTTTTAGTGGATAAGCACGTTTTAGGATCCATAGAATACGAATAAAGTATTTATAATAATTTGGCCCTAGGAACCGAATGGTGCAAAAATATTTTGTTTATTTATGTCGAAAACGAAAAATTTTTTCGACTACAGATTTGAAATCCTTGTGGTCGAATTAGTATATTATAACCACATATTAAGCCAATTCCTAATATTATTCTTTAGACTAGAAAATAAGCAAGTTTTACCTCTTCGATTTTGTATCATTTTTTAAATATCTTAATAAAAATTGTACCCCTTAGAATTTTTTCGTGAAAATTTGGATTCCTACATAATTTGAACCGAGGAATCCAATGGTGAAAAAATAAATTTTCCATTTTGGCTAGTTTTCGACTAAAAAAAAATATGTCGAAAAATATTAGTCGAAAAATAATTTCGACTACAGATTTGAAATCCTCGGGGTCGATTTAGTATATAACCAAATTTTCAGCCAATTCAGTGAGAAAAAGTTATTTTGGCAAAAATTAGTTTTTTGGCTATTTTCGAAAACCCTTCATAAAAATTGTACCCGTTGGAATTTTTTCGCGAAAATTTGGATTTATATGTAATTCGACGCGAGGAATCCAATGGTGTAAAAATTACGGTCATAGTTAATCCCGCCTTTCACCTGCAAAAATTATCTCGAAAAGTATTAGCTGAATTTTTTTTTAGTGGCTACATTGGATTCCTCGGGTCCAAAATAGAGCATAACCAAATTTTGAGCGAATCAAAAATTTCGAAAATTTTCGACTTTTTCAAAAATTTGCAAAGTGCATTTAAAATTGTACCCGACTGAATTTTTTAAAGAAAATATGTATTTATATGTAGTTTGATACGAGAAATCAAGTGGGGTACTTAAAAAAAATATACAAAAATATTTCTATCCTGATTTGTAGTAGTAAAAAGAGTAGAGTATGGTGAGAGGTTTTGCGCTGGCCACATCAGATTTTTTTACATATATTCCCGACCTAACATTATTAGCCCATTTCATCTTCCCTTTGTTTCCATTTCTGTCAAATCTAAAATTTATCTAGATAAGAATTTTCTTGTGAATGAATCTTTCGATGCAGGTATTTAAGTATCTTCCGGTATTGCATTTCCTGTTCCTGAATATTACGAAAAGCGCCGAAATAAACGTTCTAAAAGCGCCGAAATAAACCCTAATTGAGTCCAATAGAACTCCGTTTTTTTTAAAATAAACTAATCAATACTAACAAAACCCTAATTGAGTCCAACAGAACTCCATTTTTTTAAAAATAAACTAATCAATACTAACAAAACCCTAATTGAGTCCAACAGAACTCCGTTTTTTTTAAAAATAAACTAATCAATACTAACAAAACCCTAATTGAGTCTAACAGAACTCCGTTTTTTTTAAAATAAACTAATCAATACTCTCAAAACCCTAATTGAGTCCAACAGAACTCCGTTTTTTTGACATAAACTAATCAATACTAACCTGAACTTAACCCCATCATACTGGAAGACGATCTGGACTAACTTGTTATGGTCAGAAATCTCATTTTCGAAAAATGCGCTTATTGTACGTTACGATCTGCGCTTATTGTACATAAATTTACTGATTAAATTTCTGCGCTTTTCATACGTTTTGATGACCTGAAATGCGCTTTTACAACTCTCCGCAGATTAGCATTTTGGGAGCACACAATTTGGACAAATATAGTTTTGTCAAAACGTAGTTTGACCAAAAATAATGAAGCCAAACTGTATTTTAGTCAAACTGTAATTTGTTCAACTGGAATTTTGTCAAACCGTAAATATGCCAACCCGTAATTTGGCCAAACTGTATTCTAGACAAACTGTAATTTCACATTCCGTAATTTGACCAAACCGCAACTTCGACTAATATTATTTTGTCAAATCGTTTTCAGTTAAACCGTAATTTAGCCAAAACGCAACTATACCTAACTGGAATAATTCAACACGGAATTTACCCAACACGTATTTTTGTCAAATCGCAGATATGCATAACCGTAATCTTGTCAACCGTATTTTAGTCAAATCGTAATCTTGCCAACTCTATATAAAGACATACAGTTGGGAAGATTACGATTTGAGTAAAATGCGTTTGGCAAGATTACGGTTATGCATAACAGCGATTTGACAAAAATACGGTTTGAATAAATTCCGTTTTGGATTATTCCAGTTAGGTATAGTTGCGTTTTGGCTAAATTACGGTTGACCTGAAAATGATTTGACAACAAAATATTAGTCGAAGTTGCGGTTTGGTCAAAATACGGAATGTGAAATTACAGTTTGTCTAGAATACAGTTTGGCCAAATTACGGGTTGGCATATTCTTTGACAAAATTCTAGTTGAACAAATTACAGTTTGACTAAAATACAGTTTGGCTTCATTATTTTTGGTCAAACTACGTTTTGACAAAACTATATTTGACTAAATAAGCGGACGCCGCGTTGAACCAACCCCTTGACAACTTCGGTTGGGGCTGCTACGCCACTGTCTGTCGCACGTGGGTGTAGGGGTGGAGACTGCGATTCCAGTGCTGGAAGTGGGGGATGAAGACGAGATAAGGCAGCGGCGTTTGCTCCGTCATTCGCACGCGTCACGTCACCCGCTGCACATCATTGCACGCCGCACCGGAACCGGAACTACGTCACCCACCCAGCGTGGCAGCCACCTGTGTGTCAGAACTACAAGGCCATTCTTCAGGTAGGCACTACACAACACTCCTATTCACAACACAACCGAGTGCACCAACTTACTATGTGGACATCGTGTGTAGAGGTGTAGCAGTTTCTGCTTGGGTTTCAAGATTAATAACTTGGTAAATAATCATCCAAAAAATTTGAACCAAACTTTATACTAAAGTATGCATAGTTCTACGTTATTATGTAAAGTTTCAAATTTTTAAATTTATTTGTGTAGAAATAACAACAATTTATATCAAAAATGAGCTATAATTTTTTCACCTTTATGAAAAATTAATTCAATGATGTCTATTATTGTCAATACACATTATTTAAAAAAATCATATTTTGGTATAGTGTAGTCATAAGCTTTGTAAAGTTATTTGGTAAAGACATTTTTTCAAAATGTTTATATTTTGTTTATAATAATCAAATAAGTGAACATGTAAGATCTTGGTTACTGGTAATCTTAAATGATTCACATTTTTATTAACGATGCCTTATATAATTATAAAAAGATTTGTTTGTTATTATTATTTGAAACTTAGTACTTTAATTTTGATAAATTTTTGTCTGAAATTTATGGATTCTCGCGGTTTCACTTTTCCAGAAAATTGTTGTTAAAATTGAAATAATAATTTTAAAATAAAAATGTTTAACGATTATTTTTTTAAATTATATGATTTATTGTTAACCTGAATTTGAATCTTATAAGATTACCAGTAACCAAGATCTTGCTAGTTCACTTATTTGAATATTATAAACAACATATAAACATTTAAAAAAAATTACGTTAACAATAACAAAGCTTATGACTGCTCTATATCAAAATATGAATTTTTTGGATGATGTATATTGACAGTAGACGTCATTGAAGTTAATAGTTTCTAAAAATGTGTCGAAATCATAGCTCATTTTTGCTATAAATTGTTGTTATTTCTACACAAATAAATTTTAAAATTTGTAACTTTATTTTTTTGATTATATTTTAATAAGTTATTTATATTTAAATCCAACTGACTATAATTATTCTGATTCCGATAGTAGATGTTTGTGAAAGAATTTATCTAGGTTTTCGAAAAAAATCTGCTGTGGCCACCACAGTACTTCTTTAATTTTATGCTTCATTCAGCAAAATTTAAACAAATTTGTCTTTTTTCCCGAAATATTTAAGTCGATACCAACTTCGGCATAATTTGAATAAAATATGCAAAAACAATAATAATTATTATTGACCATCGTTTAAATGTTGTTTTTGATTCTTCGACTAGATTTTTTCCCCAGAAAGCTTTAATTTGATAATATAGGTACACTTGAAATAAATTTTAATAATTTTCGAAAAAACAATGTCATTTTTTACATTTAATTTAAATTTATCGCCGCGAGAATTTAAAATTGCCACAAAATTCTTTTCTCGAGAGCTTTAATTTGATACCACACACGATTGTTTTTGTATAAAAATAAAAAAGTTCAGTTTATAAAGTTGGTACCACTGGTTGAATAAAGCTCATTAACGAACTTAAAGTCAGATTTTGGCTCAAAATCTTTCATTGTCAACCAAAGTGCACTGTGTTCTAAAAGTTACAATTGTGGAAAAAAATATAATCGTATCAAATATTGCGTGTTTAGAGGTGTAGCAGTTTCTGCTTTTCTCATGTATATTCAAATTTGAAGGAAAAACAGGTACTATATGTTTGTGAAAGAATTCATGTAAGTTTTTAGAAGTAACTCGGCATAAACTTAGTTTCCATTCATGTCTGCAAATAAAATTTTGAAATTTTGATTTATCTGTAAAACAAAGAGCATATAAATTAGGTAAATGTTGAATTGTAATGTAGTTTTTTAAAATTTTGTTGGGTAAGTTACAATACTAGTAAATGTCAAAATATAAGCAAATGTTTATTAACATCAATATTATAAATGAAAACAATAGAACTTGTTATAAATGTCAGGTGCAGGCTTATTAGAACAAAAGTCACAAAAACACATGAGTGTCATATTAAATTTCCATGTAGTTTGATTCAAAAATAAGTAGTTTTATTATCAAATATTCCATCTAGCTAATAATATCGTATTGAATTAATAATAATTATAAAATATGGTCATAATTTAAATGTAAATTCTTTAAATTCATCATGAAATATGTACCTATATTTTATATTTCTAAATCTATATTAGTAAATTTATAGCTATTAAAATATAATACTGAGGATGTTGCTAAGCGACGAGGTGAAATCGAGTCTCTCCAAGGGGGCTTAAATCGCATATATTCGCGTTATATTCAAAATTTTAACCGTATCAACAACGACAGCGACAGATCAACAATTTTATTTGTCAATTGGTTGATAGTTTGCAAATCATGGAATGTTTTGATGTTTTTATGGTTGTATCTAATATCTAAGGTATTAAGTCCGTAACTAATGAATTATAAGTATCTTACGTATTAAAAGTAACTAACGTATTATGTTGTTTATAATTATCAATAAATATAAAAAGGTAATAACAGTTGATGATACGATTAAATTCATAAACCAGCCATAAAATCGAAAGTAAAATCAAAATTAAAATACAATGAAATATTAATAAATTTATAGTGCACTGATACTTGATATAACAAAAAAATTCCTCTTTTTCTCTACTGGTGACTTTGCTACAAATTATTATTTTATAAACACACATCATACCTGACTATGCGAACCGGGTTATAAATAATAATAATTATAAATAAAATAAGCTTCAAAATAATTATAAATTGACATATATGTGAAAAAGGCTCGCCGTATAATAATGTAATGTGTAGGTAATTTGAGCTATGGTTTTTCGATTACTTGAAGTTCATTATCTTTCAATCATATTAATGTCAAATGCAGATACAAGCAAATGGAGACTCACGTGAGATGATGAAACGAATTCGCTCGGCGCTCGGCGCTCGCACTGCGGACAAATTGTAAAGCGCCATTATTCTTCTGCTTGATTAAAACCTGATGGGCCAAAGGTGATTAACCGCTTTTGCTCCGAGAGTATTGATGACATGACATCAAACAATCATTTCAACAAAATATACCTAAATAAAGTCACAATAATAAAATCCCGCCATACTTACTTTATACTATTTACTTACTATACAAATATATTAATATATAGGTACTACTATTTACAAAACAAATACAAGATGTCTCAAAATGTACTCACACTTTAACTTTTGTGATGTTTACGAATCTCTTAGTTCGCGTTATCAGCGTTGTCTGAACATAATGGTCATCAATTTGAACATTTACGAACATGATTTTTCAATTACATTTGTCTTCTGTATTCGAATGTATTTCATTTCAATTTATGCTTACAAATAATATTTTTCTCGTCATTCGAAGTGTGAGTACATTTGAGACACCCTAAACTATTGTCACTGTCTCTGTCATGTCATAATCATTTAAATTTTACGTAGTAACAAACGTTAAACGATCTTGAAGTACAAGATACCGTAATACTAAATTATAAGTGTATACTTTAATTACCTTTCTTAAATGATACCAGATACAAACAAATTTATAAAATTGAAAGTGAATTAGTAGTCGGCGCTTGATGAAACATAATGAATATAAGAACATCAAAACACTTGGTTTGTCCACAAAATTATTTATTTATAAGTTGTTACGTACGTTTCGTCCGAGATGTCCGAGAGGACGAAACGTACGTAACAACTTATAAATAAATAATTTTGTGGACAAACCAAGTGTTTTGATGTTCTTAAATTTATAAAATACTAATTGTAAGTAATAATTACATAATCTTTCATTTAAAATAAAAAATTATCTTAAATTAATAATTTATTGAAATAATTAAAAAAAGTACTGATGTGTATTTTGTTGTTTAAGGATGTTCGGATGCTGGATACTTCTAGTGGTGGCCGTAGTGGCGTGCTTGTTCGTGGCGCCAGGTTCCACGACGAAGGATACGTGGGAAAAGCCCGGATGTCACAAAGTCGGTAAGTTACAACATCACACACAAATATACTTCTGTAATGGCCATTTGCACCGCTTCCACTTAAATTTTAAGTGTCACATTAATAAAAAATCTGTTGTGGCCAGCACACGACCTCTCGCTTTAACACTGTAATTTATGAGAATTTGGTTTTAGTTAGGCTTTCTTAAATTATAATTTTGCAATAAATTTACAAACTTTTTGAAAATAATTTTATAGTTCTTAGTTCTAAATTATTTCTTTAGAGATAAAAATTTAACTTTATTATTACCTTATTTCCTTAGTACTGTTATTACATTATGTTCAGTTCATAATATTTACATTTCTTTTAAAATGGTGCCACAAACATTTCAGAAATTATGCATACGTCTGTTCATCTGTCACATTGACATATTTATTTTTGTTTTAAATTTTTTCCTATATTGTGATTTACAAATCGTGGTAGGTAAAATTATATATCTTTGAAAAATAATTTTCCTGTATTGGTAAGTGATTAGACAAGATGTTAAATAAATATTGTAAGATATAATTTGTTCTTTGAAATGTCGCATGACAAATTGTAGCTATCGGAGAATTTTCTATATTTTTTTGCAAAAATGGTAGAATGCTTCAAGAAAATACCATTTCCGGTTGGCAGATTTTTACCAAAATCTAATCAGCTCTTCATTAATATATACAAATGTATATTGCAAAATATTAGAATTTTATGTTCAGTAGAATTTGAGATAATGAATCAGAACGAAAGACTATAGTAGGCGCACATACAGACTTCCATACATACACACAGACACACACACACACAGACATCATCGTGAAAATAGTCAAAATAGGTTCTAAAGGTGCTAAAACGTGCTTATTGACAAAAATCGCGACATCGAATTTTTTCACGATCCCTATACCTCTCTAGGCGAGAGGTAAAAATATCGAATCGAACTCATGACAGCAATGTTATTTCTACGTTTGACAATTGTTCATTTAAGGAAAGTTAAAATTTAAGTGGATGCGGTACAACTTGCCATAAGTGTTCAATTCATAATTATATATTATGTTGTTTATGTGAATAAAGTTCTAAAACGTAAATCCTGTATGTTAATAATAGTATATTATACACGACGCTATAATGGATGCTATTATGCATGTTATACATTAGTCGTAGATAAAGAAAGTAAAATTTATAATAATTTAAAACACCTACAATCAAAATACAATGCAATCTGAAAACATCTATTCTTGGCCCATGTTTTGTTTATCTCGTATCTCTGTTTGATATTTGCTAATGAATACTGTATAAATATTTTGAAAATGTTTAGGTACGGATATAATATAATATTTGTTTCGCTGTCGAATAATCATGCTTCAGAATGGATAAATATTAGATAGCAACTTGTACTGCGTAGTGGGTATGGTGGTTGCTTTTGCGTAAGATGGTTACAGAAAATTTTTCTTCGGTTAAGGTGGTTGGCTTCTAGCCGTTAAAATGGTGAAAAGTATGTTTAGTTTTCCCATTAAAATTGAAGTAAGAATTGAAATTTTCGAATTAATCTAAGATATTTTTAAAAAGTTTAAGGATGCTTCCTCTTTGCTTTAATGCCAGTTTTTTTTAGTTTTTTCTTCAATTTTTTATGTGCATGGCTAAACATATTCAATTTTGTGAATATATCATGTGTATTTTAATAAATCGTACATAAAAATTCTAAAAAGTGACATTAGAGCAAAAAGAGGGCAACTTCAAGCTTTTCGAAAACGTCTTATTTGTTTAAAAAATCTTACTGTTTAAACCAATTTTTAGGGAAACCTGCATGTTGTTTTTCGCTATTTTGACGATTGATGAATCCATATTAAATTTAATTTTCTTTGATATAAAATTCAAAAAGTGTTTAATTTATTTATTCAGATATATAATTTAAATCTTTGTTTATTAAAGTAATACAGAGCGTTCAGCCAAACCTATAATTTGACTGTGCAACCGCCTTAATAATAATATATCGAAATATGTTTATATTTATACCCAAATAAATAGTACACTACTATCTATATTCTATAAATATTCATGAAACACTGAAATGTCTCGTTTTACTATCATGGTTAAGATATTCAGTTTCAGTCTTTCAGTATTATATTTAATTACTGGTTTTTGTAACGTGATAGAAATAAAAAAGAATCCAAGATTATAGCTAGGTAACGTAATAAACTTAAAATTACTATAGCTAAAGGTTTTATCACTTTTAGTTTTATGATTCAATTTATGCACAACGATGATATTAATTATTACACTTTTAATTTGCATTAATTAAACAGAAAATATGTTTGCGACTTTTTATAAACATATTTATCATATTCAGTACTATGGTTTGACATTTTGATTTATGTACCAGTATTTGGATAATAAGATTAACAATTATTTTTAAAAAATTGAAAAAGTTTCACTGCAGTAAATTAACAGGCAACATGAAAACAGCAACAGGTCAAGCTCGCACTTTTGGGATTTTAAACCCAAACCACCGAAGTGATTTTTTTCAGTATTTCGATTTAATCTAATGGATAATAAAATCGTTCAAAAGTGCAAATACCGGATCAGAAATCGACGTTTTTAGACACTGGAGAGCTATTGTGTAATTATACTTTGTATTTTATTATTAATTATTGTCATTTTTTCAATAATTTTAGGTAATAAGAAATATAAATTATTCAGTATAATACTCCAATTGACATAAGTGTTTTATGTTCTTGAAGAATATGAGAAATATTTTGTTGAGAATCATTATTTAGTACAAAAACTACATGTTCATAGTAACAAACTTACTTTACTTTCATTACCTATATTAAAGGACTAAAGTGCATGATTTAATCCTGAGGGTGAAGTTTATTTCAGAGCCGAAGGTGAGGGAAATAATCACCTGAGAGATTAAAGGTACTATCTGTGGTATATACGCTATTTTTGCACTTCAACCTCAAACGAATACAAAATAGTTTAAAAGAATACACATTTTGCAATTTTGACAGTAAACTTTATGACAAATATTTATATTGTTACCATAGATATTCTGTAACAAATAGTACGTATTTACTTGACAACGGGATTAAATTCATTCGATTCCTTGACAACGGGATTAAATATGAAAAATAATTCCTCGAGATCAAATTAAGACCCTTATGGGTCGATTCTGTTCAAATCTGTAAGTGCTACAGATATGTAAAATTATAAATATGAAACAAAATCGCAATGAAATCTATAATCATATGAACATTTTTATACTTGTCAACAAACATTGATGTGATTTTGTTCATTATTTAAAGATTTACAAATCTGTAGCATTTACATATTTGAACAGAATCCACCCATATGCCCCTAAAAATAAACACTAAAGAAGATTTTTAATCCCGTAAATGCAAAAACATCAATACAATTTTGCAAAACGTAGGCGATGAAACAATAAAAATCTATTTATTTTATAGGACTGAATCCCCTAAAATATTATTTTGCGAACTCAAAACAGGTCGCAAAGTAACAATTTTAGAGAGCATAATACAAAAAAATATTTATTTCGATTATTGATATTTTATGAAAGAAAGAACATTAGGTATTTTGATATTTCAAGTGTCAGGATATTAAAATTACGCTCTTAACAAAGTAAATATTTAAATTTTCAATTTAATCTTCAAAACCTTTTTGTCATCTTTTATGCGATTATCTTTCAATCTTCTTTTATTAAAATCTGTTTTGTCTTACCACTGATTACAAATTCAGTTTTAATTTTTACCTTTTATGTCCATGGATAAAAATGCCCTACACACAGATTTCGTAGTTTTTTGTACACATTTTTTGATGTTTTAGAAACGTGTGAAAATTTCTACCTCGGAGATGCAAAACACATTTTGTTCATAATGCAGCCGCAGTTTCTATCGACGAATAGAATTTTTTACGCAAAATGGAGCTATTGATGAATATTTATGTAAAGTATGCAAATTTGTACATATTTATAGATCTAGATTGCATGTTATTTGCGAAGTGCTTTCAATTTTTGCGTGGTAACTACGAAGAATTGAAAAAAACTTCAACAAATAGGCGAATAAGATACGAAGTATACCAAGAATTAACGTGGGCAAAACAGAATTTTAAATGAAAAATTTATTAACTAGTTTTAGACGTTTGAGATAAGTATATCGGTTTAAATAAATACACTGAGTTAATCTAATTTTTATTTATTTATGTCATTTTCTAATCCTAAAGAAAGTATAAGGGGAAAATTGTAACGTCGCGTCGGTTAAATAAGAGAATATAAATTTGTGTGACTCATATTTCAAGTAATTTTCAATTTTTTTCTGCACTCGTTCAAAACTTATAGTTTCGTTCCGGGACTTTTGGAAAATTCTGTATAATAGGGGAAGTATTGTATCATAATTTTATGACAATTCGAGATTTTAATGAATCAACGTTCTAGACCCTTCGGAATCCAAGAAACATAATTTTTAAAAAAGTCGGTCTGTCCGTCGGTTTGTCTGTCCGGAAGCACGATAACTTGAAAACGCGTACGAATTTTCGACATTTTAAAGTTAGTTTTATGTTCATTAATGAGCTTTATACAATCAGAGGTACCAAATTTATGAATGAATTTTTTTAAATTAGTACTTTAATTGATGAAAATATTGTAAACATTTGCGCTTTCAATATTGTTATTTAATTTATATATTGCTTGTATTAACTCTAATAAAATATAATAAATGCAATTAAAATCTCGAATTTTATACGAGTACGTCACTCAATGAATGATGTCACTTTGACATTGACAGATGTTACTTTGATATTGACAACTGTCACTTAGACATTGATGCTTGTCACTTATTTCATAATTTGTTCAAAGAAGCATAAAATTATTATTATTAATATTATTATTATATATAAAGTACTGTGGTGGCCACAGCAGATTTTTACCTTATAAATTATGCTATATTGTCTTGAAAAATATCATGAAAATTTTATAAGTAAACGTGTATAAAATGTACAAGAAAAGTTTAAAAAATTAAATTACGAGATAATCATTTATTTGTTCAGCTTTATTTCTGAGTCGCACACGTTTCTAAAGTAAATCTGTAGCTAACGTAAGACAAATAAAACTTTGGTTTTTAATATTTCTAGAAATGAGATGAATCGATAATGAGTTCGTAAAACTTTTCACATTAATTATTACTGAAAAACCGCGAACTGAAATATTTATGAAAAAATATATTCTTGGAAGTACCTACAAGGTATACACTTTATCATGCCTTTTCTTTTACCCAACTTGAGTGTGGCAGCCTCACATACTATGAGTCAACTGTATAGATAATAATTATACCGTGTGTGCGGTTACCAGCCATCAACTTACCCATTTGACAAAACAAAATTTCCAGAACATTTCAAGATGTAAACATCACGCTTGTTATTTGCTTTGTCCATTAACATCCTATTAATATATCTTTGCGATTGATATGTCTGCCCTTGGTAACATTATCAGCTATAATAACCCAAGGACATTGATAATTACGAAATAATTTTGTGGCATTCTGAAAGCACGTTGCTTGGTAACCGCCCGGGTTGTTAACCTAAAAGCAACGTGCTTGAGGTAGCTGTCACAAAATTATAAGTATTTATCAATGGTCGAGGGTTATTCGGACAAAAATTTTATTAATTGAAGTATCATTTTCATTACCAAAACGTGCAAATGACATTTTTATTCAATTATTATTATAAACATAAAAATGAACATAAATAATTGTAACCTAGCAACATATTTGACATAAGTGATAATGTGACATGGGTTGATGTCATTTAATGAAAGAATTTCATTGTATATTTAGTTAACCTAAAACTTTTCTATGTAACATCCCCATGTTAGTAATTTGATAATAATATCCCATAGTTCTCTGAGATGTTTGTATTGAGTATGTAATTTTTGATCGTACTCAGGATGTGGCAAGAATACACTTACATAATATCACTTAAAGTACGATTCATGTCAAGTGGGTACTCAAGGTTACGGTTGTTAGTACAGAGTACCAAATAGGGAAGATTTATGTGAAATTAGTATTTGACAGAATTTATGTTTTTAAATCCTAATAAAAAAAGAAATTCGCAGTTTTTGAAGCTAACAAAGAATTATAAATTTTTCTTTTCCAAGACTCATTGAAGATTCAATTTAGCGGCGCCGCTATTTGGCAGGCAATTCTCACAAGTTTATTTTTCTCCCGATTTCGAAGCATGAAAGAATCCTCAAAGAATCGTTCTTTAAAGCTCTGTTAAATAATTGACTCTTCGCCATGCAAGTAATAAATTTTTCGCATTTTAAAAATCCATTACGGTACAAAACTGCGGTAAAATCTACTAAATAATCCAGCACAAATGAACTACGAAGTTGGCGACGCTCCAGCGACGACGTCCCGACGCAACAAGTTACAACATGTTCGCTTGTTGGTTCCTCCCGCCACCGCAAGCTTGATAAAGAGGTCACCGACTCTCGATGTTACGTAGGTAACTTGATTATTGTTAAAGTTCCTGTCATACATGAACCATGGCGTATTTTATTATTTTAATGCACTCGACAACGATCGATTTTGTGCAGTTTTATGAGAATGCAACGAATGTCAAGATTTGAGACGTCTGCAAACAGGATTAATGTTTTGTAAATAATATCAAAGCTTACAATATTGTTTCATTGAAATTTCAGTCTTTTTAGACTAAGCTAGTGGTCAAATTAGTGTGGACATTTTATTTGTCTTGAAATTTAAGGGCTACTGAAGATGAAATGTCCAGTCTGCCTGTCCTAAAGTGGCCGGATTAGGCTTCCTCAAGTATAAAAAGTTGGGTTACAAAAATGTTAATTATATAAATTCAGAGTTCTATGCAAAAATTCTGATGTGGCCAGCACAAGACCACCGCCATAGTCGACTCTTTTTACTACAAATCAAGATACAAATATTTTGTATATTTTTTTTAAGTACACCACTGAATTCCTCGTATCAAACTACATATAAATACACATTTTCTCAAAAAATTCTGTCGGGTAATAGTAATTTACATTATATGTGCGGTAGGTTCAATTTTACAACGCGAGGTTCTATATTAAAGTACGACGCGAAGCGGAGTGCTTTAATAAAACCTAGCTAAATCCAAAAAGTTGTAGATAATAATATATAATCTTTCATTTGAAATAAAAAATATTGCGAAAAATTAATTATTTACCAAAATATTTAAGAAAAGTACTACTTCCAGTTTGGGGATTGCTGCCAAAAAATAACTGGGTTCTTAAAATTTGTACTAAGACGTTATATATAAAATTTGCAGTTTAAATATAATTTGTGAGTAGTAGTAGGTACCTATATATTAATATATTTCTATAATAAGTAAAAAGAATAAGTATAGCGCGAGGTCTTGTGCTGGCCCCATCAGATTTTTACCTTCCGCTTACCTGTAAAGGAAGGTATTGGAATCATGCAAAAAATCGGGTGGTGAATTTTTAGTGGATGAGCACGAATTAGGGTCCTTACAACTCATTTTTGATAGTTTCACGATGATGTCTGTGTGTATGTGTGTGTGTGTGTGTGTGTGTGTGTGTGGTCAAGGGTTGTTAGTCGCATAACTCAAATACGAATTACCCGAAAATTTTGATATTTGGTATTTAACATTTGTATATAAATTGGAAGAGCTCCCTAGATTTTGGTACAAATATCTTCATCGAAAGTGATATTTTTTGAAGATTGAAAAGGTTAATTGTCAAAATTGTATATAAATTTGGAAAAATATAGTATTTATTTGTAATGAGAATAAGAGGAAAAGTTATATGCAACTTACGTTATAAAAAAATTGTCTTTATCTGGTAGCATTAAAGAACTGCAGTAAAATTTAAAAAATAAATTTATCAAATAAAACGTTGATATCTTGTAATCCATGATCGGTTGATTTTTGTTTCTGCGTAAAAAATATTGACAGGTGAGACGGGTGACAAGTTGGCATACTAGCGCTATATAAGTCCTAAGTAAGATATTAAATGTAGTAATTGAACGGAGGATGGCTTCAACACAGCAGAGTTTTCCTGTGAATGAATCTTTTTATTCAGGTGATGCAAATTTCTGTGTTTGAATATTTTAGATTTTTATTTGTATATTTTAAATGGGCACCGGATTGTACGTATACATTTCTGTTTAAAGTCTAGATATGGCGGAAGGTTGTGTGATGGCCACGTCAGATTTTTTTAAATAATTTGCACAGAGAAATTTTCTTATTGGTGCCATATATTATTCCCTGCGGGATTAATATTATGGCATTACCTATATATAGGAAACATAATACATTTATTGTTCATGTTATACATTAGTCGTAGATAAAAAATTTAATAGATGTGCTGTGTATTCCATTCTTACGTTATTTGTTGTGCTTTGTGCAAAGTAAAAACGTTTTGTAAACAAACACTCTTGGTTAAAATATGCAAATAAAATTAAATAAACTTGGTTTGTTTACTAAGGCCTGGTAGTACCTTTTTCATTTAAATTTATAACAACTTCTAAGGTTATCCTTTTTGTTTTACAACACAAACGCACAAACTTTATCTTATTTGAATAATCTAAAATTAAATGTATACTCATTAATAAATAAAACTACAAACTGGTTTGTCGGTATTAGTGTTCAAAATTTGTTATTGGGTTCAGAAAAAAATCATCCAGACACTTTGAATAGAAATGTAGGTAATATTATAAGATCACATCTTTTTACCTCCCGCTTACCTGTAAGGAAGGTATTGGAATCATGCAAAAAATCCGGTAGAGAGTTTTAAGTGGATGAGCACGAATTAGGCTCCTTACAACTCATTTTAGATAGTTTAACGATGATAACGTTAAATCTTGTAATCCATGATCGGTTGATTTTTGTTCCTGCGTAAAAATATTGACAGGTGAGACGGGTGACACTTTGGCACTACGCCATATAAGTCATAAGTAAGATATTAAATATAGTAACGGAGGATGGCTTCAACACAGAAGAGTTTTCCTGAGTATGAATCTTTTGATTCAGGTGATACTAATTTCTGTGTTTGAATGTTTTAGATTTTTATTGGTATATTTTAAAGGGACACCGGATTGTATACGTGTACATTTATGTTTATAAGTCTAGATACAGCGGAAGGTTGTGTGCTGGCCACATGAGATTTTTCTTGTCATGTCAGTGGAATTGAATGTGTGAATTTGCGATAACGATTTGGTGCATAGAGATTTGAATGCTAATGTAGTTTGGTTTATTTGGGTGTTAACCCTATGCAATCAGCCAACTTCCCGCGCCAATAACGCAATAACCCTTTGAGAATTAATTGTGGTTTGTTGAACTGTACAACTTATTAGAACTTCTGTCTGTAACTGCTCTTATATTATTCTGTTTAAAACCTTTGTACAACGTTGTTAACAAATAGAATTCAAATTCAAACTATGAAACTATTCAGTAGATTTCCAAATGCATATTTTTGTTTGAAAACTTAATTACCAAACCGAAACCTAAAACTATACATATATCATTTTCAATATGTTGTAGGTTAGGTTAGGTTAGGTATGTATGTATGTATGCCGTATGCTATAAATGGCTCTGCATATAATGTCATATTTTTTTTTTATTAAAAATTAAAGGGTAGGTAAGGTATACAGGGTGTCTGTTTTTAAATGAACCAGCATTTATCTCTCTTATTTGTTGATTTAGCGTTTTTTGTCAAATACATGATTTATACAGTATCATGTGTAGTAAATGATAGCGGATGTGAATCCTTGGTATCACTTCCGGTTTTTGAGGAAGTCATAGCAACTTTCAAATTTCAAATGGAACATTGTATTTTTTATTACGAATTTGAAAAGTACATTAAATTTGCTCTACGGTGGTATAAAAAAGTCATATGTTGTATTATTAAAATATTAAATTACGGGCACTTAAATTATGCACCTATGAACGCTGGAATAAGTAAGCCTTGCCGCGAAACAAAAACAATAGTTGAAAGCAGTTTTACCTGTCAACAATCAATGTAAATTACAATAAAATATCTCTTAAATCTAATTATAATAAAGAAAACGCATATTATGAATAATTAAGAAACAATTAATTTATTAGAGTACCTCGAGAGTACCTGACTTTAATTTAATAAAAGATTTTCAAAATGTTGACAGGTAACTGCTTTCAACTATTGTTTTTGTTTCGCGGCAAGGCTTACTTATTTCAGCGTTCATAGGTGCATAATTTAAATGCCCGTAATTTAATATTTTAATAATACAACATATGACTTTTTTATACCACCGTAAAGCAAATTTAATGTACTTTTCAAATTCGTAATAAAGAATACAATGTTCCATTTGAAATTTGAAAGTTGCTATGACTTCCTCAAAAACCGGAAGTAATACCAAGGATTCACATCCGCTATCATTTACTACACATAATACTGTATAAATCATGTATTTGACAAAAAACGCTAAATCAACAAATAAGAGAGATAAATGCTGGTTCATTTAAAAACAGACAGCCTGTATACTGTACGACGTGCTGATCATGAAACAAAAATATTTTTTTTAATATTCAAAAAAAAAATTGCGTCGTATTTTAAATAAACATTTTGTTGCTACTGGTCGGTAGTTATTTTTAATAATTTTTTCAAATCATCTACAAACACATTGTGCGTTACAAACTGATTTAAATTTTATTTATTTATTTGGCCAAATTAATAAATACAATTTAAATTAATTTGTAACATACTGTGTTTTCTAGAAAAAATTATGATAAATTAATGATTTATCGAAATATTTCAGCAAAGTACTACTTCCGGTTTGGGGATTGCATAATAAAACAATAACTGGGTTCTTAAGATTCGTATTAAAATCTTAAATATAAAATTGGTTGTTAAATGTTTGTAACTTTTTTAGTTATAGAGCGCGAAAAAAAAATGTTACACACATGTACACACACAGACATCATATCAAAAATACTAAAACGTGCTTATCCACTAAAAAGTCACACTCGAAAATTTAGACCCATCACAATACCTCTCCTAATAGAATATAAGGTGGCCGGTAAAATGGTTCTGTTTCCTGGTTACTTTTACTTAAACGTGTAATTTTTTCGCCACCACAGTTGATGCACAACCGGGCTCGTTTCGCAGCATTTCCCACGACATGTCAAATTTTCTGGCGGAAAATTTTTCACTTTTTGTCGGATGGTTTCCTTTACAGACGACAAAGTCTGTGGCTTGACCTGTTACTTCGTAATTAATTTTCTAAAATACAGGAATCGAGTAATCTAAAAATAAAAATACTGAAAAACTGAATGAAATCACTATCACTGGTAAAGTGAGTCACGGTTTGCGCAGAGATAATGTCATAAATGAGCCATTGTCATGCAAAGTTGCGCCTTGGACGTAGTCAAGTCATTCTAAAAATAAATCATTTGCAACTTTCATGTCCTTACCTTATCATTTTTTAATTTAATGTAATTGATTTAGCCGAAAATTCTTCAAAGAAAGACTGCGCGGATAATATTTCGACAGGTATATTTCATTTTTCAAAAATAACACAAGTTATGTAAATGTAAATATATGGAATACGAAATGAAATCGCTTAAGGATCTGTCCTGAACATCAACAAAAAGAAAAACATTTCAACACACAAATGACAGAGTTCGTGTTCATTTTTTAAGTAAACGAATTTTCTTTTATTTGTGATTTAATAAAGTTGAATGTTCACAGTTCACTTAATTTGATCTGATGCCATTATTCATATCAGAAATTTAAATAGCACATAGAGAAATACATTTTTATATTCATGTTTTATCAATTAAATAAATTTTAATATGAGATTTATTAATATTTTATCGTGAAAAATAATTTTAAGTCCCTGAAATAAGTCTTATAATCTTAAAAAACTGTTGCACTTAGAGAGATACGGTCTTCAAATTTGTATTAAATAGGTATTAAATATCTGTGTCACTATAATGTAACATTTTTTTAAATGTTTATTTATTAAATAATAATATATTTATATTTTTATTATTCGTAAAAATCTTTAAAACTATTCCATATTTACTGTTTTCAAAATCATATTATATACACTCTTGTCAAGAGAACATTTGTTTTTGTAATACTCGAGTAATTTAATTATTACTATTATTTAAAAAATAAACAATAAAAAAATGTTACATAGTGACAGATATTTTAATGTTAATTACAGATTTGAAATCTGTGTCTCTCTAAGTGCGTTAGTTTCCAAGATTTATATGCTTGAAATTTCGGAAACTTTGAACGCAGTTTTAAGTACCTACCTAACTTGTAAAATTCGTATTATTTTAACAAGCAATATATTTCTGTACATGACATGTGTGCTTCAGAATACTACACCCTTGATACCCAAGAATATTATTAAGCTAAAGTTATAAATAAGTTTCTAAATTGTTAAGAAAGTTTGTAAGTTATTATTTTGTTCAACAGTTGACCTTTTTGAAATAATATACCTATAGATATTAAACATTTATGTGAAACTGAAAGTGAGAGAGAGTAAATATTATTATGTCGTAGGCAGATTATAAAATTAGGGGAAGTAGTTCTATTCTGAAATATTTTGATAAATAATTAATTTATCGCAATATTTTTACTTCCTTGTACGAAGTAAGGAAGTATTGTAATCGCGAAAAATTTCGGTTCTCAGATTTTGACGGAAATATCCGTTTTGACCCTTTCTGAATCCATTATGACTAGTTTCGACGTGACGTCTGTACGTACGTACGTACGTACGTACGTACGTACGTACGTACGGACGTATGTGTGTCGCATAACTCAAATACGGTTAGACGTAGAAAGTTGAAATTTTGTATTTAGGACTGTTATAGCATCTAGTTGTGCACCTCCTATTTTTGGTTTCAGTCTACAAACCGGAAGTAGTACTTTTTAAAAATATTTCGATAAATATTTAATTTTAGACAATTTTTTTTATTTTAAATGAAAGATTATGTGATTATTACCTACAATCGGTATTTTATAAATATTTTTGTATCTGCTATCATTTAAAAATAATTAAAGTATATATTTATAATTTATAGTATTTCGGTATCTTGTAGTCCATGATCGATTAACATTTGTTACTACGTAAAATTTAAATGAT
Organism: Agonum fuliginosum; assembly: GCA_947534325.1. Lineage (NCBI taxonomy): Eukaryota > Metazoa > Arthropoda > Insecta > Coleoptera > Carabidae > Agonum > Agonum fuliginosum. Next base: position 322,730 of record OX384029.1, read on the forward strand.
TATGACATGACAGTGACAATAGTAAAATATGCTTTATATCTTCTTCTGCAGTTTAAATCAAATGACTAAAATATATTTGTGAGTATTAGTATAATAAGTTAGAAGAATTTTTAATATTATTTTACATTTTAGTTATTATTAGTATGAACACACAAGGCGTACAAGGAAGTCATGTGGTGTCCACGTCAGATTTTTTATTTCAAATAATATAATAACAATTTGCAGTATTTTATAAATTGTTCTTTAATAGTACTTTAGGAATTAAAGTATTAATTTAGAGTACGAAACTTCAGTACCTATCTTGTTGTCTATGATTGTTTAACAATAGTTACTACAAAAATTTAATTGATTATGACAGTGATAATAGTGACACATCATTTATATCTTCTTGTACAGTAGGGGTACGTTCAGAAATGACGCTCCGACTAACAAAAGTGCGCTCTAGTTACTCTTTCGACGTTCAGAAATTACAAATATACGTTCCTGACACTTACGAAGATTTTGAATCCATAAGTTTTTTTTGTGAAGCAATCAATAAATTATAAATTCTTCTTTTCCAAGACTCATTGGAGATTTAATATAAACTTCTTATTTTCCAGGATTCAGAATCTCGGTAAAATCCTCGTGAACTGAGTTATTACTTTTGCTCACCTTGTATAACTGACGTAGTTCTAAATTGAAACGTGCAATAGAATAAAACTTTGTATTAATAACGACAAGTTGAGGTGAATGCGTAGACCGAATTTATTTTAGTTCGGACGCTATGACAACTAAAACATTCCCATTTGCTTAAAACTGCTGCGACGTAATAAGTTGTAACACTTCGTTATAGAATTTACCCTTGTCTAAATACCGCGGTGTCCGCCATTAAGGCACTACATGATTAAATTGATTGTATCATTAATTCTGCATTACAACATTAGCCACTTCGGATGAAAGTAATGCAAGCATACTCGGCTAATGCGTTACTAATGAAATTTGAGACTAACAAAGACAAAAAGAGATAATGGTCGAATCGTAGAACGAGGAATGTAAATAGATAAGTTGTGGAATCTGTGTTATGATAATGAAGGAGAACTTTATTCTATCCGGTATTTTCGTCGATAAAATTTTTCACTTTAAATTGTCAGTCGGATAACTCAAATACGAATTACCCAAACATTTTCATATTTGGTATTTTACATTTGTGTACAAATTGGAAGAGCTCATTAGATTGTGGTACAAATATCTTCACCGGAAGTGATATTTTTGAACAGTGAAAAGAATATTGTCAAAAATTTCGATAAATATAGTATTTATTTGTAATGAAAATATGAGAAAAAGTTATCTGCAACTTACGTTTTTATCTGGTAGCAGTAAAGAACTGTAGAAAAATTTAAAAATTTATCAGTAAAACGTTGAAATCTTGTAATCCATGATTGGTTCATTTTTGTTTCAGCGTAAAAAATATTGACAGGTGACATGGGTGATGTCATAACTAAAATATGAAATGTTGTAGTAATGAACAGAGGATGGTTTCAACACAGTAGACTATTCAAACAGGAAAATAAAACATTAAAAGATGCATATCTAAAAAATTAAAAGTACTGAAAAACCTGCATCAAAAGATTCATTGAGCGAGTATGTAAGAGCAATAAATTTTTTGATTCAGGTGATGCAGATTTGTGTTTGAATATTTTAGATTTTGATTTGTTAAATGGGCATCGGATTGTACGTATAGGCGGTTTGCACATGAGTAGTCAGCGCCGCCCTGGCGGGAAAAAATGCATTAATATTATGGTAAAGCCTTTAACAGTTCGACAGTTGTACTGTTTCAATTCAACCAGTTCTGTGCTAAGGTTCTATAATAAGATGGTATGAGGACGAGAGATGTAAAATTTGGATTCACAGAGTAAAACGAATTTCGTAAGTAGATACCTACATAACTGTAAATATATTTTATCACGTTTTATAATCTATTTATTAATTGTATTTTGAGAATTGACGAAAAGCGCTGGGAACCAGTGCTCATTTTATTTAATTAAACATTCAAACGTGTTGTATACCTAATACTTTTGCCGAATCTCCCACTAGAGGCGCTCATGCTCGATATATGCAAACCGCCTATACCTACATTTATGTCTAGATATGGCGGGAGGCTATGTGCTGGCCACATCAGATTTTTGTAGTTTATGTTTACGCGTTTGTATATCATGTGTATTGTTATAATCGTCCTGTAATTGGGATTTTAAATCCTGCAGGATCAATTCTTATAAATAAATAAATATATAAATATCTTCTCGGCATTAAAAGCACCATGTATTGTTTAGCATTTCCTTTCATAATAATGAGTAAAGTAGGCCATTTACGCCCGCAGTCGGCATTGCAAAAAAACAACACTGTTCCGTACATTTTCTGAAACACAAACACTTTTCAGGAAAGCTTACTCCACCGCATTTTAATATTAATCTCGTTCCGTTTTTCATTCTTGTTATTAATGAATGAAAGATTGCATCACAAATGTAAACCGGAAGTGAGTTTGACTGGTTTTGCTGCAGGCCACACTAGAAAGATCAGTATACCAGGCTGTGTGGAGTTCCACATGACGACGAACGCTTGCCGCGGCTTCTGTGAGAGCTGGGCCATTCCCTCGGGCCCTAAAGCCAACCCTGAACAACCCGTGACGTCCGTCGGACAGTGCTGCAACATCATGGACACCGAGGATGTAAGTGCTGACTACCTAACTAGATCGCAATGCTAACACTAATACTGTTATATTGTATGCACTTCTACCAATATTAGTAGTGTTCATAAATCAATAGTACGCCCCTGGAATTTGCATTAGGATAAGTAGAACCCGTATTTTTGAAACATACATGTCTTTTGCCCAACTTGAGTGAGGTAATAAATAAAAATTTTATAGGGCATTTATATAATTACAATACACCTTAATAGAGATTTATACACCAAGTGAGATACATAAAAGATTATTCAAGAGAAGAAAGTTTCTTCGAGTGAAGAAACATTCGTATCTCACGTTCTCACGTGGTTTATACAATATTTTATTCAATTTTGACGAAATTATTTCAAATATATGAATTATAAATTTATTTTGACATAACAAAAAAACTAGTCAAAATGTAGTTGTTAGTGGCAAGTTGTCATTGTTTTTATGCATTTTTGACGTAATAATAACAGTTTAAAACGACAGAGTGATTTAAAAATGTGTTGTGTTTTATTGTGAATAAACAGTTGTTTAAAGTTGTTGCTATGGAGTTAATAATAGCAGTTTAAAACGTCAAAATTGAATAATAGATATTTATACACCAAGTGAGATACATGAATGTTTATTCAAGAGAAGAAAGTTTAGCCCTCGAGCCCGAAGGGCGAGTGGGATAATTTCTTCGAGTGAATAAACATTCGTATCTCACGTGGTTTATACAATATTTTATTCAATTTTGACGAAATATTTCAGATATATGAATTATAAATTTATTTTGACATAACAGAAAAACTAATCAAAGTAGTCGTTAGTGGCAAGTTGTCATTGTTTTTATGCATTTTTGACGTAATAATAACAGTTTAAAACGTCAGAGTGATTTAAAAATGTGTTGAGTGATTTAAAAAAATTTTAATTCACTTGTGAATAAACATTTATCTAAAGTTGTTGCTATGGAGTTAATAATAGCAGTTTAAAACGTCAAAATTGAATAAAATAAATTACCAGGACAATCGTAAGTTTCGTTTTAGACCAAGAACTAGCGGTCAAATTAGTGTCGACATTTTATTAATCGTGAAATTGAAAGGCTGGGCCTTGCATACTTGCTAAAGATGGAATGTCCAGTCTGCCAGTCCTAAGTGGCCGGATCAGGCATCACCAAGCGGGAAAAGATGAGGCTAAATAAAGTAGAATTTATATAAATTATGAGGTCTGCCATTTGTACAGGTTCAAATAAACAATATGTCTTATTTATAAGAAATATTGGCAGATCGTGTCCCCTCCTCCAAATCCTCGTCAGAACAATATTAAGTTATACATTACAGATGACACTTTATAACTGTCAAAAATTTGTTCGTTATCAACACTTATAATTTCATAACGATTGTTTTATTAATAAAAAAGTTATTTCGAGCGTACCATTTTTTGGAACACCCAGTATAGCGCAAAAATGAAAAATGACAAAATATTTAGAATTACAATAATTACGGTTTAGTTAATTTTTACCTTCCGCTTACCTGTAAAGGAAGGTATTGGAATTATGCAAAAAATCGAGTAGTGAGTTTTTAATGGATGAGCACGAATTAGGGTCCTTACAACTCATTTTTGATAGTTTCACGATGATGTCTGTGTGTATGTGTGTGTGTATGTGTGTGTGTGTGTGTGTGTGTGGTCAAGGGGTGTTAGTCGCATAACTCAAATACGAATTACCCGAAAATTTTGATATTTGGTATTTAACATTTGTATATAAATTGGAAGAGCTCCGCAGATTTTGGTACAAATATCTTCATCGGAAGTGATATTTTTTGAAGATTGAAAAGGTTAATTGTCAAAATTGTATATAAATTTGGAAAAATATAGTATTTATTTGTAATAAGAATAAGAGGAAAAGTTATTTGCAACTTACGTTATATAAAAATTATTTTTATCTGGTAGCATTAAAGAACTGCAGTAAAATTTAAAAAATAAATTTATCAAATAAAACGTTGATATCTTGTAATCCATGATCGGTTGATTTTTGTTTCTGCGTAAAAAATATTGACAGGTGAGACGGGTGACAAGTTGGCATACTAGCGCTATATAAGTCCTAAGTAAGATATTAAATGTAGTAATTGAACGGAGGATGGCTTCAACACAGCAGAGTTTTCCTGTGAATGAATCTTTTTATTCAGGTGATGCAAATTTCTGTGTTTGAATATTTTAGATTTTTATTTGTATATTTTAAATGAGCACCGGATTGTACGTATACATTTCTGTTTAAAGTCTACATATGGCGGAAGGTTGTGTGATGGCCACGTCAGATTTTTTTGTTTGCTTTGAGAATTTCGGTTGTGACCTCAATTTATGTTTTTTATCTTCAATAGATTGACAGGTGCTGTCATTTCTTTGTACTGTTGTAGCGTTTTATATATCACGTAAAATGTCAATACAATATACGTATCAAGTATCACTTTCATGTTTTTTAATATTGGTATATTGAAAATTATTATCATGCTGAAATATTTGACTCATTTTAAAAATAAATTGATTAATATTTTTGAATTATATAGCAATATCTAATAATTAGATTCATTACAAGTTAATAAAGTTTATGTATATTATGCATTTTAAAACAAAGTTATATTCTTTGCAGCTATCTTTAAAGCTAAAAAAAAAATAATAAAAATATTTGTATTCAGGATTCCTGTATAAATAATTCGCCAATTTAAAGCTTCAATTAAACGACTCGTCTACGTTTTTTCCGAATTCCTAGAATACTAATTAATTTTTTTATCTATTTCTCTCCCTTCCCCACTACTACGGCTGCCCGAAACCAGCCCGAAACTCGTACTTTGCCGCATCCTAGCTATGCAATATCATTTTGAAGTTTAAAAATACTGTAAAAGTGTTTTCGTTCGGAGTAAACTGTTATACTTTATTATTGACTTCAAGATAATGTATTTATAAACATTTAATAGAGAAATAATGACAGGTATCTTATTAAATTTAAAAAATAAGATATAACCGTGTAAAATTGCGTAAATTACAATTTCTATGAATTTTTTGGAATTTTCATAATCATATTACAATGAAAATTACTTATTAGATTAGTAGAATGAGCAGAATTAGGCGAGAGGTCGTGTGCTGGCCGCATCAGCTATTCTATAATTCTAAAAAATGTTGTTAATTTCTGTGTTTAGGTGGAAGCCCGCGTGCTATGCGTGGACGGAGTAAAGACCCTGACGTTCAAATCCGCGACGAGTTGCTCCTGCTACCACTGCAAGAAGGACTGAGCCCGACCCCTGACCCCTGGCCCCGGCACTAACTCTGTACATACATACACACATAACGATACATTGAAATTATACTTCAAATCGTTCAAATACACTGTATAAAAATCAATAAAGTTGTTTGTTTATAACTCTCATGTGTATCATTTTACTTTCAGCGAAAAGTGTAATGAACTAGCTATTTGCATTGCATTATATTCTGTAAGGGAGGTATTGTGATGGGACAAAATTTTCTAGTGTGAGATTGTACTGAAAAATCACCGCCTAATACTATTTTAACTTTTTCTAAATGATGTCTGTGCGTGTGTGTGCGCGCGCGTGTGTATGTGTTCGTGTGTTACAATTTTTTTCATTGACGATAACTCAAAAAGTATCCAACATTTAAAAACCAAATTGTATATTTAAGGTTTTAATACGAATCTTAAGATCTCATTAAGTTTTAGTACCAATCTCCGAACCGGAAGTAGTACTTTGCTTCAATATTTTGATGAATAATTAATTTTAAATGATAATTAAATAATAATAATTATTATTTGTTTATAATTTCGAGTATGAAACTTCAATATTCAGTATATTGTAGTCCATGATCGTTTAACATTTGTTACTACGTAAAATTTGACGAATCCCTAACAAATGAATTTGTCAGGGAGCAGCTATCAAAATGGTGTTTTATATTAACTTTAATTGTAACTGTCAACTAAATACAATTTTATATGCGCAGTTTTATAGATATTTTAAGTCATGAAAATATTATTTATATTACATTTTGACAGAAACTGTTCCAAATTTAATCTAAAATATGCAAAAGTGAGGTTAGACTAGTCGGTTGCCCCCTGGATATGACGTCATTCTGGATTGAGTATGACAGTGACAATAATGACATCGTTTATATCTTCTTCTTCTGCAGTTTACTTAAAATGACTAAAATATATTTGTGAGTACCTATAGTATAACAAGAAGAGTAGGTAGAATATGGCGGAAGGTCTTGTGCTGGCCACACCAGATTTTTTATTAAATATTTTTGGGACTAGTATTTTTTATTTTCACAAAAACTAATTTAAATTTATGAAAATAGAATAATATGTGATATGTTAAAGCAAAATTTCCCAATTTACTAAAAAACATTATTTAAAAAAATACAATTAGTATTTGTACCAATGTTTTAGACCTAACATTAGGTTCGTGCCTAGTGTTAAAAATCTCACTTTCAGTAGCATGCAAGTGGCGCATTGTGAATACGAAACCAATTATAAGTTGCAGTAATTAGGAGTCGCACGTGTGGGGATTATTTTACTTGTGATTGTATTATTCAATGAAACTTTCCTTGTTTTGGTTAATTACTTTCTCTTTGTGTCCTGGTGGTCAAAATTATTTTGTTCTAATTATAAATTTATTTTGAGTGAAATTTTAAGTGTTTCTAGAAGCTTTTTTATCACAACTGCAGGAATCAACAAAGGTAAGAGGGTAAGAGATATCTATATCAGATTGAATAATTATTATTTCGCGTATTTATAAAATACATACACAGCTTTGAAAATAAGAAAAATACTAAATAAAATTATTATTAAATCTTACAATTCGTGTTTCCTTTATATAACTTTATAACTTATTTTATTTTAATTTAGGCTGCTGTGAACACTTCCATAATAATCTATTTATTAGATTTTTTTTTAAATTTCCTTGTTGCGACTTCTTACAAATAATAATTGCATAAGTATAACAATAAATAAAATTACCTAACGCATAAGTAATCTGTGTTTACTATTCAAATATTACAATAAACTTTAAAAGTTTTCAAGTAACAATCCCGAAACGAATAACTTAATCTTAATTGTACTTTTGTCTCTAAAATAAATGTAACTGGATTATTCTACAGACTTAATTCAATTCAAAGCGAAAACTAGTCTTTTGATATGAAGTGAATTATTTTCTTCGAGTAACTTTAACCACAGAATAACAATACATAGAAGTAGTTTTGATTTCTCCTACCTATACATATTTTTTGAGGCAGTATTCTATAAAATATCACGTATTTTACTGTACTAAATCTAAAAAATTAATTATAATTTTAAAATATTTGGTTTGTCGGCTGTTGATTTATTCTCCTATCTATTTATTCAATAACTTGAAACGAAAATTTGAAATTTAATTTTATATTTCATTCTCCATTCTACCTAATTTTGTATGATAATTCCTAGATAACTATTTAGGATCCTTGAATAAATACATATTTTGGTATATAATGCATCTAAATCACGGAAAAAAAATCACAGTTCTGAAGCTATTAATGAATTAAAAAAATTCTTTTCCAAGCCGGTATTTGACAGGAAATTCTCACCAAGATTATTTTTCTCAATTTATAGAAACATGAAAGAAACCAGTGGCACTCAACATGTTTTCTTTAAGTAAACCATCCTTAATTTTACGAATTTTTGAAACATTATTTTGTTACAACATCAGTAGAACGAGTTACATCATATACCCTTAAAGTTTGATCTATAAGTACAGAAACACTCTGTATTTAAGGTAGATATTCCATTTATTATAAACTCAAATTTTTAAAGAATAGGCTTTATTTTAAAAAAAACAATGGATGTATATATGAATAAAAAGGTATTAAAAGTGATATGATAATACACTCTGAAAACGAAGTAGGTATTTTATATTTCAAAACCAAATATTCTTTTGTTATAAACGCAAAACGAAAACAACAAAGTTTAATAACAAATAAAATTCAATATACGAGTCGAGTATACGTATGCATACGACATCAAAAAACGAACGAATTACTCGTTACCTGTTACACGCGGCACGAGACGAGCACAAAAATACGCCGGGGAAATCCACCCACAAAATTAAAAAAGCCACTCCGAACTTCCAGAAGAAACGAAGAAAGTCAAACGATTCTTTATACAGGTGTACCAAAACTTCCAGTGCATACGATTTACAAAGAATTTTATAGAAATTCTGTAAATTAATAGTATATTATATATTAAAGGACTAAAGTGCATGATTTAATCCTGAGGGTGAAGTTTATTTCACGAGCCGAAGGTGAGGGAAATAATCACCAGAGGGATTAAAGGTACTTTAGTCCTGTGGTACGCTATTTTTGCACTTCATCCTCAAACGAATACAAAATAGTTTAAAAGAATACCTACCTACACATTTTGTAATTTTGGCAGTAAACTTTATGACAAATATTTATATTGTTACCATACTCTGTAACAAATAGCACTTGCCAACAGGATTAATTAATTCAATTCCTTGACAGCGGAATTAAATATAAAAAATAATCCCTTGGAATCAAATTAAGAGCCTTAGTCCCTAAATAAAGACTAAAGAAGAGTTTTAGTCCCGAAAGTGCAAAAAGGTACTTATGGTTAATTTACTTGGTCTAATTTAAGGCGGTGTGAGGTGAGGCCAAAGCAGTCAAATAATGAGAAATAAATCATTAAAAATCGTAGAGGTCAAATTAGTGTGGACATTTTATTAGTCGTGAAATTGAAGGGCTTGGGAATTGCATATCTGCTGAAGATGGAATGTCCAGTCTACCAGTCCTAAGTGTCCGGATTAGGCTTCCTCAATATCGGCATCAATATTCGATATTTTTGTCGTGGGATCCATAGGCTTAACGTAGCGAGTGTATTGTGGCCAATACAAGAATGGAAAATTTTATTTCAATAAGGATTATATACTTAAAGGATCAATAAACAAACAAAAAATTGTAGTTAATTAAAAAATTCTTAAAATATCCAATTTATGCAAACTTTATTATTATTATTTATTATTTATTATCTCATAAAGTTGGAATTTTCTTAAATTTAAATTGGATTTATTTCCTATTAAGATAGATTCAGACCTACTTAATTATAAGTATAAGTGCTAAGTTAACCAATCAGCGCTTCCACAAAATTACAAGTGCGAACGATGAGCGCTGGTTGCTGGTTGGTTAAATTACCCACTTACACTTATAATTGAGTAGGTCTGAATCTAAAAAAAATATTCATAATATTTCAAAAAGGCACATCTGTAGATTAGTTCTTTGTCTATAATGTTTATAAAATAAATACTAAACTGACAGTTTACTCAAAACGAAAACACTTTTGCAGTATTGTTTAACCTGAAAATGACATAGCATAAGTACGATGCGGAAAAGTACCAGTTTCGGGCTGGTTTCGGGCAGCCGTAGTAGTGGAATAAAAAAAGTAAAATCAACAGTATTTTAGGAATTTGGAATTCTTTATAGTGACGCGAAAAATATTCTTTCAGATATTTAGAAATCATTTTTAGAATTGAAAAACTATTTTTACCTCGCAGTTATGATGCACCTGTATCGAAGTAGTTTACTCCAAATTCCAAATATACCAGAGCTCTTATTAAAGCAACAGTTAACGGTTAATTGCAAACCAAACGCTAATTAAAAGCGCATTACTCGCCACACCTCCGTTTAAGTAATTAAAACTCCTCACGCAACGCAAGTACGAGGGCCACTGCTTCGCTACCGCTGATAACAACTAATTACATCTATAGGTATCTATCATTAATTAGCCCGTGCTTTCTGCATTCAGTTCATTCATTACTTCGATCTGTTGTTGTGTTGTATCGTACCGCTATTGTTGTTGCTACTATTCGCTTGCTTGGAGGATTTTGACATTTTGATTAAAATGATCCTCACCGTGCTAGAGCGTTTATTGTTTTGTTAAATATAATAATCTAAAGGTTTTGTGGAAGATAAAAGTAATCTACAGAATGCTAGATGCGGAATTTTAATCGAAATATGTTAATTTGAATTTTTACAATTTTTGTTCTTCATTATTAAATATAATAATCTAAAGATATTGTTGAAGATAGAAGTACAATCTACAAAATGCAAGATGCAGAATTTTTATCGAAATATGTTAATTTGAATTTTGACAATTTTTGTTATATTTGAACACAAATATCTTCTATTTTTAAACGAATTTTAAAAATTCGATCGGTAATTTTGCAGATCCAAGCTTTGTTGACAACATATTAAAATTTGAAGTCAATTTACTTATAAATAAAAGCGCGCGAAAACCCTATTTTTTACCTTCCGCTTACCTGTAAAGGAAGGTATTGGAATCATGCAAAAAATCGGGTAGTGAGTTTTTAGTGGATGAGCACGAATTAGGGGCCTTACAACTCATTTTTGATAGTTCCACGATGATGTCTGTATGTATGTGTGTGCGTGCGTGTGTGTGTATGTGTGTGGTCCGGGCCGATGCCGTCTGTCGCATAACTCAAATACGAATTACCCAAAAAATTTGATATTTGGTATTTTACAATTGTATACGAATAGGAAGAGCTCATTAAATTTTGGTACAAATATCTTCATCGGAAGTGATATTTTTTGAAGATTGAAAAGATTAAGTGTCAAAAATTTCTATAAATTTGGATAAATATAGTATTTATTTGTAATAAGAATAAGAGGAAAAGTTATTTGCAATTTACGTTATAAAAAAATTGTCTTTATCTGGTAGCATTAAAGAACTGCAGTAAAATTTAAAAAATAAATTTATCAAATAAAACGTTGAAATCTTGTAATCCATGTTCGGTTGATTTTTGTTTCTGCATAAAAAATATTGACAGTTGTGACGGGTGACAAGTTGGCATACTAGCGCTATATAAGTCATAAGTAAGATATTAAATGTAGTAATTGAACGGAGGATGGCTTCAACACAGCAGAGTTTTCCTGTGAATGAATCTTTTTATTCAGGTGATGCAAATTTCTGTGTTTGAATATTTTAGATTTTTATTAGTTGGTATATTTTAAGTGGGCACCGGATTGTACGTATACATTTCTGTGTAAAGTCTAGATATGGCGGAAGGTTGTGTAATGGCCACGTCAGATTTTTTTTACAAATATTGCAGTTTTCTTTCAAATAGGGTGTTAAAATTATTTTTCCCCTCCAACATAAATTATTTGTTATTTTTATGTTTAACAAAACAATAAGTGCAAATGATTCTACGTTTCTATGACCTGTTTGGTTTCAGTTTTGAGTAATGAAAATTTTAATGTTTTATAAAAATTATGGCTGTTTTATTTTGACTACTGTCTTGGGTGTTGTAGCGACATTATTTTATTTATGTACCTATGTATTTAGGTTAGTCAGTAGGCGTAATTGTAATATTAATTACCTCTCGCATCATATTCTATAAGAGAGGTATTGTAACGGGTCAAAATTTTCGAGTATGAGTTTTTGGTGGATAAGCACGTTTCAGGGTCTCTACAATACGAATTTAAAATTTTCACGATGATGTCTGTGTGTGTGTGTGTGTGCATATGGACGTAAGAATGTATGGACTGACGATTTTTCGTCGACGATAATTTAAAAAGTATCAAACCGTTAATAACCAAATTTCATATTTAAGGTTTTAATAAGGATCTTAACACCGGATAAGATTTTGGTAGAAATTCGCAAATCTGAAGTAGTACTTTTGAAGCTTGATATATAGTTTTCCTTAAATAAATTGGTACATTATTTATTTATTACAATTATTGCAGTAAAAAATATTATTGTTAAGACAATGACAGTAGACATCTTTTGCTTGTATCTTGGTTTACATATTACATGAACATAAAACTATTAAAATGTAAATAAAACTATAATTTAGATTTGAAAGGAATGCTTATAGGTCAATGTTGTACAAACGTAATAATTTATAATGTTTATATTATTTATTAGATTAGTAGAATAAGCAGAATTAGGCGAGAGGTCGTGTGCTGGCCACATCAGAGTTTTTAAATTTAAAAATACAGATAACTTGAAGCTAAGATACCTAGTCTTATGTTGGCAACATAAATTTATTTCATCTTAATAAAAATTACAATACTGATGAACAAACCTTTAATTGAATGAAACTTCTCTAATTAGCAAATCCAGTATAAAATCAAGGTGCATCCATTAGAACGCAAGTAGCATATAGCACAAAAAATATAACTAAACATAAGTGAACCCAAAGTCATGAATATTCATCCCTTCAGAACTCAGAGACCCGAGTTGTTATAAAATTAAATTAACATCCCGTCTCCCACGATTTCAGCAAATAGATACCATACCACACACAATCAGACAGAGCATTATTGATATGTACAACGGAGTGAGTTGTTATCCACGGCTAAGACCACGCATTCATCAAATCTACACTCAGTCGCTTCAAAGGTCCACACTTCACAATATGTATTTAAACAAAGGGAAATTTGTTTAATGTACGTACTCTACCCAGGTCCTGTTGTTATTTAGTTCATGTTACAAGCTTTGATAATTCGTTGGGTAGTTTAATTGATGTGTAAAATTGTTTAAACGGAACAATTATTATGCCGTCTGTTTTTTCCGAATTTCTAGAATACTCTCGATTTTACTTTTTTTCTATTCCACCCTTTTTCCCCAGTACTACGGCTGCCTGAAACCAGCCTGAAACTCGTACTTTGCCGCATCCTAGCTATACGATGTCGTTTTGAAGTTGAAAAATACTGTAAAAGTGTTTTCGTTGCGAGTAAACTGTCAGATTATTATTAAATTCAGGATAATGTTTTATAAACATTAAAAGAGATTAATTAAAGATTTTGAAGATTCCGCACTTGTAGTATTCTTCGTTAATCTAATCGCTAATTTGGAACCTCTACTACGAACACCACCAACAGTTAATTGAGTATATATATCTTAGGAGACCAAATTTTCTTGTCATTAAAGAAAATATAAATAAAAGCGTGACCCCATTTGATCCTCTCACGGAGTATATTTTTTGTAAGATAATTTTTTTTATCACATATTGCAAATTTTCAATTTTCCGAGCTTATTGCAAAGCGGCTAGAAAATGTTCTCCGGAAAATACCGGAGTTTTCAATTCGGCGGCGACTGAAATACGAAATACCGGAATAATTTCCGGATTCATGTTGCCAACTTACAAGATATTAACCTGATTTTTTACGATATTACCTTGGAAAATGTGTTTTAAATTTTAAAGCCATGTGTGAAATAAATACATAGGGGAGTGGCATACCGGGTGTAGAACTTTTTTCTGACCTATAGGAAATACAACGTTAAAATTTTAATTTCGCTTTTTACCTATTGCTTTTAGAGTCAAACTGTAGGTAAATACAAAAGATGTTCAGAATAAAAAACTGCATCCAATGAGCCCTTATTGATATAAAACGTTCCTGTCACGAGATAAACGTAAATTAAATTTGCCATATTGAGCTTTTTACAGAGTGCCATGAGAAATAAAACGTATTATTCAGATAAAAAAAATAAATACTTCAATTAATTACGATAAAATGTACCTTAGGAAGAAAAGAAGGAAAAGAAAATAATTATTAATTTATTTCTTGATAATCAATTCGAACAACAATTTCAAATCTGTCAATAATTGTCAGAGTGACGGAATAAATATTTTTGTTCTGAAAGTCTGAAACTAGCCTAAATTGCAATTTTTTATTTCCTGTTTATTTCGTGAAAGAACTAAATTTGAACAACAAATTTAAACTTATTCGATGCAGATTTTTATTCTGAACATCTTTTGCATTTACACTTTAGATCTAAAATCAATAGGTACAAACTTAGAGCGAAATTAATATTTTAACATCGTATTTCCTAAAAGTCAGAAAAAAATTCTACACCCGGTATAATGGCACCAACCTTAGTAGATCTAGCTCAGGCTCCTGTAAATAATAGAAACATATTAATATTTTTCGTCAAATTAATTTGTTTGATATAAAATACCTGTAGATCTACAGATACAACTGCCTTTTTGTACCCAATAACTCTTTTCAGACACAATTACAATTATTAAACGAAACTAATAACGTATTATAAAATTCACATTCTCAAAAACATGTGTTTGTACACACCTATAACCTCCAAAGTACAATATAAACCATAAATCAAGTAACTTCTGACTTTGTTAACATATTGTTCCAGGATTTTTTTGCACTACAACGTAAACAAATCACTCGCGCACAATTTGCACTACTTTTTATTGTCAATTTCTAAGATTTTCCGCGATATTTTAATTATTTAAGACACTAAATTGCAATAAACTGATAGTTAGAACGCCAAAAATAACTGGCACTACATGATGCAGTAACTTGTTCAGTTTAGTTCGCTTCGTTTATAATAAAGTTTTAAATCATATTTGGCGGTGAGTTTGAATTATTTTACGTAGTGTATGATCTACTTCAAGAGGATGAAAGTATATGCACGAGCTGGAGGCGAGTGTATAATTAACCGAGTTATTTGAGTTGCAAACTGTAAATAAATAAATACATTTCCTACATTACCATCGTAGACAACCAGATATGAGGTTTAACTTGTTTGTAATCATGACCACTTTTTCAGGAACCATAACTATAGTTGAAATTTTTTTGCAGAGGAGTCATGTCATCAAAATTTTACAAAATGAAAAATAACTGTAGTAATGACCGAGTGATGTTAAATGAATAAAGTAAATACTACTTTTTTGCATACTATAAGAATAGCGCATTTTCATTAAATTTACAATAATTTTAAAGTCGAACATAATGTTTTTAATGCATTTTTAATTTATTTAAAATAATTGTAGTTTGTTTTTTCACCACATATTGGCATTACTGAATTAAGAATTGTGTTTTGTGTTGTACGTTTACATGGCATTCATATTTTTTCTGTAACGCTATAGAGCTGTAACTGGAAATATATTAAGTTTTACAATGATATTTAAATATTAATCGTCTAATAATTCAATTAAATTGATCGCAAAACTTAGCATCGCATGTAAATTCAATAATGCAACACACATTACATTTTTTTAATTAAATTAGTATACTATGTAAATCTAGTATTCCGTGACGTCATTATCTAGTTCCGTGACGTCATTATCTAGTGACCAACATTGATGACGTGACTCCTCTCTAAAATTTTTTTTACTATAATCACAAATTTACCATTACCAAATCTGCGGTTATATGCTAATGAGTTACAGAATATACTATAAATTCATAAACAAATTTGAACTTTGGCGGAGTAAGATTCATGAGAAATACTAATAAGTTATATACAAATTTAATCTTCTGGTTCTATATTATTTTGGGTATATCGTATATCTAAATCCAATAAAATAAACTTACAAAATGAGTAAAAATAATGTAATACTGTAATGTTTATGCAGTGTTTGTGAAGTTTTTGTTCACCCCATCAGCATGTTTGTGAACTTTTTCAGTGTTTTTGAGTTTTAATATATGCGTTTTCACGACAAGTAGCTTGTAGTAACGATCAACATCTTCGTAACCAAAGAGGAAACACTTAGATGAGGCACGTTTTCCACAAAGTGATTTGTGAAAATTGTATGAGTACCTTTTACCTCTCCCTTTCCCAACTCTTGCATGATAATAGTGCGTGGGTGGTTTCAGATAGAAATTCATAATATTTAAAGTTGCAACTCTGAAATATTATTTAAATAATCTGTTTTGCTTACTACTGGAAATAATAATTATTGGCGTAGCTACCGATTAAGTTTAACTGCACGAAAATCTTCCCTGTGCAGTACACTCCACGAACAACTACGAGTAAATGGAGGCTTATAACCGCACACACGGTCAAAGAATATGTAACGCTGCTATTTAAATTGTTACAAGTAGATAATTAGGCAAAACGCGTGATAGATATTTATGTAGAATTAAATAGGTATCTCATGTAATTTTTTTACGAAAACCTTGAATATTATTTATGAAGGTATGAGCTTAAATAAATAATTTTATTAGCTAACACTCATTATTGTAAAAGCTTCGCCGTTATAATATAGCAGAATAACGTTCATTGGAAGTAAGCGTAAAATAGATTCTGATTATAATTTTATTATATTAATTACAATTTTCAATGAGCAAAAAATGTGTGAAAATATTTTGTAGGTAGGTAGGTAAGTTAAAAATATATGCTTTGTTTGTTTGATGGAAGCAATACCTTTATATTTTTAATCATTGCATTAAAGTTTAATGAGTAATGTTTAATGTATTAAATTATACGATACTTGGGCGAGATTTATTATAACGTTTAAATTACCAGCTATTTCCATTTATGAAAATTACGAGTCCTGGCTCACATTAGTACGGCCGTTCGTAAAAAAATTCGTTTCTTTTTGTACAAAAGTTGAAATAAAATTTAAAATAGAAGTAAAATGTAATGTATCATGTATCTTATATTTATTAAAAACTGCAACACATTTGATACAATCTCAAATGAATTCAGCAATGGAAACATTATGGAAGCGAATAAAAAAAATTAGAGTAAGTAATCGTCCTGCAAGGACAATCAACAAATTGTGAAAAGGACTGCGAAATATTTGAAACTTTTTCTCCAGGACTTGTAGATGCTATGTCACAACGTTTATAGTAATTAAAGCAAAAAATCTGCTGTGGCCACCACACGACCTCTCGCCTAATTCTGCTTATTCTACTAATCTAATAAATAGTTTTACTTACATTTTAATAGTTTCATGTTCATGTAATATGTAAACGATAATGTAAACCAATATGCAAGCAAAAGATGTCAACTGTACTGTCACTGTCATAATAATTCAAATTTTATGTAGAAACAAATTTTATATCATGGACAACAAGATACTAGAATTTCAAAAAAATAGAATATTAATTGTACTTTATTTTATTGTTAAATACTTCCAGATTCAGCAATTTGTATTTATAATTAACAGTACACATAGATAATTACAATTTCTTTTATTTTTAATTGCAAAAATTGTCATAAATAAATAATGTACCAATATATTTAAGGAAAACTTTTCCAAACTTCTAAAAGTACTACTTCCGGTTTGCGGATTTCTACCAAAATCTTATCCGGTGTTAAGATACTTATTAAAACCTTAAATATGAAATTTGGTTATAAACGGTTTGATACTTTTTAAGTTATCGTGGACGAAAAATCGTCGGTTCATACAAACGCACACACACACACACGCACACACACACAGACATCATCGTGAAAATAGTAAATTCGTATTCTAGAGACCCTGAAACGTGCTTATCCACCTCATACTCGAAAATTTTGACCCATTACAATACCTCTCTTATAGAATATGAGGCGAGAGGTAAAAACAAAAATATTTGCCAGCTGTATACTTTATTATTCAAGTTCTATTTAAAGTTAAATGAACTTTAATATAATTTTAAGTTAAATAAACTTTAAATATAACTTAGAGAATATAGCATACAGCTGGCAATTTTTTATTGTTTTCTCTAATAATTATAAACGACTTTGCCACAGTGTAATTCCACCTTTATTTTTACAACTGCTTCAGTTCGTTGTGTCATATACAAGTCCTAAACATCCAAATCATTAACTAAAATTTTTTTTAAATGCTAAAAAGTTTTTAGGAAAATTATTGTATTTTCTTCAGTTTTGTAAGATTTTTAGTCCAAAACTGAGACTAATATTATTATATTGTTATTTAATAAAACAATGAACCGAAACTTGAACCGCTATTTTGAAAACCGGTTACCGGTTCAGTTTAAAAAAAAACGGAACAAAACCGAACCATACAGAGAACAGTGAACGCTATTTTGTGCGGTTCGAGTCCCAGATTTAAATACTTCTTTTGATTTTCGTTTGGTGAGCTTTCCAGTGTACGATGACAGCTTCGTAATGGCAATTAATAGGTGTAGGATGCAGATTAAGGTCACTTGATTATACCCGGATTACAGAAGTTCAATCCTCGATAACACGAACACCGAACACTTACGTGCTCTGCACAATACAAATACACTCTCAGCTCTGATCGCATTCGGAACTATTGTTTACCACTAAATCTGATTGAATTTCAGTTTTGAATGACGATGCTCGATGTTGGAACAACTCTGGACGATTATTTTGACGTAGATGCATTTCTATATTCGAATATCATCATTGAATTAACTGTTGATATTCATTATTACGTTTAATTTGAGCGTAATCTCTATTCACATCTGAAATGGTGACAACTCTATACGAGTGAAGAAAGAAAATTGAAAATTTGGAGATAACTAAAGAGTCATAAAAACTACAGTCATAGATAGTTTAGAACTTCCATCCAACGTGGAGTTTTTTTACATTTTGAAATAGCAACCCTTGTCGAGTTTCACTTTATTTTAAAGGTAATGAAAAAAGAAACACATCCTCATAAACCAAAATCCGATATCTTCATTCTTTCAAGAATTTAATTTTAATTAATTTGAATGTTTTTTGCACGTTTTATAACAAATGTACAAATTGTCGACTTTCTTCGGTCTCACAATGACACAAATGCTTTAATGGTCTCCAAATTTTCAATTTTTACTTCTCGCCTCATATTCTATAAGAGAGGTATTGTAATGGGTCAAAATTTTCGAGTATGAGTTTTTGGTGGATAAGCACGTTTCAGGGTCTCTAAAATACGAATTTACTATTTTTACGATGATGTCTGTGTGTGTGTGTGTGTGTGTGTGTGTGTGTGTGTGTGTGTGTGTGTGTGTGTGTGTTTTTTTTTTTTTTTGTGTGTTTGTATGAACCGACGATTTTTCGTCCACGATAACTTAAAAAGTATCAAACCGTTTATAACCAAATTTCATATGTAAGGTTTTGATAAATATCTTAACACCGGATAACATTTTGGTACAAATCCGCAAACCGGAAGTAGTACTTTTTGATTCTTTATAAAGTTTTCCTTAAATATATTGGTACATTATTTATTTATGACAATTTTTGCAATTAAAAATAAAAGAAAATATAATTATCTATGGGTACAGTAATTATAAATACAATTTGCTGAATCTGGTAGTATTTAATAATAAAATAAAGTACAATTCATATTCTATCTTGTTGTCCATGATATGAAATTTGTTTCTACATAAAATTTGAATGATTATGACAGTGACAGTACAGTTGACATATTTTGCTTACATCTTTGTTTACATATTACATGAACATGAAACTATTAAAATGTAAGTAAAACTAATTTTTAGAGTAGTCTCGAGATTAGTAGAATAAGTAGAATTTGGCGAGAGGTCGTGTACTGGCCACAGCAGATTTTTTTCTTCACTCGTTCAAAACTTATAGCTTCGTCCCGGGACTTTTGGGAAACCGTTTACGACTAAAACAGCATATACAGTGCAACTGCACAAAAATCTGCCCACTAATAACCATGATAGAGTTGACGCACACTCTGTAAAACATACAGGGTGTTTCAAGTCGAGTGTAACAAACTTTTACAGCTTGTTTCTGAGGTTAGCATTTCCTTTTGGTTAAGCGACTCGTCTACGTTTTTTCCGAATACTCTCGATTTTACTTTTTCTTCTATTCTACTCCCTTACCCACTACTGCAGCTGCCCGAAACCAGCCCGAAACTCATACCTTGCCGCATTTTAACAATGCAATACCATTTTGAAGTTGAAAAATACTGTAAAAGTGTTTTCGTTCAGAGTATACTTCAAGATAATTCTTTTTAAAACATTTAATAGAGAAAGAATGATTCTAAGTACCTTTTTAAAATAAATTTCTTTCACGAGATATAACCGTGTAAATTTGAACTTTTTATGATTTTTTCGGAATTTTGATAATCATATACAATTTTAAAAAGACACAACTGTTACTTGGTTCTTTAGGTATATAATTTTGATTGGAATTAATTTTTGTCATTCTTGTACTGGCCACAACATACTCGCTACGTTACTACCGGCCCCTAACACAGAATACAAGAGTTTGAAGTTTTAAATAACAAAATGCAACTATTATACATTTCAGTTAAAGAGAATAAAAGATACGTCCATTTTATACAAATGCAATTAATTCCTAATTAATTTAAATACAATATCATACGTTACATACTTTAAATATTAATAAATATAATAGTTTTCGCATTTCAAAAATATAAAATTCAATTTTACCTACTTTGATTTAAAAACAATAATGAACATTAAAAACAAATGGTAGGTAATTATTTTATGTCAATGTGTCAATGTCACACTAAAGTGACAATTTTACTAATGCATTTCAAATTCAAACTATTTATTTAAATGAGATATAAAATAATATAAGAAAGATAAATTAAACAAAAATTAACTGAATTGGTAACAATTATGAGAAGTCCAGAAATTACAGTAGGATATCTACCCATTGATTTTGACTTGAAAGAAGGAGATCAAGAACAGACAAATTTTGAAAGCTGGCTTGAAAAGAAAAAAGAACAAGAAAGACTTATAAAACAGCAAGAACAAGAAAGACAATACCTTGATAGTCTTATACAACATGAATCTGAAAGAAGAAAAGTTCTCGCTCAGATTAAGTACAAGGAGTGGTTGCAGCAAAAAAAACAAGCCATTTCAAGTGCGTACAAACTGAAATGAATCAACACCAGAAAATAATATTCTATAGTTTTCATACACAGGAAAACACAAGCAAAAAAAGATTCACATCTATAAATATATACATCAAAAGATTCATTAGTAATGCTATGGCATTTTGAAGTTGAAATTGAAGTTAAATTGGCATTGTTATAAACAACACTGCAATTTGACATCGTTATAAACATCAAATAAATTTTAAAAAAAACTATTTCAGAAACATATTGTTTATTGTAATGCTAACAATCTACAACTGTCTGTTTCAAAACACTGAATTCGAAATTCCTATTCAACAACTAATACATAATAGTTTAATTAATTGTCTGGTTATCTAATCTGTTTGTTATTTTGTTCAATTAAGTGACAAATTACTGTACATTTTCGTCATAAGAAGATTTTTCAGCTATTCTTTTAGGTTTTATCAATTTTTTTTCATTAATGTAAAGTGATTTGCCACCTTAATATATGTGAGGCAGTCCCACCTAAATTGAATAGAAGGTATAATAGATCTATTTGTAGTAAGAAAACGAGAACAAAATGAACTTGAACACCAAATAAAACTGGAAGCTGAATATAAAAAATCAAACACCAAACTGTCGGTTGAGCAATGGTTAGAAAAAAAGAAACGACAGTATATGCGTAAGTTAATTAATATTATTATACGTAATCATCAATCATATGAATATTCCATAGTGGAAAAACAGAATGAGGCTGAAAAACTTCAAACGCAATCAAAGGAAAGAAGGAAGGAGCTTGCCGAATTCAAATACAAACAATGGTTGATGAAGAAAGACAAAGAAAAAGCTGGTATAAGCCTCCATATTCAACAAAATGTTTTTCATTCATATTAATTATTTTAGCTCAACGACAACGTGAACTCGAAGAACAATTATATCGAGAACATCAAGAAAGAATAGCAATAGCTCAGAAGAAATACGACGAATGGTTGCAAAAGAAAGAACAAGAACCTAACTATAATAATTTAATACGTAATGACATCGAATTCATGTTTTTAACCCACTTCCAAAAAGAGGAGGTTATAAGTTTGCCTTGTATGTATGTATGTATGTATGTACAGGGTGAGTCAGCTAACTATTCCCTATTTGGATTTTTTATAACTTAGGCAATTTTTATCAGAAAGTGACGAAATTTTTGCAAAACATGAACTATCTAAAGGAATTTTTACTGCCGAAATTTCAAATCGATCAGACAAAAACTTCACGAGTGGTTCACTTCAATATGAAAATTGGACCAATTAATCCAAAATCTCCAATTGCAGCCCAAACAGTCGTTCTAGGAGAGTGCAAGGATTGTTCAGCAATCCAGTGGGGATTTTCATCTGACCAATACCGATGATTGTGTCTATTAAATCCAACATCAAGATGAAAATGTGCCTCGTCAGAAAACATGATGTTATTCAGATGACCAGGGTTTTCATTCATTCGTTCAATTTCGTCTTCTGCAAATTCCAATCGGTTTGCTTTATGCTTTTCAGAAATTGCCTGCAGAATTTGAATCTTATAAGGATGCCACTTAAGGTCCTTTAAAATCCTACAAATAGTCGTTTGACTAATCATTAATTAATTAATCATTATTTCAGTCACCAATTAGGAAGCAATAGAGCAATAATGATAAAACTTTGCGAACAAATACTCAAGTGGCTACTGTATTTACAGCAAAAATTTGGCGGACTTTACACAAAAACTTGAGACTTTACAAACAAATGAAATAGGGAACACTTAGCTGACTCACCCTGTATGTGTGTATGTATGTATGTATGTATGTATAATGATTGTTCTCAAGAATGGCACAATGTGTGAATAAGATTTTTACTGAATTCCTAGAATACTCTCGATTTTACTTTTTGTCTGTTTCACTCTTTTCCCCACTACTACTGCTGCCTAAAACCAGCCCGGAACTCGTACTTTGCCGCATCCTAGCAATGCAATGTCATTTTGAAGTTGAAAATACTGTAAAAGTGTTTTCGTTGCGAGTAAACTGTTAGTTTACTATTGACTTCAAGGTAATGTTTTATAAACATTTAATAGAGAAAGAATGGATCTACAGAAGATGTGTCTTTTTCTATCAGGAGATTGCATAAATTGGAAATTTTTATGAATTTTTATAATCATGTACTGTACATTTACAGTTAATTATTGATCCTTGTTGACATACAATTTGAGCATTCTTGTACTGGCCAAAAAACACTCGCTACGTTAGTAGGTACGTTTTGTGCTGGATTTTGGGAGGTAGACGGCCCTGTAAATTTCTAACATTTATCAATTTTAAGGTAGAAAATCCGTCGGTCATAAGCGTACGTGATTTCGGTGTGAGGTGAGGCCGAAGCAGTCAAATAATCAGAAATAAATCATTAAAAATCGTAAATTTGGATGTAAATTACAAATCATAGGTATCCAATTAAATAAAAAATATAATTGAAATTTAAGTTTACACTGAAATGCAGTAGTAGTACGTCAAAAACATAATTTTTCTTGAGACTGGAACCTTTTGCATGCGATTTCTCAACCATTATTGCGGTGCCCCTTTTTTTTATTTATCTAATAAATACCTCAAATATCAAAAAATAACATATTCGTTTTCCAAATATGTGTTGGGTTGTTATGATATAAAATTTTCTAATCGTTTAGTAAATCTACTGGTAACCTCCATATACCTACGTAATGTATTTTAGCGCGTTTTTGTGTCAACTTTAAATTCAATTATCTTCGTTATTCCAACGGTTACCTATAAATTTTAATTTTTATTCAAATTCTACGACTTGTAATGAATGCTGTATATTAATTTAAGTCATATTTTGGGTT
The DNA here is from genome assembly GCA_947534325.1 of Agonum fuliginosum. Classification (NCBI taxonomy): domain Eukaryota; kingdom Metazoa; phylum Arthropoda; class Insecta; order Coleoptera; family Carabidae; genus Agonum; species Agonum fuliginosum. The sequence continues at coordinate 346,883 of OX384029.1, forward strand.
GTCACTACCCTTATATTCATATCCAATACCTTGTTCACACGAGGAATGTTTTCACTAAGAAGTTTCTTGAAAGTAAAACAAATGCTAGAAAAAAACTGTCAATACCGTTCATACGGGGAATGTAATTATTTGTATACAATATATTTTAAAGATTATTATTATTAATATATTTTAAAGAAATAATTATTTTCTCCTACGGTTTCCCCGTAAGTCCAGCATTGACAGTTTTTTTGACAGCTCCTAGCACTATTAGTAAAAACTTTCCTCGTGTGAACAGGGCATACGATATATTTAATTATTGCCTTAGGTGACAAAATATGATTTCAAACTTTTCAGAGGTAGGGTTTAAAAGTTATTTTTCAGGTAAACAACAACAACAACTACAACAACATAAATTGGGAAAAAATGTAGCAAATAAGATTAGAAAATCAATTGCACAATTGAAGTATAAGGAATGGATGGAAAGGAAAGAAAAGGAAATTTTAGGTTAGTAATTATTTTTTTCTACACTTGCGCCACCTATTATTAGGGACAAAACTGAGGTATTGAAAAAGTTAGTAAATATTTTGAAGAAAATCGCATGACACAAATAATAGCCAAAAATTTAGCGGAAATTTTTTACTAGTAACTGAAATTAATAAGCGGAAACTTTACCGTCATCTGTCACTTTGACATTAAATTAAAAATTGGTTAAATTGTTATTTTGAGTATAAATAAGAAATTAATAAGGTAAATAATACATATTTATTAATGTTAAATACAAATTTAGTAAATATTTAAAGTTTCTATTGTAAAAAGAATTCAAAATAGATCGGCGGTGTCATTGCGATTTTCTTACCGAATATGCACTCGTGCATTAATTCATGCCCAGGAAATTTTTATCGTGCATTCCAACAACGTAATAGCTCTCGTGTACCACTCGAGCTAATTAAGAGGTTGTTGGAAAGCACTCAAAAAAAATCCGAAAAGTATGAATTCACATGTGATATTATAAGTGAAAATTCGCTGCCATTTTGAAATGGTTGGAGTTAGAACTATGGTATAATGGTATCGTTATAAAGCTTATTTTATGTACATTCTAAAAAATATATGACATTACCGACTCCCTATACTGGATACCCACTTCCGATGAAACCGGAAATGACACAAAGTTTTTATTGTGACCATATGAGTCCCTTCATCTAGTTTAACTTTGCTTATACACATTTTTTGTATCTCTTAAAATTAACGAGATATTTCTAGTGCCGGACTTACAACAATCACTCTGTATTTATATCGATGCCTCACATTATGTGAGGCTGTCACACCCAAGATGAATAGACGACTTAAGGGGTTTTTATCACAGTAAAGTATTTAACAAATTACTCCCAACCTATTAATCCTATAAATCTAAAAAAAATACCATATAAAGACAAAGGCAGTAAAAATCTAGCTACGTTGTCGATTTTTTTAAATTGTTATTATTATTATTAAGAAACAATTAAATAATAATAATTCTGAGAAAAACTCTTCGTAACTATGATTGCATTGTAAATTTAAATGTTTGAATCACATTATTATATAAAATTTTCAAATAGTAGTCGAGTAATTTGTTAAATAAATTTAAAAATTGCATGCGCGCTAGGCAATCAAATTGAGTATTTTCTAAACAAGAATGGAGCGAAACATAGCAATTAGATAAATAGAGAAACAAGTGCTCATAAAACATAGGCTGTCAGTGCGGGTACCTGAAATAACGGGGATTTGTGATCTAGCAGCGCTGAGCGATAAAACCCCCTTAATACATATTATGTTATGCATAGCACATTGTTAAAGTACATTTTTTTCAGTTAAAAAAGTAAATAATTTATTTATTGAACTAAGGGAATTGAAGGCTAGTTATTTAAGGCAAATAGATAGCGCAAAAGCGTATGAACAATGGTTGGAGAATAGTAAACTCAGACCTAAACCAATCTCCTCCAACGCTGACAATGCAGGTACATAAATCATTTTATTGTTCATTTATATTCTGTAACAAATAATAATTTTTAGCTGAGAAAACGAGTGCTATTGTGAAATTTTTGAACCCTCCTTGGAACCCAAATATTCCATAATGGAATTTAATGCTATGCCATACCTATATTGTAGTAGTTTTATTTTATCGTATAATGTTTATTAGAAACATTTAATTTGTAATTTAAATACATTTATGGATGAAAAGTTAAATCAGTAATATATTTTATAAAGAAATTATGCTTTTTTATTTATTCTTTCATTTATTATGAATTACAGCAGATAATTATTATTAGGTAGTGATGAAAAGACGATGCTACACGGTGCCAGTAACTTGTTCAAGTCACTAAAACCCAGCTCTAGTATTGTTTTTGTACAAAATTAATTTCCTGTATTTTTCAAATAAAAATTTACTATAAAAATTGTAGCCCACTTTAATTTTTTACTAGCCCACCCTTGGCCCACCTAAAAAAATCTTATATCGCCAGCACAAGACCTTCCGCCATACTATTTTTTTTTTACTTATTATACAAATATATTACTACTACTCACAAACATATTTTAGTCATTTTATTTAAACTGCAGAAGAAGATATAAACGATATTTTACTATTGTCACTGTCACTGTCCTGTCATAATCATTTAAATTTTACGTAGTAACAAATGTTAAACGATCATGGACTACAAGATATCGAAATACTAAATTATAAGTAGGTATACAGGTTGGTGGAGGTAAAATGCGAACATAGGGAAATATATGACAATGGAGTTAATATTTTCTTTGCATAATAATGTATGTGTACGAGCAGAACGAGAAAGTTTACATAACTTTTATTATTATTTCTGTTATTGATTACTCTTTTTGCCACACAAATTCACATTACTTCGTTTTGTGACACTACTACAAAATATATCAAGATACCTGGCATGAAATTTCGATTGTCATGTATGTTCCCTATGTTCTCATTTCACCTCCACCAACCTGTATACTCGGTATATACTTTCATTATTCTTAAATGATACCAGATTCAAGAAAGACCCATCACAATACCTCCCTTATAGAATATGAGGCGGGAGGTAAATAATCCTAGTTACGTCCCTGCCCTCATATAAAAAATTAATAAGTTGTGGAAGAGTTGTGGCGAGAGGTAAGGTGCTGGCCACATCAGATTTTTTATTTTACATATTACAGTTTAAATAAGTAATGGAGATTATAGATATCTGAATTAAATACAAAATTTGTATAGATTAAGAGGATTCACGATTAATTACGAACCATAAATACAGGTAACAAATTTAAGTAATAAATTTATGTTTTACGCTTTTCATTCATCCCAATTTATTAGTTTCAATCGAAATGAGGACTAACAATTAATATTAAATTTATATTTTGTACATTTGTAGACAGTCCAATATATTTGTGAATTATTTATCGATTTATTTAACACACTATAGAGTAAAATGATTCTATGTCAAGTCAAAATAAGATTTAGAAATATATTTGAACCAATCCGAGCCAAACTGAACAAGTTACCGCGTCGTATAGCGTCAGTTGATTGTTAACGTTCTGCCTATCAGTTTATTGGTATTTTCGTGCCTTAAATAATTAAAATTTCAGGGTAAATCTTACAAATTGACAATAAAAAATAGTGCAAATTGTTCGTGAGTGATTTGTTTATATCGTAGTGCAAAAAAATCCGGACAAAATCAGTGAACACAGGCAGAAGTTACGAATGTGTTTCTTGTATTTTACTTTGAAGGTTATACGGTGTTTACAAACATGTGCTTTCGTAGTATGAGAGTTTTATAATAAGTTATTAGTTTCGTTTAATTGTAATTGTGTCTGGCAACAGTGACTGGGTACAAGAAGTCCTCCAATGTTCAGGCAGCTTCGTCAGCAGATCTACAGGTATTTTATATCAATATAAATTATTTTATCGAAATATATTAATTATATTTTTATTGTTATTGTTACAGGAGACAGAGCTAGATCTACTAAGGTTGGTGCATTTATTTTATTTATCAACAAAACTGTATGTTTATTCGTTTATACTCTGTATAATACATCGTGATACCTACTCATAATACAATAGTGTTTAATTATAAATTAATAATATAATAGTGTGTCTTATGGAGGACGTTATCGCACTAAAGTTACCGACATAATGAATGTAGTATTTAATAATCGTACATAATAGTATATTATTTAACGAGCATAGAATGTAGGTTATATTACACGAAGATGAAAATTAGAACACGAGCCATAGGCGAGTGTTCTAATCATCTGAGTGTAATATAACCATTATATGCGAGTCAAATACTATACTTTATCTACAACTACTTGTAAATGAACTTGGTGTTCTATAATCTTACCTACTTACATCTGTCATCAATTAACAAGCAATAATCATTACGCTTACTACAACTATGAGAAAATGCTTGCTAGAATAATTTATTTACTTACAAAATTAGTGTACAATTACTACAATTTGTGAAATTCATAAAAATATCAAAATTTACTGTTTTTAGCAATGGTAGAAACACACAAATGAGCAACAAATCTAATGACACCGCTTTTGCTGTTTCTAGTATCTCTAGAGGTGAACATATCTTTTCACTACTTACAATATCCATAATTTACCTTCTTTACGACAATACGATACTATTTGTTGCAGTTAAATGGTTTGTTGTATCAATCAACCACACATAACCTACTTATTATCTGTCATTGACCAACAAACTTCAAACAAATGCTTGCAACTCTAAGAAAATACTTGCTTATTGCTATTGGTTGAATCAAGCGTGGAATATGAAATTTCATATTACACGCTGTGTAATATGAGGCACATTTTGTATTTGGAGTTAGATATAAAATGAAGCTATTATTTAATAGTTGTAGATAAAAATTGTTTTAAAATAAGAAAATGGTTGATTCATCATAACTTGCTTTTTTAAAATGCGTGCCATTCAGGTTGTAGGGTTTGTAGTGGAAAGAGAGTGATATCATTCAATAGGTGCACTTTTAAAGCTTTGTTCCCCACCCGGTCAGTCGCCATCATGCGTTGGAGCACGGAAGCGTGTATTTTCAGTTGAGTCGTACACTTTCCGGGGCGCCTCATCTCAATAAGGGGCGATTTATAATGGCCAGCCCGCTCGCCTGATTTGGTTCCTTGTGATTTTTTTGTGGAGTTTTTTAAAATCCCGCATTTACGTCAACCGTCCAAGGACCCTAGAAGACCTGAAGGTCAACATCCGGGCCGCAATTGCCAACATACCCGCTGCCATGCTGGAAAGGGTTATGACAAACGCCAGAAATCGGCTTATTCAGTGTATAGACAATGGAGGGCGTCACCTACCTGATATGATTTTGAAAACCGGGTGAAACAAAACTTTAGATATGTACCTACATTATAAAATAAAAATAAAAAGTTTCTGATTCATAAAATGGGCTATTGGGTTTTGAAATAAGTAAGTTACAATGAATCAGCCTGTACAATAGTATTTAATTATAAATTATAATTTAATAGTGTGTTTTATGGAGGGCTTCATCTTACTAAAGTTACCTACCGACAATAAATAATCGTAGATAAAAATTGTTTTAAAATAAGAAAATATTATACTATACCATCCAAATTTATAGCATCTGCTTAAAGTATTGTTAAAAGTTAACGCGTTTATTGAGTACCTATAGGCAATTTATCAAATGCGAAAAAGTTTCATTATTGCGTCACAACTTTTTAACAAGTTGCACATTGGCGATATAAAAATAAGGACACTTTGCTGAAACTTTTCGAGCTGAAATTCGATATAAATGATGTAATTATTTTTGCAGAATATGTGTAAACACTTTAATCACACGTCAAACGAAAGCAAATTACGTAGGTTGTAACGTATATCCCGAAAAAATTGCCAACTTCTAATAAGTTTCAAACTCAATCCATATTTTATAAGATTGATATCTGCCTGGGAATCGGCTACGTAAATATTAATTTCTACTTTCAGTTGGGGATATTTTACTAATTTATTGGTGCAAAAACAGTTGGTATTTTGTTAGGCATATGAAATTACATATAAATTATTTAATTATAGGAAATATCATGAAACCATAGAGAAGGTTGGTAATTAAAACAACAGTAGATACCTACCGTAATTTTAAATAACAAATTAATTCTAAATTTTTAGGAAAAGTAAAAGATACCTAACATTTTATTTTGCAAAATAGAAATAATTTTTACTATATTGAATATAAAGCCATGATTTTTTTAAAGTCTTGAATTCGACTCAAATTAATATGTATAAATAAATTATTAAAATAAAATATTTGCTAGTGTATTTTTAATATCGGAAATAAAATATATTATACTGAATTAAATAATTGGTGCTAATAATAATAGTACTGAACTGGTGAACTTTTGCTATCTATGGTATAACCTGCAATGTTTGCTAGCCACGTTATGGCTGCCATTACTCACAAAAATATGAATAAACTATAACTATGGTTAAATAACAGTAGGTACTAAATGATATATTAAAGAATGAATCTATATTTCGAAGATGTTAATTTTTTTAATAAATTATTGATAAAAATACTTTTTTTTTTGTCTTTTTAACAAGTTTGAATTGAACCCAAAATGGTGAGCTAGGTAAATTTAATAATATTTAATACACTCAAGTGTGGTATAACTAAAAATTGGTCTTTATGCATAAAGCTTTATTGTAAATAAATAAAAATATTGATACTTACCTACCTCTTACCTGTTGCAATAAGCAATGTCATATTATATCTCCGAGTAGAAACTATCACATTTTTATTTCTTGTCAAGTTTAGTAAGTAATATTATTTGTTTAATCTTCAACGTATCATTATTTACGATAAAAATAAAATATTTATTTTAAATGTTATTATTATTGAACACGCATGATTTAACACTTAAGCAAAATAAAAGATATTGTCAATAAATTTAGGAAGCTGAATACTTAATTGAATCAATAAATTATTAACCTGAAATAAGAATCAAGGAAAAGGTATATAAAAACTCTCATGTACACGACGGTAAATATTTATTTCCTGCACTCTAGAATACACCAGTTTAACTGTGCAAAAATCCAATTTGTGGAAGGCATGCCACCATATTTGTTAATAATTCAATTTGTCAGTAAAATTATAGTTTTAATTCAGTCAATATTCCAGTTTAACTTTACAAAAATTTATCTTTTGCAAGCTTAATTGTTTATAATTTAATGTACCTCTAAAACTTTCTCGGAAAGTGTATTTATGTTCGACTATGAATGACTAGTTAGGTACACATTCCAGTTTAACTGTATGCAAAAATCTCTCTCGTAGTGTACTGTATTGTCATACTTACCAAGTTATGTTAACTGTGCAAACACTGTCCTTTATAAACCATGAATAAGTTGACCGATGACTCATCATTAATTATGTAAATGTTAACTGCACAAATACTAAGAGGCATGCCACCATATTTATTGTGTTGATATTTCTACTGTGGTTTTGATGACATTTAGAGCACAGCTACACATTTAATTGTGCAATTTAAATGGTGCAATTTGAACTGTGTAATTTTGCTGACTTATGTTCAGTAACACTAGAATGCAAAAATCGCTCTCGTAGTGTACTGCATATTGTTATATTTTCAAGTTATGATAACTGTGCAAACACTGCCCTTCATAAACCAGGAATGAGCCGACCGAAGACTCACACTATTTATTATGTAAAGCTGTCACACTGAATTTGGATAAAAGGTGTATAAAAGCGAGGATAACTGACGTTAACTGCACAAATAGTAAGAAGCTTGCCACCATATTTTTTAATGTCTTGATAATTCTATTGTGGTGCAGCTACACACTCCGATTTAATTGTACAATTTAAACGGTACAATTTTAACTGTAATTTTAAACTGTGCAATTTTACAAAATCACTTCTAGTATTATACGTTATGTTAATAAAATTGTACTAACCTGCGTTCAGTAACAGTAGAATGCAAAAATCTCTCTCGTAGTGTACCTATATTGTCATACATACTTACTTAACTGTGCAAACACTGCCATCATAAACCATACATGAGCCAACCGATGACTCACATCATTTATTATGTAAAGCTATCACACTTGGGTAGAAGGTGTATAAAAGTGAGGATAACTGAGTTTAATTGATGTTAATTGCACAAATAATAAGAGGCATGCCACCATATTTGTTGATAATTCTAGTATGGTTCCGATAACAATTTAGTCAGCTGTACATTTCGGTTTAACAGTGCAATTTTAACTATGCAATTTTAACTGAAATTTAAAAATTGCTTTCGTAGTACAATAACTGAGTGTAACTGACGTTAATTGCACAAAATATGAGAGGCATGTCACCATATTCGTTGATAATTCTAGTATGGTTCAGATGACAATTTATTCAGCTAGACATTCCGGTTTAACTGTACAATTTTAACTGTGTAATTTTTAACTGTGCAATTTTAACTGAAATTTATAAAAATCGGTAACAAGGATGAAGGAAAAGGTGAATTAAACAGCATCCTCATGACATGTTATTTATTGAGTGTGTTTGCTACACGTTCTAGTCGATTGTGTTGTCGTCGTCGTTGTTGAAGCCAGGGTCGGTGTCGGTGTCTAGGGCTAGGAGGGTGCCGGGTCTTGCGCGGTGGCCACGGTACCGGACGCCCTCGCAGCTGGTGTCGCTGCTGCTGCAGGCCTGACAGCGGCACGCCGCCGCCTCCAGGTACACGTAGCGCTCCGTGCCCGCCGCCGCGCCCGCCTCGCAGTGCCGCAGTCGAGCTACAGCTTGCGAGCGCCCCGCGTGCACGCACACCGGGTGGTATGAGCGCTTGTACGGGAACCGCCAGTCCGATATCTACAACAACATCACTGTGCTATATTACTGTGCAATTTTAAAAGTACAATTTTCATTTTTTCCGGGCTTGTGATTTCATTGTGAAACCACTTACAAATGCCTCATAGTTAAAGTTATAACACATTAAAATTACGGTTAGGATTATCAAGATAAAATAATTTAATTTTTAACGAATTAACAAAATACTACTTATATTTAAAAATTTGATGTCGCCAATACATGACCTCTTGCCATATTAATATTAAAGTTTATCATGCCATATAAATATTAAATGACATTTCATATTTTTATAATTATTTGTCAAAAAGTCAAAAATTTATTTGTCATTATCACTCAAATACCGAGTGTCCCAAAAATGGTACACTCACAATAACTTTTTTATTATTAAGTTTAGATTCCATACAAAATATCTCACGAAAATAAAAAATCTGACGTGGACACCTTCCTTGTACGCCTTGTTTGTTCATACTTTTCTTAATAACTAAAATGTAGAATAATATAAAAAATTCTTTTAACTTATTATACTAGTATACTCACAAATATATTTTAGTCATTTTATTTAAACTGCAGAAGAAGATATAAAGCATATTTTACTATTGTCACTGTCATGTCATAATCATTTAAATTTTACGTAGTAACAAATGTTAATCGATCATGGACTACAAGATAAAGAAATACTAAATTAAAAATATATACTTTAATTATTTCTAAATGATACCAGATACAAAAATATTTATAAAATACCGATTTTAGGTAATAATCACATAATCTTTCATTTAAAATAAAAAAAATTGTCTAAAATTAAATATTTATCGAAATATTTTTAAAAAGTACTACTTCCGGTTTGTAGACTGAAACCAAAAATAGGAGGTGCACAACTAGATGCTATAACAGTCCTAAATACAAAATTTCAACTTTCTACGTCTAACCGTATTTGAGTTATGCGACACACATACGTCCGTCCGTACGTACGTACGTACAGACGTCACGTCGAAACTAGTCATAATGGATTCAGAAAAGGTCAAAACGGATATTTCCGTCAAAATCTGAGAACCGAAATTTTTCGCGATTACAATACTTCCTTACTTCGTACAAGGAAGTAAAAAATCTGACGTGGACACCACATGACTTCCTTGTACGCCTTGTGTGTTCATACTTTTCTTAATAACTAAAATGTAAAATACTATTAAAAATTATTTTAACTTATTATACTAGTATACTCACAAATATATTTTAGTCATTTTATTTAAACTGCAGAAGAAGATATAAAGCATATTTTACTATTGTCACTGTCATGTCATAATCATTTAAATTTTACGTAGTAACAAATGTTAATCGATCATGAACTACAAGATACCGAAATACTATAAATTATAAATATATACTTTAATTATTTTTAAATGATAGCAGATACAAAAATATTTATAAAATACCGATTGTTGGTAATAATCACATAATCTTTCATTTAAAATTAAAAAAATTGTCTAAAATTAAATATTTATCGAAATATTTTTAAAAAGTACTACTTCCGGTTTGTAGACTGAAACCAAAAATAGGAGGTGCACAACTAGATGCTATAACAGTCCTAAATACAAAATTTCAACTTTCTACGTCTAACCGTATTTGAGTTATGCGACACACATACGTCCGTCCGTCCGTACGTACGTACGTACGTACGTACGTACGTACGTACGTACAGACGTCACGTCGAAACTAGTCATAATGGATTCAGAAAAGGTCAAAACGGATATTTCCGTCAAAATCTGAGAACCGAAATTTTTCGCGATTACAATACTTCCTTACTTCGTACAAGGAAGTAAAAACTATCAAAATTTTTAAGTATTATTTAATTAAATTCGAACAAAAGATATCATACTAAAAAATTATAGAAGACGTTAAATGTGACCACTATTTTCGTTTACATACATTCTAGACCTTTGCCTATTGTTAATAATTATTTTCACCTATCATATGTCAATTGTCTTTACAAAAAAATGTTAAATTTTGTAATCTTCCTTGATTTCCTTTATTTTGACGATTACTTTATTAATAAAAGCGCATTGGTAGGCAGATAAATCAAAACTGTAACAAATTTGTAGAATTTTTAACGTATTATAATTGGAAAATGATGCTAGACAGAAACAGCGTTTTAAATACAAATTGTATAGATAGTAACATTTAGTATACATTGTTATTTAAAAAATCTAATCTACATATAAATATTGAAATATCCTAATTTTTCGGTTTTCAGATCACAACTTTCAGACTGCATATCAATGATGCATATATGTTAAATCTCGTGTAAAATAAAAATAAAATAGCTTCTTAATTGTACAGTTGCACCTTTGGCAAGAATCATTTATCGAAATTGTATAACCATTTCAAATACAAGGGCAGCAAATCGCCCGCAATTTAGTCTCTTCAGTTCAAGTTCAACCACCACACTAACGAACAAAACAGTCAATTGCTGGTATTTATCTACAGAAGCTTGATGAAGCTCTTAAAATTTCAACAAGATCTAATTAGCTGGCTATTCATAACTCAGAAAAAGTCTAATAAAGGTTTTTTTAATCTGATGTGGCCAACACAGCATTTTCTCAAACTAGATAAATTATTTCTTATGATTTCTTACAATCAGTAGCCCTTATTTAATTTTACTAAAATATTTAATATACTCTTTAAATTGATATAAATTCACAAACAAAATACACATACAGTCAAACATACCGATGACCCACAGTATGTGGATGTACCACATCCAAGTATAAAGCCCGTTTTACATTACACTAAATCTTGAACAAGATCTTGTTCAATTTATGAAACAATCTAAATAGTCTAAATCTATACAGCAAATTGTGTGAAATATCGCATTGCTTCGTAATTGTCTGAAAAAATAGATAAGCGCGGCTGTCAAATTATTATTATATACGAACTGCGCAGAATCACAAACTAAATATTATAGGTAGGTATATAAAATTGTCTCAGTATAAAACAGAGTTCATTAAAAACAAAACAATTTATTGCTCAAGATATTGTTTAATTTGTTGCGCAATTTCTGGTTCAATATTTAGCGTAGTGTAAAACGGTCATAAGATACGTGAATTTAAAACGAAAATGCAAATCTTGATCGGCTTGAAATTATGGATGAACTCGAACAGGTGCACTTAGTGCATAAGCTAATTCTACTTAAGTGCATATCCAAAAACTATTAAGGCACTCAGCCATAATAGCTTAGTACTACAGAGACTGGAGCTCCAATTCGATTTTCGTTTCTGCGTTGGCGGGACTCACATACTCCGGCAGTGTTCAGATGTTCTGCGCTGAAAGTTCGGCGTCACTTGGTACTTAAACCGCACATTATCTCCCGCGATTGATGAATCACTTGCCGAGATCTCCTGAGGAATTAATGCAGTGACACGTTCAATAAACTTTCTTATACTAGCAGACGATCGGTATTTTTAGATTGCTTTAGATTTTAGAAGATATTGGAGGTTTTTGTTGAAATAATTTAAATGGGTATAGGTACCTAAAAATAATTTAAAAATTTAAAATAATTTTTACCTCTCGCCTCATATTCTATGAGGGAGGTATTGTGATGGGTCAAAAATTTTGTATGTGGGGGTTTTTAGTGGATAAGCATGTTTTAGGATCCATAGAATACGAATAAAGTTTGTGTGTATGTGCGTTAGGTCGTATGTAACATTTTTTTCGGATTCTATAACTCAAATGTTACAAACATTCAACAACCAAATTTTGTATATAACGTCTTAATACAAATCTTAAGAACCCAGTTATATTTTGGAAGCAATATTTTTATTTGAAATGAAAGTTTATATTATTATTATTTACAGTTTTTAGCATTTTTAAAATAGTTCTGTTATAGTACTTTAGGAATTAAAATATTATTTATAATTTATAGTACGAAACTCCAGTATCTGTTGTCCATAACTTGATTGTTTCACATTTGTTACTACGGAAAATTTAATTGATTATGACAGTGACGGAGTGACAGTGACAGTACCAATACTGACACATCATATCTTCTTCTACAATTAACTAAATGACTAAAATATATTTATAAATATCTATACATATATTTTATAGTAGTAATAAGAGTAGAGTATGGGGCGAGGTCTTGTGCTGGCCACATCAGATTTTTTTATCAAAAATTAATATAAAGTTTGTCCAGCACTCTAGGCATCTAGACTTACGTACATAAACACATAAATTATATAAAATCTCAAGTGTGAAAATTGAAAAACTTGCATTTTAGATATAGGTAATTTAACTAGTCAAAAAATGAAGGGAACACTCTTGATTTTTGGCGAAATATGGCATAAATATTGAAATCATGGTATCTCGTTCAATTCTGGACGAAAATTGATGAATCTTTGACTTCGAAAAATTTGAAGTTCTTTCTTTACGACAGTCTAAGTTGATCTTACGTTAAGTCACTCCGGCTTCCGCCAGCCCTCGATGAAAAAAAATGTTTTTGACTTAAAAAAATGTCAAAGTTGGACAACTTATACAACTTATTTAAAAAATTGTGGACTCAATCCACCACCAAGTCGACAAAGTTCATTAATTTTCCTTTAAACGTTGAAAATTTGGAGTACCTACGATTATTTGAAGCGAAGTTATGAATTTTTAAAATAAAATCTGCATTTCCATGATGGGTCATAACCCAAACTGAGCAAGATTTCGAAGTGCGGTTTGCGGCATTGTTTCTCGAACTATAATTAACTTATTATAGATTTCCGAGTATCCTCGATATCTGGAAAATGGATAGATACGATAACAAATCACACAAAATTGCCTTTGCTTAATTTTATTGTAAAATATTTTGTTTTAAATTATTTTTTAATAATCGTGATGTTTAATTTTTCTTGTTTATGTGTTGAAAACTAAATTTAATTAATTCTACGTATGAAACAAGTACCTATGACATTAAAACAGTTTTATAATTATTATTTTAACAAGTTGCTTAATTAGCGTGTACGGTCAGAAAAGTTAAATGTGCTGTATTTACTGTAAGTATACAAATACACAGACACAACCACGTCTTCCTGGAATAACATTAATTTAACTTTAACAAATAAAATAATTTATTACTGGACCTTAAAGCCTTTTACCAATTCAATGAAATAATTTTTTTGGCCTCTTCCCCACTAATACGGCTGCCCGAAACCAGCCCTAAACTCGTACTTTCCCGCATCCTAGCTATGCAATGTCATTTTGAAGTTGAAAAATACTGTAAACATGGCTCCAGATTCCCATAATAACTTCTGTATTTTTAAAGAAATTAAGTAAAACAAAAATTATTTGAAAAGGGAAGGTTAGCTGCATGCTTCTTGCTTTTTAAATTTTTCTTGCCATTTATAGTGACCGAAAAAAATAATATCAAATAATGACAAAAAGCTGCAAAATACGTAGTTCTAAATTTTTTTTTACTTCAAATTCCTAGGCCAAAGACAAAAAATAAAAATATAGATGCATTAAAACACCCTTTGTTAATACACTCATATGTAAAAGCATCATATATTTCAATTATAATTAAAGTAAACCTCTGTAACGCTGTCAAATTTTAGGGTTGACGAACACCTTAATATGCCATTAAATAAAAATCTGATGTGGCCAACACATGACCTCTCGCCATACTCTACTATTTTTATTTTACTAATATAAGTGTAAATAAATGAAGGTACTTAGGTACTTATACTCTGCTTCGCATCGTACTTTAATATGGAACCTCACGTTGTAAAATTTACCCTACCGCACTTATAATGTAAATAATTATTGTAAAAATTATTTACCGCGTTACTTTAGTTTTTATTCATATTATTTACATCGTTTCTGAACGAAACAAAAAATGTTTGATTACATTACAAACAACATTATGTAAAATTAATTCAGCATTTTCAGGTTGACTTTTTCAGCTGAAGTTTCAGTAATCTTAATACACCCACATTATAATTTAATAAAGATATTTGATAATGCATCTCTTTGCTTTTGCGTATAAGAAAAGCGGGTTGAATTATCACGTAGTGCTGAAAGCTTTTGCTTTCAGTTTATCTCTTGGCTCATCGTTTGTTAATTTCATTTTCCAGGTAATTTTTAAACTAGAGCTCGTTAAAAATTCCATAAACTATTTTATAGTTCAATTATCGTTATTCTTCCCATCATAGTTTACTACCATTCATAGAATACGGGTTACTCTAGTTGCGTAGAAATGCCGTAAAATAGGTCAATTATTAACATCAGGAAAGTATTCATTAAAAATCTCATGTGGCCAGCACACAACCTTCCACCTTATCGACAAAATTTTTAACAGAAATGTACAATCATTACAAAATTTTACGTTTTAAGCCCCATTCACAATACGAAATTAGTAGTTATAGTCAGTGGGTATAGATTTTTAGCATGATTCAAATACCTTTCTTTAGAGGTATGGCGGAAGGTAAAAATTTGTCCACATAGCTGCTTTAGAGAATTTGATGCCATGTTACACCTACACATATGTGACATTGTTTGTAATTATTTTAAAAACATTTTGTTGTAAATTCTAGCGTTCAAATTTCAAAGATTTATTCTCTAAAGAGTCGTAACATGAACACGTTTACTGCTTCGTGTATAATTAAATAACTAAACACCACAATGTCATTTAGAGCAAAAAGTAAGACATTTTTTTAACACAATATACTTTTACTACCAGTAAAAAATTCCATATATTTTTTAACAATTATAATCACGGTTGAAGAATTATTAGGTTTGCCAATATGCTTTTTTGTAGCGGTCAGAATGGATGTATCAAGAATGATTTAAATGTAAAAAAATCTGATGTGCACACCACATGACTTCCTTGTACGCCTATTAAACTGTTCATACTTTTCTTAATAACTAAAATGTAGAATAATATAAAAATATAATAACCATATTAGATTTATGCGTAAAATACCAAAAAATACCTAGAGTAAAGTGCCCTTTTGTCTCAAATACAAAATTTCTACGACACCGGTTATGAATAATGCGAAAAATACCAAATAGTGCCCCTTTGGCACAGACGATAGCAACCAAAAATAGGAGGTGCACAACTAGATGCCATAACAGTCCTAAATACAAAATTTCAACTTTCTACGTCTCACCGTATTTGAGTTATGCGACATACATACGTCCGTACGTACAGACGTCACGACGAAACTAGTCATAATGGATTCAAAAAAGGTCAGAACGGATATTTTTGTCAAAATCTGAGAACCGAAATTTTTCGCGATTACAATACTTCTTTTTTACTCCGTACGAGGAAGTAATACACTTTAATACTATAAATAGTATATAAAATTGTAATTTAGATTTATCTAAGCGGCTATGTTCCATAATAATTTACCTTTAGATCGAAACGTGTTTGAAAATTCTCCATTTTCTACGAAGGAGATCGTCGTTATAAATAAATAAATTCACAATATATGAACACAGTCTCGTAGTGCATATATTCATCTTCATTATTCAGTTTATAAAACATGTCGGTTTTTACTCAGTTCTCCTAAAATTAAAATTACCTAAATCTGCATTGACAGTTTTTCTGAAACACTTATTATTTCACAACAATATTTACCTGTTACTTTATAATGTAATAATAAGCTTTACGTGTTCTTTATATTTTACATATATTTTTATAACACTAAATTATTTAATTTCAAATATACTATCCAGTGACAGCAAGTGACAGAATGAATTTGTATCGGTAGTGACCAGCAGAGACACCTAGGAACACCTATGAACTAATTACAACTTCTGACCGGGGTTGCCAATGAAAAACGTGGCCAGTCGATAAACCTAATTATTCTTTAGCCGTGATCATAATAGATACCTAGTTTAGAATTTTCTATCCCGAAATACTTATCTGAAAAAATTACAATTAAAGTGATGATTGTGCCAGTCCTACGCAATTAATTAATGCAATGAAGAAGTGATACAATCTGAAGCCAATTCTTCAAATTCGTTGTATATTGCATGTCTGTTATACTGAAATCTAATGACATCTTTTTAAACTGAAAAACATTTATTTTTAAATGATTCCCAAAGGATATAAGCATAATAAAACACATGCAATGTTACAAGTGGTATGTTAATCTAATTATTACTACCCTTTAACTTTATTTGTTGTAAACATTTTTTATGGAAAATTGGCAAATATCGAAATCAAAATACCTGTAGGTACTATCTATGGTCACTAGGTAGTAGGTACTTGTTACCAAGTACATTTTCAAGTAAAGCTTTACAGTACTTAAGGAAAGTATAAGTTTTTCTTGTCAAAAATACTTAAAATTAAGTATTTTGCAAGTACAAATATTTTGTAAAATTAATATAATAAATTGCATGGTTTGTATCCTTATTACCTTTTTTTTATCGAGGAAGATTAATTTCCGGTAAAAATAAAAATGTATTCTGTCGCTGTGGTCGCAGTATTTACTTAAATTATTGAAGAACTTAAGTACCTACTTTTACATTATTTCAGTATTATTGAAAAATAACTTCAATATTATTTACGTTTATGAAAGAAAATAAATCTTAAGTACAAGTTTTTATTTTAATACTTAAAATTTTTAAGTAGTAAGTACAAAAGAATGTTTATACTTAAGTACTAGTTGTTATTAAAAATACCTAAAAGTATTTAAGTACTTAAGTAATGTCCAGCTCTGGTAAAAATAACCAATGGAAATATGAACGTTTTGGAATTTTACAATTTTATTACTGACTATGTGCATACAATTTCTTGTGTGTCAAGTACCTGCATTGGTTTTCCAAGTTTCAATATAAATAAGTAGTTGTGCTATTCTATTCTAAAATAAATTTCCTTTCATTTAAAAATATTAAAATTTATTCTGAAACTTTGAAAAAATAACCTTAACTACTGTTTATTTTATAGTGTATGATATAATATTTCCTTGCTACTTTGAGTTGACCTTTTAATGATTTTTAAATTATACCACGATGGCCATTTTATTTCAGTATTGTACTTTTATCTGTGTTCGAGACAAATTGAAAACTGTTTAAATTTATGTACAGTCAGAGCAATACGAAATCATTTTTAAATGGAAACTATATTATTTTATGATAACATAAAACAGACAGATACGTGACTAACGTCTCTGATAAGGACAGAGACGATTAAACGATAGATAAGTGACCGGAAAGATAAATAATAAAAATATTAATCTCATATTATTATCTTATAGAAGATAAATAGTTACTCGTTGCTTGTTTAGAATTTTATATTTATTAAATTTTAATAGCTCTAGCGAATTTATCCATCTCCCATCATTTTAAAAACTATATTTTCTTATTTCCGTCCTTTAGGAATTGTTCCTTTGTAATAAACGAAATAATATACAAAAAATTCAATCTGAAATCGGCTCTTAAGGATGTGCATAAATCGAAGTGAAAATTTTAAGTGACCGTGACACAATGCAGCCCATTGTCCACTGCTGTAACTTTACAACACGTAACATTCAAGTTTAAGAAGATAAAGCAAAAAGTGTGACAGGACAAATTTACGCAATATCTTATTTATGACAAGAGTGTTGCTCAACCAAGACTTTTTAAAAGGTTATCACACGATTTTTCACATACATACAAATAGTTAGAGAGCCGAAATATAAAATGCCCTATTTTACCCCTTATTGATAGAAATTACTTTTTGTATTAATTTAATGGTTTTTCTTAAATGAACAATATCGAATCAAAATCACATTATCAAACGTAGAAATAGCATTGCTGTCATTAATTCGATTCGATGTTTTTCATTTAAGTGACACTGAAAATTTAAGTGGAGGCGGTGCAAATGGTCATTGTCTTGCCTTTAAGAAAATGTAAATATAAAATTAAACAGGGCCCTATTTTGAAGAAGTGTTTTAACATGTACTGAGTGACTTATTTTACTACTTCTGGTACTTGATGTACATAAAGGTACATACAAAGAAATTAATAAGCACCACGCCAGAAAAATATACCGGTTGTACATGTCTGCCAGAAGCTTTAAAGTGATTTGAAGCGCGCATAATATAGGGAAACGTCATTTGACGTATAATTTTTTTGACACCATGTCACCATGGCGTCCCTCAATTTGCGCACTTCGAAGCACTTTGAAGCATGTACGACTGGTAAATTTTTCTGGCGTAGTGCTTAATAATTTCTTTGTATAGAAATATACGCCCGGCTCTATTTCTATTCGAAATTCATACTAGATTTGTCTACGCATGCGCAGTTCAATCTGGAGTCAGTTTGACCAGCCTTTAATAGTATATTGTGTATCTAGTGCGCAAAGTAAGCAATTGCGCGAGGCGAGTTGCAGCCCGAGCTGTAGCGGCTCGAGGTCTACCGAGGCGAGCCGAGGAGGCCGAGGGTCGCTACGACGAGGGCTGCAACGAAGCCAAGCGCAATTGCGCCTTTGCTCACGAGATGCACACGATATTTTTTGTCATTACTGCACAAAAAGTAACCTTTTGAGTGACCTTACTTATCAAAAGATAAAATGAATACCTACTTTTAAAATTAATATGTATAAAATGAAAAAGTAACTAATATTTACCTACATGTAAAAGCATAAGAAACTAATTATTAACAGTAAAGAAAAGAACATTAAAATATAAGAATAAAATATTATTGTCCATTAGATCCAATATCCAATGCACAATCTGCACAATAGTCGACAGTAGAAACTATGCATAGAGAAGTAGGTACTACAGCTGTTCATGTGCTTGTAGTATTAGATTATCACGTGTGTGGCGCTAGTGCTACGCGCACATTTCGTGTCGGTAACTACAGAAAACTGTGTGAATGTTAAATTTGCGTGCGCAAAGTGAAATTTTGCGCACGCTATTCCCGCACGCTTGTACTTTGCGCACGCATTTTTGTCTAGTTAAAAAATAAGCCACTTTGCGCACGTAAAACAGGCACGAAAAAGGTTACTTTGTGTGCAGGTATGACAAAAATGGTTTTGTTTTGATTTGTTCACGTTGAGGTTTATGAGTGTTAATATTTTTTCCATTATAAATTTTAACCTCAAATAATCTTAAGTTATCACTTGTCAAAGTAAAAATATTATTTATTATTTTAAAGTTGCCTAACTTGGACCATTTCGGAAAAAAAACAAGAATACCGAAGGTTTACGAATAGTTTAGAAATAAAGTATGAAACTTGAACGAATCTCTGATGGAAATCAAACGAGAAATATAGCATGAATCTAGACGAAAAAAGTTGTAAAACTGGCTTTATAGTTATTTCCTGATGTGGCTTAGCGTTGACTGTACACATGAATTGAACACAATACCTCGAGACTGACTGACTGAGTGGGTGCTCACCTCATTGGAGTCGCATCGTCCCCAGCAGGACATGACGCTGAGCGTGTCCCAGCACTGCTTGCCCTGGTCGTCGCTCTGCGTCACGCGGTACGTGTACAGGCGCCGGTGGCAGTCCAGCGTCTCTGTGGCGTCGAGCGCAGCGAGCACCTGCACCAGCGCCAGCCCCAGCGTCCAGCTCATCCCAACAACCATCTAAGACACAAGCAATGTTTAAAGAAATGACGGGTACTAAGGTTCAGACCAATAATAATAAATAATAAATAATATTCTAAAAAATTTGATTCCATTTTCACTTACAATATCACATGTGCATTAATTCTTTCCGGATATTTTTTAAGTGCTTTCCAACAACGTCTTAATTAGCTCGAGTGGTACACGAGAGCTAATTACGTTGTTGGAATGCACGATAAGTCTATTTTAGCTTCTGTTCTCCTACTAAAGCTCGTTTTACATTAAACTAAATCTGGAACACGATTTTGTTCAATCTAAATTGTGTAGTATCATACAGCAAATAATTAAATTAAAATATTGCATTGCTTCGTAAATTGTCTGAAAAAATAGATAAGCGCGGCTGTCAAATTATTATATACGAACTGCGCATAGAATCACAAACTACCCAAATATTGTTAGGTAGGTATATAAAATTGTCTCAGTATAAAACAGAGTTCATTAAAAACAATGATATTGTTCAATTTGTTGCGCAATTTCTTGTACAATATTTAGCATAGTGTAAAACGGCCATAATAAACTTTTCTACTACAATGTAGGTAGGTAGGTACAAGAGACTAAAAAATAGATAAATTAAATGTTAGTGTTGTGAAATATAGCGAACTGTACCAACTATAAAAGTTTTTATAATTAGTTCCGTGTTATCAAAAGAACAATCACTTTGTATGTATTTTAATTTTTAGAAAAACTTTAAACAATTAATTTAATTAAAACTTTATAATAACAACTACATACCTAACACCATAAACAATTTTAAAAAATAGCATTTTCAGTATTTCAGCTGGATTAATAAATAATGAAAAATAATTTGAAAACACGAAAAGCTAATAATAAAAATATTAGATTCTCAAGTCAAGAAGACGTAAGCAAATTATTTCATCCGCAAGAAATTATTCTATACCATCCTTGCGATTCTCAAATACAGTTGAGTTGCCTCGTTGTCAAATTATTAAAACAGTAAAATTACTTAACATAACACACAATATGATACATGTAAAAGCTTTAGGTACTTATGAAAGAAATCACTGGTAGTATACTTTACTAGGAATGTATTCATATGTCGTAAAATAGCTAATAGAATTTCACACATTGCATGCTTGGCTTGTAGAGTACGAAACATCGTAAATGCATAACATTTTAACATAATGCTGCAAATTGGTAACATCTTTTCTACATTATAATAAATACTTAAATAAGCCAAATTATAATGTAGTATCTGAACAAGCTTAAGAAAAAATCACTGTAAAATTGTTCAAACTAATTTCAAAGTCCTTTTTCAAGATCCTTCAAATAAAAATTATTTTTTTTGCTATTTTATCGAAACAAGAATACTGTAGGTACTTAAAACCTCGAAAATAAATTTCTTGATAAATTAGAACCCCACAAAATTTCGACAAATTATAATCTCGACATCCCACATAAAATTAAGGCATGATATTTCGATATGGACTCCATAACTTCAAGTAAATTTAATCTTCGATATTAAAATGCAATAATTCTGCTAAAGGAAATCCAATTTTAATTACAGTGATGTTAAGACGTTAATTATAATTAATTATATTCGTGTATCACCATCTCATAATGGCAAAGTTGTTAGCTGGTTAGTGATTATACTCGTTCCAAATTCAATAACATCACTTCGAAGAATTACTCCCTCAACAAATTATCAAGAGCGTTAAGATTAGAATGCAAAAAAGGGAGCACACAATTTGGACATATATAGTTTTGTCAAAACGTAGTTTGACCAAAAATAATTAAGCCAAACTGTATTTTAGTCAAACTGTAATTTGTTCAACTAGAATTTTGTCAAACCGTAAATATGCCAACCCGTAATTTGGCCAAACTGTATTCTAGACAAACTGTAATTTCACATTCCGTAATTTGACCAAACCGCAACTTCGACTAATATTATTTTGTCAAATCGTTTTCAGGTAATTTAGTCAAAACGCAACTATACCTAACTGGAATCATTCAACACGGAATTTATCCAACAAGTATTTTTGTCAAATCGCCAGATATGCATAAATCGTAATCTTCCCAACTCTATATAAAGACATACAGTTGGGAAGATTACGATTTGAGTAAAATGCGTTTGGCAAGATTACGGTTATGCATAATTGCGATTTGACAAAAATACGTTTTGAATCAGGGACCTGAACCGTTGAAAAAAACGGTTCGGGTTCGGTTCGTGGTTCAATAAAAAAAATTTGGTTCGGTTTTGTGTTCCGGTTCGAAATTTTTATTTTTGTCCGGTTCGCGAACCGGTTCAATTTGGGTTCAACAGTTGTTGATATTTATTTATATTTAAATTTTTTTTAAATACACTCAAATGCAATATTATAAGATTAATGAACATAAATTTTTACATTTATATTAACAATAGAAAATAAAATAAATTATTATTGCAAAATGCAAACACAAACAAAGCAAAGTACTAGGCAACTTAAAAACTAGAAATTTAAACAAAGTAACAAGAAGAAAACATTTGTTAAAGTTCTTGTTCTTTTTTATTTTAGAAAAAGGTTCAAGTTTCGGTTTAGGTTCATAAAAATAAGCCGGTTCACTCCGGTTTCGGTTTATGTTCCGGTTCGGTTCAGGTCCCTGTTTTGAATAAATTCCGTTTTGGATTATTCCAGTTAGGTATAGTTGCGTTTTGGCTAAATTACGGTTGGCCTGAAAATGATTTGACAATATTAGTCGAAGTTGCGGTTTGGTCAAATTACGGAATGTGAAATTACAGTTTGTCTAGAATACAGTTTGGCCAAATTACGGGTTGGCATATTTACGGTTTGACAAAATTCTAGTTGAACAAATTACAGTTTGACTAAAATACAGTTTGACTTAATTATTTTTGGTCAAACTACGTTTTGACAAAACTATATTTGACTAAATAAGCGGACGCCGCAAAAAAGTGCGTGTATAAGTCACTATACTTCGGGATTTTTTTTTAAATTCGCAAAATAAAGAGATACATCTTAAAATGCATATTTTATTCAAAAATATAATGGAAATGAATGATCAACAGCAGATTTATTAGACGTGTAAAGAATGATTACTTGTGGTGTAGTAGATTCAAATAAAAATCTATTCGTGCTACTGAAATGTTTACTTTGCTTCAGGGTTCGACCGATATATCGGCGATAAATGTCAAGATATTTATCACGATATATATCGATATTTATAAGCAATGATATATCACAAATCTAGCCGATGGTCTTCTTTTTCGTTGTAGATTTCTAAGTAAAATAATAATTTAAAATATTACAGAAACAAATAGAATCCTTCCTAGTTAGCTAGTTAGTATGTACTTGAACAAAACAATCATTATTATTTACCTGAATTATTATTCATTTTTGATAATTCCACTCCTGTATAAAATAAGCCATAAACAAAACACAATTTTATCGTTTTGACAGCGGATAAAAAGGAAGGTAATTTTTTGCAAGTGATAAAACCGTATTTATCTTTTTCGTAGCAACCAAACAATAAACAAAACACTAAAATGTCATTTGCTTCATATTTCTAATATTTGCCAGTATGAAATGATTAGATTTTGGAAATATTTGTACGAAGAATAACCAAAGGAGTCGTTAAATTATCTCGTTGAATTACACTCGAGCATTTTGTTTCCTCCGAATAAATTTCTGTATGACATCTCAACCTTGTTGCCTGGCAGCAATAAAATAGTTTAAAATTAAAATCACGACACCGTAGGTTTTTCATTTCAAATTGCTAGGCAACAAACAGAAATTTATCCGGCGAAATAAAAATCTCTTGTGTAATTACAGTTGATAATTAACTGACATTTTTACTATAATAAAATCTGTTTTCTATCATTTATTTCATAGCCAACTAGGAATGATTTGATTTGTTTCTGTAATATTTTCGAGCCGTGATTTTTCCCCCGAAGTATAGTAACAGCCTGTATATGGAAAGCTGTCAGTGTTATTTTTTGACACATGTTCTATAAATATCTCAAGTCAATCCCATCCAACCTGAGGAATATATTCTGCCTGATCGCAGGTAAACTTTATGAATAAAACATTGAACCACGGACACAAGCAAAGCAAACACATAAAAGTATATTTTTACTGAAGTGTATTTACATTTTCCTTGACATAAAAAGACGCATTCACACCAAACAACTAAACCGCAAACACATTAGAAATTTTGTATTTGTCATTTTTTATGTTAAGCCCTTTTCACACATGGATTCTTTTAAAAAATCATTGTTTTGAAGCTATCAAAGAATTAGACATTCGTCTTTTCCAAGACTCATTGAAGATTCAATTTAGCGGCACCGCTATTTGACAGGCGATTATTACCTGGATTATTTTTTCATAATTTTTTAGAGACATGGAAGAATTCGTGTGTGAATGGGTCTTTGTATTTTATACAGATATTACTACGTACGTATGTACTGGAAAATAATTTATTTTAAATTCGCAAAAATAAGAAACTGAACATTTTTAGTACCATAAGAAAGAACAGTATTAATTTACAAGCGACGAAGGAACTAGTGAATTATTTTTCTCGAGTTGATAATATAATTTTATCGTCGTGTATAATAGTATATTATTTAACGAGCAAATAATGTAGGCTATAATTAATGAGGATGAAAGTTTATTCACGAGCCGAAGGCGAGTGTATAAATCATCCGAGTTAATTATAGCCATTATTTTCGAGTCAAATACGACGTTTTATCTACAACTTTTTAAATAAAGCAACATTTTCTTACTACAAATTTGTATTGATATTAACCTAAACTCAAACTTTGGTGTGATGACAATTCATCCGAGTAATTTAGAACTATTATGGGTTAGTCATATACAACGTTTTAAATTGTTTTACTGTTTCTGCTTACAACATCATAAAATGATAACTTCATGTAACACTAATATTAAAACAGATGTGACGGCAGTTTGACAGTTCGAGAGAATAAAGTACTCATTATTTAACAGTGTGAAATAATGAATTCATTATTTCATAATGTGTCCTTATGGAGGGGTTTATTATACTACTTTCACGTATATAATGAATACATTATTCTATTGTTGTAGATAAAAATCTATTTTTTCTATAGCTGATGTTAAAGAAAAAATACAATAAATAGTTATTTGTTTAACTAGGCAAAAATATTAGATTTGCTGTCGCGGCTAGAGTTTCATAGACGAGGCGCAGCCGAGGCTATGAATCTAGTTTAGGCAGCAAATCTGTATTTTTGCCATGTTAAATACATTATTTTTTCGGCGATTGTTATTAATTAATATGAATTTAGTGATTATTTTAATTAAATTGATAGGTATCGCAATCAAATTATGTTGTTATGCGTATGTTGACAGTTGCTATGAAAAAACAAAATAGGTTAGGTATGTTGATGAATTTTATAAATGTCAAGTTTGTTGATTCACCATAGTAACAATTCCTTTTGCTGCCTAGACTTTTTTACTATTTTTGTTGCCTAAGCAGCAAAAGAGACACTATGCTAACTGTCAGTTGTCAAAAAACAGCACTTTTAATGGCATTCGCCGAAAAAAGACATTTTTAAAAATTCGCTATTTTCTCAAAAAGCACATTTTTGAAATCACTGGATTGTATAATGGATTAACTATGAATGGAATAAAATAAAATTTTAATTAATTGTGCAATGGCATAAGCTAAAAACTAAATTTACTAATTTCGAAATAATTCTTTCAGTTTCGTGATAAGTGAATTGAATACTAAAATATATGCACAAAATTGTGAATCACCCTGTATACACTTAAATTTTTCCCGGAGTATAGTAACATCCTGTATATTTCAAACAACTTCTATGCACTTTTGTGTCAACAAAATTTAATACATAATAATAATTATTATACTATACTTCCTGACAAAAATTTACATTTACTCATATTTTTGTAAAAAGATTTACTGAGACATTTATTTCATTCACAAAAACAACAACAAAACCAAGAGGGAAATCACCGACACTGAAAAAAATAATTACTTAGAAGAACAGCGCAATAAATAAACTCCCTACTACTTGTGACAAACTTGCATGCAGAGCGGTGAAGTGATGGATCACGCATACCTTGGCGTAGACTTGTGGCGAGCGTAGACTTCAGCAGGTTTCAGGAAGCGGACTCAGACACGAACGTCATCACACTAGGAGTGAAGCAATGCGCACCGCAGGATAATACCTGCGTGTGACGTCACCAGGGTGAGGGTACACCCCAACGAGGCTGATTGGAGCGTCGCGGCGCCGGCGCTAGCAACACGTGCGAACGCAGTGGCGTACCGTCCATAGGGGCACTACAACATCATAATCATTATTTATTTATTTCTATTTTTGCATATACAGTAGATACATTAGACACGTGTGTATAATAATGTAACACAGTTACATAATAGTTTACTGGCGTTTACTGGCTCTGTTTCCAAGTTAGTAGGTTTTGTTTACATATTAGTAGGCGGTAAGTAATCTTAGAAGGCGGTAAGAACTCATAACGAATGCGGTAAGCATTAAACAACAGAAACCAAGGCAACAGCATCAAAATGCACACTAAACCTACCAAATAACAAAAAATAAACATTATTTTCAATATTATTTGCATTTTGTACCGGCTTTGAATTATATTATGTATTGAGGGCGTAAGAAGTTTTTATTGCGTGCGACGTGACTTTGAGCCCGAGCGTCAGCCGAGGGCTAAAACACGTCAAGAGCCATAAAAGCAACTTACGCCCGTGGTACCCAACTTTCTGCACGGTTGTAGACTTTCAAAAAATGAATGAATGAATTAATAGTATCATCAACTGTTATTACCTTATAACATGCAACATTTTTTGATAATTATAAACAACATAATACGTTAGTTACTTATAATACGTTAGATACTTATAATTCATTAGTTACTGACTTAATACGTTAGATACAACCATAATAACATCAAAACCTTCCATAATATGCGAACTGTCAACTAATTAATAAATAAAATTGTTGATTTGTTTGAACATCGCTATCTTTGATGATACGATTAAGCTTTGAATATAACGCGAATATATGCGATTTAAGCCCCCTTGGATGTTCAAAGAGACTCGGTTTCACCTCGTCTCTTAGCAACATCCTCGGTATTATAAATCGCATAATATTCTTGTTATATTAATAGCTATAAATTTCAAATAACCAAAATTGACTAAATTCTTGAACTTCAATTACGTATAATTATTTTTAACTAACGCAGAAACAAAACTTTTTTTACAACCATGCTACTCGTGAATTATTGTAACATAAAAATATCTGTATTAGCGACTTAATAATCTATGCTATTGCCACACTCAAATTATCAATAAAAGATGTGATAAATCTTTATTGAATTCATTCAGAATTCATATTTAATTTGGATGTAACGCTGCACAGTTACCACTAAGTACTGAATTCCTTTTAAAAATGTTGTGTTTTAGTTTCCCAAGATTTTTGTTCCATAGATGTTATATTAATAAAAGCCCCGTTCACACTTAGATTCTTTGAGGATTCTTTCTAGCATATTAGAGTATTTTTTCTTATTATAGAAATGCAAGAAACATGGTCAATGAAACTGGTTAAATATCTACCTCATGCTTTAGGATTGACATTATATATCTTAATACTATAATAAATCTGCTTACCAATTTGTGGATTTTGCGAGAAATAAGCACACAACATTCTTTAAAACGATGATTCCTCGTCCGGACTAAAATACAGGCTGTTCTGAAATGGATGTAAATCACAGTCTATCTTCACAGTAACGAAATTGTTACAAATTTGTTTAAAATAACAACTATAAACATTTTTCACGCACTATATAGCATATAAGCTGAGGAACCTCTAAAAATGAATTGTTTGATAATGGTCTGCCGGGAACAAATCACCGATTGGTCAGAATCTAATTCCATTATTTATAATTATTAATTTGTTGTGACGTAGGCATATTACGATCATATTTCGATTTATTTTATTTCAATAAATAAACTAAACGTAAACTTTAGAGAATGAAATACCTACACACATGATGATAATGATGATGATGATGATAATTATTAAAAAGTAAATTAATATAGGTAACAGTATTTTTATATAGGTAGGTATTATTATCAATAGGTATAATTATTATGTAGGCTGATGCAATATTTGTACTTCGTCTTTTTATTGTATTAAAATAAAAATACTCATCCTACAGAACCCAGAAGATTCAGGTTCGAATCTAGTCAGGTACACATTGTACAGTTTTAACTGCACAAAAATCGACCCTGTGGTGTACTGTCTACTAACCACAACCATGAATGAATTGACTGCAGATAACCGCACACACGATAATGACACATTTATACCAAAGACTCACGGCTTTGAGATGACCATGGACAAGATTCTTATAGATTTTAAATAATAAAATATTAATAATGCAATCTTCAAAAGTACTACTTCCAGTTTGCGGGTTTCTAATGCCTAGTGCACACGGAGAAACATTTTGACATGTTTCCTGAAAAAAGTTTCCGGAAACTTCAAAGTTTTAACGGCGCCTATAAAAATGAGGCGTTTTCAGGAAACGTTGTGAAGTGCAACTAACTTCTTATTTGTCAAATCGTCAAATGTGACATGTGATCATAAACATATTTATTGTTTTTCAAATAAAATCTTCACTTTCTGGAAACTATTTTCAGCAAACTTGTCAAAATGTTTCTCCGTGTGCACTAGGCATAACAAAATCTTATGCAATGTTAAGATCCTTATTAAAATCTTTAATATGAAATTTGGTTATTAAAGGTTTGCTACTTTTTGAGTTATCGTGAACGAAAAATCGTCACATACGTCCTACATCCATACGTCCATACGAACACACACACAGACATCATCGTGAAAATAGTAAATTCGTATTGTAGAGACCCTGAAACGTGCTTATCCACCAAATATTTTGACCCATTACCTCTCTCATAGAATATGAGGCGAGAGCTAAAAATAAAATAGTACCCCTCAGGAGTTAGTGTGCTGCAGAGCTTGAAACGTCAAAAACGCATAAACGTAACGCGGAATTGAGATGGAAAATTTAAGGAAGCTTTATTTAAATTTATTGAAAGTATAATGAGTATTTAGTGAACAGTAGATTTAGTTTGTTTCACGCGTTGTTAACGGTCGATGTTGTTGTTCTCGTCTTGAGCTGGGTTCGGCGCGCCGTCTTCATCAGCCTGCATCACATTTGCATTGACGTCTTCGTTTAATTGTTGCAGGACATTCAACGGAACGTTCTGAGCCTGAAAATAAACATAGAAATACAATCGAGAACTTTCATTCTAAATGAAATAAAGGATTTTTCGACTGGTCGAATAAGGAATTTATTAATCTGAACGGCAGTCAATAGATTTTTATTATTCTAATAAACCGACTCTAGTTGTCCTGATGCCCTCCAACAGTATACGTGTTTTACGTGGCCTTTTGACTAATCTACAAATTTTACAACAATTTTTGTTATGTAGATTTAAAAATAATTTTTACATGTATTATTATTATTTACCAACTTTGTCTAATTAACCCCTGAGGAAGGTACTAGAGTCAGTTTATTAGAATAATAAAAATCTATTGACTGCAGTCCTGATTAATAAATTCCTTTCATTCTAAAGTTATAGCAGTGCAATAATTTTTCAATTAATTATTGACCCTGTCAAATCGCAAACGATATTTAAAAAAAATAAACATGCACGAGGTCCCATTCAATACCAGAAAATAATTTTTTTAAATGTTCATACACTGTAAAATGCAAATCTACAAAAAATACCTATCTGCTTTAAAACGGGAGCACACAATTTGGACAAATATATAGTTGTGTCAAAGTGTAGTTTGACCAAAAATAATGAAGCCAAACTGTAGTTTAGTCAAACTGTAATTTGTTCAACTGGAATTTGTCAAACCGTAAATATGCCAACCCGTAATTTAGCCAAACTGTATTCTAGATAAACTGTAATTTCACATTCCGTAATTTGACCAAACCGCAACTTCGACTAATATTATATTATCAAGTCGTTTTCAGGTAAACCTGCATTTAGCCAAAACGCAACTATACCTAACTGGAATCATTCAACACGGAATTTATCCAAAACGTATTTTTGTCAAATCGCAGTTATGCATAACCGTAATCTTGCCAAATGCATTTTACTCAAATCGTAATCTTTCCAAATGTATTTAAGACATACATTACATTTTTTTAAATCACTCAACACATTTTTAAATCACTCTGACGTTTTAAACTGTCATTATTTCGTCAAAAATGCATAAAAACAATGACAACTTGCCACTGACGACTACTTTGATTTTTGTTTGTTATGTCAAAATAAATTTATAAAAGGGTAGTTTACCATTTTTTTAAAAAGTTTTTTATTGAAACTTCATGTTATTTGAAAGCGATTCAGAGTACTGATAAGCCTTAATTGTTCTTAATAAAGCTGTAATTAATTTTTAAAGTTTGTGTGACGCAGATGTATAGCTGCAATTTTCTCAAACAATGGGGCTGGAATTAAAATGTACTCCATGTCAAATCAAATGTTCTAAATGTTAAAAATATAAAATACAATTTGGTAGTTTCTTTATTACTGTAAGTAAGAATACACGTGAAAACGCATTACTATGACGTAGATGTATCAATACGTAAAATCTCAAATATTTAAGGAACTATTAACTTTTTGAAAACTTTTTTCATGGCAATAACTCATTTTTGAGGTCTCCTTTCAATATAATTGACTGGATTACTAATTTGCTACTATGGTAAACTACCCTATTCATATTGTAAATATTGTATAAACCACGTGAAATACGAATGTTTATTCACTCGAAGAAGTTATCCTACTCATCCTTTGGGCTCTGGGGCTAAACTTTCTTCTCTTGAATTTACATTCATGTATAAATATCTATTAAATTGTATTATTATCAGATAAATAATGTCCTATAAATTTTTATTATTATTTCTGTACAACCAGTAGGTACCTACCATTCTTGAGTTTCACCACTCGATTTCGACAATAGCTTTTCTAGATTTGCATCTTCCTGTGTAAGCATTTATACCGAATTTAAAATTCTAGATTTGAATTTTCCTGTGAATGAATTATGTATATTTTTAGATTTGCATCTTCTGATATTGCATTTTGCTTTGTATGAATAGGTATTCTAAATTTTTATTTTCCAGTATTGAAGCAATTACACTACTATCGGAGTAATAAGTATAGTCACTCGGATGTAAAGTTGAATAACTTGTTTAAAAATAATCCAAAAAATTTAAATAAAACTTTATACTAAAGTATGCACATTTCTACGTTATTGTATAGAATTTCAAATTTTTAAATGTATATGTGTAGAAATAACAAAAATTTATAGCAAAAATGAGCTATGATTTTGACACATTTTAGAAACTGTTAACTTTAATGACGTCTACTGCATGATGTATGAATCCTGAGGTATCACTTTTTCAGAAAACAACTATTATAATTCATATAATAAGTTTAAAATAAAAATGATTAACAATTCTTTTTTATAATTATATAAGGCATCGGTAACCTGAATTTGAATCTTATAAGATAACAGTAACAAAGATATTACATGTTCACTTATTTTATTATTATAAACAAAATATAAATTTTTCAAAAAATTTACAGTAGCAAAAACCTTAACTAAGCTTATAACTATACCAAAATTTGATTTTTTTTGCATGATGTATATTGACAGTAGACGTCATTAAAGTTAACAGTTTCTAAAATGTGTCAAAATCATAGCTCATTTTTGCTATAAATTATTGTTATTTCTACACATATACATTTAAAAATTTGAAATTCTATACAATAACGTAGAAATGTGCATACTTTAGTATAAAGTTTTATTTAATTTTTTTGGATTATTTTTAAACAAGTTATTCAACTTTACATCCGAGTGACTATACTTATTACTCCGATAGTAATAAGTTCATTCATGATTCAATTTAATTTTTTTACTAGTTCACAATTTTGAGTATTCTCATTCATTTCGTAGTATAATTAAAATTTCAGCAAATAGGGACACAACAAAATTTATATTCGACAGTTATTGCATCTAAAAATTCACATGTAACATGCAACGTGCGTCATGCAAACGTAAAAAGAATTAAAATTCACCAGGGTACAATTTTTACAATGAAAGGTGTGTTATAGATTGAAAGAAATTTTCGGAACTCATAATAATAAATTATTTATTTGGGAATAATTTCTATATACCATGTAATTTATTTATTATAATATGATGTTTCAGAAACGATGAATCTCATCGTCAGGTCACAATGATAATAAGTACATCATTTAAAAGCTGTTAGTGTTATACCTGCGCGATTTGAATGCCACCAACGTGTACTTGCGCTTGACCAAGTCCATTATTATTATTATCACTCTGGTTGGTGGCTAGCTGCCTCTGACTTTCCAGAGCTAACATCTTCTGTCGTTTTTCTTCCATCAGACGTTCGCGATGTTTGTGGATGTAGTCGTGGACGTTGGGGAGGCCTACGATCACGCATGCTGACAACGCCGATCTGAAAATTCACAACAATAAATTATTTATTGAGATACAAAAAGTATATATTCGTCATAAGAAGAAACCGCGATTAATCTTTTATGATATTTAAGAGGACCGTCTACCTCCTAAAATCCATCATAAAATGTACTAACGTAGCGAGTGTTTTGTGGCCAGCACAAGAATGGTTTCAACAAGGATTATATACTTAATCGTATCATCAACTGTTATTACCTTTTTCCATGCAACATTTATTGATAATTATCAACAACATAATACGTTAGTTACTTATATTACCTATGTTAGATACTTATAATTCATTAGTTACGGACTTAATACGTTAGATACAACCATAATAACATCAAAATCTTCCATAATTTGCAAACTGTCAACTAATTGACAGTTAAAATTCTTGATTTGTTTTAACATCGCCGTCGCTGATGATACGATTAAGCTTTGAATATAACGCGAATATATGCGATTTAAGCCCCCTTGGATGTTCAAAGAGACTCGGTTTCACCTCGTCGCTTAGCAACATCCTCGGTATTATAAATCGCATAATATTCTTGTTATATTAATAGCTATAAAGGATCAATTAACAGTTGTGCCTTTTTAAAAATTTTATTAAAAAATTGTACATTATTATAAAAATTCCGAAAAACTCCAATTTATGCAAATTTTACACGTTATAATATATCCCATGATAAGTTTATTTTTAAAATTTTAAAAAGGCATATCTGTAGATCCATCCTTTCTCTATTAAATGTTTATAAAAACATTATTCAAAAGTCAATAATAATCTGACAGTTTACTCGCAATGAAAACACTTTTACAGTATTTTTCAGCTTCAAAATGACATTGCATAGCTAGAATGCGGCAAAGTACAAGTTTCGGGCTGGTATTAGGCAGTCGTAGTAGTGGGGAAAAGAGTGGAATAGAAAAAAAGTAAAATCGAGAGTATTTTAGGAATTCGGCAAAAACGTAGACGTGCTTAAACATGTAACTTTTGTGTTTTATTAAAAACTCAGATTAACAGATCGCCTCATTTTAGCGTTTTGGAGGTACTATCATGTTGTGTATGAAACTTTTGTAGATTGAAAGGAAACGTATTTATTATTATATTTATTCTTATTTCTATTTTCCTATTTTTGACTCTTGTACAGGGTACAGACAATTCGAACTCTTATTGTTTAGGATAATTTTTACAAAATAGTGTAAGAATTTTACTAATGAATCGTTTATGGTAGAAATTTGTTCAAAAACATATAATTTTTACCTCTCGCCTCATATTCTATAAGAGAGGTATTGTAATGGATCAAAATTTTCTTTTCAGGGTCTCTAGAATAAATTAAAATCTATTTAGATTTACCTGTAAATGTTCATGTCAGTGGCTTCGTACCAATCGTTGGCCTTTTCGTCATAACATTCCACATGGTAGATGGTAGTCACGCCATTGAACCCCCCAATGGCAAATATCATGTCGTCTATGACTTCTATGGCAAAGTTGCTTCTAGGGTTGTACATATCTGGGATTTGAGCCCAGCTGTTCGTCGTAGGGTCGTATTTTTCACCACTGCACATTCGGGATATTCCATTGAAGCCTCCTATCACGTATACCTACAAAAGTTTAAAAATTATTATAATGAAAGTAAAAAAACACCTCATTCATGGTGGAATTTTATGTTCGAAAAATACAATAAAATAAAAAATGTTTCTATACTACTGAAAAAGTTGTTATGCTGTTTTCTATTTTAATGTAGGCAACCGAATAATACGAAACTCTTTTTTGATGCCTACGTCGTTATTAAATTCATTCATTCATAACTTTCAGCGCTCAATTTTTTTAAAGCATTTTTTAAACAAAAAAGTTTATTATTTCAACCCACTGAATGTAAATTTTGTCAGAAATGTGAGAATTAAAATGAATATTTTTTGAAAGACGATTTAACCAATCATATTGCGTTATGATGACGTAATGCAACCAATAGAATTGAAAATGTAAAATGATGTATCTGACAACATAATTTTGTAGATTAGGTTTTATTTTGTTACGTCAGTAACAAAAAATTAATTAATTTGTCACATGAAACGTCAAAATGAGTCGTTTTGGTAGTATTTTTAACAAGAAAAATATTCTTCCTAAATACCATTCGAGATAATAATTTTTTGAGAGAATTTTTGTCTATTCCACGGCAACTTATTGCAATTTCACTCCACAAAACATCATCTGACAATTCCCCTCAACTTCGTTTCGGGAAATTGATAGATGATGTTTTGTGTCGTGAAATTGTTAGAAATAAGTTGCCGTGGAAACGACAAAACAATTCTCAACAAATTATCATCTCTTATGGTATTACCCCTGAAAATCGCATGACACAAATAACAGCCAATGGAATAATTTATTACATTAATAGTAACCATGGTTATATAAAAATTTAGCGGACATTTTTTACTAGTAGCTTCAGGAACTTAATTGAAATTTATAAGCGAAAACTACTGTCATATGTCAGTTTAACATTAAATTAAAAATTGGTTAAATTGACACTTTCAGTGTAAATAAGCAATTAATTTGGTAAATAATACATATTTATTAATGTTAAATACAAATTTAGTAAATATCTATTGTAAAAAGAATTCAAAAATAGAGCGGCGGTGTCATTACGATTTTTTTTACCGAATATGCACTCGTGCATTCATTCATGTCCAGGAAATTTTTTATCGTCCATTCCAACAACGTAATTAGCTATCGTGTACCACTCGAACTAATTAAGACATTGTTGGAAAGCACTCAACAAAATTCCTGAAAGAATTAATGCACATATGATATTATAAATGAAACTTTGTGTTATTTAATTTTCTGTATAATATTATTGTTATATTGTTTACTATTGCAAGTACTTACACATCCGTGGTAAGCAATGCAGGATACGCCAGATCTTCTGGATCTCATTGCATTGATTGCAGTCCATTGATTCGCTTCAGGATCGTAAACTTCAGCCGAATGCATGCACTCTTGACCGTTGAAGCCACCAGTTATGTAGATTTTATCTAAAAATAAAACATTCATTATATTATTAACTAACTAAAGGTTTTTTAATTTTTTATTTAGTTTATTAGGGATTTCGACGTGGAGTCACTAATACATAAAGTCTACATTGATTTTACAATAATTATTATTTAGTATGAGTAATTTACATTTTATTTTGAAGGCCTATTTCTGTTATAAAGTTTATTAAATTGTCAATTTTTATGGGATCAAACTAAAGGTTTATAGGAAATATTAATACAAGTTCTACGAATTTTTCATTATTTTATCACATAGTATGCAAAACAAAAATTTAGTGAATTGCTATAAGAGTCCATGTAAAACATTCAACTACTCAAAAATCGGATTGACAAAAATGAAAAAATAAAAATAAGAATCTCAATAGTGTTATAAAGGCACTGTATAAATTTCATCGATCGTATTAACGTCTAGAAGACGTACATCTTGCTACTGTCTTATAGACGTCATAAGGAGACTAGTATTGGTCGAATTTTAGACGTCTTATGCGGTAGTCTTTAAGTCGTCATTATGTTGTCCAGTTTTAAATCTCCCGCTTATAATATTTTAGGAGTCCTGTATTTGTCTCAAAATTCATCTTGGTTATGACATA
The DNA here is from genome assembly GCA_947534325.1 of Agonum fuliginosum. Lineage (NCBI taxonomy): Eukaryota > Metazoa > Arthropoda > Insecta > Coleoptera > Carabidae > Agonum > Agonum fuliginosum. The sequence continues at coordinate 383,533 of OX384029.1, forward strand.
CAGGAATCCCATATTAATCAAAATTAAGTCGTATATTGGTCATAATTTTATTAAAAATGACATCATTTGACTGTCGAAAAGGTATTAAATAGACGTCATTTGCATGGAAGAAAATAACATCCAGAATGGAGGACATAAGACACGTATGTGACGTCTTTGTGATTACATTTGGATCAGACGTTTTAAAGACATGGACATTATAAAGACGTCTTAATGGCGTATTTGTGTTGTATGGGAGATTTATCTAATCCCTTGTTCACACATGGACACATAGAAGACACGCACACTCGCAACAGTAAAAAATTCGGTGTGTGTTGCTTATGAAATAGAGGCGCCGCTATTTTGTGCCTTCTGTGTAAGTAAAGAAAAAAACAATTTTGAGGCCACAAACGGTCCATACGTTCTTTATTTTGCTTTTGTTGAATGTGTGTCGCATGTGTGTCCATTTGTGAACAGGGTTTAAGCAGCGAAAGAAGCATTAGTTTGGAATTGTTCATTTTTAAGTAACAAAACATTCTAAAAAGCCTAATTTTAATACCGATCGTAGAAAATAGTCATTAGACAGTACTTTTCGAGTAATAAAATATTTGAATAACATCACAAACCAAGCACCTACCATTAAGAGTACAAGCGCTAGCATCAGACCGCTGCATATTCATCGGCGCGATCATAGACCACTGGTTGGTCCTATAGTCATACTTCTCAGCCGTGTTTTGCCTATGGTGGCCATCATAGCCACCCATGGCGTATATAATCTCGTTGAGGGTGGTCACACTGACGTAGCACCGCCTGGCGTTCATGGGCGCCACCTCGCGCCAGTGTTTGGTCACCGCGTTGAAGCATCTGCAGGAGTTAAAGTAGTCCATGCCGTCGAACCCGCCGATCACGTAGATCGAGTAGCCGATGACCGCTGTCCCGTGGTAGGCACGCGGGCCGGTTGGGTCGACTTCGTCTACTTTGACCCAGCGGTCGGCCCTAGAAAATAAGATGGTTTGTTAGAATGTACAAAGTACAATATAAACACAGGCAATGAGGGTTTCCATGATTTTTAGGTTTTTTTATACGAGCCCGGCTCACATTAGTTAAATGTATCTTATATTTATTAGAAACTGCAATACATTTTATACAATCTCAAATGAAATCCGCAATGGAAACATTATGGACCCGAATACAAAAAATTAGAATAATCGCCCTGCAAGGACAATCAACAATTTGTGAAAATGACTGCAGAATATTTGGTACATTTTTCTCCAGGAATATACCTATGTTTAGGACTTATGGATATTATGTCACAACGAACTGAAGCAGTTGTAAATATAAAGGTGGAGTCACACTCTGGTAAAGTCGTTTATAATTATTAGAGAAAACAATAAAAAATTGACAACCGTATGCTATATTATCATATAATACCCCAAGTGCATGTCAAATTGTCGATAAATTTTCTTAGGTACGCGAATGCACACGCGAGAAAATTATCGACAATTCATGCACAAGGGATATTCGAGGGATGCTGTTTCTCTCATAAAAATAAAGCAAAATTTAAAAACTTCCTTTGACAGCAAGTCATAGAATCACATTGCCACGCCGTACCCAAATACGATAATTTTGCACCAGTGCAAATTATTGTACCTAATTCTACGTTGATTGGACGACATTCAGAAATATCAGACTTCTGATTGGCTTAAATTTTATGAGGGAAATAGTTTGTTTTATTTAAAGTTTATTTAACTTAAAATTTTATTTAAGTTATACTTAAAGTTCATTTAACTTTAAATAGAACTTAAATAATAAAGTATACAGCTGGCAAATATTTTTGTTGTTTGCTTTAATTACTATAAAACGACTCTGCCACAGTGTAACTCCACCTTTATATTTACAACTGCTTGTGACATAGCATCTACAAGTCCTAAACATACCTACTTTCTTGCAGAAAAAGTTTCAAATATTTTGCAGTCTTTTTCACAATTTTTTTATTGTACTTGCAGGACGATTAATCTAATTTATTTTTATTCGGTTCCATAATGTTCCATTTCCTTGGGAAACGTTAATTTATATTTTAGTTGTGTAGCTTCTATTAACATACTGTACATCAATAAAAAGCCTATTGAACTGACTATAATAGTGGTAGCAACAGTAATATAAATAAAAGCAGCTAAAAATGATCGTTTTAAAATGTTGCTGATTGCCGAATAAAGTTTACGAAAAAAAGTATAGTCGGGGAAGTACTGTGTTGGCCACATCAGATTTTTACCTCGTGTCGTAGGTTTCAATGTAGTTAGTAGGGGAACCCCCGCTCCATCCACCAATGGCAAACAAGACTTCATGAGGCACTCTAGGCCGGGCAATCTCAGGAGTTGGAACTTCGCCATCTCGGTGGGTAATCATTTCAAGGTCATACAAAAACCTCAACGTTTCTATAATTAGAGGTCGACTTTCATCCGAGCTCGTCACATACGGATGGTCCTTCACATGCTCCAAAAAAAACTGAGTATCCAACAACCCCAGCCGGATCGTCTGCATCAGAGTGACAATGTGTTTCTTTCTATTTTCCGGGTCGTAGTCGATCCACCTCAAGATGGCCTCCCAGACTGTTTCTTCGCTTTTGACGTTGAGGTCGTCATGACTGACGATGAATTTAAACTCTTCTAAGTTAAGTTGCAGCAACTCCTCGCTCTGTATTGCAACATCGGCGAAGTTGCGCAGCAGGTAGACTTCTGCAACCTAATCATAATAATAATATAGTTATTTGTTTAACTAGGCAAGAAAATATTAGATTAGCTGCCGCGGCTAGAGCTAATCTAGCTTAGGCAGCAAATCTGTATTTTTTGCCATGTTAAACACATTATTTTTTCGGCGATTGGTATTAATTAATATTAATTTAGTGATATTTAAATATATTGATATAGGTATCTCAATCAAAATATGTTACTATGCGTATGTTGACAGTTGCTATGAAAAAACAAAATAGGTTAGGTATGTTCATGAATTTTATAAATGTCAAATTTGTTGATTCACCATAGTAACAATTACTTTTGCTGCCTAGGCTTTTTTTACTATTTTTGCTGCCTAGGCAGCAAAAGTGACACTTTCCTGACTATCAGCTGTCAAAAAACAACACCTTTAATGTCAATCGCCGAAAAACGATTTATTTCCAAATACACAAAGAAAACAGTGTATAGAAAGCGTCAAAAGTACATAAAAAATATATTCATATGTTGAAGTATTCATCCAGACTGTATAAATTATGCAGAATTAAATAATTTTTTATTTCTTTTTTAAAAATCTTAAAATCACTTATTTGTTTTAAGCTCTCTAGCAAATTATTATATAAATAAAGTCCAAATATTTCGGGAGAATTTTTTACAATATTTAGTTTCGCAGTCTGAGTAGGTATATTTAATTAGAAATTGGGAATAGTTTTTGAAAAAATATTGACAATCCGATGTTAAGATACTAATGTAGATTATGTGTAATTTTTTTTGAAAACGATATTCCAATCTGCAAAAGGCTTATTGGTAAACTACGATTTTTAATGGTTTTCTAGACTTTCCATTATTCAAAACAAGTGTGACAAAACGGAAAAGACAATTATTCATGTAGCTATAGTATACTGTTACAAAATTTGGTTCAAAAGCAATCAAAATGGACGACTAATTATTTTAATAAGTAACTAGAGGTAAATTTATTTAAGCAGAACCCTGCGCGAAGTACGAATTCTCGTCTTAGAAAAAGAGGCATAGATGATAAACTATGCTACTGTCTGTTCTACTGAACATCAACTTCAATATCTATTATTCTCATGTTGACGTTTGTATTGTTTTGCTCCGTGCAACGCTGTGAATTTTGTAATTGATTGTGATTGAGTTATATTTTAGTTTTGTTTGAAAATTAAGCTCCACTTTTGTAAAATGTACATGACAAGCTCTGCCTTCTCGCATAGCTCAGGGTCCTCGGTATTTGAATTTTACTCTACTACACGCTAAGTATACTGGCCCCTAACCTTGGCCAGGTCGGTGCAGAAGTGGTTCTTGGCGAACTGCATGATACTTATGCAGTTCCTGGGGGTCAACTGTGACCGGAGGTAGTCGCAGCAGATGTCGAGGATCCCCAGGATGCTGAGGTAGTCCGCCGTGATCAACAGCAGATGAACGTTGTCCGAGTTCACGTCGATCTGACGCAGGTACGCGTACGTCACTAGCTGGTTCATTATTTCCTTTGATATCCCTGATAAACGCACATCTCGGACTTCTGCCCCGTGGAGAGACGTTGTGAACAGTGCCCTGAAATACAGAGAATGTTTGTTATGTGTTGAAGAAAAATCTGATGTGGTCAGTACACGACCTCTCGCCTAAATATGCTTATACTACTAATCTAATAAATAGTTTTATCTACAACAATAGAATAATGTATTCATTATATACGTGAAAGTAGTATAATAAACCCCTCCATAAGGACACATTATGAAATAATGAATTCATTATTTCACACTGTTAAATAATGAGTACTTTATTCTCTCGAACTGTCAAACTGCCATCACATCTGTTTTAATATTAGTGTTACATCAAGTTATCATTTTATGACGTTGTAAGCAGAAACAGTAAAAATAATAAAAATTTGTAAAACGCTGTATATGACTAGCCCATAATAGTTCTAAATTACTCGGATAAATTGTCATCACACCAAAGTTTGAGGTTAAGTTAATATCAATACAAATTTGTAGTAAGAAAATGTTGTATTTAAAAAGTTGTAGATAAAACGTCGTATTTGACTCGAAAATAATGGCTATAATTAACTCGGATGATTTATACACTCGCCTTCGGCTCGTGAACAAACTTTCATCCTCATTAATTATAGCCTACATTATTTACTCGTTAAATAATATACTATTATTTGCATTTTAATAGTTTCATGTTCGTGTAATATGTAAACGATAATGTAAACCAAGATGCAAGCAAAACTGTACTGTTACTGTCATAATAATTTAAATTTTGTGTAGATATAGACAACAAAGATACAGGTATTTATAAAAAGTAGAATATTAATTGTACTTTATTGTTAAATACTACCAGATTCAGCAAATTGTATTTAAAATTAACTGTACCCATAGATAATTACATTTTCTTTTATTATTAATTGCAAAAATTGTCGTAAATAAATAATGTACCAATTAAGGAAAACTATCAGGTTTCAAAAAGTACTACCAAAATATTATCCGGTGTTAAGATCCTTATTAAAACCTTAAATATGAAATTAGGTTATTAAAGGTTTGATACTTTTTAAGTTATCGTGGACGAAAAATCGTCAGTCCATTTGTCCATACGCACGCACACACACACACAGACATCATCGTGAAAATATTAAGTTCGTATTCTAGAGACCCTGAAACGTGCTTATCCACCAAAAACTCATACTCGAAAATTTTGACCCATTACAATACCTCTCTTATAGATTATGAGGCGAGAGGTAATAAAAATAGACAAAAACTGCATTGACGTATATAACCGTAATTAAATTTTATTGGTTTTATGATAACTTTTTAATTATTTGGTTATCATTTACAGTGAAACTTCCACATCCACACCCATTTGGGTAAAAGACAAACAATTCGAACCGGACCGAACCGCTGCAATTTTACTAAACCCGAAACCAAACCGGAACCGAAATGATAGTTATGAACCGGTTCGGAACGAATTTACGTACACTCGAGGAAAATAAAAACGCACCACTTGAAAATGCACCAAAAATGACAAAATTTCAAAGTGCGATATCTCGGCTGCATTTCGACGAAATTGAATGAATCTTCGAGTTCTGAAAACGTTGAAGTCTTATCTTTAATGTGATGATAGCCAATGTTAAAAAAATCCACTCCACCCTCTCCCATCCCTCTAAGAAAAACGAATGTATCTGATGTCCAAAAAGGTCCAACTTTGGCAACTCATACGGACTGACAAAAAAATCGTGGACCTTATTGGCCAACAGGGTAATAAAGATCAGACTTTTCCTGCAAGGTCCGCAAAATTTCAAGTAATTACGACGATTTGGCGGGAAGTTATGAATTTTTGAAAAAAAAGCGCCTTTTTCAGGTTTTTGGCCATAACTTGGCGAATTTTGCAAGAAAATCAATGAATTTTGGATTTCCGAGAACGTTGAAGGTTTCTCTATTCGGCCCTGTAAATTAATCTGCCGCCAAACCCGATCCACCCCCTGCCACCCCCGGATAAAAAACATGTTTTTTACTGAAAAACGTTTTCAGAACTCGAAGATTCATTCAATTTCGTCGAAATGCAGCCGAGATATCGCACTTTGAAATTTTGTCATTTTGGTGCATTTTCAGGTGGTGCGTTTTTATTTTCCTCGAGTGTATTACCTAAAAGTGATACATTTTATTGTTAATTTTTTTTTCAGAAATTAGAATTATTAGAAAATATGTAAAAATATTTAAAATAATTCATTTATATTATTGTATTGCAGCATTGCAGATTTTAATTCAAGTCATGAAATTCTTACTAAATATAATGATGTGACAACTGACAATATAATGTGAGACCGTCACACCCAAGTTGGGTAAAAGGATATTTGTATTTTTTTATGTTCGCACGCCCACTATTTTGTTACATAAACTAACAAACTGCAAAAAATCATATCATATCAAAAGTAGTTTTTCATAAAATTCGTATCTAATAAAAAAATTTAATGTATTTGTTTTTGTGTTTTCGTAAACCATGTTCAAAGATTTTCTTAATAACAATTTTGCAACACCTTTTTCAAAATAACTGTAATCAATTGACATGACGACAAATTCTTTTATTTCTGTATATCAGTTAAATGTTATAAATTGTCAACTGAATAATAAATAATAATTATTGTCAATATTTACTTTATGTATATTTGCTTTCAATGTTTCAATCAGTAAAGTATTTGTTTCCATTTATGCATTATTTTAATTGGTCTGAGTGAAAAAATAAACTATTATTTGAACTTGTACCATAAAATAATTATAATAATTTTATCTCCAGCTCAAATGAACCAGAAATATAAAACGTGCGTAATAAATTTAATTCGGTCTATGAATGAAAATTTTATCTGCTATTTTATATATTTTGTTTATTGATTTCAATAAATTTAAACGTAATTACTTATTGTATAGTAAATATAAAGTAAAATTCAATTTAAAGATGAATAGTTCTACTACTTTTATGAAAAATATTGAGTGCTTGAAAGTAACAAAATATTTAGCGACAATTATTGTTATTTAATCTATTCTATAAATTTTTATCTTCATTAATGTTTTTAACATTGATATAGTTCTGCTGATTTTTGTTTTCCGACTTGATAGATAATTTTTTCTCTAATATAACGACATAATATGAACGTTATCATAAGATGATTATAAATTTACATGTGCCTAGAATGAAAACATTAATTTGTACACTATCACATCATGCTATTATATCACACCAATAGAACATATTTTTTAGTCCTGATCCTGATAATGTATTTAAGAAATTGTTAAAAAGTGACTCACAGAAAGTGAGGTTGCCACACCCAAGTTAGATAAATATAATTATTGTTTATTAATAAAGTTAATACTTTTTACCTTCCGCTTACCTGTAAAGGAAGGTATTGGAATCATGCAAAAAATCGGGTAGTGAGTTTTTAGTGGATGAGCACGAATTAGGGTCCTTACAACTCATTTTTGATAGTTTCTCGATGATGTCTGTATGTATGTGTGTGTGTGTGTGCGTGTGTGTGTGTGTGTGTGTATGTGTGTGGTCCGGGCCGATGCCGTCTGTCGCATAACTCAAATACGAATTACCCAAAAATTTTGATATTTGGTATTTTACAATTGTATACGAATAGGAAGAGCTCATTAGATTTTGGTACAAATATCTTCACCGGAAGTGATATTTTTTTAAGATTAAAAAGATTAAGTGTCAAAAATTTCTATGAATTTGGATAAATATAGTATTTATTTGTAATAAGAATAAGAGGAAAAGTTATTTGCAATTTATGTTATAAAAAAATTGTCTTTATCTGGTAGCATTGAAGAACTGCAGTAAAATTTAAAAAATAAATTTATCAAATAAAACTTTGAAATCTTGTAATCCATGTTCGGATGATTTTTGTTTCTGCATAAAAAATATTGACAGATGTGACGGGTGACAAGTTAGCATACTAGCGATATAATAAGTCATAAGTAAGCTATTAAAAATGTAGTAACTGAACGGAGGATTGCTTCAACACAGAAGAGTTATCGTGCGAGTGAATCTTTTGATTCAGGTGATACTAATTTCTGTGTTTGAATATTTTAGATTTTTATTTGTATATTTTCAATGGGCACCAGATTGTACGTATACATTTCTGTTTAAAGTCTAGATATGGCGGAAGGTTGTGTGATGGCCACGTCAGATTTTTTTTATTAAAGAATATATTTACAACTGGCCCTATGTGGGCCAACCAGCAAATTAGATAATTATATTACATCTCATGTGTGAGGTAAAATCCCTCTGGAGTTTCCTCTGTGTTTACAAAATTTTTGTACTTTGTGCTATATGTATTATTAGTATATTATTTAACGAGTAAATAATGTAGGCTATAATTAATGAGGATGAAAGCTTGTTCACGAGCCGAAGGCGAGTGTATAAATCATCCGAGTTAATTATAGCCATTATTTTCGAGTCAAATACGACGTTTTATCTAAAAAAATTTAAATAAAACATCATTTTCTTACTACAAATTTGTATTGATATTAACCTAACCTCAAACTTTGGTGTGATGACAATTTATCCGAGTAATTTAGAACTATTATGGGCTAGTCATATACAGCGTTTTACAAATTTTTATTATTTTTACTGTTTCTGCTTACAACGTCATAAAATGATAACTTGATGTAACACTAATATTAAAACAGATGTGATGGCAGTTTGACAGTTCGAGAGAATAAAGTACTCATTATTTAACAGTGTGAAATAATGAATTCATTATTTCATAATGTGTCCTTATGGAGGGGTTTATTATACTACTTTCACGTATATAATGAATACATTATTCTATTGTTGTAGGTAAATGTATTTTATACTATATGAATTTGAGATCTAGTGGTTTCGTTCTTTTCAGTCTTATGAGTTGAGTTGTTAGTAAATATTAAATTAAACATAAGTTTTCTATTAAGTAAGAAATATAAATATGTTAACTTATACTTCATTTCAGCTAAGAAAATAGCAGATGGCTCTGCGAATGCCAGTGAGTTTTACACTCACACATTTTATTAGTTCAAAATTTGACGCGATCTTAAATAAGTTATGTTTTGTGAATAAAGCTGTCATCTATAGAATAATGTAGTACTTCGATGTAACTATGAAATTCAAAATAAGAAGGTATAAGTAATGTAAAAGGAAATGAAAATGTTTGCTAGTGTAAATCTACCTCTCATCTCAACCAATCAGATTCAAGAATATCATTGCCCTATCTAACCCAACGCTATTTTCTTAGCTGAAATGAAGTATAGGTATTTATAAAAGAACCAAACATAGCATAAATTAAATGTATTTGTTAATTATACAAGTAGATCCGTTTTGACTATTTTCTCAATGATGTATGTGTGTGTGTGTGTGTGTGTGTGTGTGTGGATGGATGTATGAATGAATCTTGGTATTTATAAAGTTAAGAATATTGCGCTGAGCTGAAAAGATTTTGGTTACATTTCGAAAACAGGAAGAAGTTTTCTTAAAACACAACAATAAATTCAATTTATTTCAAATATAAATGCTAACAATAATATAAGGAATAAATATCGTTAGATTCATTTCCTGCATCTGGTTTCAATTTTGAGAAAAACTAATAACTAGGTACATTTCAATAATACAGTTACGTCAGTTATTCCGTTATGCCCTGTTCGCACGAGGATTCTTTGAAGATTCTACCAAGATTCTGAATCCTGAAAGGAAGAAGTTTTTTTTCTTTCTAGTGAGAATTATATTAATTACTATTAAATTGCGGTGCCGCTAAATTGAATCTGCAATGAGTCTTGGAAAAGAATAATTTAATTAATATTGATTGCTTCAAAACCAGAATTTTTTTTTTCAAGATTAAGAATCTTGAAACTTCTTCTTTTCCAGGATTCAGAATCTTGGTAGAATCTTCAAAGAATTCTCGTGCGAACAGAGTTTTAGTGAAACTTGTTAATAAGTAATAAATATCGTTAGATCTATTTCCTGCATCAGTTTTCAGCTTTCAGTTTTGAGAAAAACTGAATTATATGGAGGGTTCATTTCTTACGTATAGGTACAGGATGTTCGACAACTTAGGACAAAAAATTAAAGGGTATATACTGAACGACGTGCAGATCATGAAACAAAAAGAATTTTTTTAAATTCGTAAAGTTAAGAGTAGTTTACTTGACTTGTGTACATTTTAAGTATCACTGTTTTGATAATTTGACATTTATTAGTATTAGATATTATGTAAACAATTACTTTCATTGCAGAAGATTTGAAAAACTAGGTATTAAAAATAACTAAAAAATGTTTGCTTGAAATACGATGCAATTTTTTGAGAATTTTAAAAAATTCTTGGTTAAACTAAATTTGACGTGCCTATGCATGAAATGCCAAGAAATTTGGAATGTGGTAGGTTAGGTTAGGTTGTTCGCTACTTCGTTCCAAATTTTTGTTTCATGATCAGCACATCGTACAGTATAACTCTTTAATTTTTTGTTGTAAGTTGTGGAACATCCTGTATAAACGTGTATTTATTTATTTAAAATTTTCTTTTAGAAAAATTCCTCTTATACTTTATTCTGTCTTTTGCTGTCTTATACACTGATTGACTTTTGAACCCTCCATATATTTAATAAATGCATTTCAATAATCATAGTTGCTTGAAAACAGTTACGTCAGTTTTTCCATTATGTCAAACGTGTGTCAAGTGCAATATTATGAGTTACAGTTGTGTATACGACATTCGTGTGAGAACGACACCAAATTTTAGCTTTCAATTTGACGCCTTAGTATTCTACTTACAGCACTAAGGTCAAAAAAGTATCAATAAACCTAATGTCATTTCCTAATGAATTTCATTTGCAGATATTGCGACTTAAATGAAGCAAGTAATCCAACTAATCCAAAAAACGTAATAAAGCTGGTACAAAATAAAGTTAAATTTACCGGAAGTACAGGCTACACGCTGACAGGATGGCGCGGTGGACGTTATACGTAGTTCCGTCATCTAGACGTACGATGGCGTCGCAGAGTTGGCAGTTCTCCCTTAGCTCGTAGAGGGCGCGCATGGCTTGCTCACTCATGGCGCGTCCTTGGCCCAGAGAGATGTCCTTTTTGGCCAGATCCGTCCATTCCATGTTCTCACCGCGGCCGGCCATCGAATTGCCTTCTATCTTGTTCAAATGAATGTGTTTTTTTGATTTTTATAAATGTTGCTCAAATATTACGATAAATTTTGGATGATTTAGTGGATTAAAGTTGAAAGTTGTATTAACTTTCGAACTGAAATTTTAAATAGTGTCTGTTGCTAGGAAACGGTGGAGTTTTGTTGCTGGAATTTTTGCATTGTTTTCGTGCGCAACAATCAAATTATTTTTTGTCAAAATATTTATATTTTTTTTTACCTTCCGCTTACCTGTGTTGGAATCATGCTAAAAATAGGGTTGTGAGTTTTAAGACGTAGGTACGTCTACCCTAAAATTTTACAGCGTTACAAAGGTGTACGCCTTCCACGTTTACTTTAGTTATACTTAATTGAAATATATGATGCTTTTACATATGAGTGTATCAACAAAGGATGTCTTAATTCTTTTATATTTTTATTTTTTTGTCTTTGGCCTAGGTATTTGAAGTAAAAAAAATTTTAAATGACGTTTATTGTAATTATTTGATAAAGAATTTTTTGGTCACTATAAATGGCAAGAAAAATTTAAAAAGCAAGAAGCATGCAGCTTGGCTTCCTTTTTCGAATAATTTATTATTAATAAGTTATTATTGGAACACTGGAGCCATGTTTACAGTATTTTTCAACTTCAAAATTACATTGCATAGTTAGGATGCGGCAAAGTACGAGTTTCGGGCTGATTTCGGACAGCTGTAGTAGTGGGGAAGAGGGTTAAATAAAAAACAAATTAATATCGAGAGTATTCTAGGAATTCGAAAAAGGTAGACGAGCCCCTTAAGTTGATGAATCCTTACAACTCATTTTTGATAATTGCACGATGATGTCTGTATACAAGGTGTTTCTGTACTTATGGATAAAACTTTAAGGGTATGTAACACGTTCTACTGCGGAACAAAAAGAATTTTTCAAAAATTCGCAAAATTAAGGGTGGTTTACTTAAAGGAAACATGTTGAGTGCAACTGGTTTCATAGCTGTTTGTGTTGTTTTATTCAAATATTAACAATGCACGTAATTATCTAATCCAACGCTGATATTGTGTAATGAACAAATTTAATTAATTTTGTAATGAAACCAGTGGCACTCAACATGTTTTCTTTAAGTAAACCACCCTTAATTTTACGTATTTTTGAAAAATTCTTTTTGTTCCGTTATCAGTAGAACGTATTACATATAGGTACCCTTAAAGTTTGATCCATAAGTGCGATTGCTATATTAATAAAAAAGTTATTTTTCAAAGTTTGTCACCATTTTTCAAAACCCTGTATAGTGAGTCGTTGGTATAGTAGAAATTATAGAATTAATAAAACTGTAAAAGGCATAATGTAGGCTTGCATAAATAAATATGTTTGTAAAATAAAATACAGTAAGGCTGTTTAACAGCAATTTATTCATACTGCACTCTGCAATCAAACATTTATTAAGACATTAGTCACCAAAGACACTAACCTATAAGTACAATACCTATTACTCAGTAAAACATAAAATAATTAATAAATAGAGGTAGATAACTAGGCAGTAGCAGCTTCACTCTCTTTAAAATTCCGCACCGCGATTTTAAAACCCTCCCAAACAGAAGTTTCCTTCACGTGTTCATGAACCGAGTCTTCCATGGGGGAACAAAGTCGGAAAGTCCAAGTCACAACCGCGAAACAAGCCGCGTTCGTCGGAAACGCCCTCAAGACAGTAGAAGTCAAGCCTCTAGTCAAGAAGCTGTAGCCTTCCGCGCGTACGCTAGTCTTCAGACAATCCATCGCGCTGGTATACCTCGCCGATCCGGACATGCCATCCACTTGTAACCGAGATTTAACAACATCTATGGGATAAGTTATAACCCAAGAAACAGTCCCGGCTAAACCCCCAGCCATCAGCATGCACGCAGTCGACACCGGAGCGTTTTGGTCATTCCGAGTCAAGTACTCGTAAGTCAAAAAGTAAGTCGAAAAGGCTGGTATCTCCCTCAAGACAGTAATACCATAACCTTTAAAAGCACCTCTGTAACCTTCTTTTTTACAAATATCCACAAAACACTGCAGTGGACTTCCATGGCCAGCGATCTGAACTCTCGTCTTTACCAACTCCATCGGGCTTGTCAGAAAGCTTTGGGCAAAACCGGCAACTGCTCCTGCGTAGAAGTGCGTGCGCAGAGAGTCAGAGTCTGACATGTTTCGTTGCACGTTTCCGTACACGCCGAAAACGATGGCATTGATTGCTGCAACTCCCGCTAGAGGACTCGACATGCCCCGGTATAAACCCTTCACGCCGTTTTGTTTGACCAATGTACGCAGACAGTGCAGGGTTCCCCGGTAGATGGGTCTGCTTGCGTCTTGGGTTTGCAGGTGAACCTTTATGGTGTCGAATGGGTGGCCAACTACGACGCCTGCGCAACCTGAAATGGGAGTTTTTTTAGTTCTGGTTTGTTGATTAGGAAATATGTCATCCGTTGGTGATGTTTGTGTGGCGGTATCACCATGCAGACTTTACACGATAACCCGATGACTCTAACTGACCTGACATTATCGTGTTTCATGTGAGTGATAAGGATTTTGCTAATTTTTATAGGCCCCTTAAGGGGCTCGTCTACTACCTACCTACTCTTTGAAACAGTACAAACTACTTTAGTTATTGTAATTTTCTACCAAAATTTTACCTGTTTGAAGTTATATTAAAATTATTATATTATTATCAGTTGCTATCACTTTTCGTTTGGTATCGATGTAGCGATAACTCGAAATTTGTTTATATATGTCGATAATTATCAGAGAATATCGATAATATCGAGTTATCGATACCAAACGAAAAGTAGGTAATATTGACTGATGTTCATATCGATATATGGATATTTTCCTATCCCTAGACAAGACTAAGCAATTAAAGACTTTTCTAGACTAATATCAAGACCAAGCCAGTCTTAGTCTTGGTCTCGACTTTCCGAAGCACTAAGTATTGCTGAAATATTTTAAATTTATCTTTCAGTATCATTGCAAATTGCAACGGGCAATAACTGAAAAATTCAAGAATCTCCCTCATTGATGTATACGATCATGAATAATCATGAGTAGCTGTAAGTTGACAGCTGGTAACCGCACACACGATAAAATATATATTTATATCGATGGTTCAAAGTATGTACCTATATTGCTACATCCAAGTAAAAACAGCTTCATTTGTGTTTATGTAAATTTGAGTTTTTAGTTTACTGTAATATCCCACTTGACAAAAAAATCCCTAGGATATTTCAAGAATGTGAACATCCCGGTTTGTTACTTGCTATTATTGTTCAAATATCCTAGCGATTCCTAATGTCCGGCCTTTGTAACAACCCAATGTTAATAAGAAAAAGATATTTTTGAACATCCCATGAACGATTCATGTCAAATGAGATAAAATTTAAAATTAATTTGGTTTTTAAGTACGGTTTAAAATAAAATAATAATTTTAAATTTGTTGGTTTAGTGGACCACTAATGATGTACAAAAATAAACAATATTATCTGTTTCATATCAGCGTTAGTAGTTCACAAAATTTGACATACATTTTTTTGTTCAATAATTTGCAAACCATCTCATACTATAAGTTTAAGTTAACAGATTTTAATAATGAAATAAATTTTTAACACAAAAATGTGAATAAAAACAATAAATAAATCATTCAGCGATATGAAAGCAAGAATAAGTTGATTCATGTCACACAATGAAGATATTAAACGCGAACACAAACAATATTGTAAATAAAAATAAATATTGATAAAGCGATGGAAGTTTTCAATGGAGATTAAACTTACCGCCTAAACAGCCGGCAGCGAAGTCCAGAGCCATCGTCAGGTTAAATTTTCAACTAAAAAACGGAGAAGAACGTCCGGTAGAGACACAAACACACCTCGGTGGCTTAAACGCGTGAATAAATCTGTAAAAGATTTCGAATCCATGTACCCCGGGAGTGGACCAAAATCCTGAAAGTATAGCTAAATAGAAACATAACCCACAATGATCTCTATACATCTATACTGCTGATCATCCAGTTCAACAATGCAAACTTACTGATTGATGAAAACGTCAAATTATCGTTTTCTCGCTCTATCTGTCTGTGGGACATAATGCGCATGCGCACAACTTGTTTTGGTAATATACATAGTTGCGTAGTTGCTTTCAAACGAAAGTGCTGGTGTTTTGGTTAACCATATTGAAGAGACATCTCAATCAAGGCAAAATGACTTGATATTACCTAGTCACATCCTGAGTACGATCAAAACAAACATCTCAGAGAATTACATGGGACACTTAATTGGGATATTATTACCAGACTATGACCATTGTAACATTGCAACATTGAGATGTTACTAAGGGCGGACATTACCAATCGTTAGGATATTAATAGGATGCTAATGGGCAAAGAAGTAACAAGCCGGGATGTTCACAATCTTGAAATGTTCTGGGGATTTTATTTTGTCAAGTGGGTATGTTTATGTTTTGGCTTGATTAAGGAAAAGAGTAAGATGTAAGTTTGTCACTGTATCAAAATTGTTTGTGTACAACTTGGTTACCATGGCAGAAACATTTGCTTTATGCCCTTGGACGCGACCATGAGCGGTAAAATAAGGAATTCGTCCAATCAAAATTAATTAATTGACACATTTGTTATCATTCGCCATCTTGCTTTTGTTTGAATTACGCTACAATGTATTGTACGCATGCGCGTGCGCATATTATCCCACAGATAGTGATAAAACTGAAAATAGTATATTGTACAAAAAGAGTGGATGTGATGCCTATATCGCACGAGAACGAGTTTGCAGTCACGACCCCATAGGAGGAGTGTCTGCAAACGTTCGCGTGCTATATAGGCAATCCACTCGAGTTGTACAGCCTATTTTTACCTTCCGCTTACCTGTAAAGGAAGGTATTGGAATCATGCAAAAAATCGGGTAGTGAGTTTTTAGTGGATGAGCACGAATTAGGTTCCTTACAACTCATTTTTGATAGTTTCCCGATGATGTCTGTATGTATGTGTGTGTGTGTGTGTGTGTGTGTGTGTGTGTGTGTGTGTGTGTGTGTGTGTGTGTGTGTGTGTGTGTGTGTGTGTGTGTGTGTGCGTGTGTGTGTATGTGTGTGGTCCGGGACGATGCCGGATGTTGCATAACTCAAATACGAATTATCCAAAAAATTTGATATTTGGTATTTTACAATTGTATACGAATAGGAAGAGCTCATTAGATTTTGGTACAAATATCTTCACCGGAAGTGATACTTTTTGAAGATTGAAAAGATTAAGTGTCAAAAATTTCTATAAATTTGGACAAATATAGTATTTATTTGTAATAAGAATAAGAGGAAAAGTTATTTGCAATTTACGTTATAAAAAAATTGTCTTTATCTGGTAGCATTAAAGAACTGCAGTAAAATTTAAAAAATAAATTTATCAAATAAAACGTTGAAATCTTGTAATCCATGTTCGGTTGATTTTTGTTTCTGCATAAAAAATATTGACAGATGAGACGGGTGACAAGTTGACATACTAGCGCTATATAAGTCATAAGTAAGCTATTAAATGTAGTAACTGAACGGAGGATTGCTTCAACACAGAAGAGTTTTCGTGTGAATGAATCTTTTGATTCAGGTGATACTAATTTCTGTGTTTAAATATTTTAGATTTTTATTTGTATATTTTAAATGGACACCGGATTGTACGTATACATTTCTGTTTAAAGTCTAGATATGGCGGAAGGTTGTGTGATGGCCACGTCAGATTTTTTCTACGATCAAATAACGAAATAGTTGTTTCCAATAAAATACACTCAATATGATACCAAAAATTATTTAAAAGTAGGGTTACATCAATTATTTTTTTACATATATGATATTTGAATAATTGTTGCCAACATAAAAACTAAATTTTATTTGTTCTTTTTGCAATAAAATCATGCTTTTAAACATAATTAATTATTAAATAACAGTTGATTTAATGTTTTTAATAGTTATTTGTTATGATAAAATCAGAATTTGCACGCATTAATAATTTTTTTGACGTATTTGACCTTGAATTTCATATCCACACCTGGTATGGATATGACATCCTTATCCACACATGATAGTATGAAGATATGTTGCCAATATCCAGTAGGGAGTAGAAAAAAAGATATATTTCTAGTATTTGCATTGTTTAACTGTAGAATTAGCAGTATAGAAGTAGTATATTAACTCTGTCCACACAAAGATTATTTAATGCATCTGAATTAAAAAAAAATTCGAGTGAAAATTACTTGTCAAATAGCGCCGGCGCTAAATTAATAGCTTCAAAAAAGTTAAATCTTGTTTTTTCGGAATTCAGAAACATCAATGAATCTTGTGTGAAGCATTATGTAGTCTACCACTTACGTCAATCCCCAGAATCGCGAATTTTTAACTTTCGGATACAAAGTAGCTCATTAGACATAATCACAAGTAAAAATTGAAGACAGGGACCGAACAAGTGTCCACTGCTGTCAACCGACTTCACAAAACTAAACCGAAGTTCTTGTGATAACAGAAAAATACCAGAAATCTCTTACATGGGTCAAATCTTAACCCGGAGTGAAGATAAACCATACATAATATGATCAGCAATTATCAGTTATCAATGTTCCAACAGTACGCGCGCATAGATAAGCGAGTTTTCGGACACGCTGTATATTCTTGAAGTTCCCGCGCGTGCCGCAGTGTCGCTAGCGGCCAGGCAGGTTTCGGAGAAATCTTTTACAAAATATTGTTGCGAAAAGTCGTGAACTTTGTCGCTATGTCCACGCGGTTTGCTTGTGGGCATTACTTGCTGAAATAAAAAAGACCTTGGTTCACGAATTTGCAGATTTGTTCTTTTTGTCTGATAACTGGTAATCTAGGATGAGGCAACGATTTTTACATGAGCTGATTGGATTTAACCTACTGATGTCCCCAAATTTAATGTTGATGTACTTGATAATTTATTGTACCCCTTTTTCCTTATCTGTAATCAGGAAATAAAGTTCCAATTTATTTATAAAAAAACATACTTTTGATTCTTATTATAAGTAATGGTTTATTGGGAAAGCGAATGAATAAGACTAAATATTATGGAAGAGGCGAAAGAAATCTGTCGGGATAGAAATTATTCATTGACGATTCTTTCATATTTATGCTATCAATGAAATAGAAATTCTTTTTTCCAAGACTCATTGAAGAATCAATTTAACAACGCTGCTATTTGACAAGCAATTCTTACCAGATTTATTTTCTTAAATTTCAAAAGCTTGAAAGAATTATCAAAGAATTCGTGTATCATGTATCTTGCAAATCGGTAACAATAGTATTTATAGTTTGTTGCGAGTGCGAATAACTGAGAAAATATAATATAAATGTGGACGAGGCAAATATGTATTTATTATTGCATATTGAGCTTGAATGCATGTATAGTCCATACCTTTTTTTTAAACAATGACGTACCTAACTTTTATGTATGTATGTGTGTTTAATAATATATAGTCATAACATAGATTTATTAATAATTTTATTTATTTACTAATATAGTAGGAAACAATACTACAAAAATAAATATTTACTTTTTCAATGATACTTTTCCAGAATTAAGTAATCATTGCATCTGCTCTTGTTTATTATTCAAATAAATAAATATAGGAAAATACTTAACATCTATTATCATTTATCAAATACAAAAAAACATGTTTTAATTTCTACATTATACATGAAAACAATAGTTATTTGTATAACAAGCAAAACAAGGAAGTTAAAAAATACAAAAATACAGTTTACTATAAAATTTTTAAATATTTGAGAAATATCAATGTTGTTACGAAAACAATGGACATTCAAAAATAAGCAAAACTGTGTTGCAAAGTGTCCAAAAGTGTGTGATAAAGTACACTTAGGTACACACTTGCGACAGAGAGCTGCTTTCAACATTAAAAACAGTGTAGAAACATGAACTAAATATTTGTGCGTACGAAAAATATCTACGTTATTACTACTGTTTGTAATACAAAATGTTTTTGAAATTGCAAAAATGCGTAATATTTATTTCTAACGTAATTATATTGTGCGTAAGTATTAGACACAAATATTTTTCTAACATCGTTTGAATTTGAAATTCGCGCCTAGGTTATTTATATCGATTGGCGTATAGCGTAGACATGCGTCATCCGGGCAAGTCAGTGGCGCAACAAAATAAAACTACATTTTTTACAAATATTTTTTTTATTTAATAACAATATAAATATTGAGAAATATTGATAAAGTCATTGATATTATTTCCTACTTAATCTAAAAATGCCTTTACAGCAAAATAAATACTGGTTCTGTTCAGTACACCAAAAAGTAAATAAACATTAATATAAGATACAAAAGTTTCCATTATTACTAAAAAGTCTTCATTGGCTTAAAAAGCGATGAGATATCTTCACAGGATCTTAAAGTAAAAGCAGAAACATATTATACTTTGTTATTAACTCTTACTGATTTAAGTTTAAGGTGACAATTGTACGCGGATATAAGTTATAAGATTTACAATTGATGATGGCAGATACATCAATTGTTCACTATTTGAATGAGGCGGCAAATGGTTCATAATACATGACACGTGAGGGTTACACGTGGAAAGTAGTTTTGAGCACAACATTACATTATTTACGTGTAATATTAATCGTATTTTTGATACCTTTTTGCCACCTTAAGGATATCGACTCCACATAGCTTAACACCAACACCACGTTTGTCCTGTGGTAATATTCGCCTAAAATACGTAAAAGCAGTAAAATGCTGACGAAGTTTTACAGATAAATCTAAATTTTATAAATTTATTTACAGACGAAGAATGGAACTAGGTTTATGTCGAGTTACATTTTCTAATCAATCTCTTTATCATAAGATAAAGCATATAAAAATACACTTATTCATTAATTTTTTATATGAGTATCACAGATTTTTGCAGAATTCTAACTGGACATAAACCTAAATTAATTCTTTCACAAACATCTAGTACATTTTTTTCCTTCAAATTTTTAATAATATGTAATTAGTAAAACAGTTACTGGGCAAGACTCTTAAGACCCGAATGTAGCTGTCTGCGAGAAAAGGATAGATTTATACAGATTTAGTGTGTCGAACAAAGGCAACAATAGGGAACGCACTGTCGTAGGAGGATTAAAATTGGTACTAAATTTGAACGTATCATCACAAACAAGGGTTCATTTGAAAGATAAAAGTTCAATCTAGATCCGTCTAGTGTTGAAATTTGCAATTTTTGTTGATATACTGAGTAACAGTTATGTGAAGTAAGGCAAGGTATGACAAGTTTATGACATTGTAAAATTGAAACAAAAAATTTCAACACTAAGCGGATGCGGAGTTCATCTTTATCTTTGAATGAAAAAAAAAAATTAAATCGATCCGACCAAAATTAGTCTCAATTTCAATCCCTATTCAAAAGCATGTTTTTGCTGCGCTTCACTATATTAGGCTCTTAACCAATTTAAATTACAGTAGGTACATGAGTTTGAAAATTAAACATTACATTATCGATTCAGTTACGTTTTCGGTTACGGTTTCATAAAATATTAAATACTGGTGCCCTGCCTAAAATAAATAATTCTCCTGCGCCACTGGCTTCGCGTCGTGACGCCAGCGTCCCTAAAAATAAACCTCCAGCTGTTGTGTCATTTAGCACGGGCACGTTACAGTGAAACCAACCTCACTTCACTAACAGGTAACTAACCACAACATCCTACAAGACTGTGTTTGTGTTTACAACTCTCGTATCCCCAGCCATGGCCCTGGTGCCAGACTCGAAGCAGCTCCGCGTGGAGCTGACTCCTGGGGCTTTCGTGGCCGAGGACGCGGTGTCCACGTGCCCTCTGCTGACCCCCTCGCCACCCACTAACGCCCTGGTTGACCCCACGAACGACCCGCAAGAACCCTCGTATATTATAGCGAGTGATGAGCTGGCCACGAAGTTGAAGCAAGTTGAAGGTAGGGTATTTATAAGTAGTGTGATGTAAGGTGGGTGATGGATTGTTATCAAGTTATTTTTATTCAATTCAAATGTTGACTATTATAATTAAATTAAATTTTAATGTTGTTTAGTAAGATGGATGACGACAAATAAATACAAAATTAATAGGGCATTTATATGACAATATTGGTTCAACTACAAAATACAGACACCTGTCTGTCTGTTCAAGTTAGTACACAAAAATCTCTCATGTGATATAGTTTCCACTAACAACTATGACAACTGATAACCGCACACGCGGTAAAATATGAATGGTGTTTTCATACTTATTGCATAGGGAACAAAATTTAACGATTAGCGTGGAACTAAAAAATTTAGGTGCTGCGGAGAGCTTCAAATACGTCGATTTTCACTGGAAATTTCTAAGATCTCAAAATTTATTAAAATTGATCTTTTTATTAATTGCTAATGCTAATATTAAAATATTGAAATTTTGATTATTTTTCTTTTAATAATGTCAATAAAAATGTTATTATCTTGATTATTATTGACGTTATTAAAAAAAACTGATATGTTTTTTTTTTATTTTGGTGTTAAAAGAAATTCAATAAAATACCGTCAGAAATTTCCAGTGAAAATCGACGTATTTGAATATATGAAGGCTCTGGTTTTTGTTTTAGGCCTTTGTTCAACTTTACGAATACAAAAAAATCTGAAGTGGCCTGCACACAACCTTCCGCCATATCTAGACTTAAAACATAAATGTATACGTATACAATCCGGTGTCCCTTTAAAATATACAAATAAAAATCTAAAATATTCAAACACAGAAATTTGCATCACCTGAATCAAAAGATTCGTTTACAGGAAAACTCTTCTGTGTTGAAGCCATCCTCCGTTCAATTACTACATTTAATATCTTACTTATGACTTATATGGCGCTAATATGTCAACTAGTCACTCGTCTCACGCAAAAACAAAAATCAGCCGAACATGGATTACGAGATTTCAACGTTTTATCTCATAAATTTATTTTTAAAATTTTACTGCAGTTCTTTAATGCTACCAGATAAAGACAATTTTTTATAACGTAAGTTGCAAATAACTTTGCCTCTCATTCTTATTACAAATAAATACTATATTTATCCAAATTTATATAAATTTTTGACAATTATCTTTATCAATCTTCAAAGAATATAACTTCCGGTGAAGATATTTGTACCAAAATCTAATAAGTTCTTCCTATTCGTATACAATTGTAAAATACCAAATATCAAAATTTTTGGGTAATTCGTATTTGAGTTATACAACATCCGGCATCGGCCCGGACCACACACATACACACACACACACACACACACACACACACACACACACACACACACACACACACACACACACACACACACACACACACACACACACACACACACACACACACACACACACACACACACACACACACACACACACACACACACACACACACACACACACACGCACACACATACACACATACATACATACAGACATCATCGAGAAACTATCAAAAATGAGTTGTAAGGACCCTAATTCGTGCTCATCCACTTAAAACTCACTACCCGATTTTTTGCATGATTCCAATACCTTCCTTTACAGGTAAGCGGAAGGTAATACGGAAAAAGTAACCGGTTACATCCATTATAAACCAGCCTTGAACTGCCTAAGTTGTGTACAAGGTGTGATAGATATGATGACAATCTTGTCTGCTCTAAATACGAATCTTCTAAATTTAAATTTTAAATACCCAATTTATGTTTCGCCGTAAACTAGACATTTCAACATACTTGTATGCAAATATTTTGCTATATTTTATCTTGCTTTTAGTGTTTATTTGGCACAGAAGTTATCTGTAGTTTGCAAAATTATATTATTGTATACATAAATCACATCTTTCACCTAACTTGAATATAACAGCTTTATACAGGGTGTTTCTATACCTCTGCACGAAACTTTAATGGGTTTTATAATTTGATATACTGTGTATAGAAAGAAAATGTTTTTCAAAATTCGCAAAAATAAGGGTAGTGAAAATTTTAGTGCCACTGGTTTGAAAGTCCATTTAACTGTTTATTTATTAAGTAATAATTATTACGTAAGTATTTGTAAATAGTATGAGAGTATTATTTAAAATTATAATTTAATTGTATAAATAACAAATAAACAGTTAAATAGACGTTCAAACTAGCGGCACTAATATTTTAACTATTCTGATTTTTGCGAATTTTGAAAAAAATATTTTTTTTCTGTGATCAGTATATCAAAATATATTATAACCTATTACAGTTTCGTGCAGAGATATAGAAACACCCTGTATATTGTTAAATCATCGTTCTAGATATACATTTATTGTGCGTGTGCGGTTATCAGTCGTTATTAATGGATAATACACCACAGGTACAATTAAAATTAAATCTGTACCTACCTAACTGGGTTCAAACAACAGTCTGCCATATAAAACATTAAAAATAAAGTAGTGTTATACATATTATATTAGATAGATATGGTACAGTTCTTATAATTTACTAATTACTATTAATTAAATAAACGTACTAGGTAAATAAAAATAATCAACTGTTAAATTCCCCATTAATAAATACATCGCGACAATATTTACATTTATGTGTACACAAAGTTTCAAGTGATTATTTTGTAGATGAACCAAATGCAGCAGACTCAACGTCGTCTAATTCTTCAATCACAGCAGAACCAGCTTGCGTGCAGTTGTTAAATCATCATCATTATCATCATCTTACTAAAAATTCTGACGATGGATCTATGCAGGTACAAACAATATTATTAATTATGCAGTATTTTTAGTTTAGACAGCTTAGGTTCAAAATCAGTCAGGTATCAGATAGTTCCAGGTTAACTGCACAAAAATGAGCGACGACTGGTAACCGCACACACGGTATGTTATGTATCTTTAATCTTTACCAATGACATAATACATTAGTAGTGTAAAAGGCGTAGTAGAGTTTATGTATTTTAATCTATAATTCAGATTAGTGTATTTTGAAATTTATTTTTCTTCAATTTTGCAATAATAATAATTTTATAATAAATTATCTCATGTTTATATATTTACTACTTCAAATATTTTTATCATATTTATATTTTCTTAAATATTTATATTTTTTAAATATTTATATCTTTTAAATATTTATAAAAACATGTTATTTGGACACAATTGTGCAATTAACAATACTTTTTAGTTTTAATAATAATTTGACTTAATCTATACATACATAGGTACAGTATTATAAGTCCTGTCGAGTTTCACCTTATTTTAAAGGTAATAAAAAAAGAAACATACCCCCATAAACCAAAACCGATATATTCATTCTTTCAAAAATTTAATTCTAATAAATTTTAATGTTTTTACATGTTTCTTGCGATTTTTATTACAAATGTTCATAAATTGTCGACATTCTTCGGTCTCGCAATGACCCAAACGCTTTAGTGATTTCCAAATTTCCCTTCATCCTCGTTAGTCGTTGTGTGTCGCAACTTATCCATGGTTGTTAGTGTAAAGTACATCATAGGGAAGACTGAATTTGAAAACGAGTTGTCAAAACTACATTAAATAATATTTACAATACAACATTTCTTGTCAACAGGAGAACGGAATCAAGCAACCCTCCCTGCAACTATCCTGTGGAAAGGTAGCAGAAGATTACTTTTTCGTAAACTGGAACTGGCCAATCATTCGCAAATCCTGCACATGGGTGTTTTTATCTGGCATGCTGGCGTGCGTAGCTCTAGTAGTAGCGATGATAGCAACTCTACCCAGAACATGCAGTCCGTCAGTGCAATGGTACCAAGGCTCTCTAATGTACGAAATATTCCCTGCAAGTTTCCAAGACTCGAACAGAGACGGCATCGGAGATTTAAAAGGCATAGCCAGTCGAGCTGACTACATCAGCTCTCTTGGTGTTGGAGCTGTCAGATTGAATTCAATTTTTCCCGCGCAACACTTCCCGGAAGGATACCACAACGCCACTACCCTACTCGGAATTGAACCTTCGCTGGGTTCCATGGGCGACTTCAACAGTCTCGTCAATGCGTTACATAGTAGAAACATTTCATTGGTGTTAGACTTACCTTTGTGGCCGCTTATAAAAGATATTGGTCCGTCTAGAAGCGTTATTCAAGCTTATAACAAATCAGGCGATTTAAATGTTGTAGAAGAATATATTAAAACCAGCGATTACTACGACGAAACTGACTCGATAGTTGATATTATCGAATTCTGGTTGCAAAGAGGAGTAGACGGGTTTTACTTCAAAGGGTTGGAACACTACGTATCAAATATACATTTCGGCAACTCAATCAGGAATTGGAAACGTATGTTAGGCCCAGATCGGGTGTTAATCATTGACTATAACGTATTAGAAGCAGCGCCTGATTCGGTAATAAACACACTTTTGACTCGAGTAGATTTGTTTGATGTAAAACTGGATCTAGAATTTGGGGTGTCCTCAATCAGGCACCAAATAGAATCAATACAAAACGGAACTCTGTTTAGCAAACCTGGAGCACCGTGGGTGCATTGGAGTTTGGGAGATGTCGAGACAAAACGCTTAGCGTCTCGTCTGCCACATGGCAATGCAACCCTAGGCGCCACTCTGTTACAGTTAATGCTTCCAGGAACCCAGAGTTTGTTCTACGGCGATGAGGTCGGTCTGCAAGACGTGTCAGACCCAGAAGGTGAACGAGAAGACGTCAAACATATCCACCAGCTTGCGGCAATGGTCTACGATCCAAACGAAAAGCAATTTGCCGACAGAGGCGTGCTGCCGTGGATGCATGGGATGCCAACTACTTCCACGTTTTCGCAAAGAAAGCTTATTACACAAATGATCAAACTACGCGAGGCATCGCCTGCAATTTATGTGAATTCGATCGTGAAAGATGGCGTCACTAAAGCCAATGCGGAAATCAAATACTCCGAACAAGATATTCTAATTATTCAACGGTGGTACCCTAGGAGGAATTCTTATGTGATTGTTTCTAACTTAGGAGTGGAGAAGTTTAGTGCTGATCTGTCTAAAATATTTTATACTGGTAAGGTTGTTGTAGGACCACGTGCTGATTCTGTTTCGGAAAGTATTTCATTTAAGAGTTTGTCGCTGTGGCCAGGAGAATCTGTTGTAATCGAATTGCATTAATAAAACTGTTTAGATATATTTATGAAAATGTTTTTATTTATGTACATAATACAAATAAACAGACATGCTAATGTTGTTATGCAGAGCACCATTATAAGACACTGTAGTCTGATTTACATTAAATTAACCTAATTTTGGGAATGTCAAATAAATTAAAATCATAAACAATTCAGTTTTAAAAACATGAAAATATATCAGTATTTATTATTAAAGTTGAGCAAGTGTGTAAAATACACTATGTAATAAAAATATAAAAATTAATCGCTATTTCATATAAAAATATGTACACTTTAATGCTAGCCTTAGCAAATTAATATCCTATTACATCATTATTAATAAGGGAGAAATTATTGCAAAAATAATGGCACCCTGAGCTTTGTAAAAGATTTATAGCACTGGAATAATGTTTGTATACGGAGTGTTCGGTGGGATCTCACCAATTCACATTGAAGAACTATCGTTTATTTAAACGTCTTTCACGTCACTTGATGAAGTGGGTTGCCATTCAACACCAGCAAATCAAATTCCAAAATATTCATGCACAAGAAGATTCAATTTATACGTAACAAAATACCTGCATACACACAGGAAAATGCAAATCTAGAATTTTAAAACAAAAGATGCAAATCTAAAAATTAGTTTGTCCCACAAATTAGTCGTTAAACTGAGCTAAATAAACAACCCAGTACCATTCTTGAGTCCATAACCGAAATTGAACTGATGTGAACCAGTTCGGTATGGTTTAAATAGACCTGTTAAATTTATACCATCTAAAATGTTAGCTTTGAATTCTCCTGTTTATCTTTTGATGCATTGCATTTACTTGCGTACGAACATTCTAGAATTAATTGTCTGGTGTTGAACCCATTCCCGATGAAGTCGCTACGAATGCGACTGCATAGTTTTGTGTTTCCCGCGCGGGTCTGTCAAAACGTAATTGTTAGGGGGCGCGCGCGGTATTTCCGGCAGCTTGTCACCCGGATGTCGATGGCTGGACTGCGGTTTGCGAAGAGGTTTGTTGATTTGTGTGCTGCTCAATCCAGAAACCGGATATTTAGACTTGCTGCTACTTCCTGAGTGTCGCATCGGCATTTCGCCACTCGGATGCTTCGGCATTACAAACGCTTTAGTCTGTTTAATCAACGACCTGTCGTTGCACAACGCTGATATCAGTGGAAGATCTAAGTTTTTGCTCTTTTCTCTCAAAGTACGGATGTCGATAACCCCAGCTGCTGAGCTAGTCTTCGCTCGCTGCGAAGCCTGTAGAGCTGAGGTTATCTCTTTTGACGTTTCGAGCTTCTCCAGCACTTCGGGAGGTGGCGGTGGTGGCGGTAGTCGTCGAAACTTTGGAGGTTGTGACGGAGTATCAAACGATTTTAATATATTATCGTCAGATCGAGCTCTCATAAAACGATTCAAAGTCTGTGGTCTGTGTGGCGGTGGTGGCGGCGGCGGTTCTAAGCTGCCTGTTGACGACAGACTAGCTGCGCTGTAGATCGGCAGCTGCACGTACGTGTCAGACAGGTTCTGGCTGGAAGAGTAAATAGAAACAGGCAAATACGGCGTCGATCTGTAAAACATCGGCCCTTTATTCGGGTACGGCGGCGGCCCTTGGGCCAAAGCAGCCAGCAGTGATCCCTGTTTAGCTTCCAAGTATTCCTGTTTACTAATCGCTGGTTCCTTCAACGGAAACACTACAAAATCAACATCGCTGTACATCTGTTGTTGGTATTGCTCGATCTGGGAGCGCGACAGCTGACTCGTGTAGACAGTAGCCAACGCGGGCGGCGGTGGAGGCGGCTGACGGGGTGCCGGGGGTGGCGGCGGCGGAAGGAACGTGTAAGGTAACAAAACACCTCCTTTACTAGCCGCCACGTCTAGGTAGTTATTCGGCGCGATGATTGCCGCGACAGGAACTTTCAAATTAGGTTCTGGGGCAGGGTAACTTGGCGGAGGTCGAGGAAGTTTCGGAGGAATCGGAGGCACCCCGCTTTGTCCGCTGCAAACTGAGCCAGTCGTGCTTAAAGTCGGCGCAGAATAACTCGGCGCAGCACTGGCCCCAACTACACTTGTATGCGCTGTTAGTATATTTATTTGTGGCCTTGTTGTTATAAACCGTGCAGTCACTTCTTCTGACGGGTACGGAATATTCTGTTGAGGACTGGACGGATACGGCGGCGGATCTCGCAACGGTGGAACGATGTCTTCTTCATCAAAATCAGGTACTTTTGATAAATTGTCATTTGGGTATGGAGGCGGCGGTCTGAAACACGCTATTGATTCGGAATCGATGCTACTAGTCGAGTCGACTATACCAAGCAACGTGTTGTTAAGGTTGTTGCTGTCCACTCGTTTGGGCGGAACAGGAGTAAACCCTCCCTGGTAGCTCAGAGGCAACGTTACATAATCAGAATCGGAATCTAGAGTATTGCTGACAGTTTTACAAGACGGGTAGACCCCTCGACCAACGATTAAATCCGACAGTTCTTCTGCTGACAACAAGGCCTGCTTGTTGTCTGTCGGATCACTGCCGTCTCCTCGGAACGACCCTGAGTTACTGACATTAGAATTAGACCGATCTCGAAACACTTCCAAACTGTCGACTTGGTCGATGCTTGTGAACTCATCTTCGAAAGGATTTGCAGCCTCGCTGCTGGCGGTCAGCTGACTGGAGCCCATCGTGTAGACCCCGGAAGTCTGGCTGCTGACGGTATGCGCGTTGAGGGTATACACACCGGAAGTGTTCTCTCTCGTGTCAGATTCGATGCACGTAGCGTCACTGACGGTTGAGTTTTGCGCGGTGTGGCTGTAACCCAACTCCAAGCTGCTGCTTGTTGAGGCTCTTCTGCTGATTTTGGTTTCGGCGACGACTACAGTGCTGCACGAAGAGGAACATTGCGAACCTGCGCATTTTCCCGTCGTTTTCTGCGACACCGAGCTTTCGCTGTCGAGTTTGTTCGTTTCTTTGCTGTCACTTTCGGAGGAGTCGTATTCTTTTTCTTGGTTTATTGCGAGTGCGGATATATTTTCTATTGTATTGGCTAGACTTAGTGACTTGTTTGGTGCTGACGCAGATGAGGACTGCCTACTGATTGGGTTGCTGTCTAATAAATGAGCTAACGCGAGGCTTTCTGTTGAAGGCGCGGGCGGGCAAGTTATCATGATTTCTAGCTCGTCTTCTGAGTGTACTCGATCGCTAACTATTCCTGAAGTTGTGTTAGAAGATGTGCTGGAAATAACCGAAACTCTTTGGTCCAGTCTCCCGGCTTTGCAAGGCATGCGCGAATATAAATAACAATCTCTGAAGCATCGTCGTTGTTCTTCTTCTTGCTTCCTCGCTTCGTTTAAGCGTGGAGCAACAGCCATGGAAAATTGATGAGTGTCTCTGCATAACGCCAGCATTAATTTACTTTTTTCATCGCTTGTAGTGTACAGTGTCAGCTTTTCGTGGCCTGTACGAATTTCGAATTTCTTTCTTTCGAAGCTCAGTTTTCCTATTGACCCCCATAGGAACGTCGAGGCTGGGTTGTTGTCAGGGCACACTCGGATGCCGTGCGCGCACACTGCTAGTGTAATGGATCCGGGGATAACTTCATGTTTATTGGCTCGTAACCGAAAGACGTGCGCGTTGATTGGTTCAGTCATTTGGCAAGCTTCTCTAATATATTGTAGTTCTGCCTCAGCGCGAGTTAAACCTGAAACAATCAACGATTTCAGTAAACAGACATAAGATTGTATACATATTTTAGAAATTGCATCCAAATTATTTAATAAACCGAGAATTCGAAGATTGTATAGATTTTAACTTGAAATAGTATTTGAAGGCTTTTTGGAATTATAACTTAGATTTTAAATATTTGTAATAAACAAAATACTTAAATTCAAGGACTACAGGTTTTTGCGAAAATTGCAAAGTTATTACCTATGTAATGTCTATGTATTTTGTTGAAGATTGCAAAAAAATTTCAAGATTTAATAGACTTTAACAAAGAAGTAGTGTCTATCGAATGTTCGTGAGATTTCAGAACTCTCGTTATGTAATATACTATATCATTGTGGTATGTAATTTAAAGAATTTTACTAATTATTGGCATGAATCGCGGTAAAATGCCAACAGTCACGTGACTATATCTATCTATCTCTTAGGTTGGTATCAATGTTTTCATGTATTGCTGTATCTATCAACGAGACCTTTCATTAAAGGTACTCAAGTTTATGATGTTTCGAGCGTCGTGATTGGTTTCTCGAGTACGTGCCAAAGTCGTAAACCATACGTTTGAGAGCCAATCAAAATGCACGAAACCACGTGGTCATGTGTGAATATAGTATAGTAATATTACAAGATAAATGGGTTACATTATCGTTTACATAATATACGAACACGAAACTATTAATATTGATATAGTTATGTGGTGACGACATTTACCTCTGTTATCACGATGGCTGTTCTCAATGGCCTGTACAGCCCTCGGGCCCCGGAGCACGGGGGGCACATAGTCCTCGGGTCGGAACTGCGTGGTGTCGGTTCGGTCGCCCAGGTCGGCCTGCAGCGCTAGGCCGGCGAGGCCGAGCGCCTGCTCGCCCGCGGCTCGCTGGGAGGCGTTGTGACGGAGCTGCAGGTAGTAGTGGTGGCGCGTGGACTCGTCGCGCAGCAGCAGCGGGCTGTCCACGTAGAACTGCACCAGGAAGTAGAAGGCCAGCGCTGGACGGCCGTTCGCGTCCAAACCCTAGAGAGGAAAACAGTCATTGAGAGTTTGGCATTGAATTTGGTCTGGATATTGTTTTTATATGGTCGAGGAATCGAATGCTTGGAACCGGAAGTCAATATTTTAATCCGTTAACAAGTTACAGTCGATTAAACATAAATTTTTATTAAAATATTGGCCAATCCTAAGGTGAAAAAGATTCATTTCGAGTTCATGTCATTTAATTTGTTCTGGAAATTGTTTTCAAATGTTCGACGAATCGAATGCCTGAAATCGGAAGTCAATAATTTAATCCGTTAAAAAATTACAACAATTTCAATGTTTTTCTTCAAATTTTGGCTAAACCAGAGCTTAAAAATTTGGAAATAATGTTTCTAATAGAAAAATGTCTAAAAAATTTAATTTTGGAAACAGAGAATCGATATTTTTATCCGTTTGGAAGTTACAGTAAGTAAACACAAAACTTAGAAATAATTTGATATTTTCTCTCGGAGAAAATATTTCAACTGTGCCTAAACTAGCGTTCCAAATTTAAAAAAAAAATTGCAGTGACAGCTGTCAAAAATATTTTAATTTTAAAATTTATGTATGTACGTTCCTTGCAACAGACTATTATGTTTGAAGTTTGAAGAAGTTCTATTGGTCATAGAGACAAATAAAAAATAATTATCAAAAACTTGCTAGTTAGTAATGGGACACATTACTCACTGCAAACAATTGTATAATGAAAGTATTCGTATTATAGCTATTAATATAACAAGAAGATTATGCAATTTATAATACCGAGGATGTTACTAAAGCGACGAGGTGAAACCAAGTCTTTTTGAACATCCAACATCGCATATATTCACGTTATATTCAAAGCTTAATCGTATCATCAACGACAACGATGTTAAAACAAATCAACAATTTTGTCTGTCAATTAGTTGACAGTTTGAATATTATGGAAGGTTTTGATGTTATTATGGTTGTATCTAACGTATGAAATCCGTACCTAATGAATTATAAGTATCTAACGTATTATAAGTAATTAACGTATTATGTTGTTTATAATTATCAATAAAAGTTGCATATTAAAAGGTAATAACAATTGATGATACGATTAATTTATTACTAGCCGTAAATAAAAGAAATGAAAATGTCATCCCGAAAAGTTATACTTAAATATTTAAAAAACTGAGCTCCATAATTCATTTAGTCGAGATTGCAAATGTTATGAAGGACAGAATTCCGTAAACCATGAAATATTTATAAATCTAAAAATAAAATCTCTTCACTTTTAAAGTCCAGTCGAGTCAGACAAAAACAAAGAAGTATAATTTGCACAAAATAAACATAAGTTGATCTCTCACAAAAACCGGTGGAGTCGTTTAAGCAACGCACACGCAGAAAGTAGGTAATTACGTAAGATTAGAAGAAGCAATCGCATTCCACAGCATAGCGGACAATTTAAGGTGGCAAACACATTTCGTAAGAAAAAACAATGATTCATCTTTTATAATATTTAACGTAAACGTCTACAAATTTTAGCAAATAATTTTTGAACCTTTTCGAACACTATATTGCAATTTTAGCTCGCAATTGTTGAATTTTATACATTAAATAAATAATGAAAACTACTAAAACGGCGAATTTATATCTATTTCTAGTAAGAATAGTTTTTCACAAGAACAAGCCGCTAAATTGAATCTTCAATGAGTCTTGGAACAGAACAATTAATAATTCATTGTTTGCTTCAAAACAAAGAATTTTTCAGGATTCAGAAGCATGAAAGAATCTTCAAAGAATTCTTGTATGAACTACACAAAAATCCTGGGACGGAGCATAAGTTTTAACGAGTGAAAAAAATTAATGAAAATTTGGGGATCACTAAAGAGTCATAAAAACTACATTCTTAGATAGTTTAGAACTTCCATGCAACGTAGAGTTTTTAACAACATATTATTTAAATAGCAACCCCTGTTGAGTTTTATGTTTATGTTAAAAGTAATGAAAAAATAAACACATCCCCATAAACCAAAACCCGATTTCTTAATACTTTCAAGAATTTAATTAATTAATTTGACAATTCCACTCATAGTTTTTCATCCAATCAAAACACAGTATTTTGCTGAATTGTACCAATCACAGACGAATTACAGTGACAATTTTCACTAGTGAAAATTACACTGACAACTTTCACTAGTGAAAATTGTCGCGAAGCGTTGCTTAGATATTATGTCAGTTGTTGATTGTTTAAAAAAATACATTACTTTTTTTGGAATAAATAAAATCATTTGAGAAATTGTCAAGCCGAATACCATACGTGACTATGATTTTTTGGTAATTTTTCCCGTCTGGTAACTCCTGCTTGTTGCTTTAGAAAATTATTTTCGACGCAACAAGCAGTCGTGACCAGGCGGCAAAAATTGCCGGCAAAATCATAGTCACTAATGGTATTATATATGAATGTTTTTGCACGTTTCGTATTTAAATTGTCGATCCCCAAATTTTCTATTTTTTTTTTCTTCACTCATTCAAAACTTATAGCTCCGTCCCGGGACTTTTGGGAAAACTTGTATGACATGTTGTGCTAATTTTTTTATGATAACTTGACAGTCTCATAATTGTCAAACGAAACAGACGATTGTCCCAATAATTTATTTTCAGGTGTATTATGATCATATAAACGCTTTATAAAATCTGTATTGATTTTTGTCGTGATCGATTTTGCTAGACAGCAGCCTTAAGTCGCGTTTGGACGTCGTTGTCCGTACAAGGAACGAAGCGTTAAGGAATTGTGAAGATACTCACATGAGTGTGGGAGGAACGCCAGCTCTTCGGGGCGTACTTCGACAACTTGCTGTCGGGCTCCGCGAACAAATATTCGCCATCTGGAACGAAAAAACCATCGTCAATCTCACAACAGATGCATTCCATGCCATACTGATACTGGACCAAGAGCTGGGAGTAAAAGCAACTGCCTCATAAGATACCAAAGTTTTGGCATTATAGGTGTGTAATACTGCCCATTCTAAAAGAAAAACCACTCGTCTGCCGGCCGGAAGTGGTCGCCTACAATTGCAATAATTTTCTAAAACGTGACAAAATTAAACTACATGTGCCTCATTAATACCAGGTTGAATTTTATATCAATGTGACGGGAAATATGAATTGTATTGAGAATTATGCGTCTGCCACTTTTGCGCGGTCGCATATTCAAAGCAGACGGCGTTAAATAAGTCAAAAAATCGCCAACAATTTTCTCATGAGATACCATTTTCGTTTTTTCGCAGGTAATTAATGTATAATAAAATGAATAAAACTGTATATCACATACGTTGGCAGACGGTCGCATTTAATCAGCAGACGAGCTTGAAGTTATCTAATAAAATGTTTATTATTTGGCACTAACGGACCGCCTTATAAATACCAAGCTGTTTTTTTATGCAGAATCAGATAAACTACGTTAGATTTTTAAAATGATGTCGTCTGCCACCCATATGTAGTCGTATTATCAAAACAGATGAGTTTATCCTAACCTAAATGTACATGTAAAATTGTAAAACTTACTTACTTTTTAATCGTATAGTAGGGTCTAGTCAACGAAGCTCAAAATTGGGGCGAAGAAAAACATTAAATCCAAAAGTTTTTTTCTTTCAGCCAAAATGTCTATTGGACCTTCCTGTTAAACATACTAAAAATCCCCTAGGGTGGGGGTCCGGGAACCCGCCGCCATCTTGGATTTTAAGTCACACATTTCGGTTTTTTCGAAATAACTCGAAAACTGTCAACTTTTTTGAAACATATTAAATTCGAAAAATGAAGCTAGTTAAATTCTCTACAAAAATGGTTATATTCATTTTTTTCTATCTCTTACCGTTTTCGAGAAAATGGCACCCGAAGCAGGTGGTTTCCGTAAGTTATGAAACTTAGGCAAACCACTCATCACTCCAAACAGTTTCTATGAAGAATTAATTATTATTTATTTATTATAATATCATTAATTAATTATTGTATTTATGAGCAGTTAGTCTAGTCAAAGAAGGGTTTGTAGACGGACTTTTTGATCCTTAAGATTTTATTTATGGGATGTGTTTGGAGGTCTTTGGCGATGATTATACCAAAAGTCTCCGGCCCTACGGTGTGTGCTGAGTCCGTATCGTGGCAAAATGTGTCACTCTTTTTAGTTTTTTACATTTATCGTGTAATAATTGGTTAATGATACGCGAAAAACTAATACATATAATTACAGAGCACTAAATTCTCTACAGAAAAAGTTAGCAATTTTCTTGTAAGTGTAAATATATTTCGAATATTTAAATCATTTTTAAAAAGTCGAAATTTCGTCTCCTCACACAAAAATTAATGTTATTTATAAACTGATAAAAACTACGATCCCTGCTATTTTACACTAAATTCTCAGAACATTTTCCCTATGAGGTACATTATTTTAAAAACATATGAGGGCATTACTTATGCTAAAATTTGAAGATTTTCTCCAAGAGAAAGTTGAGAAATTCTAGCGTTTTTTCATGTAGACCGCTTTTTAAAAAATACGGAATGTTAACTTTAACAGATATTTATATTCTTGATGTATGTCTTTTTGTGTTCCTTCACAAGGACAATTTTTCTGTAAATTCGGAGAAACACAACTATGAGACTAGAAATAGAGACAATTTTAGCATCCCGTACTCCAGAACAAACACATCATAGCTAGCTCCTAGCAGAGTTGGTCTGGAAGTATATAATAATCTGCCTTGTGAAATTAAAGAAGCAGGTAGCTTTAACATATTTAAAAACAAAATTAAACAATTTCTTAAGAATAATAACTTTTATTCAATGGATGAATTTTTCGCTATGTAATTCTATTTGTAATTTATAGCAATGTTTCATAATTTTTACTTCTATTTTAATTTGTATGTGACGATTTCTATACATGTAACATGTCTACAGAAATAAATATATTATTATTATTACTATTTATTGTGTTTCATGAACTGTAACTTCTGAACGGATAAAAATAACGACTTCCGGTTTTTTGCATTAAATTCTACGTACAATTCTCTACAATATATATTATATTAAAACTTTACGAGGACCTTAGTTAAGCAAAAATATTAAGATTTTCTCCGATATATATATATATATATATATATATATATATATATATATATATATATATATATATATATATATATATATATACATTGTTTTTAATGAACTGTAACTTCTAAACGGACAAAGATAACGACTTCCGGTTTCTTGCATAAAATTCTACGTACAATTCTCTACAAGATACATTATATTGAAACTTTACGAGGGCCTTAGTTAAGCTATGTCTATGTCAAGTAAATATAATGTTCCAGAAATATAGGTGGAAAACTAAAAACAATGACGCTACGGATTTAGCAC
Organism: Agonum fuliginosum; assembly: GCA_947534325.1. Taxonomy (NCBI): domain Eukaryota; kingdom Metazoa; phylum Arthropoda; class Insecta; order Coleoptera; family Carabidae; genus Agonum; species Agonum fuliginosum. The sequence continues at coordinate 420,219 of OX384029.1, forward strand.
ACACTTTGAGGATAGGGATAAATAAACAACTATTTTATTTTTCAAATCATACAACTTACAAAATAAGTTTTTTCTTAAATTTTAATATAAAAGAAATTTTATCCTATACAGTTTTGGTTCTTTTTGGTCTTCATGGGCCTGAGAGTGGCTCTGGAAGTTCGCCGAATAACGTGGTGTAAAAACATTTTTTCAGAAAATGTCGATTTTTGACAACGAATATCTCTTAAACGGTTAGAGATAGAGAAAAAATGTATATGAACAAATTTGTAGAAAATTTTATCAGCTTTAATTTTTTCATTAACTAACTGTTCAAGAGATATAAGCGAAAAACTAAAAACAGTGACACATTTTGCCACCCTACGGACTTAGCACACACCGTAGGGCCGGAGACTTTTGGTATAATCATCACCAAAGACCTCCAAACACATCCCATAAATAAAATCTTTAGGATCAAAAAGTCCGTCTACAAACCTTTCTTTGACTAGACTAACTGCTCATAAATAGAATAATTAATTAATGATATTATAATAAATAAATAATAATTAATTCTTCATAGAAACTGTTTGGAGTGATGAGTGGTTTGCCTAAGTTTCATAACTTACGGAAACCACCTGCTTCGGGTGCCATTTTCTCGAAAACGGTAAGAGATAGAAAAAAAATGAATATAACCATTTTTGTAGAGAATTTAACTAGCTTCATTTTTCGAATTTAATATGTTTCAAAAAAGTTGACAGTTTTCGAGTTATTTCGAAAAAACCGAAATGTGTGACTTAAAATCCAAGATGGCGGCGGGTTCCCGGACCCTCACCCTAGGGGATTTTTAGTATGTTTAACAGGAAGGTCCAATAGACATTTTGGCTGAAAGAAAAAAACTTTTGGATTTAATGTTTTTCTTCACCCCAATTTTGAGCTTCGTTGACTAGACCCTACTATACGATTAAAAAGTAAGTTACAATTTTACATGTACATTTAGGTTAGGATAAACTCATCTGTTTTGATAATACGACTACATATGGGTGGCAGACGACATCATTTTAAAAATCTAACGTAGTTTATCTGATTCTGCATAAAAAAACAGCTTGGTATTTATAAGGCGGTCCGTTAGTGCCAAATAATAAACATTTTATTAGATAACTTCAAGCTCGTCTGCTGATTAAATGCGACCGTCTGCCAACGTATGTGATATACAGTTTTATTCATTTTATTATACATTAATTACCTGCGAAAAAACGAAAATGGTATCTCATGAGAAAATTGTTGGCGATTTTTTGACTTATTTAACGCCGTCTGCTTTGAATATGCGACCGCGCAAAAGTGGCAGACGCATAATTCTCAATACAATTCATATTTCCCGTCACATTGATATAAAATTCAACCTGGTATTAATGAGGCACATGTAGTTTAATTTTGTCACTTTTTAGAAAATTATTGCAATTGTAGGCGACCACTTCCGGCCGGCAGACGAGTGGTTTTTCTTTTAGAATGGGCAGTAATACACACCTATAATGCCAAAACTTTGGTATCTTATGAGGCAGTTGCTTTTACTCCCAGCTCTTGGTCTATACAGATTACACTTATTTTCACTTTGGTTACTTAAGCAAAACTGTTTTTGCTGGAACTAAAAAAATCGCATTTGTTCCTGGAAATATTGCTACTAGACAATATTTCTGTAGACATTTATAAACGTCATTTTTAAAGGTACCTAAATAATAATGCGATTTTTTTTCCGAACACCACTGAAAATTACATTAGAATTTCACGAGTCGAAGACCAGCAATGCACTAGAAAAGTTCTTCACCCTGAGGATTAAATAATGCATTTTACTCACTTAATATATAATATTATATTATCAACTATAATTACACAAGAGCTTTTTATTAATATCTGTTTGTATTGAAACCTTGTCACCTAGCAATTTGAAAAGAAAAATTGTGTCGTGATTTTATTTTAAAACAATTTTCGAGTCAAATTGCTGTCAGATGACAAGGTTGAGATGCCAAACAGAAATTTATTCGGAGGAAATAAAATGCTCGAGTGTAATTTAATGAGATAATTTAACGACTCCTTTGGTTCTTCTTCACAACTATTCTCAAAATCTAATCATTTCACTGACAAATATTAGAAATATGAAGCAAATGACATTTTAGTGATTTGTTTGGTTGCTAAAAAAAGGTAAATAAGGTTTTATCACTTGCGAAAAGATACCTTCCTTTTTATCCGCTGTCAAAGCGATAAAATTCTGTTTTATTTATGGCTTACTTTATACAGTAGTGGAATTATCGAATAAATTTATTTATTATTCAAGCTATTTTAAAATGAAACTTTAAAATTTATTATTATGTATCTGGTAAAATATTTATAAGATATTGCATAAAATTTAGGTGGCAGTAGAATCAAAGAATAAATTAGTTTTATTACGTGTTCTTATAGTAATTTAATTTAATTTTAATTTAATTGTTGTGGTTACAATTATAAAACAACAATTAAATTACAATAAAAACATGTAAAAAAATAAAAGGCTGATGATGGTTGTCGTTTCGAATCTGAAACGTTCAAAAATAAATTAATATTACAAACTAATTTATTCTTTGATTCTACTGCCACCCAAATATCATACAATACTGCTTCTTGGATCATCTAAAACCAGATTATTTATAAAATATGCTTTATAAAAATATATTTGCATTATTTCTCATTATATTAAATATCAAGTATAGATAGATAACATTTTGTTATAACAGTATACCTACTCGTATTATATTGTTTTCAAAAGTACCTACAACAATTTTACTACCTAATAATAACAGTACATATTTCTTTTATCAGCTTGTCTAACACATTCCAACAATTTGATAAACTCAAGTGTAATATATTAAAAAATAATATCAACAAATAATTATTATTTTCATTCACTTTGATATACAGACACAGATTTATTATTTATGTAGAAAATGTAAAGCTCTGTCCACACAGACACTCTTGGAGGATTATTTCATGATTTTGAATCCTGAAAAAAATTACTGTTTTGAAGCTCTAAAAAAAATTAAAAATCTGACGTGGCCATCACACAACCTTCCGCCATATCTAGACTTTAAACAGAAATGTATACGTACAATCTGGTGCCTATTTAAAATATACAAATAAAAATCTAAAATATTCAAACACAGAAATTAGTATCACCTGAATCAAAAGATTCATTCACACGAAAACTCTTCTGTGTTGAAGCAATCCTACGTTCAGTTAGGAACTACATTTAATAGCTTAATTATGACTTATATAGCGCTAGTATGCCAACTTGTCACCCGTCTCATCTGTCAATATTTTTTATACAAAAACAAAAATCAACCGAACATGGATTACAAGATTTCAATGTTTTATTTGATAAATTTATTTTTTAAATTTTACTGCAGTTCTGTAATGCTACCAGATAAAGATTTATTTAAATTTTTTTATAACGTGGATTGCAAATAACTTTTCCTCTTATTCTTAAATTCTTATTACAAATAAATACTATATTTATCAAAATTTATAGAAATTTTTTACACTTAATCTTTTCAATCTTCAAAAAATATCACTTCCGGTGAAGATATTTGTACCAAAATCTAATGAGCTCTTCCTATTCGTATACAATTGTAAAATACCAAATATCAAAATTTTTGGGTAATTCGTATTTGAGTTATCCAACAGACGGCATCGGCCCGGACCACACACATACACACACACACACACACACACACGCACACACACACACACATACATACAGACATCATCGGGAAACTATCAAAAATGAGTTGTAAGGACCCTAATTCGTGCTCATCCACTAAAAACTCACTACCCGATTTTTTGCATGATTCCAATATCTTCCTTTACAGGTAAGCGGAAGGTAAAAAGCAGAAGCATGCAGCTAACCTTCCTTTTTCGAATAATTTTTGTTTTACTTAATTCTTTTAAAAAATACAGAAGTTATTATGGAAATACTGGAGCCATGTTTACAATATTTTCAACTTCAAAATGACATTGCATAGCTAGGATGCGGGAAAGTACGAATTTCGGGATGGTTTCAGGCAGCCGTAGTAGTGGGGAAGAGAGTGAAATAGAAAAAAAGTAATATCGAGAGTATACTAGAAAAAAAAATTGAGAAGCCTCTTAAGGCGCGTCTCTTGCTATCAAAACCTTGCAAAAAGCATGTTACAATAAAGGTGTATTCACAGCATATTCACAACTATGAAAGTAAGAATTAAAATTATAAATATGTCTTATGAGCAAGCAATCCTTTTCCTTAATACCATTTTTTTAAAAATTAATTTCACATTAATTTATTACATTTTATTTGATATTCTGATAAATTAACAGAGAGACAGATGTACCTAATATTTCTCCAAATTTCTCTGATTGACACTTATGTTTATTTTTATTAAGGCCGCTATAGCCACTTCCCCAAGAATCTATTAGTACCATTTTTATTTTCATTGTTGTGACTGGTTTAAAAATTTATGATCTCATATTTTACAACGCGCTGTTCTAAAGGTTGTACGTCAGCTATAGAACGAAATTTGCAACCTTCCGGTATTGTCAAATTCTCAAAACTCAGCAAGACCCCTCAAAAGTGAAGTTCCTCACAGTGTCATGATCTTCTCGACTCAAAGCTTGTCCAAAATCGTGTAAACTAATTGGTGAATGAAGTAAAAACTCTAATACTGTTGGCGGTCGGGGAGAGAAGCGATGCGTTGAGTGCTCGGACTGTACCAATCTCTACTCTAGACGCGGAATGCTGCCTGCTTCTGCTCTCAGCTGAACCGCATTCCACGGACCAACATTGGCGGGAGCACAGCTTCCCCACTCAAGCGCTAGATGGCAGACTCTGTGTTCTAACTTTGCGCTTTTACCAATATACTGGTGGGGAAAAAATGAAACACTTGAAATTTGTAAAAATTTCTACCATTTTCTAACCACCAAAACTCGGCGTATTTTCAATCGATTTCTATGAATCTTTGCAGGAGAAACACTTTCAAGTGTCTACTTTAAAGTCATGCATGCGAATTTAAGCGCATCCCCTTCCGCCCCCTTCTAGCACCACTGTGAAGAAATGTTTCTAATGGAAAAAATGTCCAACTTTGACGATGTGTACCAAAAGGGCACTAAAATTTGTTCAATTCCCTGTGCAGGACTCAAAGAACGAAGTTTCTACGATTATTTGGCACAAAGTTATGGGTGTTTGCAAAAAAAATGTTTTTTCAGCTTAATCAGTTTGTTCACAGCCTAACCATTTCTTTACAGCTCTCTTTCAGCTTAGTTTTGTTAAGTTTTCAGAGTTAGGGAAATTCGCGATAGGTTTCAGGGTTGCTGTGAAAAAATTATTGAAAATTCAAGAACGTCAAGTTCAAATTCCAAGTTCCGTCCAATTCAAATTCCAATGGTCAAGATGAAGATTCGATTTTTAAGAATTTTTGTAAAATTACCATCGTATACTTCATCATATTTTTTGCTGGTACTTTAATTTATTATTTACATGGTGATATACGTAATGGGGTTTCTACAGTGACTTTTATGTGTCTATAATAAAATATACAGGTTGTTCCACAACTTAACAAAAAATTAAAGAGTATATACCTACGTGCTGATCATGAAATAAAAAGATTTTTTTAAATTCACAAAAAATTCCATCGTATTTCAAGCAAACTTTTTTTGTCACTGGTCGGTTTTAATAATTTTTCTTCTACAATGAAAATAATTGTTTACATAATATCTAATACTAATAAATGTCAAATTATCAAATATACCATCAAAACAGTGATACTTATTAAAATGTATACACGTCAAGTAAACTACCCTTAACTTTGCGAATTAAAAAAAAAATTCATGTTCAGCACGCCGTACGCTCTTTCATTTTTGTCCTAAGTTGTGGAACACCCTGTATAATTTCCTATACTCTAAGAACTACCCGTAAATTGAAATCTTGAACGACTGCAGCTGTGAATAGCAGGTGTGTGGCACGAGATAAAAATCCCAACTTCACAATTTTCGCTGTTTATGAAGACAGTTATGATACAATTTGAGATAAATCCTAAAGTAATGGTAATATCACCCATAAAACAATTTCTTATTTCGCTAGTTTAGTAAATTTCTGTCTGCATAATCCCGCCATTACACATACAATATGAAGCCGATAAATATGTGGCTTAACACCTACAACAGAGGTTTCGTACCAACAAAACAAGCAAAAATCCCTGAAGAATGCACGAAAACATCACACCCACCTAACATGAACATAACCTCACAAAATATGCACATGCGCATTGTAGCTAGCAACTTCAGCCAAGGTCAGACTCGTAATAATCAAAATAGTTTTCTAAAAATGTACGAGCTGAGTACTACAATGCTTTTCCAACAATAATAGTATATACAGGATGAGTCAGCTAAGTGATCCCTATTTCATTTGTTTGTAAAGTCTCAAGTTTTTGTGTAAAGTCCGCCAAATTTTTGCTGTAAATACAGTAGCCACTTGAGTTTTTGTTCGCAAAGTTTTATCATTATTGCTCTTTTGCTTCCTAATTGGTGACTGAAATAAGGATTAATTAATTAATGATTAGTCAAACGACTATTTGTAGGATTTTAAAGGACGTTAAGTGGCATCCTTATAAGATTCAAATTCTGCAGGCAATTTCTGAAGAGGATAAAGCAAACCGATTGGAATTTGCAGAAGACGAAATTGAACGAATGAATGAAAACCCTGGTCATCTGAATAACATCATGTTTTCTGATGAGGCACATTTTCATCTTGATGGTGGATTTAATAGACACAATCATCGGTATTGGTCAGATGAAAATCCCCACTGGATTGCTGAACAATCCTTGCACTCTCCTAGAACGACTGTTTGGGCTGCAATTGGAGATTTTGGATTAATTGGTCCAATTTTCACATTGAAGTGAACCACTCGTGAAGTTTTTGTCTGATCGATTTGAAATTTCGGCAGTAAAAATTCCTTTAGATAGTTCATGTTTTGCAAAAATTTCGTCACTTTCTGATAAAAATTGCCTAAGTTATAAAAAACCCAAATAGGGAATAGTTAGCTGACTCACCCTGTAGATCTATGAGAATTTTATAATTATCCTAATTGTAGACTAATTTTTACAGGGTGTATACAAATCATGATATTTTAAATACGCAATTTTTATAACAATAACAGATTTTTTTTAAATTTTGATCTTGTTCTTTATTTGTCAATACAAATTATAAACAAATAACAAAAGATCCAGATTTATTTTGTATTTTGTAATAAATAATTTAATGGACTACTTGCTAAAATTGCAATGTAGTGTTCCAAAGTTCAAAAATGTTTTGCTGAAACTTGTGCACACTTATATTATTATTCTAATGACGAAAATGTACAGTGATATGGCACTTTAAAGTGAAGTTTCTCATTATCAGTGAACGTAAAATTGAACGTGTATAATAATGAACAAACAATGTACCCTCAATTAGGACTAACGTGTACATGTCATACAAACTAGCTGCAGCCTTGTCACAATTAAAGTCCTGTGGTGTTTATCAGTAAATTCTCTAGTTAGTAGGTAAGGTACATGCATAACTATTCACTTGGAACATCAAAACAGCTGTAATTAACTTTAACATAAACATAATATAAACGTAAACGCAAATTGTTTTCACTTTAAAAGTCAAGATACGTAGGTAATATAAAATTTAATAACAACGTTGGTTAGTACATTTATGTATAACATCATAAATAAATTTAATTGTCCCTAGACTAACAGTAGGATGATTTATTGCATGAGACGAAATATCTCAGGTTTGATATTAGAGTACAGTTGCGGCACACGTTCAAGGTTAACTGCACAAAAATCTGCCTTGTGCTTTAGTGTACGGTACGTGAAATAAGAGATGGCCGGTTTAGGAATCTTTAATAATTGATAAACAATATATGACACTAACCTAAAACTGTCACAAAGTATCCATTTAAAGTTGATGTTATTACTGTTTTATACTTTGTTTATTCATTTAAATTTCTTATTCTTACTTATTGAAAATAGCTTTGCAGCCTATTGTATTTTATTGGATTTATATTTGTTAAGTTAGCATTTTCAATTATTATAAACTAAAAAATTTAATGAAACTATAATATAACCTTACATTTTTATTTTGTCTATTGTGATTATGCCTATGGCACACCGGTCGAGGAGCATCGAGGAGCATCAAGGAACTCCTCGATGAAACGATAGAACGCACCCCGTCCTCGACGAAAAATAGGGGCGCCGCTATTTTCATCGAGTTGTTCCTCGATGAAACGAATGTATCTCATTTCAGACGTATCTTTTGTATTTGATTTCGCGCAAAACTTTGATGTATTTGTCACCGATGAAATAGAAATCCATCGCGGACGGGTGCGTTTTTTCTCTCGATGCTCCTCGACCGGTGTGCCATAGGCATAAGTAAAATAAATGTCTTAAAATCTTCGTTAATTTGATAGTTTACTAAATGTTAAATGCAGTTTAACATTTTTATATGATATTTAGGTTCCCTGCAGATCTTGAAAGAAGAAAAAAATTATTTATAAACTGTAAGTGACAGAACTGGAATCAACCCAAAACTAGGTACCTATAGCTGATAGCTTGTGTACAGTGAGTTTCTTATTACTTTTTATTCTGCATTAATAAGTTATCAACAAAGTCTTAAACAATTAGTCATTCGCATCAAATTACTTGATAGCATTAAAACTACCTTGGTCTCCAAGATGGCGGATAAATCTGCTGTCCATTTTATATAGTACTATACCTACAGGGATGACGTCACAGTACGAATATTAAAACTTTAAAAATTCATATTTCCGTTATTAATATGTTAAAAAATGTTGGTGCAGAAATCTCGTCCACCCATCAGGGAGGGTTTCCAAGCCTAAGTACGGCTTTTAAAGAAATTCTTATTGGATTCAATAAATTCAATTTTCAGCATATATATAAGTTATAGGAAAGTGATAATAATTGTTAATTTTGATAGATTTATTACCTTTTTATCGAAATTAAAATGTAACTCTTTTGAAACGTGCTTTAAAATGCGCCATGTGTGACGTAGACAACATTGTAACCAAACCGTGAGTAGATTTTTGTTCGTATAAGTTCGTTGTTTGTCGTTTTGACTACGGAATGGACGACGGACCTGTCTTTAAATCTACGTATCGTATTCGGTCCTTGTCAGCGCGGTGAACGTAAGTTCTCAGTGCCAATGACGCCACACCGTCACATTTTTAAAACTTTATGAATTTTTTTCTGTCTTATTAGTAACTGTATAGTAAAAAAAAAATTACGGGTCCAATATTTTAATGTATAGATTGAACGTATGTTCTCCGTGCCGATAACGCCACACCGTCACAAATTTATAAACTTTACGAATTTTTTTCTCGCTTATTAGTAACTTTATAGCAAAAAGAAAAAATACGGGTGTAATATTTTAAAGTATAGATCACCATAAAACCAAAAATTCCCCTGCGCCGGCCCTGTGCTCCTCGGGTTCACGCCTTGTGCCTCGGAGTGTACCGGGCCGGCCGCATTCCTCGCGCAGCCCGCGGTATACAAATGATCCGAGCCCCCCCCCCCCCCCCCCTCACCCCGCCCCTAATTCATCGCTGCTACCTGTCTTTAGCCACGACAATGTATTGTTTTTTTCTCGAAGTTTTTTATCGCGTGTTTCGCTCGCGCACCGTCGTCTGTCTTTGTCACGAGAAATTCCTCGGCGGGATGTGGTCCGCGGGCTGAAGACGGAATATTCACGTTCAGGCAGATGTGCGAACTCTTTTTACTCTTTTATCTGTGGTTCTGTAAGGTTTGTTCGTAGCAAAGATAAATGTTTCTAATCAAAGAATAATAGTTGACATGAATCGTCCATGGGATGTTTAAAAATATCGTAATCTTGTACTTTAAGATGCCTGTCTATCTCCTAAAATCCAGCATAAAAATACTAACGTAGCGAGTGTTTTGTGACCAGTACAACAGTACAAGAATGGTAAAATTATATTTCAACTAGGATTTAATAGAGAAAGAATGGATCTACAGATGTACCTTTTTAAAATTTTGATCAAAAAATTGTTCATGAATATAAAAATTCCGAAAAATTCAAAACGGATATAGGTAGGTATCTCATGGTACAAATTAATTTTTAAAATTTTAAAAAGGCACATCATAGATTCATTCTTTCTCTATTAAATGTTTATAAAAACATTATACTAAAGTCAATAATAATCTGACAGTTTACTCGCAACGAAAACACTTTTACAGTATTTTTCAACTTCACAATGATATTGCATAGTTAGGATGCGGTAAAGTACGAGTTTCGGGCTGGTTTCAGGCAGCCGTAGTAGCGGGAAAAGAATGGAATAGAAAAAAGAGTATTCTAGGAAATCGGAAAACGTAGACGAGCCGCTTAAATGTTATTATGTAGGTACTTAATTCTATTCTGAGTACGATCAAGAATTACATACTCAATACAAACATCTCAGAGAATTACATAATGAAATAAAATAAGACACATAACTGGGATACTATTACCAAATTACTAACATTGGAATGTTACATAGATAGTGTTTCTAAGGTCGAACTATAGTAATGGCTCGAATATTAATAGGATGTTAAGAGTGTCGTTTACCTAAATGACCAAAACACACAAGTTTGTGATTTATGACCAATGGTCATTGTTTCATTCACTAGTTTTGAAGTATCTTGTTTTAATAAACACATTTCGTTTCACAAAGCATAGTCTTCGATAAATCAAACATGAAAGAATGGAATGTACATCGCGAATTTTTGATAATTACATTTGTTTGTTGTTAAATAAATCAAAACTTGTGTGAAGCATATTTTGGTCATTTAGGTAAACGACACTCTTAATGGGCAAATATAGCAAGTAACAAGAAAGTGTGATGTTACATTCTTGAAATGTTCTGGAGATTTTATTTTGTTAAGTGGGGATTTTTCTCAGGCAGAGGCATGAAATAATTCTCAAAGAATCGTTGTGTGAACAGGAATACTCATCGTCTTTAAAATAGTTATGCAGAAATTTGGTCAGATCAGTAGATACCTTTTTATTTTTTTGTCGCTGATAACTTGTAATAATTTAGATTTTAATAAGATAATATGGACTGGGGATCAACTTTATCCCTGTGTAACTCCACATTAATTTTTAAAACTGTTTTAATTCGTTGTGGCACAGTATCTACAAGTCCTAAACATACTTTTCTGGAGGAAAAATCTTAAATATTATACATTTTGTGACACAATTCTTTGACTGTCCTTGCATAGGACGATTTTCCAATTATTTTTTTTATTTGACTCCATAAAGTTTCGACTGTTGATATTATTTGAGATTGTGTAAAATGTATTGCAGAAACAGTGTTCAAACTTTTGTACAACAAAAAACAACTTTTTTTTACTTCATGAGACGGAGTCATTCCATTACTAATTATAAATGAAATTAAAATGAACTGAATTAAAACACCCACTACCAGTGTGCCAACATAACGAATATAGTTCCCCTACATACCGACACATAAGCCGGTCGCTAGACGCAATGAAAACAAAACAATCACACTATAAAACAAACAGCATTAACATATTTATAATCACATGTCAAAAGGCTGGCGAATGTTTTAACTCATAATTCACTGTGACTGTACATTTCAACAGTTTTAGCTTCGAACGACTGCCCAGGCAGACTTAAGCCAAGTTCACACAGGGAATTCAACACGATTATTTCATGCTCTTAAGGTTGTTGTTGTTGCATATCAAAAGCTATAGTAGGTACTATAGTATAAAACCTTTTGTTGTCTCTTTTGTTGACCTCTTTTACATTACAAGCATAGGAAGGTGACTTGACTTGACTTATTAAATTAGTGTATCTGAATCAGACGACAGATTTTAACGAAAAACTAACACAATATTAATTGAATATAGAATAAGATTATATTAAATTTTGAAGGGAATCGTCGGTATAAAAAGAAAGATATTTAATTTCAAAGTCAATTGAGGTTATGAAGACATTTCAAACGTAAATCTTAATTCCCCATACTACATGTGCCTCTGTGGTACGGTAATACCAAATATGTTTACTTTTTTACCGAAATAAGCTACACTTCATGAATCTACCACCCGATGTCGCTAGTTTCGGTAGGCAACAACCTTAAATCTTGAGAAAATCTTCTGTCAAATTGAATCTCCAATTAGTCTTGTAGTTCATTCATCATGTTTTTCTTTCAAACGCATGAAAGTATCCATGTGTGAACAAGGCTTTAGCCATTTAATAGAGAAACCGAGTAGGCGATGTCGCGTGACAAAAACAAAAAGGCATTGCAATTCGTAGCGAAATATCGCGTTGACCTTGGCTTCAACAGAGGTGTGACTCCAATGTAATTGTTCTTGAATACATAATATTTCACTACTTGATGTGTACTGTGCACATTGCATGCATGACTAAGAGGTGTTTTATTACCATTTTTCAATTAAACTACACATTCCATAGTTAAAGTTATTTCAGCATCAAAATCTGCCTTGCTTCCATGAGGTTGTTTGGAGTAGTGTCACAACTCTCGATGAATCTATCGTTAGCGTCGCGTTATAATATTCAGTAAAGAATTAAATAAGGTAGCATACAAACATAATTGTATTTGTACCAAATGCGCAGATGATGTACTGCGCATGATAACAAGCCTGCCATCTAGCGGCCCAATACACAAACAACGATTACGCAGATAAATCCAGAAAACGCAGTGCGAACCAACAACATGAAAAAGCGTCGCATAGCATCTTTAATGTATTTATTGTTCCATAGTACGACGGCATAGAAGGGTAAATATTTTTTTATATTGAATTCCCGACTTTTAAACTCTGGATTCCGACTTTTAAACTCGGGATCCCGACTTTTAAACTCGGGATCTCAGCTATTTAATTCCGAGATTAAAATTCTTTGTGCAAGTGGAAAATACAATTTTCCATATGATAGGAAAGCGTGTTTTTCTTTGTTGCTATAGGGTCAATATGCTTTCCTCCAAAAGACATGCTGTATGAAATCGGAGACCATCACCTGTCATGAGATCCCGGTCTATTTCTACGAGGGACATGTCGTTACAAATAAATAATTTCACGTATGAACACACATCTTTATTATAATGTTTTTTACTCATTTCTCCTAAAACTACATTGACAGTTTTTCTGAAACACTTATTTTTATTTCACAGCAATATTTATCTGTAGGTAACTTTTTAATATTATTAATCAACCTTACGTGTTCTTTATATTTTATATATATATATATATATATATATATATACAGGTTGGTGGAGGTGAAATGCGAACATAGGGAACATACATGACAATCGAACTTTCATGCCAGGTATCTTGATATATTTTGTAAGTAGTGTCACAAAACGAAGTAACGTGAATTTGTATGGCAAAAAGAGTAATCAATAACAAAAATAATAATAAAATCTAAAAGTGCATGTAAACTTTCTCGTTCTGTTCGTACCTACACATACATTATTATGCAAAGAAAATATTTTAATGAAAATAAAAATTTCAATAATATGACAGCTACTTTGACATTGACAGTACTTATTCCATGTATATCAAGATGCCTAGCATGATAACTCCATTGTCATATATTTTCCTATGTTCGCATTTCACCTCCACCAACCTGTATTATATATATATATATATATATATATATATATATATATATATATATATATATATATATATATATATATATATATATATATATATATATATATATATATATATATATATATATATATATATATATATATATATATATATATCATTTAATGACGCAAATTATTAAATTTCAAACATACTATTCAGTGACAGCAAGTGACAGAATGAATTCGTATACATTGTGACCAGCAGAGACACCTAGGAACACATATGAACTAATTACAACTTCTGACCAGGGTTTTCAATGAAAAATGTAAACCTATTTATTCTTTAACCATGGTTCAGCCTGATCAAACTAGAAGGTAAATGTTTGAGCTTCCAGAAATGTTTCAAAAGTTTGTGATAAACGGAACATACATCGACAATTAGTGAATTTGTTTTTGTGTGAATTGACTAACTAAATAAAAGTAATGATATTTCTCGTAATATGTTTCTCGTTGTAAAGAAACTAAAAAGGAAAAGATTACGACATAATAAACCGAATGCAGTTGAAACTTTAACTTTCCTTATTCCGCATATCAATATAACATACTGGAGTTATGGCTGGCTTGTTTAAATGTTAAAATGGTGACCCAGTACCACCACCAGCATATGCGAAATTCTATTGCATTGTGTGCAAACCAATTTTAAACTTTCCAATGCAGCAACTGAGCTACTATTTGCAGGACCGTATTCAGAGGAGTTTACTTATTAACAAAGGATGTCTTCATGCTTCTACATTTTTACCTCTCGCCACTCATATCTGTAAGAGAGGTATTGTATGCTAAAATTTCGATAGTGAATTTTCAATGGATAAGCGCGTTTTGAGGTCCCTAGAACACGATTTTGATAATTTCGCGATGATGTCTGTGTGTGTGTGTGTGTGTGTGTGTCAGTGTGTGTGTGTGTGTGTGTGTGTGTGTCAGGATGGATGTTGGAGGTACGATAACTCAAATACCACTGAATAAAAAATTTTTAAATTTGGTATACATTATTCTGACACCCTAGATTAGATCTGATTAGATTTTGGTGTTGATCGTGCAACCGGAAGTGGTAGTTTCTTGAAGATCTGAAGAGTTTTTCTGGAATATTCTCAAAATTTATGAATTAATAGGAATTTTTTTAATAAGATTGTATACTAAATGTTACTATCTACAATATGTATTCAAAACGTTGTTTCTATCTAGCACCATTTTCCAATTACAAGAAGTTAAAAATTCTACAAATTTGTTACAATTTTGATTTATCTGCCTACCTATGGAAACAAAAAATAAAATATTTGAGTGTTAATGTCATATGAATTTTTGACTTTTTGGCAAATTGAAATGGAAAATATGAAATGTCATTTAGTATTTATAAGGTCATAATAAACTTTAATAATATTATAAAAACTACAATTCCCGAATTCCCTTCTAGTACAATGGTATATTTGTGAGTAAGTACTACATAATATATACTTATATTAGAAAAATAAAAATAGTAGAGTATGGCGAGAGGTTATGTGTTGGCCACATCGGATTTTTATTTCTTGTCTTTGGCTTGGAATTTAAAGTTAAAAAGTTAAAAAATTAAAAATGACGTTTTTTGCGATTTTTTGTCATTATTTGATATGATTTTCTTCAGTCACTATAAATGGCAAGAAAAATTTAAAAAGCAAGAAGCATGCAGCTAAATTTTCTCTTTTTCGAATAATTTTTGTTTTACTTAATGTCTTTAAAAAAATACATAAGTTATTATGGGAATACTGGAGCCATGTTTACAGTATTTTTCAACTTCAAAATGACATTGCATAGCTAGGATACGGGAAAGTACGAGTTTCGGGCTGGTTTCGGGCAGCCATAGTAGTGGGGAAGAGATTGAAATAGAAAAAGTAATATCGAGAGTATTTTACGAATTCGAAGAAAAGGTAGACGAGCCCCTTAAACCCTGTTCGCACGAGGAATCTATACCAAGATTCTGAATCCTGAAAAGAAGTTTGAAGAATTTGAATCTTAGAAAAAAAATTAATGGTTTTGAAGCACTCAATAAATTGTAAATTCTTCTTTTCCAAGACTCATTGAAGATTCAATTTAGAGGCATTGAAATTTAACAAGTAGGTAATTCACACTAGAAAGAAGAAAACTTCTTCGTTTCAGGATTCAGAATCTTGGTAGAATCTTCAAAGAATCCTCGTGCGAACAGGGGTTTATGCGATTCATATTATATTTTGACATAATTTATTTTTGCGAGTCTGAAACGTCAAAATAATTTTAAAACTATCTATACTTGATTTTAAAAAACTTGGTAAATAAAGTTATTGAAACAAAAATATCAGTATACAACAAACACAACCCAAAATTCATGTTTGTATGCATGTTTCAATTTATTTGTATTCATATTTAAAAATCTGCTGTGGCCACCACACGACCTCTCGCCTAATTCTGCTTATTCTACTAATCTAATAAATAGTTTTACTTACATTTTAATAGTTTCATGTTCATGTAATATGTAAACGATAATGTAAACCAATATGCAAGCAAAAGATGTCAACTGTACTGTCACTGTCATAATAATTCAAATTTTATGTAGAAACAAATTTTATATCATGGACAACAAGATACTGGAATTTCAAAAAAATAGAATATTAATTGTACTTTATTTTATTGTTATATACTTCCAGATTCAGCAATTTGTATTTATAATTAATTGTACACATAGATAGTCACAATTTCTTTTATTTTTAATTGCAAAAATTGTCATAAATAAATAATGTACCAATATATTTAAGGAAAACTTTTCCAAACTTCTAAAAGTACTACTTCCGGTTTGCGGATTTCTACCAAAATCTTATCCGATGTTAAGATACTTATTAAAACCTTAAATATGAAATTTGGTTATAAACGGTTTGATACTTTTTAAGTTATCGTGGACGAAAAATCGTCGGTTCATACAAACGCACACACACACACACGCACACACAGACATCATCGTGAAAATAGTAAATTCGTATTCTAGAGACCCTGAAACGTGCTTATCTACCAAAAACTCATACTCGAAAATTTTGAGCCATTACAATACCTCTCTTATAGAATATGAGGCGAGAGGTAAAAATCGACGAAGAAAGATTTGGTCACTGTAGCATTGAAGTACCCTTATGGAGACAAAACAATAAAATTTTATTATCATATCATAACCTACTTAAGTACAAATAGTTTTCGAAATACTGTACTTAACCTTACATTCCACAGTAGTGATATGTTGAGAATACTTTAGTATGATTTGCAACTTTATTATTGCAAGTTAGTGTCAAGGACCAATTCGACGATAACATATTTTTACTTATGTAACCAAAGTGTTCTGACTTAAGGGGCTATACTTCTTGAGTGCAATAAGAATCAGAATTCACGATTCTTGCTATATTGCTCAAAATAAAAATCTGAAATTTTACATTAGTAACGACAAAGCATTGTTGAATTGAAAAATTCAAACTATATATTGTTCCGACAACAATTAGAGATAAAAATAAACTAAACAATTTCGTGAGGATCTCATGAATGAACTATAAAAGTTATCATTGAGTTTCAAGATAAAATGAATAGAACATAGATGTAGAAAGGGCGGAAAAACAATAAAACTATAATTCTATCAACAGAATTGCCATAAATTATATCTAAACTTGTACAATTTTCGCCGAATTTCGGATAATTATTAAAGCCAAACTAATTACATTAATTACATATTTTGAAGATTCCGCACTTTTAGTATTCTTCCTTAATCTACATACAAAAATTCAACATCAAACGTATAACAGTAGGTATTAGATTGAGATCCTCACAAAAATTACTCGTTTTTCAATGCGTATTATTGCCATGTAATAGGCCCTTCTGAAAGTTTACATTAAATAGCTTTAGTAAGTGGTAAACCTAAACGAAAAGTTTGGAGGATCCAAACTTTAGTGCTATAGAGTTTGAACAGAGCGGATGCTCGTATAAACGTAAATATAAATGTAAACCTTAAAACTATAAATGCTTATGTGAATGAGGCTTTAAAATGACGAATATCGGAGATAAAAAAAGTTTTACTTACCGCAGATGAGGGCTAAACCGAATAGATCGGTGTCTAGCATTCCTTGTTGAGAAAAATGGAGACATGTTTGTGCGTATACTTCTTTCACTCGAGATTTAGCCTGCAAATTAAAATAAAATTACAAATGGGCATTTTCAATTACATGCATTAACAATTCTAATCATGATTATGTTAATAACTTACTTATTATATTAAATGATAACCTTCATGCAAAGTAAAGAGTATGCAAGAAAAAAGAATGGTACAAAATAATATTAAAAAATTCATTATTTGTCTTTAATGAAAATTTTGCGTCCTATGCTTATAATATTCTATTCTGCGGTTGAAGATTTTCTAATTAATAAATTTATTACATTTATTTGTTCAAACTAATTACAGAAAATGATTATTTATAGCATTATTACTAGTATATATGATACAGAAATTGGAAATATAAAATATTTGACGTTTCATTGACAAGATTTTAATAAAATAAATACCAATACGTAAAAATTTTGACTTTTTCATTGAAATTATTTCTAAAAATAATTTGCACAGAGAAATTGATTCAGGCATCTGATTGGTGCTGAGGAGGGAATACTGACTATCATTCCCTGGTATTCAGTGGCGGATTTAGGGGGAGAGCGCAGAGGTCCGGAAAACCCCGAAATAAAACTGAATGTTTTTTTCTATTTGACTCAGTAAAAACCAAGCGTAATATTAGCGTAATTCTCTAAATTGGGCCCTCGCGTCAAAAAATCTTAGATCCACCCCTGGTGGTGTTATTCCATGCGGGATTAATATATGCATATTATATAACAAATATCACAGATTTAATGTTCATGTTATACATTTAGTCGTAGATAAACATTATTTGTATAGGGCTAAACTTTATTTATTTATCATATTTTTAGCTTTCTTTCGGACTTTAAGTACAAGTGGATTAGAATGACATTTTTTATGAATATATTATTAAATTTTGAATCAAAATAAAATAAATGTATATCCTTATACAATTAGTTGTTCTACTTTTATAAATAAAATAGATTTTCCAACGGATATATTATTTGAAAATAACACTAATTTCAATACATCTTGAAAGCTTTCGTCACAGATAAAGAATTCGAAGCACGTGCATGTCCGCTGTTTCAAAACAAAACTAAATCTCATTATATTACACATCATTATATTCATAATACGACGTAACTAACAATATTTTCTATTTCAAAAGCATCTCCGTTCCTAAGCCCGGCATTTCGAAATAACAATGCCAAGAATTTAAAAACAGTTACACATATTTCAGTGATGAACCGTAACAACTGACAATCACGAACACTCGCTGGTGCTGACACCTGGTGCCCTGCCGGCCAAATATAACTACACTGCTGAAAAAATAACCTAACGTTTGTTATCTACACTGAAAGAAAAATATTCTAAAATCGTGACAAGCTAGAACGTTCGATGGATGAACTAATATGTATTTCTATTATATTATTCCTACTACAGATAATAAAAATCTGATGTGGCCAGCACACAACCTCCCGCCATATCTAGACTTATAAACACAAATGTACGTACAATCCAGTGCCCATTTAAAATATACAAATAAAAATCTAAAATATTCAAACACAGAAATTAGTATCACCTGTATCAAAAGATTCATTCTCAGGAAAACTCTTCTGTGTTGAAGCCATCCTCCGTTCAATTAATACTCGTACATTTTAATATCTTACTTATGACTTATATGGCGTTAGTATATGCCAACGTGTCACCCGTCATTTTGAAATTGAAAAATACTGTAAAAGTGTTTTCGTTGCGAGTAAACTGACAGATTATTATTAACTTCAGGATAATGTTTTCATAAACATTTAATAGAGAAACAATGGATCTACAGATGTGCCTTTTTAAAATTAATTTCTATCAAGAGATATACCGTGTAAAGTTTGCATAAAATTGAATTTTTTTAGTTTTACAGAATTTTTATATTCATTTACAATTTTTTAATCAAAATTTTAAAAAGGCACATCTGTAGATTCATTCTTTCTCTATTAAATCCTTGTTGAAATACAATTTTAGCATTCTTGTACTGTCCACAAAACACTCGCTACGTTAGTATTTTTTATGCTGGATTTTAGGTAGTAGACGGGGCTCTTAAGCCCAAGAAACCAATTTAAATTCCTAAGTCCGGCTCTCTTATTTCGCGTAATAAGTTTGCCATACCCAAGTTGGGTAAACTAAAAGGTTTGAAATTTAAAATAATTCACTATTTTCATTTATTGGGAGATTTTTACGACCAAATAAATAAAATTTCCCAAGAGAGAGTACAATAGTTTCTCTGGTTCCCTTGTTACATAACGCACGCTTACGTGTGTCTCTTGCGCATGCGCAGACCGAGTTGTTGAGGTATGTGTGCTGTACGTTTGTACGTAGGTTTGTGCTTTAAATGAATCATTGAATATGATTAGCATTAGTGAACGGAATGTAAATACTACTTAAACATTATATTACTAGATCCGGTTTCTGTGCTCAGAGTTTACGACTCTGGATACGACTAGACAATAATTTAAAGTGACCGGTCATGTGCTATAATATGAAAAGAATTTTATGTCATACTTTTTATTTATTATTATCATTATATGCAAAATAATGGTGTTTGTACAGTATTAAATTAATATTATGATTGAAAATTTATAAGCTTTTTACAAACAAATTAGTTTTAAGTTCGTTAATGGGCTTTAGTGGTTCCAATTAAATTTTCTTAAGGTGGGTTTATGCTCAAAAATTTAAAAATAAAAATATTCATAGTAAAAATTTGTATCACGGCACTAATATTTAAAAAACTAATACATAACTGTGTTCAAATGTGTAAATAGAGCATACCAAAATGGCGGATAGCTTTATTAGCAAAGTTGTTTCATCGTTTTGTTCCTATGCTCCCTCTATAAACTTTTTTCCTCTAAGGCTCGTATTACGTCCATAACTTTTAATAACTGCGATAAAAACCTCGAATTTTAAACGTCACTTTGACATTGACAGCTGCCACAATGATATTGACAACTCTGTCATTTTGACTCCTTCAGCTGTCACTTTGACATTGACGTTTCTCAATTTAACACTGCCTACGTTATTTCGAAATTTGTTCAAATTTTGCTGAATGATGCATAAAATTTAGTCCTTTACGAAAGCAGGTTATTAAAAATACTGTGGTGGCCACAGCAGATTTTTACTTTTTAAAACAGGTCTATAAAATTGTAGAAAATAATCTTTCAAATCAAAATGTTACTTTTGTCTCCGGTCTCCCCTATTTGTCCCCTATCAATTATACTTTTTGTTAATGTTATACAGAAAACAAAATGTTCCACAACTTAGGACAAAAAAATAAAGGGTATACTGTACAACGTGCTGATCATTAAACAATTTTTTTACCTCTCGCCTCATATTCTATAAGAGAGGTATTGTAATGGGTCAAAATTTTCGAGTATGAGTTTTTAGTAAAGCACGTTTCAGAGTCTCTAGAATACGAATTTAATATTTTCCCGATGATGTCTGTGTGTGTGTGTGTGTGCGTATGGATGTATGGACGTATGAATTATGTGACGATTTTTCGTCCACGATAACTTAAAAAGTATCAAGCCTTTAATAACCAAATTTCATATTTAAGGTTTTAATAAGGATCTTAACACCGGATAAGTTTTGGTAGAAATCCGCAAACCGGAAGTAGTACTTTTTGGAACTTGATATAGTTTTCTTAAATAAATTGGTACATTATTTATTTATGACAATTTTTGCAATTAAAAATAAAAGATAATATAATTATCTATGGGCACAGTTAATTTTAAATACAATTTGCTGAATCTGGTAGTATTTAGCAATAAAATAAAGTGCAACTAAGTACCAATATCTTGTTGTCCATGATATGAAATTTGTTTTTACTCAAAATTTGAATTATAATGACAGTGACATTACAGTTGACATATTTTGCTTGCATCTTGGTTTACATTATCGTTTACATATTACATGAACATGAAACTATTAAAATGTAAGTAAAACTATTTATTAGATTAGGAGAATAAGCAGAATTAGGCGAGAGGTCGTGTACTGGCCACAGCAGATTTTTTTAATTTGCAAAAAATTGCATCGCATTTCAAGCAAACATTTTTTTGCCACTGGTCGGTAGTTATTTTTAATAATTTTTTTCAAATCATCTTCAATGAAAGTAATTGTTTACATAATATCTAATACTAATAAATGTCAAATTATCAAATATACCATCAAAACAGTGATACTTAAAATGTACACACGTCAAATAAACTACCCTAACTTTGCGAATTTAAAAAAAAAAATATTTCATGATCAGCACGTCGTACAGTATAAACCCATTTTTTGTCCTAAGTTGTGGAACATCTGAAAAGAATATGCAGACAAAGGGTCTGCTGTGTCAAACCTACTGCCCACAGTTTAATTTAAAAGTCCTTGATGTAGATATAATTTTATTTTTTATTCCATCCCGACAATTTTATCTCACCTCCAAGGTCTCAAAATTCCTGCATATTTTAAATTCTCCAAAAGAACATAATGAGTAGAATTAAATTGAAATTAAATGGGGAGTGCTGATAGCATCAATGGACAATTATAGTTTCATTTGGGAACAAAAAATTAATGGTTATCTGGAACTGTTGCCGGTGCCCCATTATCGGAGGATGTTTGTGTTTTTATGAGTAATTATAATTCTCCTTTTGAGGATTTTCCATGAAAAAGATAAACAGGAAGTGATGGCATTTAAAGAATTTTATTGTCATTGCAATGGAATGCTGAGAAATCACACCATGGAAAAGTGATGAAACTTTGTGACGAAATATTCCAAATATGTCTTTGTTCTGGGTTAAACTAACACGATTGCATTACTTGTCAAATAGTTTAAATCAATATATTATTTTCATTATTAAACGTTTGAACATACCTGATATTTTATTGAAATATTTTTTTGATACGTTTGTATTAATTATATATTTAGGATGTAATTAGAACACGACATTTTAAACATTTAAAAACGGATATATAATTTATTACATTAGGTAAATGAAATATTTTTGAAAGTGGTTTCTACTTAGGAAATATTAAATAACGGAAAAATACCAATTTCGGGTTGAATATATTTTTAAATAGGTTTTTAAAATATTCTCAGCTGTTATCACAGAAGAAAGTGAAACATTATTTTTCCTTAGCTGGAAAGATCTAGAGGAAAAATATCACCATTTCTCTAGGGACAGAAATTGTACTTTCTTATACCTAACAAGGAAAAGGAAATAGTTATATATTAAAGGAGTAAAGTGCCTGATTTAATCCTGAGGATAAAGTTTATTTCGCGAGCCGAAGATGAGGGAAATAATCACTTGAGGGATTAAAGGTGGTATACACTATTTGTTTGCACTTCATCCTCAAACGAATACAAAATATAAACTATTGACAAATATTTTTTATATTGTTACCATACTCTGTAACAAATAGCACGTATTTACTTGAAAACGGAATTAATTCATTCAATTCTTTCATAACGGGTTTAAAAATGACAAATAATCCCTTAGGAACAAATTAAGAACCTTAGTCCCTAAAAACAAAGACTAAAGAACAGTTTTAGTTCCGGAAGTGCAAAAAATATTTCTTTATTTCTTAAATTATGCCTGTTTTTTACGACTCAATTTATTGGTCAATAAATTGTTAATTTTATTTTCAATTTATTGTTGTGTGAAGTATTAACACATTTCATCAATTTTTTTATTGATCAATATATTAATCAGTTATTAAGTAATTAAACTTGTTCTGTTTATCAACAATTTTTTGAAATAATAATTAAAAATTAAAAATAAACTTCAAACAATAAATTTAATCTTGTAAAACTGGCACAGAGTAGAAAATTTTACTTGTTAGTTATTATACTGATGGAGAGTAGAAATTTCTTTATAAGAAGGCATTATTATTATTTATTTTAAAGAGTACCTACATAATACGCGGCTACGGCTAGGTAGCACTTTCTAACTGTAGGTATATACCTATGACAGGTACTAGTTAAAAAATAAAATAAAATTTCCGATCACGAAGTATAATGACAGGAGTGGACACTCGGGTGGATGAAGTGTGGCCTTTCTGTTTACCTTTTAGAAAGAGACAGCAAATACAGGCCAGCTCGGAGCATGCACTCTATAACGATAAACAACGGTACCATTCGATAGAACTTTCAAAAATATTTTGGACGTATTTTCTGGTTTCTCAATCCGTTTTGTTTTTCGCGAGATATTCGAAAGGTACGGGGGATCTAAAGCACCCGGTATATTTGATATCATTTTCTTAAATGGCTACTGTTTTTCTACGAAATTAATTTCAGGATAAACTAAGTCAAATTCCTTCAGTTGTGAAAAACTTTTCGCGTCGCTTCTCTCGGCACATATTTTACGAAGTATAAAAAGTCCACTTTAATTTTTTATTGGCCCATCTAAAAAAAACCTAGTTACGTCCTTGTCAGTAGTGGTCACACAGGGTAAACAAAATGCCACGAATCTACTGCATTATGCTAAGTGTCCACTGTAAGAAGGGTCGGTATAATACTTACTTCAACAACGAAGTAGAGCGTCTGATGGTTGCAATGCAATGCGAGGAATCTGGCTGCCGGGGGCAAGTGGGCGGCGGCAGTGGGGCTGCACGCGGCCAAGGGGGCGCTCACGGTGCACAGCCCGGCTCGCATGACCCGCGCATCACGTCAGGCCAGGGGGGCACCCGGTGCCAGGCCCCAGTACCCCAACGACTACCACTACTACCTGAAACAATCAACAGACTAAGTAAACATAAAATAATAATAGTATACAGGTTGGTGGAGGGAAATAAATATATGACAATGGAGTTATCATGCTAGGCATCTTGATATACGTGGAATTCTGTCAATGTCAAAGTACCTGTCATATTATTGCAATTTTTATTTTCATTAAAATATTTTCTTTGCATATTAATGTATGTGTACGAGCAGAACGAGAAAGTTTATTGCACTTCTTTTAGATTTTATTATTATTTCTGTTATTGATTACTCTTTTTGCCACACAAATTCACATTACTTCGTTTTGTGACACTACTACAAAATATATCAAGATACCTGGCATGAAAGTTCGATTGTCATGTATGTTCCCTATGTTCGCATTTCACCTCCAACAACCTGTATAGGTAAACGTAAATATTAGTTCCACTAACATTTATATTCATTTTAGTTTATATTTAATAAAAAAGTAATAAATTGTCGGAAATAAATAAATAAATTATCATCTTCAGGCTATAAAAGTTCACAAGAAACAAGTAATTATAACAATAAATCTGTATAATTAAATATAACATACCTAGCTTTGATATTTTCATAATACAATACGTAAATTTAGTAATATACATTAAAATATATGCACGGAGTTGTAAAGCACCCTGTATAAATTCATAAACGAAAGAATATCTTACGTCACCTTCTCAAGGTTTTTACTAAAATTTGCATGCACTTCCTATTGAATCAGTTTATCAAATTTTTAATTTTTTGAGTAAGTACTTCTGTGAGTTTAAAATTGCTTGCAGCAGAATCGAAATGAAATATTTTTCTCTTGACACAAAGTATCTTCAGGTACAATTAATTTCAGCAAGTTAATTGGAAAGTCCGATGGATGTTTCATTTATTAGTACAGCGAACAATTAATATAAACAATAACCGCTGCTGAGAGCAATTCATTAAAAAATCAGTCAAAAATTTATGGACGACACGTCCCATAATTCAAAACAAATCATTAAGACAGAACAGTCGGCTTCACATCAAAGCTCAAAGCTTCACTTTAGAATTGCTGAATCAATCAAGCGCAGCTTGATCGGATTCCGCACGATTTCAAGTATAATATTTATTTGTCGAGATACGAGCGGAGCGGACTATAGACGATCAGTTTCGTGATCAATAAAACTACTAAAGGTGCAATAATCACCAAATAAATCACACATTCACCACCCATGTCACGAACCAATACAAACTGTGACGATAAAGAAAGATGGCAATTCCCAGGCACGTGCTACTCGTATCAAAGCATCTTCAAGACTGACTCACACCTAACACGTAATCCCAAGTGTACTAACGTAATCGAACAAACAAACACGATCATAACTTCATTAGCACACTTGCATTTCTATATCATTTATTGTTTTTACAATCAACATGATTGCTAACCCCGACATATTATATCCCTTTGTATTTCTTCTCAATAATTATTTAATCTAATTCTAATAAATACACAAATTTAATGACGTATTAACAATTTCCATCGGTCTAGATCAGATCTCAAATTTCAAAATAATTTATAACTATAATATAGCTTGTTATTTATAAATAATTTACCTGATATAAACAATATGTATATTTATTTTACCCGTAAGCACAGATTAAAATATAATATATATTTATTTCTTGTACATTTTACGATATTTAATATTAAATACAGAGAGACTTCAATGGTACGTCAAGAAACCTAACCTATATTAGCAAGAATAAAAATACAAAATACAATATAATTAGTTTTAAAAATATATTTCTAGTATAATCAATAAAAACTAAAGGTTCACTCGCAGGTATGAAAATCGATTTGACCGTTTCTATCCAGAGATACATTTAAATATGACATTTTTAACATGGTGGGTATAGAAAAAATCTGATGTGGCCAACACATAACCTCTCGCCATACTCTACTACTTTACTAATATAAGTGTGTGAAGGTACCTACTTACTTACAAATATACAATTGTAGAAGGGAATTCGGGAATTGTAGTTTTTATAAATAATATTATTAAAGTTTATCATGACCTTATAATAAATTACATCATATTTTCAATTTCAATTTGTCGAAAAGTCAAATTTATTTGACATTAACACCCAAATATTTTATTTTTTGGTTTAATTGGTAGGCAGATAAATCAAAATTGTAAAAAATAGAATTTTTAACATCTTGTAATTGGAAAATGCTAGATAATAAAAACGTTTTGAATATAAATTGTATAGCTAGTTACATGTAGTATACATTGTTATTAAAAAAATTCCTATTAATCATAATAATACATGTGAGGTATTATCAAAATTGATCGTTTAGTTTAGTATTGGTTATTAGTAGAGAGACTCTACAAGGAAGATTTGTATAAAAACAGGATTTAAACTTGTTGATGTTATATTTTAAATAGGTGATATCTTGGGTGATATATTACTTGTATATATGTGCCTACGCAATTATGCAGATAACACACTGAGTCTATTATAATTTTTTGTCACGTTTTTTATGAATTTATTGTAGGATGTTTTGTTACTACCAGTGATTATTAAAATAGTTCTGTAGTCTGCAACATTGTGATCATGATTATAGGTAATTAAAATGATGGGTTTTTCAAAGAAATTAAATAATGCTAATATCTAGGCGGAACCTGAACCTACTGACTGAATTTAAATTAGATTCTAGCTAAAACAGCTTTTAGATAATATTACATTTATTTTGCCCAAGGAATATTATTCAATTAACTGTATGAGTTGGAACCAAAGTCACAAAATGATTAAAATTTTGATTTTGATTTTGAAAGAGTGATTAGATTTTGGTAAATTTATCTTCACCGGAAGTGGTATGTGTTACAGTTTTTTGACAAAATGTTGTTAAGGGGCTATGCTTCTTGCGTGCAATAAGAATCAGAATTCACGATTCTGGCTATATTGCTCAAAATAAAAATCTGAAATTTTACATTAGTAACGACAAAGCATTGTTGAATTGAAAAATTCAAACTATATATTGTTCCGACAACAATTAGAGATAAAAAGAAATTAAACACTAGAATTTCGTGAGGAATGAACTATAAAAGTTATCATTGAGTTTAAAGATTAAATGAGTAGAAGATAGATGTAAAAAGGGCGGAAAAACAATAAAACTATAATTTTATCAACAGAGTTGCCATAAATTATATCTAAACTTGTACAATTTTCGCCGAATTTCGCATAATTATTAAAGCCAAACTAATTACATTAATTAAAGATTTTGAAGATTCCGCGCTTTTAGTATTCTTCCTTAATCTACATACTAAAATTCAACATCATACGTATAACAGTATTAGATTGAGATCCTCACAAAAATTACTCGTTTTTCAATGCGTATTATTACCATGCAATAGGCTCTTAAGATTGAGTCTTTGTAATGAGAATAAGAAGAATAATTTTTTGCTACATACCTAATAAAAAAAGATTTCTTTATTTGGGCGCATTAAAAAATTGTACTAAAATTTCAAAATTAAATTATCAGATAGAACGCTTCAAACTTGTAACCCATGATCGGCTAATATTAGTTTCTGGGTAAAAAATATTGACAGGACATTAAACGACATACGTGAAAAAGAATGTAAAGAATCAAATATTCTGTTAAAAATTCAATTTTCTAAATAAGGTGGAAGATTTTTGCTTTAAATTTGAAAGCAAGAAATGCACCTTCCGTAAATTAAAAAAATATAATTGGCACAAATTCCTAGAATAATTTTTCTCTAGGACATGTCTATGTATTATCATACCTGTCAACCAATTTCCAATTCTTGTTCATGTTTACATAAACTAAACAGTCGCTAAACACGCGACGTTGCAACATTGTAGCAGTGTTTAAGTGAGGTTAAGGCGCCATTGCAACGCCGCAAGGCGAACATCTGAGCATCTCCCGGGTCAGCAGAAAATCACTTCGTATTGGTTATTTCACTTGCTGTTATATTTATCCTTGTTCTCTGTTATGTTAATGTTTTGCTACAGGCTTTGGTTTGAAGACCAATTATTTATTTATTTTTGGATTTGTGTTTCTGGGCTTTGCGAGCTAAGAACTTCTAAGAAGTGTTATTAAATTACTGAAATTAATGAATGAGTTTTATTTTGCTTTTGAAAATAAACTACAACATTTAACGACATAATAATTTTTTTATTTAATTAATAACATAAATAATAATGTCATAGTACCACGCAATTCATAATTTCAATAGTAATGCATAAATATTACATTAATGCTCGATTTAAAATGTTAAAATATTAAATATACAAAATTTTATGCAAGCATAAATATTTGTCAATCAGAGTCAAATTGTTACATCTCTGTCTCTTTGTGAAATTATCAGAATATCAAATAAAATGTATGGTACCTATATATAAAGGTGAAATTAATTTTCAAAAATCTGATGTGGCTAGCACAAGATCTCCCGCCATACCCTACTCTTTTGACTAATATATACAAATATATAGGTACTTACAAATATATATTTTAGTCATTTAGTCAACTGTAGAACTGTAGAATGGATATAAATGATGTGTCACTATTAGCACTGTCACTCTGTCACTGTCATCAATTAAATTTTTCGTAGTAACAAATGTTAAACAATCATGAACAACAAGATACTGAAATTTCTTAAGCTTGAATTACATTATACTTTTTTCGGCTAGAAACTTTAACAATTTTCATACTTAATTCTAGAATGCTCACTTGGATAATGTAAATCAAGAAAATTTCGATGCAAGTTTCATACTAGAACCGTCTTTTTATATAACCTCAAAAATAATAAAGTTAGTGACAGCAGAATAACTAAATTGTAGGTACATAAAACTTCATCACTAATACATTAACCGAGTACGTTGACAACCTCAACTGACAATTACATTTCTTTTTAAATTTTCAATGGCAGTATTGGTCGATGAGCTAAATAAAATATATCAGTGCAAGAACAAATTTTAAAACTAGATTCTAGCCGAATTAAGTATCTAAAAAAAAGTTCTTTTTTCTAGCCGAAAAAAGTATAATGTAATTCAAGCTTTACTCTAAATTATAAATAATACTTTTATTCCTAAAGTACTATGACAGAACAATTTACAAAATGCTAACAATTATAGATAATAATAATATAATCTTTCATTTGAAATAAAAAATATTTTAGAAAAGTTTGGGATATGCTTCTAATAAGTTACCGGATTAAGATTTGTATATTAAAACGTTATATATAAAATTTGGTTGTTAAATGTTAGTAACTTTTTGAGTTATAGAACCAGGAAAAAATGTTACATACACACACACGCACACACATACGGACATCATCTCTAAAATACTTTATTCGTGTTATATGGATCCTAAAACGTGCTTATCCACTAAAAACTCACTCGAAAATTTTGTCCCATCACACTACCTCCCTTATAGAATATGCGTTTAATTTTCGAAGCTGTGAATACGAGTCATAAGAGTTTTATAAGTATATGGATTTGCTCCAACGCTCGAATCGCCTTAACATCGCCGAAAAGCAAAACGATTTGTTGTTTTGGGTGTGCTAATTCTGGTAGCCATGGTAGCGGTATCTGTCAGACCGAGACAAATTAATAACAACGTGAAATCGTTATCATATGTTTCGTAGCCAATTGCCCGACATT
Source organism: Agonum fuliginosum (assembly GCA_947534325.1). Taxonomy (NCBI): domain Eukaryota; kingdom Metazoa; phylum Arthropoda; class Insecta; order Coleoptera; family Carabidae; genus Agonum; species Agonum fuliginosum. The sequence goes on from OX384029.1 coordinate 450,451, forward strand.
TCAGTTTGCTGTTCGTATAAACGATTTATATTTTTTGCTGTATGATTGATTTGAGAGCGTGATGATGCGAGAATACTTCCAAACTAAATGAATTGCCTTAATTAAATTTAAAAAATTACTTCTTTGGTATGCGGTCTATAGAATCGCTTTTTTATCACAAATATTTTCAGTGTTGAATCATCCGATTCAGATTTTTTAACAAATAAAGCCTCATTCACATAAGCATTTAGTTTTAAGGATTACGTTTAAGGCTCGGGTATAGCTACTATAAAAGTGTCGTTCGTACTTTACTAATAACTTAATTCAGGTGCACTTTAGAGAAAAAATTTATTTACAAAAAAATGTCTATAATTTTATGCTTAACATCGGATTGATTCAAAAATTTCAAAATTCTCAAAAAAACAAATTTCAAAATTTGATTTTTTTTTTAAATTAGAAATTGGGAACAGTTTTTGAAAAAATATTGACAATCCGATGTTAAGATACTAATGTAGATTATGGGTAATTTTTTTGAAAAAGATATTTCAATCGTAGCATGAGTTATTAGTAAAGTACGATTTTTGATGTTTTTCTAGACTTTCCATTATTCAAAACAAGTGCGAAAAGTCAGAAAAGACAATACATATATTAAGTATACTGTAACCAAAATTTGGTTCATAAAGCACTCGAAATGCACGAGTAATTAATTTAATAAGGAACTACTACACGCTAACTATACTAGCATCTTAAGAAAATTAAAATTCACATAACCAAGTACGAGCGTTCACACTTTCCATTTTCAGGCACTGTGAATGCTCTTATTTACTTAGATGTATTCAAACTTTTTAAAATTAAATAACGAGTTTTATAAGATGTGATTTTTTCGCACTCGTCCAAATTTAGTAAAACGAGCCCTTGGGCGACTTTACTAAAGGACAAATGCAAAAAAAGTCTTATAAAATGAGTTCTTTATACTAGTTTTTCTATTTGGTGTCTTTTGATATTAAAATTTAAATTATACTGCCACAATATATACACAAGTCGATTTAGGAAAATTTATGTGTGTAACGTTTTAGTTGTTGCTATTAATATTTAACTGTCAATGTACGTACCTACTATTTTAGATGACATTATAGAAAACATTGAACTTATATGTTTTCTATTACTAGATTCATTAATTTTATCGAATAAAAACTAATTAATTAACCAAAAAAGATTTAGAAGTTATACTGAAATAAATGTCATCTAATACTGCCAATACCAACCTTCTAAAAAATATATTGCGTGTCACAAAGCAGGGTGGATAAAAATCGTGATTTTTTAAAAAAAAATCAAAAAAATCGATTTTTTTGATTTAAATCAGATTTTTTTGATTTAAATCTGATTTTTTTGATTTAAATTAGATTTTTTTGATTTAAATTAGATTTTTTTGATTTAAATTAGATTTTTTAAATTATTTTTTTAAGTGCGTTAGAACAGGTATTTTGAATTACATTTTTAAATATTATGAATATTCCAAAGTAAATATTAATAATAATAATAATGTACCAGTAGACTAAATGAAAAAATTTGTCTTCTTTATTTTTGCTCTTTGAATTGTTTTATTTTTTTACTGGTGATTTCTTTGTATTTTTTATGTAATAAATACATATACAGGAATAAAAATTATTAATCTTTTATTTAAATTATTAAATTTAATTTATCTTGATTTGAATCAATGATTTTAAAAAAAAAAATCACTTGATTTAAATCAATGATTTTTTAAAAAAAAATCACTTAATTTGAATCATGATTTAAATCAGTTTGATTTAAATCACTCAACCCTGTCACAAAGTGAACCTTGGCGACATTCAGTTGCGTTTCACAAAGTTAACTTTGTGAACGCCAAATAGAAAAACATAAATGTAAACCTAAAAACTAAATGCTTTGTGAATGAGGCTTTAGAAGTAAAATAGTTAAAATACCGACTTAGGTTCGAAATAAAAATTATAATTGGCAAAAGATTATTTCAATTTTCATTACAAAGTGCAATAAATTTTAGACTTTATGGTATAATCACAGACTACAAACAAATATGGACAATAATGTTTCCATTTTATTTAGCGTAGTCAAAGTATAATGACACCACCCATGATTTCTACTGTATTAAATTTCTGCAAACCAAGACCTTAACCGTCCAATCAGGGACCCTATTTCTATTTAAAAACACATTTAATTTAATTTAACACCAGCGCACCTACGTTACTTATCCAAGAATGGAATTTAAATTGAATTCGTTGCAATAGAATTTTATAAATAAAAAATTGTAATAACGGGAAACTGTGTGAGGCAATTAAATATTTCTGTTGAGCATATTTTGCGATTTGAATTAGATTGTGAGTTTTTAATGAAAGAATTTGTTGTTTTTATAAAGTTTTCATAAAAACAATCCTATACCGGAAAGCGTTTGTTGCTATGTGTAACAAATATAATTTCAAAATAATATGTGTAATAGTTCACGCTAAATTATTTCAGAAACACGAAGAATAATACAGGGTGTACGTGTAACCCAACCTGTGTAAAATTTATTCATTAAAGAACAGTGTGATAAAGACATAAGGATTTATTTATTTATTTATCTATTCCTTTCTACTCCTTAATTAATATCATCACACTTTGGGTATACCTACTTTTGAAAATTTAAGACTGATCATGAATCAAAAAGAATTTTATTGAAATTCGCAAATTAAAAAATGGGTCCAAGCAAATGAGACATTCTGTGTACCTACAAATTTCATTTTTCCTGTTTGTAAAATTATTATTACATTAATGTAATTATGCTAATAAATACTGCATAACTATTGTTTAACTTTTTTGTATTTAAATGTAACAACCAGTGGTACCCAAAATTGTTTTGCAAACTACTGTTAATTTTAAGAATTTCAACAATAGCTATTTATGTATCAAGAGCATCATGATGATGTTTATGCTCATCCGAGGGCGACATGTTTACAAGCCCAAGGGCCTCTGGCCCGAGGGACTGTAAATCGCCCGAGGGCTATAAACATCAATGATGCCCGTGGTGCATACAATATTTTATGTCTTACTATTTTATTTAAAATATTGCGCGCGTGACATTTCGCTTTGACGTTTCGAATTTTGTTAATATTTTTGGTATCCTAGTAACAGACAGAAAATATATTAATTTCAGAAGAAAAACATTAGTGATGTCTCAATATTACCATGGCAATTTCTTAATGCCCTAGGGTATAATGTAGTATATAACATACCTCGTATCCATGACATAATTAAACAATTACATACTAGGAAGACATACAATTCTATTACATACTATTCACCCATAAATTTTGTTACACAGGTTGGGTTACACCCAGTATTTATTGTCACCTCACGTAATTTTAATTAAAAATTTACATATTAATCGTTTACCGTAATATCCGTAATCATCATAAATATAAAAACATATAAAGAAAAATTATAACCTTGACAGCATTATTAAATTAAATGTAAATTTTCAAATTAGAGTTTTTTGCAGAACTAAAACCAAACACATTACTATGAATAAAGATTGGGATCTTTAATACATTTTAAAAAAATTCTTAATGTTTTTAAAGTTAAACTGACTCAAGAACGGTATTGGGTTTTTTATTTAATTCAGTGCAATCAGAGTGTCAACCAAAGCAGAGTCCTTGGAATACAAGAAGGATGGGTTATTTATTTTTGTTCATTGACAAAAGCCTCGGCATATTGTGGCATAAAATATGCCGAGTCATTTAGAAAACGACTAATAATAATAAAATTAGCATCCACAAAAATCTTGACGCAAATGATCGTCTCAACAATGAGTCACAATTTAAACAGTTTTTTCATTTCCACAAAAACTTGTTCTTCATAAAAACTGTAAGGAATTTAATAACAAAACATTTCTTCTAGTTAAAAAACACCGCATTGTAGAGAGAAACAATCCTGAAAATCGATTCACAGAAAAGTGAAGAGATTTGTTGTATCTTTGAATACATCCTTCACGAGAAGAAATAAGAAATTATCTCATGGGGTATACGGATGTCATTTCGGTGTCAACATCTTATAAGTTATTTGGTTAATCTGTGGACAGTAGCAACTCAACGGGGTGCCGTAGCACACGCTGTTCTATCCTCTTAAGAGGCTTGTCTACCTCCTAACACAGCACAAAACGTACTAAATTTGCGAGTGTTTTGTTGCCAGTACAATTGTATTACAACAAGATTATATACTTAAAGGATCAATTCATAGTTGTGCCTTTTTCAAATTTTAATTAAAAAATCTGCTGTGGCCACCACACGACCTCTCGCCTAATTTTGCTTATTCTACTAATCTAATAAATAGTTTTACTTACATTTTAATAGTTTCATCTTCATGTAATATGTAAACGATAATGTAAACCAATATGCAAGCAAAAGATGTCAACTGTACTGTCACTGTCATAATAATTCAAATTTTATGTAGAAACAAATTTCATATCATGGACAACAAGATAGAATATTAATTGTACTTTATTTTATTGTTAAATACTTCCAGATTCAGCAATTTGTATTTATAATTAACTGTACACATAGATAATCACAATTTCTTTTATTTATAATTACAAAAATTGTCATAACTAAATAATGTACCAATATATTTAAGGAAAACTTTTCCAAACTTCTAAAAGTACTACTTCCGGTTTGCAGATTTCTACCAAAATGTTATCCGGTGTTAAGATACTTATCAAAACCTTAAATAAGAAATTTGGTTATAAACGGTTTGATACTTTTTAAGTTATCGTGGACGAAAAATCCTCGGTTCATACAAACACACAAACACACAGACATCATCTTGAAAATAGTAAATTCGTATTCTAGAGACCCTGAAACGTGCTTATCCACCAAAAACTCATACTCGAAAATTTTGACCCATTACAATACCTCTCTTATAGAATATGAGGCGAGAGGTAAAAATTGTACATGATTATAAAAATTTCCAATTTATGCAAACTTTACACGGTTGTATCTCCTGATACAAATTTATTTTTAAAATTTAAAAAAGGCACATCTGTAGATCCATTCTTTCTCTATTAAATGTTTATAAAAGCATTACCTTCAAGTCAAAAATAAACTAACAGTTTACTCGCAACGAAATATTTATGTATTATATTAAGGGTGCAAGGAAGCTTTTATGGCGTGAGACGTGATTTTGAGCCCGAGCATCAGCCGAGGGCTAAAAAATTTAAAATGTAAACTTGCATTAATTTGACGTTTTTTATGGCGCACTGCGCTATAAAGTGATCTGTGGGCTATAAACTGGCGTTTATGTCAAAGAAATTCGTGTACCTATATCTGTCAAAAGTCAAAATATGATATGTCCGTGCATAAACACTTTAACAGTATTTTTCAACTTTAAAATAAAATTGCATAGCTAGGGCTGTTTTCAGGCAGCCGTAGTACTGGGGAAAAGAGTGGAATAGAAAAAAATAAAATCAAGTGTATTTTAGAAATTCGGAATAAACGTAGACGAATTTTTTTTTAAATATTTTCGGTCCATGATCAGTAAGTTGAGTATTACATGCCACCAAGTTGTGGATCACCTTGTATACAGGGTGTAACAAAGGTGTATAGTATTGGACGCACTGATCATGAATTAAAAATAATTTTGTTGAAATTCGCAAATTAAAAAATCTGACGTGGACACCACATGACTTCCTTGTACGCCTTGTTTGTTCATAATTTTCTTAATAACTAAAATGTAGAATAATATAAAAAATTCTTTAATTTATTATACTAGTATACTCACAAATATATTTTAGTCATTTTATTTAAACTGCAGAAGAAGATATAAACGATATTTTACTATTGTCACTGCTACTGTCACTGTCATGTCATAATCATTTAAATTTTACCTAGTAACAAATGTTAATCGATCATGGGCTACAAGATACCGAAATATTAAATTATAAGTAGGTATATACTTTAATTATTCTTAAATGATAGAAGATACAGAAAAATTTATAAAATACCGATTGTAGATAATAATCACATAATCTTTCATTTAAAATAAAAAAAATTGCCTAAAATTAATTATTTATCAATTTTTACTTCCTTGTACGAAGTAAGGAAGTATTGTAATCGCGAAAAATTTCGGTTCTCAGATTTTGACGGAAATATCCGTTTTGACCTTTTCTGAATCCATTATGACTAGTTTCGACGTGACGTCTGTACGTACGTACGTACGTACGTACGTACGTACGTACGTACGGACGGACGGACGTATGTGTGTCGCATAACTCAAATACGGTTAGACGTAGAAAGTTGAAATTTTGTATTTAGGACTGTTACAGCATCTAGTTGTGCACCTCCTATTTTTGGTTTCAATCTATAAACCGGAAGTAGTACTTTTTAAAAATATTTCGATAAATATTTAATTTAACACAAATTTTTTTATTTTAAATGAAAGATTATGTGATTATTACCTAAAATCGGTATTTTATAAATATTTTTGTATCTGGTATCATTTAGGAATAATTAAAGTATATATTTTTTATTTAGTATTTCTTTATCTTGTAGTCCATGATCGATTAACATTTGTTACTACGTAAAATTTAAATGATTATGACATGACAGTGACAATAGTAAAATATGCTTTATATCTTCTTCTGCAGTTTAAATAAAATGACTAAAATATATTTGTGAGTATACTAGTATAATATGTTAAAAGAATTTTTTATATTATTCTACATTTTAGTTATTAAGAAAAGTATGAACACACAAGGCGTACAAGGAAGTCATGTGGTGTCCACGTCAGATTTTTTTTTTAAATTTACTACTTCCGGTTTGTAGATTGAAACCAAAAATAGGAGGTGCACAACTAGATGCTATAACAGTCCTAAATACAAAATTTCAACTTTCTACGTCTAACCGTATTTGAGTTATGCGACACACATACGTCCGTCCGTACGTACGTACAGACGTCACGTCGAAACTAGTCATAATGGATTCAGAAAAGGTCAAAACGGATATTTCCGTCAAAATCTGAGAACCGAAAATTTTCGCGATTACAATACTTCCTTACTTCGTACAAGGAAGTAAAAATGGGTCCAAACAAATTTTTTCCTGTTTGTAAAAGTATTATTACATTAATGTAATTACGCTAATAAATACTGCATAATAATTGTTTAACTTTTTTGTTTTTAAATGTGACAACCAGTGGTACCCAAAATTGGTTTGAAAGCTACTGTTAATTTTACGAATTTCAACAAAATTCATTTTGATTCATGATACCATACACCCTTAAATTTTGTTACACAGGTTGGGTTACACCCTGTATATATTAAGGTACACAACCCATCATGAATAAAAGGAGGATTAAATTACACGGACATATTATCTTCGACTTGTACATTTTTGGGTCCAATTAAAAAAAACTTAGAAGCGATAAATAACACTAGAGCGCCGAGCGCGTAACACAGCATTCAGCCACAGCAATTAATAATAGAATTTCGGGGGCATTATTAAAGTCATAATAGCATGGGCTGTGCAGCCAATCAGAGTGGCGGGGAGACCTGAACCACTTATCATCGTCAACCGAGCCGGCGGCAAACAAACCCAACTCAATCATAAATACGACTCGCCGGCTACTGGTGTTTAGGGAGAAAGAGACAGTTGAGAGCGAAAGCCGGCCGAGACAAGGACGGGAGACGAGCACCCAGTGGCGCACGTCCGCCTTTAAGGGGCAAGTCTACCTTTTTTTCGAATTCCTAAAATACTCTCGATATTTTTTTTTTTTCTAATTCACTCTCTTCCGCACTACTACGGCTGCCCGAAGCCAGTCCGAAACTCGTACTTTGCCGCATTCTAGCTATGCAATGTCATTTTGAAGTAATACTGTAAACATGGCGACAGTAGTCCCATAATAACTTCTGTATTTTTTAAAGAAATTAAGTAAAACAAAAATTATTCGAAAAAGGAAGGTTAGCTGCAGGCTTCTTGCTTTTTAAATTTTTCTTTACATTTATAATGTCCGCAAAAAATCATATCAAATAATGACAAAAAACGTCAATTTTAAATATTTTTATCTACAACAATATAATAATGTATTCATTATATACGTGAAAGTAGTATAATAAACCCCTCCATAAGGACACATTATGAAATAATGAATTCATTATTTCACACTGTTAAATAATGAGTACTTTATTCTTCCGAACTGTCAAAATTAGGTTAATATGGATACAAATTTGTAAATAAGAAATGTTGCTTTATTTAAAAAGTCGTAGATAAAACGTCGTATTTGACTCGCAAATAATGGCTATAATTCACTCGGATGATTTATTAACTCGCCTTCGGCTCGTGAATAAACTTTCATCCTCTTGAATTATAGCCTACATTATTTGCTCGTTAAATAATATACTATTTACTTCAAATTCCTAGGCCAAAGACAAAAAATAAAACACTAGAGGCATTAAGATATCCTTTGTTAATACACTCACATGTAAAAGCATCATATGTTTCAATTATAACTAAAGTAAACGTGGGAGGCGTACACCTCTGTAACGCTGTAAATTTCTAGGGTAGACGAACACCTTAAGAGGAATACCCACTGGTTTTGAAAGTACATTTCATGAATCAAAGATGCCGTCACAAAGAATTGATACCAATTGTGACATCGGTTGATTGAACCATATTTAACCACTTTCTACTACAAAACGGCTTTCGTTGTGGATATGAAATTGGCACTAATTTGAAATATTTTTAAACAATTTTTTTATATATGAAAGATTAAAGTCCAGGCTATGTCCGCTTAGTGTCACTTTAGTTTTTAAATATTTTATCTTCAAAGTTCTTCAAATTTTACTAACTTAGGAGCTTAAACACACATGTACAAATTTTTAAAAAAATGGCACTAGACAGACCTAGAGACATCTTTTATCTTTAAATTTAAAAAAGAGCAAACAAATCGGACCAAAATTAGAGTCAAAATCATGTCCCCAACGAAAACATTTTTTTTTTTATTTTGTAGGGGTGGGCATTTCTCTTAAACAAGCAGAGATCGCTTTCAACCCTGCGCATGCGCATTCATTCACTCGTTCAAAACCTCTATATTCTGGACGGCCAACAGATATAGTAGATACTCCTCCTACAAATGTGCGCGAAATTGAAATACAGTATTGCTATTTGTAAGCCAGTTTTACACTGATCGATGAATTCGACAGCTGATGAAGTTATGTATGAATAAATAGATACATAATGTTTAAATTTTACTTTACATTACTTTTAAAATTATGTTATACATATATGGTAAAATATTATAATGTTTTAATTTTAATTATGTTCATTTCAAATAAAACGATTCAATTCTTAAAATTTGTAGCTTGTAAAGCAGACTTCTGAGCACATCGTACTGCGCAGTTTAGGCTCTGCCCATTTATTTAATTACTCTATCTGTTCGGCGTCCAGAGTATAGCATCGTATCAGAACTTTTGGGGAACTGTATAGGTAAATCACAATAAGCACATTATTTTTGAAGGCAGGAGATACATTTTGATAAGTTTTGGTCCGAGCAGGCACGGGTCAAGAAGGAATTTTAGATTTTGTGCCCCTTTGAGACGCACGCCGCTGGCCATCGGAATGCAGGCGACCTTCGAGTGGCTACAACACGCGGTCGCGAGCGCACACACACACACACACACACACACAGGATTCTTCTCAATCTTTTGACTGTGTATCAAAGGATTAAACAACACATGGCGACTGTCATCTATCATCGGATGGCTCGGATTTTATTGCGCAAATGTGTAATACCGAGAAAACATTATGAAGAATGCGATAATAGGATTAGAGGCTGGATAAAAGACGATGAAGGATGGACCGTTGCACTATGGACACGGCTACTTAAACTCTGCACTCAAATACGTATTCATCACACGATTAAACTGTCAAATACATTCTCATTTACAAGACGTTGCTTATGGTATGGAATGCAGTCCCCAACTCATGCTTCAAAATGGAGAAGAATACTCTCGATTTTACTTCTTTACACTCTTTTCCAGCCCGAAACTCGTACTTTGCCGCATCCTAGCAATGAAATATCATTTTGAAGTGCAGACTACCATCGCTGATGGGGGCTGGTCTAAAGAGTATAGTCATTCTTAATTGACAAAATAATTGAACAATTCCAGAATGTGAACATCACGCTTTTTACTTGCTGTATTTGCCTATTAAGCGGCCCGTCTAGGTTTTTTCCGAATATTTTTTTCTATTCCACTCTTTACCCCGCTGCTACGGCTGCCTGAAACCAGCCCGAAACTCGTACTTTGCCGCATCCTAGCAATGAAATGTCATTTTGAAGTTGAAAAATACTGTAAAAATATTTTCGTTGCGAGTAAACTGTCAACTGTCAGATTATTATTGACTTCAAGATAATGTTTATATAAACATGTAATAGAGAAAGAATGGATCTACAGATGTGCCTTTTTAAAATTTTAAAAATGTATTTCTTTCAGGAGATATAACCGTGTAAAGTTTGCATAAATTGGAATTTTTTTTAGAATTTTTTGGAATTTTTAGAATCATGTACATGTAAAATTTAAAAAAAAAACTGTTAATTGATCTTATAAGTATATAATCCTTGTTAAAATACAATATGACCATTCTTGTACTGGCCACAAAACACTCGCTACGTTAGTTTATTTTGTATTGGATTTTAGGAAAAAGTCGTGTCTCTTAATATATACTTCCTGACTGGATTAAAATCTGAATTGTCAGGATTATACTCGTACAGAATGTTTCAAACCACCCGGCATACTTTATTCCACAATATGCCGAGGCTTTTGGTACTGAACTAAAATAAACAACCCAATATCCTTCTTGAATCCCAAAGACTCGGTTTTGGTAGACACTCTGATTGCACTAAATTAAATAAAAAACCCAATACCCTTCTTGAGTCTTAATACTCGTTTTACTTCAAACTGAACTAAATAAACAACCCTTCGACCATATATTAGGAATAGACAAACAACGCAAGCCTTTGTTGTGAAGCAAAGAACTAGCGTAGCAGTGTGAAGAGGAGTATGACCAGCAGACACCTTGAAGTGTTTCAGTTTGCCTATTTTCATTCTCTGTTCCATGACAACAAACCAGAAGATAGCAATGTGCAACACTCTAACGTGTCCTAACCTCCTTTCCCCGCCTATAGCTGCTGCTCCCCGCCATCGTACTTCTTGCCTTCACAACATTGTATACTACAGCTTTGAATGTTATCTGTCTATACCTATATCGAAGAAACAACCCAATACCCTTCGTGAGTCCCACATACTCAGGGTTTTGGTTGATTGAACTTAATTACTTGTAAATAAAGAACCCAACACCTTTCTTGAGTGAAATAAAATTATATAACATTGTGGTTTATAATATCTACAACATAAGACCTGTTCTCTCAAGAATTCTTTGAAGATTCTTTTAGGCTTCTGAATCCTGAAATAAATAATCCTGAAAAGAATTGCCTGTCAAATGCTGAATTGAATTTTCAATAAGCCTTGGAAAAGACGAATATCTAATACATTGATAGCTTCAAATAATTTTCGTTATACTGAACAACTATTTTGTGAAAGCTGTCAAAGTCGAATTAAAATATTTTCCACACTACGAATCATCGAAGAGTTTGAAGCGATTTATGACAATTGCTTCATTATTATAACAATCCTACTTTCCATTATTTGAAACAATTTCCTTAATTACTACTATCTTACAAACGATTCTGAAAGAAAGTTTAAAACAATTCGCCGATCCTATCTGCAAACTGTAAAATATGATTTAAATACCACTTCCGCAGGTTGCTAGATAGATTTTCAAATAACAGGAAAACAGAATCCAAGACAGCGTTGACATCCAGTCACGACAATAACGAATCGCATTTGTTTCTGTTTCCTTTATTCTTACAAAGGGTACTTGGATATTCGTAGCACGTCCAAAAGAGGATGTGATAAAGCTAGGTTTATATAACATGAAATTTGTCTACGTGAAGGACAATATTCACAGATACGTAATATTTTTTTAAAGTTACAGATCGTAACGCCCTTTGCCTAACTTAAGGGTATCGACTCCACGTAGCTCAACACATGGAAACATTCGCCCAAAATATATAAAAGCAGTCTAGCAATTTTTAAAATGCTCACGAAGTTTTATAGATAAAGCTAAATTTTATAAATTTATATACAGACGAAGAATAGAACTAGGTTTATGCCTAGTTACATTTTCAAATAAATCTCTTAGTCATCAGTCACAAGATATAAAGCATGCAAAAAATTGCTTAAAACACACTTTTTAATTAATTTTTTTATCGGATTCCACAGATTTTTTCATAATTCTAACTAAAACATCTAGTATATGTTTTTCCTTCGAAATTTTAATATGCAATGAGTAAAGCAAAAACTGCTACACCTATAGACATGCAATATTTTGTTGATAAGCGGAACAATTAAAATAAATATTAAAAATTTTAAGGAAAAACACAAAACAGGTACTAGATGTCTGTGAAATATTTAATCTAGGTTTGTGCCCAGTTAGAATTCTGAAAAAATCTTTGGAATCAATATAAAAAATTATGAAACAGAGTGTTTTAAGCAATTTTTTACTTGCTTTATCTTATGATTAAGAGATTTATTACTAAATATAATTCGGCATAAACCTAATTCCATTCTTCGTCTGTAAATAAATTTATGAAATTTAGCTTTATCTGTAAAACTTCGTGACCATTTTATAAATTGCTAGACTGCTTTTACGTATTTTTAGCGAGCGTTTCTATGCATTAAACTACGTGGAGTCGATACCCTTAAGCGGATAGTGCGAATGTTCGTATAATTACATGAATTTAAACATTCTTAAACGTAAACATAAATGTAAACCTCAAAACCAAATGCTCATGTGAATGAGGCTTTAAGCCCTGTTCGCACGAGGATTCTTTGAAGATTCTACCAAGATTCTGAATCCTGGAAAAGAAGAAGTTTTCTTCTTTCTAGTGAGAATTACCTGTTAAATTGCGGTGCCGCTAAATTGAACCTTCAATGAGTCTTGGAAAAGAAGAATTTATAATTCAAAATCATGAATTTATTTTTCAAGATTCTGAATCTTGAAACTTCTTCTTTTCCAGGATTCAGAATCCTGGTAGAAACCTCGTGCATACATTTAAATTAAAATTTTACTATAAAAATAATTTTTATAGTGTAATTCAGACTATTTTTACCATAGAGACTATAGTGATAACAAAGTTATTTGATTAATATTTAAAATTCAATGCTTCAAGGTAATATAAATCAAAACAGCATAATTTAAGCAAAGCATGCAAAAGAAAAATGTAAATATTATGCACCCGAACTATTTTTATAATAGCCGTGATTACGAAACATTCTTGGAAGTGATTTGAAATGCATTAGTTTTCGAGAAAAATAAAAAAAAAGTTTATTCCGGCTCTGGAGGAACATCTGCTCGGGATTCGGGGAACAAAACAAGCGAAGAGCACCAGCACTCTTGATTGCATCGAATTCCTGCGGTCGGTCGGTCAGGCAGGTACCTGCCCGACCTTCTTCTGTTTCTCTCTTTTTCATTTTGTTTTAGAGTCCCCTCTGGGTAAAACGCTTAACAAAACGGTTCAAATCTTCAGAAATTACTGAGTTTAAATTTTTCGCTTTTTAAAATCTAGAGCGATTTTTTGTTAACCGGATAATGGAGGTGTTTTTGAACACAAATGTTAATAATATACACACACAAAGCTCAAAATTTGTTTACGGAAACTTGCACAATCATTTTGCGGTATAAACTACAATGCAAATGATTAGATTGAAATGAATTTTTTTTATCAATCAATTTAGTTTTCAGATTTTGGTAAACATTGCCATGTTACTGATAAAATTGTTAGGCAAGTAATAAAAAAAAAAATTTGTGCTCACATTTTCTTAAATAAAATTAACCAAAGGAACAATTATTATAATATTTCAGGCTGGGTTTATAATAGATGTAACCAGTATTCTGTAAAGTTTCATTTTATTATGAACCGTAACATAATTTAACTTTACAGAATATCTCGCAGAATATAATAAATAATTGGAGACGTCCATTATCAACCAAACTTTAGATATTTTGTATAGATATCTACGATTTTATAATGAAAAGGACAACAAATAATAAATTTGGCCACGTTTTTCATGGACAACCCCGGTCAGAAGTTGAAATTAGTTCATAGGTGTTCCTAGGTGTCTCTGCTGGTCACTACCGATACAAATTCATTCTGTCACTTGCTGTCACAGAATAGTATTTTTGAAATGTAATAATATATGCATTATATAGTGACATAGAAATATATGTAAAATATAAAGAACACGTTAGCTTATATGATAAAGTAACAGGTAAATATTGCTGTGAAGTGTTTCAGAAAAACTGTAAATGTTTAGGTTATTTTAATTTTAGGAGAAATGAGTAATAAACTGAATAATGAAGATGAATATACGTACTTCGAGACTGTGTTCATATATTGTGAAATTATTTATTTATAACGACGATGTCCCTCGTAGAAAATAGAGTATTTTCAAACACGTATAGATCTAAAGGTAAATTATGAAACATAGCTGCTTAGATATATCTAAATTACAATTTTAGTTACTATTTATAGTATTGAAGTGTATTTTTACATTTAAATCAGTGTCAATATAGTATCCCTGATACATCCAGAGATATCTAGCTCCATTATACACATTCTGACCGCTAGAAAAAATCATGTTGGTAAACCTAATTATTCTTTAACCGTAGTTACAGCACACGTAGTAGTAACTTTACTTGCTGTAGTATTTTTTCAAAATTTTAATTAATTAACTGAAGTAATCTTACTTAAAAAATAATCATAATTTATAAACATAATCAGAACAGCGTCAGCCAATAATAATTTTAATACTGATATACAATACACATACAGGTTTTCTCAAAGGTCTCGGAACGGAGCTATAAGTTTTGAACGAGCGAAGAAACAAAATAGAAAATTTGTGGATCACTAAAAAGTCATAAAAACTACATTCTTAGATAGTTTAGTACGTCCATGCAATGTGGAGTTTTTTAGGGAATGGCCACTCCAATCCCTGTCGAGTTTCACTTTATTTTAAAGTTAAAAGAAACACATCCCCATAAACCAAAACCCGATATCTTAATTATTTCAAAAATGTATTTTGCACGTTTATTACGATTCAAATTGTCGACATTTTCGGTCTCGCAATGACCCAAACGCTTTAGTGATCCCCAAATTTTCAATATTTTTCTTCACCTGTTATAACTTATAGCTCCGTGTATAGTGATTCAAAAAAATGGAAGCCTCTTCAAATTAAGTCCATAACCAGGCTAATCCAGGTAACCTAACCTAACTTATGTTCAGAGAGCAACGCACAGCACATGTTCCACGATCTCATCAGAGCTGTGGTCGTGTTATAAAAGCAACGCGCACGGCGCACAGTAGCCTAGTTAGTATTCTGTTTGATGCGTTGAACAGTTGAGGTTCGTTAATGCTGGTTGTATGTTTCTAGGTTAGGTTGGCCTTCGACCAATGGACACTACACCACATTGTGTTGTGTATTACACTATATTTTAATTTGAGAAACTGGATCGTTGGAAAATGGATAAGGGTTGAAATAAAGTCAAATACTCCTAGTTCGATTCTTATTGAACCATCTTCAGTGCGCTACAAAATAAAGAACAACATAGAATAATGTCTTTTGCAATACAATAAAATATGATAAAATACAACATATAAACACTCTTGTCATTGTGATTGTCAAATTAAAGAGTGTTTATATTTATTTATATTCGTGCTCATCCACTAAATACTCACTACCTGATTTTTTGCATGATTCCAATACCTCCCTTACAGGTAAGCGGAAGGTAAAAACACTCAAACAAACAAACAAATTATGTGTGCACCCAAGTTGGGTAAAAATGCGTAACAATAGAATAAAGAATAATATAGTACGTTTCAACTTTATTTGCTTTACCTGAATTTTGGGTTACAAGAGGGGAGATAACAGAACAATAGAAAGTAACCGCCCTATTCAACAGAGTTGTATTAAGTGCAATTTAGTATATAACCATTTTTTGTGCGATACGAAACCAATGTCCACAGGGAGTACCTCTAGAGTGGTCATGAAAACCTGCTTACTGAAACAAATGTATAATTAAATTATTTAATATAATCTATATTTCTTATTTAATCACAAATCTTATTATTAAATTTCACGTAATACATCTCTGTTGCGGCGGCTTCTTCAGAAGTTTATTTTCTATTGTTAGTGTTATCTCCCCTCTTGTAACCCAAAATTCAGGTAAAGCAAATAAAGTTGAAACGTACTATACTAATAATCATTTTATAAACTTCATACATCTAGATATCTAGAACATTTAAATCCAAGCCATTATTATACTTATTATACAGTCAGTCGTGTTATGTTGTGTAAATATGTTTACTATAAACTATTCCAGTCACATTTGTTTGAACGATCACATAGGAATGTGCATACCTACAGCAGTCATAATTTGAATCTATTAAATGCAAACTACTATCATTTGAATCGTCCATTTAAAAGTATAACGACACTTATTATGTACAACGCCAAATTAAACTTGTTATATTTATTAAATAATTTCTGCATGCATACAATGTGTAATATATTTAAATATGGTTTAGAAGTCGGTAGTTATGCAAATGGAAGTATTTTCATGTTCAACTTATTATTAGAACGCAAATTTTCAAACAATTACTAGAAACAAACCTTGAATAATTTTTCTTATAGATGATAGATGCTTCTAAGAAGCTATTTAAAATTTTAAATTTGTAATTACATAAAGACTGATTACATAACCACGAAGCCCTGTCACACATTGATTCTTTGAAGATTCTTTCATGCTTCTGAAGAAATTTTTTTGAATCTATCAATATTTTGAAGTTGGAAAACGTATTTTTTATTTTGACAAATTTTGTATTAACAAGCCCCCAAAAATTTTCTCGCCTGCTCATTCTACTTTCTACTAATCTAATTTATTAATTACATGTTCATGTAATATACACTGGAGGAAAATAAAAACGCACCACTTGAAAATGCACCAAAAATGACAAAATTTCTATGTGCGATATCTCGGCTGCATTTCGACGAAATTGAATGAATCTTCGAGTTCTGAAAACGTTGATGTCTTATCTTTAATGTGATGATAGCCAATGTTACAAAAAATCCACTCCACCCTCTCCCACGCCCCTAAGAAAAACGAATGTATCTGATGTCCAAAAAGGTCCAACTTTGGCAACTCATACGGACTGACAAAAAAATCGAAGATTCATTCAATTTCGTCGAAATGCAGCCAAGATATCGCACTTTGAAATTTTGTCATTTTTGGGGCATTTTCAAGAGGTGCGTTTTTATTTTCCTCCAATGTACACTATGTTCCAAATGTTCTGCCCCAGAGATTGGAAAACCCCCGTTGATCCGCAACCATTGTAGCACCATTCGTCAAAGTATTAGAAATACGGCCTTCTTAGGTTGTAGAAAAAGACAGCTTGCGAAAGATAGAAGCAGTTCTCGGTGAATCATTGCGGATTACGCCAGGTAGAGCAAAAGTGTAGCTCTGTTTCAGTTTTGAAATACAATTTCCATAGTTTTATTTTGTTCATTTCATTACATTTCTAAACAAAAATTGCATTATTATGAAACGAAAAAATTATTTTAAATACACAATTTTATCAAACTTAGTATCCTAAAAATGCCACATTGCCTTAAAATGATAAAATTAACTTAATGCCAAATTTAATATTAAATACATAAGATAATTATTGGCACTGACTAAAGGTAAAATTTAAAAATGAAGGAGATCCTAGACTGACCGAATAAATTGAAAGTAAAAAATCTTAAGTTAATTATTTTTATGATTAGTAATTTAATTTTCAATATTTTAATTTAGATTATATTAAATACATAATAACAATAAGTATGATACAAAAGTTACATAGAACAAAATCGAAGTATAAGTTTTAGCAATAATTTCCGGGCAAATTTACAAGATTATAAAAAATGATCACCACACGATTTTTTATTTCATAACTCGATACACAGTAAATCTTTGAATGTTTAATCAGTACCTACATTAATTAACACACAATTTGACTTGTGCAGCGTTGAGGTTGATAGTGGCGGCGGCGAATTGTTAAAAATAAACCGGCGGCGGCGACGCGCCGGCATGAACGCTTAATTTTAAGTGGCTTTTCTTTAGGCACCGTGCCGGTGTACGCCGGCGTATTTACATCAAAAACTTCGTAATATCGACATGTGTAGCAAAGTTAGTGGAAAATATCTTATTAGATGCCATCCACATAATGATACAATTTTATTTTTATTTTAATTGAACAATTACTTTTTTATTTTGTTGTCTAGAGATAGAGAATGGACAAAAGTTGAACATAATAATAACGCAACATGCGCAACTTAAGAAGTTATTATCATAACTTGATTGCCAACTTACATGATACTGATACCACACATTTAAAAATAATGAATAAATAACAATATAAACAAACAACATGAAAAATAGGTAATAAAATTTAGAAACTGGAAAGAAATAATTATAACAGACCATGAATCTCAATAAAGTTATTGTTAAAAAATACATGATACAACACATTTATATTCTTGCGCAACATGTATTAAAATTTTTATATGTTTGATACTCAGGTGACCAAATATTAAGAAATAAAATTATGGAGAATGTGTTCTTCTCTAACAGTGAACTGAATCCTAGCCCAAAGCAATAATTGTTCTACACTATTTACCCTATACCTGGGTTAGTCCGGTGCTGTTTCTATCTTTCACTTGTTGTCTTTTTCTACGATCAAAGAAGGCCGTATTTCTAATACTTTGACGAATGGTGCTACAATGGTTGCGGATCAACGGGAGTTTTCCAATCTCTGGGGCAGAACATTTGGAACATAGTGTACATACAATTATGTAAATCAAGATGTATAAGATGTCAACAAACTGTCACTGTCATAATATTCCAAATTTTGTGTATAGTCCAGAGAATGACGTATGAGAAGTTGACCCACCCATACTAGCCCACCCTGTTATAATCTATCGTAATCGTTAGTTTTACGTTAGTTGAGTTAAGTTTTGTGGAAAATTGCGTTAGTTTTGAAAGTTTATACGTATTTAAAATAATAATATTTGGGTGAGCTAACTTCACAGCGAACATCAACTAATCAATTAAAAGTTATTAATGTGTTTTCCTCGCACTTTCGAATAAAGGGTTGAGTTGTTGTAAAGTTAGCCCACCCAAATATTATTTTTTTTAAATACGTATAAACTTTCAAAACTAACGCAATTTTTTACAAAACTAAACTCAACTAACGTAAAACTAACGATTACGATAGATTTTAACAGGGTGGGCTAGTATGGGTGGGTCAACTTCTCATACGTCAGAGAATGAATGACAGTAATAAATGAATTGTAACTACACTAGGAAGGTAGTAGACAGTATATTATGAGGCTCCCGTAGTAATTTAAAATATATGCGTGCAAGAATTTATTATTCATCAAATATCACAAATGCGAAAAACACTAGAATTCCTATAAAACTCGGCTGAACATCAAAGAAGAAATAGTTTGTTACAGCAGTGGTTTTGAAGAATTTCAAGTTAGGAATGTTTTGTATATTAATAAAGATATAAATCAGAGACTGATCTTATTATAAGTTATAATTATAATCATAAATTATTGTTTAAAGAATTTTAATTGGGAAGAAAAGAAAAACTTGCCACGATATGGCAATATTCAACACAATTTCAACAAAGCAAGGTGTTCCAGTATAATCAATTATTCTAATTACGCCCATGTTATTTTAAACTCTGCCATTTGCTTGCACACGTGTAATTTAATTGATAATATACCATTTCTAACCATAAATGATTATATAATTTACTTATGGAAATTAATTACTTAGACAAACTTCGCAACACTTAATTAATTTTTGAGAAGTTGCTACCATTAAATTGTTTAGCTATGTGATCATTCAAATCCGAGATATTCAGTGTAAAATGTTACAAATTTTTGTCGAAGGAAAAATAAATCTTCTGATTTGACGTAGCCTAGTATTGCCAACCAAGTGCCAACACTTTCTACTACAGTTATTTACGCATTTTACGGAAAGTATTTGATATGTGACAAATGTGTTACAAATTGTGTATTTACTATTTTCACGGCGATGTCTGTGTGTGTGCGTATGTGACGATTTTTCGTCCACGATAACTCAAAACGTATCAAACCTTTAATAACCAAATTTCATATTTAAGGTTTTAGTAAGGATCTTAAGGGTCTCGTCTCCGTAACAAAATATTGCGTGTTTAGAGGTGTAGCAGTTTCTGCTTTACTCATTGCATATTAATAATTTGAAGGAAAAACAGGTACTAGATTTTTGTGAAAAAATTAATCTATTATTATGCCCAGTTAGAATTCTGAAAAAATCTTTGAAATCCATATCCAAAATTAATGAAAAAGTGTGTTTTAAGCAATGTTTACATGCTTTTTCTTATTATTAAGATATTTATTAGAAAATGTAACTCGGCATAATCCTAGTTGCATTCTTCGTCTGTAAATAAATTTATGAAATTTAGCTTTATCTATAAAACTTCGTGAGCATTTTAGAAATTGCTAGACTGCTTTTCCGTATTTTTAGCGAGCGTTTCTATGCATTAACATAGGACAAACGCGGTGTTGAGATACGTGGAGTCGATACCCTTAACATCGGATAAGATTTTGGTAGAAATCCGCAAACCGGAAGTAGTAGTCTTGAAGCTTAACATAGTTATCCGTAAATAAATTGGTACATTGTTTATTTATGACAATTTTTGCAATAAAAATTAGAATATAATGATCTATATACACAATTTGCCGAATTTGGTAATATTTAAGTATAAATTAAAGTACAATTAATATTGTAGTTTTTAAAAATTCCAGTAGTCCAAGAGCTAGCGGTCAAATTAGTGTGGACATTTTATTAGTCGTGAAATTGAAGGGTTTGGATCTTGCATATCTGCTGAAGATGGAATGCCCGGTCTGCATTACATTACCTTGAAGTCAATATTAAACTAACAGTTTGTACAGAACAATAATTATGTTATATTTTTGTATTAAGGGCAAAAAATGAAGTTTCAAGTATAAAATATAAATAATATTATCAAAATAATTCAAAGTCAGCGCCAAATATGATTGAAAACATTTATTATAAGATTTTAACCATTCCGAGCCTAACTGAACAAGTTACCGCATCGTATAGCGTCAGTTATTGTTAACGTTCTGCCTATCAGTTTATTGGCATTTCTGTGTCTTTAATATCAAAAATTTCACGGGTAAATCTTAGAAATTGACAATAAAAAGTAGTGCAAATTTCTCGTGAGTGATTTGTTTATATCGTAGTGCAAAAAAATCCGGACAAAATCAGTGAACACAGAGAGAAGTTACGAATGTATTTCTTGCATTTTACTTTGAAGGTTATAAGGTGTTTACAAACATGTGCTTTTGAGTATGAGAGTTTTATAATAAGTTATTAGTTTCGTTTAATTGTAATTGTGTCTGGCAACAGTGCATGGCTACAAGAAGTCCTCCAATATTCAGACAGCTTCGTCAGCAGATCTACAGGTATTTTATATCAAAGGACTTATTATTTTGACGAAAATATTAATAATTTTGTGTTATTTACAGGAGACTGAGCTAGATCTTCTAAGGTTGGTGCTATTTTTCAATTATTTGCAATATTATACGCCAGGACCTATGTATGTATTTACTTGTAATGTGTGAATTCACACGTAATATCGTTAAAAAAATCAGGTTATATTATTTTGTAAGTTGGCAACATGACACCGAAAACCTTATATGGTTATTTTTGTTTCGTTATTAGGTACAAATCGAGGTACAAATCTAATGTATTTTCTATTTTTTATTGATTTAATATAATATTTAAAACAAACTACATAAGTACTATTCGGAGGTTGTAAAAAAACGGTACGCTCGGAAGGGTGCGTTATAAGCGCATTTGGCCTTTATCAGTTTTTGCTTATCGACGTACGAAAAGCGCAGAAATTGACGTTATATAAGCGCAGAAGAGGACATTTGAAAAGCACAATTGTTTTGGGGATTGTACGACAGTTTTTCTACAATATTTTTTGAATTTTTTAAAACTAACTAACTAAGAAAGCAATCTCGATAAAATTTTATATGGGTAAACAAGCCATAAGGAGACATACCTACATATACAGTGAGTTTATTTTAACGTGAAACATGGGATTTATCACATCCATGGTTACGAATTTGACAGCAATATATTAGAGTGTTCTTTTTAAAATGAAACATAGGGAATCAATTTGAATTTGTTAATTGGTGTCACACTGCTGGTACCTGGAAATACGATTTATACTTTGAACAATTAAAAGTTTATGTTGAAAGCGTCCCTTTGAACTATTGCAGCTGCCCAAATATCTTATATTGCTTGAGCCTAATGTAGTGAAGTTGCGCGCAGCAAAAACATGCTTTTGAATGAAATTGAGACTAATTTTGGTAGGATTGATTTAATGTTTTTTTCATTTAAAAATAAAGATGAACTCCACATCCGCTTAGTGTTGAAATTTTAGTTTTATTTTTTGTTCCAATTTTACAATGCCATAAACTTGTCATAACTTGCCTAACTTCACATAACAAAAATTGCAATTTTCAATACTAGACAGATCTAGATTGAACTTTTATATTTCAAATGAACCCTTGTTTGTGATGATACGATCAAATTTAGTAC
Organism: Agonum fuliginosum; assembly: GCA_947534325.1. Taxonomy (NCBI): domain Eukaryota; kingdom Metazoa; phylum Arthropoda; class Insecta; order Coleoptera; family Carabidae; genus Agonum; species Agonum fuliginosum. The sequence goes on from OX384029.1 coordinate 473,292, forward strand.
CAATTTTAATCCCTCTACAATAGCGCGTTTCCTATTGCTGCCTTTGTTCGACACACTAAATCTGTATAAATCTATTCTTTTCTCGCAGACAGCTACATTCGGGCCTTAAGAATAATACAGTTATATTGATTCCCTATGTTTCATTTCAAAAGGAACGCTCTAATACATTGCTATCAAAGTCGTCACCATGGATATGAAAAATCCCGTTTCACGTTAAAATAAACTCACTGTAGAATATGAGGCAAGAGGTAAAAATAAACTATTAAAATTTGTAAAAGAATCGTGACTAGAAGATCACACGTAGGTACATAGTTCATCAAACACAACTAAAAACGAACTGAATACAAAGCATTCTGTTCTGCATCTTGCGAGATACAAGTGACATCATACCGGAAACAACACACACGTCACCCGCCTCCACGTCTCAAACATTCACGCATCACAAGAATGTCTTCACTTCCGTGACATTTGCTCTCGGTGGGAAACCAAGAAAACAAACGCCTAACGCCGGCGCAAGCTAGAAACACTCACGGCTCTAGAATCATTAGGTTTGCCAAAATGATCTTTCCTAGCGGTCAGAATAGATCTGATTTAAATGTTAAAATACACTTTAATACCATACATAGTAATTAAAATTGTATTTTACATATTAAAGTCCAGTCAAATTAGATTTTTTAGTGGAAAGAATTGGTAGAAAGCTGGATTTTGGTTTTTGTATACACTTTCTCAGTACCTTTATCAACAACATACTAAAAGTCTCAATCGAGTGGACTGGAGCCTCGTCTGCCATTATTGTTTTTAATTTTTATCTCGTAAATGATTAATATTACGAAAAAACAGTTAATAACAAATTATAGAGCACAAATTTAGCTATAAAATGGTATACATATTTTTTATGAGAGTGGTACAGTTTGCGAGAAAATCCTGAAAATGTATTTTGAAAAATACGATAAATTTTGATCAAGTACTTAGTTGTTTATGTCTCATCATACGAAAACTGCTGTAATTTTTTTATGATTAAAAATATGGATTTCCGGTTTGCAGAATCTAATTCCCTGAATACTCTTCTATGAGTATAATTATTTTAAATTTTCTGACACACGAGTTTAGTCACAATTTATAAGGATACTATATACTACAGCATTGAGTGTTATCTGTCTATTATACCTATATATGGTATAAGGTGGTTGGGACACTTGAACTGTCAATGGTCAAAAAAATTCCTTTCTAATGTGCTTTGAGAGGATGGATTGATGCAGTATAGACCTCTATCGTACATTTTAGAATCAATTTGACATATCTAAAGTTTAAATTGTATTTGAAAATATGGTACTTTATAAATTGTTTAAGGTTCTTCTTATCATAATTTAGCACAAAATTAAATTTTACCCAACTCTGAAATAAAATAAACATTTTCTAAATATATGTTTTAGAACCATGATTGTTTAATAGATGAATTGTAATCATATATTGTATATAATTTGTACATTTGTTGTTATTTTACATCGGGGGTAGTGATGCACTAGTGACATCATTTTAGGAGGAAAAATATGATCATTTGTTTATAGAAAGTGTCCCAATATATCTTCTATACTCTATTTAAAAACTAATCGGACAAATCTGAAGTTGGAATGCTAAAACTGATTGTTTTTGATTGGCTGTAACACCCAGTTTTACATCACACAAACTTTGTAATGTAAACAAACGAATGTTCTTCATCTTGTCTCGTCAGTTGTTGTCAGTGACTGTATCGAGTTTTCCTGCTGATAGGTCAAATTTAATTTTGCCGTAAAAAAATTTAGTAGTATTTTTCTCGTTTTTACACAGTGTAAATATGGCTCAGCGAGACAACTTCAAGTTTGTCCGTTTAGTTATTAAATCAAGTATAATTATTATTCTTGAATCGTGAATGCGTACTGAATCAGGTCCTGCGCGTTGCTATGGTAATGGCGGGTTCACGTTTCTTCCGTCTGTCTAATGTCTAATTGTTTGTAATCTGTGCGAAAACGAGATATAATTCATGACTAGCTGAAGTGAAGAATGCAGAAGCAGCAAGCAGCGAGGAATGTTGCATGTAGGAAATACTTCAAGATAACGTATTGTATTTCATCGTTTAGATGAAAATGAGCTATTTTACTCTAAGCTCTGTTCACATACGGATTCTTTCTCTCTTCAGAATCTTGATAAAATAATCCTGGCAGTCAAATAGCGGCGCCGCTACATTGATTCTTCGATGAGTCTTGAAATAGTATATTGTACAACAAGAGTGGATGTGATGCCTATATCGCACGAGAACGAGTTTGCAGTCTGCAAACGTTCGCGTGCGATATAGGCAATCCACTCGAGTTGTACAGCCTATTTTTTCTACGAAATATGGTTTTTGCAATAAAATGCACCCAATGTGATGCCAAAAATTATTTAAAAGTAGGGTTACATCAATTATTTTGTGACATTATGACATTTGAATAATTGTTGCCAACGTAAAATCTCTAAATTTTATTTGCTTTTTTAGCAATAAAATAATGCTTTTAAACATAATTAATTATTAAATAACAGTTGATTTAATGTATTTAGTAATTATTTGTCATAATAAAAACATAATTTGCACGCATTAACAATTTTTTGACGTATTTGACTTTGAATTTCATATCCACACCTGGTGTGGATATGACATCCCTATCTACACATGATAGTATGAAGGTATGTTGCCAATATCCAGTAGGGAGTAGAAAAAAGAAGAAATTCATTCTTTTTTCCACGATCAAAAGATTCCATGTGTGAACAAGGCACGAAGTATAATAAAGACAGGAGGAAACACATATTAAATTTGACTGGTATTTTATAACAAGTTTCTTTATTCAATATTGATGTTAAGGTGTACGTTGTAGCAAATCAGGGGTAAAATAGGGGTAAGGATGAAAAAGTAAAGTAAAAGTAAGGAATTTTATTTAAGGATAGGGGATAACCAGTCGTGGTCGAATTGGAAAGGGATGATTTGGGAGCGTTTCATCAAGATACTTTACACTCACTTTTAAATTATTTAACTTTAATATAAACACAAAATAACCGTTTAAAGTACACAAATTTATATTTAACAATGACTTATCGTTTCAACTAAACTTTAAAACGAATTTATACTAAAATATACTTAAATTTACGCTCAAAAGCATAAATGGCGTAGAACGAGCTACATCTCGGGTCTTATTTGTACCCCGGCCAACGAAGAACTGTCCGCCGACGCCCAAAAATCATGGGAACGTCTGGCTTAGGGGTACGGAGGGATGCAGATGACCTCTGAACTATTGTATCTAAAAATAACTTAAGATAACAATAATTCAAAGCATAACAGATGCTAAGGTCATCTTGTTACGTCAACCCTAAAATTTTACAGCGTTACAAAGGTGTACGCCTCCCACGTTTACTTTAATTATAATTGACATATAATGATGCATTTAAACATATGAGGGCATTAACATAATATGTCTCAATGCTTCCATATTTTTATTTTTTGTCTTTAGCCTAGAAATTTGAATTAAAAAATTTCAAAATGACAGTTTTTGCGCTTTTGTTCACTATAAATGGCAAGAAAAATTTAAAAAGCTAGAAGCATGCATCTAAGCTTGCTTTTTCGAATAATTTTTGTTTTACTTAATTTCTTTAAAAAATACAGAAGTTATTATAAAAATTTACTGGAGCCATGTTTTTTCAACTTCAAAATGACATTGCATAGCTAGGATGCGACAAAGTACGAGATTCGGGCTGGTTTCAGGCAGCCCTAGTAGTGAAATAGAAAAAAGTAACATCGAGAGTATTCTAGAAATTCGAAAAAAGGTAGACGACCCCTTCCTTAACACTAACATCAATTTTAAATAAATATTTATTTACTTGTGAACTCGTAAAAATAAATTCATAACATAACATATTATTTCTTATGGATGGAATCGATGGAATGAATACATTTAGGGGTTAGTGAATATGCTGTTTAGAAATAGTTATAGCCTGATTTATTATGTATGAATGTGTTTTAATTCCTTCCAAGATTATTTATCAAACAGTTTTTGTAAAGAATGTGTTGATAAAACACATTTTGAAAATATTATTATTATTAATTAATTGTTAATCGCTTTATAAGTTTGTGACGAAACAAAAATTTGGTGTGAAACATTGTTGATAGGTATGAACTTTGTTAGTAAGTATATTAATTACAAGATCGGTAAGATAACCTGCATTCTTATGTTGTTATACAATCGCGGACATTAGTCGAGAAGCGAATTTCCTGCTGGACAAGAAGCAAGAAGTAATCTTAGGCGCCTCAGACATCCTGCTAGCTTTTTACACATGTTTTATTTACTTTATCTACGACCAATAAATAATAATAATACATTCATTTATTTTATGAATTCATAATTTAACACTATTGTATTATGAGTACACTACTGTCACTGTCATCCCATCAAAATGTGAGGTTAGAATAATATTTTATTGAATATTTTTTGACAGATGGTTTAACCAATAATATTGCGTAATGATGACGTCAAATGACGTAATGCAACCAATAGAATTGAAAATGTAAAATGATGTATCTGACAACATAATTTTGTAGATTAGGTTTTATTTTGTGACGTCAGTAACAAAAAATTAATTAATTTGTCACATGAAACGTCAAAATGAGTCGTTTTGGTAGTATTTTTAACAAGAAAAATATTCTTCCTAAATACCATTCGAGATAATAATTTTTTTGAGAGAATTTTTGTCTATTCCACGGCAACTTATTGCAATTTCACTCCACAAAACATCATCTGACAATTCCTCTCAACTTCGTTTCGGGAAATTGATGGATGATGTTTTGTGTCGTGAAATTGTTAGAAATAAGTTGCCGTGGAAGCGACAAAACAATTCTCAAAAAATTATCATCTCTTATGGTATATAAAATTGTAAAAAAAATGTTTTATTTAAAGTCGTATAAATTACATGACGTATTCAACTCGCACATAATGGATATAATACACTCGCCTTCAGCTCGTACATAAACTTTCCTTCTCTTGAATTATAGCCTCATTATGTGCTCGTTGAATAAATACCTATATTACAATTTTTAATTTAAAAATGGTTACTTGCTGCTACTAAAAATGAGATGTTAGATGAAAAACATAAATAAAAATATAAATTTTATTTAAAAAAAATGTTTTTGAGTATATTCACAAGGCATTTTTTCTACGATGTCATTACTTTTTAACAATGTTGTCAAAAAAAAATCTGATGTGACCAACACATGACCTCTCGCCGTACTCTACTAATATAAGTATATTATAGGTATGTAGTAGGTACTTACTCACAAATATACCATTGTAGAAGGGAATTCGGGAATTGTAGTTTTTATAATATTATTAATGTTTATCATAACCATATAGGTAAATAATAAATGACATTTCATATTTTCAATTTGTCAAAATATCAAAAATTTATTTGACATTAACGCTCAAATATTTTGTTTTGTTGTTTTCATTGGTATAGGCAGATAAATCAAAATTGTAACAAATTTGTTGAATTTTAACTTAATTTTACCTTTCTTACAGGACTGAGTGACGAGAATATTTTATAAAACAATACTTCTTTTATAGGATATGAGGCGAGAGGTAAAAATTCATTCAAATAGCTCATTCAATGCTCGTTTATAAATTCAATGCCATATTGGTAATCAAATATATTGATATTATAATAATGAATAAATCAAAAGTATATTTGAATCTTCTAAGAATAGAATTTGTACATTATATAATCGTACAAAAGTATAAAGTATTCTCAAGTTATCAAAAATGTTTTCTACAAAATACACAAAAACTAAACTCGAGAATAGCTATATAAATATACATAGCCGTAGCGAAGCTACAGCTACAGCACTTTCAACGATCTATCTCTCGTAGACCATTTTAAATTAAAAACACATCTATAATTACTGTGTAATTTCGAAGAAACAAATTTCATCGCAGGCATTAGGAGTGCAGCGTGAGAACTGTGCTAGTCCGATCTTAATCTAAATACGCTTCCCGCGCTAGAAATTAAGCTACAAGCCCATCTGGCAAAAAACACCAACTTGTAAACAAAAAATCACTACAATCATTGCAAATACATCGGGAATGCCAAGGTTAGTTACGCCTCGGGACTTTGCTTGCAAGTTGTCGTCTTGCAAAACGAATTCCAAAGCTCACATTAAGGGGCTATACTTCTTGAGTGCAATAAGAATCAGAATTGACGATTCTGGCTATGTTGCTCAAAATAAAAATCTGAAATTTTACATTAGTAACGACAAAGCATTGTTGAATTGAAAAATTCAAACTATATATTGTTCCGACAACAATTAGAGATAAAAAGAAATTAAACACTAGAATTTCGTGAGGATCTCATGTATAAACTATAAAAGTTATCATTGAGTTTAAAGACAAAATGAGTAGAACGTAGATGTAAAAATTTTATCAACAGAATTGCCATAAATTATATCTAAACTTGTACAATTTTCGCCGCATTTCGTATAATTATAAAAGCCAAACTAATTACATTTATTAAAGATTTTGAAGATTCCGCCCTTTTTGTATGCTTCTTTAATCTAAATACAAAAATTCAACATCATACGTATAACAGTATTAGATTGAGATCCTCACAAAAATTACTCGTTTTTCAATGCGTATTATTGCCATGCAATAGGCTCTTAAGGCCCATCTCTTGCTATCAAATAATCAAATGCAAAGCAAAAAAGCTACAATAAATCATTTTGTGACTTTGGTTTTGAAATCGATGGCCTCATATTTTACAATGATGTACTTATAGGATGTGCTTACATGGCTATAGAATGAAATTTACAAAAAACCTTGCCGTATATTTTGTTAAATAATTTCTAAAAATTACTAAAAATGCGAGTTTTACATAAATTATTACTGTTTAAAAAAATCTTCCGACTAATGTATATTATCGATTTCAAAAGAAAATTATTATTTCGTGATAGAATTTGATTTAAACAACAAATTATGCTTGAACAACTTTTGTATTTACAATAGGAAACCACGAATATTTGACAGGAGTGGACACTAGGGCGGATGAAGTGTGGCCTTTCTGTTTATCTTTTAGACAGAGAGACAATACGGGCCAAACCGAACGATAACACACAGGCCCAGTAGTAATCTTTCTTTGTCGCACAGGGTAAACAGAAATGCCACGAATCTACAGTATTGCTATGAAGTGTCCACTTCTTTTTTGTTTTCCTGTTGGTCAAAAAAATCTACACCCAATATTAATACTCAGTTACATATGACTATTGGAATGTAGCATTTTTTTCTTCCGATAAATAATAATTATGATAAACTTTTTTCGTAAGGAAATAATTTTATTTTTAAGATAAATACTGGTCTTTAACTTTCTTGTTTAGTGAACAACAAATGTCATTGACATTTAAGGGAATCTGGAATCTTACATCAGTAGAAAAAATTGATCTGAATAACGCAATCATTTTTTGTAGCATGCAACCTTGACTTAAAAAGTTACTGATACAACACATGCATTCTTCACCAGTTATTTCAATATACCTATTTAATTTGTGTTCAATTAACATAATATTCAAATAACAGCTGCTGTGCCGTGAAAATAATCATTTAAGTGTCCAAAAATAGAAACAATAAAGTTAGAGAAATTCTACATTTTATTCATTTATTCAAAAATGTAAATATATACCTCCAAAAATAGATTTTATTTTACGAGCTTTCATATTTCACCAAAAACCAAAATTTTTTACTGTCATTTAGAAACTAATTTGCATATTAGGAGGCAGTTTCATTATACCACATATACATTTAGCCACAAAATAGGAAAAACACTATATTATTTTTGCCCATACTATGTCCATAAAAAATTGAAGACAAAACTACAAAACTGGTATTGGAATTAGAGCAAAAGGGAGCATCCTTAAACTATCCAAAAATGTATAAATTATTTCGAAATACCTATTCAATTTTTACTTCAATTTTAAGAGGAAAACGAAACATACTTTTCTCCATTTAAACGACTAATAGTCAACCACCTTAAATTTGTAAACAAACAAAATCTAATCATATAGTTATATTCATTTTTGTTTATTGTCATCAAATATTGATGTAATTTTCCATTATAGTAATCATTTCTTATTCTACTATGTTCTATTTGCTTTTACAAATACGAAGTACTTAGGTACGTCAATAATAAACCTGGTATTAATTTGGAAGTATTTTATATTGTGGTTTTTAATTGATTCTGCTGCAAAGTAACAATTAAATGACAGCAATGATGAATCAAATTGTTTTGAAATTCCCTGGAACAGTAGAAGTTCGCATAGCAAGCGAGCATCAGACTGTGACTACAAGCAGGCCGTGACTTCCATGAAAATCACGTTCTAAATGACAGAGGAATGCGTAAACAAGCAACATCGTCATGGATATCTATTCATTTTTGATAAGCCTCTAATTAAACACACAATACCAGCAAAGCAACACTGAGTACTTGATTACTCCTGCCTAGAGCTTTTCCTGACCAAACAACCAAGTTATATAAATTTGAAGTTAGCAGTTTGTTATTTAATGGCTAATTAATTCAACACATTTTGAATAGTTCGGGCGCAAACAACCTTGCATTCCACAAAGCTGGTACAGGCATGAGTTCCAAATAACTTCGATATTGATATGTCACAAGAAGGGTATTAGTTCAGTTCAATCAACCACAACTAACGAAGGAATGAGTAGACGTCCTGTCAAATTATTAGCATCTCTACGAACTAAAATATTTGGACTACAAAGGTCTTCCACATTCCTTCATCAATCAAATATTTGGGTTCTTCAAATCTTTTCAATTTTAACCACAACTAACCAAAACCGAGTCTTTGGGATTGTACCAGAAGATATGGTATTAGGCGTTTTATAAAACGACGAACTCGTAGAAGCAATGACGTGACGGCAATCGAAAGATTGAGTTTAGAAGCATCAACAGCAACAGGTTGGTACATACCATGTGGCTATATCAGCAGCTGAACAAGCAGACGCACTTATAATCCAATGGTTACAATCGACACTACACTGTGTTCATCCCGGCACTGAGAACTTGAGAAGAAAACCAAAACCACGGAGTAGTTGCACGTGTGTCAAACGCAATGCGATCTCTGACTAAATGGCTGACCGCGGCAGCATTCGCCCGAGAGCCGGTCAGGTACACTCCGAAGAAAAACACGAGCGGAATGCGGTCCGCCAGCCAAACACTCCGCGACAATCCGAACCGCTCAGTACTCGCCTGGCCCAGCGCCCAGTACAATGGCCAAACCAAATGTTACGCGCAGCACAACAGCAGCACTCGGCGGATTTTTCTTTCGACGATTGTAGCGCTCAGGTGTGTTCGGCTCCCTGCTTGGAGGCTACATTCCAGCCTGCAAGCGCGGCATTCCGCGCGGAGAAATGTAACCTAGCCTCCGAGCGGGGTGCCGGCTGCAGTGTCCAGTTGGTCTCTCTGCGGGGGTTGCGTCTGCGTCGTATGCGAATTCTTGTTGTTGTTTTTTTAGATTCGGAGAAAAGTCAAATGCTCACAGATTACTGCACAAGAATGCAAGCTATATACATGAAATTATTAAAAGTAAAAAAACCGAAACCGCATTCCAGGGACCGGCCAATGGGTACGCAGCGCGCCAAACGGCGGGCGATTGCCTATCTCTCGCTGCCTCTCCGATGCGCGATGCTTGTGATATAACGATGTCATTGTGGAGTTACTTGTTAAATACGACACGCAACAATGGACCGGCATTCCATCAGTTCTGCAGCTGAATCGCACCCGAATCGTGCACGTGTCTTCTACTTTCTACCGATACATGCCATGCTAATGTCTGCGCATTGCTGCACTCAACACAGAACCTAACTCTTCGTAATTTTGTTCGAATCCTGGAACTGAAGGACCTGAACGCAACATCAAATCCAGAAAATCTAAACATGACATCGAATTTAAGAAAGTAAGATTAACATGCCATGTCTGCGCATTACTGCACTCAACTAACACTCAACCCATAACCTAACTCTGCGTTTTTTATTCGGACCAGTTTTAGGAACTAAACGTAACATTAGATCCAGAAAATCAGCTAGGTATTGTAAAAAAACACCTAACATGACATCGAATTTAAAACCACCACGTGCAACTAAGATCGCTAATACTAACCCCCTTTCTCCACTGTTATCTAGCGGCCAGGCCATAGCTTTTGTCGCGTTACAAATTTGGCGCCCAACGTGGGGCTTCTTGTTATAAGTCTTAAACCACTTAAAATGCACCAAAAAACACGAAATCCAAATAACATAACATCGAACTTTATAACAACAAAATCTATGAGAACGTTAAAGAAGATGACTGGATGAAAAGATTGTTCTGTGAAGACATCAAGATCAAAAATGTCCTCATATTTCATTTCAATCAATTTGTTTTACTGAACGTAACACTAGGACCAAATTGAACCATCTAGAACAATCTGCTATTGCAAAATATAGAATCCAAATAACACGACTTTAACGGGTGGTATGTAAAAGAAGATGACTATATGAAAATATTGCTTCGTGGCAACATCTATATCAAAAAATGTCTTCATATTTTATTAGCCACCTCGCAAAATTGGTCTTTCCGCGATATTACTAGGTATTATGATTTCTATGCAAGTTCACAAAAATGATATTACTTTTACGATAACCGTGCAACCTCGTGAAATTGATCTCTCAACGACATCAAGGGGATATTACAAATGCAAGTCGCAGTAACATTCTCCATTTAGCTCTCAGTGATACCTGTGATGTTTGTGGTATAGTTTCTGAAAAGAAAGAAGTCTATTAAAGGTTAAGCTTGCCCATATTGTCATAAATTACGTTCACAATAACAGTGTTGAGTAGAACGAACAACGCTTTGTCATGCATGTCGTAACTTACTCAAAACAATATGAATTTTTGAAAGGCAAACGTGTTCAATCCATATTTATTGCATACCATTAGACAAGACACACGTGACGCTGTTTGTTTATTTGCTCATGATATGACTTAGTGGCGGATCTAAGGGTTGTCGGGATTAAGATTTCCTCTGCAGGTGCAGGTTATACCCTTAGAGAATTTGATTGGGTAATAATAAGGAAAATTTAAACACCTGGTGTAGTTTTTCTTCACGTTATTATCGGTCGACCAATAAATAATAATAATAAATAACGTGAAGAAAGACTACACCAGGTGTTTAACTTTTTCTTATTGTTATTATATTTCCTTATTGAATAAAATTTAATCAAATCTTTAAATAAATAAACATTTTCTTTTACTTCGGAAATTAATATTTTAAAATGTAGTTATAATTGGTAGGTAAGTTTCTTAGAGCTAGCTATCCATTCCCAGATACATCCATCCTCGATTCTTATAATTTCTACATCCCTGCCCTATCCAATAACTAAGCAACAATAAATACACTCGACAAAAGAAAAAATGTGGACATCACATGACTTCCTTGTACGCCTATTAAACTGTTCATACTTTTCTTAATAACTAAAATGTAGAATAATATAATAACCGTATTTGATTTATGCGGAAAATACTAAAAAATACCTAGAGTAAAGTGCCCTTTTGGCACGGACAATCGCAATCAAAAATATTAGGTGATCAACTAGATGCAACATGAGTCTCAAATACAAAATTTCAACTTTCTATGACATACCGTTTTTGATTAATGCGGAAAATACGAAATACACGATAATTTTGCACTTTTTGCAAATTATTGATAATTTGCACTAGTGCAAAATTATCGTATTTGGATACGGCGTGGCAATGTGATTCTGACTTGCTGTCAAAGGAAGTTTTTAAATTTTGCTTTATTTTTCATGAGAGAAACAGCGTTTGGCTAAATTTTAATCGGGAAATAGTCCTACGAATATCCCTCGTGCATGTAATTGTCGATACTTTTACATGCACTTGGGATATTATATATGAAAATGGATTAATTTTAAGTTCTACCAAGTTTGAAGTTTCCTCGCTGATATGATTTATCTTAATATTGTTTAAAGAACTTAAAAAATTTTTAACTGAGCACACCGTTTTGGGAACAAGGTTTCAAATGAATAAAAACATACCCAAATAAACAATTTATTACATATATACACAAAATGACAAGACATCATCCACGTTCCTAGGTGGACGCGACAGTTTGAGCGAGGATGTCCAGGTTGAGTTTAGGTTCAGGTAGATCAGGCTCTAGAGAGTGCGCCGTGGTTAGGTATGCCTTGGCCACGCTGTTGCGCCCCAGGCGATGTTGCAGCACGGCCAGGTTGTTCAGTGCTGCTCCGTGGTTACTGTCCATGGTCAGGCATAGGTTCAAACACTGCAGAGCCAGCTCCAAGTCTCCTGCCGCCTACGAGTACAAACAGAGATGTCATCCAGGGTTGTTCATCTAAGTATTATTTTCTACGTCTACACGTAAAGTACAGTTTGTGTAAACTATGTAAAATGTAGACAATGTAAACTTTGCGTAAAGTATGTAAATAATTCAATTGTCAGAAAATCTAACCTCTAATTTTATTCGTTTTCGGTGAGATTTGTTCTTTGTCTACATTGTCTACACTGTTTTATTGTTTACACAGATACTGCATGCGTAGATTACGTGTTTGTCTACGCGTAAAATTACACGTAATCTACGTCGCTTAGACTACGTGAACAATCCTGATGTCATCCGTTGTTCTATAAACATATTGTGTTCTTACTAATGCAACGTGAGATTTGTTGTACCAAACTTCGGCTTTGAGGTGTGGGTCGGTTGCCAAGTCCAAGGCTCGTTGGAAACAGGATAAAGTTAGATCCAGTTGTTGTGAATATAGACAGCATAGGCCGATGTTGTTGTACAGTTCGGCGGAGTGGGCTCCCATTGCCAAAACTCGCCTAAACAGAAAAAATGTAGAAAAAATTTCTCTAGTTTAATTTGGTGTAATAATTTTTTCAAGAAAGTTTAACCCTCTACCAAATACAAGGGAAATACCGAGAAAATTAGTTTTTTCATATGACTTTTTAAGCAGGAAACCTGAAATTCGTGTTCAACTCCCAAAAAACATAATACGATGTATGAAAAAAATATTTCTCCAAAACTTTCCAGGCAGAATCCTAAATTTACAGGACTACTTGTAGCTTACGTGATAATAACTAAATGTGGTAGAGTAAAATTCAAATATCTAGGATTCTGAGCTGCACGAGAAGGCAGAGCTTGTCATGTACTGTCCGTTTTACAAAAGTGGTGCTAGCGAGTATGTGCTACGCTACGCTTCACTTAATTTTCAAACAAAACTAAAATATAACTCAATCACAATCAATTACAAAATTCACAGAGTTACACGAAGCAAAACTCTACGAACGTCAACATGAGAATAACAGATGTTCTGTAGAACAGACAGTAGCGTATGCCTATCTTTCTAAGACGAGAATTCGTACTTCGCGCAGGGTTAAATCCTCTACCTGTAGTAGCGCAGCGCCATCTCAGGCTGGTTGGAGTAGAAGTGCTGGAGGCCGATGCAGGCGATGCCCTCCACGTTCATGGCGTCCTCCACCACCACGGTGCGGTAGAACTTGATGGACGCGGTGACGTCACCCAGGGCCTCGTGCAGCCGCGCTACCTCCGTCAGGATGGCCACGTCGCCGGGGAAGGTGTCCAGCCCGCCCCTGCACACTTCCATCGCTGACAGGGGCTGGTCTACGGAGAGTTAGTTAGCCTCGTTCTCGTAATTACAATATTAACAATGTAGTAACGCCTGCCGGTACGGTTATGCCAATGTTTAAATTAAATTAAAAACATTCGCTTATGTCACCATCTTATTTATTTTTAGTCAGAAACTGTTATTTTGTATCCTCGTACAAATATGGCTGTAATTTTTTAATGAATTATAATATGGACTTGCGGTTTTCAGCATTCGATTGCTGGAATATTTCTCTATTTGGAGTATTGTTTTCCAAGTTTGGTGATTTTTGGTTTAGTCAAAATTTAAACAAATTTTCCGGTAGAGTATAATTACATTTTTGAATTAAAAAAAATGTTTTTAATCAACTGTCATTTCTAAACGGATTGAAATATTGACTTCGGGTTTTCAGCATTCGATTCCTTGGACATTTTTTATTAAACACATTATTCTAAAAAAAAAAATTGGATCTTGGTTCAGCAGATATTTTTCTGAGAGAAAACAAAAAAATTTTAGAATATCATTTTTTGTTGTGTTTAGTCAACTGTCATTTCTGAACGGATTGAAATATTGACTGCGGGTTTTCAGTTTTCTATCCGCTGGACATATTTCTATTAGACACATAATTCTAAATAATTTGTAGGGTCTTGGTTTATCATATATTTCTTCGAGAGAAATCAAAGAAATTTTAGAATATCATTTTTGTTGTGTTTAATCAACTGTTATTTCTAAACGGATTGAAATATCGACTTCGGGGTTTTAGCATTCGATTCCTCGGACATTTTTCAAAATTGAGAGTCTTGGTTTTAGCAGGTATTTAAAGACAATCTCGAAATCTCCAAACTTACCTAATCTAATATAGACTCTAGCAAGTCTAATAAACGTCTCAACATGACAATGCTGCTTAAGCGCGCTTCTCAGCTGCTGCTCAGCGTCCCTAATTAAATTAAGCGCGTTGTAGCACTTCGCTAGCTGGACCTTCCACCACCAGTCCTTGAACTGGCAGTGCTGCGTTGCCTGGACGGCCAGCTCCATGGCGTTCCTGATGTCGCCCTCGTAGTAGAACAGGTACTCGAACAGAGACTTGGCAACGCTGCTGAGCTTCGAGTACTTGCTGATGTTGAGGCGGGAGATTTGAATGAAGGGCCCGTCCTTGTGGCTCAGCATTGCGGCGGTGCCGAGTCGGATTGTTCTGGCTGATTGGCTGGTGTAAGGGCGGGATGTTTTTAACCGATCCAGAGCCGTACCGGGACGGGTTTGGGTCCCTGGGCGGGCTACGCCGGATAAAGGGCGGCCGGTTGATGTCCGAGGACGGCCACTTCAAACAAAAGAGAAAATTGTGTTTGCGCTTTTAAAACTGAAATTAAAATGCAGGTATTTAAAAACTACCTGAAAAAGGCATAAAATATATTTTTATACCCCATATCTTTTATTGTACCTAGTGTAGGTACCTACTAGAACATTATTATCTGAAACATTTTTTTAAAAGTAAAAAAAGCTGTTGTCATGTAAGTGGTCAGATCTTATAATAGTCATAGAAAACGTGGGCGCAGCGCTTAAAAAGTTATGTCAGAAACATTATTTTTTTGAAAGACCAATTTAATGCAAAAAGGACATTTTAAACTTTAAAAATTAATTTAAAATAGAATGTAACAATGAAATGTAGTGTGCCGGATTTTAAATAATTTTAACAGGTTTTCATATCATCTGAATATTTTTAATATTAGGTGTTTTATGAGGTACGAATATGTGTCATGGAAGCTTGGACTATAGTTTCTTATGTAGTTCTGTAAAAAATAATAATTATTATGCTTTTTATTAAAAGTCTAGGCATGTAGACATAAAACACAATGTCACATTATTTTATTTCAGTCAAGAAGGTTCTATATTTACAAGTAAGTAACCAAAACTGTGTATGTGGAACTCACGAAGGGTATTGGGTTTTTATTTAATCCATTTTAAAGTTTGTACTAGCAAGAGCCTCGGCATATTGTGTAATAATATGATAATTAAAATAAAACTAGGCATTTTATAACGACTGATTTTATAACTAGCCTGCGACAGATACAAAGGATACATAATGGATTTTAAAAAATCCAAAATTCCAAAAAAAGAGAACATTTTTTATGTCACTGAATAGATACTTATTTTAATGCCTAGTGCACACGGAGAAACATTTTGACATGTTTCCTGAAAAAAGGTTCCGGAAACTTCAAAGTTTTAACGGAGCCTATAAAAATGAGGCGTTTTCAGGAAACGTTGTGAAGTGCAACTAACTTCTTATTTGTAAAATCGTCAAATGTGACATGTGATCATAAACATATTTATTGTTTTCCAAAAAAATATTCATTTTCACTGGGCATAACATAATTTTTAATTATAATTCTAAATAATTTTTATTCTACTTAGGTCTTCATTAAATTGGTCTGTGAAAAAAACTATATACCTACCTTATTTATTTAATTTTTTGAATTTCTGCACCTGACTGAATTCGAACCTAAGTTATGGTTATACTCTGTTAATATAAAATTATTTTAATCTTATTAATGTCAGCCCAATTTTCGTTTGTAAGCAAAAATTTATTTGGTACACAAACAAAAAACATTATCGTTAAATAAATATTACCTACGATGTTTTTAAAGTTCGAATTGTTTACATTATTTTTAATTTATCAATGGAATTCTTTAAACAAACAATAAAAGTAAATAACCGGAATTGTAATCTACTTTTATTGTATCTATATCAACAAATACATACAATAAAATACAGTCAAAGTAAGCCGAACAATTAATTTGTAAAAAGTGCTACATTTTATAAACGTTTTGTATTAAAGTTTATAGTTATTATAATAAATTAAAGGCATTTAATTTGAAAGAAGTTAGTATAATTATGCGTTATTATAAATATTTACAGCTCGGCACTTTCTTCATAATTTCAGTTGTTAATTTTACTTTTTACAACTTTTACTTAAAAGTTTTCTACACATAACATAAATTGTTTCATATTAATTTTATTGTTGGAGGTATTATTTAAAAATAATGTTAATAAATACATATTATCTATCACGCCTTTTCCTCAATCATATATAAGTACTTTCAGCCAGAACTACACACAACATTTTTTCTACAATTAATTGATTTTTATTAGCAATCAATAGAAATTTTGTAATTTTTCATCTATATCATATCTGCGAAAGCTAACATTTT
The DNA here is from genome assembly GCA_947534325.1 of Agonum fuliginosum. Lineage (NCBI taxonomy): Eukaryota > Metazoa > Arthropoda > Insecta > Coleoptera > Carabidae > Agonum > Agonum fuliginosum. The sequence goes on from OX384029.1 coordinate 490,227, forward strand.
GAGTACTATATATAACAAACAATAGAAATTTCTCCAAATCTTAATAATTTATTTATGATTACTGGAACAGATTTTTATAAGCAGCAGTCTGAAAATATTTTCAGACCGTCACTATTAGTAACAGCCTTCAGAAAAGCATTGGTTTACAAAAAAAAATTACAGATCTTAAAATATCGAAATAATAATTGTTTTAGTACATAGGTACTCTCTAAAATCGTTCCTTTGCGAACTGTTTTGAGTTCGAAAATAATATTATTGGGGTTCCAGCCTTATAAAGTAACGTAACCTGGCCAATGAGCTAATATTTATATTTTATAGAATTATTTTTGCTGATTTTCATTGTTTCATCGCCTACGTTTTTCAAAATTGTATTTTAGAATAATTTCGTATAGTTAATAAATTTGGGGAGCATTTATACTAAACAATTTTGTATGTAACACGTACACAAACTGAGTTTTAGAGGACTCACCTAATTTAAAGACTCGGCTTGCGCCTCGTCCGTAAATAGACTCGTTCTCTAAAACTCTATTTTGTGTATTTGTTACATAAATACCTACATATTTTGGGATAAATAAATTAAAAACGAAATAAATCAAGTTTTATGTAAATAATACTCCAAAAAAATCTGCTGTGGCCAGTACACGACCTCTCGCCTAATTCTGCTTATTCTATTAACCTCGAGACTAATCTAATAAATAGTTTTACTTACATTTTAATAGTTTCATGTTCATGTAAGATGTAAACGATAATGTAAACCAAGATGCAAGCAAAAGATGTCAACTGTACTGTCACTGTCATAATCATTCAAATTTTATGTAGAAACAAATTTCATATCATGGACAACAAGATAGAATATTAATTGTACTTTATTTTATTGTTAAATACTACCAGATTCAGCAAATTGTATTTATAATTAACTGTACCCATAGATAATTATATTTTCTTTTATTTTTAATTGCAAAAATTGTCATAAATAAATAATGTAACAATATATTAAAGGAAAAGTTTATCAAGCTTCAAAAAGTACTACTTCCGGTTTTCGGATTTCTACCAAAATGTTATCCGGTGTTAAGATCCTTATTAAAACCTTAAATATGAAATTTGGTTATTAAAGGTTTGATACTTTTTCAGTTATCGTGGACGAAAAATCGTCAGTTCATACATTCATACAAACACACACAGACATCATCGTGAAAATAGTAAATTCGTATTATAGAGACCCTGAAACGTGCTTATCCACCAAAAACTCATACTCGAAAATTTTGACCCATTACAATACCTCTTTTATAGAATATGAGGCGAGAGGTAAAAAGCAGAGGGTAAACTACTTTTTTATAAAATTTAGATATTATTTTATCTACGACCATTATTATTTATTATGTAATAAGATAAACTCCTCCATAAGTCACACTATTGTATTATGAATTCATAATTCAACACTATTGTATAATGAGGCCATTATTCAACACTACTTTCACTGTCATCCCAGCAAATGTGAGATTACACTAATTTGTAAAGAAATGTTTTATTTAAAAAGTCGTACATAAAACGTTGTATTTTTCGCCTTCACCTCGTACATAAACATTCATCCTTTTGAATTATAGCATACATTATGTACTTGTTAAAAAATATATTATCATAATTTTTCTCGAATATTACTGGAAAGCATACCACCCTGTATATTTCACCGTGTGTGCGGTTGCCTGTCGTCAACGAAACTAGCTTCGAATCTGAGTAATCATAATCACAGTCTATTATAAAATGTATGTATTACCTCATGACGTTTTGCGTTGTACCAACTTTCAAAGAAGTCCCTGGTCTTGGTGCAGTAGCAACTCTGGCATCGTCTAGAAAATCACCTTCGGAAAATTCTTCACTTTCGAGATCGTCCACGTGAACGATTTGAGTTAGAGCTCGCATTTTTAACGTCCAAACAGCTTGATCGTACGGCTGGTGTTCCAATAACTCCGTACAAATGTCTATACACTCATTGTATCTTCGTTTTCTAAAATAACTCAGAGCTTTGTACAAAGGATCCATGTTTACTCGAGAAATACTTTTCACATTTTATTCAATTCTCGCAACACGTGTTTGTGTTGTTGGTTGCTACGACTACGGATAAACACAACATTGATCTAATGTTATAGTCCGTTCACTCTCGCAACCGACTGACGTCATAGGCCACGTGACAATTCTTATAAAATGGTCAAATTTTACAAACAAAAATCGAATATTTTGAAGGAATGTCAAAATTCTACAACGAAAAAGCAGCTTATTATACCTACAAGGTTGTATTCAGAATTTTATGTAGAATCTAAATCTTTAAAAATATACGGGGTGTTCCATCTAAAATAAGGAAGTTGATGTCACTTCTGGCTAACAGGAAGTAATAAAAATTCATTATTTATGTAGTTTAATGCGCCTTTGAATGTAGTTCATAAAACTATAATATAAATGTATACAATTTTTTGGGGGTGCGCCTGTTTTTTGCAAGTGTGAGCTGCGCTAGGTGACCCGTTTCCTGTCTGCAAAAAATATTGCGCCGGTAGAAACCCATTCCCAGCTATGCGAAATCTATGGAGACAAGTGTATGAGCCTACAACACGTGCTCAAATGGTGCAGAGAGTTCAAAAACGGGCGTACTGACGTCCATGATGAGGAGCATTCCGGACGTATCTGCGTGACTTGGCGGCAGATTTTTTGACTCGGGCATTCAAAAGCTCATACACCGCATGCAAAAATGCATTGACCGCAGTGGCGACTATGTAGAAAAATAGCTGAAAGTCTGAACTTTCCAAAAATGTACGCATTTATGGAATTAAACATGTTTTACACTGTGAAAAATCACTGGGAACCTTACTTTACGGACAACTCTCGTATGTCTTACAGACGTTAATACGATCGCTGTGTTGTATGGGCTTATTGTATTAAAGTATATTTTTACATTAAAATCAGTATCAATATAGTATCTCTGATACAGCCAGAGACACCTATCATCTAGTTCCTTACACATTCTGACCGCTAGAAAAGATCATGCTGGCACACCTAGTTATTCTATATCCATGATTGGAATCAATGTTTTCATGCATCGCCACATCTAGTATGTATAAATTTATGAAACACACGAACTGATTGTCATTGTAGTGACAATTTAATTCAAAATGACTGCGCAATCTGGGCAAAGGACTTTAAACAAAAATTTTCAAAGTGTAGCTAGTCATAGGACAGAGTTGGAGATATCTTCTGTTAAATTGCATAATCTACTAACCGTCAAACAAATCGTTGCAATGAAAGCACGTTTTGAAAAAATACCTGGCAGATACATGAGCAAAAATACGTTCCGGAAGGATTTAACTGAGGTCGCCCGCATTTCCATGAGTGATGAAGAATTTGATACTTTGTGTCAGCAAATGAGCTTCATCAGGTACAAAGACACTGATCTGACACCACATTAAAACGCACGTCTACCTGTTCAAATCCGCTATAAAATGTACTAGAGTAAAATTCAAATAGCTAGAACCCTGCGCGAAGTACGAATTCTCGTCTTAGAGAGAGAAGCATAGATGATAAACAAGAGGAAACTACGCTACTGTCTGTTCTACAGAACATCAGCTTCAATATCTGTTATTCTCATGCTGACATTCGTAGTGTTTTGCTTCTAGTCCAGTAACATAGTACATCGTAAGTTGCATCAAGTGGTGGTAGTAGGTTTCTATTTTTTTTCTTGTATAGGATGTGACTGAGATGCAAAATCCAAGTTTTCGACCTCGCAACCCTCCGGAACACTTTTGAATATCTCAAAAACTGCTAAATTTTTGCACTTTTTTCGGATTCTTACCATTTTGACTATGAAGGAGCACGATTTCGACAAAAACCATTCAATACATTTTTAAACTAGATTAAATTGTCTACAATCTAAAACCAGAATGGGCTCGGTAGCCCTAATAGTTTCCGAGATACAGCTTTTCAAAGTTTGGCAAAATATACAGATTTAAAACACGAACGAATAATGATATTGACTTCCGGTTTGCAGCACTGAATTCCTCGTACTTTTTTCTATAAGATATATTCTGTCAAAAAATTTCAGTGGCCTTAGTTGAGCTGAAATTTAAAGTTTTTCCCCGAGAGAATATAGTAAAATTTTTGTTTATTCTTTTGTTTATTGTGTTTAATTAACTATAATATCTGAACGAATAATGATATTGACTTCCGGTTTGCAGAACTGAATTCCTCGTACTTTTTTCTATAAGTTACATTCTGTCAAAAATTTTCAATGGTCTTCCTTAAGCTGAAATTTAAAGTTCTTCCGCGAGAGAATATAGTAAAATTTTTGTAGAATAGAAACGGTTGGTGTTTCAAATCTGTATATTTTGCCAAACTTTGAAAAGCTGTATCTCGGAAACTATTAGGACTACCGAGCCCATTCTGGTCTTAGATTGTAGACAATTTAATCTAGTTTAAAAATGTATAGAATGGTTTTTGTCGAAATCGTGCTCCTTCATAGTCAAAATGGTAAGAAACCGAAAAAAGTGCAAAAATTTAGCAGTTTTTGAGATATTCAAAAGTGTTCCGGAGGGTTGCCGAGGTCGAAAACTTGGATTTTGTATCTCAGTCACATCCTATACAAGAAAAAAAATAGAAACCTACTACCACCACTTGATGCAACTTAGGCCCATTATAACCATGACAAAGTTACTGGACTATTCGTGTAACCCTGCGAATTTTGTAATTGATTGTGATTGAGTTATATTTTAGTTTTGTTTGAAAATTAAGTGAAGTGCAGCGCAGCATATACTCGCTAGCTCCGCTTTTGTAAAACGGACAGTACATGACAAGTTCTGTCTTCTCGCGCAGTCCAGGGTTCTAGCTATTTGAATTTTACTCTAGAGCTGATGTTCTGTAGAACAGACAGTAGCGTAGTTTCCTCTTATTTATCATCTATGCTTTTCTCTCTAAGACGAGAATTCGTACTTCGCGCAGGGTTCTAGCTATTTCAATTTTACTCTAACGTAGCGAGTGTTCTGTGTAATAACAGTTGTGCCTTTTTTTAATAAAAAATTGTACATGATTATTATTAAAATTACCAATTTATGCAAACTTTACACGGATATAAATATGTCAGGCTATGCATTTTTCAACTTCTTCATCAGGTACAAAGACAGTGATCTGACGGCATCCACTTATTTGCCCAAACTGTTTTACTGTCAAACGGTCATTTGACCGAACTTTTATTCTTATAACCTGTTATTTCACCAAACGAAGTATATCTTACAAGGGTAGGTATTTGGCCGAACTGTTATTTTACAAATCTGTTATTTAACGAAACGTTGTTAAACCAAAACGTTATTTGACTAAATCGTCACTTGACAAATCGTCATTTGACCAAATTGCCAAAGCGACAGACGCTAGTGATATCTTTAATACACTAGGAGATCCACTTATGTATCCAAACTATTTTATGGTCATTTTACCGAATTTTTATTCTTATAACCTGTTATTTCACGTTTTGCTTTAACAGTGTTTCATTAAATAACAAATTGGTAAAATACTAGTTTGGTCAAATAAGATAAGATAAACTTCGTTCGGTAACTAAATAAGGTGTATTATACACGGTTTCCCAAAAGTCCCGAGACGGAGCTATATGTTTTGAACGAATGAAGAAAAAAAACTAAAGCGTTTGGACCGAAGAAGGTGCCAAAAATATTAAAATTAAATTCTTGAAAGAATTAAGATATCGGGTTTTGGTTTATGGGGGTGTTTCTTTATTACCTTTAAAGTAAGGTGAAACTCGACAGAGGTTGCAATTTAAAAATGTTGGGGTGGTCATCCCCTAAAAAACTCCACGTTGCAAGGAAATTCTAAACTATCTGAGAATGTAGTTTTTATGACTCTTTAGTGATCCCCAAATTTTCAATTTTCGTTTAAAACTTATAGCTCCGTCCCGGAACTTTTGGGAAACCTGTATAACTTTGAGTATACATACTAGAGGGTTGTCCGGAAAGTAAGTACCGTTTCATTCTACTGCCACCGCAGCGCTAGTGTCGCAGTTCCGCGGAAGCTCACTCGTCTCTCTGGTTCATTGGTCATTCACTGATACCATTATTAGCCGGTTTATGTTGTGTTTACATATGATAGTAAGCGTTCAAAATGTTTAAGACAATACCAGATCCCGCCGACTGTGAAGTGCGTTCTGTAATACGGTTTTTGAACGCAAAGAATGTTAAGCCAGCTGAAATTCATCATCAACTTGTAGAGTATTTATGGGGAAAATGTAATGACGGACGGAATGGTGAGAAAGTGGGTTAGGCAGTTCAATGATGGACGAACCAACTCATCATTGATAACAGAAGGCCGCCCACAGCGCGTTTCGTCATGAACATTGGTCGGCGGGATCTGGTATTGTCTTAAACATTTTGAACGCTTACTATCAAATGTAAACACAACATAAACCGGCTAATAATGGTATCAGTGGATGACCAATGAACCAGAGTGACGACTGAGCTTGCGCGGAACTGCGACACTAGCGCTGCGGTGGCAGTAGAATGAAACGGTACTTACTTTCCGGACAACCCTCGTATTACATAATAAATAATATTTTTGAATGTAGGACTACGGCTGAACTTGTAATACATTGGGAAGAGTTTCTAACGTATGTAAGAGTTGGTTTAGATTTAGAGCATATTGAAAACTTGTCTGGTAAATTAAATCTTCCTATTTGTGGAACTCCAAAAGAAGTGAAAAGTTACCATAGACTGCCCGTATCTAGAATAATATTTGTTCCTGAGGTACATCAAATCGATCGACTGGTGAATCATTCGTATGGAGTCTATGCGACATGTAGTAGAGACGGACTGATTAATTATTGGTCTTTGGATATGGAATTAGAAAGAACCGTTCATTCCAAATCTCCACAGCTAAAGTCACAGCAAACCTGGATAACAGACGTAGTTTCACTATCGGATGTGAACGTGATATGCACTTGCAGTACAGAAAGAGATCTGCGATTTTACGACACTACTGCGAAGAAGTTTGAACTTAGAGTTTATATCACAAGTTTAGAAGACATGATTACAGCCATGTATTATACATTCTACACTGATATTAACAAGGAAAGCAGACTCATTATAGGAAATGCAATAGGAAAGGTTATACACATTAGTGTTGACTCGAGAGATAGAGGACCTTTCAAGAGTTTACCCAAGGCGCCATTGCGAACCACTACTTATGCCCAGTTCCTAAAGGGCTCTATTCCCGGTATGAAAGTTGAAGAAATTCATACAGAACATACTGACTGGGTGCGCCAAGTCTCTTATTATGAAAGCATTAATTGCTTGGTTTCCATATCATCCTGTTCTAAGGAATCTATGCTAATACATAGTTCCACAAGCAAAAAGGACATTAATTATTCTTTTAGTGTTCTAAAGGGATTCACATGTTTTGTAATCGCGGACGGATTACACGCAGTCATAACTGGAGGACCTGATTTCATAATACGTCTTTGGAATCCGTTTAATCCTTCCAGACCTATAACAGTCTTACGAGGTCACCATAGTGGAATTGTTGCTATAGTCTTGCAAGACGATAACCGAGTCCTTATAACTCTCGACAAAGATAAATGTATCAAAGTCTGGGATGTCACCGAACAAATCTGTTTACAGGTTAGTATGCATCAAAACTATCGTTCACGACGTTGTTTATCCAATAGAGTCGAAGTTGAAATATTGTCGTGTTTGAGGGTTTCAAAAGTGATCTGTTGATTGATTTCAGTGGGTACTTTGGTTGAATTGAAGAACCAGAGTCAAGGGTTGTTGTAGGCATGAATTACACTCGTAGAAAAAATATTTGACTAAATTAATTTTATTTACACGTCTGACTTCTACAACTGTTGATTATTTTTATGAGGTCACTTTGATAATAAAGCTGGATTTATAACACGCACAGCACATAGAAAATAATTTAGCATAACATAACATATGAATTGGTCATATGGAAATTAGTAAGACGCACAGCGCATCGCATAGAAAATAATTTAGCATAGCACACGAATTGACCAAATTTTCCTATGCGCTGTGCTGTGCTTCGGGTTTATTCGTTGCATTCGTGACAGTTCGTTGTAGTTAACTTCTTACACGCACGCGCATTCGTTGTTCATTATATTAATAATTTTTGAAAAATAGTCAAAACAAAATCACAAATCCAACCTACAAAACAGTTGTCATAACGTCATAAGACAACACTGTAAGACAAGGACTTCTTCTTTTACTTTGTATAGCAATCTGTGTTTGTGTGCGGCTTATAAAACCCCTCTAACGAAAATGCTATGCGCTGTGCTGTGCTATGTTGTGCTAAATTATGTATAGGTGATAATAGAACCAAATAAACAATCTTATATTAATGTATTTCGAACTTCAATCAATCAAATTTGTATATAAACACTGATAAATTCTAAGCCACTCTAGCCATCTTTTTCAAGCCTGTCAGTCGCATTGGCACGTTTATTCCTCTCTTATAATATTTTTCTCCATGACTAAATCCTTCCATGACGTTATTGTTGCGTAGTGTAACGTCACAACTCTCGATGTATCTATCGTTTCATAGCTTCGTGAGTCTCAGAAGACCGCGTTATAATATTCAGTAAAGAATTCAGTCAGAGATCACCCAAAACCGATTACCTAAAAGTGATTTCAGCCTAAATAGGCCGAGGATATGTTCGAGGTCTATGTATAAATAACGTTTTTATAAATGTTTTTAGAGTTATTTTGGAATGCCGTATAGTTTAGGAGAACGAACACCTCTATGTACATATTACAATCCATGCAGTCGGCAGTTTTTCGTGGCTAGTAATAGAATTGCCTACATTGAAGTGTACCCGCTTCTAAATGGCGAATACACTGATGGAATCTCCCACAGTAAAGAAGTGTCTGTAATCTTGTACAATTCTTTGTTCAAGACAATTATCACGTGTGGTTTTGACAGTTTTATTGTTGTCTGGAACCTTTGGCAAGGAAAGTAAAATATCAAACGTAAAAATATGAAATATTGAATGTAGAATGTAATAAATATGAAAACAGGTAAAAGAAATGTGTTTATCCAGAAGGCTCACACTATCCAGATGTATGGAGAGATTATACCCGTGGCAATCACTGCTGCTGCGTTTGATCCTAGTTGGCAGTTTCTTATTACTGGAGCCAGTGATGGAACCTTAAAGGTTATTCAAATTTTCATCATGTTTACTATGACACCTGAAAGCAATTTGACTCGAAAAACTGTTTTCAAATCAAATCACGACACAGTATAATCCGTGAGCCAGCTGCAAAACCCTGACCCATTTGACCAAAATTTTCAGTATGCTCTATAGAATCTAACCATTTGGTTAAACCAAAAAGTGCACGTCTGCCATTTGGATCTGGGTGGAATTGAAAATAACGTCCATTAAAAAAGAAAAGTAAATGATGGAATTTTGACTCATGTGACCAAAATTTGCTTTTTTAACCCATTATACTAGATGGGAATACAAAACAAAAGATATCAGTCTTTCACTCGTACGTGGTCGGGTTGTCCCGGCAGATGAATTTTAAAATTTAAAATTAGCAGCCCGAAATTTGACTCATGTGACCAAAATTTTCTTTTTTTCACATGATACTACAATGAAATGCAAATCAAAAGGTGCCAGTCTGCCACTCGTACGTGGTCGGGTTGTTCCGGCAGAAGAATTTGAAAATTTAAAATTTAACGACTCGAAATTTGACACATATGTGACGTCTTTCGATTTGCATTTCTGTATCTAGTATCATGTGATGAAAAAAATGTTGGTGACAAGTCAAATTTTGGGACGCATGTTTTAAATTTTTAAATTCGTCTGCCGGATCAACCCAATCACGTACGAATGACAGACTCGCATCTTTTGATTTGCATTTCATTGTAGTATCATGGGATAAAAAAGAAAATTTTGGTCACATGAGTCAAATTGCGGGCTGCTTATTTTAAATTTTAAAATTACTCTGCCGGGACAACCCGACCACGTACGACTGGCAGACTGGTATCTTTTGATTTGTATTCTCGTCTAGTATAATGTGTTGAAAAACAAAATTTTTGTCACATGAGTCAGAATTCCGTCATTTACTTTTCTTTTTTAATGGACGCCATTTTCAATTCCACCCAGATCTAAATGGCAGACGTACACACTTATTGGTTTAACCAAATGGGTAGATTCAATAGAACATACTGAAAATTGTGGTCAAATGGGTCAGTGTTTTTGCAGCTGGCTCACGGACTAGTAGGTGTCTTTATTTTATTAAACAATATTTCTTTTCAAATTGCTAGGCAACAAGGTTACAATTCAAACAGAAATTTATCCGGCGAAATAAAAAGTTCTGGTGTGATAATTCCACTCATATATTTTTTATCCAACAAAAATTCATGATTTTACCTAGTTACCTTGTTTATTTTGATAAAACACCCTCACACAAATTTTTTCGCACCCTTCTAGCCAATAGACTGCTTTATTTGTAACTATGCTAGCAACATGGTATTTAACCAACATAACCTTGGTTTCTGTTTTTTTACCGCCTTCTAAATTACTAACCGCTTTTATGTTACTGCCTTGGTAACAAAAAAAATGAATAACTGCCCTATTAGGTATGGAATTTTGTAATAAAAACCTGCATAAGAAACATGGCAATCGACAGCGACTGTCAAATCTTCGCCATAGTGTGGCTGCCATACAGGTACCTCCGTGGGGCTACTACAGCCCTCAGCTAACTCTGTGCTCTGTACAGGATCCTGGTGATGGGTGAGAACCGGAACGTGACGGAGTTCGCGGACTGCGAGGACATAGGCAGCAGCAACTACAAGTCGTGGATGTCGCGGCACCAGGACGACATCCTCTGCGCTGCCACCTACCTCCCCACCACCCTTGTCACCGCCAGCTACGGCGGGGAACTCGTCTTCTGGAGGTTGGAGACTGGACAGCCTTTCGGGTAGACTTAGTTTTAGTCCACGCTAATAGTACAGGGCATCATAACTTGCTTTTTAAAAATGCGTGCCATTTAGGCTGCAGGGATCGTAGTGGGGAGAGAGTGATTTCATTAGACAATATGTGACAGCTACTTTGACATTGACAGTACTTATTCCACGTATATCAAGATGCCTAGCATGATAACTCCATTGTCATATATTTCCCTATGTTCGCATTTCACCTCCACCAACCTGTATATACCGGGTGTAGAATTTTTTTCTGACCTATAGGAAATACAATGTTAAAATTTTAATTTCGCTCTAAACTCTAAACTCTAAACCTATTGATTTTAGAGTAAAAGTGTAAATACAAAAGATGTTCAGAATATAAAACTGCATCGTATAAGCTTCAATTTTTTGTTCAAATCGATTTCTTTCACGAAGTAAACATGAAATAAAAATTAACAATTTAGGCTAGTAAAATTAAACAAAACAAAAATATTTATTCCGTCACACTGACAGTTGACAGATTTGAAATTGTTGTTCTAACTGATTTATTGGACCATAAGAAGGATTCATTAATCAAAAAACTAAATTAATAATTATTTTCTTTTCCTTCTTTTCTTCCTAAGGTACATTTTATCGTAATTAATTGAAGTGTTTATTTTTGTTTGATCTGACTAATTCATTTTATTTTTCATGGCACTCTGTAAACAGCGCGAATATGTCAAATTTAATTTAAGTTTATCTCGTGACAGGAACGTTTCATATCAATAAATAAAGGCAGTTTTTTATTCTGAACATCTTTTGTATTTACAGTTTGGCTCTAAAATCAATAGGTAAAAACTTAGAGCGAAATTAAAATTTTAACATTGTATTTCCTATAGGTCAGAAAAAAATTCTACACCCGGTATATAGCCTCCCAACTGTATTAATTTATTTATAGATTTGTTGTTTAAAGTATTCCCTTATGCATAATATTAATAATATCCCTATATACTAATACGAAATGATTCTTATTCTTAATTTTAAAGAAATAATTAAATTTTAGAATGTACAACGTAGCAAACCCTACGGAAAGGACGAAACAGCTATTCGCGGGTAATAAGGCGCCTGTCAAAGAAGAGGCAACAAAACTAAGATTAAAAGCCAGATCCCGACTAAAGCAGAGGTTTCTAATTGTTTATATTTCAAAATTCATCTTCTTAAGGTGTTCGTCTACCCTAACATTTTACAGCGTTACAGAGGTGTACGCCTCCCACGTTTACTTTAGTTATAATTGAAATATATGGTGCTTTTACATATGCTGCCGTCCTTAGGAAAAATGTCCTATCTGCAAAAATTTTATTTTAGCTATTATTTTATATAAAAATTTTTGTGGAAACATCTATGCGGATTTTTACTATTAAAATTGCTTTATATAAATATAATAACAATGAATAATAAATTCTACCTTTTCTTAGAGCAGCTGGACATTCTATTTTGGTATATTTATAATAATTTATGCAGATTACAAAACTCTCAAAATTTGCAGATAGGACATTCTTCCTAAGGAGGGCAGTATGAGTGTATTAACAAAGGATGTCTTAATGCCTATAGTTTTTTATTTTTTGTCTTTGGCCCAGGAATTTGAAGTAAAAAATATTTAAAAATGACGTTTTTTGTCATTATTTGATATGATTTTTTTCGGTCATTATAAATGGAAGAAAATTTTAAAAAGCAAGAAGCCTGCAGATAACCTTCCTTTTTCGAATTTTTGTTTTACTTAATTTCTTTAAAAATACAGACGTTGTTATGGGAATACTGGAGCCATGTTTACAGTATTTCTCGACTTCAAAAAGACATTGCATAGCTAGGATGCGGCAAAGTACGAGTTTCGGGCTGGGTTCGGGCAGCCGTAGCAGTGGGGAAGAGACTGAATTAGAAAAAAAGTAATATCGAGAGTATTTTAGGAATTCGAAAAATAGGTAGACGAGATCCTTAAGCCGTGAATTTTGTTGAAGGCAGAAATTAAGATTTCAGGTTCTTGGATAACTTAAAACCGTTTTCAGATAGTTATTTTTACGCACTTTATCTGCATTAAATTCTGCAAATAGGAACAAGTAACAGGCATAAAAATATAATCAAAAGAATCAGTAGAGTTTCTAGAAACACAGTTTTTAATATTATATTATAATTGATATGGTCTATTTGAAATTGTAATTTATAGACAAATATTTAAGTAAAACCAATAGTATCCAAGAACCTGAATCATTATTTCTACCTTCAAATCTTTATATAAATAACGCTGTTCTTTCTGCATTACAGTCGATACACTGTTACCGAAGAAACAAAAACTAAATATTATAACGTCGAATATCGCGAAAGCAATCGTCGATTCAGAATATCAGTCAATGTCATGGTTTGTTTCATTGCGAGAGCTGTGCATCCTCACATAGGTTTTTGTATTAAAAATTACACTTCTAGGAAAATAAGAAATACAAATAAAATATAGATAAGTCTTATGAGTCGTGCTCGCAGCTTCGAATATAAAACACGTATTGTGCGCAATTATGCAAGCAATCCTTCTCCTTAAAATACTTTTTAAATATTGCACATTTATATTCTGATATTCAGAAAAATATCCAATGAAATTGTTCCATTTCTGATCACGTGTGCGAAATTGACCAACGAGACCAACATTAAACTGACAGCAACCCACGAGGCATTATCACTTATGTCAAAATGACAGAATTATTGATTTAATAGTACGAGGCATATCCAGAAAGTAAGGTGACAAGTGCTCTGAAGGGTGCAGGGAATTTTTTTTTCAAAAGTTGGCATACCGGCGTGTAGGGGGCTTCGTAACGGTCAAACCGAGCCCTGGTTCAATTCAATCCGTTGAGAAATGCCGGCACAGGAGGAGCTTTCGTCAACCTCCGCAGACGCCGTTCGCTCCACTTCCTCGGTCATCAATTTCCTCCGCGGCCGAAATCCATCGTCAACTTGTGGAAACCTATGAGCCTGAGGTAATGTCATGTCAGCACGTTTACAAGTGGGTTAGGTTGTTTAAAGAAGGTCCCACTAACACTCATGACAAAGAAATGAGTGAGACCGTCGCCCGCGGACTCTTGACGCAAAGTGAGGAACCTCGGCCGGCGGCCTCACTCGTTTCTTCGTCATGAGTGTTAGTGGGACCTTCTTTAAACAACCTAACCCACTTGTAAACGTGCTGACGTGACGTTACCTCAGGCTCATAGGTTTCCACAAGTTGACGATGGATTTCGGCCGCGGATTCTGGACGCAAAGTGAGGAAATTGATGACCGAGGAGGTGGAGCGAACGGCCTCTGCGGAGGTTGACGAAAGCTCCTCCTGTGCCGGCATTTCTCAACGGATTGAATTGAACCAGGGCTCGGTTTGACCGTTACGAAGCCCCCTACACGCAGGTGTGCCAACCTTTGAAAAAACCCTGCACCCTGCAGAGCACTTGTCACTTTACTTTCTGGATATGCCTCGTAGTTAAAATGATTTTCGTGTTTTCAATAAATAATTAAATTACAACTGCGAAAAAAATTCTAAGAACAACCAATCAGAATATAGAACGAGATTTACTTTTGACGTCTGATGTCTAAGATGACATTGTTATTTTCAAATTGGGGATCATCTTTGTCATAGAGACATTTACAATTTTGCACCATGTCAATAAATGCTTCGTCAGCCATTTATAGACCAGGATTATTATATAAGGCAACTTTAAGTAAACCAAACAAAATATACGTACAAGCGAACAAACTGACAATTATGACTGATTCTGACTTCTGATGATAATTTCAAAACTAGTTTGTTTTACTAGGCTAACTAAAACATTAATTTTTGTTACAGTTGCCAAAACCAATCAACTATAACTAGTAACTATACCTACTAACCACGGTTACTAAAAGATTGGGACACATGAGCTGTTAACGTGGTAAAAAAGTCTCTTTCTAGTGTGCTTTGAGAGGGTGGAGTGATGCAGTATAGTCACTGACAACAGCTGACGAAACAAGATGGAGGACATTCGTTTGTTTACATTACAACGTTTGTGTGGTGTAAAACTGGTGTTACATCAGTCAATCAACAACGATCAGTTTTAGCCAGTGACCTCTATATACATAATGGACGTGCGTCTTGGGTAATATATGTGTCTCCACCGAAAACGCAACTCGCATAACTGGTGGACTGGGGTTTTCTCTCAAATTTTTGTGTATAGATAGTCCAAGCAATGTTGTCCATTTTTTGTTCACATATTTCATGCAAAAATAAATATTACAAAAATTTTGAAGATAAATACATTAAATACTGGTTTTACACTTACAGAGTAAAATAAAGCAATAAAACATAAAGTTACAAATATTGTCTTAGTCCTCTTGGCTGTGTCTAACTATATTCAGTTGACGCGATGCGCACTTATCACTTTTAGAAAGAGAGGTCCAGTCCACCATGACAGATAACTGGAGACAGCCCCTTACATTGTATAGATCAGATATAGGCATCGCCTACGTTATTATTCAAGACCTGGAAATACAAATTTCGTTGCTAGGGACAAGTGAATGCTAAATTTGGTCGATTGAGGGCGCTTTTAAGGGACCCGGTTTAAGACCGGAAGTGTGAATTATGAATTAAGTTATCTGTGAAATACGTTAAAGCAAAAAATAATCTGTCACATCGCTGTCACATCATGCATTAAAATGTCAGAATTAAAAATTAAAATTAAATAGTTATTAAAATGATGATAATAACACAATCAATAATAATATAGAGCATATTTTTGATACATTTTAAAATTGATTTATTAATAACCGGAACCGGGTCCATTAAAAGCGCCAATACGGCAAATATTTGCAACAAAAATTGTTCCCCAATGTTTTGTTAGCAACCGGCCTGCATTTCCAGGCCTTGAATAATAACGTAGGCGATGATATAGGAGACGCAGGTCCATTATGCATATAGAGGTCACTGGTTTTAGCATTCCAACTTCAGATTGCTCCGTTTAGTTAAGAAATCAACTATAGTGATGCACTTGTGACATCTATAGAACTAATTTTAAGAGGAAAAAATTTGACCTTTTGTTTATAATGGTAACTATAGGAAGTGTCCCAACCTATCTTCTAGTAACCGTGCTACTGATACTGAATATTTTTTGACAGATGGTTTAACCAATCATATTGCGTCATGATGACGTCAAATGACGTAATGCAACCAATAGAATTGAAAATGTAAAATGATGTATCTGACAACATAATTTTGTAGATTAGGTTTTATTTTGTTACGTTAGTTACAAAAAATAAATAAATTTGTCACATGAAACGTCAAAAATGTTTAGCAAAATGAGTCGTTTTGGTAGTATTTTTAAGAAGAAAAATATTCTTCCTAAATACCATTCGAGATAATAATTTTTTGAGAGAATTTTTGTCTATTCCACGGCAACTTATTGCAATTTCACTCCACAAAACATCATCTGACAATTCCCCTCAACTTCGTTTCGGGAAATTGATAGATGATGTTTTGTGTCGTGAAATTGTTAGAAATAAGTTGCCGTGGAAACGACAAAACAATTCTCAAAAAATTATCATCTCTTATGGTATTACCCCTGACTATAACTATACTAATTTCGTATTGTGAATGAGGCTTTATACTTGATAATGTCACAAAGAGACAGATGTAACTTTTTCCATTCTCTCTGATTGACTGAGATGTTTATATTAGTCATTTTCATATTCCTTTATGTCTTATATGTTTATTTTGATTTGAGGCTGTTATGAGACCTTTCATAAGAATCTATTTGTTAGATTGTATTTGTATTTTCCAAGCTGTGAATGAGGGTTAAGTAAGTGATGATTAATTGTATTCTTGTGCAGCTACGCTAGCAGTAGCTTTAGACAACGGAGAGATTCAAATGTGGTCGATCCATCCCGGTGGTGGTTATCTAACTCAATTTAGATGCGTTCATAATCAGAAGGATTACGTAGTGTCGCTATGCACTGACGAAAAGAACCAATATCTTTTTACAGGTACCTATATTTCTATTATTATAATACAGACAAACTAACAAGCTGTATTGAAACTTAGAGTACTTATATACGCTAAAATGATAAAGTATGTTTCGTTTTTCCTTAAAATTTAAGTCAAAATTCATATTTTCAGAATAACTAATACATTTTTGAGTAGATAAAGGTTGTCTCCAAATGCCACTTTTTCCTATTTAGCTATTTTGTGAGTTTTTTATACTTTACGTATTTTATAACAAATTTAAAAAAATGTAATAGACCGGGAGCCGACAGGTCAGGTAGGTGTATGATTTGCCACATTTCCAGGCTTTGGTGGTTGATAGCCAGTAATACCCCCACCCCCAAAACGCAAGTGTAGCTTTTACACGGAGCGAATTATCAAACGTGTCAAAAATTGACATGCCCATGGGGAATAGGCCACACGATGATTGTTGTTTTATGTTGTTCAGGAGGTTGCCAAAGCACGGAAACGCAATATGCCATACCAATACGGCGTCGCCTAATGTCCGCCATACTAGCCGAAACGTGTCATTTTTTTACAGTCGACATGTATCATTGGCCACACGCTGTTCTTTGGCGATATTTGTTTGGGATAAAATATAGAACAAGGATATACAAACGCCATACCGCTGGCGTGTCGCTAAGTGCCCGCCATACCAGGGCAAAGATGTCGATTTTTCACCAGGGCCATGTATGATCGGCCACCAAAGCGCCATACCGGTACCGATCATACATGGCCCTGGTGAAAAATCAACATCTTTGCCCTGGTATGGCGGGCATTTAGCGACGCGCCAGCGGTATGGCGTTTGTATATCCTTGTTCTATATTTTATCCCGAACAAATATCGCCAAAGAACAGCGTGTGGCCAATGATACATGTCGACTGTAAAAAAAATGACACGTTTCGGCTAGTA
This sequence comes from Agonum fuliginosum, assembly GCA_947534325.1. Taxonomy (NCBI): domain Eukaryota; kingdom Metazoa; phylum Arthropoda; class Insecta; order Coleoptera; family Carabidae; genus Agonum; species Agonum fuliginosum. The sequence continues at coordinate 508,123 of OX384029.1, forward strand.
TGGCGGACATTAGGCGAAACCTCCTGAACAACATAAAACAACAATCATCGTGTGGCCTATTCCCCATGGGCATGTCAATTTTTGACACGTTTGATAATTCGCTCCGTGTAAAAGCTACACTTTAGGGACGCCATACTTGCGTTTTGGGGGTGGGGGTATTACTGGCTATCAACCACCAAAGCCTCGAAATGTGGCAAATCATACACCTACCTGACCTGCCGGCTCCCGGTCTATAAGTGTTATTATACGCATTTGGAGAAAAGTTTTGTCTAATTTGAAAATATTTTGTTTAAAAATTTTTAATATTGAAACCAAAAACTGACCATTTTGACGAATTGTTTTCCAAAATAGGTAATAGTTATTTGTTGGTCCACCAGGCTGCACTAACCCTATACTTTTACAGTGACAGTGGCAATATTAATGTCACCAACAAAAACGTTACGTAAATTTCCCTAAATCGATTTAGGTATATTGTGTCAGTTTAATTTTAATTTTAATAACAGACACTAAATAGAAAAAATAGAATAAGAACTCATTTTATAAGACTTTTTTCGCTCTTGTCCTTTAGTAAACTCGCCCGAGGGCTCTAAATTTGGACGCGTGCGAAAAAATCATTTTCTTACAATATAAGAATGTGATTGTTCCTACTTTGATAGATTTGATTTTGTAATGTAGGGCATATGTCGGGCTACATAAAGACATGGCACATGGTGAACTACTGTGTACCTAAGGAGGACCATGTTCACATAAGTATGCCTAGATTAAGGTTACAGTTTCCATTTATGTGGAACGACTTCTTTCTTGGAAGGGCTAAAAGGGCGCATAGACAAAATGTACCACTTTTATTAAATAGTTTCAAAGCACATTTAAAACCAGTCACTGGCATGGTATACGTGGATAACGTGAAGATGATGGTTAGGTAAAACAATCATTACTTTTAAAACTTTCCGGTTTCCGCCATTCGATTCTCCTAAAGCCCTGTTCACACATGGAAAATCATAGTTTTGAAGCTAGCAATGAATTAAAAATTATTCTTTTCCAAGACTGAAGATTCAATTTAGCGGCGCCGCTATTTGACAGGCAATTCTCACCAGTATGAATGAATGATCCTTGTGTGAACAGGGCTTTTGGAACAATAGTGGCAATAGTAAATTTTTTTCGATCTCTTTTAAAAGTATTTTCGAACGTCATTATGACAGATAATAAACAAAGTAATACTACTATAAATAAAGGTATAGAGGGAAATGCTTGGAACACAATTTTTGACTTCGTAACTTTGTTTGGACTAGTTAGGAGGTGAACATATCAAAAGTCCTCGCCCGTAGCCCTTAAGCCGAGGTGTGGCGGAGGGTTTGAAAGTATCAGTTTTCGGTTTTTTGCTTATATCTCGGAAGCTATGCGTCCTACCGACAATGAAAGCTGATTAAATTTGCAACAATTTAAGCCCAATCGCAGCTCTGTACGTCCTTTAGTTTCCGAGATATGACACTTCTAAAATTAGCAATTTTTTCAAAAAATTGAAAGTTGAGAAATTTTAACTTTTTTCGTTATTTCTGTGTTTAATTAACTGTAACTTCTGAATGAATAAAAATATTGTCTTCCGGTTTCTTTCATTACATTTCTCTATAAAATACGTTATTTTAAAAACTTTTTAGGGCGTTCATTAAGCCAAAATATCCATTTTTTTTCGACAGAAGTATTCAAATATTTTGTGTTTATTGTGTTTAATGAGCTGTAACTTCTGAACGGATAAAGTTATCGACATCCGGTTTCTTGCATTAAATTTTACGAACATTTCTCCATAAGATGCAGTAAAATCTTTTTTGGGTATTTATTAAGACAAAACACCAAATGTTTTTCCGAGAGAAAATTGAGAAAATAGGGACTTTCAAACCCTCCGCCACACCTCGGCTTAAGGGCTACGGGCGGGGACTTTTGATATGTTCACCTCCTAGCTAGTCCAAACAAACAAAGTTACGAAGTCAAAAATTATGTTCCAAGTATTTCCCTCTATACCTTTTCGTTGACTGGACTACTACACCCAAGTTTTATAATAGTTATTTCAAGAGTTATTTACTTTACAAGTGGACAAAGTAATCTCAACCCACGAGGCCGAAGGCTGAGTGAGATAATTTTCTCGAGTGGGTCATTCCTTTTTGCCCACGTGTAATGTATAACGTTTTATTCAACACCTCTTAATAACTGCTTAAATATTTAAAAAATATCAAGTTCCAACCTAAAACATTTCAACAAGCAAAGTAACAATTTATCCACAAGTGGGTATAAATTTGATCAAAGCCAATAGTGGACAATCTTTTACTTTGTTTGGACCATAGTTATGATGCTTGGATAAAATGATAAATTTGTATTGTAGTTGTAGTTCAGATGGTAGTGCACGTACATGGACGTTAGGTGGCAGATACATGGGAACACTTGGTACTTTTAAACCGTGGACTTTTATATCTCCTACTGTGGAAGCAGATGATACAAGAGAATACCCCCTACCAGCTGACATTCAAAGATGTGCTAGTTTCACTACATTCAGAGTATAAATCATATAGATACAGGGTGTTACTATTTTTTCAAATTCGCAACAATAAGGGTATCTTATTTAAAGTACAGTGAACATTTTTAGTACCACGAGTAGATAGTATTTCTAAATATTTTATCTGATTGTACTGCAACTGTAACACCACAAGTAATTATGTACACAACCTTTTTCAGACCGGAAGCTCATGACAGGTGATGTCTCCGATTTCATACAACATGCCTTTTGGAGGATAGCATATTGTCCCTATTACAACATAGAAATGCGGGTATTAAACCCTTGCACGCTTTCCGTTTTTGTGCATTTCCACTTGCACTGCGAAATTTTCCACCCTTGGGTTAGCGAGAACTGCATGTCAATTTGGTTATACGTGTTTTATGACACAAATATTAATTCTTTTCATCAGCATTACAAGATCACGTGACCGTTTGAACCCTTTGAGATCCTGCGAATCGCATACCTATAATTTTTAAGACTTTAATTTAAAGGGTTTTCTTTGTTAGGGCAATATTCTATCCTCCAAAAGGCATGCTATATGAATTCGGAAACCACCTGTCATGAGCTTTCAGTCTATTAGTAAATGCTGGGTTATTTGCATGACACGCGCCTTAATTTTGCAAATTTTAAAAAAATTCTTTTTGTATACCCTTAAATTTTTTTCAAAGTATTGTAACATTCTGTATAACAAACAATACCTGCTATTGAATCAAATTAAACTACAGGTGTTGACTGGAGGTAAAGTTGAGAAAAGATTATCAAAAAAACAGCAACAGCATCAGTTCGAACAGCAGGGTGACATAAGTGGCAAAGTCTACGGCAAAAGAATTAATCTCGACAATGTGTTAGGGAAGCATTTCGAACTACCTGAGAGAGGTTTCCACCATCACGATATCATATTGACCACCAATTTGCCAGATGTAAATATTCTTATTTCAAGTTATTCATGTATTGTATGAAGGCGCATTTCTTGCTAATGACATTGTGGGGTCGTTTACTACGGTTGCCAATTCTAAATTTTCCCAAAAGCGTACATACAGAAATGTCAATTTAATTTCAATTTTTTTTACGATTTTATTAATTTGCTTCATGCCTGTTGCGTATTAAATTATTCAAATTGTCTTTAAATTGAATTAAACTTTTCCCCTACATTTTAAAAATTAAAAAATATGAAATGACAATTTAAACTAATTGCACTGTGTATTGCGCAGCAGTTTTGCTGTCTCACTCTACACCTGTTGCTTTGTAACTATCGTACTCGCTTTCTCTAACCGGATCCCAAGCATGCGCGCGCAACCGAAATTCAACAGAATAGGTCTATTGCACTGAAAATAAAATATTCCCTATTTGGATTAACTTTTTACATGCATTTTAACAACGAGCTGTGATTCGTTCATTTAATAACTCTTTTGCGGGTTAATGGAGCCACTGAGGATATAAAAATTGTGTGATAATCATTGAATCTTCCTTATTCACCATGTAAGCGTTGGTAGTATACTTACATAACACCCTGTACAACGATGGATTAAAGAAATATTTTTTTTTGAAAATATTGAAGATCAAACGTGTTTAAATGCAAAGTTATATAATGTAGAGTAGTTATAATGTTATAAACAATGAAGCAAGTTAAACAAATTGTGAAAAAAAATTAAATAATTGCTATAGTAGAACGCACGTTATTTAAACCAAATTTTCATGAAATAAATTAAAAATTAAATGGTGGATGAATCCATTGATGTCACAACAATCTATAACTTGCATTATCGATTTACAAATGAATCTTCTCTATAAAAAGGCGTAAAATTTACGTATTTTGTTGTAGGTACCAGTTTACAGTGAAATGATAATGCCTATGTCTGAAAAAATTGAACGTCCCTCTACCCCGGATTTGATGAAAAACCTCAAATTCCAAAAACGAGTGACAATGGAAAAGATACACCCTTTTCGCAGTTAACATTTTACTCTCTAAAAAGTTATATTTATTTAAAATTTGTATATACAAGTAAGTAAATAACATTACATTTTATAAAATGAACACAGTACTATCAAATCCATTATCTTGCACTCTGTCCAAATTGTATAGATAAATATACATTTACCCATCTAAGTATTGGCTTATACAGTTATCTAATTTATTAAGGTGGTGTACGAATAGCTTCAAAACAGCTTCCAACAAAAATAACAGTTTTATAATAAACAGCTTTACCAAATAATGTCATATTTGACAGAAATTTCAATTAGCCCGTGAACATAATATTATCAAGTCAAAAATAATTAGTATAAATATTTAAGTAATAAAAAATGTCATTCCCTAGTTCATAACGTATATTTTAAATATGAAACAATGTACTCATGTATGTTAGAGCTCTACAGCTCTAAAATTTGTGTGAAAACTGACTGAAAAATGTGCATATTTCAAGCCATTCGCACGCCCCTTAATGCATAAGTTATTATCATGATATCATGTCTAGATTTTAAATGCAGAATTTATAAATTCCAATAAAAGTATTGGATATGGGAATATAATTACTATAAATTCAAACTTTGTTATTAATATAATGAGATAAAAATAATATTAACAATTTTAGATCTTATAAAGTCAACAATATTATATTAAAAGTAATCATTTAAACATCACGCAATAAAAATAAAATTAGTTTTCCATTCCTTGTAAAGTGGAACAAGCATCCAATAGCAAACTAGCTTGTCGGCTAAAATTATTCGTTTCTGGTAAATATCGAACTGCATTTTCTGCCAAACGAATTATAGAATCCAACGAACTTGGTGCGCACCAGTTTTTATCCTAAAACAAATTAATAATGTACTATGCGAAAAAAAATTTAATGATATATGACGTGCTGAGCGTAGAACAAAAAGAATTTTTGAAAAATTCGCAAAAAAATGGGATACCACTTAAAGAGGGTTACTACAGTCAGTAAGTACCATTCAGATTTATAAAATAACTAATTTTTGAATAGATAAAGGTTGTCTCCAAATGCGTCTAATGCCCTGTTCACACAACGATTCTTTGAAGATTCTTTCATGCTTCTGAATCCTGGAAACAATTAATTCTCTGTTTTGAAGCTACCAATGAAGATGAAGATTCAATTTCGCGGTGCTTCTATTTGACAGGCAATTCTCACCAGAAACATTTTTTTAATTCAGAACCATGAAATAATTTTCAAAGAATCCTTGGGTGAACAGGGCTTAATGCCATTTTTGCATTAGTGTTGTTTTTTTTATATACATATTTCATCACATATTTAATACAAAAAATTTAAAAAGACGCTTTTGGAGACTACCTTTAGCTATATTAACTGTAAACCTGAAAGCTAAATGCTTATGTGAATGAGGCTTAAGAATTTTGACGCCAAAACTAAAGTCAGTGTGCGAGGCTATTTCTTATTTATTTCACAATAATTAAAAGTAATAAACTATTATTTATTGTTAAATAATCTATGCCTACAAAAAATATTAACGGTTATTTTTTAAATTTGATTTTGCACGCGTATGCTAGTTGTGGTAGTAGAGAGAGATAAAAGTGGCAGGTCTCTCTCTCCAGCCAACTGCAATTCTGAACGCTTCGTCTTATACCGTGAGTGTAGTTTATTTCGCAGAGGGTAAAGAAAAGTGAACAAATTTGGCATTACTGCACTACAGAGGTACATGTATGTATTATAGTATTAGTGGATATAAGTTTTACATTTGAAATATCTGGTCAATTGAAATATCGTTGCCTTTTTGATACTTCATAACCTAACCTAAATTCTTAGATAAATTGACTTTAAAATTAAACATCATTTGTATAAAACTGACGATTCTTTTAAAAATGTAATACAATCTTCTATATTCAATTAATATTGTGCGTTTTTCGTTAAAATCTGTCGTCTGGTTTAGATACATTAATTTAATAACGCACGAATTCTTCCCAAAACTTTCCAGCTCGCCCGTAAAGATTAATTTACTACGCTCGCCACGTAAATAACTTTTAAGGTGTATTATTATTATTAGACTTTGTATAAAACAATACTTGTGCTATTGTAGTAGATTAAAATAAAATATCTACTCATGGTACTAAAATGTTCACTTAACCTTAAATACTTAAGTTACTCTTTTTGTGCGAATTATTAGAAAATTATTTCTGTTCCATACTCAGTATGTCATATTGTTTCCAAGTATGTGAGACTTACTAATGTTTCCAAATATTGAGACAACGATGGACTCAAAGCAACTACCTTTGCTGTGAGATCTTCCGACGATACTAACAATTTTTTTAATTGTTTCGCCGCAATTTCTAGCAAATCGGCACCCAGAGCTTCAGTATTACCGATCGAGGGCAAAATTTCGTCGGATAAATCATTGAATCCATTTGTATACAAAGATATCACTTGATTTCTTCTTAGCAAGTCTGTGTCAATGCCCCAAACGCTTGCCAGTGTGACACATTTTGACATCCAGTTCACATGGTCTAAAGAATAAATCCCTTCGTCTGTAACTCGAACAGTCTCGATACTCGCGTTAATAACTTTCATCAAAAATTGTGTCCGCGTTTTCAGAAGCTTAGGTTCGCTGCTGTGCGTAGATATCTGAGTGTTTTGCGATAAATCGGTGAAAAATAAATTTATTGTCAAACTGTCGAACAAACTTTGCACTGGCTTCATTTGCTTAATGCCGAAAGTTGTCATGATTTGCATCGTCAAGCTTAATTGATAATGGATGTGAAGTAGGGAATCATTTATTTCGGATTGTTGCAAAGCTAGTTCTGTCAATGGATTTCCACCATTTTCCCACAAATTTTCGAACTGTGGTAGGTATTTTTCTGATCCGTAGCATTGTTGTAAAACATCGATAAATGAATCTAAGAAATTCGTACAAAATTCTATAAAAATTGGAAGTTGTAGATCTGTTAACGCTGTGTCTTGTCGACACAAAATTTCTTTAGGAACTTTTCCTACTTTATTAATTAGCTTACAAGCTGATTCAAACGTTTGTTTTAAATGTGTCGTCCATACTAAGTTATATAAACCCTGTTTCATGTGTAAATTAGATATGTGTTCCAAACAATTGGTCATAGCGTCTAAATACGACAAATTTTGTATATCTTTCTGCCACATCAAAGCGTATTCCCAACACATGTTGGCTAAAATTGCACTGGACTCCAAACTGTATGGAAACTGTTTTTTCAATATATTTATATGATCAAACACAGGTTGATTGATATTTAATTTTTTTTGTAACAAAGACGAATTCGGCAGACAGGCAAAATCAACTGATTCAGGTCTGGAAGATGGTTCACTTTCCAATAATTGATTTGGAGCACTACATATCTCATTAACAATAATAAATTCGGGACCAATACCACTCGACGTTAACCACTGAGCTATTAACTCACTAACGGCTCCTTTTCCTTTGTGCAAAATATATTTTAAGCTAATATTAGTCCTTTCGTAGTATAGTTTCGGCAAAGGACAATGGTCACATATCGGTTTGTGCGACAAAATGATATTCAACAATGACACATCTTCTAGTTTGCCGATTAATAGCGTCCATTGGCAGTTTTCTTGTGACAGTTTCTCCCAGATGTCAGTGGTAGCTTCATCTTCAAGGCTGGAAGCAGAACACTGTTGAGCTTCTTTTTCTTGTTCGATTCGTTGGGCCACTGAGCGACACAAGATGGCAGCAGTTAGCGCCGGGAATGGTTTCGCGGAATTTGCCAAATATTCGCGAATTTCTGTCCAGAATAAAGATGTTTTGTTGTATTCTACGCAGGTGTTTTCGACGCTTGTTGTTAGACAGATCATGTGTAATATCTTGCTCAGATTCTGCATTTCTTCTTCTAGGTTTACGTTGATGTCTAAGTGTCTGTTGACCCAAAAGTTTAACGCCATTTTTATTAGATCTATTGTTCTGATTTTGCTTTTAATCATGTGGTCCTTAAAGTCTTCTGTGTCTTTCCGTTTTGTTAATATGAATGATTTAAAAATTTGTTCGGATACTCTATAAAGTTTGTCTTCCGGTATATCTTTTTTCAATGTGATAGAATTGTTTGAATCACTCAAATCAAATATTGATAAATACTCAGTATATATTGCCTTGTTTTCTTCTTGAAACGTTACTTTTGGTTCACTCTGTTTTCTGCCATCATTCAAAGTACTGAGATCTAAAAGTCGTTGTAAATTATTCATTTCTTTATCGGCAATAATAAGTCTCGTATCAATTTTTGTCTCATTGTTAACAACATTTCCGTTTTCAACATCAATATCGTCGTACCCTTCTATAAACATGTAAAAATCAGCAACAAGTTTTAAATTTTGATTCAAAGTAATTAATCTGTGGGTTTCAGTGTCAGAAATATCTTGAAGAGCCAATTTTTCTAAGAAGCAATCCGCCATTATGCAACCAGCTTTCGGATGCATATTTTTGTTTGCTGCAAGCATATCGAAGCACTGCGAACGAATTTCATTAGTTTTGAATTCAGAACATGTAATAGAAACTTCAGAACATAATTTATCCAAATCGTAATCTTCTGATTTTAAGAACAGTTTGAGTCTTTTGAATAAGTGGACATCTCTCGCGCGTTTAGAGTTTTTTTCGGTTAAAGCAAAATGAAACGGAACATTAATTTCTTTGATTTTTCCGTCTGAATCTAACAGAAAGCAATTGACAGTGTTGTTGTGTTTATTTTTTGGGGAGCCATTTCCAAAACCCATCAATCCGTAGCTGGTATAAAGTAGTTTAGAATTTTTTGACGCGGAAAATGTAACGATTTTTGGTCCTTGTTGCAGCGCCCAAATTTCGATAGTACCCTTTTTTGGTGTGTAGATAATTAAGAAAAGAGCTACGCGTCTTTTAGACGAACTTTTGCTTTGCCGATTTCGTTCTTCGTCGGGAACTTGGACAAAAGCACATTGTGCCCCTCTATACCCTTTCCACATTCGCACTGCTACTCCTTTGTAGTTGTCAATAAGTGCAATTCGTCCCAAAGAATCCGTTACGATAGATAACTTTTTATTTGGTGATAAAATTATAGAATCCGCATTTCTCCTAATGTCACATAATCCAAATCGGCAACCGACTGCCTCGGCCGGTTGAATGGTTGTCGGTGGCGTTTTTTCCGCCGCTGATTTTCCGCCCATCAACCAGCCTCTGAAATATAATTCTTATAAGATTAAAACAAAAATTATTTTAAAAATCTACAAAATGCCCTAAAAGTATGAAATAAATTTTTGTGGCAATCGGCAGAGCCATTTTATAAATCCATCGCCGCCATTGTGATTCAACATGACGAAATAAATTTGTGGCGCATGCGTGGTGCGTGGCGGGAAATTTAAATTTTTGTACAACAATAATTTAAATTAATATTTTTTATAAGTTTTACAGTTGAATAATGATATATTTCTCATGTAAATAAATTTTCATTTTCTCAATTTATACTTTTTGAGTTCTGTAGAAAATAATTTAATAAAACGAGCGAATTACATGCTTAAGAAAACTTATACACAAAAATAAACGTTCATATCAAGAATCCAGTGGACACAGAAAATTCATGTAAATGAATATTAAAATATAGAAAAATCTGAGTTGTCTTTATTACGCATGCGTCAAATTATCACAATGTTGAAAATCGGACAAACACGACGAGTATAGTGCAGCCCTTTTAGTGGCCCCCCTTGTGGCAGTTCCACGAGCTGCACGCAGAGGCGTGTTAAATATGTTAGGTTATATTAAAATAAAAAATAAAGTAAAATAAACAACAGATTTGTTCTAAAATATTTTTTGTCTTGATTGTGCTCCGACTCATATTTCGAGTCAAATTAATTTCTTCAAATTTCGGAATGTGAATGTTCCTTTTGAATATTCCTCTACATTTTACATGCGTTTTCTGCATCTGCATCCATCGGATTCTTGCAAGTTATTAGAACTTAAAATCGGGGAAGTACTGTGGAAGCCACAGCAGATTTTTTACTTACGGTAGCGCCGATTTAAGCTTATTAGCAACTGCTTTAGCGACGTCACTTAAGAGAGGCTGCATGCCTCCTTCAAGGGCGTAGTTAAAACCAACGTACGGTTTAGCTCCAGCACCAACCACTAGAGTATTATTAGGAGCCATAGCACGGTACCTCGTGTCGAAACCACCGCAAGTAGACGCAGTTAATAAATGGTTAAACGTATTTGAAGTGTCCAGACCTACTACGGCAACATCATTCAGTTCATACTGATCGCAAATTCCCCATTTCTTGTGCAGTAGCATGTGCGTTGAAGGGAATAAACTGTCTCCCTTAGCTTGAACTGAAAATTATTTTTTTTAATCATTAATGTTTGTCTTTAAACTAGGAGCAGTTAAATCAAAAGTCTGGTGATTGGTGGAATATAACCGTTTTTACACTCGACACATCTAATGGGGTAGTTACGCATTTTCCAATTAATTTTTTTCTGAAGTAATGTATTAAGTAACTAATTTAATAAATGTTTCACGAGTGAAAAGTGTATTATTTTTAAGATACAATTTTTTTTAAATATCTTCTAATTTCAAATTTTCTAGTCTGACGTGTATTGTGAAAACCAATCACAGAGCTCGGCCCTCTTGCGAGTAAACTCAGAACTCAACTGACATTTCTCTGTACAGTCCTTGAAGTGTACAGGCTGACATAAAATTTGTAGTGTTTCAAGAACTATGCGACTTTTTTTCGCAACAACTATTGTTGTGTTTTGTTTATTTACTGTGAAAATGACATATTTAAGAGCGTGCATCTGACTTTTGTCTATACTCCTCCTTGTTCAGAACAGACTATAGCATGTTAGACTTATTTATTAATGTCGTCACCTCTAGCTAATTGACTTCTCACATTTCTTAGAGTAGTGAATAGTTGTGAGCCTTGCAAAACGCAAACGCATTTGGGGTACTGAATGTACAATTCCTCTGGACGGAAATCAGAACCGACTTCAACGTGGGAAGCATGATGTGACTGGCACTTGATACAGTTTACACGCTCGTCATGAAATTGCTCCATAAGTAGCAAAGTACAGTTTTCTGTGAAGAATTTCACTTGGCCAGTTTGTAGACCAACGACGATACAAGTCCAGTCTGGTCCCACCTAGAAAAGAATATTTATTTATGAATCTTTAAATGTACAGGGTGAATTATACATCAAAATAAGATCAAACACGTCATATTTGTGCAATACTAATATGTTGTCGTATGATGTTAAAATTTTGAAAAAAATCCAAGAGAATTTGATAAATTTTAGATTGTTTTCGTATTTTTCTGTTTAATAAACTATAACTTCTGAACGGATACAAAAATACCGACTTCCGGTTTCTTTGAATTAGATACCTACATTATTTTAAAAACTCACGAGAGTCTTTGTTAAACCAAAATTTTAAGATTTTCTCGGGGGAAAAATTGAGAAATTTGCAAATTTTACGTATTTATTGTGTTTAATGAACTCTAACATCTGAACGGATAAAGATATCGACTTCCGGTTTCTTGCACTGAATTCTTCGAATATTTCTGTATGCGATGATACATTATGTTTTTTAAATCTAGATTTACGTATACAGTACACGGCTATAGAATGAAATTTGGAAAATATCTTAAGATATTTTGTTAATGTATATAATAATAATAATAATAATAATAATAATAATAATGTATATTATCGATTTCATAAGATAAAATTATTTTTGTGTATTAATAAACGTATAAATTAGATTTATAAAAATTAGCTCCAAGTTTTGCTAATTAAAGTAACAGCAATTTATAATTAAAATAAAAAATAAAGTAACATAAACAGCTGATTTGTTCTAAACAGCGTTTGAATATTTTTTGTCTTGATTGTGCTCCGACTCATATTTCGAGTCATATTAATTTTTTCAAATTTTGGACTGTGACTGTGGCTTTAAGAGACTATTTCGACGGTTTAAACCTTACCTGAGAACTCTGGCTTTGGGAAGCAATGGGTAAACAAAGAACTGATGTAATCTGATCTGAATCCAATGTGCCAGAAAATGTTATGTGGTACTGGCTCAAAACGGCATTTGAATCCCATTTTGCGGACAATACTATAATTCTGTTATTATTAGCCAATACTATAATCTCTCCTGTGGGCGATATTGACGTGAGGCAGTTGTGTAACCAGCTTTCAGAGCCTAAAAAATTAATAATGGAACATACTGTATTCTACATTAATTATATTATGTACCTCTGTCATCGTTCCATGGAAATAAATATCTTCGTACTCCGGGTATGTCAATTATATTAGCAAATAATTTTATTTGGCAGGACATTCTAGCATGTTTTATAAAATATTATCACTGTCAGCACAGCTGTCAATTTGTGTTGTCAATTTCATTTCCTTGTACCATAATACAAGAACGAATTTTCCCTAGAAGTGCTAGAATGAATGGACTATACACATGGACGTCACAGGCGGGGTAAGTGAGCACTTCCCCCCTGAAATCAATGGACTGCTTATGAGATATTTATTTCTATTAATTATGTTAGGTCGAAAACATAAATATAAAAACAGAGCTCAAAATGAAATGTAAAATTAGTTTAATTCATTTTTTGATTTTAAATCATTTGAATTGAGCCATTTCAAAAAGAGTTAATTAAATCCTTAGAACTTAAGCCCTTTCGAAAAAATGTATTGGAATTGTGAATTGGTTCTAGGGCTTAATTCGTTTTAAATGAATTAATTCATTTTTGAACGAATTAATTCATTTTCAAACGAATTAAATCATTAGAAATGAGCCTAATTAATATTTAAAATGTCATATTCAACGACAACTGGTTCTTGTAGTTTTTATTGCTGTTATTTTTAAGAAACTGACAGATGTTTACTTTCGCACAAGAGAGTCGGTAATCGCCATTTTTTACACAATCTATCGTAATATAGTTTCGGTTTTTGAATTGAAGGGGTTAAATTTACAATTCATTTTGAATTGTGAATTAATTCCCTTTTTTAAGTGAATTATGAATTGTAATTGCTTTTTGTGTTTGTTGTGAATTATAGAATTAATTTCTTTTTTTTGAGAATGGACGATTGTCTGTCAGCTGACATGGTGAGCAGTAGAAGGTATTTTAAAAACGGTGACAGATAACAACACTAACTACTATGAAGTTAGATCTAATTGGTTACTTACTACTTACTAGTTTCACGACGATCATAGTAATCATCAAGCATGTGCGCATATCGATACTATCGTCCATTTACAAATATCTGGGGGCGCCACTGGAATGGACTGTACGCAGGGAAAATTTACAAGTCCAAATTTCAGTTGACAATCAGTTAGTAATTTAAATGATTTGTCATTCAAATATCAAGATATAATAGTTAAATAATTATTTTAAAATGTCGGAAATAGTTAAAACATTAGTAGAAATGGGTTTCGACGAAAAGAAATCGTAAGTAATCGCATTTATTTACAATCGGTACATTGTAACCTATATTCTGAAGTTGTCAATGTTATCTGAATTATTTATTTTGCGCATTTAGCGAATTAGCAGTAGCAAAAACCGGTGGTCGAGATGTGCAAGAAGCAATGGACTGGATTTTATCTCATCCAGACGTAGAACCAGAACCAGAGGAACCGGCAGTTCCAGTGTCTGCGTCTACCAGCACAGACGCAGAAAAAGAGGCTGACGTCGCTACAGAAGACGCTGCAGCGACAGCAAAGTCGCTGAAATGCGACGAATGCGGCAAACTCTTCAAAACGCATTTAGAAGTAGAGTTCCATGCGGCAAAGTCCGGCCACGCAAGCTTTTCAGGTAAAACTACTGCACGGCGCCTTGTCCACATTTGATTTTTTCACGCTAGATGGCAGCATAGGTGTTAAAACACCATGTTAGCCTTATTACAGCGGTTCTGAAACAATGGTTTCTATACAAAACTTGTAACAAACTTTAGCGAATCTTGTGGGACTGTACTCAAAATATGGGGTCATACTCGTACATCGTACTGAAACAATGGTTTTTATACAGGTGATCATAAATTATTGACCGTCACGTAACTTGGAGAAGTCCGATTTTTTATCAAAACTATGTTCCGCGGAAATAAGTTAGTACTCATTGCTTTATATTATTTTGACAGAAAGCAAGTGAAGAACACTATTAATAATAAATAAGAAATCTGTAATTTTATTGACATTTTAAGGTTAAAGTGGCAAAAATAAAACGATGTGGCTCGTTTAATCATTTGTATATAACTTGTAACAACAAACTCGCTGTAGGCTTTTTAAACTATACATCCACGCGGGGGGCGACTGAAAGGGTGGCACTATACTCAGAAAACATAAACAAGTAACATTGTTTCAGTACCGCTAACACTTGCACGCCACGTGAGAATTTAGCGCATGCGTAATGTACAAGGCACCGTACTAAAGTTGTGCCGTTTTCAGAATCCACCGAAGAAAAAAAACAGCTCAGCGAGGAGGAAAAACAGGAACAAAAGGCTAAACTCGAGAAACTAATGCAACAGAAGCGAAAAGAACGCGAAGAAAAAGAAAAACAGGAAGCCTTAGAACGCGAGAGAATACGTATCAAGTCCGGGAAAGAAATGATCGAAGCCAAACGTAAACAAGAGGAGCAAGAAATCAAAAAACTGGTCGAGCAGCGTAAACGAGAAAAACAGGAGGAAAAAATGGCTAGGCAGCGGGTGAAGGACCAAATCGAGCAAGACCGCCTAGCGAGAAAATCTAAATTCCCCCAGCCTGAATCCACGGTCGTTCCGCCAGTAACCGAAGTAGTTTCTAAGTCACCTAGTTCTTCTGCTCAGCCAATAACTGCCAGTAAGAGCTACTCCGAAGCCAAGCTGCAAATTAGGTTAACAAACGGATCAGCTCTCACCCAGACTTTCGGCGCTAAGGAACCGCTGTCAGCAGTCAGACTCTTTGTTGAAATGAACAGGACGGATGAACCGGGCCCTTTTTCGTTAATGACGAGTTTTCCCAGAAAGACGTTCCAGGTTGATGACTATGATAAACCGCTTGATTTACTAGGTCTAGCGCCGTCTGCTGTTATTATTGTCACTAAATGTTAAAGGGGTATTTTTTATTTATTGCCATTGTTTGTTTTATATGAATCTTGTGATTTGTTGCGGTTATCAATAAATCCATTACCAGCTTGTGTCAGCGTATTTAATAACTCCTTTAATACATTTTATTATCAACAATTTTAATTGCTCATCCATTTTATAGCCGGTGGAAAAATGGAAAATCTTATTCTAAACTTTATACAGGGTGTGCACGAAACTGTAATAGTTCTACCAGTGATTCACTACTACCTCATTTCAGTTAAACAGCAAACATTTTGTTAACATTACTTATACCCATGGTTACTAGAAGATAGATTGAGACACTTCCTATAGGTCAAATTTTTTTCTCCTAAAATTAGTTCTATAGATGTCACTAGTGCATCACTACCCCCGATGTTAAATAACAACAAATGTACAAATTTTGTGCAAAATGAAGCTTAATATTTATGAATTGTATATGATTTTAATTCACCTAATAACCAATAATGGTTCTAAAACATATATTTGAAAAGTGACAGAATTCTGACATCTATTTGATTGACAGGTAGAAATAAATTATACTTATTTTATTTCAGAGTTGGATAAAATTTGATTTTGTGCTGCATGATAAGAAGAACCTTTAACAATTAATAAAGTACCATAGTTTACAATATATTTTAAATTTTAAAATGTACGATAGAGGGCGCCAAATTTTGAACTAATTAAATGTGTGAGTGTAAACGGACTGCATTCGCAGTGCCATCTAAACTGAAATAAATTTACCAATACGAAACTGAAAGAATTTTTTCAAAGTTCACAGTTTTAGTCTTCAGGTTTTTTCAAACAGTTTTTCCAGTGCATAATTAATTAAAATGATATTTTATTCCATTCCTAGTTGGTGAGATATCATTAACAATCAACAATCCAGTGGTTACAAAACGTGCTTGTGGAAACTGCCCTTGAAATAAAATTATTTTTGTTCCACACCCTGTATAATTTGATATACTATTATATTAATAACATAATAAATAAACAGTTAAATGTGCTTTTGAACCACTTGCACTTAAATATCCACAGTACCCTTATTTTTTCAATTTTTTTTCTATATTCAGTATGTTTTGACATATTAAAGTTTCGTACAGAGGTATAGAAACACCCTGTATGTCAGTTAATCACCCATATAAACGTGTTACAATAAAAATATGCACAATCAAAATAAGTGATTTTATAATCTTATTTGTAGTAATGTATCAGTCATTATAAAAAAAAATAAACATAACTGATAACACTATAATTAAGATTAAATAACTAATTAACTACAAACTACATTATCTACAATTATTAGAAAATTATCAAAAACCTTTAACAATCAGTGCTATTCGATTCTTGTATTATCAACTAATTATTATTTTGTATACAAAATCACAGATGATTTTATGAGTCATTCAACTGGATTCTGTTTACAAAATACTTAATCTATTACTTATTATAAAATACAGTGATAAGTTATACAACGAATCGATAAAATTTAAAGAAACAATAAATAAATTCATTTTTCTATTGTGGACTAATATAACAGGTACCCATAAAGGCTGGTTCCTAATGGATGTAACCGGTTACTTATTCTGTAAAGTTAATAGTTATTTGTTACAAGGATCATAACGTCAATCATTATGGTACTAGCCGTGAAGATTGCATAAATTTTTTAAAAAGTAAAATAAATGATTTGGCGAATCTAAAAAAATCAGGTGTGCTATGTTACTCGCTTCCTTAATAACGAGTTGTTTATTTCATTATGGTACTCAGTGCTGGATTCATTATGACCCTTGGCCTGTAATGAATGCTAATGGTCTTCAAATTGAGGCTTATAATGTTGTTTTGAAAGTAAAACAAGTGCTAGGAGCTGTCAAAAAAAACTGTCAATACCGTTCATACGAGAAAACTAATTGTTTCTATTAAATATATTACGAATTTATAACTTTATTATATTTTATAGAAATAATTAGTTTCCTTATGCCCAAAAGTAAAACAAGTGCTAGTTTAACTTAATAGAATAAGTAGCCAGATACATCCATTTTAAACCAGCCTTACCAATAAATTTACAAAGTAAACCAAATTAAGAACTGCAAAAAGCGATAAAAGTTTAGTTGCCACGGTATGTCGTATTCAACAACATCTACAGTTGGCGGAATAGGAACTACACTAGGATACACTACCGGTTTGGACAGAGGGCAACTGGTAATAATATCTCCCTCGACATGTACATTAGGATCTCTAATCCCATCACAATCTACTAGTTCTAGGTTCTTGTTGAAGCAGATTCTTATTTCATTAATGTACGACATGCCAGTCTTCGAATCGTGAATACATTCAACAGTAGGATTCTTATTTAAAGATGATTTCACAGCATTGTATATTTCAGTAACCGAATATCCCTGAGTTTTATTAGGCAAAATGCCGCCTTTGGACAATAGCGACTGCATGTCGAATTTGCTAATCCAGTCCAAACCTTGTTTAAAATACTTCGCTTCGGAATCTAACTCAGGCAGGCTAGCTGCACACGTTCCATGTTTCACCCATTCATGCTTCCAAAACGATAGGAGAGGCGTATTTTTTTCTATATTGAGCCAGTAAATATTTAGTTGCTGCTCGAGAGGTGAGATCTTTTCCGGATCAAAATGCCAGGAACTGTTGCAGAACAGGGGCCCTTCTGTTCCGAATTTAGTGGGCCATATTCCGTGAACGGTCCAAATGTCTCTCAATGTAGGAAAAGAACAGGTGTTCTTTGATTCCTTTTCCTTCCATTGATAGCAAACTGTAACTGGCCAGTGCTGCGTAAATATCAAAATATCCCAATCGTGGTTTGTTGATTTTGGTTCCACAGCACTTTAAACAAAAGAATGTGTTGACATATTGAAATGTTACGTATTTACTAACTTACCACTTTGCCTGGTCTGTTGAGATTAATACAACTAAAAGAAAACTAGCAAAATACATTTTTACAATTTGTATACTTTAAATTATATTTATCGTAAATAATCGTCATCTACACATGTTTTTTTAACTATGATATGTGAAAGTGTATGTTTTGACAACCTTTGACATCCATAACTGGGATTGACAGTTGCGCTGCGGATAAAAGTGTGGCGCCACTTGCTATTTTTTGGACTGGGCTACTTACCGTTCCAGCAGCTAGCGCCGCCACCTTCAACGGCAAAACATAAACTAACCCAAACAGCTTTAAGGAGCTTTCACCAACAACGTGATTCAGTTCTTTATATCATTGATTTGCGACTAAATTTGGAAAATCTCCTTATTTGGAAATAATATTTGCAAAAGACTGTATTGAGATTGAGTCAAAGACTAATATTATATAGTCGGTTTCTCTTCTACCTTACGGGTACAGAGTCAAAGACTAAGTTTTTAAAATCTGAATTCTGTTTAGAAACTATCATTCATCAAGATTATTTGACAGGCAATTCTAAAAAGTCGGAATGAAAAGGGTCAATGAAATACATGCATATTTGGTACAAATAATTTTATTTTCTTGAAACAAGTACAACGCACAGAAATATAAAAATACAAAATGATAAATATTACAAAATGAGATACGTGGAGCGCAAGACAGCTGCCAGCATAATTAGTGCACTCCAACAGGTGTCGGGATATCCAACTACCAGAGCACCTGATGAAGTACAATAGACATGCGACAGAGGCGCTGGTAAACCATGGACGATGCCGCAGGTCAGTGCCGGTCATGCGCCGCTAGGAGACGAGTCAGAACCAGCATCAGCCACTCCGCGCGCTACTTCAGGTACCTGACTGCTGTCAAATACAGTCCTGGCACCTGTGAAGCACGTGGAGTAACCGACAGAACACTCGGGAACAACCTGGAACACAACACAACAATCAAGCCCGGCAGAGGTCGTCCATGTGGTTTCCGAAAACCAGCACAAGGTTGCTGACGTCAACCGCAGAAAAAACCGTCTCGAGGCCTTGGCGAAACACACTGCTGTTATCAGCAATGACGCGCTGATATGACGCTAATACTTCATGACGATATTCGAAACAATCACTTTATAATCATTTAAATTTGATTCAATAAAAGAAAGTCAACTGGCCAACACAAGTTTGAATTGTTTGTAGTACACGTGCACTCAGAGAAATGATTGTTAACACTGTACACTGAACAAAAGCAGTATCAATATTAATTGAATATAAATTGACAAAGAAAAGATGATGTAATGTTATGTTATAACAGTCCAATGCGGGCAATCACTTAGTTATCATTGTCTAGTTATTAAAACGATTGTTGCTGTTCACAGAATATTCACAGCTGACATCACAGCGCTCACTGACGGAAAGTCCAAAGTGACGTAAAATCGTGTTGCTTGTCCAAGTATAGAAGAACTGTTTCCGCATGACAACGAACGAGCGAACTGGCAAGAAGTCGCAGCCGAAGCACAGCACATCTTGACTCCGCGACGAGTCGACACAAACTGACCACGCACCACGCCGCGAAACGGAACTAAGGACGAACGTATCCTGCGAAGTAAGTGGAAGGGGAGGGCGTCCACCAATGGCGTTCGCTTCTCCTCGGGCACGGCGAAATGTTCCGAATTGCGGCGTCTTGCAGTGTGAGTGTGAACCGGGCTTGTCTGGGTCCTTAACCTAACTTAACGACCTCCGCCGCTCTCCGTCTCGCTCAAGCGCACAATCGTTCTTTCTTGTTCATTTCGCGAAATATATTCAACATTCCAAAAGCATCCGCTGCATTCTTCGCCGACGAGTTTTTGTTCGCGACTATCAAATTGAGACTCACACATGATGAGGACAGCCAAGGTCTCCTTTGGTCACCTTCACGAATCGCCCTGAAACAAAACTGCAAATTCACTATTTCACATTTTATCTGTTTGCACGCCTCGCTCACACTTTCCACTTATGAATCATTTACACTTTCCACAATGAATCATTCACTCTCTCCGCTTATTGTCAAATATGAGAACACCATTGAATCTCCAGTCAAATCTTTTTCTCGCTCCTACCTATCTGTCTGCGCACGCGTACAATTTATTTTAGAAATTTACATTGTTGCGCAGTTGCTTGCAAACAAAAGTCTAATTATCAGAAACATCAAATGCAAGAGAGTTATTGTAAGTGCGCATGCGTACAGTTTTACATTGTTGCGCCGGTGTTCCGGCCAATCATATTGAAGATACAAAAGAGACAAACAAATCAAGTAAAAATGAGTAGTTATTTATGATTGTCAAATGTGAGAAAACGCACAAAGTCTGCATTCCAGTCCAGAGCGAGTTTACACACACACAGACACACGGTGAAGACTGAAGAAGTAAGAAGCATGTGGTGCCAGTCAGCGATAGCCACAGATCGGCTTAGCAACACCGCCGGGGCATATTGGGGGCGGATAATGTGACGTCACGGTATTCATTAGTTCGGTTCGTCTGTCGTCTGCCTGTTGTCCTACTTTTTGCACGTCTTAGGACCGCCGCCATTCTCTGTATTTTTAAACATTTGGCATTTGACAACTATCGGTACATCCGTAAATTACCTGCAACTAGATCAAATGAGTTTGGAATAAAAGTAAACAAGTAGGTTATGGCAACCGGCTTGTGACGTCACTTTCAAATGTCATCTTGCAAGATTTTCTCGCTTGAACAAGAAAAAACACCTTTGACGTCACGAGAATCAAACAAAACAATACGAGATACCTAAATCACTACACAAATATTTACTTGTTTCATCAACCAAAATAAACTTAATGGGTAAACATATTCTGTGACGTCACTTATTCTGAAAATTATAACATTAAAATTCTCAATACGATTGCTACTTTCATTCTACAAATTCATTGGTAATTGGGAATTTTATTGTTTCTATCCTGTACATTAATACGCGAAGTATTAAATAGAAAATGTATTTATTAGAAAGGCATGTCATACACCGAAAATAATACTTCATTAATTAAGTTTGCACATTACATTTACATTTTCATTGCGTGATAACGTAGGATGCATATTCTATTCAAAATCAGTTCATATTTTTACATAATTTCCACATTATAGTAACTTATTTTTCATATCTCAGCAAGTTGTCAAATTACCATAAGGTACCATTTTAAAATGTTTCTTTCAATCTATAACGTTGCAACTTTTGTATCCACCCTAAATTTCGTATACTTGTGAAATAATTAAATATTTCTTATTTCTGCTCAAAACGGCGTGTTCCAGGCGTGGTTACACATTTGCCTTTTCATTGTTGTAATCATACAACAGTGGGAGACATTAGTCATAACTAAAACCTGACAAACACGTCCATATTACACAGCTAAATACCACGAAAACATCAACTGCTAAACTGGTATTATAAATAATGAATTTATTGTGTCGGATGTAGATAACACAGCATTAATCTAAAAACAGAATGTCGCATGCTTTATTATATTCAGCACGATAACGTAGAACTGTGACGAAATAGAAAAATTGTCACAGAAATTTGCAACATCAACTAATAGAAGATTTGCAGGATTTAGGAGCAACGACATCACTAGAAATTCTTCTTTTCCAACACTCATTGAAGATTCAATTTAGGGACGTTATTTGACAGCAATTCTACCAGGATTATTTTTCGTCAGAAGCAACACTCAACTATCTCTCGTAAATGTAATTGTTAATATTTTTTATTCACGGGTACTAGTTCTTCGTGAAGAATCAACACAAAGAAGATATTTCTACAGTTAAACGTTAAAACAAACTTCAAATACAAATTGTAGATTTGGTATACTTCAGACCAGATCTTAGAAGAAATTACAACTTCTGGCTGCACGATTAACACCAAAACCAAATCAAATCTAATCGAGGGTGTCAGAATGATATATACAAAATTTTAATTTGTTTTATTCAGTAGAATTTTAGTTATCGTACCTACAACATCCATCCATCCATCCTCAGACACACACGGACATAAATCGTGTTCTAGAGACCTTAATATGTGCTTATTCTTCGAAAACTCACTATCGAATTTAGAGTTTTACAGATCTGAGTGGCGAGAGGTAAAAATAAGAAAATAATGCTGACTGAATTAGGATTGTAGTAATCTTTCACTGTTTGAAGATTATATTATTAAAATTCAGGAAGGAATGCTTTAGTCTTTTAGTTTTTGAACCCACGTTTTCATTTGAAAGTGATTATTCCGTAGTGAGAACATTAAACTGAAGAGAAAGATTGTCGGAAGTAATTGACGCATTTCTTTTGGCGTGGTAACGAAACGACACAAATGTACACAACAGCTTGCACCCCTCGTCTAGACTGAGCGAGAGGGAGCGAAAGCGGAGAGGGTGAGAGCTTCCAGGAACAAAATATCGACACTCTGGTGACCCACAAAACTTTACACCGGAAGCTTACTCTGCACTATTTACAATCGCGCTGCGTGCGCCCAATCTTATCTCTACATTCTCGCTAGTCCTCCACTCGGCTGGTAACCGCACAAGCGAAAATGTACGGATTACTCTCACAACCTTGACGCAACCGCGCACACGAAAAAATACAGATGCAAACATATATCTGCGCAATGGAACTACTAGTTTCGACGATTTAAGTTTGACGGTTCATAACCGCACACACAATACGTTACAAGTTTGGATTCTTTGAGGCTTCTTTCATGCTTCTGCTTTGAAGCCCGGAAAAGATTCACTATTTTTAAGTTGTCAATGAAATAGAAATTCTTCTTTTCCAAGACTCATTTGCATTTCCAAGATTTATTTGCTAGTAGTAATGTACGCTTTTCTGGTAGTCAGATATTTGACATATTCCAACAGTTGAATAAAGAGTTTCGATCCTTGCTTATTAGAGACTGTGAGTCAACGTAAGTTGTTTGAAGGCTGAATTACCCTACCTCTTTGTCTAGATTCATGCTCGATTTCTAGTTCAATGGAAATCAGAGATTTTATACAATCGGAAATTTTCGATTTTTTCGGAGCGAAAACTTTTAAAGGTTGGTCAAACTGACTGCAGACTGAACTGAGCATGCGTAGACAAATCTAGTACGAATCTCGAATAGAAAAATAGAACCAGGCATATTTCTATACCAGAAAAAAGTATGGAAATCGAACGGAACTCTGATGGGAATTTCTGATTTACGTTATATTAGAAATGGAAGAATCTCGAACTAGAATCTAGACAGGGACGTAACTAAGAATGAGCTAGGACTGGCCCAAAAAATTTACAATATTTTTACATTAGTTTACAGAAGAGATACCTATATTTAAAAATTCCTTACATAAATACTAAGGAAGAGATAGGTATAGATTTATGATTGAGGCAAAAGAAATGTTAGATACCTATAGATTTATTGCTAGTAAATGTTGTGTTTTTGAATGGATATAATGTATTAACTTGTCAAAATATCATATTCTTAACTGGGTACTGTTTTTCTACAAAACTAATTTCAGGAGGAACTATGTCCAAATCATTCAGCAGTTAATTTTTTTTTACTAGCCCACCTAAAAATCCTAGATACGTCCCTGCGACGTATGTCGTATGAGAAAATTCAAAGTTGAGTAAAGGTAAATGTAGGTATGTATTTTTAACCATATGCGTCGGCAGTAATTTCATAATACCATAGAATATTATTAAATTAAATGATTAAATTACAACCGTGAAAGGTTTAAGTTCCACGAAACCCCGAAACAAATATAATTATAGCAATTAGTGAACAATATACAGACAGTGTGTGTTAATTACACGTGAAGCAGAAGAATAAACTCACGAAAACGGAAATACTAAATATAAAAACGCGAACAATAGGCCGGGGCTTGTCACGGAAAGCTCACAAATATACACACATTGTCAGCCGGCCCGGCCATATCACACACCAACTTTACACCAACTAGAAACTGATATACGACAAGAACACTTCCATGCTTCGAGAGATACTGAGTCTTCAATGGACCTTGCAAAAGATGAATTTCTAATTCATTGATACCTTCAAAACAATCACATACCAACTTTTCACACAAGGATTCTGTTGCTGAATTTTGAGAAAACAATCCTTTAAACTGAATCTTCAATGAGCCTTGGAAAAGAAAAAAAAATGCTTGTGTCTGGATTCGAACCACGTCTTGTAAAATAAGAGTTTCGAATCCATTGATAGCTCGAAAACAGGATTCAGAAACGAATGAGTGTCATTACTTTTATAACACAACAAAATTAGCGATTTCGACGACGCATTGGAGTAGCCGGTGGCATTGACGACCAAGACGCGCCGAAGCCAGGTTCACACAGCCCAACACCGTCATGTGTTTTACGAGTCACGGGAAACTTCCATCAAGTACGAGAAACAACAATTGACTAGCGGTGTTTACATGGCGCCTGTTCTATTTTAAACCGATGCGACGTTGGCAATGACAAAAGCACAACTCATTGCAAAATTTATTCGAATTTCAACGAAAACAAGTTCCCAAGAAAACCTTGAGTGGATTTTTCGACCGTATCCTGTTCCTGATAAGACCGACATTCTTTACAATTCGCAGCTGCGGGTATGCTTGCTACCTGGGCAGGTATAAACCGACCCTCGCAACAAAAGATGACTAATGGTTTACCTGGCGTGGAAATAATCCTCCGAGTCGTAGCGCAGCCGTGACGTCACAACACTACACTCACTGTTGACCGCTCGAGAGCAGCTACCAGAATGAACTGATTCAACTGTCTCAGCGCTCGACTGTTCGCACGGCGGTGCGGCGCGGCGCGCTGATTGGTCGCTGGTCTACGACGTGAGAGACTAGCGCCGTCTCGCTCGCGCGACGACGACAACAATGCAAGAGAGAGCCACCACGCCCGTACGGTCTAGTCTAGGACCTTAGCAACCGTTGCCATGTCAACCGATGTCTTGTCTGGCTATCGGCTGGGCGTTGCGAAAGGTACGGGTGACGAACCATAACTACTGTAGTCGGGCTGCGCTCCGAGGGTTCAATAAAACGGTTTTATTATCCCGATGCTGTTAAAATCGGATTAAAGAACGAGTTTTGTAAGACGATTTTTTCGCACGCGTCCAAATTTAGTAAAATGAGCCCTCGGGCGAGTTTACTAAAGGACAAGTGCGAAAAAAGTATACTATATTTTCTATTTAATTTATAGTCGTAGAGAAAGTATAGTCTGCTGTCTGCAACACGTTTGGAATGGCTATTCCGCTCTCGTGGAACCGTGAAACTCGCCTACGGCTCGTCTCACAATTTTCTCACTCGAGCTGAATATACTTCATTCCACACTTGTTGCAGAATATACTATTCTAGAATATAAAGTAATTAATTAAGCAAAACAGATTTAGAAATTATACTGAAATTTGTCAGTTCTGGCTCTAAGGTTTTGACGTTTGACAATTATTATTGAAGTAGATGTCATCTGAAACTGCCAATACCAACCTTCTAAAAAATTATGTTGCATTTCACAAAGTGAACCTAGACGGCATTCAGTTGCGTTTGACAAAGTTAACTTTGTGAACGCCAAGTAGAAAAATTAAGGTTTACCTACGTTTCAGGAAGTTTGAATACATCTAACTAAATACGAGCAATCACAGTGCTTCAAAGTGGGACGTGTGAATGCTCGTATTTAATTATTATATGTCTGAAATCTGCCCGAAACTCGTACTTTGCTGCCTCCTTCCTAGCTACGCAATGTCATTTTGAAGTTGAAAAATACTGAAAAAGTGTTTTCGTAAACTGTCAGATTATTATTGAGAAATAATTGGTAGGAAGCTCTCCAATAGACCCTTCCATCTTATTAACAGATTATTATTGACTTCAATGATAATGTTTTTATAAACATTTAATAGAGAAGGAATGGATCTACAAATATGCCTTTTTAGTTTCTATCATCATAATTACCATGTAAAGTTTGCATAAATTAGAAATTAAATGTACAATTTTATGATCAAAATTTTAAAAAGGCGCATGGCACATCTGTAGAACCATTCTTGTACTGGACACAAAACATTCGCTACGTTAGGTACATTTTATGCTGGACTTTAGGAGTTAGACGCGCATCTAAAGTAAGAAATTCCACCAACCTGTCCACTACTTGCACACTAATCAACTATAAAATAAAATTGCCTTTCCGGAGACATCCATCTTTAGATCGCGAGGGCGAGGGACGTAGAACTACGCACTCGACGTCGGCACGTGGACGAATCCTGGAACTATGTCACTGGAAACTTCTTATCCTGATACCGAGAACACAGACGCCGTGACGTCATAGGCGCCCACGTTGTTGCCCACGGTGCATTGAGGGAAGTGCACCAACCACCCTGCAACACTGGGGGAAATGTCCCACAGATGATTACTAGTCGGAAAAGGATTCGCAGGTCAATCAAGTGTAAATATAGTCAGACAAAAATCTCGCCTAATTCTGCTTATTCTACGAATCTAATAAATAAGTTTTACTTACATTTTAATAGTTTCATGTTTATTTAATATGTAAACCAAGATGCAAGCAAAATATGTCAACAGTACTGCCACTGTCATAATCATTCAAATTTTATGTAGAAACAAATCTCATATGATTATGGACAACAAGATACTGAAATTTCAAAAAAGTAGAATATTAATTGTACTTTATTTTATTATTAAATACTACCAGATTCAGCAAATTGTATTTAAAATTAACTGCACTCATAGATGATTATATTTTCTATTATTTTTAATTGCAAAAATTGTCATAAATAAATAATGTACCAATTTATTTACGGAAAACTATATCAGGCTTCAAAAAGTACTATTCCCGGTTTGCGGATTTATTCCAAAATTTTATCCGGTGTTAAGATCCTTATTAGAACCTTAAATATGAAATTTGGTTATCCAAGGTTTGATACTTTTTAAGTTATCGTGGACGAAAAATCGTCACATATGTCCATACGCACACACACACACACAGACATCATTGTGAAAATAGTAAATACGTATTTTGGAGACCCTGAAACGTGCTTATCTACCAAAAACTCATACTCGAAAATTTTGACCCATTACAATCTCTCTTATAGAATATGAGGCGAGAGGTAAAAAGTTATTGTAGTTTTAAAAACTAATTATTTCAATTTTTCTTTTCAGTATCTGAACTTAATCTAATCTAAATCTAGAGTAAAATGTAATTTCCGTGAAACCTTCAAACTTCGGGGTATCTAATAAATTTTGTAAACATTAGCGATAAACTGTTATTGTAGAAATGTCGAAAACAGAGTACCGGATACAGATATTTGTCTATGGAAAACACATTTTAATCTTATCGTTTAACAGAAAAACATATCTACTCCTTTATCTTTCTTTCCTACCACTATTCCAGCAAAAATCTGCCTTTTCTAAATATTATCAGCCATCAAGAAAACCATGACTTGCATTTTATTTAGAAAGAACATTTTAAATTAATTATTTATTATTTATGTCACGTATTTGTTTATTAGAATGTTTGTATGCGTTAAAATGTAAATATGCAGATTTTTAAATGGATGAATATACGTATCCATTTTACATATTGAGCAAATGCAACGGGCAACTGCAATCTTCAAGTCAGAGTTGAACAAGAAATTTTTTTTCATTTTACACTGAGCAACATCAGCAACATGCAATTACTTATTTAATGTATAAATTTATTAATAAATTTACTAATATTTTGTTACTATATTATGTCAACTTAACCTCTTGGATTTGTTGTATTGTATATCGTTGGAAAAGAAGGATAGAATGGCATTATGGTGCTAGTATAGTTAGCTTTAGTAGTTCCTTATTAAATTAATTACTCGTGCATTTCGAGTGCTTTATGAACCAAATTTTGGTTACAGTATACTAAATATATGTATTGTCTTTTCTGACTTTTCGCACTTGTTTTGAATAATGGAAAGTCTAGAAAAACATCAAAAATCGTACTTTACTAATAACTCATGCTACGATTGAAATATCTTTTTCAAAAAAATTACACATAATCTACATTAGTATGTTAACATCGGATTGTCAATATTTTTTTCAAAAACTATTCCCAATTTCTAATTTAAAAAAATATCAAATTTTGAAATTTGTTTTTTTGAAATTTTTGAATCAATCCGATGTTAAGCATAAAATTATAGACATTTTTTGTACATAAATTTTTTCTCTAAAGTGCACCTGAATTAAGTTATTAGTAAAGTACGAACGACACTTTTATAGTAGCTATATCCGAGCCTTATAACTACTAACGCACTAACTTTCAAACACAAATCTTTTTGATGTTTATGTCCAGTTGGTAGCATCATGACGAACTAAAAATAACTAGAAATAACTGTGAATTGCCTGCAAGCCTTACAAAAATTAGAACATGTTCTATTCCATGCAACCGTTGCCTCAAGATTGCTTCTGCCTGTTGAGCGTGCAATTTCTGTATTACACTCATGCAATATTGAATCAATTTGTCAAAAGTTGCACTTGCATCTGCAATATTGCTCAATGGTAATGGACTTAAGAATAATTTGTATGTTGAAAGTTAAACACTCATGATCTTGTAGTTTCCAGTGTAATTTTTTGCTGGCCAATTGAAGTTCTTTGAAAAACGTGAGTTTAAAACTCCCTGAACCATTTACATTTATCATGATGATCATGCTTTTTCCCAGTAATGCTTGGTTGGCTGTTCGACTACTTTCAAAATAATACCACTGAAACAACTATTTTATTTATCTACAAGTTTATGAGTTCAACGAACAGCCTACTTTTTAGTTTTTAAAAAGCTTACACTTACATTTTTGTCCACTTACTCAGAAAAACATTTAACACTGAAACAGAATATTCAAATATTTAAAAAAATAATTTTTTTGCACTTCCGGGACTAAAACTCTTCTTTAGTCTTTATTTTTAGGGACTAAGGTTCTTAATTTGATCCCAAGGGATTATTTTTCATATTTAATTCCGTTGTCAAGAAATTGAATTAATAATTAGTCCCGTTGTCAAGTAAATACGTGCTATTTGTTACAGAGTATCTATGGTAAAAATATAAATATTTGTCATAAAATTTACTGTAAAAATTGCAAAATGTGTATTCTTTTAAACTATTTTGCATTCATTTGAGGATGAAGTGCAAAAAATAGCGTACCACAGGACTAAAGTATCTTTAATCCCTCAGGTGATTATTTCCCTCACCATCGGCTCGTAAAATAAACTTCACCCTCAGGATTAAATCATGCACTTTAGTCCCTCAATATATAATATACTATTACGCTTACCTGTAAGGGAGATATTGGAATCATGCAAAAAATCGGGTAGTGTGTTTTTATTGAATGAGCACGAATTAGGCTCCTTACAACTCATTTTTGATAGTTTCACGATGATGTCTGTATATGTATGTGTGTGTATGAATGTGGTCAAAGATAATTCAAATACGAATTACCCAAAAATTTTGATATTTGGTATTTTATATTTGTTACCAATTGGAAGAGCTCGTTAGATTTTGGTGCAAATATCTTCACCGGAAGTGATATTTTTTGAAGGGTAAAAGATTAATTGTCAAAAATTTGTACAAAGGATTAATATGGTATATATTTGTAATGAAAATAAGAGAGGAACAGTTATTTGGAACTTGTCTTTATCTGGTAGCATTTAAGTGTAATAGTTATTTTTGTATTAAGGGTGTAAGGAAGCTTTTATGGCGTGAGACGTGATTTTGAGCTCGAGCGTCAGCCGAGGGCTAAAAACACGTCAAGAGCCATAAAAGCAAGTTACGCCCGTGGTACATATACCCAACTTTATGCACGTTTGAATATTTTCTAATAAATAAATAAATTTAATTGTATTATCAACTGTTATTACCTTATAACATGCAACATTTTTTGATAATTATAAACAACATAATACGTTAGATACTTATAATTCATTAGTTACGGACTTAATACGTTAGATACAACCATAATAACATCAAAACCTTCCATAATATGCGAACTGTCAACTAATTGACAAATAAAATTCTTGATTTGTTTTAACATCGCTATCTTTGATGATACGATTAAGCTTTGAATATAACGCGAATATATGCGATTTAAGCCCCCTTGGATGTTCAAAGAGACTCGGTTTCACCTCGTCTCTTAGCAACATCCTCGGTATTATACATCGCATAATATTCTTGTTATATTAATAGCTATAATTTACTTGTTCAAATTGTTAAATTCTTGGACTGTTGCTAAGATACCAAAAAAATCCGAAAATAAACAAAAATCTAAATGACAAAGTTAACATTATTTAATTTATAAATATTTACAAGATAATTTATGTTAAATATATGTAAAAATGAGAACTAATTACAGAAAATGGTTATTTATAGGATTATTAGTAAGAAAAATTGAAAAAATAAACTTTTTGCATTAATTTGTCGTTTTTTTATGGCGCACTGCGCTATAAAGTGATCCGTGGGCTATAAAGTGACGTTTATGTCAAAGAAATTCGTGTATAACTGTCAAATTATTGTATAACCGCGCATAAAATTAATTGTTATTCTATGATTTAAAAGTTTTAATTCGTATTTGTCATATTACATCCTGTTTACATAAATAAAATATGTAATTAAACATTGAATTCATCGCTTTATCGAGTAAATACAATCATAATTATAAAATAATTTCGCACTTAAATTTCAAGCCTTGAAGGAGAATATTTAATAAGCTACACGTGTCAAATAACCGATTATACTTTGTTGTACATTCTTTGTTGTAAAATGAGTGTTAGTTTTATAAACACAAGTAACAAGTAACTGTTTTGTCTTTTGTATTACGATGTTAGTGAAGCATAACGGTTTGTTATTTTATAACCATTAAGTGGTATGCAAGTGTACAGACACAGAGTGTATTAGTCATATTCATATACCTACGTATTCATGAGCATATGGATCTATGCACGTTCATGAATCATTGCCCAGAAATGCATTCAATCACAAAAAACAACACTCAAGATAATGCATTGCGGACATTAGAAAACTAAACATGAAATACGTTCCGAAGATAACATGGAAAATAATATATAATACTGCATTAGTAATACATAATTAATTTAAATAAAATTGCTCTCTTTATAATACACATTTAAATCATTACTGTTACGTATTATAAAATACCATATTTATTTCATATAATAATATAGCTGCACTAATGCATTGTGTAGAATTATACACTGACAATAAATTGTGTAATTTTTAGTATATGCAAGTATAAAAAATACAGGCTGTTCCACAACTTCCAGTAATAAATTAAGGTGGTTGACTATTAGTCGGAAATGCAGAAATAGTATATTGTACAACAAGAGTGCATGTGATGCCTATATCGCACGAGAACGAGTTTGCAGTCACGACCCCACAGGGGGAGTGTCTGCAAACGTTCGCGTGCGATATAGGCAATCCACTCGAGTTGTACAGTCTATTTTTTCTACGAAATATGGCTTTTGCAATAAAATGCACTCAATGTGATGCCAAAAATTATTTAAAAGTAGGGTTACATCAATTATTTTGTGACATATGACATTTGAATAATTGTTGCCAACGTAAAATCTCTAAATTTTATTTGCTTTTGTAGCAATAAAATAATGCTTTTAAACATAATTAATTATTAAATAACAGTTGATTTAATGTTTTTAGTAATTATTTGTCATAATAAAAACATAATTTGCACGCATTAACAATTTTTTGACGTATTTGACTTTGAATTTCATCTCCACACCTGGTGTGGATATGACATCCCTATCCACACATGATAGTATGAAGGTATGTTGCCAATATCCAGTAGGGAGTAGAAAAAGTATGTTTAGTTTTCCTCTTCTCAATTAAAGTAAAAATCTGATGTGGCCAACACATGACCTCTCGCCATATTCTAATATTTTTATTTTACTAATAAATGTCTTCGTCGATTTGCAAGAATAGTGACACAACTCAAAAATGGACCTTATTGAGATAGATATTTATTATTAAAGTAATATAGACTGTTCAGCCAAAACTCATAATTTGGCTTTACAACCGCCTTAAAACGTCGTCATTTAAAGTAGCTGCCATTTAATTTTTATTTGAAATTGTGAAACAGCCTGTAGGTATATATGACAAGATTTTTAAATTTGATATAAGCGTAAAACTTGTAAAACCAGTAATTTTGAACATAACAATAACATTTTAGTAAATATTCATAAAGATGTAATCTTAATGGCTCATAGAGCGATGTGTGAATAAGTGTAGTTAAATACTACATTAGATAAATTATATTTTTATTATGGCCGACCGAGTGAGTTGACGGCTGGTAACCGCACACACAGTAAGGGTATCGACTCCACACGTAGCTCAACATCGCGTTTGTCCTATAGTAACGCAAGGAAACATTCGCCTAAAATACGTGAAAGCAATAAAATGGTCACGAAGTTTTACAGATACAGCAAAAGTTCATAAATTTATTTACAGACGAAGAATGGAACTAGGTTTATGCCTAGTTACATTTTCTAATAAATTTCATCATAAGATAAAGCATGTAAAAAATTACTTAAACACACTTTTTCATTAATTTTTTATTTGGATCCCAAAGATTTTTTCAGAATTCTGACTAGGCATAAACCTAGATTAATTCTTGCACAAACATCTAGTACCTGTTTTTCATTCAAATTTTTAATATGCAATGAGTAAAAGCAGGAACTGCTACACCTCTAAACACGCAATATTTTGATACGGGGACGGGACCTTTAAGGGGCCCGTCTGGTAGTTAATTTTTTTTAAACAGAGATGTGCGCGTCCCATGATTATTTGGTATTTAGAGGTTTTTTCTTTATTTACAATACAACATATGAACATGAAATGATTTTGAAATCGATTTTTAAGATTTTTCTCCTGGTGAACAAAAAGATATTTTAAATTTCTGGACACAGAGGGACATAAATTGAACCTTTGTTAACAAGAAGTTTTTTTTTCATTCGTCTGTGTTATAAATTAAATAAGATATGATGGGACAACGATGTTTTCGCTGTTGAAATTGTAGATTCTCTAGTTATCCAGTATACATTCTATGCTCAGTTTTCTTTGCCTACATTTTTTGTTCGATTGACTACAAAAAGAAGGGCTTGACGTCACCTGAACCCGCCTCACTTTGAAATGACGACTTACGTTCAGGAGTTCGGTATTTTCCGAACGCGCCTCTTAATGTATCTATGTCGTAGGCTAGTTATAAAATCAGTCGTGTTTAAAACGTCATAATGTCATATCATTTTATTACACAATATGCTGAGGTTTTTGGTAGAAACTCTGAACTGAACTAAATAAACAACCAAATTACCCACAGACTTGGTTTTGGTAGACTCTCTAATTGCACTGAATTAAAAAATCTGATGTGGCCAACACATGACCTCTCGCCATAATACTCTACTATTTTACTAAGTGTGTATGAAAGTACTTACTCACAGAAATACCATTGTACTAGAAGGGAATTCGGGAATTGAAGTTTTTATAATATTATTATGACCTTATAAATACTAAAGCCTCATTCACAGCTCTTAACATAGTCACTGTTTTTGTCGTATGTAATAACCTTGAAGTGTTTGACATACGTAGTAACGTGAAACCGTTCACAGCTCTAGTTTTAGTCTTTGTCTTTGTCTTAAGCATAAACACAAACATAAAAGTATGCAAACTTCATACTTTTTGTCTTTGTTTTAACCTAAAAGTAGTTTGTAGGACAATATACACTATATTCACAACAGTTTATTTCATTGATCTGTCACAATATTTTGACGTGGAAAAATTAGATGAAGACGAGCTGCAGCAGCAGTAGCAATATACACAACACTGCTATTGCACGAGGCATGACCCAAAACAACAATAATGGCTTTGTTTATAAAAAAAACCACGTGATGTTAGCAATGAAGTGAGATGTGGGATGGTATGTTCACCACATCCATGTAAGAATCTATTTTGGTTTTATTTTTTCGATATACGTTAAACTAGTAATAACAGGAAATTATACAAACCGAGCACTGCCCGTTTAATAATATTCTATATTATAAAAATATATTTTATATAATATTTTTGTTTGGTTTAGCAGACGTGTGAACTTAACAAAAGACAAAAACAATGTTTGTGTTACCAGCTAAAACTAAAAACTACCATGTGTGCTCCGCTATAGGGGACAGGTATGTCCCCTCTTCAGAGTGCGTGTGTGTAAGTGTAGTGTAACCCTATCTGTATGTGTTGAAAGTTAGTACTGCGTATTGTATTGTCAATGCCCTCCGATACCACCCGAGTGACACTTCAGCTGTGCAAGGAGCTTGCAGCCGCAGAGAGGTGTCGAAGGATTACTATTATTATAGTTATCCTGTGGGTGGCCGGAGCGCGACGTGTGTATTGTATAGTATACCTAGGCAGGGGAAACCGGAGAACCCGGAGAAAACCTGCCGACTCGCCACTACACACTTGGCAGGCCTAGGACGCGAACCCCGGACCCCAGTGGTGTGAAGCTAGCGTTTTACCGCTGAGCTAGGGCGAGCCCCGTTACCAGCTGAGAATGGGCCAAATCCACGCGACAAAGACAAAGACGAAAAACAGTGACTATGTTAGAGCTGTGAATGAGGCTTAAATGACATTTCATATTTTCCATTTCAATTTGCCAAAAAGTCAAAAATTCATATGACATTAACACTCAAATATTTTATTTTTTGTTTCCATAGGTAAGCAGATAAATCAAAATTGTAACAAATTTGTAGAATTTTTAACTTCTTGTAATTGAAAAATGGTGCTAGATAGAAACAATGTTTTGAATACATATTGTAGATAGTAACATTTAGTATACAATGATATTTAAAAAATTCCTATTAATTCATAAATTTTGAGAATATTCCAGAAAAACTCTTCAGATCTTCAAGAAACTACCACTTCCGGTTGCACGATCAACACCAAAATCTAATCAGATCTAATCTAGGGTGTCAGAATATTTTATACAAAATTTCAAATTTTTTTATTCAGTGGTATTTGAGTTATCGTACCTCCAACATTCATCCTGACACACACACACAGATAGACATCATCGCGAAATTATCAAAATCGTGTTCTAGGGACCTCAAAACGTGCTTATCCATTGAAAACTCACTATCGAAATTTTAGCATGATTACAATACCTCTCTTACAAATATGAGTGGCGAGAGGTAAAAACCCAATACCTACCCTTCTTGAGTCTTAAATACTCGTTTTGTCGAATGAACTGAACTAAAAGAAGAACCTAATACCCTTTATGAGTGAAATAAAATTATATGACATTGTGTTTTATAATATGCCTACAATCTCCACACCCAAATAAAATTTGTTGCTTTCTCATGTCAAATATTTTGTTTGTCTCCCTTTCTAAGACCAAGTAGAGTGAGTGCAATACCATGAGTGCAATAGACATATTAACCACTTGCAGTTTTTCGGGGCTGGGGGAAGGTGGACCTAGTCAGTAGGCGGCGGAGGTCAACTCTGAAACCAGCAAAATTCGCGGAAGGACCAACCATCAAAGCCTCGCTTACACGAGAGAATTCCTTGAAAAGTATTCAAATATGCGACACCACAAATCCGATCATTGGAATATTTTACAGTAATATTCTATGAAATATATACAGGCATGTTTCTCTCCACTAACAACCGTTGACGGCTGGTAACCGCACACACGGTGACTATCACAATTTGTGAGGCTGCCGAACAGAAGATATAAATGTAAAAAAATCTGCTGTGGCCAGCACACGACCTCTCGACTAATTCTGCTTATTCTACTAATCTAATAAATAGTTTTACTTACATTTTAATAGTTTCATGTTCATGTAATATGTAAACCAAGATGCAAGCAAAAGATGTCAACTGTACTGTCAAAATTTTCGAGTGTGAGTTTTTGGCAGATAAGCACATTTTTGGGTCTCTAGAATACGAATCACATTTTTGAGATGATGTCTGTGTGTGTGCGTTCGTTCGTTCGTTACGCCGTGTGTTACAATTTTTTCGGAAACGATATCTCCAAAAATATCAAAATTTGAATTATTATGACAGTGACAGTACACTTGACATCTATTGCTTGCATCTTGGTTTACATTATCGTTTACATATTATACTCCAGTCAAAATACGGGTTTGGTTGTATTATTACTGGCAACTACCAGATTTGGTCTAGTATAGGTTTTTTGGGTCGCTGAACACGAATTTCGGGGTCATTTTGTAAAGAAATGTGCGGAACACCCTTAAATTTGCAAAAACTACCCCCACAATGGGTTGTTTTTTTATATATTCGCACTTTGAGTGCGCAGATTTCGCACAAAGGAGTTTTTTGGGTCGCTGATCAAGAATTTCAGGGATTTTTTTTTATAAAAATTAATATTTCACCCTTAAATTAGCTAAAACTACCCCCAAAAAGGGTATTTTTGCTATATTCGCACTTTGAGCGTCCAGATTTAGTCCATATAGGTTTTTTGGATCGCTGATCAAGAATTTCGGGGTTCTTAAAATAAAAATTAATATTTCACCCTTAAATTACCTAAAACTACCCCCAAAAAGGGTGTCTTTGTTATTTTCGCACTTTGTGCTAATTTTAGGGTGAAATATTAATTTTTATAAAAAAAATCCCCGAAATTCTTGATCAGCGACCCAAAAAACTCTTATGTGCCAAATCTGGGCACTCAAAGTGCGAATATATAAAAAATACCCCATTTTGGGGGTAATTTTTGCAAATTTAAGGGTGTTCCGCACATTTCTTTACAAAATGACCCCTAAATTCGTGATCAGCGACCTAAAAAACCTATACTAGACCAAATCTGGTAGTTACCAGTAATAATACAACCCTCCCCCGTATTTTGACTGGAGTATTACATGAACATGAAACTATTAAATTGTAAGTAAAACTATTTATTAGATTAGTAGAATAAGCAGAATTAGGCGAGAGGTCGTTTGCTGGCCACAGCAGATTTTTTATAGTGTTTTGATTTTATAATAATCTTAAATATGTTAAAATTTCAGACAGTGTATTTTAGTATCGTGTTAAAATGAAATATTCAACCAATAATTTTAACAAATCCTGAAATATTTGCAACTCGAAATACAAAGCACAAATAAAGCATGTTCTTTTCATTCATTAATAACTTAGTTTCCAAATTTACATTATCTAAACAAATAAGAAACATAAATTTACCAGAATATCATTTAAAACAGTTAAATATTCAAATATGAATCGATACTGGCGCCATCTCTATAGAGAATGTGCAAACATAAACTAGTAAAAACATCCATGATATAACAAACAACGAATGATGATTTCGTAGTGCTTTATTTACTAAAATCTGTAGTTATTTCGCGATATACATTTACAAAACTATGTGTAGTGTGTGTCTAAGGACCTCATTGACTCCTGGAAGAAATTTCAAGGCCCTGCGATGAATAATACAAGGTAAAAATTGATTTATAATTTTAATAAGTGATGTACAGACTGAACTAAATGTAATATCGAATATCTGATTGCACCATTGGATTCCTCGTAGTTTTGTTAGTAAATAACCGTAGTTTCATATTTGTAGCCCTTTTGGCAGAATTTCTACGAATTTTTAAATAGTTTATTGAGAAATTGTTCACTACTACATATAGACACACAGCTCATGTATACGTGTACTTTCAAGAAGCTCGCTTCGGCTTGTACAGAGAATAATATTTTTAATATTCAGAGCTGATACTTTAAATGTATATTTTGAGAGGTATGAACATTATAAACATAGCTCAGTGCGTAACATGACTGGGTTCTGACAACTCAGGTACAAATTTTCAACTGTGCATAGTAAAATATGAATTTTAATGTTTACTCACAGTATGTAAAGGCTGACAAACCCAAATTGGGCAAAATCGTAGTTTTGTTAGTAAATTATTGTAGTTCCATATTTGTAGCAGAAATATGACAGAATTTCAACGAATTTTTAAATAGTTTATTGAAGAATAAGTTCACCATATTAATTTTGCAAAGAAAGTAATTTTTACCACCCGCCTCATATTCTATAAGGGAGGTATTGTGATGGGTCAAAATTTTCGAGTGTGAGTTTTTTGTGGATAAGCTCGTTTGATCCATACAATACGAATTAAGTAATTTCGAGATGATGTCTGTGTTTGTGTGTGTACCAGGGGCGCACTCAAGGGGGGGGCTCGTGGGGCTTGAGCCCCCCCCCAGACGACTGGACATTTTTCAAATTTTTTTATTACACATTTTAAACATTATGTAAGATTATTTAAGTTCACTGAAGACTAAAAATAATCGCCTTTTTTCTGTTTTTATGATTATCTTAAATTCAAATATGCAATAATATACACTCCGTATAACGCATGTGTACGATTATTGGGATATTTTAATATGAATGCGAACCTTGTGGTGAAATTTTGAACTTAAACAACGGTACACTTGGGAGTTAAACTAAAAAGATGAAAGAAAGAACCGATACACTAAATATGAACTAAAATTGTGATAAATATTTTGTTTTATACTTTCAATAAATAACTACAATTTACTAATTTTTCAATGAACTCCCAACTCCCAACTGAATTAACTAACATATTGCGCCATATTCATAACTATTTAGCATGTATAGAATATGCACGCCTACTTAAATTCAATTTTTCTATATACCTAACTGACATGACTCTGCTCAGAGTCGTTCTTATGAAATTATATCAAGAGAGCTGCCGAAAAAACAATGTGTGTGCACAAGAAAGAGAGTAAAACGTATAACTGGTTATCTTAAAAAAATGAAACTTTCAATTTAAAGGTGTTTGACCTTGAACTCTAAAAAAATTTCGCCTGCGGCGCATTTCTTTCTTGTGCCGTACTACAGGTTTCATAAAAAAAATTATTCTTAGCCCCCCCCCAAGATGCAATCCTGGGTGCGCCACTGGTGTGTACGTTAGGCTGTATGTAACATTTTTTCCGTCTTCTATAAATCAAATAGTTACAAATATTTAACAACGATTTTGCCAATTAAATTAACAAATATAATAATACTACAAGAATATTAGACAGGGCCGTAATGTAAATAATTATTATTAATATTTAAGCAAATAAAGCAAATTTTGTATATAAACGTCGTAATACAAATTTTAAGA
The DNA here is from genome assembly GCA_947534325.1 of Agonum fuliginosum. Lineage (NCBI taxonomy): Eukaryota > Metazoa > Arthropoda > Insecta > Coleoptera > Carabidae > Agonum > Agonum fuliginosum. The sequence goes on from OX384029.1 coordinate 547,805, forward strand.
ACCCAGTTATTTTTTGAAGCAATCCCTAAACCGGAAGTAGTACTTTTCTTAAATATTTTGATAAATAATTAATTTATCGCAATATTTTTTAGTTTAAATGAAAGATTATTTATTATTATCTACAATTTTTAGCATTTTGTAAATTGTTCTGTCATAGTAGGTACTTTAGGAATTAAAGTATTAAAGTATGAAACTTTAGTATCTTATTATCCATGAACTATGGTTGTTTTACAATTACTACGAAAAATTTAATTGATAATGACAGTGTCAGAGTGACAGTGCCAATAGTGATACATCATTTATATCTTCTTCTCCAGTTCTACAGTTGGCTAAAATGACTAAAATATATTTGTAAGTACCTATCTACAATTTGTAGTAGTAAAAAGAGCAGGGTATGGCGGGAGGTTTTGTGCTGGCCACATCAGATTTTTTAATTCAATGCTAAGATTCCTTAGTATTTAAACTTGCAAATTCTTGAACCTCTGGGACAACTACCCGAACTGCCCTCTAGCTACGCCACTGAATAGTGTGTGTAAGAATCGCTGGTACGGTCCTAGATTTGGTTGCTATTGCTAGAGCAGGGCCGGGACAGGGAGGGGGGAGGTATATTTTGTGGGCCAGACTTGTTTTTGCGGCCCTATCTGGTAACGGCAGCGGTCGCCCCTCTGTTCAGGTAGATCCTATATCACCTGTCGCTACACAGACTTAGTTTTCGAACATTTTATTTTCGCGGTGTTGCCAAAACCGGTAAATTTTTCTGGCGTGGTGCTTAACAATATTTTTGAATGCTCCTTATTACGTGCATCAAGTACCAGATGTAGTAGTAAAATAAGTCAATAATCAATATTTTTGACTTGACGCAGTTGAAATTAATAGCAAGGGAATCGTACAGATTTCGAATTTTATGTGGAACGAAATACAGAATGCATCGTAACAGGACATGATAGATATACAGGTTGGTGGAGGTGAAATGCGAACATGAGGAAATATATGACAATGGAATAACCATGCTAGGCATCTTGATATACGTGGAATAAGTACTGTCAATGTCAAAGTAGCTGTCATATTATTGAATTTTTTATTTTCATTAAAATATTTTCTTTGCATAATAATGTATGTATACGAGCAGAACGAGAAAGTTTACATGCACTTTTAGATTTTATTATTATTTCTGTTATTGATTACTCTTTTTGTCCCACAAATTCACATTACTACGTTTTGTGACACTAGAACAAAATATATCAAGATAGCTGGCATGAAAGTTCAATTGTCATGTATGTTTCCTATGTTCGCATTTCACCTCCACCAACCTGTATGTGACTATTATTATTAAGTTTCTTCTTAAATATGTTAATAAATTTGATAGAATTTAATTTTTTACCTTCCGCTTACCTGTTAAGGAAGGTATTGGAATCATGCAAAAAATCGGGTTGTGAGTTTTTAGTGGATGAGCACGAATTTGGGTCCTTACAACTCATTTTTGATAGTTTTACGATGATGTCTGTGTGTATGTGTGTGTGTGTATGTGTGTGTGTGTGTGGTCAAGGCCGGGTGTTAGTCGCATAACTCAAATACGAATTACCCGAAAATTTTGATATTTGTATATAAATTGGAAGAGCTCATTAGATTTTGGTACAAATATCTTCATCGGAAGTGATATTTTTTGAAGATTGAAAAGGTTAATTGTCAAAATTGTATATAAATTTGGAAAAATATAGTATTTATTTGTAATAAGAATAAGAGGAAAAGTTATTTGCAACTTACGTTATAAAAAATTGTCTTTATCTGGTAGCATTAAAGAACTGCAGTAAAATTTAAAAAATAAATTTATCAAATAAAACGTTGATATCTTGTAATCCATGATCGGTTGATTTTTGTTTCTGCGTAAAAAATATTGACAGGTGAGACGGGTGACTAGTTGGCATACTAGCGCTATATAAGTCCTAAGTAAGATATTAAATGTAGTAATTGAACGGAGGATGGCTTCAACACAGCAGAGTTTTCCTGTGAATGAATCTTTTTATTCAGGTGATGCAAATTTCTGTGTTTGAATATTTTAGATTTTTATTTGTATATTTTAAATGGGCACCAGATTGTACGTATACATTTCTGTTTAAAGTTTAGATATGGCGGAAGGTTGTGTGATGGCCACGTCAGATTTTTTTATCTGACAATAGAATATTTTGTTTAAAAGTTGCTAAAAGTATAAAGGCTTTTTTGTACGTATGACGAAGAAGGACAGAAGGAAATACGTGTATTACATAAACTGATTATAAATACATTTTCCTTATTGGCAGGAAATAATGCATCAACCATCTGTCGCCGAATCTCCTGTGGTCAATGCAAAGTGTCCTTGTGTCAGTGAAAACGCCCAAGTCGTTGTCCAGGTGCCTCTCTGCATGCAAATAACGCGCATTCAAATTACCAGAGCCGAAAATATTATACTCGGAAGGCGTTCACGGCATTCGGAATTTACACGAGACCCCATATTTGTGTGAGCTTCAGGTTGCCTTTTCTTGCTGTTGAAAATTATGCCAATTTTCGGAGTTTTATACACAGTTTGTTGATACGCATTATTGTACATTGGATTTTTATTTTATTTTGCATCATTTTCGTTGAAAAACTAACAACGTTTTATAGGTGCCAAATATATTTTGTACGTAAAGGATCTATTACAAATTTGATTAATTGTTTTTAGTATCGAGGTATCTATGTAACATCCCAATGTTAGTAATTTGGTAATAATATGCCAATTATGCATCCCATGTAATTCTCTGAGATGTTTGTATTGAGTATTTTTGGTCGTAGGTACTCAGGATGTGGCTAGGATAGACTAGACTTAAAGTACAAGAATAAGATATTTTTTCCTATGGACAATTCATGTCAAGTGGGTAGTATAAAACTATCAATAAATTAGAAATTCTTCTTTTCCAAGACTCATTAAAGATTCAATATGGCGGTCGCTTTTTGACAGACAATTTTCATTAGGATTATTTTTCTCATAATTTAGAATCATGAAAGAATCCTCAATGAATCTATATGTGAACATAGCTTTCGAATCCGTAGTATGATTACAAATTAAATAGCTCAGTTTATTTAGTTCTCCTTTCATTTTCAAAATAACTTTATGTACTGTTCACACGAGGAAAGTTTTTACTACAAATTTTCTGGAAAGTAAAACAAGTGCTAGGTGCTACCATAAAAGAAATTGTCAATACCGGTCATACGGGGAAACCGTGGAGGAAACTAATTATTTCTTTAAAATATATGAAAACTAGTGATCTTAAATATATTTAATAAAAATAATTACATTCCCCATACGAATGGTAACGACAGTTTTATTTTATGACAGCTCCTAGCACTTGTTTTACTTTCAAGAAACTTTTTAGTGACACCTTTCCTCGTGTGGACAGGGCATGCATTTGAAGATTTGAAAATGCACTTATGTTAAAAGGTAATTAATCATTATAATTACTGATTATAACTTCAGCATTATGCTAGAATTCATAACAGTATTACAATATTTGAGGAAGGAAACATAACTTAAGTCAGTAAGGCAGTAAAGTACATATCTACGTAATATGTAAAGTGAGTTAATTTTTACTGTTACATAGATAGAAAACAATCATACAATTATATTTATTATTGTAACTGTCAGGAAAATAGCACTTGACAAAAAAATTACTTGTTCTAACGTAACGATAAGATTAATTCGAAGAATTATTGAGGAAAACTTTAAAAAAATGATAACAAACCTAAAAATTAACATTAGGGAAAACTACATAAATTCTACGATGAAAATAACACAAAAATGCATACCTGAAACATTTTTACCTCTCGCCTCATATTTTATAAGAGAGGTATTGTAATGGATCAAATTATTTTGAGTTTTTGGTGAATAAGCACGTTTCAGGGTCTCTAGAATAGGAATTTAGTATTTTCTCGATGTGTGCGTATGGCTGTATGTTCGAATGGACTGACGATTTTTCGTCCACGATAACTTAAAAAGTATCAAACCGTTTATAACAAAATTTCATATTTAAGGTTTTAATAAGGATCTTAACACCGGATAATTTTGGTAGAAATCCGCAAACCGAAAGTAGTACTTTTTGAAGTTTGATATAGTTTTCTTTAATTATATTGGTACATTATTTTGCAATTAAAAATAAAAGATAATATAATTATCTATGGGTACAGTTAATTTTAAATACAATTTGCTGAATCTAGTAGTATTTAACAATAACATGCAACTAATATTCTACTTTTTTGAAATTCCAGTATCTTGTTGCCCATGATAAGAAATTTATTTTTACACAAAATTCGAATGATTATGACAGTGACAGTACAGTTGACATCTTTTGCTTGCATCTTGGTTTACATTATCGTTTACATATTACATGAACATGAAACTATTAAAATGTAAGTAAAACTATTTATTAGATTAGTAGAATAAACAGAATTAAGCGAGAGGTCGTGTGCTGGCCACATCAGATTTTTTATAGATACCTTCGCCGCTATATTTAACGCAGTTGGATAATATTCTACTAATGGTTTTGTCATTTTTCCGGCATAGCAAATAACTGTGCTAATCTTGTTTCAAGTCGCAAATCCGCCGCTCTAACGGTACAATCCATTGATTAAGTAGAGCAACTTACATCAATATCTTAAAAAATTGTCTGTAATACTCGCTACACTCAGATGGCAATTATAACTAGTAGAAAGTACTACACCTACAAATCATATTCATGATTCATGAGACTTGTATGCTTTGCTGTACCGGGATTAAATACAGGAAAATGAGAAAGAAGTCAAGTAAAACGAAAATCATACTCTTTAAGAGTGTCGTTTACCTAGATGACCAAAACATGCATTCCTAATTGCCTTATTCTAAAAATTATGTCTGTAATAATAGTCCATTTTCATCAAATTCATTGCAATTTGATGAATTTTGATCCCTCTTCTGTCACTTCTATTGCAAATTATATTTATTTTCAGGTATTTTTATTTATTTTTGTTTAATAAGTCTTATTGTTTAAACCAATTTTATGGGGAAAACTGCATGTTGTTTTTCGCTATTTTGACGGCTGGTGTTTTTCTGGAATACAAAATTCAAAAAGTGTTCAATTTATTTATTCAGATATATAATTTAAATCTTTGTTTATTAAAATAATACAGAGCGTTCAGCAAAACCTATAATTTGACTGCGCAACCGCCTTAACTGAAACAAAGTGTGTTTATTAAAACAAGATAATTCAAAACTAGTGAATGACCAATGGTCTAGTGAATTATCTTGTTCTAATAAAAACATTTTGTTTCACAAAGCATAGTCTTCGATAAATCACAGACATGAAAGAATGGAATGTACACCGCGAATTTTTGATTATTACATTTGTTTGATGTTAAATAAATTACAAACTTGTGTGAAGCATGTTTTGGTCATTTAGGTAAACGACACTCTTAAGGTTAAAAAATTCAATTTGAATTTCTATACAGGGTGTTTCAGGTTGAATGTGCACGGTCATATCATAATTTGACACTTATACACGAATTTCTTTGACGCAAACGTCACTTTATAGCCTACGAATCACTTTATAGCGCAGTGCGCCAAAAAAAACGTCAAATTAATGCAAACTGTTTAGTTTTTCAATTTTTCTCATATAAACTACTAATAATCCTATAAATAACCATTTTCTAAAATTAGTTGTACCATTTTTATTTAAATAACATCATTATTACTTATATTTAACATAATTTATTTTGTAAATGTTTAATTCAATAATGACAACTTTGACATTCAGATTTTTGTTTATTTTCGGAATTTTTTTACTATTTTTGCAACAGTCCAAGAATTTAGTAATTTGAACAAGTAAATTATATTAATTTATCTACGTCAATAGAAGAATAATGTATTCATTATATACGTGAAAGTAGTATAATAAACCCCACCATAAGGACACATTATGAATTAATTAATTCATTATTTCACACTATTAAATAATGAGTACTTTATTCTTCCGAACTGTCAAACTGCCATCACACCTGTTTAACTATTTTAGTATTATATCAAGTTATCATTATAAAAATTTGCAAAACGTTGTATATGACTAACCCATAATAGTCCTAAATTACTCGGATGAATTGTCAATTGTCATCACACCAAAGTTTGAGGTTAGGTTAATATGAATACAAATTTGTAAATAAGAAATGTTGCTTTATTTAAAAGTCGTAGATAAAACGTCGTATTTGACTCGCAAATAATGCCTATAATTCACTCGGATGATTTATACACTCGCCTTCAGCTCGTGAATAAACTTTCATCCTCTTGAATTATAGCCTACATTATTTGCTCGTTAAATAATATACTATAATTTATTAGAAAATATTGAACCGTGCATAAAGTTGGGTATGTACCACGGGCGTAACTTGCTTTTATGTCTCTTGACTTGTTTTTAGCCCTCGGATGACGTTCAGGCTCAAAATCACATCTCAAGCCGTAAAAGCTTTTATTAAAATAATAATCTATATAATCTAGAATGTTTTTGTCAAATAGTTTTAAAGACATCTATAAAACATATTTCTTAGTTTTTGTAACAGTTAACAACAAAGAGCAGCAAAGTATCATACGAATTCGTTCTGGTACTACGTTTCGACATTATGATACTCCAGATATTTAGATTAGCAAAGATACTGTCAATCGTCTAAGTATTTTTTCTCCATCATGCCTTATTATTGAAGAATTAAAGTGTAAAAAATATTTCCTGATTTGATCTGGGATGTCAAGCAAGCTGTGGGAAAGAATGAAAAAATTGACTGGGGTTAGAACTGTCAATTTCTAATTCAATACAATTTGCTAACGTACCGTATGCTGGTCGAAATTGAGACCAAAGACCAACGAACAATGTAGTTTCACTGTTATATACAACTATGATTAATAGATTTCTAATTTGCTGTTTAGATCTCGATGTTGTTAATAAATACGAGTACTGAACGACAATCTTCTGGTAAAAGGAGCCGCCTATATTCTTAGTTTAGTTATTACTCTCGATTTTATTCTTTCCCCACTACTACGACAGCCTAAAAGCAGCCCGAAACTCGTACTTTACCGCAACCTAGCAATGCAATTTCATTTTGAAGGTGTAAACTGTAAAGGCTCATTCCCACTGCTTATCATAGTCATAGTTTTTGTTAGTTGTCATAGTCTTACACAGTTTGGTATACCGAATTACGTGTAAACATTCATAGTGCTTGTTTTAGTCTTAGTTTTTAGGCTTTATCATAAACACAGTCACAAAACTATGCAAACTTCAAATTTTTGTTATAATCAGCTATAATAACCCAAGGACATTGATAATTACGAAATAATTTTGTGACATTCCGAAAGCACGTTGCTTGGTAACCGCCCGACGCCGCAGGCGGAGGGCTGTTAACCTAAAAGCAACGTGCTTGAGGTAGCTGTCACAAAATTATAAGTATTTATCAATGGTCGAGGGTTATTCGGACAGAAAATTTTATTAATTGAAGTATCATTTTCATTACCAAAACGTGCAAATGACATTTTTATTCAATTATTATTATAAACATAAAAATGAACATAAATAATTGTAACCTAGCAACATATTTGACGTAAGTGATAATGTCCCATGGGTTGCTTTCAGTTAAATGTTGTATTCATTGGTCAATTTCGTACACGTGATCAGAAATGAAAGAATTTCATTGGATATTTAGTTTACCTAAAAATTTTCATAGTAATTATTTTATGAGATAGCGATATATTTATATACCTGTCTTTTTTTGACGCTGTTGTCAAACAGATTATGATCTTTTTATGTCAAAAAATTATATTAATAATGCTACAGAAAAATTAAAGCAAGATAAATATAACTAAAAGTGTTTCTTCATTACTTAAAAATAGGTTTAAGCTGAGTTTAATCTATAAATTATAAATAAAATATATTTACAGGCACATTAAATTAACTGTCATGACATTGTCATAAACATAATTTATATTGTGATGGGAATGGTCAGCGCATGTTTATGATTAAGACAAAAACTTAAGTCAAAAACTATGACTATGATAAGCACTGGGAATGAGCCTTTAGTTTATTATTGACTTCAAGGTAATGTTTTATAAACATTTAATAGAGAACGAATGGATCTACAGATGTGCCTTTTTAAAATTTTAAAAATACATTTCTATCAGGTGATATAACCGTGTAAAGTTTGCATGAATTGAATTGGAAATTTTTATGAATTTTTATAATTATGTACAATTTTTTTTACTAAATTTTTTAAAAAGCACAACTGTTTGAAATAAGTATATAATCCTTGTTGAAACAATATTCTACCATTATTGTCCACATTTTATCCTGGATTTTAGGAGGTAGACGGGCCTATTAAATTATATTAGTGTGTTTTATATTATTTTCTTTTCCAAGAATTCCTATTAAAATTTTGTATGGTGATTGAACCATATTCAATTGTGTTCTGTATAAATTTAAATTTTAAATTGTCTGGCACAATTAATTACTTTAACCTAGTGAATAATGAAGGTAATTTCTTAATTGAATTAAATTATTTATAAAAGTCTTTTATTGTAAAAATTTCAATGTAACCTCTCTATTTCCAGCGAATGTCAGATTATTAATAACAAAAAGTATATTTGCAAATGTGTCAAGGTTTACAATATTGTACAAACTCTGCAAAATTGTACAACTATAACAATGCTTAATTAGTTTTTTATGTCAAAATATTGTAAAACGTTACACACCATTAATTTAAACTTTTTTGTATAATTTGATCTCTATACTAATTCATTTAGTGAAAATAGTTTTACTAAATTTGTAAACGCTTTGCAAACTATACATTTTTAGCAGTTTACCTATCGATTTCATCCTTCATTGAGATTTTCATAGGATTGCACTAATTATTAAAATTAAATACGATATTTAAAGACGCTGTACATTTGTCCAGAATAGCATTAAGAGGCCGGTCTACCTCCTAAAATCCAGCACAAAACGTACTAACCGTAGCGAGTGTTTTGCGGGCAGTACAAAAATCTGACGTGGCCATCACACAACCTTCCGCCATATCTAGACATTAAACAGAAATGTATACGTACAATCCGATGTCCATTTAAAATATACAAATCAAAATCTATTCAAACACCTGAATCAAAAGATTCATTCACACGAAAACTCTTCTGTGTTGAAGCAATCCTCCGTTCAGTTACTACATTTAATAGCTTACTTATGACTTATATAGCGCTAGTATGCCAAATTGTCACCCATCTCATCTGTCAATATTTTGTATGCAGAAACAAAAATCAACCGAACATGGATTACAAGATTTCAACGTTCTATTTGATAAATTTATTTTTTAAATTTTACTGCAGTTCTTTAATGCTACCAGATAAAGACAATTTTTTTATAACGTAGATTGCAAATAACTTTTCCTCTTATTCTTATTACAAATAAATACTATATTTATCCAAATTTATAGAAATTTTTGACACTTAATCTTTTCAATCTTCAAAAAATATCACTTCCGGTGAAGATATTTGTACCAAATGAGCTCTTCCTATTCGTATACAATTGTAAAATACCAAATATCAAAATTTTTGGATAATTTGTATTTGAGTTATGCGACACACGGCATCGGCCCGGACCACACACATACACACACACACACACATACATACATACAGACATCATCGAGAAACTATCAAAAATGAGTTGTAAGGACCCTAATTCGTGCTCATCCACTAAAAACTCACTACCCGATTTTTGCATGATTCCAATACCTTCCTTTACAGGTAAGCGGAAGGTAAAAATGGTTAAATTCCATTCCAACAAGGATTATATACCTAAAGGATCAATTAGCAGTTGTGCCTTTTTAAAATTTTAATACAAAATTGTACATGAGTATAAAAATTCCGAAAAATTCATAAAAATTTCCAATCTATGCAAACTTTATACGGGTATATCTCATGGTATAAATTTATTTTTAAAATTTTAGAAAGGCACATCTGTAGATCCTTTCATTCTCTATTAAATGTTTAAAAAAGCTTTATCTTGAAGTCAATAATAAACTGACAGTTTACTCGGAACGAAAACACTTTTACAGTATTTTTCAACTTCACAATGGCATTGCATAGCTAGGATACGGCAAAGTACGAGTTTCGGGCTGAAATACAATGATGTGATATTGTGTTTTATAATACGCCTACATGCCTAGACTTTAGTAAAATGCCTAATTTTACAATCTGCCTACGACACATTATGATATAAATGTGCAGATATAGTAACATTTTTTTTGGAGAGGACTCACGTCATCAATGTTGGTCACTAGATAATGACGTCACGGAATACTAGATTTACATAGTATACTAATTTAATTTTAAAAAATGTAATTATTGAATTTACATGCGATGCTAAGTTTTGCGATCAATTTAATTGAATTATTAGACGATTAATATTTAAATATCATTGTAAAATTTAATATATTTCCAGTTACAGCTCTATAGCGTTACAGAAAAAATATGAATGCCATGTAAACGTACAACACAAAACACAATTCTTAATTCAGTAATGCCAATATGTGGTGAAAAAACAAACTACAATTATTTTAAATAAATTAAAAATGCATTAAAAACATTATGTTCGGCTTTAAAATTATTGTAAATTTAATGAAAACGCGCTATTCTTAGTATGCAAAAAAGTAATATTTACTTTATTCATTTAACATCACTCGGTCATTACTACAGTTATTTTTCATTTTGTAAAGTTTTGATGACATGACTCCTCTGCAAAAAAATTTCAACTATAGCAACAACATTCTTTCCTTATACAAATATTTATGTGAGGAAAGTTTTATAACTCAGCATTATTCAGAAATGCATGAGTACACGTTTATACATTAAGAGCAATACACTTTTAACTTTGAGAAAAGGATTTCCAGAGAAGAACAGATTAGAAAAACTATTTCTCTATCTCGACAATCTAGACAATAACCCCTAACAAATCCTCTGCAAACTGCAAGAAAATTCATGGAACACGAGTATTCAAACAAGTTGCAAATCCCAAAATTGCTTCGGTTTTTCTCTCTCAGGTAAACTAAGTAAATATTCAGGTTTTCCACTAACAAATAGTCGACAGGTATAATAAATCACCTAAACGTAATCCGCTATTGTTAGACTCCGTTGCACATCTGCAACCATTTCTTTGGCACCGAAGATTAGAAATCTGATGTGGCCGGCACATAACCTCCCGCCTTCACACTGCAATATGTGAATTTGGTCCTAGTTAAGCCTCGTTCACAATACGAAATTAGTAGTTATAGTCAGTACTTATGGTTAGTAGTTAGTTTTGACTACTGTCGTTTACAATACAAAATTAATGTTGTAGTTAGTCTAGTAAACAATCTAAGTTTGAAATTAGCGTCAGAAGTCAGAAATGTCAGTTTGTTCGCTTGTAGGTATATTTTATGTTTGGTTCACTTAAGGAGGTTCCCTACACATGCAGTGGCGTACTCAGATATCAGCCTTGGGGGCGGATATGAAAATAAAAATATTTTTATTAATGTAAAACAAAATTCGGTCAACGGGTATTAGTTGATATTGCAATTCGTTCAGTTGCGGTGATATATTTTTCAATAATTTCTAATTCACTAATCAAAAAATGCTTGACTTTTTTCAATCGACAATATTGTTACAACTATGTGGTCAACCTTCTTCAAATTTTGGGAAATTGATGTCCGTGCTTGCATACGTTTATATACCAAAAATTAAGTAAATAGAACATTTCTAACATCTTTTTACCTCTCGCCTCATATTCTATAAGAGAGGTATTGTAATGGGTCAAAATTTTCGAGTATGAGTTTTTGGTGGATAAGCACGTTTCAGGGTCTCTATAATACGAATTTACTATTTTCACGATGATGTCTGTGTGTGTGTGTATGTGTGTGCGTGTGTGTGTGTTTGTATGAATGTATGGACTGACGATTTTTCGTCCACGATAACTGAAAAAGTATCAAACCTTTAATAACCAAATTTCATATTTAAGGTTTTAATAAGGATCTTAACACCGGATAACATTTTGGTAGAAATCCGAAAACCGGAAGTAGTACTTTTTGAAGCTTGATAAACTTTTCCTTTAATATATTGTTACATTATTTATTTATGACAATTTTTGCAATTAAAAATAAAAGAAAATATAATTATCTATGGGTACAGTTAATTATAAATACAATTTGCTGAATCTGGTAGTATTTAACAATAAAATAAAGTACAATTAATATTCTATCTTGTTGTTCATGATATGAAATTTGTTTCTACATAAAATTTGAATGCTTATGACAGTGACAGTACAGTTGACATCTTTTGCTTGCATCTTGGTTTACATTATCGTTTACATCTTACATGAACATGAAACTATTAAAATGTAAGTAAAACTATTTATTAGATTAGTCTCGAGGTTAATAGAATAAGCAGAATTAGGCGAGAGGTCGTGTACTGGCCACAGCAGATTTTTTTAAAATCAATTAATGGAAAGCCATAAGAACCCATGTAAAATATTAAAATTTAACAATTAATTTCGTTCAAACTACGTGGTCAAAAATTCAGGTATCATTTTTATGACACAGACAACATAAATTTAAAGTCAAACATCAAAATTAATTTTTTGGTTGTTCATACAGTAAATCATGAACTACTAACTACAGGTTTGAAGTTTGCAAATCCCTGCGCTAACTGTAATTACGTGGAGCTAATTTCGTTATTGTGAACGCTATAAGTGAAATGCATAATCACTAACGTTAAATATACCAGCTACTAATTTCGTATTGTGAATGAGGCTTTAGGCTTTCTTGAGTGAGTATAAAATAAGAGTAGTTAAGGTACAAAATCCGTCGGTCTTAAGCGTGCGTGATTTCGGTGTGAGGTGAGGCCGAAGCAGTCAAATAATCAGAAATAAATCATTAAAAATCGTAGATTTGGATGTAAATTACAAATCATAAGTATCCAATTAAATAAAAAATATAATTGAAATTTAAGTTTACACTGAAATACAGTAGTAGTACGTCAAAAACATAATTTTTCTTGAGATTGGAACCTTTTGCATGCGATTTCTCAACCATTAATGCGGTGACTGATATTTTTTATTTTTCTAATAAATACCTCAAATATCAAAGAATAACATATTCGTTTTTCAAATATGTGTTGGGTTGTTATGATATAAAATTTTCTAATCGTTTAGTAAATCTACTTGTAACCTTCATATACGCAATGTATTTTAGCGCGTTTTTGTGTCAACTTTAAATACAATTATCTTCGTTATTTCAACGGTTACCTATAAATTTTAATTTTTATTCAAATTCTACGACTTGTAATGAATGCTGTATATTAATTTAAGTCATATTTTGGGTTGTCACTACCCATGGATTTACTACCTTAAGTTAAGGAAGATAGACAGTCGCATGCAAAGTATCAATGGTTTGCAGAGGTATTGGTATTTGATGTTGGTATGCAGTCCGCTCATTCTAAAGCTGTATTCAGACAAGCTGAATCTTATATTGTCAGTGAATACTCACTTTTAATTACGAGGAATCCAATGCGTTTTAATGATAAGTATAATAATTTTATCGATAATTCTAGTCTTCCTTAATAAAAACAATAAATTATTATGTAATTTCTGCCCTTAGTTTAATTTCAATTGTGTTTAATATCTACTACTACTCATAGTAGAGCTCCATATAAAATTTTTAATTTGGTTTGATTTTCTCGAAATCTGTACGAATATAAATTGATGACTACTGTGCAAATTAGAAACGTGTATGAATTCAAATACCTAATGAAGTTATAAGCCAAAAACTAAACCGGCAAAAATTAAATTTTTTATATAAACATAAAATTACAATTACAAATATATCATCACACTTTCTGTGAGAATTAGAGCGAAATAAATAATAAGCTGAACAATGAATTCTGTAATATTTGGAATTAGTTTCGGTAAATAATAAATTTGTACCTACATTCAAATATAATGATATACCAAATACAAAATGTTATGCATTCATTTCAAAATTATTTAGCTGCGTAGATATATAATAAATTATTGTCATTATGGTATTAACATTACATTACACAGTAATTTAATGATGGAATTATTAAATATTTTCACGGTTGAAGAATAATTAGGTTTCCAAACGCGATCTTTTCTAGCGGTCAGAATTTGTAGTGTCACAGGTCACAATATATGAACACAGTCTCGTAGTGCATTGAGTTTATAAAACATGTCGATTTTTACTCATTTCTCCTAAAATTAAAATAACCTACACTCGAGGAAAATAAAAACGCACCACTTGAAAATGCACCAAAAATGACACAATTTCAAAGTGCGATATCTCGGCTGCATTTCGACGAAATTGAATGAATCTTCGAGTTCTGATAACGTTGATGTCTTATCTTTAATGTGATGATAGCCAATGTGACAAAAAATCCACTCCATCACCTCCCACCCCCCTAAGAAAAACAACTGTACCTGATGTCCAAAAAGGTCCAACTTTGACAACTCATGCGCAGTGCCAAAAAAATCGTGGATCTTATTGGCCAACAGAGTTATAAAGATCAGACTTTTTCCTTCAAGGTCCGCAAAATTTCAAGAACCTACGATGATTTGGCGCGAAGTTATGAATTTTTGAAAAAAAGTGCCTTTTTGAGGTTTCTGAATTTCATTAACAATTTTCTAAAAGTGACTATAAAATTTTTATTTCTTTAAACACCTTTATTTTTTAGATGTTTTAAGAAATAAACGAGTTTGGTGCGAAATCGGACAAATTATGGGCAAAAAGCACAAAAATACCAATTTTTTTCAAAAATTCATAACTTCGTGCCAAATTATCGCACGTACTTGAAATTTTGAGAAAATTGAAGGAAAAAGATTGAACTTTATTGTCCTTTTGGGCAATAAGGTCCACGATTTTTTTTACTCACGCTACCAGTTGCTACAATTGAACATTTTTCAGTCAAAAACATGTTTTTTTTATCCGGGGGTGGCAGGGGGTGGATCGGGTTTGGTGGCAGATTAACTTACAGGGCCGAGTAGAGAAACGTTCTCGGAAATCCAAAATTTATTGATTTTTGTGCAAAATTCGCCAAGTTATGGCCAAAAACCTCAAAAAGGCACTTTTTTTTCAAAAATTCATAACTTTGCGCTAAATCATCGTAGGTACTTGAAATTTTGCGGACATTGAAGAAAAAGTCTGATCTTTATTACTCTGTTGGCCACGATTTTTTTGGCACTGCGCATGAGTTGCCAAAGTTGGACCTTTTTGGACATCAGGTACAGTTGTTTTTCTTGGGGGGTGAGAGGTGGTGGAGTGGATTTTTGTCACATTGGCTATCATCACATTAAAGATAAGACATCAACGTTATCAGAACTCGAAGATTCATCCAATTTCGTCGAAATGCAGCCGAGATATCGTACTTTGAAATTGTGTCATTTTTGGTGCATTTTCAAGTGGTGCGTTTTTATTTTCCTCGAGTGTATATTTACATTGACAGTTTTTCTGAAACACTTTTCATTATGTCACAACATTTACCTGTTACTTTATATTTTACATATATTTCTATAACACTAAAAATACTATTATTCAGAGTGACAGCAAGTGACAGAATGAGTTTGTATCGATAGTGACCAGCAGAGACACCTAGGAACACCTATGAACTAATTACAACTTCTGACCGGGGTTGTCAATGAAAAACGTGGCCAGTCGATAAACCTAATTCTTCTTAAATATCTAAAATATTTTTGTTACGTTTTTTGCTGTTTTCAAAACGAATTTCCTTCTGGTTCACTTGTCTCTTCCAGGGAAACATAAAAACTGTCAAATTTAGGGGCGATAACAAACTAAAACTTCTATCAGACTTCTTTATTTCTGAGATAAATTAAAGTTTATTTACGGTCGTGTTTGTTATTTGAATGTGATGCTATCTATGTAAATCGGCAAATGAATATTTGTCAGCGAATAAGGTTAAAATGCGGGCTTGTCTACGTCAAGCCTAAATTAAGGCGACTTAAATCTACGCCACCATAAAAGGACTCGTTTGAGATTTGCAGGTAGAAATACTCGACCGACAAATAACAGATTCCAAAATCGTTTCCATCTATTCCAAGTTTTATATTTCAATACTGCGGCGTCATAAAAACATAATGTTTTATTGATTTTTAAATTGTTGCTCAATATTGGACAATAATATTATTAATCTCTACGTGAGGGAAGCATGACACATGAGGTAGATACCTCTGCTTAAAACAAATTTTAAAATATTTATAAACATATAAACAAGTTGCTAAAACATACTTGAGAACTGAGATAACATAAATCAAACAGTAACATAAACATTGAAATTGTGAATCATTATAAAATAAATATTGAGGGCATGGGAAAACATTTTTATGCAACATTATAACAACTTTTAATTGGTAAATATCCAAATACAAAAAACTGATGTGGCCAACACATAACCTCTCGTCTCCTAAACTGAAATAGTAATTTTAATTTAATTAGGTATCTTATAAATAAATAGTTTTATTTGTTATATTATTTATTAATAATGAGTTGTGAAAGATTATTTACTGTATTACCATTTTCCAGTTACGGAGAATTGTAAAAGCGCATTTCAGGACATCAAAACGTATGAAAAGCGCAGAAATATAATCAGTAAATTTATGTACAATAAGCGCAGATCGTAACGTTCAATAAGCGCATTTTTCGAAAATGAGATTTCTGACCATAACAAGTTAGTCCAGATCGTCTTCGAGTATGATGGGGTTAAGTTTAGAAAAATATTAGGTTAGGTTAGGTTAGTTTTATAAATTCAAAAAATCTGCTGTGGCCACCACACGACCTCTCGCCTAATTCTGCTTATTCTACTAATCTAATAAATAGTTTTACTTACATTTTAATAGTTTCATGTTCATGTAATATGTAAACGATAATGTAAACCAATATGCAAGCAAAAGATGTCAACTGTACTGTCACTGTCATAATAATTCAAATTTTATGTAGAAACAAATTTCATATCATGGACAACAAGATACTGGAATTTCAAAAAAATTGAATATTAATTGTACTTTATTTTATTGTTAAATACTTCCAGATTCAGCAATTTGTATTTATAATTAACTGTACACATAGATAATCACAATTTCTTTTATTTTTAATTGCAAAAATTGTCATAAATAAATAATGTACCAATATATTTAAGGAAAACTTTTCTAAACTTCAAAAAGTACTACTTCCGGTTTGCGGATTTCTACCAAAATCTTATCCGGTGTTAAGATACTTATTAAAACCTTAAATATGAAATTTGGTTATAAACGGTTTGATACTTTTTAAGTTATCGTGGACGAAAAATCGTCGGTTCATACAAACACACAAACGCACAAACACACAAACACACACACACACAGACATCATCGTGAAAATAGTAAATTCGTATTCTAGAGACCCTGAAACGTGCTTATCCACCAAAAACTCATACTCGAAAATTTTGACCCATTACAATACCTCTCTTATAGAATATGAGGCAAGAGGTAAAAATATTGTAGAAAAACTGTCGTACAATCCCTAAAACCATTGTGCTTTTAAAATGTTCCCTTCTGCGCTTACATAACGTCAATTTCTGCGCTTATATAACGTCAATTTCTGCGCTTTTCGTACGTCGATAAGGCCAAATGCGCTTATATAACGCACCCTCCAGTTAAAAATATCTTCAATGTGAAATATTTTTCCGTTCATTTTTGAATAAGCTTTTGTGTGAAAATTATTTGCTATATTCATGTTATTTATGTTAAATGTAAATAAAAAGATGTTATTTATATAAAAAATTGTACAACTAATTGCAGAAAATTGTTATTTATAGGGTTATTAGTAGTTTATATGAGGAAAATTGAAAATCTAAACTGTTTGCATTAATTTGACGTTTCATTATGGCGCACTGCGCTATAAAGTGGTTCGTGTGCTATAAAATGACGTTTCTGTCAAAGAAATTCGTGTATAACTGTCAAATTATGATAAACCAAATAATGTGGCATCAACCTTGTAAGTAAATCATATGTTTGTGGAATTTTGGTATGTGGTAAATGATAATATTATTTTATTTGTATTGAAATTTGATTATTTGTGTTCTTTGAATTTTATACGATAAAGACTAAACTATGATTCATGTTCAGGAATGAATATCAGTAACAAATAATATTATCACGTTACTGCTTAATGATTAAGTTTGTGTTGTCTTTTTAATTGAAATCAACATCCGTTGTTATTCAATAAAAGTAAATAAAATATTAATCGTAAAATATTTAGTATTTAGTCCTTGTAATTCGAATTATGATAATACAAAAGTTATTTTCATATAAAACAAAATCGTTCCGTTTATGAACTCGTCAATGAATTTTTGACGAGTTCATAAACGGAACGATTTTGTTTTATATTATTTTGTGACAATGAACTTCGGAAATTCAGATATCATTAATTTTAACAAAAGTTATTACAAACATTTTTAAATCCTTTATATTAAGTTCACCGCCCGTCATCTGTTTACGTCAAAAAAACAAAAGTCAAAAATGACCCTCTTCCTGGGATCCTATCGAGCTGAAATTTTGCAAATAGACTTTTGTCACCTAACAATGCACTTTGGAAAAAATTCAGATTCTCCGCCATCTTGAAACAAAATGGCGGCTTGCTATCTCTAAATGTACTGCACCAATTGCGGTCAAATTTGGTACAGTAATAGCCAAGGATCTAACTTATGATATAGATATATTTAAATGTCAGTCCACCAACTTGAAACTAAATGGTGGACAGATATCTCAAAATGTACTCGTTCAAATTTGGTACAGTAATAGTTAAGAATCTAGATATATTAAAGTGTTAGTCCGCCATCTTGAAACAAGATGGCAGCTAGCAATCTCAAAATGTACTGCACCGATCTGGTTAAAATTTAGTACAGCAACAGCTAAAGATCTAATTTAATATATGGCATATAACAATGTCAGGCCACCATCAAAAACTGGGCTGTAAAAATTAGTACCTGAAAACTGCTTTCAACTATTGTTTATTTCGCGGCAAGGCCTACTTATTTCAACGTTCGTAGGTGCATAATTTAAGTGCCCGTAATTTAATATTTTAATAATACAACATATGACTTTTTTATACCACCGTAAAGCAAATTTAATGTACTTTTGAAATTCGTAAAAAATATACAATGTTCCATTTGAAATTTGAAAGTTGCTATCACTTCCTCAAAAACCGGAAGTCATACCAAAGATTCACATCCGCTATCATTTACTACACATGATACTGTATAAATCATGTATTTGACAAAAAACGCTAAATCAACAAATCAAGCGTGATAAATGCTGGTTCATTTATAAACAGACAGCCTGTATAAAATATTTATAGTCAAAAACTTTGTTTTTACGGGTTCGTTTTTTCCAAAGTAAACATTTTCAACGTTCGAAATCCAATCACCTGGTGGCTTTAGACTTTCGGCAGTCAATTCACGAATTATATTTGAAGTTTTGATAACGTACGCACCTGTTGTGCAGATGGTCTCCGGGTTTTCGCTTCTGTGGCTCAAACTTAACGCCATGTCGATTGATAAAGCATCAAACGAAATTTAAATAGCACGCCATGAATTCGTTATTCAATCCATGCTAAAACAAAACTCTACGCATCTGCTTATTGTTGTGTAATTATGTTTCATTCAAGTAATTAATAATTTAGTGCAATTATATGTTGGATAGGATATGGTGTGGATATTCCAAATAATTATAATAAAATGAACTCTGTATAAAGTTAACGAAAATAATATAAAATAAATTAATACTGGTATTTCTGGTACTTTATCATTGTAGGTTAAATAGGTTTACCGACTGTCCACGATTTTCATGGACAACCCCGGTCAGAAGTTGTATTTAGTTCATAGGTGTTCCTAGGTGTCTCTGCTGGTCACTACCGATACAAATAGAGAAATTCAGAATGACGTCATAGCCAAGGGACAACCTACTATTCCAATTCCAACCTCACTTTTGCATATTTTTGATTAAATTTGAAACAGTTTCTGTCAAAACGTAATTTAAATAATTTTTTCATGATACAAAATAACTATAAAACTGCATATACTTAGTATTATGTTGACAGTTACATTTAAAGTTAATATAAAAGACCATTTCGACAACTGCCCCTCTGACAAATTCATTTGTTATGGATTTTCCTATTCATTCTGTCATTTGATGTCACTGAATATTATTTTTGAAATGTAATAATTTGGGCGTTATATAGTGATATAGAATTTTAAGTAAAATATAAAGAACATGTAAGCTTACTAGTACTGGTAAATATTGCAGTGAAATAAAGAAAAGTGTTTCAGAAAAACTGTCAATGCAGATAGGTATAGGTTATTTTAAATTTAGGAGAAATGAGTAAAAATCGACTTCTTTTCTTAACTGAATAATGACTATGAATAGATGCAATTTTTGTGAGTTACCTTCTAAAATCCGGCATAAAATGTATTAACGTAGCGAGTGTTTTATGGCCAGTACAAAAATGGTAAAATTTCATTCAACAAGGATTATATACTTAAACGATCAATTAACAGTTGTGCCTTTATAGAAAAATTTCGAAAAATTCATAACAATTTCCAATTTATGCAAACTTTACACTGCTAATTGTAATTTTTGTGTCACTTAAATAAAAAATATCGAATCGAACTCATGACAGCAATATTATTTCTAAATTTGATAATTTGATTTTGATTCGATATTGTTCATTTGAGGGAAACTTACATTTTAAGTGGAACCGGTACAACTGGCCACAAATTTCATAATTTATTTTAAAAATTTTAAAAAGGCACATCTGTAGATCCATTCTTTATCTATTAAATGTTTAAAGAAGCATTATCCTGAAGTCATTAATAAACTGACATTTTACTCGGAACGAAAACACTTTTACAGTATTTTTCAACTTCAAAACGACATTGCATAGCTAGGATGCGGCAAAGTACGAGTTTCGGACTCGTTTCAAGCAGCCGTAGTACTGTGGAAAGGAGTGGAATAGAAGAAAAAGTAAAATCGAAAGTACTCTATTTTAATTATTACCAATTTCACTTTCGTCTCGTGGTGTTTTTGACGAACTTTTAGAATATTTAGTTCTACGGGTATTACATGAACAGTACGTGCGTCTGCCACACCCAAGCAGCGTGTACAATGGCAGCCGTGCAGCAGGATTTCCAGCTCGCAGCAGGCGCTAGACGCACAGCACTGCGCACGGCGCGGCGCGGCGCGAGAAGTCTGCAACCTTGTCGCCGCTCAAGGCCAGACGCCGGGATTACCCACCACGAGGCCATCGAACCCGCCGACACCGACACCGCCACACACAGCTGCTGGAGATGCTGTCGAAGTGAACGCTCTGTTTCACCAAACTTCCCATAGAGCTTAGTGCCGTTGCCTTGATAAGGACAGCGTTCACATAAAAACTTAGTGACGTTGTTGCAGGTAATATAGGGTCTTTCAATTGGAGTGATAGTTTTTTCAATAAAGATTTCTCGGTTTCTGATATATATTTTATTTACTTCTAGGTGTCAAATTATTTAGTATAGTGTGCAGTTTTATGATGCAGCGTTTGACGCCTCTAGACCGGTTGGAAATAATAAAAAAATATTACCAAAGCTCAATTCACCCCAGAATTGGGTCGCCCTCACCGTTAATCTGCGCAGGCTATAAGACGCACTGTGATAAAGTTTGAGTAAACATTACTAAGACAATAAGCCACCATGAAGACAACGAAATGTTCGAAGTGAGGAGAAAATTACAGCTGTAGCGGCCAGTGTTGCAAATGAGCCAAATTCTGCCTAATTGGAGCGATCTTGTGATCAGTGTCAACAAAGCCGTGGTGGACATTTGAATGATATCTTGTTCCGAACATAACTGCATTGTCTAAGCTTCCAAATAAAGCAAAAACTAAATTGATATGTCAAACCGTTGACGTTTTATTTAAAATTAAAATCCTATCACTCTTAATGAAAGACCCTATACAATATTCTGTAGATGTCACTAGCGTCTGTCGCTTTGGCAATTTGGTCAAATGACGATTTGGTTAAATAACGTTTTGGTTTAACAGCGTTTCATTAAATAACAGATTGGTAAAATACCAGTTTGGTCAAATAACAGTTCGGCTAAATACCCGTGCAAGATAAACTTCGTTTGGTTTGCCTATAAAACAGTTCGGGCAAATAAGTGGATCACACTAGATCATCTTCAATGTAGTCCTGGTTGCAAACATCGTCGCATGGATTGAGATTCTGATCACACCAAAAAGAAATGGTTTGATTCTACTATAATTGGGAGAATGAATACCATCAAAATGAAGTGGTGATGCAGTTTTTGTAAAAAACTTTAAAGTCATTTTAGATCAAGTACAATTCAAGTCCTACTCAGACGATTTTATGTATGGTTCGCCCCAGGATTCGTCGATATGCGTTTCGCATTGAACTTAATACCGAGGTGCGTGGGCATCTCAGACCAACACTTAAGATAAGACGCTACGGACTGCAACAAAAATAAGACTGCACTGTGGCCACGATACAATCATTCGTAGGTTGAGAATCAATTTGTATCCACCATGGAATTAAAACAATTCATCCGGGATCACTAAAACGTTTGGGTCATTGCGAGACCGAAGAAGGTCGACAATTTTAACATTTGTTATAAAAATCGTAATAAACGTGCAAAAAACATTACAATTAAATTATTGAAAGGATTAAGTTATCGGATTTTGGTTTATGAGGATGTTTCGTTTTTTATTACCTTTAAAATAAGGTGAAACTCGACAGGGGTTGTATTTAAAAATGTTGCATGGAAGTTCTAAACTATCTAAGAATGTAGTTTTGATGACTCTTTAGTGATCCCCAAATTTTCAATTTTATTCTTCACTTCGTTCAAAACATATAGTTTTAGTCACTACAGTTTACTACCTTACAAATTTAATTAAGTTGGTTAATCTTTAACTTAATTGGACATTTACTTAACAAACGGATTAGGTAATGGCAGATTTAATAACGATGCTACTTGTTTATTAAATAAGAATTCAGTTGGGTCGAGGTACTTTGAGATAGACAGATTTCTTTGTGAATAAATTGTGATAGTAGGTAGTATAGTATGCGAATTAGTATATCTTCGTTTGGTGAGTAGAATCAATTATTAGTATTAATAAATAAATCATTAAAATATATTTTAAAACTGAAGAAGTAATGCAATATGTACAGCGCTTCATTTTTTTCTTATCCATATTTAAATTATTATATATTTGTAAAAATAATAATAATGATTTTACATATTGCTTAAGTATTGATTTAACTATTGTTATCATTTGTTGTTTTAAAAACAGCGTATTTTCCCAGTGGGATGTATAAAATTTCGAACGAAGTACCTACTTTTTATACAAGGTGAATTTTTGCCCCTGAAACTGAAAAAAGTCTAATAGGATTTCCTGTTTTATTCCGTTATGCTCGCTTATTCCTACTTTTTACACATGACATGTTTTTGAGTCAAATAATATTTGTGAGTGCATCTTTATTTTTAAGAAGAATATATAAAATACATAAACTATTGATCGCATAAGTAGTTACGTTAATTTAATGAACTTGCTCCCCAGAAATACAGAACTGAAACCATTTTTTCCAAATTTCTATAATTCTCTCGATTTTACTTTTTTTTTCTATTCCACTCTTTTCCTGATTACTACGGCTGCCTGAAACCAGCCCGAAACTCATACTTTGCCGCATCCTAGCTTTGCAAAGTCATTTTGAAGTTGAAAAATATTGCAAAAATGTTTTCGTTGCGAGTAAACTGTCAGATTATTATTGACTTCAGGTTAATGTTATTATAAACATTTAATAGAGAAAGAATGGATCTACAGATTAATTTATATCATGAGATATAACCGTGCAAGTTTACATAAATTTGATTTTTTTAAATTTTTCGGAATGTTTATATTCTTGTACAATTTTTTAATCAAAATTATAAAAAGTCACTTCTATAGATCCATTCTTTCTCTATTAAATCTTTGTTGAAATAAAATTTGACCATTCTTGTACGGGGCACAAAACACTCGCTATACGTTAGTACATTTTATGCTGGATTTTAGGAGGTAGACGGGCCTCTTAATGGTCTATTCACACAAGTATTTTTTCCTGCTTCTGAATATTGAGTAAAATACTCCTGCTGAGAATTACCTGTCAAATAGTGGCCCCGCTAAATTGAATCTTTACTGAGTCCTTCATTGAAGGATTCAAAGCATGAAAGAATCCTCAAAGAATTCATAAACATAAATTCTATTTCAAAAGCACCAAAATGTAACTAGGTATTTCAACTAACACGACAGTATCAAATCAGCAACTGATGCAAAATACGACAAACCAAACACGCGACTTATAAATGAAATGAAGGTTTATTAAATAAATAAACAAACATCAAACACGAACCCCGAGTAACTTCATGATACCATCCGTCATCCATCACTAGAAAAGTAATGCGCCAACGTGCGTAAATGGTAGAAAGGCTGAACTGCCGCCGATTAATCTAAAGAGTGAGCTACGATCTCGTCTCGAGGAATTCCTCAATCGATAAATCATATCCACGTTCGTCGATTAATGCCGCATAATAAATCAATTGCACGGAGACTGATCTGCGACGATTGATTTTTATCTTCGCGTGCTAAAATGCCACCGTAATTAACATTTACGTGTTTGTACTTTTTGTGATAGTGTTAATGACTCAATTTACTTCTTACTTATACGGGTGTACGCATTTTCTGATTTAAATCATTCAAATTCTATATCTATATCAAGATTTTACCTAATTTGGATGTTGTTGTCTTATTTCTTGGACTAAAACTTTTCTTTAGTCTTTATTTTTAGAGACTAAGGTTCTTAATTTGATCCCAAGGGATTATTTTTCATCAAGAAATTGAATTAATTAATCTCGTTGTCAAGTAAATACGTGCTATTTGTTACAGGGTATCTATGGTAACAATATAAATATTTGTCATAAAATTTACTGTCAAAATTACAAAATATGTATTCTTTTAAACTATTTTGCATTCGGTTGAGGATGAAGTGCAAAAAATAGCGTATATACCACAGGACTAAAGTACCTTTAATCCCTCAGGTGATTATTTCCCTCACCTTCGGCTCGTGAAATAAATTTCACCCTCAGGATTAAATCATGCACTTTAGTCCCTCAATATATAATATAATATATATTTTTTCCGGGACTGAAACTTTTCTTTAGTCTTTATGTTCGGAACTAAGGTTCTTAATTTGATCCCAAGGGATTATTTTTCATCAAGAAATTGAATTAATTAATCCCGTTGTCAAGTAAATACGTGCTATTTGTTACAGAGTATCTATGGTAACAATATAAATATTTGTCATAAAGCTTACTGTCAAAATTGCAAAATGTGTATTCTTTTAAACTATTTTGTATTCGTTTGAGGACGAAGTGCAAAAAATAGCGTATTTACCACAGGACTAAAGTACCTTTAATCCCTGAAGTGATTATTTCCTTCACCTTCAGCTCGAGAAATAAATTTCACCCTTAGGATTAAATCATGCACTTTAGTTCTTTCATAATGTACTATTTACCGTGTCGTTGCTACGGCAACTCATATATTTATCATTCCCTAAAAAATAATTTTAAAATGTTTCTAGAACAGTCGTCAATATACAGTTTTCCTCATAACATTTATTTAGATAACATAATACATTTTAAAATAGCTTGAAGTGACTCTTAAGTCATGCACATACAAAAATTAATGAAAAATCTAATAAAATCTGATGTGTCCAACACACAACCTCCCGCCGTATAAAACTGAGTTATAAACATAAATAAACATACAAATAAAAATATAAAATATACCGACTGTTTTAGTGCTTAATGCATAATGATTAGTGCGTAAGGCGTAATGAATAGTGATTATTTATTAGATGGCCATTTCCACCTATTTTGTTGAGGACTAATTCGATAGAGATGACATTTGTTGTAGAATTTTGTAATTTAATAATTACCGGCATTTTTGCGATATTAAGGAATGGAAGAACTGATAATCTCGTAAGTAAGGTATTCAGTTCCATATTTAGAAACAGACAGAAATTGACAACTCGAAACAAATAATAAATATGACACATGTCAATCATTATGCTTGTGCATTACACCTTATGTTTGGAGTTTGCAAAGTTTTGTTCTTATGCGTTGCTCTTAGTACTTATGCAAAAAACATGATTCTTAAACATTAAAACAGTCGGTGGAAATGAGGCTTAATGCTACAAGATAAAGACAATTTTTATAACGTAAGTTAAATAATTTATTATGAACAGAAAAGTCTAAAACTGCTGAAATAGACAGAATGCCGCCTGAAGATTACGAAATTCTACTTTCAAGTCAAATATTAAATTACATTGACCTACAAACTGTGCAAAAAGAAATATGGAAATTTTCGTCAATGTTATGTAGCAATGTCATCATGTTGGTAATTCGCCAACTTCAAGGTTTAGTCGAACGCGTATTTCTTATTAATTTCTTCACCTGTGAATTTTGTTCCGCAATATTTCGAACATTGCAAAATTTCGCGTGTTTCGAAAGTTCTTGGAAATTTGCAAACTTTCTTTTTGTACGTTCTATTGTGATTTCACACAACGGTGAAAATTTGGTTTTTAAATATTAAATTAATGGCTATAATTATCAAATTTTACACTTATTTTTTTCCGTTCCTTTCCAATTTTTGCACTGATTTACATTTTAAATACATTTCGTAAGTACAATATAAAATTGCCGAACATGGTATTAGAGATATACTAATAAAAGTATTTCGTTTTAAGTGGGCACGCTTAAAAATGAAAAAAACTAACACGAGGTCTGTACTGGTAATGTGTTTTTAACCATATAATAGTCATAAGTAATATAATAAGAGCCATAAATTTATCGGTAAAATTTACGAATAGTTGTTGCGTAGAAACGGACAAACGAGTGTCAAAATTAACATATTTAAATCACGACAGCGAAGCTGGAGGATTTAAGAGTCAATTTTGACCCGAGTTGTCGTTTCTACGCAGGAATTATGAGTAAATTTTACCAATTAAATTTATGACTCGAATTATATTTGCTTGATTATTATATATAATTAAATTGATTCCAAATGGACATTCTTGTTCTCTTAGTATTCTCCAGAATACTTTTATTAATATTGATATTAATTTCTTCAATAGAAATATCTCCAAATCTCATTTTTAATGAATATTTTCTCTGTATATTTTTTATTTTTGACGTTTGCAACATTAAAAACATTTAATAAACAAAATGTAACCATGGTTACCCTACTGTGGTTTTATCAAATTTTATCGCTGAAAGACTGCCCTCTTCGAAAAAGTTATGCATTCTTATTGGCCAGAAATGACGTTTGTAAAATAATCAAAATAATATTATAGCTAGGTCATAATTTTATTTAAAAAATAATAAACCAAGTTGGGTAAAAGCCGTGATAGTTTTATACAGGATGTAACAAAATTTAAGGGTGTATAGTATTATATGAATCAAAAAGAATTTTGTTGAAATTTGCAAATTAAAAAATGGGTCCAAGCAAATGAGACATTCTGTATCTACAAATTTCATTTTTTCCTGTTTGTAAATTATTATTACATTAAGGTAATTACACTAAATGAATACTGCATAACTATTGTTTACATTTTTTCTTTACCTGCACCGAAAACGCCACCTTTCGTCCCTATTATTAAGGACGAATTGAAGTATTTCTGACCGGTCAGTACTTTTCCTCTCGCTTTATGCCGCAATCCACTTTATTTTTCCCTCCCCGCTTTATGCGGTCTTCCAAAATCGATGATTTAGATTATTTTTATTTATTTTATGGAATTATTATACATGTTTCCAATGTTATCATCATCCGGTTCATACCTTTCTGCAACTTCTAATTGCTTTTCGGTGCAGGTATTGAAAAAAATATCGTGTGCATCTCGGGACAAAAGTGTTCTCCCGAAAAACGCCACTTTCGTCCCTAGTTGCACAATATACTATCATACTTAAATGTGACAACCAGTTTTACACTATTAATTTTACAAATTCAGCTAAAATTCTTTTTGATTCATGATCAGTGCGTCCAATACTATACACACTTAAATTTAGTTACACATATTGTGTTACACCCTGTATATTTTATGAAAAACGTAATAATTAGACGTGTAAACAAACACAAGTAAACAAATTAAAAATATGTCTGGTAAAAACGTCAATTAAATTGAAAACAACAATTGCATTCTCATTCTTATCCTTCTCGCACACTACGATTATAGCGATGACGTCTCGGTTTTGTTTTAAGGTGCTTCACATCGCATCGTTCAAAACAGCAGAGCATCGCCGAGCCTCGACATTGAAATCAGTAACCTTGCACTCACTTCGTGCTATTTATAAAACATATTATTTTTTAGTCTTTTGCACTCTTAGTAGGCGGTGAAGCAGACGGCCGATATGTAGACGCACTACATGACCGACTCGACGGCTGTATATCAAAACGCTGACAGCACTGTTTTGTTTTTTGTTCATTGTCTTATATGTTATTAAATTTTTTATCAAATGTTTTACGTAGCAACAATTAAACAATGAAATTTATTGTTATAATTTATCATTTGAAGGTGAATGAATAATTTTCTAATTCTATTTTATTATTTCAAGTAAGTAGGCAATACATAACTAAGATTACCAATATCAGTATAATTTCATTCACATTAGTATTTAGTTTTTTTATTCGAAATTATTCCAAATATTACTTTAAAATAAATTTTTTTAAAACGTAGGCGATGAAACAATGAAAATAATCCTATAAAATGTAAATAACTGCTCATTGGCTAGGTTGCGTTATTTTAAAAGACTGAATTCCCTAAAATATTATTTTGCGAATTCAAAACAGTTCGCAAAGTAACGATTTAATGCATTTTAAGAGAGAATCTCTGGATTGATAACTATTTTTTTCTACGGCTACTATGAAAAGTTTATATTTATGCTTTCAATTGTCAACGTAAAGTTGATTGTTTTTCAGGACCAAGCAAAAAACATTGTATTGCGCGTCTCTTTTGACAACGCGCAATAAAGTATTTATTGATTACATAAAATAAATAAAAATGACAGAATCAAACAATTTTTTTTATTTATTTATTTCAATATTATTGGTATCGTCATGGTTACGAATAAAACATAAATTAATTAAAAGCAGATTGAACTAAATAAATATTATTATTATTATAACAAATAATTTTAGTCGTAGATAAAATTATGTGTGTATTACGAGCGTAAAGTGTCTTTATTGCATCTCTCGCCTTCGGCTCGCGCTGGAATTACCGTGCGCGAGTAACAAAGAGTCACTTTACGCTCTTAATACACAAATAACTATTAACATTAACATTCTTTATTAACGATATTGTGATAATTTAACTAAAATCGTATAATGGGTTAAATAATCTAATTTTATTTAGTTTTTAAACTGGAACTAATTTTTATTTTATTCATATTTTTAACGAAACTGTATATTAGCCTAACGTATGTACTACCTACTTGAAGTTTTAAGATACATGTAATAATTATTGTCGTATTTGAAATTGAAATACTTTTTAAAAATTTTCATTCATAAAACTTCTAGAAACATTACGAAAAGTTAATCAAATATAAATAATATAGAAACAACCATTGCAAAACAAGAAAACAAACAAAATAATAAAATTCCTATAACAAACACAACTTCTCCAAAAATTTATAATAATGTCCATAAAATAAAAATAGTAATGTAATAAAATAACTCAATAGTATTGCATTGCACCAGCGCTAAAACCTTGTAGTTAAAGCGCTTAATTATTAATAAAAAAAAATATAAATAATAAAACAACTACTTTAATTTATAATTATTAATACAAACAAAACATCAACTGAGATATAGTTTTAATTAATTAATTATTTATTTACTACATAAAAATCAATAAAAATATGATACGTAGGTAAATTTAATTGTATTAAAAGGACAACTATCCTTCATGCGTCATAACTAAAAATCGAAGTTATTCGGGTGTGGACTAACATTGCACATTTACCATACACATCATATTTTCCTATTTGTATCATTATTATGATACATTTCCTAACACAGCATATTTATATAATTAAATAATTTCTTATATTTGAATGAATAATTAATAAAGAATTTGACTGTAATTTCATAATATTAAAACAAAATTTGTTCACTACACATACAAATTGCACTGTAACTATTGGAAAATAAAATAGTTATATTGAAAAACAATTCAAGAAAAATAACGCGTAGCTTATCAGATAATATAGACGCCATTTTTGTTATGATGCGTAATTGTTTAATACATTACTATAGCTACTATCTTTATTATTCACTGAACAACAATAAAAATAATGATAGTTTAAACATTTCACAATATTTTATAACTTTTCTAGCAGTACTATCACATGTTTTTCCATGACAACCACAAATTTAACATTCAAATCAATTGTTCAAAAAGACAATAGAAAATATTTAAACAAATACGATTTTAGAATAAAAAAATTATAAAATATTGCGTAATTTATTGACGTATGCAAGTAGTAATAATAGTTCATTCATGCAGCTAGATATCAACAACAGCAAGCAAGCAACACTTACAGGTGAGGCACACAATGTGGGACTTTCTGCCCGTGTTGTGATTTGACACATGCGGCACTAACGCAAGACGGAAATGCATACGCCTTTGAATCAATCGAAACTTTAAACAAAAAGTAAAAACAAAACTGAAATTGCAGCGACGGCGCAATGAAACTGCAGCTATGGACGCCGACGCTAGCGCCGGACGACGTCGCGACGGTTGCTGAAAGCTCTGCAATGGCGCCCGGAAATAAACAGAAATTTTACTTCATTTAAAAAACGATAATTAAAATGTACTTTTAAATTTTTAACAATATGCATCGAAATAATTATCTTTTACTTTTGTTCTTTTATGAAAAAATCTGATGTGGCCAGCACACCACCTCCCGCCATATCTAGACTTATAAACAGAAATGTATACGTATATTTCGGTGCCCAAATTATACAAATATTCAAACACAGAAATTAGTATCACCTATGAATCGAAAGATTCATTCACAGAAAACTCTTCTGTGTTGAAGCCATCCTCCGTTCAATTACTACATTTAATATCTTACTTATGACTTATGGCGTTAGTGCCAACGTGTCACCTGTCAATATTTTTTACGCAGAAACAAAAATCAACCGATCACGGATTACAATTTGCGATGAGGCTGATGGTAGGCATTTAAAAAATATTATTTTTAAAATTTAATTTTTTTTAACCTCTCCATGATTAAAACTATCTTTTGTAATCAAAATTATTCATTTTCAATAAAAAATCAAAAATACAATGTTCAGTGACTTATAGCCCACCCAATATAAGTTATAGGAAAATGATAATCATTGTTAATTTTGATAGATTTATTATCTTTTTATCAAAATGAAAATGTAACTCTTTTGAAACGTGCAATAAAATGCGCCATGTGTGACGTAGACAACATTGAAACCAAACCGAGAGTATAGATTTGTTCGTGTAAGATTTTTTGTCGTTTTGACTACGGAATGGACGACGGACTTGTGTTGAAATAAGGTTAGACCTACGTATCGTATTCGGTCCTTGTCGGCGCGGTGAACGTATGTCTCAGGGCCGGTGACGTCACACCGTCACACACGGCATCGTTTTTCGCGGCACCTATTTTTTTAAACGTCGTGAATTTTTATCATAAGTTATATCCCGAGTGCAATGAATTTAATCGATAAATTTGACATGTTTGGCTTATGAAATAAATTTTGCTTAAAAAGTGTTTGAGTACATAATAATTTGAAAAAAACCCGAGACCGCAGGTCGAGGGATTTTATCTAAAATTATTATGTACGATAACACTTTTTTTAAAGCAAAATTTTTTGAATAAGCCAGACGTCAAATTTATCGATTCAATTCTTTAGCACGAGGGGTATATGTTAAGATTATTTCATTAATTCATAGTTTTATGTGTACTTACTGTATTAATAGGAAGATTTTTTGCAATCATACGTTGATTCTGACATCCATCTGACATCAGACAAATTTTGTTGTTATACGTAACCATTGTAACAATAGCAAATCGTTTGTTATATTTATACATCTGTCAGGTAAACGTTAAAAACTAATAAATAAAATCTGCTTGAAATGAATAATTTGGCATGTTTAAACATATAGAATATCGGCAAATATAAAAATCATATAAGTATCTTGCTAAAAATGCCTTCAAAAAGCTCAAAATTTGTTAAAAAAAGCTAGCTGCAATTTAATCGCGATTAAATAGCATGGTGGTATTTAATCACTTATTTAAATTGGAAAACAATGAAAAATAAGACAATCTGATTGGTCAAATTTATGATGAGTGAAATAATCTAGCTTATTAGCAACTTTTTGGCATAAAGAAAAAATACGCGTCTAATAATTTAATGTATATTAAAAAAACAAAAAATCGTGAAAACCCCCATTTTCTTAAAAGGAACATAACTAATAAAAACTGTAGAAATGTAAAACAAATTTTAAAATATTCAACATAAAATGTAGAAAACAACAAGTCAACCCGAAGAACCACGCATTGCATATTGCAATCTCATATCATCCATCCACACACACTCACACACACATACACACAGAATCAAGCATGTAGCAAACGCAGGCTTCATTTCTTGCATGCCGTAGTCATAGAGTAGGCGACTAAAATTTCCATTAGCAAATATCTATTTCTCAGAATTGTGTTGCCAGGCAACGCGAGTGACATTAACACGTTTCTAAGCTACGGCTGGAATATGTTTTAATTAAAACACCGGCATCGGTAACTAATGAGAGAAATTGTTATTTAATCGCGATGGCCACGCGAGACGGGACGAATATCACAGACTCACAGACATATTGATTGAATGATAGTGAACCGCGCAAACAGATTCTGCTTCCGACTGGCTCTTGTTACAAGTTTGTACTCCATTTGTTCCTTGTTCTATTGTTCTTGCAGTGATTGTCAAATGTTGGAAGATGTTTCAGTTTGTTAATTAAATACAGGAAAAGTTTACTTTTGTTTTGATCGTTAATTGTTTGCTTTAATTTAAAATGTAATAGGTTAAGTTAATTATCCATACTTAAATTTGTTAGAGGATATAATGGTAAAGTCAAAAACTTTTAGGATATAATACAATTCTCATTTGTGTGACATCAATTAACAAAACTAGAATCAGATTCAGACCTTCCCAATTATAAGTATAAGTGCTAAGTTAAC
The DNA here is from genome assembly GCA_947534325.1 of Agonum fuliginosum. Classification (NCBI taxonomy): domain Eukaryota; kingdom Metazoa; phylum Arthropoda; class Insecta; order Coleoptera; family Carabidae; genus Agonum; species Agonum fuliginosum. Next base: position 581,257 of record OX384029.1, read on the forward strand.
CAACCAGGTCTTCCACAAACTCTAATTTCAATTATAAGTACGAACGTTGAGCACTGGTTGGTTAAATTAGCCACTTACACTTATAATTGAGTAGGTCTGAATCTACTGAATCTACCTTTAGAGCTTCTTACACAAAAATGAAATATTTTCTTGAAATCGATATTGTATAATTAGTCTGAATACGGCTTTAGAGAGATTTTTAGCTCTCGGTATTGTAATGGGTCAAAATTTTCGAGTTTTTGATGGATAAGCACGTTTCAGGGTCTCTAGAATACGAATTTACTATTTTCACGATGATGTCTGTGTGTGTGTGCGTATGGACGTATGTGACGATTTTTCGTCCACGATAACTTAAAAAGTATCAAACCTTTAATAACAAAATTTCATATTTCAGGTTTTAATAAGGATCTTAACAACGGATAAGATTTTGGTACAAATCTGCAAACCGGAAGTAGTACTTTTTGAAGCTTGATATAGTTTTTCTTAAATAAATTTGTACAATTTTTGCAACTAAAAATAAATGGAAATATAATTATCTATGGGTACAGTTAATATTAAATACAATTTGCTGAATCTGTAAATATTTAACAATAAAATAAAGTGCAACTAATATTCTACGTTTTTGAAATTCCAGTATCTGTTGTCCATGATCATAATATATTATATGAAATTTGTTTCTACACAAAATTTGAATGAATTATGACAGTGACAGTACAGTTGACTTCTTTTTTGCTTGCATCTTGGTTTACATTATCGTTTACATATTACATGAACATGAAACTATTAAAATGCAAGTAAAACTATTTAATAGATTAGTAGAATAAGCAGAATTGGGCGAGAGGTCGTGTGCGGGCTACATCAGAGTTTTAGAAATTATTTACAAGATTTTTTGTAAATTTCATTCTATAGCCATTCATTAAATAATAAAGAAAATAATTATATATAAAATGAAATCAATCTTTTTCCAGTTAGTGCGAGAAAAAGGTAACATTCTAAATTAAACACCAACAACAAAAATCATTACAAGTTCTTGAGAAAACCGCAATAGCCAACGAACCAAGAAACAAAATAAGCATAAAAAATGAGCATCTACAAACAAAAGCCCATCTCATCGCGATAAACAAAGATGGAGAACCTCCACCTGAATCATCGCAACAGGAACAGGTTGAGATGTCAACGGGTGCGAGAGAGAGCGACGCATGTCTGCGTGCATCGGAAATGCCTGGATACCGCAACTATGCGCCTGGCTTCCGGTTGCACTGCGCATGCGCGGCGGCGCTACGTGACGCCAGACGTCGAGACGATACTCGATAATGCTCTCAAAGGAAACTATTTTTTGCAGTTTTTTTGCAATTAGTTTATTAGGCTGATTGGCATTTGAGTGTTGTAATATTAAATAAACGTGGTGCTTTTTGCTTTTTTTCAACTGATTCTGAAATGTGATAAAAGTATTCATTTATAACATAAAATTGTGTTCAATGTAAATGCTGTTCTGTTAGTAGTATTTATGTTAAATTTTTACCTTGTAATGGGTCTAAATTTTGGAGTATGATTTTTGGCAGATAAGCACGTTTTAAGGTCTCTAGAATACGAATTACACATTTTTGAGATGATGTCTGTGTGTGTGCGTTCTTCTTGCATCCATCCTATCTAAATTTGAACAAACTGACATTGATAATTGCACTGAAAAATTCGGTCTAAATCGGTCTAATTCGGCATAAATTTTGAGCGAGTTGGAAATTCAGTCTAAATTCGGTCTAAATTCAGTCTAGATTAAAATATATATTTTTATACATTTTAGAAATCCCTTTGTAAAAGCTGTACCCGTTGATATTTTTTATTGAAACTATGGATTCCTACATAATTTGACCCGAGGAGAGAAAAAGTTACTTTATATTATTTTATAACTAAATTTTAAGCGAGTCGGAAATTCAGTCTAAATTCGGTCTAAATTCAGTCTAAATTCGGTCTAAATTCGGTCTAAATTCGGTCTAAATTCAGTCTAAATTCAGTCTAAATTCAGTCTAGATTAAAATATATATTTTTATACATTTTAGAAATCCCTTTGTAAAAGCTGTACCCGTTGATATTTTTTATTGAAACTATGGATTCCTACATAATTTGACCCGAGGAGAGAAAAAGTTATTTTATAACTAAATTTTGAGCGAATCGGAAATTCAGTCTAAATTCGGTCTAAATCGGTCTAATTCGGTCTAGATTAAAATATATATTTTTATACATTTTAGAAATCCCTTTGTAAAAGCTGTACCCGTTGATATTTTTTATTGAAACTATGGATTCCTACATAATTTGACCCGAGGAGAGAAAAAGTTATTTTATATTATTTTATAACTAAATTTTGAGCGAGTCGGAAATTCAGTCTAAATTCGGTCTAAATCGGTCTACATCGGCATAAATTTTGAGCGAGTCGGAAATTCAGTCTAAATTCGGTCTAAATTCAGTCTAGATTAAAATATATATTTTTATACATTTTAGAAATCCCTTTGTAAAAGCTGTACCCGTTGATATTTTTTATTGAAACTACTTTTACTTTATCTACCCTTGCGGTTAAAGTATTACTTTATCGACTCAAGATAGTCAATAAATTTAAAAAAACTAATCTACAAATTTGATTGAAATCTTCTATCACTACAAATATTGTCTTTCTTTCCAGACTTAGCCCAGGTGCAGTTACGTTAGGGTTCTCACGAGCCCATCTGAAGTCCTGAGGTCACGACTCCGGTTATCTGAGGGCCTAACACAAACCGGAAGTGGCTCGCATGCAGATACAGTCTGGTAACCAGGCTCCACCCTTGCCACAATCAAATTATACCAACCGACAACTTGGCTCGTTTACCTACCAAGGCACGGACACAGGAGAAATATTTATAAGCCAAGAAGTTGATTTTATTACAAGTTTATCACGATCACGAATCATAGTAAGTTCTTTTGTGGTTCTGAATCCTGGAAAAGAAATTACGGTTTTGAAGCTATCGATGGATTACAAATTCTTCTTTTTCAAGACTCATTGAAGATTCAATTTAGCGGCGCCGCTGTTTGACAGGCGATTCTAACCATGATTCTTTTTCTCAGGATTTTGAAGCATGAAAGAATCCTTGTGTGAACAGGGCTTAAGAGACTCGTCTTTTTTTCGAATTATTATAATACTCTCGATATTACTTTTTTTCTATTTCACTCTCTTCCCCACTACTACGGCTGCCCGAAACCAGCCTGAAATTCGTACTTTCCCACATCCTAGCTATGCAGTGTTATTTTGAAGTTGAAAAATACTGTAAACATGGCTCCATTCTATAATAACTTTTGTATTAAAAAAAAATTAAGTAAAACAAAAATTATTCGAAAAAGGAAGCTAAGCTGCATGCTTCTTGGTTTTTAAATTTTTCTTGCCATTTATAGTGACCGAAAGAAATAATATCAAATAATGACAAAAAACCTCAAAAAACGTCATTTTAAATTTTTTTTTACTTCAAATTCCTAGGCCAAAGATAAAAAAATAAAAATATGGAAGCATAAGACATCCTTTGTTAATACACTAATATGTAAAAGCATCATATATTTCAATTATAATTAAAGTAAACGTGGGAGGCGTACACCTCTGTAACACTGTAAAATTTTAGGGTATACGAACACCTTAAACAAAAACAACTGGACATTTTTGTAATACACAAAATTTCAAATAGTTTGTATCTGGCATATTAACTTTATAATTAATAATGGAGAAACAACATTTTAAATATTTAAACAGTGTGATTGTTCTAAGCTCGTAACAGGTCCAACTTAAGAGGCCCGTCTATCTCCCAAACCCAGCATAAAATATACCTACTAACGTAGGTAACGATTGTTTTGTGGCCAGTACATGAATGATAAAATCTTATGTCAACAAGTATTTAATAGAGAAAGAATGGATCTGCAGATGTGCTTTTTTAACATTTTGATTAAAAAATTGTACATGATTATAAAAATGTCAAAAATTCAAAAAAATCCAATGTATGCAAACTTTACACGGTTATATCTCTTGCATATTTTTTATAGATCCATTCTTCCTCTATTACTAAATGTTTATAAAAACATTATCCTAAAGTCAATAATAATCTGACAGTTTACTCGCAACGAAAACTCTTTTACCTACAGTATTTTTCAACTTCAAAATGACATGAATAGCTAGCAAAAATTGTCAAAATTCAAATTAACACACTTCGATTTTAAAGTAAAATTTTAAAATTCTGCACTTTGCATTTTGTAGATTGTACTTTTATCTTCAACAATATATTAGATTATTATATTTAACAAAACAATAAACGCTGTAGAGTGGCGCGCGAAATCCATGTTTTTGCTTTTTTCAGGCGCGGTAGAGGATTATTAAATTATTGTAAGATGGTTGTTGCATTTATTAATTTAAGTATATTGTGTAATAAATAAATAAAAATGATCACATTTTGTCACATTCCTCCCCCTCCTTTTCAGGGGCCATTTTTGCACCTCCTTCGGCCTGCCCTGCTCAAAAGACAAACTGTACTTTTGGTAACAGCAAGGAAGAGAAAAAAGCTCATGTCATAATGCAGATTAGTCAAAATAAAACTAAAAGTTTAGGCGGTGTGTTGCACTCACCTGTCGAGTGGCGCGCGTTGCATAATTATTAGCTCTAGCACCTGGATCTTCGTCAGATACTTGGTTCTGATTTTTTAATTATTTTATGCACCTGTAGCTGGAGTTTTTCTCTAGATGAGCTACTAATTTCACATTCTACGTTGTGATTAACATACTTAATTAATTCGTGAACATTATTAGGAGAATTCTATGTAAATTTAGCTGGTTTAATTAATTAATTATTACATAAATAAACTCATGTTAAAATAATGAGAAGAAATTTAAATAATAATAAATAAGACTAGGTATCGTTCAGGTTTCAGACATGGATTGAGGAATCCAACCACCCGGACCAAGTGCTGCTCTTGCCGGGATCGAACTAACGGCTGCTGGAAAACTAGGCGGATACTCAACCACTGTGCCACCACTAGCCGTACTATTCTATAAGGTACGAAAAAAATAAGAAAATTATTAGGTATCATTTTACAACTCATTCTAAAAATTAAGGGAATATAAGTCTAAAGTCTCATTTCCACCGACTGTTTTAATGCTTAAGAACTATGTTTAATGCCTAAGTACTAAGAGCATCGCATAAGAACAAAATTTTGCAAACTCCAAACATAAGACGTAATGCACAAGCATAATGATTGACATGTGTCATATTTATTATTTGTTTCGAGTTGTCAATTTCTGTCTGTTTCTAAATATGGAAAGGAATACTTTACTTACGAAATTAACAGTTCTTCCATTCCTTAATATCTCCAAAATGTCTGTAATGATTAAATAACAAATATTCGACAACAAATGTCATCTCTGTCGAATTAGTCCTTAAACAAAATAGATGGAAATGGCCATCTAATAAATAATCATTATGCATTACGCCTTACGCACTAATCATTATGCATTAGGCACTAAAACAGTCGGTGGAAATGAGGCTTTAGGATTAAAGTTTTTGAATATAATATTTAGGTAGAAGATGAAGTTTAAAACACGAGCGAGCAAAGCGAGCGAGGGTTTTAATCATCTGAGGGAATAATAGCCATTATATCGAGTTCTATACTGCACTTTATCTACGGCTAATTTATTTTAATAATATAAAGACTAAATTGCGAATTGGAAAAAAACTTTCAGTTTCGTCATACGTGAGTTGAGCTGCCATTAAAATATGTGCGCGAAGTTGTGAATCACCCTGTATACGGCAGGAAATTCTAATGCCTCAAACCTTACCACAACAAATTTTATTGGTCAAAGAAAAAACCACTTGAGAATTCTTGTATTTAATATTTTTAAAGAAGAGAGAAAACTTGGTACTCTTATTTTTTATTTTTACAAATTTGTTATTAACAAACCAAAAAATAATTAATTAAAATTGATTAATATGTGGTGTGACGTAGAGAGCTGTCATATATATAATACAAAATATGTCACAGTAAAATTTCTTTCTCAATTTACTAAATAACAATAATTATTTAAAAATAATATTTGTATATTTACTAATGTTTTAGATCTAACATTAGAAGTTCATAGTGTTAAAAATCTCATGTTCAGTACCATGCAGAACCCCTTTGAGTTTGAAATAAGAAAAGAATTTTGAAAGATAGATTCTTGTGATTCTATTGGTTGCTACGTGCTGTTGTCATCAGGGGTTTACACAAACACAATTCTAGTGTTTTGTTAATAATTGTCAGTGCTGATTTAATTCTTGTAAATGCTCTAAATTATTTGTAGTTTTAAAAAAATGTTACCTAGCTATTTTTATATGATACAGGAATGCAAGTGTGCTAATGAAATTATGCTCGTGTTTGTTTGTTCGATTACGTTAGTACACTTGGGATTACGTGTTAGGTGTGAGTCAGTCTTGAAGATGCTCTGATATGAGTAGCACGTGCCCGGGAATTGCCATATTTCCTGTCGTCGCAGTTTGTACATCACGACATGAGTGGTGAAGTGTGATTTATTTGGTGATTAGTTAACTATTCCATTAATTGCGCATTTTAGAAGTTTTATTGATCACGTAACTGATCATCTATAGTCCGCTCCGCTCGTACTCCGACATATATTATTTTCTTACGGTTTTGTTGACTATTGGTGCTTCTTTTTAAACATCGATAATAATTCCTAAACCACGCTCCAATTAACTGTCAAAATTCTTTCGTTATTTCAAACATATTATTAGAATAAAATTTAATAAATCTTTTTTATGAACTGCGTCAAAACTTTTTATCTGCGTTTATAAAATAGTGAAGCACATACAAGAAGCAACTATTTTGTTACACAGCAGGCACCATTTTTATTAAATTAAAAAGTTCATTTCATTACTAGACTTTATATTTTATACAACATTTCTCGTACATGCAATATTCATGTACGGTTAGCTAAAAAGAGAAGAATATTATATGCACCTGTGTTTGGTTCCCTCCAATCTTTAGCCGGAAAGCCGACGAACGAAGATGAAGATAACTTGGCCAGATACTAATCAGCTACTACGCGATTTACTATGTTAATGATACTTGTGATACGTAATGACGGGCATAATAACGTAGTGCCGCGTTTTTAATTGTCCACCTGACTGGAAAATTAATCATGATTTTTGGTGTAAAAATGCTTATTATACTCTTGTAATTTTATTCGCGTTTTCGTGCAGAACGTGATAGCAATGCTTGAAATTTTCATTAGTTATTCATTGGGTTATAATTCATGTACCCCTGCTCTAGAACTATTATTATTTAATAAAGACACTTTTCTTATATACAGTTAGATCGTAATTTTATAGTTTTTATTGCAAAAGAAAAAAAAGTACAAAGATATTGAATGCCACTGTAACATAGTAATTTCAATCATTTTCAAATTGAAATAACTTTTTCTCTCCTCGGGTCAAATTATGTAGGAATCCATAGTTTCAATAAAAAATATCAACGGGTACAGCTTTTACAAAGGGATTTCTAAAATGTTTTAAAATATATATTTTAATCTAGACTGAATTTAGACCGAATTTAGACTGAATTTCCGACTCGCTCAAAATTTATGCCGAATTAGACCGATTTAGACCGAATTTAGACTGAATTTCCGACTCGCTCAAAATTTATGCCGAATTAGACCGATTTAGACCGAATTTAGACTGAATTTCCGACTCGCTCAAAATTTAGTTAAAAAATAATATAAAATAACTTTTTCTCTCCTCGGGTCAAATTATGTAGGAATCCATAGTTTCAATAAAAAATATCAACGGATACAGATTTTACAAAGGGATTTCTAAAATGTAACTATATTTTTATACATAATAATAATAATCATACATAATTTGACCCGAGGAGAGAAAAAGTTATTTTATATTATTTTATAACTAAATTTTGAACGAGTCGGAAATTCAGTCTAAATTCGGTCTAAATCGGTCTAATTCGGCATAAATTTTGAGCGAGTCGGAAATTCAGTCTAAATTCGGCCTAAATTCAGTCTAGATTAAAATATATATTTTTATACATTTTAGAAATCCCTTTGTAAAAGCTGTACCCGTTGATATTTTTTATTGAAACTATGGATTCCTACATAATTTGACCCGAGGAGAGAAAAAGTTATTTTATATTGTTTTATAACTAAATTTTGAGCGAGTCGGAAATTCAGTCTAAATTCGGTCTAAATTCAGTCTAGATTATTTCCAATTCTCAATTCTCTATCATTATAATATAAAACAAAATCGTTCCGTTTATGAACTCGGCAATGAGTAATGTATCCAGATTAGTGTATGGTGTAAGGTTTGATACAAAGATCGATAAAATGTATGATTCAATGCAAAAAACCAAACACAACACTAACTATAGGTACTCTTACTATTTTCTATTCCGCACTCTTTTACCCGCTACTACGGCTGCCTGAAACCAGCCCGAAACTCGTACGCATCCTAGCAATGCAATGTTAATTTTAAGTTGAAAAATACTGTAAAAGTGTTTTCGTTGCGAGTAAACTGTCAGTTTATTATAATATTCAAGATAATGTTTTTATAAACATTTAATAGAGATGGATATCTGCAGATGTGCCGTGAGATATAACCGTTCGAAATTGTTATGAATTTTTCGGAATTTTATAATCATGCACATTTTTACCTCTCGCCTCATATTCTATAAGAGAGGTATTGTAATGGGTCAAAATTTTCGAGTATGAGTTTTTGGTGGATAAGCACGTTTCAGGGTCTCTAGAATACGAATTTACTATTTTCACGATGATGTCTGTGTGTGCGTGTGTGTGTGTGTGTGTGCGTTTGTATGAACCGACGATTTTTCGTCCACGATAACTTAAAAAGTATCAAACCGTTTATAACCAAATTTCATATTTAAGGTTTTAATAAGTATCTTAACACCGGATAAGATTTTGGTAGAAATCCGCAAACCGGAAGTAGTACTTTTAGAAGTTTGGAAAAGTTTTCCTTAAATATATTGGTACATTATTTATTTATGACAATTTTTGCAATTAAAAATAAAAGAAATTGTGATTATCTATGTGTACAGTTAATTATAAATACAAATTGCTGAATCTGGAAGTATTTAACAATAAAATAAAGTACAATTAATATTCTATTTTTTTGAAATTCCAGTATCTTGTTGTCCATGATATGAAATTTGTTTCTACATAAAATTTGAATTATTATGACAGTGACAGTACAGTTGACATCTTTTGCTTGCATATTGGTTTACATTATCGTTTACATATTACATGAACATGAAACTATTAAAATGTAAGTAAAACTATTTATTAGATTAGTAGAATAAGCAGAATTAGGCGAGAGGTCGTGTGGTGGCCACAGCAGATTTTTTTTATTAAAATTTTAAAAGGCATAATTGTTAATTGATTAATAAAGTATAATCCTATATTATCATTCTTGTACTAGCCGCAGAACACTTGCTACGTTAGTATATTTTATAATAATGATCCTATAAAATGTAAATAACAGTTATTATTTAAGTACAGTATTATTTTGCGGTAAACTGTTCGCAAAGTAACGATTTTAGAGAGCTATATATTATGAAAAAGGCCATATTCTTATTTTATGTAATAATTAAAACTAAATTATTTAAATTAAATTGTTTTTTGTAACTGTAATGGAACAACGCAAGAAGTAAAGACGAAATAATATATTTAGAATGTGCATTTAAAATGATATAATAAATTGGCGAAATTAAGCATTTTCATCTTTTTCTTAGTAACTTTTGAGGGAATTTTAGAACAAGTAATGTGTAAATTTCATAAGTAATTGAAAATGAAATCAAAATACAGTTTTTTGCTCAAAATACACAAAAATTTATATTTGATAATAATCGTACAGCTTTTATTTTGTATTTACTGTAGGTCGTAAATTTAATAAAAAATAACAAATGTATGTTTTGTTTTCTTAACGAAAAATGAAATAATATAGGAAAATATCATTAAACAAAAATAAATATTGGACAGCAAGATAAAATTGAAATCAGGAATTGGAAATATGAGGTAAAATAAAAATTCGTGAGCACAAAACAATCACATTTTTCATTGTAACTACACGGCAGTGTTGAAGTAAAAACGCTAGAACACCAGAAATGTTTTATTAAATATGTTCTAAAGCATTTTAAAGATTTTAGTGATGGGAGGTGTTTTATTATCAATTAGTATAGATAAATAAATTTGTCTATTCAATATATAGGTAACTTTAGTATGATAAACCCCTCCATAACACACACTATTGTATTATGAGTTCATTATTGAACACAACTGTCACCTCTGTCATCACACCTAAATGTGAGGTTAGAGTAATATTTTAATGAATTCAAATTTGTAAAGGAATGTTTCATTTAAAAGTCGTAGATAAAACGTCGTATTTGACTCGCACATAATGGCTATAATAATAATAATATATACTTTATTTCGTGAGGCATGTGTACATACATGAATGAAAACGTCAAAGAACAATAAATAAATACATAAAAGTGTACAAAATAGAACATTAGTTACAAAAACATTTATTTATAAAATTGATATATCATTTCAAGTTTTATCCTAAGAGAGACGAAAGAACTGAAATGAGTAAGAAGAAAATTAAAAAAATTCACTCGTTTTCAGCTCGTGCATAAACTTTCATCCTCTTGAATTATTGCTCAAATAATATACTACTATTGGTGTTCAAATTATTTCTTATAATAATGTACAAAACTTCAAAACAAATCATCGAAAAGTCAACAGACCAACTTAAATACTTAAAGATACTAACTAATTAAAACCTACAAACAGACGGTCAGCGCCAACTTGATGAACGCGTGTGTGATACAAACGCACATCTGTGTCCTAGACGACTGTAACTTGTAATCAATCAAACACAGAGTCCGCCCTCCTGATTCGGCCCTGTGCAGCCGGCCCCCGAATCTAACGGTGAAATACACGAGGCCTGGCCTTACCACGATTCATGTTATTACTTTTTTATTCGGTATGATGGCATTTAAATGGAGAATTAATTTGTTTGTAGGGTCTTTATTTTATAATTTTAATTTTGACAAAAAAAATTACTTATTTTCGATTTTGGATCTAAACTTTGAGAACTCATAACTCGAAAACTAAAAGACTTATCAAAGCGCGGTTTGCGGCATTGGATTCCTCTTAATTTAATTAGTATAATCCGTTACTTTTTAGAGAAATTTCAATTTTGACCAAAAAAAGAACTAAGTGGACTAAAACTTTGAGAGCTCATATCTCGAAAACTAAAAGACTTATCAAAGCGCGGTTTGCGGCATTGGATTCCTCTTAATTTACTTAGTATAATCCGTTACTTTTTAGAGAAATTTCAATTTTGACCAAAAAAAGAACTAAGTGGACTAAAACTTTGAGAGCTCATATCTCGAAAACTAAAAGACTTATCAAAGCGCGGTTTGCGGCATTGGATTCCTCTTAATTTACTTAGTATAATCCGTTACTTTTTAGAGAAATTTCAATTTTGACCAAAAAAAGAACTAAGTGGACTAAAACTTTGAGAGCTCATATCTCGAAAACTAAAAGACTTATCAAAGCGCGGTTTGCGGCATTGGATTCCTCTTAATTTACTTAGTATAATCCGTTACTTTTTAGAGAAATTTCAATTTTGACCAAAAAAAGAACTAAGTGGTTAACCTTTGTTTTTTTTCGATTTTGGACTAAAACTTTGAGAGCTCATATCTCGAAAACTAAAAGACTTATCAAAGCGCGGTTTGCTGCATTGGATTCCTCTTAATTTAATTAGTATAATCCGTTACTTTTTAGAGAAATTTCAATTTTGACCAAAAAAAGAACTAAGTGGTTAACCTTTGTTTTTTTTCGATTTTGGACTAAAACTTTGAGAGCTCGTATCTCGAAAACTAAAAGACTTATCAAAGCGTGGTTTGCGGCATTGGATTCCTCTTAATTTAATTAGTATAATCCGTTACTTTTTAGAGAAATTTCAATTTTGACCAAAAAAAGAACTAAGTGGTTAACCTTTGTTTTTTTTCGATTTTGGACTAAAACTTTGAGAGCTCATATCTCGAAAACTAAAAGACTTATCAAAGCGCGGTTTGCGGCATTGGATTCCTCTTAATTTAATTAGTATAATCCGTTACTTTTTAGAGAAATTTCAATTTTGACCAAAAAAAGAACTAAGTGGTTAACCTTTGTTTTTTTTCGATTTTTTCTCGAAAACTAAAAGATTTATCAAATCGCGGCTTGCGGCATTGGATTTCTTGTATATTAATTATTTATTTGTGTGTTCAGGTTTTCGATCCGTGGAGGCGGTTATCTTCTTAGGAGGAGACCCTACTTACCATTCTGCAATGGACCACTGGCCTCCAATGAAGAAATGTCTGTTATTTATTGTATTTATTGATAGAACTATGTTTTTTTATAATAAAAATTAAATAATCGAGATGAAATAGCTGTATATATTATTAATAAAAACAAATAAGTTATACTTACATCATTGCACTAATTTTATTTCTTAAACAACCCTTGGTACACTTCCTAAACACTTACAGGACTTCTACGGTGAGAGTACACGGCCTTAAACCTGCAAATGTACTAGGATACGAAATAATAAACAGTAAGTATAAATTTATGGTTTATTTAATGAAATACTTCAATACAATACACAATCTTATAAATAAATTAACTTAATTAATTATTTTTAACATAAACACCCTTATTTAGGGTCATATAAGTTATAAACGAGATAGGTGCTGCCATCTGTTGTGGCAGTTATTTAAATGTACAATATATCTTAAACTAAGGGTTGAATGACTAAATGGGGTTCATATTTGGATTCAGCGGGTTCGAATTAGGGGGTACAGTACAATTTACCCGCTTGAAGTGTTTATTTAGCATTAAAACTGATTAGGGCTAAAATCGGTCTAAAATCGATCTAACAGAGATTGCTATCTCTTGGTAAGACGACAACAAAGTTGCAACTACGGTAGGAAAATTTTAAACTGCAAATAACTCGAAAACTAAGAGTTGCACGGTAAAATGGAGTGCATATTTGGATTCAGCAGGTCCTAATTAAGCGGATTAACTACCCTTCTTTAGCCTACTACGCTTACTTTACGAGTTATAAGCATTTCAAAATTTTCCTAGCGTAGTGGTAATTTTACTAGCAAAATCGTCAAAAAAATTGACACTACGCTAGGAAAATTAAATTGCTTTTAACTCGGAAATTAAGAGTTGCACGACAAAATGTGGTGCATATTTGGATTCAGCAGGTTCTAATTAGGGGTATATGATACAAACCACCCTTGAAATCAACGTAATTTTGGTAGTTTTTGGTGAAATTTTGCTGACTTTAAATAATTATTATCTCATAAACTATAGGGCTAAAGGCAAAAAGTTAAATACAAAGGGCGCGTAACTTTTCATTCTCTATCTGCCTGTCTATATATAAGGTCGTTTAGGCCGATTTTTAATTATTTTTTTGATCTCCCACCATTCATGTTCTCCTGATACAAACTTGGTGATTTTTGTTCGATTCAAAATTCCAGTCGAGTGAGGGTGAAAATTTAAAAACGCGATTACGTAAAAACTAAGGGTTGGGGAGTGATTTAGGGGTTATATTCGTACTCTACGAGTTGAAATACACCAGTATGCATATTGCCACCCCTAAAAGTTAATTAGCACCGGAGATATTCAACCCTTATTTGTATCTCCGGTACTAAGGGTCGTATCGAAAAAATCTACATTGCATTCGATAGGGGATGAAAAACTGAGCACCTTTTACATTTAACCTTTTCCTCTACAACCCTTAGTTTAAGGGTTATGAGCAATCAAAGTGGTGAATAAGTCGCCTAAACATAGTCATTAACTTTTAAACTAAGGGTCGTAGAGTAAAAAGTTAAATGTAAAAGATGCTCAGTTTTTCATCCCCTATCGAATGCAATGTAAATTTTTTCGATACGACTCTTAGAACCGGAGATACAAATAAGGGTTGAATATCTCCGGTGCTAATTAACATTTAGGGGTGGCAATATGCATACTGGTGTATTTCAACGCGTAGAGTACGAATATGACCTGTAAATCACTCTCCAACCCTTAATTTTTACGTAATAGCGTTTTTAAATTTTCACCCTCACTCGACTTCAGATTTGAATCGAACAAAAATCACCAATTTGGTATCAGGAGAACATGAATGGTGGGAGAACAAAAAAATAATTAAAAATTGGCCAAAACGGCCTTATCTACATACAGGCAGATAGAGAATGAAAAGTTACGCATCCTTTGTATTTAACTTTTTGCCCTTAGCCCTTTAGTTTACGAGATAATAATTATTTAAAGTTAGCAATATTTCACCAAAATCGACTGAAAATAAGTTGATTTCATGGATTGTTTCGTATTCCCCTAATTAGAACCCGCTGAATTGAAATATGCCTCCAGTTTTATCCTACAACCCTTAGTTTTCGAGTTATCAGCATTTTAAAATTTTCCTAGCGTAGTGTCAATTTTTCTGACAATTTCGCTAGTAAAATTACAACTACGCTAGGAAAATTTTAAAACGCTTATATCTCGTAAACTAAGGGCAGCAGAATAAAGAGGGGTAGTCTAACCCCTCCATTTGGGCCTGCTGAATCCAAATATGTGCCCCATTTTGTCGTCCAACCCTTACTTTTCGAGTTATTAGCATTTTAAAATTTTCCTAGCGTAGTGTCAATTTTGTTGATGATTTTGCTAGCAAAATTACAACTACGCTAGGAAAATGTTAAAACGTTTATATCTCGTAAACTAAGGGTAGTAGGATAAAGAGGGGTAGTCTAACCCCTCAATTAGGACCCGCTGAATCCAAATATGCGCCCCATTTTGCCGTGCAACCCTTAGATTTCGAGATATTTGCAGTTTAAAATTTTCCTAGCGTAGTTGCAACTTTGCTTCATTTTCTGGACCTCTCGACAAAAACTTTTGTGACGTCATACCAAGAGATGGCAGCACTAATCTCGTTTGGACATATTTGACCTTTTAGTTTTAATGCTAAATAGACACTTCAAGAGGGTATATCTCGTAAACTAAGGGTAGCATGATAAAGAAGGGTAGTCTAAACCCTTAACTAAAATCCGCTGAATCCAAATATGCGCCCCATTTTGTCCTAAAACCCTTAGTTTTCGAAATATTTGCAGTTTAAAATTTTCCTAGCGTAGTTGCAACTTTTTCGTAAACTAAAGGGTTAAAGCAATGAAAATTTTAAATACTTCATGTGTACTTACGTGCATTCGATAGATGATGATGTTGTTCCCTAATTGCCTATAAAAAACGAGATTTTATGTCTAATTTGGTGTGTAAAAAGGGTAGAAATAGCTTAGGGTTGAAGTCTTATTGATGAAAATTTAGAATTTTGATTAAACATTACTGAGAATATAGTCCTAAGTTATTTATACCCTTAATCAGTAGGTATAACTTTAATAAAAAAAGAAAAATAATTACACAATAGTATTTGTTTATTATAAAAAAATATTTACAATATTGTACATTACAAAATATGTTTTAAATATAATATTTTACATACATGATATTGAAAAACTTATATTACACATTACAAAAAAACCTAATAACGAAACTTTATAAAATACATAATCTAATTGTTTTCTCAAAGATATACTTCGCAGAATTTTTAATTTATTTTGTACTAATCGTCATTATTTATAATTGGAACAATTTAAATTATTAATTATAAATTTATTTATTTAATCATGCTTTATTTCACAGGCATGGCAGTATAAAACCTTTAAAGATCGTTATAATTAGGAATGGAGTTAATTATAAACTAACTAGTACAGAAAATAAGTAATAAATGCCAAGCAATTACAAAGAAATAAGTTATGTATGCACTCATTTGCGTATAAACGTTTAAATAGAGCACAGAAGATTAAGATCAATCAAAATATTTAAACATTAATATTTATATAATATAAATAGTCCAAATAATTTATAAGATAATATAAAAATCGATACTATTACACGTTTATAATTCTGTGTCAGCATATCCGTGAGAATGTGTGAAATTAATAAAAAATACAAAATACTTTCATCCATAATCTAAATAAATACTTAGTAACTACGTTTTTTTTAAAAATAAATAATGACTGAATTTATGCTAAAGCCTCATTCACATAAGCGTTTAGTTTAAGGTTTTAATTCATGTTAACGTTTAAGAAAGTTTGAATACATCTAACTAAATACAAGCATTCAGCTTGAAAGTGGGACGTATGAATGCTCGTATTTATTAATACGAATTTAAACTTTCATACACGTAAACATAAATGTAAACCTTAAAACTAAACGCTTATGTGAATGAGGTTTAACCTAAGAAGTATGGTGTATTTTTTATACAATGCAAAGTTAACAGCAATAAAATAAGGCTTTTGTTGGAACACAATAATATTTGATGCACACTTATAAAAAATTACAGAGTAGCACAACGTTTAGAATAATTCGTTTGATAAAAATATCGTTATTATTTAATAAAATATTTTCTTTTTAATCATTGTACATATAAAAACTACTCCTAACAGTTGTTTAGATGATGTGATTGTTGTAGCATTTATTTTTAATTCCTAACAATACAAAATAGTCGTAATATACATCGAAAATTTACAATATACAAAACTTATTACAAGAGTGGCACTACTATTGGGCAATGGGACAATCCTAATAATAAAAAAAATAATACGGACAACTATATTGCATTAAAATAGATATTTGTATACCTAAGGCTGCGAAATATCTGTTTAGCGTCCGACAAAATTGTTTGCCGAGGCTAAAATGTTATCGAGGACACTAAACAGACACTTCACAAGTCATACACAATATTTTTTGTAACACTGTCAATCTGACATTGACATGCACAACTCTGTGAATTTACTTTGCAGCCATTACTAATAGCAACGCGGCCGCGAAATGTTTATTTCGCGGCCTGAATTGCGGACGTCAATGTCATCAATTTTGACAGTTGCTCAAAAATAGTAGGTACGTAAATTGCATACTGAGTTTATAGCAATTATTAATAAATTACAGTTTTCATAATAAATCGTTTTAAAAGTGTAACACAAAGTTCTGAATCATATCTGAAGGACACCTTCTGAAACTGAAGGTCATTCATCCTTTAATAATTTTCACTGTACTGTATAAGCGTTTTTCTTCTTAATAAAATATAAAAAAGTTCTACTTTAATTATAAATACTTCGTATTTTTATGAAAAATATTACACGTAAAAAACTAATAATTATTAACAAATTGCCAGTTCACATAAGGATCCTTGAGGATTCTTTTAAGTTTCTAAATTTTGAGAAAAATAATCCTGTTAAGGATTGCCTGTCAAATAGCGGCACCGCTAAATTGAATCTTCAATAAGTCTTGGAAAAGAATAATTTCAAATTCCTTTTCCAGGATTGCTTGCAAAATTGCGTACATTACGTTCGAAGACTTATTCATATTTCTTATTTTCATAACTGTGAATGAACCTTGAGCTTACAGTATGATTTAACAAATTCGCGGAAACTAAAAACACGAAAACTGAAAACTGTAGAATAATGCAATATAGTAGTAGAAATAAACAAATACCTAGTCGGAGTTGGGGGCAGGAGAAGACTACGACGTTGCGTTTTGCTAGACGGGCACAGGTTGAGGAACAACGAACGGCGTCCAGCGAAGACAGGATCGGTCCACTTCCTTCATCAGAGGACCGCGACGCTTCATTCGTTCCACATACTCGTCCAGCACGTCCTGCAACACACAAACAAACTGTCACGCACTGCGAGAACGTCTAACATCTTACACAACCCTTCAACCCTCAAATCAATCAGTACTAGTAATTAATAAGTAATGACGACTAAGTGACGTTGGATATATGTGGCTACTGTGGTTCTGACGACTCAGTTCAAATTCAGTCAGGTACAAAAAAATCTCTCATGCACTCTAGTACCTCCTAAAATCCAGTACAAAACGTACAAAACGTACGTTCGTTGCCAGTCAAGAATGCTCAAATTGTGTTTCAACAAGGATTACATACTTAAAGGATCAATTAACAGTTGTGCCTTTTTAAAATTTCAATAAAAAAATTGTACATGATTATAAAAATTCCAATTTATGCAAACTTTACACGGTTATATCCCCTGATAGAAATTTATTTTTAATATTTTAAAAAAGCACATCAGTAGATCCATTCTTTCACTATTAAAAGTTTAGAAAAACATTATCTTGAAGTCAATAATAATCTGACAGTTTACTAGCAACGAAAACATTTTTACAGTATTTTTTAAATTCAAAATGACATTGCATAGCTAGGATGCGGTAAAGTACGAGTTTCGGGCTGGTTTTAGGCAGCTCTAGTAGTGGGGACAAGAGTGGAATAAAAAAAGTAGAATTGAGAGTTATTTTAGGAATTCGGAAAAAACCTAGAATTTATATATCCGTAATTCAATTTAAGATATCATAAATCGAATTTCAGATATCTTAAAATAAATTATAGATACGTATCTTAAATTTCTCGAATTAATGATATCAATAATTCATTTAGTCATTTTCAGATATCAATTATTCTATTTAAGATATCTTAAATTCAAATAGATATCTGTAATTGTATTTTTACCAACTTTCACGGTTGATAACCGCACATACGATATAATACAATACAATACAATACAATAATATACAGAAGGCTTGACTCACAATTCACAATATGTAAGACTGTCACAACCAAATTGAGTAAAAGCAAGGTATGAAGATAGCTATTAATATAAATACTTCATTTTAAAATAATAATAATAATAATAACTACCTATATTATTATCTACGACCTTTGAATAATATATTCATTATTCAGTAACAATAAGATAAACTACTCCATAAGACACACTATTGTATTATGAGCCAATTATTCAATGATGAATGAACTGTCATCACACCAAACTGTGAGGTTGGGTTGTTGGATTGATATTTAAATGAATAAAAATTTGTAAAGAAATGTTAAATTTAAAAAGTCCTAGATGTCTAGATGATTATGATTACACTTTCATTCTCTTGAATTATAACCTACATTATGTGCTCATTGAATTATATACTATACCGACAAATATATTAAGGTTTTACGAATCAGTATGTAAGGTTGTTACACTCCACAAATGTTGGATAGAAGGTATAATAAATAGATATGTATGTGAACATACTGTCAACATTCTTCCACAAATGAATACAATTTTATGATAAATTAAACAATTAAACTTGTTGTTGAAATGTTCACGTTCAGAGGTTGACTGAACCTTTATAATTTCCCGAATGATAAAGAAAACGACTGACGACGTTCATAATTAAAAGTACAACAGATATCACGATACGAGACGACCACAACATGTCTGTTGTAACTTCGATTCATCTTTATTTACCTTGCGTTATAATCAATACAAACTGAAATGAGCTACTTTGTCTTGAATGTTTATAGAACATACATTTATGTGTGCAATAAACGTTATTTATCGAATTTGTATTTCTCCTACAAAAATGCGTGTCATTAAGAATTCATAAGGACACAAGTGCCATTAAAAAACTCATAATGACACGCAAATTAGTGGGCGAATCAGCTTTTAGCGCACCGTCGTAGATAAAATATACTTAAACTGATAACTGATAATAAAATATGAAGTGGCCACCACAAGATCTTCCGCCATACCTACTTTATTCTTTTTACTTATTATACAAATATATTAATATATAATATATATTATGTACTACTACTACTGCTACTACTCACAAATATATTTTTGTCCTTTTATTTAAACTGCAGAAGAAGATTACTATTGTCACTGTCACTGTCATGTCATAAATCATTTAAATTTTACGTAGTAACAAATGTTAAACGATCATGGACTACACGATACCGAAATACTAAATTATAAATATATATATATATATATATATATATATATATATATATATATACTTTAATATTATTCTTAAATGATAGCAGATACAGAAAAATTTATAAAATACCGATTGTAGATAATAATCACATAATATTTCAAAAAATATAAAAAATTTGTCGTAAATTAATTATTTATCGAAATATTTTAAAAAAATACTACTTCCGGTTTATGAATTGGTACCAAAATTTACTGGGCTCTTAAGATTCGTATTAAAATCTTAAATATAAAATTTGGTTGTTAAATTTTTGTAACTTTTTGAGTTATAGAAAACGAAAAAATGTTACATACAACCTAACATACATACTTTAGTCGTATTCTGTGGATCCTAAAACGTGCTTATCTCTTAAAATCCCACACTCGAAAATTTTGACTCATCACAATACCTCCCTTATAGAATATGAGGCGTTAGGTAATAACTATACTGATGACTCTCAATATGTGAGGCTATCACACCCACCCAAATTGGGTAAAAGGCATTATAGAGCAAGATTTTAAATCAGAATAAAGCGCGTAGCATTTTTTGTCAAACCACAGAGCTGGTCTACGCGATAAACAAATTTAAAAATCATTGAAACTAATTAATGCGATTTATTGAGACAAAAAATGTAGCCGAGAACAGCAGACGAGCGGCAAAAAACTGTAATTTATTTGTCTGTCTGACCTGGGCTTGCGTTTGGTAGATGCAGATTCTGTGCGATATTTTATAGCTTAGTTTATGCGGCAACGTTCGCCTGTTGCCTTGCAAAACAATATTATGATTCTTCCAAGAAATTCATTAACTCCTGAGAAGCTTGAAATTAATTTTTAGTCCGTACTCGTTCACATTGCAATGACGATAGACACAAATTAAATGAAACATATTGATTATGAACTCTTGTAGTACAAGATTACTCGCATTTTATATTTAATTGTTTAAGTAAATTAAATTCGCACCAGACTACAGTAAACAATTTCATTACATTTTGCATTATTGTTACGACAACAGTTGTGAATCATCAAATTTGTAGACAAGGTAATCAATATGTTTGTTTTTTAGGTTAATAATTTAAAAAGTGAGTCAACATTGAATCATTTCAATTCCGATGACGAAATGATTAATTAAAATATATACTCGAAATTGTGAATCATCCTGTATATGTATACAGGGTGTAAGCCAACCTTTGTAACAAAATTTAAGAGTACATAGTATAGCAGTGTTCACAAATCAAAAAGAATTTTGTTCAAATTCGTAAAATTAACAGTAATTTGCAAAACAATATCATTTTGGATTTTGGGTATCACTGGTTGTCACATTTAAACACAAAAAAAGTTATGCAGTATTTATTAGCGTAATTACATTAATGTAATAATAATTTTACAAACAGGAAAAATGAAATTTGTAGGTACTTACAGAATCTCATTTGCTTGGACCCATTTTTACCTTCCGCTTACCTGTAAAGGAAGGTATTGGAATCATGCAAAAAATCGGGTGGTGAATTTTTAGTGGATGAGCACGAATTAGGGTCCTTACAACTCATTTTTGATAGTTTCACGATGATGTCTGTGTGTATGTGTGTGTGTATGTGTGTGTGTGTGTGTGTGTGTGTGTGTGTGTGGTCAAGGGGTGTTAGTCGCATAACTCAAATACGAATTACCCGAAAATTTTGATATTTGGTATTTAACATTTGTATATAAATTGGAAGAGCTCCCTAGATTTTGGTACAAATATCTTCATCGGAAGTGATATTTTTTGAAGATTGAAAAGGTTAATTGTCAAAATTGTATATAAATTTGGAAAAATATAGTATTTATTTGTAATGAGAATAAGAGGAAAAGTTATTTGCAACTTACGTTTTTATCTGGTAGCATTCAAGAACTGCAGTAAAATTTAAAAAATAAATTTATCAAATAAAACGTTGATATCTTGTAATCCATGATCGGTTGATTTTTGTTTCTGCGTAAAAAATATTGACAGGTGAGACGGCATACTAGCGCTATATAAGTCCTAAGTAAGATATTAAATGTAGTAATTGAACGGAGGATGGCTTCAACACAGCAGAGTTTTCCTGTGAATGAATCTTTTTATTCAGGTGATGCAAATTTCTGTGTTTGAATATTTGAGATTTTTATTTGTATATTTTAAATGTGCACCGGATTGTACGTATACATTTCTGTTTAAATTCTAGATGTGGCGGAAGGTTGTGTGATGGCCACGTCAGATTTTTTAGTTTGCGAATTTCAACAAAATGCTTTTTGATTCAAGATCAGTGCGTCCAATACTATACACCCTTAAATTTTGTTACACAGGTTGAGGTACACCTGTATATACTGATGATTTACCTAGATTAAGTATTTGAAGATGCCACAATCTAATAATCAAATGATACATAATTGAACAAATTAAAAACAATATTTATTGAAATGACATAACGTTCAACGAACTAATTATTAAATATTTCGAGAAAATAGATTCCAGTCCATTTTGTAACCCAAGATTTCAGTATAAATCCCACGACATACTTACATAAATTTATTGCTATATACGAATTCCTCTGTAGGAATCTACAAATCATTTAAGCACAGAACTAAGTCCTTTTCTTGGTATTGTAGGCAAGAGGCAAGTCATTGCCGATACTTCATACAATTTTTACGACAATTTTATTGTGGGAACCAAACAATTATACGGATTCCCATCCCTGATTTATAGTTTGTCACCAGGCTGCTTATTACTCTGTCCATAGCAAAAAAATCACTTACACACTGGCCAGGAAAGAACGAAGAATGAGCGGAACGAAATTAAAATGACAGGATTATTCAACGAACAGTACGACGCTATAATGGATGCTATTATTCCTGAAGATGAAGTTTAATCAGCATTGTAGCGAGTTGTAAATTGTACTTTATCTACAACTTCTGTATTACGTACAATACCAATACACAAAAATTTTGACATTTCCAAATATCATTTCTCTACCACATCACCATATAGACCGGGAGCTCATGACAGGTGAAGGTCTCAGATTTCATACAGCATACCTCTTGGAGGATAGAATATTGACCCTATGACAACATAGAAAAACGGGTATTAAACCCTTGCACGCTTTCCGGTCATATGGAAAATTGCATTTCCACTTGCACAAAACTTTTCCGAAAATTTCCACCCTTGGGCCAACGAGGACTGCATGCCAATTTGGTTATAGGTGTTCATAAATGAATATGACAAATTTTGAAAAATCATGACCACCACCGGGATTTGAACACGAGACTTTTATCTTGCTGGGATAACGCTCTAACCACTGAGCTATACTGGTCCTGTTCAATTCTCGGTGGTAATCATGATTTTCAAGTGTCGATCACGGAGCAGATTCCAACAATGAATATCCGTTTATGCGTCACGTCTGGATGATGTGGGATTAATGTTACTAACCACTACTTTGAGACAACATGTGACATCTCATAATTGAGGTTTTGAATCTCAATTGTAAGTGAATACTCGTCCTATCGGATGTAAAGTATAAACTTTGATTTAGAGATGAGCTGTGGTTATAGGTGTTTTATGACACAAATATTAATTCATTTCATCGGAACCGTATGAAAACGCGGAAATCATATTTTTTATTACAAGATCACGTGACCGTTTGAGCCCTTTGGGATCTTGCGAATCGCATGCCTATAATTTTTAAGACTTTAAATGTGTTTCTTTTGACAAAAGGGCATGCATTATTAAATCAGAGAAAGCAGAAAATTTTTGTGCAAGTGGAAATGCAATTTTCCATATGACCGGAAAGCGTGCAAGGGTTTAGTACCCGCTTTTCTTTGTTGTCATTCTATCCTCCAAAAGGCATGCTGTATGAAATCGGAGACGATTACCTGTCATGAGCTCCCAGTCTATTAGTTAAATCATTAAATATCGCAATGTTTTCTAGAATAATTTGCACGGAGAAATTGATTCAGACAAAATTTTTTTCTAATTGGTGCAGATGAGGGAATACTGACTATTATTCCTTGCGGGATTAATATATGGCATTATGTAACAAACATCACACATTTAATGTTCATGTTTACATTAGTCGTAGATAAAATTTATTGGAATAAAAGTGTCCATACATTTGTAAAATGTGTTTCATTTATAAGTCATTATAAGTATGAAAGCATAATTCAATTCGAATTTTGAGCCATAAAAGATGATGAATTAGTAAACGCTTACTAATAAAATATCGTGAACATAAAGCATGTCCCGTATTTCCTTCGTTCCTTGCGCAGTGAATTTTTTATTTTGGTCGGCGTGTTACGAGGTCCTTACACTATTCTTTGTTGTCTGAACGCAGCCATCTTTCGTCAACTGTCAACGCCTTAGGCATTTGGCTTACTCGTAATAAACAAATGATTCCTTGTTGCCTGAGTGGCTATAAAATAGTTTGTAGTTTCAAAGTCAAACGGCAATGGGAAAAGTTAGAAAAGAATTCTACCAGGGATTGTATTTTTGTCTAGACGAGGGAACGGTCAATAAAACTCTAAATTTTTGACGACGGAATGAGCATTATACTTGTATCAAAGTATTTTATTCTTACAATATTGTTCCCATACATTATATTATCTCATCTCTCTTAAACTGATCCTCTACCCATGGCAGAAAACACACAAAAACATTGGTTCCGCACGCTATTCTATAGCGTTTTGTTACACATAATAATAACAAATAATTTACGTTTGAGAGGATACAATAATTTAGGGATCCATATTTGTAAACTGCAATATTTGTAAAAAATCTGACGTGGTCACCACAAAACCTTCCGCCATACCAACTTTATTCTTTTTACTATTATTACTGCTACTACTCACAAATATATTTTTTAGCGCACCGTCGTAGATAAAATATACTTAAACTGATAACTGATAATAAAATCTGAAGTGGCCACCACAAGATCTTCCGCCATACCTACTTTATTCTTTTTACTTATTATACAAATATATTAATATATATGTACTACTGCTACTACTCACAAATATATTTTAGTCCTTTTATTTAAACTGCAGAAGAAGATTACTATTGTCACTGTCACTGTCATGTCATAATCATTTAAATTTTAGGTAGTAACAAATATTAAGATACCAAAATACTAAATTATAAGTAGTATAGACTTTAATTATTCTTAATTATTCTTTTTGGTGGGTATGCATCTTGCATTTTGTAGATTGTACTTTAATCTTCAACATTATCTTTAGATTATTATATTTAACAAAATAATAAACGCTGTGGAGTGGCGCGCGAAATCTATGTATTTGGCTGATTTCTGGCGCGGTAGAGGAACGTTTTAAATTGAATCTTCAATGAGTCTTGAAAAAGAAGAATTTTCTAATTTAGGAATTAGAAGCATCAGCATGAAAGAATCCTGTGTATAAGACTCGCGACGCTAATGGAACGATGCAATTTGAAGTATATCTTATTTACAAATAGATTGCTCACACTTTAGTCTGCTGCAGAATATAGAAAACTGAGTCAGGTGAAAATGTTTAGGCACGTGGAAACAATTCATAAATATTTACAAGTAATAAAAGTACAAGTCATGTAATTATTTTCTTAACAGTGAACACATAATCAATGATAGTTTCATTACATGTGGATTTATCCCTATTAGAAAATACAATTATAATAATAGTATATAAAGAACAAGTTACGAGTATATACGACATAATTTTTTCGCACGCGCCCAAATTTAGTAAAACGGGCCTAAGGGCGAGTTTACTAAAGGACAATTGCGAAAAAAGTCTTATAAAATGAGTTCTTTATACTATTTTTTCTATTTTTACCTCTCGCCTCATATTCTATAAGAGAGGTATTGTAATGGGTCAAAATTTTCGAGTATGAGTTTTTGGTGGATAAACACGTTTCAGGGTCTCTAGAATACGAATTTACTATTTTCACGATGATGTCTGTGTGTGTGTGTGTGTTTGTGTGTTTGTATGAATCGACGATTTTTCGTCCACGATAACTTAAAAAGTATCAAACCGTATATAACCAAATTTCATATTTAAGGTTTTAATAAGTATCTTAACACCGGATAAGATTTTGGTAGAAATCCGCAAACCGGAAGTAGTACTTTTAGAAGTTTGGAAAAGTTTTCCTTAAATATATTGGTACATTATTTATTTATGACAATTTTTGCAATTAAAAATAAAAGAAATTGTGACTATCTATGTGTACAGTTATTTATAAATACAAATTGCTGAATCTGGAAGTATTTAACAATAAAATAAAGTACAATTAATATTATATTTTTTTGAAATTCCAGTATCTTGTTGTCCATGATATGAAATTTGTTTCTACATAAAATTTGAATTATTATGACAGTGACAGTACAGTTGACATCTTTTGCTTGCATATTGGTTTACATTATCGTTTACTTATTACATGAACATGAAACTATTAAAATGTAAGTAAAACTATTTATTAGATTAGTAGAATAAGCAGAATTAGGCGAGAGGTCGTGTGGTGGCCACAGCAGATTTTTAATATTAAAATTTAAATTAAACTGCCACAATATACACAAGTCGATTTAGGGAAATTTGTGTGTTCCTAATGTTTTTGTTGGTGACATAAAGATTGCCATTTATTTAACTGTCACTGTCACTGTAAAAATATATAATTAATGAACTATTCTAGGTGATAAGTGCAGACATTATAGAATTTATTTGTTAGTTTTGAGGTTTGACGTTTGATAATTGAAGTAAATATCATCTGATAACCCATACAAACCTTCTAAAAAATATGTTAAGTATCACAAAGTGAGCTCTGGCGACATTTCACAAAGTTAACTTTGTGAACGCCAAATAGAAAAAATCTGCTGTGGCCACCACACGACCTCTCGCCTAATTCTGCTTATTCTACTAATCTAATAAATAGTTTTACTTACATTTTAATAGTTTCATGTTCATGTAATATGTAAACGATAATGTAAAGATGTAAACCAAGGTGCAAGCAAAATATGTCAACTGTACTGTCACTGTCATAATCATTCAAAACTTTTCCCATAGATAATTATATTTTCCTTTATTTATAATTGCAAAAATTGTCATAAATAAACAGTGTTGTGACTGATCTAGATCAATTGATCTAGATCACTGATCTAGCTCAATTTACGTGATCTTTGATCTGATCTAGATCATTTTATTTTTAGTGATCTTGAGTTTGATCTAGATCAAATAAATATGATCTACGATCTTAGAATAAGATCATATTTTTAGATTTTTTCTACGCTATATGCAAGTTAAAGCATGAAATTGAAAATTTAAAAGAATTAGAGTTTAATATTTTTAATATGTTTTAATTTTAAACTGTAGATTAAATCCCTTGAATACTACGTATTTTTAATTTTTTATGTGATGTAATAAAACAATTAAATATTTTGTATAATATTGATCTTTTTACGATCTAAAGAAAAAAAGATCATTAATTTATGATCTGATCTAAAAGAAAGATCCTATCATAAAAATTGATCTATGATCTGATCTAGATCATATTAAACGAGAAGATCTTGATCTTGATCTAGATCCATTTTAAAATGATCTGTCACAACACTGTAAATAAATAATGTACCTACCAATTTATTTAAGGAAAAGTTTTGCACATTTCTACCAAAATCTAATCCGATGATAAGATCCTTATTAAAACCTTAAATAAATAAATTTGGTTATTAAAGGTTTGATACTTTTTAAGTTATCGTGGACGAAAAATCGACACATAATTCATACATACGCACAGACATCATCGTGAAAATATTAAAATCGTATTGTAGAGACTCTGAAACGTGCTTATCCACCAAATAGACATACTCGAAAATTTTGACCCATTACAATACTTCTCTTATAGAATATGAGGCGAGAGGTAAAAATTAATTTTAATAATTATTGTGCAATGGCGAGAATAGTAAATTTATGAAATTACATTTGGAAACAGTGACCCAAAACTGTTTGATTAAAAAACTTGGAAGCTAATATTGCGAATTATCAGTTCCCTAATAAGTGTATTGAGTACTGACATTAAAATATTGCACGAAGTTGTTAATCAAATATAAAGTAGAAGACCACAATCCGAAATAGAATATCTCTAGGATGAATCAAAGAAGCACGATTCATGGACGATTCCTAGAAAGTAATTGTAAATATTTTGCCAGTCGTTCCTCTTGGCAATAGAAGTACCCGCACTAACAGGTGTGGAATGCCATGAATTTTATACACGTCTAAAAATAAGAATGTAACTTTGAAAATCTGGTAAAAGTCTTGTATCTATGTGGCCGCTTCTTAGTAAGTTCTTACACGTAAACGAAGTAAAATTCCCTTCGCACCGCAATGCAGCAACGCATTGGAGTTTCCACTACGTACGGCTACGGCATAATGCGGACGCAACAGACCACAATACACACCAACGTATTTTTCTGACAGATTTTTATTATTAACACTCAGGGCTGTGTCACACCAAAAGTGGTGCAACAACAGACAATATAATAAAAGAATAGAACAATATATTTAGTTCTTTAACTGTAACAAAGATTACCTATGGTTTGTCCCACTTTTGATAGTATTGATCTACCGATATTCATACAATGTAAACACAAACTATAATTTAAAATAAAATAAATTCTAGTCACTTTTGGTGGGTTTATGCTGCATAAACATAATTATACTTACAATTGATAAATCAAACTCAGAAGTTGAATATATTGATGATAGTTTAGTGGTTAATTTAGTTGCATAACCGATTGTAAGTAAATAATGATGTCTACTATTTTAATTTAATTTTTGAATTTAGTTGTTTGCATAAAATACCTACTTTTTAAAAATTTAAACAATTTATAAAATGTAGTTTTCTTGAACTAAACTGCAATGTACTTATACGAAACTTAAGGTAGTAAATTCATGGGTCGACACACGGTTAAAAAATAATTCGGTTTTCTAACGGTCAGAATGTGGAATGTGTAATAAATCTAGGTGTCTCTGGCTGTATCAGGTCAAACAATATAGACACTTATTTAAATGTAACATTTTATACTATAAACAATATATAAAATTCTAATTTAGATATATCTACGCGGCTATGTTCCATAATTTAACTTTAGATCGAAAATATTAAGACAAAACGTGTTTGAAAATCTTCCATTTTCTAAGAGGGAGATCGTCATTATAAATAAATAATTTCACAATATATGAACACAGCCGCGTAGTGCATCTATTCAGTTTATAAAACATATTAAAATTAAAATAACCTATATATTGACAGTTTGTTATTCTAAAACACTTTTCATTTTTTCACAACAATATTTACCTGTTACTTTATATATTATAAAGCTATAATAAGCTTACGTGTTCTTTATACTTTACATATATTTCTATATCACTATAATATAACGCATAAATTATTACATTCCAAAAATACCATTCGGTAACAGCAAGTTTTCAATATAATTATGCAAGCTGCCACAGAGGAATTCATTACTTATTTTTAATATTTACTACTATAGTTTTATATAAAGAGTCATGAAAATTTTAATTTTATTTCAATACCTAAACATTGTAGGTAATTCACAAGATATTTCATTATATTGCATCACAAGCACAGAAATTACCCTAGAAATTTCCTAGTTTAAAAACAAACCATAGTACTAAATTTTGTGTTCTCATCTTGTATGAGAAATATTCTGATTAATAAAAGCCTTCTTACACCGAAAGGTAGAAAGACTCAGCGATTAAGTAAAAAAATCTGCTGTGGCCACCACACGACCTCTCGCCTAATTCTGCTTATTCTACTAATCTAATAAATAGTTTTACTTACATTTTAATAGTTTCATCTTCATGTAATATGTAAACGATAATGTAAACCAATATGCAAGCAAAAGATGTCAACTGTACTGTCACTGTCATAATAATTCAAATTTTATGTAGAAACAAATTTCATATCATAGACAATAAGATAGAATATTAATTGTACTTTATTTTATTGTTAAATACTTCCAGATTCAGCAATTTGTATTTATAATTAACTGTACACATAGATAATCACAATATCTTTTATTTTTAATTGCAAAAATTGTCATAAATAAATAATGTACCAATATACTTAAGGAAAACTTTTCCAAACTTCTAAAAGTACTACTTCCGGTTTGCAGATTTCTACCAAAATGTTATCCGGTGTTAAGATACTTATCAAAACCTTAAATAAGAAATTTGGTTGTAAACGGTTTGATACTTTTTAAGTTATCGTGGACGAAAAATCCTCGGTTCATACAAACACACAAACACACACACACAGACATCATCGTGAAAATAGTAAATTCGTATTCTAGAGACCCTGAAACGTGCTTATCCACCAAAAACTCATACTCGAAAATTTTGACCCATTACAATACCTCTCTTATAGAATATGAGGCGAGAGGTAAAAAGTAATAAAAGCCTTCAGTTTATATTTATGTTCTATTCCCATAATAGATAATAAAATTATTGAAATGTGAAAGAAATAAGGCATGAATGTGCATACTTACGATTTGTTTTTGTTAGATTATAAATAGTCGACCTTGAAATCAAGTATGTATTATGTTTATTTTTAACTGGACTTTGTAAGTTAAAGATAACTTTTCATTTCATGTATTGAATGATGCCGGTCTCCACATTTTTGACATATTTTTCAAATTAAAATTTCCGTTGAAACGCATTTTCTCTCAACGAAAAAACTATTCTTGGATGCAGTATTCGTAAACAAACACCTACTACTAGTCCCAGACTATGCCAATGAGAAAAAGAAACCTTTTGTTGTGCCAAAACGAAAAGTGGTATTTGTAGTTTAAGTTTTTGCAGAGATTTAACAAATATATTCGTAATAAAATGAAATGCAGAAAATTCATTCATAAAATACCGTTTTGAGGATTTTGATGTATTTTTGTCGCGTAACTTAAAAACGTGTTATATTCAACTTTTATAAAAGCCCTGTAGGATTAATTAACTATTATTACACATTAAAAATTTCTAGGGTTCCAAAGTAGGCAGAATTTTGGGGGTACTTTTTCAGCGCATATAAATTGAATTTGCTAGAAATTAGAAGCTGTTTAGATCGTGTTTCGCATGGAAAAAATTCTGCAACGTTTTCTTTCCGATTATAGATATCTTTATTCTAAGTGGTTAAGTTAAGACCACGGTTACTAGAAGATAGGTTGGGATACTTCCTACAGTTACCATTATAAACAAATGGTCAGATTTTTTCCTCCTAAAATCTCATACAGCATGCCTTTTGGAGGATAGCATATTGACCCTGACAACATAGAAAAACAGGTATTAAACCCTTACACGCTTTCAGGTCATATTGAAAATTGCATTTCCACTTGCACAAAACTTTTCCGAAATTATCCACCCTTGGGCCAACCAGGACTGCATACCAATTTGGTTATAGGTGTTTTATGACGCAAATATTAATTCTTTTCATTGGCATGCTGTATAAAAACGCAGAAAATCATATTTTTTTTATTACAAGATCACGTGATCGTTTGATCCCTTTGGGATCCTGCGAATCGCATGCTTATAATTTTTAAGACTTTAAAATTTATATGTGTTTCTTGATAAAAGGGCATACAATATTAAATCAGAGAAAAACACAAAAAATTGTGCAAGTGGAAAAATGCAATTTTCCTTAGGACCGGAAAGCGTGCAAGGGTTTAATACCCGCTTTTCTTTGTTGTCATAGGGTCAATATGCTATCCTCCAAAAGGCATGCTGTATGAAATTGGAGACCATCACCTGTCATGAGCTCCCGGCCTATATTATAGATATCACTAGTGCATCACTATAAATATCCGATGTTAAAGAACAACAAATGTACAAATTTTATGCAAAATTAAGCTAAATATTATAAATTGTACAAAATATATGATTACAATTCATCTAATAAACAATAATGGTTCTAGAACATATATTTGGATAATGAGATACCTCTGACATATATTTGATTAACAGGTAGATAATTTAGACAAATAAATTATACTAATTTTATATTAGAATTGGACATAATTCGATTTTATTCTAAATTATGGTAAGAAGAACCTTTAACAATTAATAAATATGTCAAATTGATTCCAAAATGTCTATACTGCATCCTTCCACCCTTTCAAAGCACGCTAAAAAGAGAGTTTTTTGACCACGTTGACAGCTCAAGTGTCTCAGCCTATCTTCTAGTAACCGTGGTTAAAACCCTTATTAAAATATTAAATATGAAATTTGGTTATTAAAGGTTTGATACTTTTTAAGTTATCGTGGACGAATAATCGTCACATACGTCCATACATCCACACGCACACACACATAAACATCATCGTGAAAATAGTAAATTCGTATTCTAGAGACCCTGAAACGTGCTTATCCACCAAAAACTCGTACTCGAAAGTTTGACACGGTACAATAAAATTTGCTGGAATATGAAACCAATAACCAATAAAACAGTTGACACGTGTCGCTGAAACTAACTACGATTCGGACGTATTGAGTACACATTGGAAGTGTCGGAACTGAATGATTCGCAGGTGCTTTGCTTTCAGCAGCAGCAGTGGCCGTGATAGCATCTTGGTTACCTGCAGACACAGCCCCCCCCTTGCGCCGGCACTGTCCTTGTAACTTAATATGCTGCCGAGGCTTGGGACCGAACACTGGCTCTTTGTTCCATTCCAGCTAACACAACAACGTCTGGCTGAGATGCTCGCGGACTCAAATCCACAGTCGCCAAGGTCAGCGCGAAATTGGGACATGCAGTGCCGGAGAAATACCACGGGGCATTCAGAGCATTCTGTACAGGAAGAATATACACGTAAAAAGCACTTTACACGCATACACCTCATCGACACATGGTTGCACATTTTAACAAAAATAAATTTTTATATGGTAGATAAGGGATAAAACTTCGTTCTATTAGTACCATTTTTTCTGTTTTGTACCGAAGTTATAGTTTATAAAATAAAGAAAACTACAAAAATTCACATTTTTTTATCTCTAATTTTCTCGAAATCAGAAAGTTTTTTCTAAAAAATAACACTACCCCAACGTAGATTAAACTTTAAACTACATGATTCAAGTTTAAAATATCATGTTCTGCGAAATATAAAGAAAAATCTGTAGGTGCTTCTAAACGCCTGCAAGCGGTTGAAAGTAAGTAATTTCGACCGTTGAACGTGCTGAAAAAAAATTTTGCACTAATAGAACGAAGTTTTATCCCTTATCTACCATATAAAAATTTGTTTTTGTTAAAATGTGCAACCATGTGTCGATGAGGTGTATGAGTGTAAAGTGCTTCAACGTGTACATTCTTCCTGTACAGAATGCTCTTCAACACTGGAAAATACATAACTAGAGTAAAATTCAAATATCTAGGACCCTGAACTGCGCGAGAAGGCAGAGCTTGTCATGTTCGTTTTACAAAAGTGAAACTAGTGAGTAAATGCTACGCTGCACTTCACTTAATTTTCAAAGAAAATTAAAATATAGCTCAATCACAATCAATTACAAAATTCACAGCGTACACGAAGCAAAACACCACGAACGTCAACATGAGAATAACAGATATTGAAGCTGATGTTCTGTAGAACAGACAGTAGCGTAGTTTCCTCTTGTTTATCATCCACGCCTCTCTTTCTAAGACGAGAATTCGTACTTCGCGCAGGGTTCTGCTTAAATGAATTTACCTCTACACAGGAAACGCAAATCTAAAATGAAATACCTGCACCCAAAGATTCATTCACAGGAAAATTTAAATATACAGGTGTCCTATGAAACTGTTTAAGCGGCTCGTCTTCGTAGAACACTCTCGATTTTACTTTTTTTTCTATTCCACTCTTTTGTCCACTACTACGGCTGCTTAAAACCAGCCAAAAACTCGTACTTTACCGCATCCTAGCAATGCAATGTCATTTTGAAGTTGAAAAATACTGTAAAAGTGTTTTCGTTGCGAGTAAACTGTCAGATTATTATTGACTCCAGGATAATGTTTTTACAAACATTTAATAGAGAAAGAATGGATTTACAGATGTATTTTTAAAATTTAAAAAATTAATTTCTATCATGAGACATAACCGTGTAAAGTTTGCATAAATTCAAATTACATATGGATCTTATAGGTGACTATGACCAGAGATTTTTTCTCTCTTTCCAACGATATAATTCTTTCACAAACATCTAGTACCTGTTTTTCCTTCAAATATGTAATATGAAATGAGTAAAGCAGGAACTGCTACACCTCTAAATACGTAATATTTTGTTTCGGAGACGAGACCCTTAACAACTGTCTAGTAAACAACGTTAAAACTACAAATTCATTGTTCTAACAAAAATGTGAAGAATGAATAAATTAGTAATTTTGGTTCTGTGTATCATAGTTGAGTAGTAAAAGCCCACGTAAAGTTAATGACTGTGAAGTTTATTTCAGTTTGTCTCGGTTCTTTAATTGGAAAACAGCGATAAAAGTTCGACACGAATAAATTGCTTTCACCGTTTGTGGCCAATAACGAACATGGGAATGAGAGATTACCAACGCATGGGTAGCACCTGGCAAACACTCTTATTGTCTTGAGGTGTTGAGTACGTGGACTCGATACTCTTAAATTTATAAATTTTATAAAAGTTTAATACTATAATGTATATCAACCGTATAAATCATATTATAGCAAAGAAAAATTGAAAATTTGGGGATCAACTACATTCTTAGATAGTTTAGAGCTTCCATGCAACGTGGAGTATTTTTAAATAGCAACCTCTGTCGAGTTTCACCTTATTTTGAAAAAATCTGACGTGGACACCACATGACTTCCTTGTACGCCTTGTGTGTTCATACTTTTCTTAATAACTAAAATGTAAAATAATATTAAAAATTCTTTTAACTTATTATACTAGTATACTCACAAATATATTTTAGTCATTTTATTTAAACTGCAGAAGAAGATATAAAGCATATTTTACTATTGTCGCTGTCATGTCATAATCATTTAAATTTTACGTAGTAACAAATGTTAATCGATCATGGACTACAAGATACCGAAATACTATAAATTATAAATATATACTTTAATTATTTTTAAATGATAGCAGATACAAAAATATTTATAAAATACCGATTTTAGGTAATAATCACATAATCTTTCATTTAAAATAAAAAAAATTGTCTAAAATTAAATATTTATCGAAATATTTTTAAAAAGTACTACTTCCGGTTTGTAGACTGAAACCAAAAATAGGAGGTGCACAACTAGATGCTATAACAGTCCTAAATACAAAATTTCAACTTTCTACGTCTAACCGTATTTGAGTTATGCGACACACATACGTCCGTCCGTACGTACGTACATACGTACGTACGTACGTACGTACGTACAGACGTCACGTCGAAACTAGTCATAATGGATTCAGAAAAGGTCAAAACGGATATTTCCGTCAAAATCTGAGAACCGAAATTTTTCGCGATTACAATACTTCCTTACTTCGTACAAGGAAGTAAAAATGAAAAAAGAAACACATCCCAAAAACCAAAACCCGATATCTTAATTCTTTCAAGAATTTAATTTTAATTAATTTGAATGTTTTTTGCACGTTTTATAACAAATGTTCAAATTGTTGACCTTCTTCGGTCTCGCAATGACCCAAACGTTTTAGTGATCCCCAAATTTTCAATTTCTTTTCTTCATTCGTTTTGGAAAACCGTGTATATGGTTATGAAGTTTCATAAAAAAAATTAAAAAAGAAATGGTTGATAAGATGTAGGTACATTTTTCATTTTATTTTGAAAGAACACATATACACCAAATAATTATTCAGCTTTTCTGTAAACCGTATAATGTACTATTTGATATCACCTATACTTGGACATATTTTCAGCATAGACTTGAATACATTATGGGCGGAAACTACGTCACCGCAAAAAAAAAACACTGACGTTGATTTTTGCGAACCGTTGAGGTTAGGCAGCGCATGGCGTATGGTGCCCTCATATGGGGACAGGCGAGTGTGTGCGTGTGTGTGCGAGTGTGTGCGGTCACTCAGCCTTTGTGGTGAACCGAACGTTTTGATTGTCGTTATCTCCGTCGCGCGGTTTAGTTTCGGCTCCTTTCGTGGCTCGTGACGTCATCGGCCGCCAATAATTTTTCATTCATTCATGTGAACAGATCATGTGATCCTCAGCTTGAACTGCGCTGCTATAGACCAGTGGCGTAGAACACCGAGAGAAATAGGGGCATATCTGTCGCGCCTTGCACCCAACTTGGGTGTGGCAGTCTCACGTATTATATTTTTATTCATAATCCTAAGGCTATATTCAGACCTAACCAATTATAAGTATAAGTGGATAATTTAACCAACCGGAGATTAATGTTCGCACTTATAATAAAAAAATTATTTTAATAAATCGAGTGCAATCGTGCCCATTAAACAGACCATAAAAGTAAGTTATTTTATTCCTGAAAACATAAATTAAACGATATCCTTACAGGAAAATGTTAGATTTTATTATATTATACAATTTTACTTTATAATGCGGCATTCTGAAAGTTTATATCCCATTTCCAAATAACATTCAAAAGAGATTATAATAAATAATACTCGAAATAATATTATAAAAGCTACAATAGTTATTTACTTTACAAGTGGACAAAGTAACAATATAAGGCATTATCCACTAAGGAAATTTAAACTCACGAGGTCAAAGCCTGAACGAGAAAGTTAAAAATACAAAAATAACCAATAATTTTTTCACATTTACTGTAAAAAAAATTAATATTTGTGAAATATCAATGTTGTTACGAAACCAATGGACATTCAAAAAAAGCAAAACTGTGTTGCAAAGTGTCTACAAGTGTGCGACAAAGTACTTTGTCGCACACTTAGGTACTTTGCAACACACTTGCGACAAACAGCTGCTGTCAACATTAAAAACAATGTAGAAACATGAACTTTCAGAAGCAGGCGTAGAAAAAAGTATTTTCTTCTATGAAACCTTGTTTATTCTAAATTCTGTTTGAAATAACAAAATAATTTTGACAGTTAATTGGGGTGTGGTCTAAGAGTCTGTTTTACACGAATATATTTTCGAAAAAATAGTACACAAACTGTAATAGAGGATAAAACAGGCAAATAAATTTTAAAATACTAGTCAATAACAAATAAATCACAGCACTTGCAAAGAATGAAGTCAGAATTGACAAAAATTATTGACACAACGTTTGAATTGTGTTTGTTAAGCCGCTCCTGACAACAGCACGCAGCAACCAATAGAACCACAAGAATCCACCTGTCAAAACTAAATTAATTATTCGCAATTGCTTTGTGTATAATATTTAAAGGATGTTTTATTTAATATTCCGTTGATTCGATGCTTATCTGTTTAAAATAATATTTGCGCGTTACAAAACAAACTGAAACAATTGACCATTTATAACAAAAGATAAAACAATGAATTACGTATATCCTTATCCTGTTATCCCGCATCTAATAAGAATATTGAATCATGATAATAATATTAAACAATTGCTAAGCTGTGACAACAATACCGAGAACTGTTGTGCGAATTGTTCTGTTGCTTTGCCAATCGTTCAACAAATTTTGTTAAATGCGACAATAAAACAACAATGCAATCACTGTTTTGTCTTCATCATTATCAATTGTTTTCTTCGCATTCTCACTCTACAAAGCAAAGTGATAACGGCAAAATACTGACAGATAAAAAATGCAACATGAGGTGATAAACAAATAATGACTTGGAAATTTTCTAGAAACTTATTTTTCTATTTCTAGTTTATTTAAGTTATTATTTATAATTGATACGGATATTTATCGAGAATTAAAGAAGGTTTTCCATTTACGTCATGAGTTTAATTTTATAATTTAGAACTTGTGGTTGTTGGGAGAGTACACCACAGGGAACATTTTTGTGCAGCTGAACTAAAACCCTGAATTGTTCGAATCTTATCTCTTACTGTTAGAAGCAATTATTTTTCAACAGAGCTGATATTTTATTTTTTTATTGAATAAATAAATAGCTACACAAAGAGTTTACCTAGAAACATATTTTACTTGCATCGAGTTTTGCATATGGTTTAAAAGCACAAAGTTCAAAGTACAAAGCACAATATGAGCACAGACTACACAGATGAATGTTGAGTTTAATACCTTTAGAAATATTATTAAAGTAGTTGAATATTGAACTTATAAACATGAAAGAAATAATGTAAGAATACAGACAGCAAAACAAAATAAGAGTATTAATAATACTGCATTTAATACTTTCAATACAAATTCCATATTATTATTTTATTTATTTAGATAATAAACTCGAGGAAAGAACAAACGCACCACTAGAAAATGCAGCAAAAGTAGCAAATATTCAGAGTACCATAACTCGGTTGCATTTTGTTCAAATTGGATAAATCTTTGAGTCCTAGAAAGTTCGAAGTTTTTTTTAATGTAATTCAATTCCACCTAAGAAAAAATTCTCGCTGTGTTGTTCAAATTGTGTCCACGATTTTTTGGCACACGGTACGAGCTGTCAAAGATTTGCCCAATTTCGACAAAATTCAACCGAGTAATGGCACTTGCCATGTTTGGTGCATTTTCAAGTGGTGCGTTTTTTTCTTTTCTCGAGTATATAAACAGAAACCGATGTGAACGTGAAAGGATGTTACGTTTTACGACACAAAATATTGTGTTAATTAAAAAAAACAATTACGATTATCCGATTACAATCATTATCGGTTATTTAGAAAGTTCACACTTATAGATCAATAATAACTAATTTTGCAATATGTGCTCATACATTTTACACGTGTCTTTATCGCAGGAAAGGTGGTAAAAATTATTATTCATGATGATAACATACAAAATAAGACACTTGAACACTTCACGTTACGAAATAATTAGGTAATAATAAATAAAGAATTTCTTAATAAATTATAATGTTTAATAAATGTGGGTAATATTCTATTCATGCCCATCTGCATTAGAGATGACTGATATTTATCTAACGTCTGTTTGCTTACGTAACAATAATTATTATACTGGTTACTTTATCCAATAGATATTTAATATGATATCACTCTATAAAGAGGCTATCAATTCGAAGATATTTTTGATCATCGCTGTTTTGTTTATTAGTTACACAAACTGTCAGATTCTTAATTTGAAGTTGCTATTTTTGTCAAAAATTAGACTTAAAATGTGTCAGGATAGAGATAATAGGAAAAAAAACACGCAAAATTGAGAAATGGTAAACAGAATTTAAAACATTTTTGACGGCTATTTAAAATCTATAATCAAACATGTTGGACTCATTCATTTTTTACCTCTCGCCTAGAGAGGTATAGGGATCGTGAAAAAATTCGATGTCGAGATTTTTGTCAATTAGCACGTTTTAGCACCTTTAGAACCTATTTTGACTATTTTCACGATGATGTCTGTGTGTGTGTGTGTGTGTGTGTATGAAAGTCTGTATGTACGCCTACTATAGACTTTCGTCCCGGTTCATTATCTCAAATTCTACTGAACATAAAATTCTAATATTTTGCATTATACAATTATATATGTTAATGAAGAGCTGAAAAGATTTTGGTAAAAATCCACCAACCGGAAATGGTACTTTTCTTGTAGCACTATAACATTTTTTGCAAAAATTGTATAAAATAATGCGATTGTTACAATTTGACATACCACACATGAAAGAAGAAATTACATTGTACAATATTTAATCTTATTTGTTTCTATATCTTTATCCAATAAAGAAATATAATTTTTTTAAGTATATAATTTTACCTACCACGATTTGTGAATCCCGAAATAGAAATAAAATTTAAAACAAAAATAAAATTGTCAATGTGACAGATAACCAGATGTCTGTGGCAAGGAGGTTTCTCTGTGGTGTAGGGCATGTGTAGAATGTGGTGTAGAATTTTGAAATGTAGGATATAGTATAGATATTAATTGGACATAGTATAGTATTATGTAAATATGGTATGTATAAAATAAAAAAATATATTAAACTAAGAGCTGATTAGATTTGTGAAATATATAATTTATTACCTAATTAAAACTTAATATTTGATTTAGTTATATACGAGGTTAAATAATAATACTTCAATGTCAAGGCGAGAGGTATTGTAACGGCCACGTCAGATTTTTTTTCATTGGTGGGGAGTTGAAAGGGATTATGCATGTATGCCCTTAAAGTTAAATTGGTCAAAAACATGCCGAGTTATGACGGTTTAAAAATTGGCAAAATTTGACGAATTTCAAGTGTTTCGTTTTTATTTGCCACCAGTTTATATAAAGTTTGTACAAAAATATATCGTTATAGCTTTGACTTACTAAGCTTGCGGAATGCCGCACACAGCAGGGAGTAGCACTACCTGGCGCGAGGGGCAGGATTAGCAAAATTTAAAATACACTAGGGTTTTTCATTTCAATTCATTAGACATTTTAAAATTTCTATTAGTAATGAATTTCGAAAATCAAATAAGGGATTTAATCTTTTCGTCAAATTAAAAAAAAAACAAGATTAGTGAGAACATATCTTGAGAGAATTAAGATTTTTATATTAAATAAAATTGGAAAATATTTAATACGTACCTGTTCTTTCAACGCCATAAATCAAGCTTAAATCCGCTTAAATGTTTAACAATAGGTCTGCTGTGAGGGCCATAACGATATACCTTTGGACATACTATACCTATAAATTTTGTAGTACTTAGTATTGGTAAGTCTCTGCACCGACTTCAAATTGATAGGTAGGTATATTATTTTTAATTATTGCTCTACAAAAATAGATGACAAAATATGATTTTATACTTTTCAGAGGTGAGGATTTAGGAGTTGATTCTATTTTTTTTATTGAATATTTTTGTATTTTCTGGTGTTAAACCCATTCCCAACTGCATCCTCAATAATTAGTTTATTTTGTTAGCAACCCATGATTGACTCCATACTTCCCCTTTTACTAATTCCCAATCCCATACAATCCCTCGAGACACTGCCAATCTATGACTTGTAATAATCCACCACCACGTGGCACGTACCTGTTTCTTGAGCACGATGTGCTTGCCCTTCCAGTACTTCATCATGCCGAGCGCCTGCAGCGTGGACACGATGTCGTAGGAGTTGATGGCGGTCTCCTGGCTGATGTCCTTGACGGAGAGTTGAGTGCCGGGGCGCGCACACAGGTACGCCAGCAGCACGTCCTTCCAGTACGAGCGGTACGAGATGAGCCCCAGGTCGGACAGCGGCTTCTCCGGAGAGCCGATCTTGTTCTCTACGCGGGTTAGCAGGTAGCCTGCAACAAGGAACAACATTCTAACATCAACTCAACTACTTGTAGTTCAAGCACGAAATATAGGATGTTTCACAACTTAGGACAAAAAATTAAAGGGTATATTATACTCGTATACTGTACGACGTGCTGATCATGAAACAAAATTTAAATTCGCAGAGTTAAGGGTAGTTTACTTGGTGGCGTGCACTTTCGTGGCGTGCATATTCGTGCTACGAACGTCCCTAATAGTGTCGTTTCGTGGAACTTTACATGGCCAGGGTATTCTGCCTGGGATTTATAATCCTGTCCCAGCGGGGGTAAACAATTAAGTGTTCTTTCGTTCCACTTTTGTTCCATTTTCTGTACTGTGTCGATCGGTCACATTTTTATAGTTATCAATTTTAATTAAGTTTACCTTTGTATAGGGTCTTTCAATAGGAGTGATAGTTTTTCAAATAAAGATTTCTCGGTTTCTGATATATATTTTATTTACTTCTAAGTGTCAAATTATTTAGTATAGTGTGCAGTTTTATGATGCAGCGTTTGACGCCTCTAAACCGGTTGGAAATAATTAAAAAAATATTACCAAAGTTCGAGCTCAGTTGTGGGTGCTCAACTTTTATTCACCCCAGAATTTGGTCGCCGTCACTGTTACTCTACGCAGGCTATAAGACGCACTGTGATAAAGTTTGAGTTAACATTACTAAGACAATAAGCCACCAAGAAGACAACGAAATGTTCGAAGTGAGGAGAATATCTCATTTAAAGCGGCCAGTGTTGCGGATGAGCCAAATTCGGCCAAATTGGAGTGTTCTTGTGACCAGTGTCAACAAAGCCGTGGTGGACATTTGAACGATATCTTGTTCCGAACATAACTGCATTGTCTAAGCTTCCAAATAAAGCAAAAACTAAATTGATATGCCAAACCGTTGAAGTATTATTTAAAATTAAAATCCTATCACTCTTAATGGAAGACCCTATATTTTATATTTGTTACCTCTCGCCTCATATTCTATAAGAGAGGTATTGTAATGTATCAAATTTTCGAGTATGAGTTTTTTGGTGAATACGCACGTTTCAATATCTCTAGAATACGAATTAACTATTTTCACGATGAT
Source organism: Agonum fuliginosum (assembly GCA_947534325.1). Lineage (NCBI taxonomy): Eukaryota > Metazoa > Arthropoda > Insecta > Coleoptera > Carabidae > Agonum > Agonum fuliginosum. Next base: position 623,685 of record OX384029.1, read on the forward strand.
CATAATAATAAAATAAATATTTATATTTGTGTCTAAGTCGTTGGATGGCAATACAGAAAATGGAACAAAATTGAAACGAAAGAACACTTACTTCTTTAACCCCCGCTGGAACAGGATTATAAAGTCCAGGTAGAAAACCCTGGACAGGTAAAGTGCCACATTACCTACATTATTTTACTAATTCGTGTAGTCTAGGTATTTAAATCAAATAGTTTAAAGCCATTCTGATTTCATGTGCAATTAATAAATTTATTTATTTTTCTGCTGTTTTGTCATTGTACAATTTAATAAAATTTAATTTTATTCCATTCATTATAGTCAAATATCAAATATACATTATGTAATCTTCAATACAGTGGTTTCGAAAATATTTTCCTTACATAAACTGCCCTTAAATTTACAAATGAAAAAAAATGCACAAAGATGTACCTAAATCAATCTATATAACTCATTTTTTGATATTTATTTAAAAACTTACACACTAGAAATATGAAAGCCAATGCAAATTTGAACTCAGCTGACTGTTTTAATTTTTTAGTAATACAATAATCTATGATTGTAATGTAATTATCTAATAATAATATTGGATCTACTCATATTTATTCTACTTATTAAATGAGTCATCATATATCATATACTAAGCTATGTGACGTGTAAACTATGAAATAATTATTATCTAACGGACAACAATTCTAAGAATATTATCAAACATTTTTATCTTTATGTGGAAGTATCACGTATGTCAAATAATCCTCGATTATTCACAGAAGTGCAATGATACGAGAAGCTATGCCACATTGGCCTTGGGTACGTGTGATTCTCTTAATAAATATAAATATATGTGGGATTCGTGGTAAAATTATTCGTTTCTCACATAAATTATGTTAGTTATTTAATGAAGAACTTGTGATGAATCTTATTCAAAATATACTATTATATTAAACAAACTAAATAAATGTTTATTAAATAAAATATTATAATACGTAACGTATTGAAATTCAAGAATTAATTAATATAAACATACAGGTTGATGAAGGTGAAATGCGAACATATGGAACATACATGACAATCGAACTTTCATGCCAGGTATCTTGATATATTTTGTAGTAGTGTCACAAAACGAAGTAATGTGAATTTGTCTGACAAAAAGTGTAATGAATAACAGAAATAATATTAAAATCTAAAAGTGCATGTTGAATGTTAGTATAGTAAAAGTAATTATTATGAAAAGAAAGCAGGGACATATTTATTTTAATTAATAAAGCTATAATTTACAATAAATATTCAAACAAATTTCCTCCCTCTGCCAAACAGTAGCCTAAACGATTGTAAAACCAAGTTCTAACATTATTTAACATTTGTGGCGTAATTGTTGCAAATGCATCTAAAATTTGCAGTTCATCTACGGTTGTCGCTCTTTCTTCTTGGCAACTATAAATTTTAGATTTAATACAATACCACAAGAAAAAATCTTGGGAGCTAAGTCCGCAGACCTATCTGGCCAAGGTATGATTCCACGGGTCAAATAAAAATTTCAATAATATGATAGCTACTTTAACATTGACAGTATTCCACGTATATCAAGATGCCTAGCATGATAACTCATTGTCGTATATTTCCCTATGTTCGCATTTCACCTCCACCAACCTGTATACTTAGATTTTTATACGAAGAGGATTCCCATGTACAAATATTCGAAGCATGAAGCCAGTGCAGTTGAATTAAGAAACGAAACACTTTATGTTTTAACGATACACATTAAAACCAAATAGAATATAAAAATAACGTATGTGAATTATTTAATATTGCTTATAAGTTATTCATAAAATTTCATAGCTTTAAAATCATATTTGTACAAAAATCCGAGTATATTGTAAATTAAAACGAAATGTAAATTAAATGTTTAATTTCGTATATTAATGTATTTTTAACAGCAGTATTAATATATAATCTTAAATTATATTATTATTATATTATAATTATTTGTTTGTTTTGTTCTGTAATATTTTATTTATTAACAACAAAGAGAACAAGGTGAATATTGTTTGAAATTCGTGAATCCTTTTACCTTTTATACCCATTATAAATTATAAGAATAATGAGACAAGTGAAGTTTCACAATATCAACTAGATGTGTCACTTCATACTTCATACTTCAAGATAAAATCAGCGTCAGCGCTGTCTTGGGATTTACGTGGAATAAAAACATTAATGGTCAAGTTAACCATGCAGAGAATATAAATTTTATATAAACATACATTTAAAATAAATTTTCACGTCAAATATTTGCAAGTCATTTGGCATTTTGTAAATGGGTTCTCTTTGTTTTAATGGCATGATTCAAAGGATTTCACACCACTGGAGCTAACTATAGCAGAAATACAAAACGTAATTTAATTCACCACGAGAATTGAGAATTACAATTACGGAAATATATTACTATAATTTTATATTTGATATTATACTCAAATATCAACTAAGTTTTGTATAGATTTGCTATCGCAATTATATTAATCTTATTTTAATGGGAACAACACAAAAGTTCATATTGCAAATTTTAAAATTATATTATAAACCTGTACATATTTTTTTTGTGACACGATACAAAGTTTTGTACAAAATTTAATATTAAATTTTGATACGAAATATAATGGATCGTGTCAGACGGATTTTGTATGAAATTTTGTACAAAGTCTCTTTATATTAAGTTTTTTTACGAAATATTTATGACAGGTTCTAATTTCTTGTACGAAATGTCAAACTGTTCACTAGTAAGCCTTAGAAAATTTCGATATGCTAAAGAATCTTCGATTCTTATGTCTTTGTTCAACATATTTAGTAGGTTTTCGTGAGAATATGTTACTTTTCTTTGAATTTTTCTTTTTTATTGCAATTTTTTGAACATTTGCTACTGCAGCAGCAGCTATTTTAAGCAGGGTTGGCAAAAAAATTGTTTTTTTTGTTTAAAACTGTTTTTTGTTTAAAACGTGTTTTTAATTGATTAAAAAATGTTTTAATCAGCAAGGAGTTCTGAAATTTGCATCATTACATGCATTATGGCGATAAATATGCTGGGGATTCCCCTATCTATACTTATGATTTATGATTTATTATCAGGTTATGGCTATATGGCTGACATAGTGAGCAATAGTATATACTATACACTATTATAGCAATTAGGTATTTTGTTTGTTTATTTTATTACGGAGATAAAGTATTAAAAATGTTTAAAACGTGTTTTAAACAAGTTTTAAACGCTTGTTTAAAACGAAATGTTTTAAACGTGCCAACCCTGATTTTAAGTAATAAACGCCTTCTTCTATCACTATTCATTTTAACATCTACAAAAATCCTTAACCACGCTTAACAAAGATATGGACTTCCGGTTTGCAGCATTCGATTTATATTTTTTTGTAATAAAAATCGTAATAAACGTGCAAAAAACATTAAAATTAATTAAAATTAAATTCTTGAAAGAATTAAGATATCGGGTTTTGGTTTATGGGAATGTTTCTTTTTTCATTACCTTTAAAATAAGGTGAAACTCGACAGGGGTTGCTATTTCAAAATGTTGTTAAAAACTCCACGTTGCATGGAAGTTCTAAATTATCTAAGAAAGTAGTTTTTACGACACTTTAGTGATCCCCAAATTTTCAATTTTTTCTTCACTCCTTCACAATTCTAATTTATAGAACACAGACAAAGTAACCGTTCCCATCTACCACAACCCAATCCTTGGTGAAACCTCCGCGCCTGTATCCCCAGCCGGGCGTGGCGTCTGGCGGTGACGTCACGTTCATTGACGCCGCGACGCTAGTACGCTGCGGTGCGAGCGAGACGGCGCTAGCAGACGCCGGTATCGACCGCGAGGCGCAAGGTCAACGGCCGCCGCGCGGCCTGGCCTGACCCACCCAGACCCATACCCAATGTCTGCCAAGTTGAGACGCAGGTTGGGTGATTTGTTAGGGTCGGAGCGACGAGGTTTGTGTTTTCATCCCTTTTTTACTTTTCTTTCGATTATCCTTTACAGTTTTTGTAAGATGACTCATAATTTAATACTATTGTATTATGAGTACATTATTCAATACTACTGTCATGTGTCTTAACACCGAAATGTGAGGCTAGGTTAATATTGCAATTAACAAAAATTTGTAAAGAAATGTTTTATTAAACCCTCATCCACTTAAATAATTATTCTATCAGTTCATCAAATAATATGTGCTCTTAATTTTTTTAGCATAGTTTTGAAGCACCCTGTATTTTAATGACAATATAGGTTAGGTTAGTTCTCAACTTACTGGTTAGTGGTTATGAAACAAAAAAAAATTTTGCACTTCCTAGACTAGAACGCTTCTTTAGTCTTTATTTTTAGGGACTAAAGGCTCATTCCCACTGCTTAACATAGTCATAGTTTTTGTTAGTTGTCATAGTCTTACACAGTTTGGTATACCGAATTACGTGTAAACATTCACAGTGCTTGTTTTAGTCTTAGTTTTTAGGCTTTATCATAAACACAATCACAAAACTATGCAAACTTCAAATTTTTGTTATAATCATAGTAATTATTTTATGCGATAGCGATATATTTATATACCTGTCTCTTTTTAATGCTGTTGTCAAACAGAATTATGATCTTCTTATGTCAAAAAATTATATTAATAATGCTACAGAAAAATTAAAGCAAGGTAAATATAAATAAAAATGTTTCTTCATTACTTAAAAATACGTTTAAGCCGAGTTTGAGCTACAAATTATAAATAAAACAAATTTACAGGTATATTGAATTAACTGTCATGACATTGTCATAAACATAATTTATATTGTGATGGGAATGGCCAGCGCATGTTTATGATTAAGACAAAAACTTATGTCAAAAACTATGACTATGATAAGCAGTGGGAATGAGCCTTAACGTTCTTAATTTGATCTCAAGTGATTATTTTTCATATTTAATCCCGTTGTCAAGGAATTGAATTAATTAATTCCGTTGTCAAGTAAATACAGAGTATCTATGGTAACAATATAGATATTTGTCATAAAGTTTACTGTGAAAATTGCAAAATGTGTATTCTTTTAAACTATTTTGCATTCATTTGAGGATGAAGTGCAAAAAATAGCGTATATACCACAGGACTAAAGTACCTGTCATCTCTGATGTGATTATTTCCCTCACCTTCGGCTCGTGAAATAAACTTCACCCTCAGGATTCAATCATGCACTTTAGTCCTTTAATATATAATATACTATTTTGTCAGTGTGTGCGATTTATGGCCAGTTGCACCGCTTTCACTTAAATTTTAAGTTTTCCTTAAATGAACAATATCGAATCAAAATCAAATTGTCAAACGTAGAAATAAAATTGCTGTCATGAGTTCGATTCGATATTTTTCATTTAAGTGACACTTAAAATTTAAGTGGTTGGTAGCGGTGCACATGGTCATAACAGTCGTCAACTGTATAATGGTTATTAGTAGAAAGTACATTACATGGAAGATTTTTGTGCAATTAAATTGGTTTCTGTACCTGACTGAATTTATTTACTAATACTTTTTTCTAATAACTGAATTGCACTAATAGGCTTTATAACTTTTTGACCAATGAAATTACTAGTATTATGGTTTTTAGCCAATAAAACGTCCTGTACTATAAGATATTCAAATTCTAACATACTTACTTCAAAAGGAAATCTTGATGATCAAAAAGTTAATAATACAAAGAATTTCCTGTGAATCACTCAAATCTAATTTTTATTTCTGTCTTACCTACTAATTTAAAACTTACAGAATGATTAGTAACATAATTGAACTACTAGGGAAGTTAGTAAGTTAAAAGTGATTCATTTCCTGATTTTAGAACATTGCATTCTTGTTAGATGTATAATAGACCGGGAGCTCATGACAGGCGATGGTTTCCGATTTCATACAGCATGCTTTTGGAGGATAGCATATTGACCCTATGACAACATAGAAAACCGGGTATTAAACCCTTGCACGCTTTTCGGTCATATGGAAAATTGCATTTCCATTTGCATAAAACTTTTCCGAAATTTTCCACCCTTGGGCCAACGAGGACTGCATGCCAATTTGGTTATAGGTGTTTTATGACACAAATATTAATTCTTTTCATCGGCATGCTGTATGAAAACGCGGAAAATCACGTGATCGTGACGTGACTTTAAATGTGTTTAAGTTTCTTTTGATAAAAGGGTATGCACTATTTAATCAGAGAAAAACAAAAATTTTGTACAAGTGGAAAAATGCAATTTTTCATATGACCGGAAAGCGTGCAAGGGTTTAATACCCGCTTTTCTTTGTTGTCATAGGGTCAATATTCTATCCTCCAAAAGGCATGCTGTATGAAATCGGAGACCATCACCTGTCATGAGCTTCCGGTCTATAAAGGCTGATTTGATGTAACTGGTGACTTCTGTGTTCTGTTAACATGAGCTATAGGTATTTCTGTTACGGTTCATAATGACACTGGATTTGACGTTTACCTATACTGTAACAGTAAGGTTCGCAATATTTAAGAAACTTCACTCTATCCTAACAAATAGCAAGCAAGTCTTATTTGTTGTTTGTTGATCTTCGTTTACATTTTGATGAGTATTTAATATTTCGCAACAATATAAACATGGCAGATCCAACTATGTAACGCATCCATTTTTGACAGTTTGTTATAAGAGAGGTTATGTCGTCAAGTGAAATGATGAACCACACACTTCTCATTCAATTCACATCACACATCTTCCAGAATACAGAAAAAGTAACCAATTACATCCATTATAAACCAGCCCTTATGGTCTAGTGTATTTCTCTTTATTTTACAACAATAACTGTCATGGTGTCATGTATTATACGTTGCGGTAAATAGCAAAATAGATAAGAAAGTACTGTTGACAAATTCCCGCAGAAACCTAATCCATTAGAAACATTGACAAATTCATCCCGCTATGATTAATCTAAACCGCAATGAATCCGCAAGTTCTCGTAACTGATAGCTAACATGACAAGCTGCGAGTGCAGCTCGCTTCCTACTACACAAGGCACTCACTGCAGTCGCCATCTTGTTCCCACGCCGTATTAAGTTCCGATCAGAGAACACGCTGCCGACAATTTAACCGGCAAGAAGAAAAGAAAAGACATTCAAGAAAAAATACTGTCCATCTACGAATATTAAATAATAGATTTATGAAAATTTTTCTACGCTCGGTATTAAACGTAGGCTTTTTAGACTTCATATCCCACTTAAGAAGTTCGTGTATCCTAAAATTTTCCAGCGTTACAGAGGTGTACGCCTCCCACGTTTACTTTAATTATAATTGAAATATATGATGCTTTTACATATGAGTGTATTAACAAAGGATGTCTTAATGCTTCTAGTTTTTACTTCCTTGTACGGAGTAATAAGGAAGTATTGTAATCGCGAAAAATTTCGGTTTTCAGATTTTGATGGAAATATCCGTTTTGACCTTTTCTGAATCCATTATGACTAGTTTCGTCGTGACGTCTGTACGTACGTGCGTAAGTACGGACGTATGTGTGTCGCATAACTCAAATACGGTTAGACGTAGAAAGTTGAAATTTTGTATTTAGGACTGTTATAGCATCTAGTTGTGCACCTCCTATTTTTGGTTTCAATCTATAAACCGGAAGTAGTACTTTTTAAAAATATTTCGATAAATATTTAATTTAACACAAATTTTTTTATTTTAAATGAAAGATTATGTGATTATTACCTAAAATCGGTATTTTATAAATATTTTTGTATCTGGTATCATTTAGGAATAATTAAAGTATATATTTTTAATTTAGTATTTCTTTATCTTGTAGTCCATGATCGATTAACATTTGTTACTACGTAAAATTTAAATGATTATGACATGACAGTGACAATAGTAAAATATGCTTTATATCTTCTTCTGCAGTTTAAATAAAATGACTAAAATATATTTGTGAGTATACTAGTATAATAAGTTAAAAGAATTTTTTATATTATTCTACATTTTAGTTATTAAGAAAAGTATGAACACACAAGGCGTACAAGGAAGTCATGTGGTGTCCACGTCAGATTTTTTATTTTTTGTCTTTGGCTTAGGAATTTGAAGTAAAAAATTTTAAAAATGACGTTTTTTGTCATTATTTGATATGATTTTTTTCGGTTATTAAGAAAAATTTAAAAAGCAAGAAGCCTGCAGCTAACCTTCCTTTTTCGAATAATTTTTGTTTTACTTAATTTCTTTTAAAAATACAGAAGTTTTATGGGAATACTGGAGCCATGTTTAGACAGTATTTATCAACTACAAAATGACATTGCATAGCTACAATGCGACAAAGTTTCGGGCTGGTATCGGGCAGCCGTAGTAGTGGGGAAGAGAGTGAAATAGAAAAAAAAATTAATATCGAGAGTATTTTAGGAATTCGAAAAATAGGTAGACGAGCCCCTGAACAGTCTATTACTAAGGGCGGACATTAGTAATCTCTGGGATATTAATAGGATGTTTAAAGGCAAACATAACATGCGACAAGCCGTTCACATTCTTAAAATGTTCTGGGGATTTTATTTTGTCAAATGGGATCACTTGAAAATGAACAATTGCAGACCAATGCTTCTTTGCCGACCGTTGCTAGTAGTAACGATCCGAAAATATTTTTGGTACAAACTCTGATTGAACTGAACTAAATATACAAAAAACAATACAATACCCTTCGTGAGTCCAACACAAAGTTTTAGTACCTAATACCCGTCTTGGATGAAATAAAATGTAACATTGTGTTTTATAATATGTCTACATGCCTAGGCTTTTTATAAAAATACTTATTTTACAATCTGCCTACGACATACATACTAATGTCAATTATGTTTGAGTACATCAACCCTTCTTCTGCGTTCAATTACAATTGCATTAAGTGAACTAAAACATAAATCATTGTTTTTGCAGCAGTGCTAGAAATAAGAATATTGTTACGATTCCAGAAATAGATTGCATCTATCTGTACATGCGTTCGTACTTAATGCAAAGCGCATTTGATTCTAATTATGGTGATTTAGAAAGAAGGAACTGCACATTACCAACAGCGCCAGCAATCACTTGCTGCATTATAGATGAATTGTTTAGATGAATGGTTTAGTCTGGAATCTGTAGCTCGCGAGCTAATGGTTATGATGTTTAGGAAATCATTACAAGTGGCCATTTTGAATCTGTTTGTTACTAGTTCAACACCGGGGCATATTTCATTGTTACTCTTTTCTACGCTGGTAGTTTATGGCTTCGTGTAAGGATTAATGGCTTTGTTGCTACAATGAAACGTTGTACGTTTAAAGCTTATCATTAATTAATAATCTATAAACAAAGTTTTACGCACAGTTTGACAATACATGATTTAATAGTTTGTGTTATAAGTTTGTAGCTAATTTAATTAAGTGTAAGGCTTGGTTTATAATGGATATAACCGATTATACTTATTGTTTTTTTGTTTTCTGTAAAATTTAACTAGGCATTTATATGACACGGAACTGTAACATTGAAATCCTTTAGCTTTAGCCAACTATACAAACAACTCAGATGCGTATCTAGTTTAAATACTTACACAATAATTTGCTCTAAAATTTACTCTCCACTAACAACCATGCGCTAGTCGACGGCTGGTAATCACGCACGATAATAGTAGTTTATGATACATGTTTGTAATGTTAATATTTATTATAAATTTTACATAAGGGGCTCGTCTACCTTTTTTTCGAATTCCTAAAATACTCTCGATATTCTATTTCACTCTCTTCCCCACTACTACGGCTGCCCGAAACCAGCCCGAAACTCGTACTTTGTCGCATCCTAGCTATGCAATGTCATTTTGAAGTTGTATTCCCATAATAACTTCTGTATTTTTTAAAGAAATTAAGTAGTAAAACAAAAATTATTTCAAAAAGGAAGGCTTCTTGCTTTTAAAATTTTTCTTTCCATTTATAATGACCGAAAAAAATCTTATCAAATCGTATCATATAATGACAAAAACGTCATTTTTAAATATTTTTTACTTCAAATTCCTAGGCCAAAAAATAAAAAACTACAAGCATTAAAACACTCAAATTTTGTTGGACAGTGGAATTAGAATTTCATCTTTTCCAAAATACGTTGGGATTTCAAAACTTGTCACATAATGCACCATCTTGCTGGATAAACAACAAAAACACAAGATATATTCCCAACCTTGCGTCTAAGCCGAACAAAAACAATTGAATGAAACGAGACGCACAAAAACAAGACAAGAGGCCATTGCACTACTTGTAAATTTCAATATCCAAAACAAAATCGCATCAATCTTCTATGGCACTCAACAAAAAAAAGAAGTCCCAAATACATTAGACATTCTTTTATTCGTGAACAACATCAGACGATTTTCAGGACCTCTCTGCTGGAGTCTCTGAACTCTGAACGTTTTGTTTCAGCTAAACAATTTAAGTCTACCTCCTAAAATCCAGCACTAAACGTACTAACGTAGCGAGTGTTTTGTGCCCAGCACAAGAATGCTCAAATTGTATTTCTACAAGGATTATATACTTAAAAAATCATTAAACAGTTGTGCCTTTAAATAAAAATAGTACTGATTATAGAAATACCGAAAAATTCATAAAAATTTACAATTTATGCAAACTTTACACAGTTATATCTCCTGATATAATATTTTATTCAATTTTGACGTTTTAAACTGCTATTATTAACTCCATAGCAACAACTTTAAATAAAAGTTTATTCACAAGTGAATTAAATTTTTTTTAAATCACTCTCAACACATTTTTAAATCACTCTGACGTTTTAAACTGTTATTATTACGTCAAAATTGCATAAAAACAATGACAACTTGCCACTAACGACTACTTTGATTAGTTTTTTTTGTTATGTCAAAATACATTTATAATTCATATATTTGAAATAATTTCGTCAAAATTGAATAAAATATTGTATAAACCACGTGAGATACGAATGTTTATTCACTCGAAGAAATTATCCCACTCGCCCTTCGGGCTCGGGGGCTAAACTTTCTTCTCTTGAATAAACATTCATGTATCTCACTTGGTGTATAAATATCTATTATAAAAGTCAATAATAATCTGGCAGTTTACTCGCAACGAAAACACTTTAACAGTATTTTTCAACTTCAAAATGACATAGCATAGTTAGAATGCGGCGAAGTACGAGTTTCGGGCTGGTTTCAGGCAGCCGTAGTAGTGGAATGTAAAAAAGTAAAATCGTGAGTATTCTATAAATTCAGTAAAAACGTAGACGAGCCGCTTAAATAATGCAATTTCTCTTCTGTTATAGAGTGATTGAACAACAAAGTAAATAATTGATGGCAAGCATCGTTTGATGTAATCCTGAAACAATATGACACGATGCAGTTGATCAGTGATGTTTAGGGGCCCAGTGTAAGGCTCGTGTGTGTGTTTGTACCGGGTTGACTGCCCTGGCAAGGTTTCAACTCAAGCGAGGAACACGAACAGACGATGAACCGAGTGGCCACAGAATATTAAACACACGTTTAATTAGCGATCTTGTGTGGTGGCTTACAAATTCCTTCTTTTCGCAATTATACAGCCACCATACAACTGACTTATAAACATAAATACGTACAATCTAGTACACATTTAATACAAAAAATCGTAAATATTCAAACAAAAATCTGCACCTGAAGCAAAATTCAAATCAAGAATTTTAGATTCGCTGTAAATGCAAGATGCAAAAGCAGGAAGATTTAAACATACGGGAAGGTGCAAAATAAAGTCGTAATAACTAAATGAACAACCCAAACCATTCTTGACTCTCGCATACTCGGTCAATGAATCTTTTGATGCAGATTTTTCAATATTTATTAATTTTCCAGTCTTTTATATTTTCCTGTTTGAATAGTCTAGATTTTTACTCTTCTGTGTTGAAGCCATCCTCCGTTCAATTACTACAACCATTAATATATTATTTATATGGCGTTAGTGTCATCCGTCTCACCTGTCAATCAACCGATCATGGATTACAAGATTTTAACGTTTTATCTGTTAAAGGCATTGGCAACTTATGAAATGTCAAAAAAAATTTATTTCATATATCTCTAGTATTTATTATGATTACAACAATGTATTAATCACAAGTCTGAAAGTGGTCGGGTTCAGCCGCTATAAGCGAGTGAATTTTTGTCGTGGTCATGTATGACGTCACATAATCAGCGTTTAATTCAATATCAACTTATCTTGCGTGTAACTACCATTGTTTCATGTTAATGTCACAAATGTCAAAGATGTGAGATAAAGATGTATATTTGAGAGAAGATTCAGGAATGTAAATTATTAGTGTACTTGTGGATTGTGTATACTAATGCAAAATGATAACGAAATTTATTGCTGCAACCTGCAACGATTCAAGTGTCAATGTGTGGATGGATCTCTAGAATGTATAACGAATCATTCATCGTTTTAAAGTGTTATTTTGTTATTTTAAATAAAGATATTTTAGTAGCAATATAAAAAATATACATAACACAACGCTATTTTTCTTTAGAAATAAATTTGTCGCCCTGAATTTAATAATAAATAATTCTGTTCTGATATTTATTCTTATTTTGTATAATAGGATTTACTTGAATGGTTAGCACAACCTTTAATGCAACAATGAACCATCTAACATCTTATTAAATTATCTGTCAGTGATACAAGTGACACAGTGACAGGAACAATAAACAATGTGCGTAGTGGCGCCTAGTGTGCCGTGCGCGGTGGTCATGTATGACGTCACGCAAAACCTCAAATCAAAATTTAAAATGCTTCTAACTTTCGAACTATAGAGCATAAACGCCTCGGACAAAAACTAATATGCTTAGAATTGAATATTGTATCGTTTTCTGGAATAAGTTTAATATGCTTGGATAGGTTGCCAATGCCTTTAAATTTACATTTTCCTACAGTTCTTTAATGCTACCAGATAAAGACAATTTTTTTATAACGTAAGTTGCAAATATTGATTAAATATTAGAATTTATCGAATTTATTGACAATTAATCTTTTCACTCTTCCAAAAATACCACTTCCTGTTGAGATATTTGTACCAAAATCTAATGAACTCTTCCAAAATGTATACAAATATAAAATTCCAAATATTAAAATTTTTGGGTAATTCATAAGCAAAAAATAATAAAGCCATATTGGGCAATAATTTCTCCATCGTGCTTGTTTAATGTTTATAAAAAATATTGTATTACAGCATTACAAGCAAAGCCCAATATGTTGTTGATTTTAAATTAAAATTTGCAATGTTTGTTTTTTGTATAAAAGTAATACGAGATTATATTTTGTATTTTACTTGTTTCATTTACAGAAGATGATATTTTAAATACCTGCTGTAATGCCACGTCTAAAGGTCAAACAATATTTTATAAAAATTTATTATGTAGGTACCCACATAATTAAAAATGCTTAACCAGCCGATATTAAATAACATAAATTAATTGCTAATTAGTTTCTAATTTTATATTTCCGAAGTTGTAGTTAAAGTTATCGAAATTATTGTCTCTATTTTTGTAAAAACTGTTGGTATATTTGCATTTCTTTTAAGAGGCCCGTCTACTACCTAAAATCCAGCATAAAATGTACTAACGTAGCGAGTGTTTTGTGACCAGTACAAGAATGGTAAAAATTTATTTCAAGAAGGATTTAATAAAGAAAGAATAGATCTACAGATGTGCATTTTTTAAATTTTGATTAAAAAATTGTACATGAATATAAAAATTCCTATTTTATACAAACTTTACACGGGTATATCTCATGATACAAATTAATTTTTAAATTTTTAAAAAGGCACATCTGTAGATCCGTTCTTTCTCTATTAGATGTTTATAAAAACATTATCCTGAAGTCAATAATAATCTGACAGTTTACTCGCAACGAAAACACTTTTACAGTATTTTTCAACTTCAAAATGACATTGCATTGCTAGGATGCGGCAAAGTACGAGTTTAGGGCTGGTTTCAGGCAATACTAGTACTCAGCAAAAGAGTGGAATGGAAAAAAAGTAAAATCGAGAGTATTCTAGGAATTCGGTAAAAACGCAGACGAGCCGCTTAAACGAAATAATTCTAGCACAGGCTAAAGTGTTGATTCTATAAATTAAAAATATCTAAGTCTCTAAATGGGGTGACATGTGGCTTGTATAAACTATAAGTAATTAGATTAAGTTAACATGGTAGCAAAGTGCTGGATGTACTTCTGCAAAATAAGAACAGAATGCTATCATTTGCATACGACTACCAGATACCAGACAATGTAATGGTTTATTGAACGGACAAGTGTAATACCAGAATAATGTGTTTATAATCACTATGCAAAATAAACACTGTCTGTTTTATATCTTACGACAAATCTAAAATCGTATAAATATCATTCTGTCAACAGATGAATCACGAAATTACAAATACTGATCGAAAATATTAGAATTAATGATATCTGAATTTCCGAAGTTCATTGTCACAACAATATAAAAAAAGGTCCGTTTATGAACTCGTCAATGAGTAATCTATCCAAATTAGTGTATGGTGTGAGGTTTGATACAAAGATCGATAAAATGTATGAGTCAATGCAAAAAACCAAACACAACACTAACTGGGATACAAGACTCGACACTAGGTTGATCACGACGCGTTTCGATCTTTCGATCATCTTCAGGTGACAACAATCTGGATACATTACTCATTGACGAGTAAAGCGTATGATGATGAATTTTTGTATTTAGATTAAAGAAGCATACTAAAAGGGCGGAATCTTCAAAATCTTTAATTAATGTGATTAGTTTGGCTTTAATAATTGTGCAAAAATCAGTGAAAATTGTACAAGTTTAGATAGAATTTATGGCAATTATGTTGATAAAATTATAGTTTTATTGTTTTTCCGCCCTTTATGTTCTACTCATTTTATCTTTAAACTCAATGATAACTTTTATAGTTCATTCATAAGATAGCCAGAATCGTGAATTCTGATTCTTATTGCAGTCAAGAAGTATAGCCCCTTAAATATATAACTTGTTATGAAATTTAACCAATAATATTAATATAAAGCAAGGTGAAATGATTTGGTATAATAATTATTAACGTGCTAAGTATTATAAGACATGATTGTTTCACACGCGTCCAAATTTAGTAAAACGAGCCCTCGGGCGAGTTTACTAAAGGACAAGTGCGAAAAAAGTCTTATAAAATGAGCTATTTATATTATTTTTTCTATTTGGTGTCTTTTTAATATTAAAATTTGAATTAAACTGCCACAATATATTTAAGGAAGTTTATGTGTGTAACGTTTTCGTTGGTGACATTATATTGCCACTGTCACTGTAAAAGTATATAATTACTGAACTATTCTAGGTGATAAGTGCAAACATTATAGAAAATATTGAACTTATATGTTTTTTACTACTAGATACATTAATTATATTGAATAAAAAGTAATTAATTAAGCAAAACATATTTAGAGATTATACTGAAATTTGTCAGTTCTGAGGTTTGACGTTTGACAATTGAATAAATGATATGATACTACCAATACCAACCCTCTAAAAATGGTTCTGAGGTTTGACGTTTGACAATTGAAGTAAATGTCATGATACTGTCAATACCAACCTTCTAAAAAATGTTGCGTGTCATAAAGTGAACTTTATGAACGCCAAATAGAAAAAATATCAAAGTTGAGTGCTGCAATTTGGAATAGCTGCAGTTTTATTATAATTAACGAACACATCGAATTCGCGTGACGTTTCTTGAGAGGGTTAGACAGGGTTCAAGAAAAATCTGTAAGTGTAAGTAGTCGCTGGCAAGTAAGAATCTCCCAGCGCTAATGAAGGTAATCACAGTGGACGCTTCTAATGGCTCATACAAGTGCGCGAATTGTTGCTTATCAGCTGCCATACACACATGCACACCATGCACTGAACATAGTAGCAGTAGCATCCTAAGTCCCATTGTTCTACATTGATCAGGGACCAGCAGGGCTTATAAAGACATTGCAACAGTTTTATGCTTCTCTACGTTCTAGCATACTCTCGACTTTATTTTTTTTCTATTTCACTCTTTTGTCCGCTAGTACGGATGCCTGAAACCAGCCCGAAACTCGTACTTTACCGCATCCTAGCAATGCAATACCATTTTGAAGTTGAAAAATACTGTAAACATGGCTCAGTATTCCCATAATAACTTCTGTATTTTTTAAAGAAATTAAGTAAGGATAGCTGCAGGCTTCTTGCTTTTAAATTTTTCTTTCCCTTCATAATGACCGAAAAAAATCATATCAAATAATGACAAAAAACGTCATTTTTAAATATTTTTACTTCAAATTCCTAGGCCAAAGACAAAAAATAAAAAACTAGAGGCATTGAGACATGCTTTGTTAATACACTCATATGTAAAAGCATCATATATTTCAATTATAACTAAAGTAAACGTGGGAGGCGTACACCTCTGTAACGCTGGAAAATTTAAATTAAATAAAAAACCCAATACCCTTCGTGAGTCCCACATACTCAGTTTTGGTTGATTGGACTAAACTAAATAAAGAACCTAAAACTATATTCTCGAGAGAAATAGAATTATGTGACATTGTGTGTTATAATAGACTTACATGCCTAGGCATTTTATAAAAAGCTTAATTTTACAATCTGCCTACAGATTTTTTGTGAAATATGTACTTGGCTATTTGTTTATATCACTAAAATAGTATAGATTAATTCTAAGTAGTTGTCAATCACTCCCATTTAAAAACTCCTGAAAGTGATTAAATTTATGTGCACCATAAAAAACCGAACAAACATCAACCACTCGAAAAAAAACCATCGGACGAATAAATTAAATTAGTGCGTCATATCCGGAACAAAAGGGAAACAGTATCGCAAAACATCCGTAAAAACTTCAGTTGTTTTGTTGTTTCTGTTCGCGCTAATGAGCTGAGTACAACAAAACGTTTTGCGTTTAGTCATTTAGGATATGAGATGACTTGGCCTGTTACATACGATGGGAGCGTGTACAGTAGCTCTCAGGGTTCATATCCGCCTCAAGAGAACGCGAACATCAATAAAAGTCTTCAGGCGGAAGGTATTATTAGATGGAGTAGCTGATGGAGACTACTATCTCATGTTCATCTGACTCTCAAAACTATGGAGCTGTTGTGTGTCTGTTCACGATTCTTTCATTACATCTTAGGTTCGAATACAGTCTACTTGGTTGACTGTACTGTACTGTCTACTAACAACCATGACTAGGTTGTCGGTTGCTAACCGCATACATGTCGTAGGCAATTGTAAAATTAGGCTTTTATATTATAAACCACAATGTCACATTATATTATTTCACTCAAGAAGGGTATTAGGTTTTTTATTTAGTTCAGTCCGAACAATCGAAACTGAGTGGGGCTCACGAAGGGTATTGGGTTGATTATTTAGTTCAGTTTGTACCAAAACCGAGTGTTTACGACTCAAAAAGGGTATTGAGTTTATTATTTAATTCAGTACCAAAATCCTGTGTTAAGATTCTTTTTAAAACCTTATATTATATGAAATTTGGTTATTCAAATTTTGATGCTTTTTATGTTATCGTGGACGAAAAATAGTCACATACGTCCATACGCACACACGCATAGACACACAGGTGACCAAAAACTAATAGGGGTGAGGGGGGTTAGTGTGGACATGGGGTTAATGTGGACATCAACGATATTTCAAAACTGGAAAATAGGAAAATTTTGAAATAATTCATGTAGGTTGGTAATACCAGTAGGTATCACCATATGAAATTTCTTCACGTTCCATCCCTTAGTACTAGAGTAACTGGCTTGGAAGTGATATCGTGTGTCAAAAGTAAGTTTTTCAATAATATTTTGAAGGCGTTTTTTTGTAGTTTAGCAATTTTTGTTAAAACTAACGGTTAGTTAATATAATTCTTCATTAAATTGCCTATCTTTCCCAGTATTTTTTTTTGAATAATGACTATTGTTATCTATAAAATAAATTATTTATATGAAAATGGTCTGTTGGGGCTAGTATGGACATTGTATGAGGGGGCTAATTTGGACATGTCCACATAACCCTCGAGGCTATAATATGGACATGTCCACATTAAACCGTGGGATCATTTTGAAGAAATACAACTCTTTTTTACATTTTAACAGACATACATAAACAAAATGGTTATATCCTACAAAAGGAAAACCGACCGGACTAAAATTTCAGAGCAAGACGTGATGAAAGGTGTTATACAGAACGATTGTGCACGCACCTCTAATTTATTATCGTATAATATTAATTTTTGTATGTATGCTGTAAACTGAATAATTTACAGTATATTTGTTAACAATAATTATATTTTCAGTTATTTCAATAAATATATGCAGCGAAATAATGTATTTTAATAGATGTCCACAGTAACCCTTTATGAAAAAAGGCATTGTCCACATTAACCCCAGCAAGGGCCAATGTGGACAAAAAACATTTTTTTTTCAAAATATGAGTATAATTTCTACAGATAAAATTTATCGCAAATTTGTACAGCATATGATAGTGATAAGTGTAAACTTTATATTAAACCTTTAAAAGTAGCATTTATTAACTCCTATACCATAATATGCAACAATTAAAAAAATATGTCCACAGTAGCCCCCTCTCCCCTACTCGATAATCACAATACCTCTCTTAAAGAATATGAGGCGAGCGGTAATATGTGTTTGATATGGTACAAGAATCTTTAATTACAAATACGCACTCTATAACGTTTGTCACGTCACTTCAGTGCATGTGCGTGACCTGACGTGACGTTATCATTATCAACTTTTCAAGTTCCCATGACAATTATTTCAGCGTTGTTTATATTTATTTGTGGTTATATTTATATTTAAAACTTAACCATCACACGTATGTCTATTTTTTTCGCAGTTAAATGCAAGTAAGTTGCGTGTTACATGATAGATACCTACATCAAGTTTTAGAATTCACGTTATGCTAATTATTATAGCCCGTAAAACAATGCCGTAATAATAATGTTATGCCACCCTGCACTAGTTTAAACTTTTATGATCTCATTTGTGGTAATGTGATTAAAAGTCTGAAAATAATTAGTGTTTGTATATTTTACGCTGTCTATCTAGGAGACTTTTATTCGTGGCTTAATTTAAAGTTTGTAAAAGTATTCTCATATTTCTTTTAAGTACTGTCTGGTAAAGTTGCTTTTAAATTTTAATCATGTATTTTAATTATACGCCGTACTGAGCTTAGTAACTTTACCTCTAATCTAATTACAAGGAAAGTAGAGAGTAGTCGTTTTTCATTTTGGTTAGCTACAAATATGATACAACTTTTAGATACACATTTATCATTACAGATGATTCAGTAGGTAGCCGAGTATGTTATGTGACGCTTCTGGTTCTGACAGTAATAGTCCAAGAGCCAGAGCCAAAAAAAGTCTCTGAATTTACTAAGCCTAGTTTTTTAATAGTTTATTACAGTGGTTGTGTACACAAACATACTGCGGTCAATCAAGCTAAACGTAGAACAGGCGTCTCAGGTACGCTGTCGAAGTTGTCGTTCCTGCGAGGTAACATTTAGCTGACTGACTGTCATAACTTTCATTTATATGCAATATACTATTTGTATAACAATTTTCAGTCTTAGTAAATTCATTTTGTTACCTCGCAGGAACGACAACTTCGACAGCGTACCTGAGACGCCTGTTCTACGTTTAGCTTGACTGACCGCAGTATGTTTGTGTACACAACCACTGTAATAAACTATAAAAAAACTAGGCTTAGTAAATTCAGAGACTTTTTTTGGCTCTGGCTCTCCGTCTATAACTACTAACTACTAATTTCGTTATTGTGAACGCTACAAGTAGAAGAATATTTAAAAGGAATAATTAGGTAGACAAATATATTATTATAAATGCGAGAGGTAACATAACAAAAACACATCATATTACTGCACTAGTGAGGTAATATAACAAATTACCTCACTGAAATGATAAAAATAATGATTATTATATCACTGGCATGGATAAAAATGTATTATAATATTTATTGAAGAGGCTACTATATATTCTGCTATATTGTATGTTAATTTGAATTTAATCTGGTGAAATTTTAATTTTCCAAACGCGTTTGCTGTTTAATTCAGTCCTTGGGCATATCCGGATTACCTGCCCTGGAACTTGCTTTAATTGGCTCTTCCCTCTGACCCATTCAACTGAATTTAATTACTTATTTAATAAAAATTAACGATTTTGTGTCCACTCACCGTGAAAATTAATTAGCGTGAAATATCGAAAAAATAATTTAAAATATGGTATTTTATAATCATTATACTCTAGGATTGTTCTTACCCGCTTGTGAAATTCATCAAATTTTAGAAGTAATTAACTCTAAATATTATGTTTGCAGTGCTAATGAGCCTGTCTGCTTAAATTTAATTATTTGTACACATCCTTAATAAACTTTTCATAATTTTATACCTTTCGTATTTAAATACCAATTTTTATTTTTATTACCTACTGGAATAACGGCTGTTTTCAATTCCAATTCCCAATTTTTACTTTCTTATACACGGTATAAGTTAGTCTAGGTATAATGAAATAATTCTATACCAGGATTTTCGCAGAATTACATGTTTCTCGTCTCATATTATATAAGAGAGTCATTATAATGGATCAAAATTTTCGAGTATGAGTTTTTGGTGGATAAGCACGTTTCAGGGTCTCTATAATACAAATTTAATATTCAAGTATCAAACCTTTAATAACCAAATTTTGTATTTAAGGTTTTAATAAGAATCTTAATATCGGATAAGATTTTGGTAGAAATCCACAAACCGGAAGTAGTACTTTTGAAGCTTGATATTTTATATAGTTTTAATTTAAAATATTGGTATATTACGTATTTATGACAATTTTTGCAATTAAATAGAAAAGAAAATATAATTATCTATGGATACAAATAATTTTAAATTCAATTTTACAACAACAAAATGAAGTACAATCAATACAACTAATATTCTATTGTTTTGAAATTTCAGGTATCTTCGTCGTTCTTCGGAAAAAACCTCCTATGTGAAACATTAAGTTTGGCAGTAGACAAAAAAAAACTATTTTTTTCGAAGCTTTGTACTGTTTAAAAACACATAGAAGATTTTAAAATATATATTTTGAAATCTTACGATTCAGAAAAGTACATATAGGAGTATTTACTAAGCGATAGAGCATACTATATTTAATATTATTATACATAAAGTCGATTTTGCATAAAATGTCACATAAGAGGTTTTTTTTGAACAACGACGTGCTGTCTATGATGATATGGAATTTGTTTCTACACAAAATTTGAATGATTATGTCAGTGACAGTACAGTAGACATCTTATTTTGCTTGCATCTTGGTTTACATATTACATGAACATGAAACTATTAAAATGTAAGTAAAACCATTTATTAGATTAGTAGAATAAGCAGAATTAGGCGAGAGGTCATGTACTGGGCACCTCAATTTAAAAAAAAAAATAGATTTAGCTACCTGTTCAGAATGCCGAAATATGAATATTAACAACGTTTAATAGCATGGGATACGAGATACGGTATAATAAATTCAGAAGTTCAAATGCTAATAGCGTGTAATTACCGTCGAAAGCGAAACAAAACACAAATGAAGGTGTGAATAATTAAAAACTACCAAAGCCTCTTCATAAACACATCAAAAGTCAAAGTTCTAATTACAATATCTCTCACAGTACACGCCCACTTCACTCAAACCGTCGCTACATCAGGGCAGCCAAAGGGCAACGGTCAACCTTCCTCCACATTACCATCAGGCACATCAGAAGATTAGCATCAGTCCTATGACGTGGCCAATAAATCTAACACTGAAGAACGCGAAGTGAAGAACTAATCGTCGTTTACCCGTTCGGAAATTCTTGTAATATTGTAATTATTAGCTATTTATGCTATAGGGAGTTACGAGATTAATGCGAAAAGTGCATGGTTATTTGTCTCTGTCTGCATACGAAAAATTTCTTTTAAATGAGGAAATCATTTGCTGTTGGTGTATGTAAGCTAAGATGCTAAGAAAATGCGAATTTAGGTGTAGAATTAAAATGTGTAATCTGTAGTAGAGACAGCAATGATATTTTTATTTTTTCATTGATAATTCCATTCCTGTATAAAGTAAGCCATAAACAAAACATAATTTTATCGCTTTGACAGCGGATAAAAAGGAAGGTAACTTTTTGCAAATGATAAAACCTTATTTACTTTTTTCTTAGCAACCAAACAAATCACTAAAATGATATTTGCTTCATATTTCCAATATTTGTCAGTGATATTATTCGATTTTGGGATTATTTGTGAAGAAGAACCAAAGGAGTCGTTATTATCTCGTAGCATTTTATTTCTTCCGAATAAATTTCTGTTTGACATCTCAACCTTGTCACCTGACAGCACTTTGATTCGAAAAATTGTTTTAAAATAAAATCACTCCACCTACGGTGTTATGATTTTATTTAACAATTTTTCATTCCAAATTGATAGGCAACATGGTTTCAATATAAACAGAAATTTATCCAGCGAAATATAAAGCTCTTGTGTAATTACAGTTGATAACTAAAAGACTATTTCCCTCATTATATTTTAACCAATTAAAATGCACTTTTTTCACAAAACCATAGAAACTATCTATATAAACAACTATTCCAGTGCATATTTTTGAATATTGACATAGTATGCGTAAATTCACCGTAACCATGACATAACAAACAAAAATAAATGTTTTTAAAATGTAAAATAAATTTAAAAATTATGCCAATAAATAAAATTGTGTTATTTCAAATTGTTATATTTGTTTTATTCATGTAATTGTCAATGCATATACCACTCGATCATCAAAAATAATAGAAAATAGAAATACGTCTCATCCAAGTGAAAAATGTTATAGATCTCAGAAGAAAACTCAGAGATAGAAACGTTAAAATAAAAATGTTCATTTGTTAAATAGTCACCTAAAAGTACTAGTAGTGAATAGGAGACACACAACCTTATTAGTACAAAATAATCAAATCTACTCATTTTGATTGGCTGCGAAATTCAATATTCTGCATTTTTATTGGTCTTTTTTGACAGACGACAGATGATGTGAATAATCTCCATAATTATGTACAGAATTCTGTCTCGAATTATAGATCGATAAATTTTTTTTCAAGATTCAAAAGCATGAAAGAGTCCTAAAAGAATCCTTATGTGAACAAAGCTTAAGGAATTTAAATTTAAGAAATAAATCAAAATGTTAATCTCGTAGTCAAAAAAGAATTTGTAATTCATTGTTGACTTCAAGACAATTTTCAGGATACAAAAGTACAAAAGAATCTTAAAAGTATTTAAGAATCAATATAAATTTTAGTTAACAACCTCGTCGTCAACCATTCCTGCGAAAATATTAAAAACGTTTGCAGCGACATTTTCCCCAGCAGCATTTCGGCAGTTGGCAGCAGGTAAGTTTGCGTGCGGACGTCGACGCTATCGGCTGATCGGGTGTTGTTGCGTGTGCGAAACTAGTCCCGATCCAGGCCACTGGTTTTTTACGCAAATTACGCACACACACAAACACACACTGCACTGCCGCTGCCGGTGCTATAAACTTACGATGCATGCACGTCGCATGCAGGCACAAGAACTTGCAATGGAAATCAAAGCCTGGGAGGGTTTGAGTTTAGCAAAATATGTCCCAAATAGTATGACGGGAAAGACTGACTGAATTAAATGACATGTATTTCATTTCTTATAAGTTATAAAGCTCGTACTTTAGAGCACTAAAGCCCTGTTTACACAAGGTTTCTGTCTCGATTATGAATTTAGAGAAAATAATCCGAGTGAGAATTGCTTGTTGAATCTTCAATGAGTCTTCTTATACAACACATCGATCGTATTGACGTCTGTAAGACGTACATCTTGCTACTGTCTTATAGACGTCATAAGGAGACTAGTATTGGTCGAATTTTAGACGTCTTATGCGGTAGTCTTTAAGTCGTCATTATGTTGTCCAGTTTTAAATCTCTCGCTTACAATATATAGGAGTCCTATATTGTCTCAAAATTCATCTTAGTTATGACATACAGGAATCCTATATTGATCAAAATTAAGTCGTATATTGGTCATTATTTTATTAAAAAGGACATCATTTGACTGTCGATAAGGTATTAAATAGACGTAATTTACATGGAAGAAAATGACATCTTACAAACATCCAGAATGGAGGACATAAGCCACGTATGTGACGTATTTGTTTGGATTAGACGTTTTAAAGACATGGACATCTTAACGACGTATTTGTGTTGTATGGGTTGGAAAAGAAGAATTTCTGATTCAGTTTGAAAACAGTGAATTTCATTTCTTTTATGAGTCAGAAGGATAAAAAAAATACTAAGGCAAAATTGGCACTTACTTCTTACTTCTTTCTGTTCAAAGCTGGTAAAAAAATTAATAACAAAATTTGAATATTTTTTGAATGTTACAAACGTCTTTGGGTGGAGGACTTCATAATTGTTGGAAGTGTCAAGTAAGTGCTAAAGAGCAATAGTAGTTTGTCAATCAATTAAACTAGAAAATCTCTACGAGTAGTTCTTCCCCCTTCTGTTTACTAGGCATGCCGTGATTTAATTAACCGATCAAATTGCACGCGGTAAAAGTTATATCAGAATCTGCATATGTATGGCGAGCTTTCATTGCGTCACTTATTGAGTTGACACATGTCATTCACACTCAATTTGTACGTCAAACATTCTATCCTTGTTTTAAAATTCATCAAAAATTAAATCACTTCATTTCACATTTCAATTTAATTAATCGCAAATCTTTAAAATATTATTTATCATAAATATTATTTAGTTTTAGATGAACTCTTGAATTCACAACTATTGAGATTACTATTTTAATATTAAGACGCATCTCTTGCTATAAAATTAAAATCAAAAAATCTGATGTGGCCAACACACAACCTCTATCTAAAATCTAAAATATTCGAACACAAAAATTAGTATCACCTGAATCAAAAGATTCATTCACAGGAAAACTCTTCTGTGTTGAAGCCATCCTTCGTTCAATTACTACATTTAATATCTTACTTATTACTTATATGGCGTTGATGCCAACGTGTCGCCCTTCCCATCTGTCAATATTTTTTACGCAAAAACAAAAATCAACCTATCATGGATTACAAGATTTCGACGTTTTATTTAATAAATATAATTTAGTTCTTTCATGCTACCAGATAAAGACAATTTTTTATAACCTAAGTTGCAAATAACTTCTCTCCTTATTATTTTTATAAATAATGATCGGTTGATTTTTGTTTTTGCGTAAAAATATTGACAGGTGAGACGGGTAACACTAACGCCATATAAGTCATAAGTAAGATATTAAATGTAGTAACTGAACGGAGGATGGCTTCAACACAGAAGAGTTTTCCTGTGAATGAATCTTTTGATTCGGGTGATACTAATTTCTATGTTTGAATATTTTAGATTTTTATTTGTACATTTTAAATGGTCACCGGATTATACGTATACATTTATGTTTATAAGTCTAGATATGCCGGGAGGTTGTGTGCTGGCCACATCAGATTTTTTCTTTGCACGAATCGTACGACGTATGAAAAAAATACGTACTACAACTATGCGGGACGATGTGCCATTCATTATACGAAGAATAAATTATATCGCACGTACGTTATGAATGGAAGTCGTAACATAATTGTTACAAATTGCATTCAAGTTTTTCTACTAGGTTTTTGTTCTGTCGTTTTACACTTGACGTACGACGTTTTAATAAAGGAAAAATGCAAATGTATAAATCATGAATGGGCTGTTAATTTATAAAGCTATTTGCATTTAAGTCGATAGTTTTAATTATATTGTTGGCTTGACAACACTATTAATTAAATACATTATTTATATAAAGTTCGTTATTTATTTAATTGAGGTCGCCAAAAATAATGGCCTGGAACTGAGACAGCTATGCCATAAAAGTATTTTAATTTATGGTAAAACTAATTAACATTAAATTATGTAACTCTCATTACAATATATACTTTGCTATTTCTTGGTTTCTAAGAACTGCTACAAATTTTACAAAAGTAATTTTTCAATTGCCTTCTTTTTGCAGCCATTTTTCACTTCCCCGGCCTATATACAAATAGGGAAAGTATTGTAATCATGATTTTTTGACAGTTCGAGATTTTGATGATTCTTCACGTTTTAAACCCTGAACCCTAAAAACATAATTTTTAAAAAAGTCGGTCTGCTTGTCGCTCTGTCTGTCGATCTATCTGTCTGTCCGTAAGCTTGAGAACGCATACGTATTTTCGACTGAAATTTTATATTTAAGCTTTTTACAAATAAGTTAGTTCTAACTTCGTCAATGAGCTTAATACAATTAATGGTAGAAACTTTTTAAAATTACTTAGTACTGAAATTAATGAAAATATTGAAAACATTTGCGCTTTCAATATTATTACTTAATTCACATATTGCTTGTATTATGTCTAACTTATTTCGAATATTAAACGTCACTCAATGACTGCTGTCACTTTGATATTGATCGATGTCACTTGGACATTTTTTACAAAAATTAAATATAGGAGCCAACTTCACCCCGTGCTTAATATGTTTAAAAACGGCAAAAACTACGGCTTGTCGAGGTGTGTTAAAAATGTTATTTAGTGCCATGGAAACCAGATCGCTAAATGATGTTTTAATACCAGAGGAGTAGAAAATAGTGTATTATGTATCAAGTTTTATAAATGTCATTTTAGTCACGAGTTTTTTAGGAACGAGCGCTGCGAGTATATGAAAAACGAGTATCTAGAGAGTTTATAAACGAGTCACATATTATACTTTTTCTACGACCACAAATTAAACAACATAAATAGGTATGTAAAATTATCTTATCTGTCAAAAACTCACACTCGAAAATTTAGACCCATTACAACCTCTCTTTTAGAATATGAGGCGAGAAGTAAAAATCGTTGATTAATAAAAATCATACATTAATAGGTGTCATTAATGTACAATTTTGTTACATTAATGATGCTCATTAATAAACGATCAACGTAAATGGAGTTTTAATACCAGAGGAGTATAAAAATAAATAAAACTCAACCCTCAACCTTCGTTCCTACTTGCCATGTCTGTGTTTCTGTTAGTGTAGGTACGAACGAAGGGTTGTGGTGGAGGGTTGAACGTTCGCTACGCACAGAACAGTGGAGGGGAGCAGACACGCGTATGGATCTGTCTGCGGCGCTGACCTGCCCCAAGCGTCGCGACGGCGGCGGCGGCCGGGGGCAGCGACCTCTCCCTTCCGCCCAATGCAGACAGACGCCGCTACCGCCCCAGGTACCGGGGAACTGTTGCGAGCCCAACTTTTATAAATGATAAGTTTCAGATGTTTTACTTCGTTCATTCAAAATTACAAACCACAAATCGATGCTTTAGAAATCCACAAAGTATGATACACTCGACAAAAGAAAAAATCTGATGTGGCCAACACATGACCTCTGGCCATACTCTACTATTTTACTAATACCGTGAGTTTATTTTAACGTGAAACATGGGATTTTTCATATCCATGGTTACGAATTTGACAGCAATGTATTAGAGCGTTCTTTTTAAAATCGAACATAGGGAATCAATGTAACTGTATTATTCTTGAGCAATATAACATATTTGGGCAGCTGTAATAGTTCCAAGAGACGCTTTCAACATAAATTTTTAATTGTTTAAACTATATCTACATCGTATTTCCAGGTAGCATCAGTTTGACTCCAATTTACAAATTCAAATGTTGCTACCTGGAAATACGATGTAGGTATAGTTTAAACAATTAAAAGTTTATGTTGAAGGCGTCTCTTGGAACTATTACAGCTGCCCAAATATGTTATATTAGTCAAGATGTCAAGAATAATACAGTTAAATTGATTCCCTATGTTCGATTTTAAAAAAGAACGCTCTAATACATTGCTGTCAAATTCGTAACCATGGATATGAAAAGTCCTATGTTTCATGTTAAAATAAATTCACGGTACCTATAATAAGTGTGTATGAAGGTACCTACTTACTCACAAATATACCATTGTAGAAGGGAATTCGGGAATTGTAGTTTTTATAAATAATATTATTAAAGTTTATCATGACCTTATAAATAATAAATGACATTACATATTTTCAATTTCAATTTGTCAAAAAGTCAAAAAGTTATATGACTCAAATATTTAATTTTTCTTTTCATAGGTAGGCAGATAAATCAAAATTGTAACAAATTTGTAGAATTTTTAACTTCTTGTAATTGGAAAATGGTGCTAGATAGAAACAACATTTTTAATACAAATTGTAGACAGTAACATTTGAAGGAAGGGAAGCGGTCTGCTAATATTTCTTATAAATAAGAAATATTGTTTATTTGAACCTGTACAAATGGCAGACCTCATAATTTATATAAATTCTACTTTATTTAGCCCCATCTTATCACGTTTGACGAAGCCTGATCCGGCCACTTAGGACTAGCAGACTGGACATTCCATCTTCAGTAGATATGCAAGGCCCAAGCCCTTCAATTTCACGACTAATAAAATGTCCACAATAATTTGACCGCTAGCTCTTAGTCTTGGTAGACAAAAAAAATTGTTTGGAACATATTTCAATTTTACACCATAATACAATCTCTTTATTTTCATGTGATATGTTTTAATAACAGCATCATTTTCCTGTTTCGCGAGTTATGATAAAGATAAGAGTCTCACAAATTAATGATCGCGTAAATTTTAAACTGTGTAGTTAATTGAAATTTGATATTATGTTATAACACTTCATAAATTCTGCAAAATTGCATGATTACTTGCGATTTATAGCAACTCATTAATTTGTCATACATCGGCAAACAGTTATTATGTACATCATCATTTTCATACCTATATTTTCTCCGTCATTTTAAAGACTGATTAAAACTACTATACTACTACCTAAAATCCAGCATAAAATGTACTAACGTAGCGAGTGTTTTGTGGCCAGTACAAGAATGCTCAAATTTTATTTCAACATGGCTTTAATAGAGAAAGATGTGACTAAAAAATTGTACATGAATATAAAAATTCCGAAAAATTATATATAATAATACAAACTTAACACGGTTATATCTCATGATACAAATTAATTTTTAAAAATTTTAAAAGGCACATCTGTGGATCCATTCTTTCTCTATTTACGGTTTATAAAAACATTATTCTGAAGTCAATAATAATCTGACAGTTTACTCGCAACGAAAACACTTTTACGGTATTTTTCAACTTCAAAATGACATTGCATAGTTAGGATGCGGCAAAGTACGAGTTTCGGGCTGGTTTCAGGCAGCCCTAGTAGTGGGAAAAAAGTGGAATGTAGAAAAAGTAAAATCGAGAGTATTCTAGGAATTCGATAAAAACGTAGACGAGCCGCTTAATATATTTTTATTTTCAACATAGACAGTAGCATTAGCAACAGTAATGCAGAATTACACAGAATATTAAATTACTAAATCTATGATTGAATGATAGCATCAGAGCTGCACCAAAACCAAACGTAAACAAAATTTCGGACAAACAAGCCGTGAACAGAACCAGAAGGGGTAACAACCCTCTGCAGCATTGAAACAAACCTATATTGACAGCCTAGTGGTGATTATATTTCGCCCATCCCCGGTCACAAAATAACCAGGACCGGGCTCCACATTTTTGGGAATAATAAGCAAGATTATAAATAGTTATTTATATTATAAGTGCGGTAAGTTTTATTAAAATCGAGCACACATTATGTAGGTATTACATTTTTTGGCCGACATACCTATTTATTTAAAATAACGTATTTTCTATTAGGTTATCTCCTAAAATCCAGCATAAAATGTACTAACGTAGCGAGTGTTTTGTGGCCAGTACAAGAATGCTCAAATTTTATTCCAACGAGGATTATATACTTAAAGTATCAATTAACAGTTGTGTCTTTTTAAAATTTTAATTAAAAAATTGTACATGATTATAAAAATTTCCAATTTATGCAAACTTTCCACGGTTATATCTCGATAGAAATTTATTTTTAAAATTTTAAAAAAACATCTGAGGATCCATTCTTTTATAGTAGTTTTAAAGTTGCGGCAAAGTACGAATTCCGGGCTGGTTTCAGACAGCCGTAGTAGTGGGAAAAAGAGTGGAATTCTAAGAATTTGGAAAAAATCTAGGCGGTTCGCTTAAATGAGATGAATATCCTTATGTCAACTGCTAAGAGATGTCGCCATTAAATGTGACATTTAAAATTAATCTGTGTTATTTATTTCAAACAATATATTGTGTAAAGTAGCGTTTTTGTAAACTCATTTTTTTATTTAAATTTCTTTTTAATATAATGGCCTATTAAAGCAATCAAATTCAATGCTCTTTCCTGAACTAGATGCGGTAATATCATGGCATGTGTAAAATCGCAACTACCATAGACGTGAACGATGTGTGATTGTTATATCATTTATTATCAATCCAGTGAAATTTAAAATGTTTTCTTAGAATACAACAATAAACTTTTATACAAAGTAATCATTTTTCTATTTTCATTTGATGAATCTGCACATTTTATCATTTTAAGCGGCCCGTCTATGATTTTTCCCAATTTCTAGAATACTTTTTCCATTCCACTTCCTTCCCTACTATTGCGGCTTCCCGAAACCAGCCCGAAACTTGTACTTTGCCGTCCCCTAGCTATGCAATGTCATTTTGAAGTTGAGAAATACTGTAAAAGTGTTTCCGTTGCGAGTAAACTGTCAGAGAATGCTTTTCATTTAATAGAGAAAGAATTCTACAGATGTGCCTATTTATAATTTTAAAATTAATTTAATCATGAAATATAACCTTGGAAATTTTGCATAAATTGAAAATTTTTATAATCATGTAGGTACAATTTTTTATTTTGAAAAAGGCACAATTGAATTGATCCTTTAAGTATATAATCCTTATTGGAACGGAATTGAATTATTCTTAGGACACAAAACACTCGCCACGCCATTACATTTCAGGAGCAGCAATAGTTGGTCCGGTCCTGCGTTGGGGTCCACGCCCGGACTTTAACCCGCCTCACACCGGAGCCGGGAATCCCCAGCGCCCGCCAGACTCCGGCCAGACGACAGTAATAAAACAGCGGCGGGGGCGGGGGCGGGGGCGGCGGCGGGGGCGGCGCACAAATAAAATCACCAGCTCAGCCGGGCTGGGTTCAAGTCTCTGCCGCTCAGCGCGTTCAACTCCCCGCCTAGGATTCAAGGATTGCTAAGAATTTATAGCGTGTTTGTTATAAGCCACTATACATTGCGGTTTATTATTTTGGAAATTTTGCTATTATTTTAAAATAATAGTACATTATTTAACGATCACATAAAGTAGGCTGTAATTCAAGAGGATGAAAGAAACCTCATTCAGAATACGAAATTAGTAGTTATAATCAGTAGGTATAGTTAGTAGTTATAGTTGATTAGTTAGTTTTCCTTGCCTATAAATGACTGCAGAAGCATTTATACATGGTGCAAAATTGTAAATGTCTCTATGACAAAGGTTATCCAGAATTTAAAAATATTAATGTCATCTTAGACGCTAAACGTCAAAATAAATTCTTGTTCTAGATTTTGATTGGTTATTTATACAGAAAATTATTAACTACAAGTTTGGAGTTTGCAAATCACTGCACTAACTGTAATTAACACAGCACAACGTGATGATGCTTTTAATAAAATACAGTGATATTAAAAATGTTCTCTTTTCTATCTAATTTTCTGAAATTTCAAAATTACTTACTGTTTCACACTCAGTACCCCAAATCATAATTTATAAACTCTTATTTTATTCCTAAATAGAAAAACCTCTTATATATTTTACCGTGTGTTCTATTCAGTCATTAGTGATCAATGAAGATTTTTTCAATACTTAAATACTATAAACCATTTATGAAATAATATTCATAATATTGACTTTCATGTATAATATCATTGTAAAGCATATTTTATGTAGGTGAGTCAGCTAAGTGTTCCCTATTTCATTTGTTTGTAAAGTCTCAAGTTTTTGTGTAAAGTCCGCCAAATTTTTGCTGTAAATACAGTAGCCACTTGAGTTTTTGTTCGCATAGATTTATCATTATTGCTCTATTGCTTCCTAATTGATGACTGAAATAATGATTAATTAATTAATGATTAGTCAAACGACTATTTGTAGGATTTTAAAGGACCTTAAGTGGCATCCTTATAAGATTCAAATTCTGCAGGCAATTTCTGAAGAGGATAAAGCAAACCGATTGGAATTTGCAGAAGACGAAATTGAACGAATGAATGAAAACCCTGGTCATCTGAATAACATCAGTTTTCTGATGAGGCACATTTTCATCTTGATGGTGGATTTAATAGACACAATCATCGGTATTGCTCAGATGAAAATCCCCACTGGATTGCTGAACAATCCTTGCACTCTCCTAGAACGACTGTTTGGGCTGCAATTGGAGATTTTGGATTAATTGGTCCAATTTTCACATTGAAGTGAACCACTCGTGAAGTTTTTGTCTGATCGATTTGAAATTTCGGCAGTAAAAATTCCTTTAGATAGTTCATGTTTTGCAAAAATTTCGTCACTTTCTGATAAAAATTGCCTAAGTTATAAAAAATCCAAATAGGGAATAGTTAGCTGACTCACCCTGTATATTCTAAAAAAAGTTAGACATTACTGATTCCCTATGCTAGATAAAAAGTTGGACCAATTGAAATGAGACAAAGTTTTTATTATGACCATCTTACAAATCTCTTTATCTAGTTTAACTTTGCCTATAAACATTTTCTGTATCTTTTGAAACAAATGAAATATTCCTTGTACAGGACTTACGTCAATCACCCTGTATAATTAAAAACAATTTTTGTACCTTATGATTACATACACAATATTTGAATAGAACAGAATATGTTTGGCTTGTAGGTATAAGAATACAAGATTGGTGGCTTGCGCGCTGTCATTGAACCTAGAACTTGATTCGGTTTCCCAGGCACGGCTGCGCTTGTATTATCTTTACACTCGCGTCTTTATTTTCCTGCCGTCTGTCTGCTTCTCCTGCTGTCTGGGATCAACCCGGCTCTCCTGCTACCGCCGATCTTCCTGCTAACAGATCTTTCATTTTGTTCGTGCTGCAAACGACATGTTCCAGAACTTTATACGCTCAACGCTCAACGTAATGTTATAAATTGTAGACAGCTTTTTAATGGTTACACAATAAGAATTAGAAAAATTTATATTGCAAAGTAGACTAGACATGGAGCTTATTAAAATTTAATTAGAATAAGAAATAATATTGGATGTAACTGGTGACTTGTTCTGTGTTCTGTTAACATGAGCTATAGGTATATCTAAGTTACGGTTCATAATGACACTGGATTTGACGTTTACCTGTACTGTGACAGTAAAGCCTCATTCGCAATACGAAATTGGTAATTATAGTCAAATTTGACTTATGCAATTCCCTAGTAGCGTTCACAATAACAGAATTAGCTCCATGTTGCACTAAGCTAATTACAGTTAGCGTAGGGATTTGCAAACTCCAAACCTAGAGTTAGTAGTTAATGATTTTCTGTATGAACAACCAATCAGATTCTAGAACGAGAATTAATTTTGACGTTTGATGTTTAAGATGACATTAATATTTTTAAATTCGGGATCATCTTTGTCACACAGACATTTACAATTTTGCACCATATTTAATGCTTCGTAAGCCATTTATAAATAAGGATTATTATGAAAAGCAACTTTAAGTAAACCAAACATAAAATATACGTATAAGCGAACAAAATGACACTTCTAACTTCTGACGCTAATTTCAAAACTAGTTTGTTTTACTAGGCTAACTATAACGACAGTAGTCGAAACTAACTAATCAACTATAACTACTAACTATACCTACTAACTATAACTACTAATTTCGTATTGTGAATGAGGCTTTAGATTCGCCAACTTTTAAGAAAAAGAGTGCTATATTGCAAACAAGTTGTCATGGTTTCAAACTGTAAACAAAATTGGAATTAATTAACTGTAAAAATATCCAAAAAATTAGTTCAGTATTAACTTTTAAACTCTTCATATATATATTGCCAAGCATATTATTTTATTCAAATACCTACATTTTACTAAAATCAGCCAGACTTTCTCCTATTTTCTGTATATTTCCCGTAATATTTTTCGTTTTAATTCAAAGAAGTGGGAAGGGGTGATATGTTGGTCAAAAAGTCTTCCCTTTGGGAATTAGGTTTTCTGGGCCCTGAAGAAGCTACATGCAAAATCTGGAAACATAGGATTGAATTCAAATCCAGTTTTCGATTTTTTAACTTAGCCGCTCGCGCGAGTATTTCAATTTGTTTATTTGGTCAACCCTGAAGCCAGGCCCTACTAAAAAAGTCTTCCACCCGGATTTTCCCGATGTAAAGACCATAACAAAGTAAATGAACACAAAAGTAAGCATATTGAAGACGTCGAATTTTCCAGATGAGCGATTTTGGAGGTCAAAATTTTCAAGCATTGGTATCGACTAGTGCGCCCTGCCCAATTCGTCTTCCGCTTTGTCAAATGATTACTATAGTCACTTTTTAAACAAAGTTATCATAACGGAAGACGTATTTAAATCTGCAAAAAAGTCTATATGCATTTTCCCTTCGTTCTCGAGTGGACCCCTTCCGATTTCAAAAATATTTGGAATTTGGGGGTTGTCAAGGGATAGACTTTCATCTCACCAAACGGAAGACGTATTTCTTCTCGTCGCATCTCAGGGCCCGCGGCTCTCTAGCTATAACAAATAGCAAGCAAGTCCTATTTGTTCTTTGGTGATCTTTGTTTACATTTTGATGAGTATTTTATATTTTGCTACAATATAAACATTGCAGATCCAACTATGTAACGGATCCATTTCTGACAGTTATAAGAAAGGTTATGTCGTCAAGTTAGCAGATGAACCACACACTTCTCATTCACATCACACATCGTACAGAATACAGAAGAAGTAACCGTTACATCCATTATAAACCAACCATAAGAATTTTTTATCTTTACACCAAAAGTAAAATAAAATTCAGAACTAACACAGCATTCAGTTGATATCAATAAGAACTATAATACAAATTGTATTCCTTTATTTTTAAATATCATTTTTAACTCTTCGTATTCATGTTTAACTCCCTTGAATGCAGATAGAATCAGATTCCATATCAACGAAATGAATAATGGGAACAAACATATTAACTACCAGCCAAGAAACGATTCTAATACACACACAAAGAATCTCTAACCATGACATCCGTAAAGCACATAAAAGGAATGTTACTTTTCTAAATAGCCCCATTCAAAAAGGATGACTAAACATTAATTATGAAACATTATATGAACTGATCATTTCACGTATGAGTCAACCCAACTTCTAAACAAAAAATGCCTTACAATTATTCAAACGTGCTTAAATATGACAGAAAAAAATACGATGGTGTATACCAGCATTTACTATTTAGTCTGTGTCCGCCAGATGACGTTACAATCAAATCAGTTAATTTGAAATTTATGTTATAGTCATTAATGCTGTATCCATTTAGGTATACAAAAAATATTTATGATTTGTTGTAATTATAAAAGTGTAATATAATTCATAAATATGTAAATGGTTTTTAATTAAAAACGAATTACGTAATGAATTATTATGTTTCGTATATCCATACATTATCAAATTCTAGTCAGCCAACTATTCCCTATTTGGATTTTTTATAACTTAGGCAATTTTTATCAGAAAGTGACGAAATTTTAGCAAAACATGAACTAAAGAAATTTTTACTGCCGAAATTTCAAATCGATCAGACAAAAACTTCACGAGTGGTTCACTTCAATGTGAAAATTGGACCAATTAATCCAAAATCTCCAATTGCAGCCCAAACAGTCATTCTAGGAGAGTGCAAGGATTGTTCAGCAATCCAGTGGGTATTTTCATCTGACCAATACCGATGATTGTGTCTATTAAATCCACCATCAAGATGAAAATGTGCCTCATCAGAAAACATGATGTTATTCAGATGACCAGGGTTTTCATTCATTCGTTCAATTCCAATCGGTTTGCTTTATCCTCTTCAGAAATTGCCTGCAGAATTTGAATCTTATAAGGATGCCACTTAAGGTCCTTTAAAATCCTACAAATAGTCGTTTGACTAATCATTAATTAATTAATCATTATTTCAGTCACCAATTAGAAAGCAATAGAGCAATAATGATAAAACTTTGCGAACAAAAACTCAAGTGGCTACTGTATTTACAGCAAAAATTTGGCGGACTTTACACAAAAACTTGAGACTTTACAAACAAATGAAATAGGGAACA
The DNA here is from genome assembly GCA_947534325.1 of Agonum fuliginosum. Lineage (NCBI taxonomy): Eukaryota > Metazoa > Arthropoda > Insecta > Coleoptera > Carabidae > Agonum > Agonum fuliginosum. The sequence continues at coordinate 660,161 of OX384029.1, forward strand.
CTTAGCTGACTCACCCTGTAGATCCGCCTCTGTATAAAACCAAATATCAACTTTTGCAATAATTTACAACGAGTTCTGAATAGCGTAAAAATAAACCTACACCATTCCTGGATACCATCGGTTACCAAGTTCATAAAAATGAAAATTCCATTCTGCCAACCAATACATAATACACAATCCAACGTAAGTGGTACCTATCACCATACATCACACGATAAATACTGCACTACGAGGAACGTGCAATATTTTCGTAAAACAGAACCCAGTGATTGTTTGCATTCCTGGCGTAAACCGCGTATAGCACGACGTGTTGCGTGCTATGTCACGTCATAAACCTGTCGTAGGACCAATGGGGGCTTTGTTATCCGGCTGCCAATGCGTCACAACTTTAACTTTCAATGTTTACCAATATTTTAAATTGAGTTACTACGAGGTGACTGTGTTTTGACGTTTGTATTTCAGGTTTTTTGGAGTGCTGATTTTTTTTAAGGGTTTATAAATCTTTTGTTAATGTATGGACAGCGTTGGTTATTCTTGGCTTGACTAAGGCTGCTAACATAATATACAGGATGTGAAACAACTTCTGCAAATAATTCATAATGATCACACGTTTTAGGGTCTCTACAATACGAATTTACTATTTTCCCGATGATGTCTGTGTGTGTTTGTATGGACGTATATGGACTGACGATTTTTCGTCCACGATAACTTAAAAAGTATCAAACCGTTTATAACCAAATTTCATATTGAAAAGTCGCTGAGTTATGCGCGAAAAACCTCGAAATGCACTCATAACTTTGTGCAAAATCAACGTAGGAACTTCGTTCTTTGAGTCTTGAACACATTTGGTGAATCGTGCCGAAAAAAAATTTTCAACTCCGTACACATCGTCAAAGTTGGACATTTTTTCTATTTAAAAGCATTTTTTCACAGGGGTGCTGTAGGGAGGCGGAAGGGGTGACGCTAAAGTTCGCATGCATGACTTTAAAGTAGACACTTCTAAGTTTTTCGCTCTCGAAGATTCATCGAAATCGACTGAAAATACACCGAGTTATGACGATTTGAAAATTGGTGAAATTTCACCTAATTTAAAGTGTTCCCCTAATTGTGTTGATATCTATACCGATGATTCACAATATATGAGGCTGTCTCCTCTAAGTTGGATAAATGGTGTGATAGATATGAAAAACCTACAATAATTATAAAGTATATAACCATCAGGGAATAACCGCCATATGATGTAAAGTAAAAACTAAAGAGTCATCTTCACAACCACGTGTATAACGTACCTACATATTCGTGATGGGTTCAACCCATTTCCTGTTCCGTTGCCAATGTGCTGCCGGTACCAACATGGAATTTTTCACGAACGTCTATGACTCACCGTAGTTAAGGTGGTGTGGTAAATCAATCTACAATTTCATCATAAGAAGAAACAACGATTAATCTTTGACAATATTTCACGCAAACCTGTACAAAAACACTTTATTGCAATTTTAGCTCGTGATTGTATAAATTGTATACATTAAATAATCAAAATTTATCAAAAATACGTTTAATATTACACGTAAATAAAGTTGAATCGTTGTTTTAACTACCCTCATGAATTTGTGCGCCAAAATAATGAACCATTTATTCCGTTCGCGTACCGCTAACGCACCCGTTAACGCAAAAGATGATCATGATTCATGTTTTGCGTTTGCAAATACATAACACAAAATTAAATATTGCGATAGTCAAGTGACAGTGACAATAATTTCAACCATGTCGTGTAGTAAGTAAATTAATGAATAAATATTATAATATCCTAGTAGTCCAGTCAGGAGAGGTTTTGACTGAAGACTAATACATAACCAAATGAAATTTGGCATGTGAGTAGTTAAGAACATACAGAAACAAAAAAAAAATTCGCTCCACCTCGGTATGCTCCGCTTCCCACAAAAATTTTCAGTTGAAACTCAAAATTTTCTTGTAACGCACGTTACTCGAAAACTATCAAAGATTTTGGAAAACTGTTTTGACAGGACGAAAGCTGAGGAAATTTGCTACCAAAATGGTCTTTGAAAATTTTTCATAAGTAGCACCGTGTAGGCTTCAGCCGTTTAATATTCGAATGACTTGAGAATTTTCTGTATAGTAGGCGCTACATTGCGAATGACGTAATAAATTCGCCGCTACAGAATAAATGTGGTATAACTTCGTTAAAGAACATCATTTTGTAAAGATAAAAATTGCATTTTATTCGTCGAGGCTTCCACTTTCAATTGCACTAATAACATTTGAATTTCCGACTCCGTTTATACCGAGAAACTTGCTTTTTAAAGAATCATAACTCAGTATTAGAAGACGTTCAAAGAATTCTCAATATTTTCAATATCTATGAATGAAATTGTAAACTGGTAGAGAATTATCTTCATCAAATCATCCCCAATCACATGCAACTATTTGGAGGGTTGTGTGTTGTACGTCCGAAAAAAAAACTGGTTTTCGCTATCTCATAGATTTCTTTATTTATCGCGGGCACGAGCATTTTTGAAAATAGGTCACTTTTTGGCCCCGTAAATTGATTTTTAATGAGCTTATCGTTAAGTACAAATCCTAATCAACAAGATTCTGTAATTTGTTTCATCAATTGTACTACTACGTACATGTAACAGATGTTTTCCTAAAAAAAGATCATAACCTATAAATAAAGAAGGTAGCGAAAACCAGTTTTCTTTTCGGACGTACAACACACAACCCTCCAAATAGTTGCATGTGATTGGGGATGATTTGGTGAAGGTAATCCTCTACGAGTTTACAATTTCATTCATAGATATTGAAAATATTGAGAATTCTTTAATACTGAGTTATGATTCTTTAAAAAGCAAGTTTCTCGGTATAAACGGGGTCGGTAATTCAAATGTTATTAGTGCAATTGAAAGTGGAAGCCTCGACGAATAAAATGCAATTTTTATCTTTACAAAATGATGTTCTTTAACGAAGTTATACCATATTCATTCTGTAGCGGCGAATGTTTTACGTCATTCTCAATGTAGCGCCTACTATACAGAAAATTCTCAAGTCATTCGAATATTAAACGGCTGAAGCCTACACGGTGCTACTTATGAAAAATTTGCAAAGACCATTTTGATAGCAAATTTCCTCAGCTTTCATCCTGTCAAAACAGTTTTCCAAAATCTTTGATAGTTTTCGAGGAAAATGCGTTACAAGAAAATTTTGAATTTCAACTGAAAATTTTTGTGGGAAGCGGAGCATACCGAGGTGGAGCGAATTTTTTTTTTGTTTCTGTATGTTCTTAACTACTCACATGCCAAATTTCATTTGGTTATGTATTAGTCTTGGGTTTCAGTTAATTTTTGACTCTCCTGACTGGACTATAGATGGATATATCTAACGTGAACAGAACGGGAACGTTTGCGTTGCGTAAACGGAGCGTCAATCTATAAATGAGGCTTCATAGATTAATAATAATTCAGAATTTATTTAGAAAATTTAAGAATCCTTGTATTACATATTTGAACTTCAATTTAGCAATCATATATCTCTCCAACTAAGCTATAAAATAAACTAGCTACCTTTTCTACTATATAAAATGTGACTTTTAGAATGTTCCCTCCTAGATCCAGCTCTGTGTAAACGGTAACAATAATAGCCAGCATACATGATGTGTGTGTGTCCCGATGTCCACAGTAATTAATAGAGCACCTGTACGGGTTTAATGGACTTGTTTTTAAAACATGTTTGTGTAATTCGAGAACAATGGCAGACAAATGAAGGTCCGGTGTCAGGGTCCGCGTTGCCAACCAAACCCAAACAGTTCAACTTCAGCAAATGTTTCACGAAAACGTTGCGCATCAAATGACGAATTTAAACGTTCAACTACACATCGCAATTCATCATATTAAAGAAGAAAGCCAATTTGCCAATTTTATATTGTTTAATGTGAAAATAAAATATACGCAACTCTGTTTATTTAATTTTGCTTTGGTTCATTTTTAAAATATCTATCTTGGAAGGATATAATTTTTCTTCCTTGACTTGAGATTTTGGAACGAAAGAAAATATTTTCCTTTTAAATACAAATAAATAATACGGTACGTGTCAATGATAATATTTGATAATATAATGAAATAGGTATGTAATTTCTGTAAACCTTTTTGTTCAAGTGATTTAAAAGAATTAAGGAACTATATACGAGTAGACAATAAAATTTTAAGTTCTTTAATAATAGTATGAATTCAGATTTTGTAGAATCTCATTTCTTCAAAAGGAAAAGATAACTTTTGCTTCGTGGACTCTTCCAAGCAAACAAATAAAAAAATCTGATGTGGTCAGCACTCAAGACCATACTTATTATAATTCTTTTTACTTATAAAAATATATTAATATACAGGTTGGTGGAGGAGAAATGCGAACATAGGGAACATACATGACAATCGAACTTTCATGCCAGGTATCTTGATATATTTTGTAGTAGTGTCACAAAACGAAGTAATGTGAATTTGTGTGGCAAAAAGAGTAATCAATAAGAGAAATAATAATAAAATCTAAAAGTGCATGTAAACTTTCTCGTTCTGCTCGTACACATACATTATTATGCAAAGAAAATATTTTAATGACTAAAAATTTCAATAATATGACAGGTACTTTGACATTGACAGTACTTATTCCACGTATATCAAGATGCCTAGCATGATAACTCCATTGTCATTTATATTTCCCTATGTTCGCATTTCACCTCCACCAACCTGTATAGGTATTACTACTCACAGATATATTTTAGTCATTGTATTTTTAAACTGCGCAGAAGAAAATATAATCGATATTTTACTATTGTAACTGTCACTGTCATGTCAATTTTACGTAGTAACAAATATTAAACGATCATGGAGTACAAAGATACCGAAATATTAAATTAAATTAAGTATACACTTTTTTTAATCTTAAGTTTTGCTAATTGATTCAGTAATGAGTCATGATTCTTCATGTTAAATTTCAATTTGAAATTTTTTATAATACAACCAGAATCGTTCAAATTGCTAATCTTCTGGATTTACAAGTGTAGCGCCTTAAGGTTACGTGAATTTTTGCTTGACTGAGTCATTTCTTAAATTAAAATAAAATATACTATATTAAAGATCAATAGGTATCACTCTTTAGTGGGTGAAAAATTGTTTCGTTGCTTAGGTACATTTCGTAAACTTCGTAGATCATTTAGATCATAAATATCATCTCATCAATAAGCAATGAGCCTAACCACGTAGGTACTACATGTTCTTCACCGGCTCAAGCATACAAGAAATCCACCAGCATCACAACTCCAATGGCAGTAAAGAAGTAAAAGCAACAACTTACTGAAGTCGATGAGCAAACGTCCGTATCCCTGTCGCTGGTAGGGCGGAAGCGTGAGGATGCAGGACACGTTGTAGTTCAGGAAAGACGTTTTCTCCTGAAATGGAAACACACAATTACAACTGTGGGCAAAAACACCATGCTGGTTTTTATTTACAATGAATTAATTGATCCTTTTATAGAGAATTGTAGTGTGGATTATAAAGTGGTCTCTCAGGAATGAATGGATTATGCCATTAGACTTACTAGAATTTTATTGATTACCTACTTAATTGATTGCTTCAATAGAACGACATGTTTTGTAAAGTAGTACACTGAAAAAAAAAAGTTCTTAGGGCAAACTTACCAGCATATTTGATGATGAATTTATTGCATCAAATTTAAAATGTTTCAGCAAATTAAATATTAACTATTATCAAAATCTTAGTAAGTTTAAATCAAACATTCCGTTTGTTTGAACAGTATTTTTTTCATACAATTATTTATTTAATTCTCATAAATTTATTGACTTCGTTTGAGGCATCGAATAATATATATATTTGCAATGAATAATTTTTTGATTCATGCAACTGCATTATTGTAAATTTTCGGTAAATAATTTATTGGTTAATGTCTAATAAATACATATTGACACAAACTTACATGTTTGTCTCAAACATATCTGCGATTGCATGAATAATATAAAAGATTCCGCGAAATAAACAAATCTTGATAAAATTAAATATCTATTTGTCTCAAATAAATGATATTTCTGAAGACTAAATGAAACCCTGAACATGCTAGAACCTGCACAAACGTGGTAAGCATCGTTGAGTTGTATGAATGCGTGTACAATACTCTTCAAGTGTTCTCAGCGGCAAAATATCGCAGTACCTACTGTAGTGTTATATTAGTGTTATTTGTCGGTTATTTGATATATTAGAATATTACAATTAGTAGTATGGAAGACGCTAATTTTGAAAAACTATTGGAACAGTGGGGTTTCGGAGACATGGACACATGGAACGCGAAGATTATTGTGTTATAGAATATAAAAATCTCGTTTCGAATGTTCCAAACAACATACACAAATCTGGTGATGGAAAAATTAAAATATGTAATTTAAAACTTAATTTCTTTACATAGTTTTATATAAGAATTGTTTTTTTATTTTTATGTCTATGCATATGTGAAAAAATATTATCTGTATAAACTAATAATTACTGTATCATAAAACTATAAGTTGTTTTTTTGTTAACTGAAAAAGTAATTTATTTTCGTTCATATTTTGTAAGTACTACTTTATTATAATAAGTGTAATAACAATATTATAATTATTTATATAGTTATATTTAAATAAAAGACTGATTATTTTTGTTAATATATATTAGGTATATTTAATTTATGTATTTATTTAGGATCAGGAACTGAGATACCTACTTTAATTATGTATTTATTTGGCGTGAAATATACAATAAGAGTTTATTTCAATAATTTTTTTGTGACAAAAAAAACAATAATTTTCATGAGGTATAATACAATATTTTCTATAAATAAATATTAACTGAAGGCGATTATATATTTTTAAATATTTATTTATCACAAATAAATCGTAAATTTGTGTACATTATCATTTACTCTCTTAAATTCAATATTTATTTACCACAAAGAAATATTTTTTTTGCAGAAATAATCATTTCATTCAAATTACATTAACAATTATTTGTGTGAAACAAATTGATTTGAAGATCTGAAAGATATTGATTTTTTCCCGTAATTATATGTTTATTTCGCCATATCCAAATTTATGATTTAATTGCTACAACTTGGATTTATTCTTCCCAACACAACTGTTTTTTCAGTGTATAATAAGTTTGTTATTCATAGTTCAAATCAAAATACAATTTTTCTCGTATTCTATTCATAAATTGATTTTGATAACTCAGTTTTAAATCTAGTCAGGTGTCAAGTAGGTATACAGTTTAACTACATGAAAATTTATCCTATGGTATAGGTACCTACTTTAAAGTAACAAACATGAGTACCTACCCGAAAAACAACTAATAGTATATTCTATTATTAAGGAGGTTGATGGGCATATATTCAAATGATAAGAGGCTGAAATATACAGGGATAACAGCGAAACCAACCACCGCTTATATTTTCTTTATTATTATAGTTACAAAAAATATTATAAAGCAAAGACCACGGGGGACATCTGCTTAAAGAATAAAATAATTTTTTCTCAAGTTACAACACAAAGTTATATTTTTTCAAATGGGAATTTCCATATTTTTTAAGCCTATTCGATAGAGTATTTTTTTCTTAATTCAATCATTTATTCGTTTTATATCCTTACATAATAAAAATATTGAGAAAAATTCAATTGAAATTTAAATACACCTTCGGACCGACCTATATACAATATCTAAAAAATCTGACGTGGACACCACATGACTTCCTTGTACGCCTTGTTTGTTCATACTTTTCTTAATAACTAAAATGTAGAATAATATAAAAAATTCTTTTAACTTATTATACTAGTATACTCACAAATATATTTTAGTCATTTTATTTAAACTGCAGAAGAAGATATAAACGATATTTTACTATTGTCACTGCTACTGTCACTGTCATGTCATAATCATTTAAATTTTACGTAGTAACAAATGTTAATCGATCATGGACTACAAGATACAGAAATACTAAATTATAAGTATATACTTTAATTATTCTTAAATGATAGAAGATACAGAAAAATTTATAAAATACCGATTGTAGATAATAATCACATAATCTTTCATTTAAAATAAAAAAATTTGTCTAAAATTAATTATTTATCAAAATATTTTTAAAATGTACTACTTTCGGTTTATAGATTGAAACCAAAAATAGGAGGTGCACAACTAGATGCTATAACAGTCCTAAATACAAAATTTCAACTTTCTACGTCTAACCGTATTTGAGTTATGCGACACACATACGTCCGTACGTACGTACGCACGTACGCACGTACGCACGTACGTACAGACGTCACGACGAAACTAGTCATAATGGATTCAGAAAAGGTCAAAACGGATATTTCCATCAAAATCTGAAAACCGAAATTTTTCGCGATTACAATACTTCCTTATTACTCCGTACAAGGAAGTAAAAATTAGAACTACTTGACCTTTTGTAAGGTAAGACCCCTTTTTAGCCTCTATTCCCTAGACTAAATCCTTCACAATCAAATTAAGAACCTTAGTCCCTAAAATTAAAGACTAAAGAAAAGTTTTACTTCCAGAAATGTAAAATTATAATTTATAGTATCCATCCATTAACAATCATGAGAGATAATTGTAAGTTGACTACAAAAAATTTTGTATGTAAAAAAGAATTTAAAAAATAATCATAATGCAAGAAATAATTATATTGGTCAAAAACAATAATACCAAAAATTTCATTGGTCATAAACCAGTAAAATAATTTTTTTAGAATCTGTATTGAATTTTTCAATACGATCAATACATTCATCCAATACTATCAATTTGACTAAAGTTGCACTTAAAATGAGTTTCATATTACAATGCAAATTAGAGAATACGATTATCAACCTCTCTCATTTTATGTATACAAAAAGCCTTCATGTATTTAAATAGCAAATAACAAAGATCAAAGTCGCCCGTCTGTGAGAGATCGACTAAAAATACACAGCACCTATAAAGGTATCGCAGTGACCTATGACAAAGAAAGAAACATGTTAATGTTCTTGTAGTTTAATACACTTTTCCAAATTTAATATCTGTTTTATTGCGTATGTAAATGCAGTTTTTATTCCATATTGTTTTGCGACATTGAAGTTGCAAAAAATATATAACAATAAATTTTGTAACACGGCTGTCAGCTTAATGCATGACATTACAAACTTAACGATGTAGCCATATTTATTTATTTTTTTTATTTTGATGGTAATCATAATCATTCAACAGCATTTACTTCCAATTACAGAATGGTAGATTTTTATTATAGTGGAATCGAACCATTTCGACCGACTCGTCTTGTTGCAGTCAGAAGCTCAATCCGTGCGACGACATTTGAAAGCGGCAACGGAGAGATTCTTTATGCAACCAGGACCACATTTAAGACGACTATGGCCTGTTCCAAATAAGAATATAGTATGGGGCAAGATAGGGCTTACGATTTGAGCGTTCTGATTGGTCTAGCCGGAAACCAAGTTTACATCAGCGAAAAATTTGTGATATGCGCGCATCATTTATCTGTCGAACGCCGTAGTAGTAACAGCTGGTATTGTTGAAAAAGTGAGTCGTTGATTAGCGTCAGTAGCGCGTGACTTGCGAAACATAACACTATTTCAAAAATACCGCGCTACGTTTAAATTTCTATTTAATGTGTGTAAAACGGGCTGGCTCCGCAGCGCCATCTACTATACTCTTATTTGGAACATGGTATAATGGCCATTTGTACCGGTTCCACTTAAATTTCAAGTGTCACTTTTGACAAGTGTCACTTTTACAATAAATTGTCAAATCGTAATAATTTTTAACCTTACATCGAAGGTAGGTAATTTTGTTACAAGTAGTGTTTACGTGAAAAAATATATGGAATATGTTGAACTATTCTGATGGTTATCAGAATAGTCACATTAGTTAATATTAAGTTGTAAGCAAATGACGTTCAAAAGAACATATTTAAAAGTGGAATCAATGTATTTTAATCACGATTGAATTTCAAAAGCTATAGGATGACAGGACAGGATGACACAAAATCAGCTAGAACCTTTCTGGGCTAAAGTGTAGAATAGGTGTTTAGAATAAAGCAAAATTTTGCCGCGGAAGCAAGGATTAGGGCCGATTTTGTTAGTTTTTAGGGTAAAATTTTTGACAACTGTCAACACTGGTTATGCTGAAAAATTAACAGATTAAACATGTGATTTAACGTTTTTATACATTTATGTAATAGAGATATCAATAAATAAATATATTTTTCACAGATATAAGGCTTTTATTACCTCCCAAAGGAAGCAAAAGGTAAAGACTTGTGTGTATGCTGCTCTTTTGCACCAGTTGTTTTGTTAGCTATGTTAGTGCAGTAAAAACAAAAACCGAGTTTGTGGGGCTCTATTACGGTTTTGTTAGCTATGTTAGTGCAGTAAATACCAAAAACGAGTTTGTGGGGCTCTTTTACGGTTTTGTTAGCTATGTTAGTGCAGTAAATACCAAAAACGAGTTTGTGGGGCTCTATTACGGTGTTGTTAGCTATGTTAGTGCAGTAAAAACAAAAACCGAGTTTGTGGGGCTCTATTACGGTTTTGTTAGCTATGTTAGTGCAGTAAATACCAAAAACGAGTTTGTGGGGCTCTATTACGGTTTTGTTAGCTATGTTAGTGCAGTAAAAACAAAAACCGAGTTTGTGGAGCTCTATTACGGTTTTGTTAGCTATGTTAGTGCAGTAAATACCAAAAACGAGTTTGTGGGGCTTTATTTTTAGCCATTTTGACACATTCAGGTTAACATACAAAAACGTCATTTTATTCAATTTTTTTGCAATTTTGACACATTGAGGTTAACCAAAAAAATTCATTTTCTTCAAAAAAACATATTAAAAACACTCTTCCGCGGCCTAATTTGTTTAGGTCATATTTAGGCATAATAAACGATCTCCTAAAAAAAACACGCATTTTCTCTTAAACACCTATTCTACATTCCAGCCCCTTTCTGAATATTTGTTGAAAATAGAAATAGTAAAGAGCTCGGTAAAGAGATTTAAAAATACATATTATTCTTGTGTTTGAAATAATAATTATTTTCAGTGCAAATCTTCCTTATACGCAGACGTTGCAGACTAATAATAAACAACACAGAGCAATGCATGAGCAGACATAATTTAGATTTCAAATTTTCATAAAATATGGAATACTGTTCTATGGAATTCTTTGGTTTAACGTTAATACAAATAATTTATTATAGGTTCTTACATAATCTATAAAATATTTATTTTGCAATTGTAAGTTTTTAAGTTACAAGTTTGTCAAATTGTAATAACTTTTATGAAACACTTGTACTTGTACATAGTGTATTACAAGAACTTGTACTTGTAAGATTGTAACTTGTTGTTTTATGAAACAGGGCCTGGTGTTGAATGGCTACCCAGATAAAAGGTAAGTACCTATATTTTGATAGTTAAATTCTGAACGACGATGATTATCAAGAACATCAGTAAATAAAGACACAAAGGACAATCAAACTCGCAAGCATCACCAGCAGTGCGAGTGTCTCCCAGTCATGTCTTTGTTCGTGTTGTAGAGAAGACCTGAACTGCACGACGCATGTAGATGTGAGGAAGGACGTAGAGGTAGTAAAATCAGTAGATTTTTCAACGTCAGCGCGGACAAAAGCTTTGAGAGCGAATGCGAGTGTTTGAGATTTGCGTAGACTATCTTTGTCTGAGACGCAAGGTCGCTGTCTCCATGCAGATGTGCCCACGCTACAAATAAATTGTTATACGATTTGCCAATGCGTTTCACGTGCTAGTTTCATTATCCTCTCATATCTTTTACACTACATTCAATATTATTTTTAAAATGGATACACTATTGAGGATCCACAATTTCAACGATTCTGGCTGTATTATTCAAAATTTAAAACTGGATTTTAACATAAAAAATTATTAAGCATTAGTAAATCGATATATGCATGTTATGAACTGCTGTGACATCAATTAGCTAAACTAGGAGATTCATTATGATTTAAGGCGCTACACTTGTAAATCCATTCACAATTTGAACGATTCTGGCTAATTTTTATCATTTAATAATCCATATTATACGTTGACTAATGCATAAAAATCGATAATATACATTAGTCGGAAGACGGGAATAGAAATATTTAAACAGTTAATCCATTGACTGCAATAAAATAATTTATGTAAACTCGCATTTTTAGTCATTTTTAGATATTATTTAACAAAATACGGCAAGGTTTTTTGTAAATTTCATTCTATAGCCATACCTATAAGTTAAGTAGGTAGATACATCATTGTAGGTCATCGATTTCAAAACCAAAGTCACAAAATGATTTATTGTAACATGCTTTTTTGCTTTGCATTTGATAGCAAGAGATGGGCCTTAATAATCCAAATTATACATGTTTATTAAGACGATCCCCTACCGCGCCAGAAAACATGGATTTCGCGCGTCACTTTTTTGTTAAATATAATACCTAATCTTAACATATTGTTGTAGATAAAAGTACAATCTATAAAACGCAAGATGCAGAATTTTAAAAAAATTGTTATTTTTTAACACAAATATCTTCCATTTTAAAAAGAAATTTAAAATATTTGATCGGTTATTTCGCAGATCCAAGCTTTGTTGACAACATATTAAAATTTGAAATGAATTCACTTATAAATAAAAGCTGTACAGCGCCGCGCAAAAACCCTCTATTTTACAAATATTGTAGTTTTTTGGGTACCAAATTATATTTTCCCCTCACACATAAATTATTACTAAACAATAAACACTATAAAATAGATTGCGGAAGCAATTAAGAATACTACTTTAACTACTACAGTATTCATCTAAATTATGTAGTTTTAAAAATTTGCAGGTATTTATATTGTACATTTTCATTGTTTATTTTCATTATCAAATATTATTTATTTTAATACCACCGTGTCTGACAACTATCATTGTGTCATTGATAAGACACCTCTAAAAATTATCGTAAAAATGTCTTTAAAATTTATTTTATGGTTATCACTTTTAAAAATTTGTATGAGGGCTACATGGTACATGGCATAATTTTTATAAATAATTACATGTTCCTGTCATATTTGGTGATTTATAAGGTAAAGAATACGGGTCTATAATATTTTCATGTATAGATTACCAAATTTGACCCTCATTGTCACGCGTACTTTTGTTTCTAATTTATTATTGACCGGATAGCTACGTTCGTTATGTGACCAACAGTGGTTCTGACAAATTAGGTTCGAAACTGTATTTAAGAAATACAAGTTGGAAAGATTACGATTTGAGTAAAATGCATTTGGCAAGATTATGGTTATGAATAACTTCGATTTGACAAAAATACGTTTTGTATAAATTCCGTGTTGGATGATTCCAGTTAGGTATAGTTGCGTTTTGTCTAAATTACGGTTTACCTGAAAACGATTTGACAATATTAGTCGAAGTTGTGGTTTGGTCAAATTACGGAATGTGAAATTACAGTTTGTCTAGAATACAGTTTGGCTAAATTACGGGTTGGCATATTTACGGTTTGACAAAATTCCAGTTGAACAAATTACAGTTTGACTAAAATACAGTTTGGCTTCATTATTTTTGGTCAAACTACACTTTGACAAGACTATATTTGTCGCTCTCTGCAACTTCATCTAAGCGAAATTGAAGTCAGAGCAATCTTGTATCGAAAGCTTTGGAGGCAAACAGATGATGCACTCATTCTTGCAATGTTCAAACACAAATATTTAACTGGTTTCCGACCCACGTGTTATTACAAACTGTTTTTGTTTGTGCCACGTAGTTGCAGAGTTCATTGTTACCGGCCAGTATTTTTGTCTGTCTATCTACATAAAGTCAACGGACGAATTTATCTGACGGCGTGGACAATAGCAATTTTATATTGCATTATAATTCATAAAAGTCTAAAATGCCTCCCGGATCAAAAAATGCACCAAAACGTCGTTGAAACAAAAGATATTGCCTGTTCCATGACGTTGTTTGTTAAAAATAGTGTCACAACTCTGATAAGTTTACGTTGAATATTATACAAGATGTATCATAACTTAGAGTACATACGTTGAAGGTATTTTAGTAACTAAAATTGTAATCTAGATATATCTAAGCGGCTATGTTCCATAATTTACCTTTAGATCGACAATATTATGACAAAACGTGTTTGAAAATCCTCCATTTTCTACGAGGCAGATCGTCGGTATAAATTATATGAATACAGTCGCGTAGTGCATCTATTCATCTTCATTATTCAGTTTATAAAACATCGATTTTTACTGTTCTTCAAAATTAAAATAACACATATCTAAATTGACAGTTTTTTTGAAACCCTTCAAAGCAATATTTCCTGTTACTTTATAACGTAATAATAAGCTTACGTGTTCTTTATATTTTATATTTATATTTCTATAACTATATGTTACATTTTAAAAATACTATTCAGTGAGAGCAAGTGACAGAATGAATTTGTATCGGTAGTGACCAGCAGAGACACCTAGGAACACCTATGAACTAATTACAACTTCTGAGCAGGGTTGTCAATGAAAAACGTGGCCAGTCGATAAACCTAATTCTTCTTTAACCGTGGTTCTGTATAATATCATGACGTTTCCGAAACTATGTGTTTGTTTCATCAGGTAACAAATGATAATCATAACAAGCAAATAAATTAATCACCAAAATAAATTATTTTAATTAATGAAGAAAATTAGTAAATAATTAAATTTAATAAACGTCGGAAGTTTATAAATTTTTCTACGCGTTCGTAGGCGTTTTATGAATCTATTAAGTGTGCGTGAGTGGGTGCTATGGTATGCACAATGTTACAAATATATTGTGTGCTAATTATGTAACTTATGTCAACATACTCCATCTACGTAAATGAAAACGTATTAAGTGTGGGAATTTGTTTCATTAACATTCGAATCACAACGCCAAATATGGCTATAGCAAAATATTTCTAAAATATAAATTATAAGGAAGTACTATACACGAATTCAATCCAAATATTATACCAACATGCATATCAATTATAATTTTATATATTACACATTTTATCCTACTTATAGGTTTCCTGCAGATCCAGAAAGAAGGAAAAAAAATTAATAGACTGTAGGTGACAGTGACAGTCCACCCGAAATGATAGCTTTGTGTACCGTGAGTTTCTTATAAATTTACATTCTAAATTAATACAACAAAATCTTGAAGAATTATCATCAAATTACTTGTCAGTATTGAAATTACGTTGGGCTCCAAGATGGCGGATAGCTCTGCTGTCATTTTTATATAATAGTTGATTTCTTAACTAAACGGAGCAATCTGAAGTTGGAATGCTAAATCTGATCATTTTTGATTGGCTGATGCAACACCAGTTTTATACCACACAAACTTTGTAATGTAAAGAAATAAATGTTGTCCATCTTGTCTCGTCTGCTGTTATCAGTGACTGTATCGAGTTAGCCAAAAAAAATCTAGTGATATTTTTTCTCGTATTTACACAACGTAAATATGGCTCAGCGAGACAACTTCAGAATGCTCCTTTTAGTTAAGAAATCAATTATAGGTACTTAGTACTTTACTCGTTCACATTGTGTAAAATACAAAACACAAATAAATTTGTTGAGAAAATTGGAATGAAATGGTGCTGTTGAATAAGCTGCAGTAAAATTTGCAGGTTTTTATTGCAACCACAAACGCCGCATAAAGCGTAGTCAATTGCCCGTACTGTCATTTCTTCTACAAGTCATTTATTTTATAGCCAACTATAATTTAAAAATCACAATGAAATAAAACACCTATTTGAAAACAATATCCATTTAATACAATAACAGTGTCTAAGCGGAAAAAGCTATTAAAAACCCACGCTCAATTTGCCCAGCCAAACATTTCGGCGAATAACAAAACATCAAAAGGGAAACGAACTAGAAGAGAACCTGTGTACGGCACAGAGGTTAGAAAAAATGCAGCCAGTCAAAACAACCAAACCGGATCCAGCAGGCTAAGGAGAAAAGATTCGCGATTTTCATAAAGCCCCGTTCACACAAGGACACAACAACTGCTTGAATTTAAAAAAATATTCCTGCTGAGAATTTAGCAGCGCTGCTAAACTGAATCCTCAATATTCTAAAGCCTGTTTTACATTATACTTGTTTCGTCTAGATTCATGCTGGATTTCTCGTTTGATTTCTATCCGAGATTCGTTCGAGTTTCTTACTTTATTTCCAAACTATTCGTATACAATCGTAATTCTTCAATTTTTTTTCGAAATGGTCCAAGTTAGGCAACTTCAAAATAATAAATAATATTCTTACTTATTCCCACCAGTGACAACTTAAGATTTGGAGGTTAGAATTTATCATGGAAACTGATAAACGTTAACGTGAACAAATCAAAACTTTTAAAGGTTGGTCAAACTAACTCCAGATTGAACTGCGCATGCGTAGACAAATCTAGTATGAATCTCGAATAGAAAAATAGAGCCGGACGTATATTTCTACAGGTAGGTACTAAAAAAAGTATGGAAATCGAACGGAACTCGGATGGGAATTTCTGATTTACATTATACTAGAAATGGCTACGAACTTCTCGGATGAATCTAGAATCTAGACGAAAAAAGTATAATGTAAAACAGGCTTAACTCATTCACAGCTTCAAAACAATGCATTTATTTTTACAGGATTCATAATTATGAAAGAATTATCAAAGAATTCATGTGTGAACTCTATTAAAATGGTAATAAGCACAAATTGCACACTATTTAAAATATTATTACATTTCAATGTCATTGAGTTCGCATAAAATTACTGTCTATTACTACAAATAAATTTATATTTGCAGATAAAAAATTGTAATATAATTTAGTAATGTTTCCTTCAAATGAATAACATTTGAACGTGCTATGCGGTGCCAATCTCTGTGAATTTGTCGGTATGCGCAAGGTTACGCACACAATATGATGAGCGCCAGCACAGGACCGTACCCAGGAGGGCAGATTCCACCAATGTCTTATTATAGAGTCCTTTAGCTCTTGAATTATTGTTGGCTTAAGCTGGATTTATAGATTGCGTAGAGTAAAATTCAAATAGCTAGAACCCTGCGCGAAGTACGAATTCTCGTCTTAGAGAGAGAAGCATAGATGATAAACAAGAGGAAACTACGCTACTGTCTGTTCTACAGAACATCAGCTTCAATATTTGTTATTCTCATGTTGATATTCTGAGTGTTTTGCTTCGTGTAACCCTGTGAATTTTGTAATTGATTGTGATTGAGTTATATTTTAGTTTTGTTTGAAAATTAAGTGAAGTGCAGCGCAGCATATACTCGCTAGCTCCGCTTTTGTAAAACGGACAGTACATGACAAGCTCTGCCTTCTCGCGCAGTCCAGGGTCCTAGCTATTTGAATTTTACTCTAGTAAACACAGTATAGGAATACACAACACAGGAAAACATAGAAACATAGAACCAATTCAGAGATAGCATAGCGTTAGAGTAAAATTCAGATATCTAGGACCCTAAGGTGCGCGAGAAGGCGGAGCTTGTCTATGTACTGTCCGTTTTACAAAAGTGGAGCTAGCGAGTATATGCTACGCTGCACTTAACTTAAATTTAAAAAAAAACTAAAATATAACTCAATCACAATCAATTACAAAATTCACAGCGTTACACGAAGCAAAACACTACGAATGTCAACATGAGAATAACAGATATTGAAATTGATGTTCTGTAGAACAGACAGTAGCGTAGTTTCCTCTTGTTTATCATCTATGCCTCTCTTTCTAAGACGAGAATTCGTACTTCGCGCAGGGTTGAATTTACCTCTACTATAGTAATGACAATTTATTATTATGACAGTTGTAAAAATATTAAGATTTGAGAACGAATAAATATCCTGATTTCATTTGTAATTACTCGTTATATTGAAATAAACAGTTTTTAATTTAATGAGAAAAGGAAAAAAAATTTAATTTAATATCTATTGCGTTTCTGTAGTAAATCACAACCACAGCGCAGTCGCGGTAGGTGTAGTTTATCAAAGAGTACTCACGAAATACAGCGTCCGAGCATAGTAAAACGTAAGAAACACAGCTTCGAAATAAAATATGCCCAATTTCCATGTTTTGCTGTGCTATACTGTGCTATGTCTGTATTCTATAGCTGGATTCAGATATTGCGTAGTAAACACAGGAAAACATAGAAACATAGAACCAATTCAGAGATAGCATAGCGTTACTATAGTAATGACAATTTATTATTATGACAGTTGTAAAAATATTCAGATTTGAGAACAAATTCATTTGTATTAACTCGTTATATTTAAATAAACAGTTCAATTTAATATCTATTGCGTTTCTGTAGTTAATCACAACCACAGCGCAGTCGCGGTAGCTGTAGTTTAACAAAGAGTACTCACAGCGTACATGTCCCAGCATAGTAAAACGTAAGAAACACAGCTTCGAAATAAAACATGCCCAATTTCCATGTTGTGCTGTGCTATGTCTGTATTCTATGAATCAATGCATGCATTCCCGTATGTTCATTTTATATGTTTCGCTGTGCTATGCTATGCTGTGTTTACTACGCAATCTCTGAATCCAGCTTATGGTTTTTAGTAAATTTAATTCTATAGCCATGTAAGCACAACCTATAAGTACATCATTGTAAAATATGAGGCCATCGATTTCAAAACCAAAGTCACAAAATGATTATTGTAACATGCTTTTGTGCTTTGCATTTGATAGCAAGAGATGTGCCTTAAAGCTGGATTCAGAGATTGCGTAGTAAATAGCATAGGAATCGGGAACAGGAATACACCACACAGGAAAACATAGAAACATAGAACCAATTCAGAAATAGCATATCGTTACTATAGTAATGACAATTTATTATTATGACAGTTGTAAAAATATTGAGATTTGAGAACGAATTTCCAATTTACATGTTGTGCTATGCTATGTTGTGCTCTCTCTATGAATCAATGCATGCATTCCCGTATGTTCATTTTCTAGGTTTCGCTGTGCTATGCTATGCTGTGTTTGAATCCAGCTTAATCCTCCTTCGTACAGTCCTGTTAGCCACTTCTCGCTATTCCAAATCCATGACTCAGTGACTGGCAATGACGGTGCCGCATGCTTGTGACGTCACTCGGAATTCCAAGAATGAGCCAGGACAGGACACTCTAACGGACGCTGCTGCAGCTCGATCACTTGCATTCTTAATCACAGGGCACGCGGTAAGTTATAGCCGAGGAAAACCTTATCCGGTGATGTATTGCGACGTTCTCGGCAAACTACACTCAAATGTCTTTTTTATTATTAGTGGACAAGGTACTTTCAAAGAGGTCATAAGGTTTCGATGGCCGGCTAGAATACTTGGTTTGATGTGTTTATTGTATCTGTAGGTACATGACTTTATTTAGTAAAATAGATACTTGCTGTACAGACTTATGGCCTGTCATGCTTCTGAATCTTGGAAAAAAGAAATTCACATAAAACTATCCCAGAGTCAAGAGATTTTTGTCACTATGAACATAAAGCCCTGTTCACACAGGGACACACAGACACATGCGACACACAGGCAACAAAAGCAAAATGAAGAACGTGTGGAACGTTTGTTTGATTTTTTCTGTACTTATATAGAAGCCACAAAATAGCGGCACTTCTATTTCATAAGCAACACACAGTATTTTTGACTGATGCGTGTGTGTGTCCATGTGTGAACAGGGCGTAATGTTTTAGGTCTAAAGCACGAAGTATAATATAAACACAAGAGTGTTAGCAGTAGTGTGATTTGTGGCATTTCTGTTTACCCCGTGTGAGAGAGAAGATCACTACTGGGCCACTGGGCCCATGCGGTATCATCGTGACCGTTGTTTATCGTCATAAAATGTATGCTCCGAGCGGGCCCGTATTTTCTGTCTTGCTCTAGAAGGTAAACAGAAAGGCCACACTTCAGCCACCCTAGTGCCCACTACTGTCTAAACCATTGGTAACTAAAAATGTTTTTTTGTAAATTGAAAAATTTTGCTGTGGCGTCATTACATATTATTCAAATTTCATTAATTATTTTTGGACTATTGATAAAAAATTGGGGTAAATAAAAAATACAGGTCCCAAGTTTTTAACTCTTCTTAAAAAATATTTAATAAAAAAATAATGCAAGTAGTCCATTGAATAAAACCCAAATAAGGCAAAATAATATTCAAGTCTCACAACTTGACAGTTGATAAAATTTACTATCTTTAAATAATATATAAAAAGGTCACAGGATGATAAGAAATTTTTTTTGAATTATTTACACTATTATAGGTTTTGCCCAAGAAGTATAATAAGACAGGAAATGACACTCTGTTGATTTTGTGTGTTTCTAATGTTTCCATGTCACACAATTTTACTACGAAACTACCTATCAAACTGGAAGAGTGAAGATAGTGGCGAGCTGTCACGCTGTCAGTTTAAAATTTAACTAAATACCTTTTACCTCCATTATCTCCTATTATCATATATTTATAAATTTTATTTACCTAGTTTATAATATTATATTTTATTTGACATAATAATAACACGTTATGAATTTATTTTTGCGATTCTGAAACGTCAAAATAATTTTCAAACTATCTAGTCCACAAGTGAATAAATCTTTATTTAAAATTGATGTTAGTGTTAAAAATAATAGTTAAAAACGTCAATATTGAATAAAGAAACTTGTTATAAAATACAAGTTTAATTAAATTTTCATTCATATGCTTCTAACTTCAGACTTTTTTGAAAATTATCGTCTATCCGGTCTTTAAGTAATTGAATGCTGAAATTACGCTCGTTTTACATAGACTCTTATGGCAATTCACTAAATTATGGTTTTGCATGCTTTAAACTATGTGATAAAATGATGAAAAATTCATAGAACTTGTATTAGAATTTTCTATAAACCTTTAAAAATAAGTTCGTGAAGATTTTGTGTCCTTTTTCTAAACCATTTGCAAGTTATTTTAAAAAAATGTAAGCATGCCACGCATTTCTTGATTTGTGAATTAGTAATTATTGTAAAAATATATCACCGCAACTGAATGAATTGCAATATCAGCCAAATGTCTGGGTACGCCACTGCAGGCGTCCCCAACCTCCTTAAACTTTAATCTGTCAAAACGCTCGGTTACTAACCTCAAATAATAAAACCATATTTACCGGGAAAACCAGCAAGGAAAACATGTGCCTAGTTTAAAACGGCACTGGATGCATTAATTCATCTTTCTTCATACAAACAACAGCTCTTTTTGAGTGTTCTAGGAACTTAAGGAAGGAAAACGAATCAAAGAAAAACGTCTGAGCTCTGAGTCAGAGTTTATCAGGCTGACGGGTCACTTGCATCTGTAATTGACTCAACTGAGACTTGGGCCCTGCTTAACATCATCAACATCGTGTTAACGCACACAATGATTTATCTGTGTGTGACGATATGGAATGGTGCCGCTTGAAGAATGCATTCCGTTTAACTGTTTCGTTAATGGCGTCAGTAATGCGCAAGAATGCAAGCGTAATCTTCATAAACTTATCAGGCTCATTTCACACTACTTGAAATTTAAATTCTTTCCTTTGTTCCACATAATATTTGTTATTCACATTAATAATTTCAAAAAGGCATTGACATACATCTTTTCGAAAATGATTATTACCTACCTAACATTAATGTCTCAGAATAAAATGGTACATGTTAATATAGAGATAAAATTATTTGTTACGTTAGTTAAAAAATGTTTTACATAAAACAGAGTACCCAAACATATTTTTTTCTGTCCCAACCGTAAAGATTGGTTTTGAATGGACGTATTGAACAAAGGCATTTCTATATTACGTCTCCATATCATTTTGAACCGTAACATAGAAATGCCTATAATTCAATTTTACAGAATACGGAATAAGTAACCAGTTCCATCCATAATAAACCAGCCATGAGCGGCCCGTTACATTTTCTCCGAATTCCTAGAATACTTCCGATTTTATTATGTCTTCTATTCCTCTCTTCTCCACTACTACGACTGCCTGAAACCAGCCCGAAACTCGTACTTTACCGCATCCTAACAATGCAATGTCATTTAAAAAAAATTGTTTCAAATTTTAAACCTTGCCACTTAAAAAGTTATTGGTCAAGTATTATGCACTAGTAGTGCACTAAAAATAACTCATATCATCTTCTAAAATGACAATATACCAATGTTTATTTTATTAATTTTTTGTACAAGAACTTTAAAGTTGAATATCGGTTAAACGGTACACTTTTGTATAGGTAAATTGAATTAAATCGTCATGAATTTTAGAGACACCTGTATATTTTATGCAGTATCACCTTTACTAAAACTTTTTAGTAGAGACTACGTATAACAGTAGAGTTTTTAAAATTCGTTTCGTTCAAAAATCACAAAAATTGTCAAAAATCAAATTAACATATTTCTAATTTAAAGCAAAATTTTAAAATTCTGCATCGACTATTTTGCAGATTGTACTTTTATCTTCAACAATATCTTTAAATTATTATATTTAAAAAAACAATAATAAACGCTGTGGAGTTTTGGCTGTTTTTTGGCGTGGTAGACGTTCGTCGTAAACTTGAATATGTTTCTGGATTCAAGAATAGTCAGAAACTAGAAACACATCATATACTAAGCAAAAAAGTCATGACGTATTGTTTATGCTAACATATCGTACGTTAAAAATACAGTAACTACTGAAATAAATTAACACCACAAAAGAAATTTAAATAACATCTTTGAGTAAAAGAGCAAACACATCCGGCCGTCTTGTACGCACGTTTGCGGTCAACTTGAACCGGAAGTGAACAATACAGAAATAAATATTTGCGGCCTAGAGTCAGAAGAGCCAATGAATGAAGCGCGAGGCTCATAGTGACTAGCGTCTGCAACGGTGACGTGACGCTAGTCGGGAATAAGTAGCAAGTCTCTCTGCGGCTACGTCACGCGTCCCACGGGACCGAAGACTCTGTAGGAGAAGTATGATAGACGCCGCCTAGATGCATTGGGAGAATTAATTCTTAGGATATGGGAAGATGTTGTTTGCGATACTAAAAAAATAAAATTTTCTATAATGGGCTACTTATGACATTGAAAAAGATATTTCTATTACTATGTACCTAACTAATGTTAAGTCGAAAACAAAATTATGTAAAAATATAAATTTTATTTAAAAAAATCTGATGTGGCCAGCACACGACCTCCCGCCATACTTAATCTATTTTTGTTGCCGGCCGAGAGACTTGAACCACGGAACTCCGGGTTCGTACGTCATCACATGCAGAGATTTTACGGATGATGCCACCTCCCGAGGGTGGTAAAGTTATGCTTACCATCCTGGCCGGCAAGTTAGAGCTCTGTTTATCTTGCAGACCACCACCGCCAAATCTACAAACTTTGAATCCATAGTTACATACGATCATACGCCACGGTTTGATTTATCGGCAGAAAAACGGATTTTCATGCTTGCCAATAGTTTAATGGAAATTTATTACTGAGTAAAGTTCACAAGTTCACTTGATCAGGGGAATATGTATTAGGGCTGGTTTATAATGTAATCAGATACTTCTTCCGTATTCTGTATGATGTGTGATGAGAATGACAAGTGTGTGGTTCATAATAATATCTGTTTGCAGTATAATCATTAACTGTCAGAAACGGATTCGTTACATAGTTGGATCTGCAATGTTTATATTGTAGCGAAATATAAAATGTAAACAAAGATCAACAAAAAGAACAAATAGGACTTGCTTGCTATTTGTTGGGAAAGACTGAAGAGTGAAGTATGTAACAGAGTAGCTTTATCCTCTGAGTACTGCTGACTTCAGTAATATTGTATTTGAATAAAATAATATGTTTGGTAATACATGAAGAGTTTAAATTTTAAATACTGAACTAATTTTTTATATCATATTGTTACATTTTTTATAGCATTAAACCATGGCTACTTGTCTAAAATATAGCCACACTCTTTATACTATAAGGTCCGCCTAGCATATGATAGCGGTCCCCAGTTCGATTCTTAGCACGACCGACAAAAATACCACTGGGACCGAGTGGTTGGATTCCACTATAATAACATCTACCCTTCTGTAATTGGGAGTTAATCCTGTGGAATGGTTACCATCAAAATAAAATATAGTGATACTCCAGAAAGTTTTCTTAAAAGTTGTCGAACCATACTGTTACAGTATAGGTAAACGTTAAATCCAGTGTCATTATGAACCGTAACATAGAAATACCTATAGCTCATGTTAACAGAACACAGAAAAAGTCACCAGTTACATCCATTATAAACCACCGTAAACCACCCTCAGTTATACTTGATTTAATAACTAAACGGACAATCTTGAAGTTGTCTCGCTGTGTAAATACGAGAAAAATATCACTAGATTTTTTTGGCGACAAAATTAAATTTGATCTATCAGCGGGAAAACTCGATACAGGCACTGACAACAGTTGACGAGACAAGATGGAGAACATTTGTTAGTTTACATTACAAAGTGGTGTTACCAATCAAAAACGATCAGTTTTATCATTCCAACTTCAAATTTGTCCGATTAGTTTTTAAATAGAGTATATAGTTATCTTCACTTCCATAACGTTGTTTGTTGCGTAGTGTAGAACATGAGGCGAGAGCAGGGTTGTTCACGTAGTCTACGCGATGTAGATTACGTGTAATTTTACGCGTAGACAAACACGTTATCTACGCATGCAGTATCTGTGTAAACAATAAAACAGTGTAAACAATGTAGACAAAGAATAAATCTCATCGAAAACTAATAAAATTATAGGTTAGATTTTCTGACAATTGAATTATTTACATACTTTACGCAAAGTCTACATTGTCTACATTTTACATAGTTTACGCAAACTTTACGTGTAGACGTAGAAAATAATACTTTACGCGTAGATGAACAACCCTGGGCGAGAGGTAAACACTGACTTCTCCAAGTCACATGACAGTCAATCATTTATGATCACTCGGTATAATTGGGGGTAAATCTGAACATCGGTTTTATGCCTCAGCGCCTGTATTATGCACAAGTGTAATCCGGTATTGATTTCGTCACCATATTGGGACAATTATCAATTATCAGTGCCAATAATTATATGTAATGCAAAGTGAATAATTGAAAACAGAATTATATCAAATTATCAATGCTGGAACTGGTGCCAGTTTTCCTATGAGTAGAAATATTAATTATTATAATTAACCACAGTACAGGTATACGTATACAAAAGCTAATTCCAGTTCTAGATAAAACTACATAATGAAATATTCGCGGAATATATAAATACATCGTAGGTATTGTTATCACCTCTCACATATTTTACTTTTACCAATTCACAGTAAATTTTGGTCATAATTTAGAATAAACACATTTCATATAAAATGAAATATTTCAAAATTTCCAGAAAATCGCATGACACAAATACCACCCAATGAAAGAATTTATTACAATAATAGTAACATGGTTATGTCAAAATTTAGTGAAAATTTTTACCTCTCGCCTCATATTCTATAAGAGAGGTATCGTTATGGGTTAAAATTTTCGAGTACGAGTTTTTTCAGAGTCTCTAGAATACGAATTTACTATTTTCACGACGATGTCTGTGTGTGTGCGTATGGACGTATGTGACGATTTTTCGTCCACGATAACTTAAAAAGTATAAAAATCTTTAATAACCAAATTTCATATTTAAGATTTTAATAAGGATCTTAACATCGAATAAGGTTTTGGTAGAAATCCGCAAACCGAAAGTAATACTTTTGGATCTTGATATAGTTTTCCGTAAATAAATAAATAAATTGGTTGGGATCACTGTTTACATATGGAATGTCATAAATTTACTATTTTTGCCATTGCACAATTTATTAAATTTGTATTTTATTCCATTCAAAGTTAATCAGATATTCATTATACAATTAACAATTCAGTGGTTACAAAAATGTGCTTCTTGAGAAAACTACCCTTAAATTTACGAATTAAGGTAGATTCGCCAATTATTATTACCATGTTCTTAATATTGTCACCTCTTTTAAATCAACTAATTAAGCTTGATAGAAACTGCATGCTCTATTGTGTCTGTCTTCCATGTTGCAATGAACAACATAAATACAAATACAGATACATAAAGTTGATTGTAAATTTCATAATCTATAAATGTGTGTTTAGTGTACCTATGTGTGCTATAAAAAAATTGAAAATTCTTCACTGTATTACAAATTACTGAACAAATATTTCTACTGAATGAGAAAATTGTAAGGTATGTCCAACCAAGCTCATTCCCTTCCAATATTGTATTTTATTAAATTTGACAGTTGACAAAATCTTCACTGAAGTATTTTTTATTGGTATACAGGTCTATTCTATCTGTATTATTATACATAAAATTCTTAAAAGTCTTGATCAATTCTTTTGATATTAGTCTATTTTACACTGAAAAAAACGTGTTCCTTTTATTACACGTACTGTAGCAATATTTGGTACATAATGTGCCATATATATTGTCAGTTTCTGATCTTTTGAAAAAAGGAGAATAATTATTTTTTAGTTTTTTATGGTCCAAAAATTATCTATAATTTAGAGAGTAGATAATATGTTATCGCCTATGTACACGAAGTTGCAAAACATTACAATATCATTTGGTTGTAAAAAAAATTAATTGAAAAAAATTAAATATGTCTTGGCAATAATTGGCGAACCTATCTTATTAAAAAATTATAAATATTTATAAATAAAGACACAAATTATCAATTCTCACACATTACCAAATCCGCTGCAGTAGCACCTATCTCCGCAAGAACTTATCAATTAATTCCCAGCGTAGTCGCAAAAATAAAAGTCTCTTGCACCTCAGACAATCAAACTAACCCTGTGTGCGTCAAGCAACGTGCGAGGGAGAGGCAAGATAGCGACGTCTGCCGTGCGAGAGAGAGGGTTAGGGTAAGAGTTCGGTGATCGTGACGTCAGTACATCGACCTCCAGACGTCTCGACGCTCCGGGTGCAGACGCCTCCCACCCCACCGCCGCCGCCGCAGCCCTCACCCGGAACACACGAAGGATGTGCCATCCGGGATGGTGAAATATTTAAATATAATTAAAACATAAAAGGAATTAAAATTGCTGATGTTTTGAAGGGTTTAAATTTTCGAGTGTGAGTTTTTGGAAGATAAGCACGTTTTAGGATCTCTAGAATACGAATTACACATTTTTGAGATGATGTCTGTATGTGTGTGTGTGTTCGTTCCTGCGATCGTTCGTTTGTATGTTACAATTTTTTCGGAAACGATAACTCCAAAATTATGAAACATTAAAATACCAAATTTTATATCTAAAATTTAAATAGAATTTTCAATAGATCAATTGTATTTTGGTACCAATTCATAAACCGAAAGTAAGACTTATCATATAGATATAAATAAATCATTTATGATACCTAATATGTTTCATTAAATATTAAAAAAAAAAATTTAAAGAATTTTCCGTACCATTTTTAAACTATAGGACAATTAATTTAAATCTACTTTTTTGAAATTCCAGTTTGTTGTTCATGATGTGAAATTTGTTTCCACACAAAAAATTTAAATGATTATTACAGTGATAGGTGATAGTACAGTAGTTGACATATTTTGCTAGCATCTTGGTTTACATTATCATTTACATATTACATGAACATTAAACTATTAAAATGTAAGTAAAACTATTTATTAGATTTGTAGTATAAGCAGAATTAGGTCGTGTACTGGCCACAGCAGATTTTTTTAGAAATGGCGTACCTAATTTACACGTAAGTAAAATAAAAACATTTATAATTCGAAGATGTAGATAATAGTACAGCACACTTATTCGAATGAACTAAGTGGAAATCGAATTGTTTCCAAAACAATCACTTTGAACACCGAGTATTTGCTCTTCTAATCCTTGGTGTACACTCAGTGTACACTGAAGTGTTCTACTACTTCCACTGAGTGCTCTGAATGCACTGAAAAACTGAACAAGACTCGAGCAACTTGTAGTGGTAGTTGTAGTTCTAGTGCCGATTATACGCTTCCAAAATTGAACCGTCAATGCGCACTTTGCATTTGAGGATTATATCATGATTCTGAATCCTGGCTAAAAGAAATTCACTTTGAAGCTATCAATGAATTAAAAATTCTTCTTTTGAAAGAA
The DNA here is from genome assembly GCA_947534325.1 of Agonum fuliginosum. Lineage (NCBI taxonomy): Eukaryota > Metazoa > Arthropoda > Insecta > Coleoptera > Carabidae > Agonum > Agonum fuliginosum. The sequence goes on from OX384029.1 coordinate 688,449, forward strand.
TCATTGAAGAGTCAATTTAGCGGCGCCGCTATTTGACAGGCAATTTTCGTAGAGGGCCGTAATATATAATCGTGCCTGATTTTATCACTTGCCATAAATGACTTTTTGTATTGATTACCTCTCAAAAAGTTCAAAAATGTGCCTATGTTCATCTACACAGAGCTGAGTCAAGAGAAAACCGAACTGGACGATTTCTGAATGCCTAGTGCACACGGATAAACATTTTGACATGTCTCCTGAAAAAAGTTTCCGGAAACTTCATAGTTTTAACGGACCCTATAAAAATGAGGCGTTTTTAGGAAACGTTGGGAAGTGCAACTAACTTCTTATTTATTAAATCGTCAAATGTAACATGTGATCATAAACATATTTATTGTTTTTCTAAAAAAAATATTATATAAAATTAATAAATTATGTTTTTTCAAAACGTCGGTATTTTAAATAAAATAACAGAACTACAGCACTAAACTAAAATTGTCATTCACCAATATAGTTCTTGTGTAGTTTGTTTTAAATGTTATATTAAATCAAAAAATAGAAAATACATTAGGTTTGTACCTAATGACGAAACAAAAATAACCATAAAGGTTTTCGGAGTCATTTTGCCAACTTACAAAATATTATAACCTGATTTTTTTACGATATTACAATATTACGTGTGAATTCATACATTACAAGAAAATACATACAGAGGTTCTGGCGTATAATATTGCAAATCATTGAAAAAATAGCACCAACCTTAGAAGATCTAGCTGTGTCTCCTGTAAATAACAAAAATTATTAGTATTTTTCGTCAAAATAATAATTTCTTTGATATAAAATACCTGTAGATCTGCTGACGAAGCTGTCTGCATATTGGAGGACTTCTTGTACCCCAGTCAATGTTGCCAGACACAATTACAATTAAACGAAACTAATAACTTATTATAAAACTCTCATACTACGAAAGCACATGTTTGTAAACACTTATAACCTTCAAAGTCATATGCAAGAAACACATTCGTAACTCCTGACTGTGTTCACTGATTTTGCCGGGTTTTTTGCACTACGATATAAACAAATCACTCACGAACAATTTTCACTACTTTTTATTATAAATTTATACTATTTACCCGCGAAATTATTGATATTAAAGACACATAAATGCCAATAAACTGATAGGCAGAACGTTTACAATCAAATGACGCTATACGATGCGGTAACTTGTTCAGTTAGGCTCGGAATGGTCAAAATCTTAAAATAAATGGTTTCAATCATATTTGGCGCTGACTTTGAATTTATTTTGATAAAATTATTAATATTATATACTTGAAACTTCATTTTTTGTCCTTAATACCTACATAAATATATCATAATTATTGTTCTGTATATAAATGCATTTTCGGTACTTCATTGATTTAAAATTTGTAACACATTTATATAAATTATTAGTCCAGTGCCATGAAAATTGTTTTTTATGATACTTTGAAAAGGTTCAAGAAACTATCAAAACTTGTATACTTTCTTCAGAATCTCGTAAAGTTTGAAGATTTAATTTAGCGGCGCCGCTATTTGATAGGCGATTCTACCATGATTCTTTCAGGATCCAGAAGCAGTAAAGAATTCTCAAAGAATCCATGTGTGCGCAGAGTTTAAGAAACTATCAAAAATTGTACTCTCTTCAGAATCTCGTTAGATCTTCTTGATTGTGCGAAGGCATCAAGGAATGTAAGTTCTACCTATTACCTCATTATAATTATCGCTAGCAAGTAATTAACTGTTGGTTGCCTGAATCAGTGCACAGCCAATTAAACAATGTTTTTGTTTTGCAGTTACGTTTATGATGACTTTTGTCTACCACTTTAATCGCGAGTGCCGGAAATTTGCACGAGTAATGTAGTACAAGACTTCAGGTCATCGTCATCGATACGTAATTGCTTCGTCATTTCCTCTTCTTGTAAAGTTCAGATCTTCAGAGAGATAATTGTGTTATTAAAATGACAACTTAGGTTTAAATAGTACATTCCAGTTTAACAGCACAAACGATTCTTTCAAGATTTTTTCATGCTTTTGAATCTTGAAAAAAATAAAATCTTTGTTTTAGAGCTATCAATGAATTATAAATTATTCGTTTCCAAGACTTATTGAAGATTCAATTTCTCAAAATTCAGAAGCATGAATCCTTGTGTAAATAGGCTTAAGGGTCCCGTCTCAGTAACAAAATATTGCGTGTTTAGAGGTGTAGCAGTTTCTGCTTTACTCATTGCATATTAAAAATTTGAAGGAAAAACAAGTACTAGATGTTTGTAAAAGAATTCATCTAGGTTTATGCCAGTTAGAATTCTGAAAAAATCTTTGGAATCCATATAAAAAATTTATGAAAAAGTGAGTTTTAAGCAATTTTTTACAAGCTTTATCTTATGATTAAGATTTTTATTAGAAAATGTAACTTAGCATTCTTCGTCTGTAAATAAATTTTTGAAATTTTGATGTATCTGTAAAACATGGTGAGCATTTAAAAAATTGCTGTACCGCTTTTACGTATTTTTAAGTTGAAAAACCATAAGGCCCTGGTTACACGAGGATTCTATGAAGATTCGTTCAAGATTCTGAATCTTGAAAAAAATAAATTCATGGTTTTGAAGCAACCAATAAATTAGAAATTCTTCTTTTCCAAGACTCATGAAGAATCAATTAAGCGGCACTGCGATTTAACAGGTAATTTTCACTAGAATTATTTTCTCCAAGATTCAAAATATTGAAAGATTCTTCACAGAACCCTCGTGTGAACAGAGCCTAAGTGAGTAACGATTAGTACTTGCATCTCTGGAAATATTATTTCAAAGAAATTAAACGTTCATTGTATTTCAGCTTCAGCAATAATTTTCTGGTCTCTTGTTTCATGGAAGAGTCTGTCGCCTGCATTTCCAGAAACAAATAATAATTATTATCTCGTAGAATTATCTGTGAGTTTCTAGTATTGGCTTAAGAATAATTCTATGAATTAGAATGGCAATTGGCAAATGACTTTTCTATTACTTATTATTTTTTACGCTTGTTAATGACGAACCAAAGGATTTGTGATTGCACATGAAATTTTCTTCGTATCAATTAAGAACAAGATACAATATCCGCCACTTGAAACAGGAAATTTTGTATCACTCATGATACAATGACGCATCTAGGTTATGTATTATGTTGCACAAATTTTATGAGTAATAATTATTTTATTTTTGTTCCTTATTTTCCTAACATACCTTTTTTATTCGAAGGAAAATTATATCAATTGGTGTATACATAGTAAAAGTATACATTTATAACAATATTTACTTAAAGTTTAAACTATGTAATACTAATTTATTATGTGTTATTTATAATCTTGTGACAAATAATATTTTGAAATTTTTGTACAAAGAAGAGAAGTACCTATGTTCTTTATTAGGTATATTTATAGTTGTTGTGTTTATTATAATACGTATTAGTTTTTATGTATTTAGGTTGTAAAAGAAGCTTTTATAGCGTGAGACGTAATTTTGAGCAGAGGGCTAAAAACACGTCAAGAACCATAAAAACAAGTTACGCCCGTGGTACATACCCAACTTTATGCACGGTTGAATATTTTCTAATTAATAAAATAATTAAATTATTTGACTGTTGCTAAGATACCAAAAAAATAAATAAATAATGTTATTTAAAAAAAATTCGTATATATCTGTCAAATTATGATATTTATGTGACCGCGCATAAAATAAGTTAATTATGCAATAATTGCATAATCAATACCTAATTAATAGATTTCGCTCTATTTCACACACAATTCTCTTATTTCAAATGCAGATCTGCAGTTATCTGTCATAACCATTGGCGATCATTTAAAAAAATTAATTTACCTTAGACACTAAATTTAAATTAAATATTTATAAAGCTTTCCACAATATAGATTTGTATTTGGGCCCCTAAACAACTTACTATGTAAGGCAATTTTTTTGTACCTAGTTTTCAAGACTCAAGGGTATTGGATTATTTATTTTCATATTTATATATTTACCAGTCTTGCCATATTATGTAATAAAATGATTTTATATTATATGCAGGCATTTAGAAAATGCCTAGGCATTTTAAGGCGTACGACTACCCTAAAATTTTACAGAGATACAGAGGTGTACGCCTTCCATGTTTACTTTAGTTATAATTGAAATATTATGATGCTTGATGCTTTTACATATGAGTGTATCAACAAAGGATGTATATGACTATTTTCACCGCTTCCACTTAAATTTTAAGTGTCACTTAAATGAAAAATATCGAATCGATCTTATGACAGCAATGATATTTCTACGTTTGACATTTTGATGTTGATTTTATTGTTCATTTAAGGGAAACTTAAAATTTAAGTGGAAGCGGTGCAATTGGCCATAAATGTCTCAATTTTATATATTTTGTCTTTCGCCTAGGAATTTTAAGTAAAAATAATTTTAAAATGACATTTTTTCAGTCACTGTAAATAGAAAGAAAAATTTAAAAAGCAAGAAGCCTGCAAGCTAACCTTCCTTTTTCGAATAATTTTCGTTTTACTTAATTTATTTAAAAAATACAGAAGCTATTATGGAAATACTGGAGCCATGTTTACAGTATTTTTCAACCTCGGGCTACTTTCGAGCAGCCGTAGTAGTAGGGAAGAGAGTGAAATTTACAAAAAGTATAATATCGAGAGTATTCTAGGAATTCGAAAAAAGGTAGACGGGTGCGACATACATATTTGCCGTGTGTGCGGTTACTAGTCGTCAAGGAGTATTCACGACTGTCAGTGGAGAACACACCACAGGGACGGTATTTTGTGCAGTGTGTGACTGAAGGCCTAAAGAACGAACAGTAAAACGATGAATCTTTGATGTAACTTGTACTGGCCATGTTACACAAACCACGTGGCCAAGTATTCGGCTGTATATAAAACACCGACACCGAGCCATGTCGCAGTGCAGCACGGCGCGTATTTTATTCAATGTAACGTGCAGTATCGACCGCGGACGCTGTTTTCCGGCGACGGCGCAATGCATGTGCACTTCTTACAGCCCGAGGGCCCTATCCACACACGATTCTTTCAGGATTCTTTCGTGCCCATGCCCCTCATTCCTCAAAACAATCAGATTGAAGCTGTCAATTTGAAATTCTATTGCAAGACTTGTTCAATAGCGTCGAAGCTATTTGGCAGGTAGTTCTCGTCAGGATTATTTTTCTCAAAATTCCGAACCTTGTGTGAATTAATTAATTAAATTTATTTTATTTCATTAATATTAATTATGCAATCTTCAATCCAGTATTTCCAAAAATATGTACTTGCCTAAATATTAATTTTAAAAAATATATATTTCATAATCAGTTGACTTTAATTTATTTTAATAAGAAGGTTTCATATTTTGATTTATTGATAAAAGAATGGACAACTCTCATGGTACAGGAAATGAGATTTTTATCACAATAAACGTACTAGGTCTAAAACATTGGTAACAATTTAAAATACAATTTTTTACTTCCCCGATCTATGTAATAGAGGGAAGTATTGTAATCGTGATTTTTTGACAGTTCGAGATTTTGGTGAATCTTCACGTTTCAGACCCTACTGAACCCAAAAAACATATTTTTTAAAAAAGTCGGTCTGTCGGTCTGTTAGTCTGTTAGTCTGTCTGGATGTTGGATAACTTAAAAACGCGTTGGAATTTTGGACTGAAATTTTATATTTAAGATCTTGAGCCAAAATCTGACTTCAAGTTCGTTAATGAGCTTTATTCAGCCAGTGGTACCAACTTTATAAACAAAACTTTTTTATTTTTATCAAAATACTATCGTGTGTGGTATCAAATTAAAGGTCTTGGGAAAATAATTCTAGTAGAAAAACAAAAATAACATTTAAATGATCGTCAATTGTTTTTTTTTATAAATTATTCAAATTATACCGAGTTTGGTGTCAATTTGAATCGCTCAGGGAGATAAGTTTTTTAAAAATGTAAAAAATGACATTAATACGATTTTCAATTGTTTCTCAAAAAATTACTCAAATTTTTTTATTCAACCAGTGGTACCAACTTTATAAACATTTATCTTATTTTATTTTTATTAAAATACTATCGTGTGTGGTATCAAATTAAAGCTTTAACTGATCGTCAATTTTTTTATCATACATTATTCAAATTATACCGATTTTGGTGTCAATTTAAAGCTCTCGGGGAGATAAGTTTAGTAAAAATGTAAAAAATGACATTTATGCGATAATCAATTATTGTTTCTCAAAAAATTATTCAAATTTGTTCAAGTGTATTATCAAATTAAAGTTTTCTGGAAAAAAATATTAGTCGAAGAATCAATAACAACATTTAAACAATGGTCAGTTGTTTTTACTTTCCGCATTATATTCTATAAGGCTATAAGGTATTGTGACGGGTTAAAATTTTCGAGTGTGAGTTTTTAGGGAATAAGTATCAGATTTTTATGGTATTTAAATTATGCGGAAGTTGGTATCAACTTAAATAGTTTGGGGAAAAATGATAAATTTATTTAAATTTTGCAGAATAAAGCATAAAATTAACGGTGTTACGAAAGTAAGTTATTAAAACTTATAATCGGGGAAGTACTGTGGTGGACACAGCAGATTTTTTTTAAATAAATTGAGAAAGAAAATTTGCTGTGACGTCATTATTTTGTTCAGGAGATATTGAAGCATTATACGTCACATCACATATTATTAAATTTTCATTCATTATTTTTGGGCTTGTTGATAAAAATTTAAAAATACATTTCCCAAAATTGCATCTCTTCTTCAAAAATATTTAATAAAAATAATCATAAAATCTGCCATTTCATATAAAAATACGAATTGATTTAGAATTGGATACTGAAATTTCAAATTTCAAATTTATTTCAATTTAAAATGAATTAAAACCATTTTAAAATAGTAACTGACTAATTTATAAAAATTTTACGAATATAGAAAGTTTCTTGCTTCATATTCACAGACATCTGTTGAGCGGTTGATCCTTATAAAGCGTGTGACATACAATCAAAATAAACTTATTTGTTTACGCAAAAACTAACGTCAAATACACGGAAGTAATAAATAGTTGAATTTTTGAGTAGTGAATAGTAGACAGAAATAGAACTTACGCGATACAATCATATCTAGCTCCATAAATAACTTGAACACATCTCAACGCATATGAATGAACACTGTTACTCGACCATTACTAATGTTCATATTATTCATTATTATTTTTGGGAGCAATAAAAAGATGAATTTTTAAAAAAGAGCGCATAGTTCTGAAAACTCAGATTCAAATCCAGTCAACTGCACAAAAATCTGCCATGTAATATACTCTCCACTAACAACCGTGAATTGAAGGCTGGTTACCACACAAGCGATAAAATATATAAATGATAATAATTGCCTTTAATTATAGTTATGTTTATCGTCAATCATTATGGTACTAATCATGAAGATTATCAGAAGACGCGAAGCCGAGTTTGATAAATAATTGGTTACACAATTTTATCTGCTGGCGCAAATAGTCAAAAAGTAAAAAAATTAAATCTACAAAAATCTGGTATGACATTTTTGAAAATTCTTTATAACTATTATAGTTGTTACCTTTCGCATCATATTCTATAAGGGAGGTATTGTAATGGGTCAAAATTTTCGAGTATGACTTTTTGGTGCATAAGCACATTTCACGTTTCAGGGTATCTAGAATACGAATTTACTATTTTCACGATGATGTCTATGTGTGTGTATGGATGTAGGTCGTATGTGACGATTTTTCGTTAACGATAACTCAAAAAGTATCAAACCTTTAATAACCAAATTTCATATTAAGGTTTTAATAAGGATCTTAACACCTAATAAATAGTAATTTATTATACAAGACGATAAAGAGATCATTTATCGAAAAGTGAAAGATGTTAGTTCACGAGTGACGAAGGAACGAGTGGGCTATCTTTCACGTGTCGATAAAGACTCTTTATCGTCGTGTACAATATATTATTTTATTTTGTACTTAATGTTAATTTGTGTAAAAATATTCTTATTTTACTTAAATTTTATTTTATCTACTCAAATTTTACTTTATCTACTCAAATTTTACTTTATCTACTCAAATTTTACTTTATCTACTCAAATTTTACTTTATCTACTCAAATTTTATTTTATCTACCCTCGATGTTAAAGTAATACTTTATCTACTGAAAATGAACGTATAAAACCAATTTTTAACATTAAGTACAAAATAAAGAAAATTTATCTATGGGTACAGATAATTTTAAATACCATTTGCTGAGTCTGGTAGTATTTAACAATAAAATAAAGTACAACTAATATTCTAGTTATTTTAAATTCTAGTATTGTTGTCCATGATCACTCACTGTCAAAAAATTAGAATTTTTATGACAGTGACATTGTAGACATCTTCTGCATCTTGGTTTACATTATCGTTTACGTATTGCATGAACATGAAACAAATAAATTTGATACCTATGTAAGTAATTATTTATTAGATTAGTAGAATGAGCAGAACTAGAGGTGAGAGATCGTGTGCTGGCCACATCAGATTTTTTTATTTCATTATGGATTATGGTACTGGATTCTTTATGGTCCTTGGATATCGATGAATTAGAAATTCTTTTTTTCCAGGACTCATTGAACGATTGAACCACTGAAGATTCAATCACTGCTATTTGACAGACTATTTCCCTCATAAAATTTAAGCCAATCAGAAGTCTAACATTTCTGAATGTCGTCCAATCAACACAACATAGAATTACACGATAATTTTGCACTAGTGCAAAATTATCGTATTTGGATACGTCGTGGCAATGTGATTCTGACTTGCTGTCAAAGGCAGTTTTTAAATTTTGCTTTATTTTCATGAGAGAAACAGCGTTTGGCTAAATTTTAATCGGGAAATAGTCCTTCGAATAACCCTCGTGCATGTAATTGTCGATAATTGACAATTTGACATGCACTTGGGATATTATTTTATGAAATTTCTCATCAGGATGATTTGTGTCAAAATTCAGTAGCCATGCGAGCCCTCGTGCGAACAGGGCTAATATTTGGCTATATTGTTTTGGTCCGGAGTCGCACATCGTATCGTGTGGTATGATGGCAGGCGTCGGGCCGGCGGCCGGCGAGACGTCGCGACGGAGGGCGTCGATCGATGCGTTCAGCACAGGTGATTTGTGCAGCAAAAGCTCGCGACTGCAACCCTATGTCAACGCGGGTCTTTCTCATCATTTGCACAGCGCAGCCACGCAATATCATCAACACTTGATGGGTTTTTTTTACCGGATATACGTATAAAATTTTATACACCTACCAAACAATATGGAGGTAGCATATCGGTTTTGCTGGTGCTGAATTGCAAAATATTGCAAAACCAATTTTTACGTTATTATTATGTATTTAATTTATTGTAATAATATTCATAATATTAATTAAGGTGGTTAGCTCAGCGGTTCGATTCTCAGCACAACCGACAATAATTCCACTGGGTCCGAGTGGTTGGATTCCACTATATAATATCTACCATACTCTAATTCAGAGATAATAAAAAATAAATAAAAATAAATAATATCATAATTTTATTTATTGGTAAAGTATGGAATAAAGCTGGTCTTACACTTAACCTTTACTAAAAATTAATTCGTAAATACATGATTATTATAATAAGCACTATTCACACGGATTCTTTGCGGATTCTTTCATACTCCTGAACCGTGAAAAAACCGTTACACAAAGTGTGTAATGGTATAATGTTTTTAACCCGATAATTGTCAAAATCTTATTGTAGGTCATGATATGATTTTTTTTAAATTGTGTTTTTTTCTGTAACTACTAGTGCCACGTCAGCGACACTTTAAAACTTTTATATGACTCATTTTGCACATGCTTTCTGCATAAATTTCGGATAAACGATGTAACTTACAATGACAATTATGTTACACCATGAAAATATACCTATTCGTAATTGCCTTGTTCTAAAAATTAGTCTGTAATAATATCAATATATCATTTTGCATTAAATTCATTGTAATTTGATGAATTTTGTTTCCTTTTCTTTCATTTCTACTGCAAATTATGTTTAATTTCAGGTATTCTTATTTAGCATAAGGCAATCTAGGAACTCTACTGATTCTATGAATATATTTATACCTATTTCTTGTTCCTATTTGCAGAAATTTATGCAGATAAAGTGCATAAAAATGACTGTCTGAAAACGGTTTCGAATGCAACCTTAAGATTATCAATGAATTATTTTTACTAAGACTCATTAAAGATTCAATTCAGCGGGCCGCTATTTGACAGTCAATCATCATTATTTTTAGAAGGATTCAGGATTTAATTTATTTTATTCGCTTGATAACAAATATATAAATATCTCATAGTAATGAGGTAGCCTAAGCTCATTTGGATGAAATGCATGATAGATATTATATAGATTCTCTATATCTTGTTGAAGCATTTTTCAGGTAGAACTTAGCTGTCTGTTGTCTGTGTGTGTCGCATCACTTGTCCGCATGACGTGACTTGTGACTTGTGATCGTGAGCGTGACGGCGACGTGACCGTTACGTTACTCGCCACTCGCCGCATGTAACGTGCGATCGAATAACCGCACACACGGGCTTCTCAGGGTTGAAGTTTCAAATTCATTGAAGATAAGTGAAGACAGATTGTCGTTAAGCGGCCCGTCTACGTATTTTACTTTAATTTTTTTCTATTCCACTCTTTTTTCCCGCTACTACGACTGCCTAAAACCAGCCCGAAACTATACTTCATTTCAGCTAAGAAAATAGCAGATGGCACTGCGAATGCCAGTAAGTTTTACACTCACACATTTTATTAGTTCAAAATTTGACGCGATCTTAAATAAATTATGTTTTGTGAATAAAGCTGTCATAGAATAATGTAGTACCTCGATGTAACTATGAAATTCAAAATAAGAAGGTATAAGTAATGTTAACGGAAATGAAAATGTTTGCTAGTGTAAATCTACCTCTCATCTCAACCAATCAGATTCAAGAATATCATTGCCGTATCTAACCCAACGCTGAAATGAAGTATAGTACTTCACCGCATCCTAGCAATGCAATGTCATTTTGAAGTAATGTTTTATCAGCATTTAAGACACTACTTGTAAAAAATTTCAAATTGAAATTTAACGTGAAGAATCATGACTCATTAGTGAATCAATAAATACAAATTATTAATTGCTGTGTGACATCAATTGGCAAAACTTGGAGCTAATTTTTATCATTTAATAATCCATATTATACGTTGATTTATGCACAAAAATAAAAAAATTCTTTTCAAATCGATAATCACGGAAGACGGGTATAGAGAGTGATTTTTTTAAAACAGTTACCTAACCCATTGACTGTAATAATTTATGTAAAACTCACATTTTTAGTAATATATATAGTGGCTTAACACTCCCGTGGCAGTAGCGCCTTTTATCGGAGGGGATCAGTCTCCATATTCTCCACATTCTCTTGCTCTATTTACCCATTCATCTTGCTGCAGTCAGAATCTCAATCCGTGCGGCGATCTGTGGTTTCAACCACAGCGGCAGCGGAGATATTCTTTATGCAACCAGGACTACATTTAAGGTTGTAACACCCGAGTGTGATTGAATGCCAGACCTTGGGCATTTTTAGTTTTACGACAAATCACACATTGTCGCCCGACGGAGACTCGAACCATCGATCTCACGTTGACTGACGTCACAGCACGTTAGCCGGCGATAGCCAGTTAAGACGCTGGACCACGCTGTCGGGTAATATTTAGAAATTATTTAACAAAATACGGTAAGGTTTTTTGTAAATTTCATTCTGTAGCCATGTAAGCACAACCTATAAGTACATCATTGTAAAATATTTAGAAATTATTTAACAAAATACCGGAAGTTGTTTTGTAAATTTAATTCTATAGCCGTGTGCGCACAAACTTTTAAATACACCATTGTAAAATATGAGATCATAGATTTCAAAACCAAAGACACAAAATAACTTATTGTAACATGCTTCCTTGCAAAGAATTTTCTAACCAAATATGAAATGAAATGTCAGATTTGTTTATTATTACTTTTGACGATAAAATTAAGTATCATCAATAGACACAAAATAATATTTCTCATGTTATTTATTACTAATTTATTTATAGAAACATACATTTTTGATATTTAAATTAATTGCAATTAAAATGAACCTAGCCACCAAGTAATAACTTTTGAAGGCGAAACAAATAAAGAATTCGAAGGAAAATAAAGCAAGTCGCTAACAATAAGCATTATTTCACAATTTAAAAATGCATCTCGAGTATAATAAACAGGATTTGCATAAAAATAAATCGCGCAGACAAAATAACATAAATATTATTAAATAGTCATTATACACAAAAGCAATATATTCAAATGACAGCGTTACCATCTTAACATAAAAATGAAAAAATACAAGAGGCAGACAAAAGTTCACTAACACGATAAAGAAATTCTCCGTAGAGGATACAAGGTCACTGCGTATAGCTTGACAGTTTGCTCCTGACAATTGACTTTTGGAAATACAAGATTATTCGCAGAAAATATGTCACAGCTATTTTAAGATGATTTCATTTCTCAATGAAAAATACACACCATCGACATATTGACAGACAAGAGAGGTTGTGAATTTTAACTTGTATTGTATTGTTAAAACAATACCTAAAAAAAGTGGCATAGAGGACAACTTTAAGCTATGCGTAAATAATTTGATTATAATGCAACCACCTTAATGTTAGCATTCATTTCTCTTTTAAATAAGTATTTAAAAACAATTACATTTACCTTGATAACTATACTATAATGTAATAAAGTTACGTAACAATTTGTAATAATAAAATTTGAATGAATGAAAATGAATTAACAATTATATAAATTAAATACAGTAGGTATGGTACAAAAGCATCATCAGTTTATAAATAATATTTTACAATAAATTGACGTCTGTTTGTGCGTTTGGTATGTGTATTATAACAAGCAACATTCATAAATTTAGTATAAAAGGGAATGGGTACACTAGAAAATAAAATTCTAGAATATTCATACACAGGAAAATGCATACCTACGCAAGAAGATTCAAATCTAGGAAATTTATACGTAAAAAATACTTGCATTAAAAGATTCATTCATTGGAAAATTTAAATTTAGAATTTTTTATTTACCATAAAAAAATTATAGTCAAAACCAATTATGTGGGACAATTAAAACTAATTTGTGTATCTTCTTTGTGTTAAGAGCATTCTGTACAGGAAGAATGTACACGTTGAAGCATTTTACACTCATACACCTCATCGACACATGGTTGCACATTTTAACAAAAACAAATTTTTATATGGTAGATAAGGGATAAAACTTCGTTCTATTAGTGCAAATTTTTTTTTCAGCACGTTCAACGGTCGAAATTACTTACTTTCAACCGCTTGCAGGCGTTTAGAAGCACCTACAGATTTTTCTTTATATTTCGCAGAACATGATATTTTAAACTTGAATCATGTAGTTTAAAGTTTAATCTACGTTGGGGTAGTGTTATTTTTTATAAAAAACTTTCTGATTTCGAGAAAATTAGAAGTAAAAAATGTGAATTTTTGTAGTTTTCTTTATTTTATAAACTAAAACTTCGGTACAAAACAGAAAAAATGGCACTAATAAAACGAAGTTTTATCCCTTGTCTAACATATAAAAATTTGTTTTTGTTAAAATGTGCAACCATGTGTCGATGAGGTGTATGCGTGTAAAGTGCTTTTTACGTGTACAGAATGCTCTTAATGTGACAAACTAGTTTTCTAGATTTGCATCTTTCTGTATTGCATCTTAGTTGCACTTTAGTTGAATCTAAAATTCTAGATTTGCATTTTCCTGTGAATGAGTCTTATAATGCAGGTATTCTATTACGTATAAATTTCTTCCTATATTTATATAATTATATTTCTTTTTAATTTAATTAAAATAACGAAACCATTTGTGCTAATAAAATAAAACCCATGCTACAACACTACACTACAGAGTGTGGATGATATAAAGCAGGAGCAGGCTTGGCTATGGATTGACTGGTCTGGGTAGCGTCGCGACGCCCAGCCAACGCGATCATGAATGTGGGCAGGTCGCCGACCTAGACGTCTGGCCCAGGGTCGCGGCCACGCGGGGGGCGGCGCCGCGAGGGGGCCCAGACAGAGTGGTGGGGACACAAGTGTTCAATAACACTAACACCGCCCAGTCGAAGACTACATTTATATTATTCATATTTATAACAATCAAAAAACTGGTACAAGCAATTATTATTATTTATTTAACGATGATAATCTAAATTATTTAATTAATTACTTGTCGAAATCATCAAATGGACATGGTGCTGCCATCTACCATCTACACCGGGAACTACAATCGAGCAAACAGTCACGCTCCAAACGATATACACACTTTTTTACTGCCGCGCTATATTTTCATTTAATTATTAATTATTATTCCAAATCCCTATTGACGGCTGATAACCGCACACGCGGTGTGGTGGAGAACCCAACGATAACAAGTGCTCAATAACACAAAGTATGACAAAATTAATTTTATAAATATTTATAATAATTTTTAAACTTGTATAAATGTACAACAAATCAGAAATTAAACAAAATTAATTAATTTATTCAATTAGTTACACATTGAAATCATCAAATAGACATCGTGCTGCCATCTATTATGAATGCAGTGAACTACGATCGAAGCAAACGAAAGTAGCGCCAAACGATGTTTCATTTCCTGCCATTTAATTTGTAATAATAATTATTATTATTTCAGTTAACCGGTACAACAATCTCTCATGTGGTGTAAAATTTACACACAGTAAATTATTTATCTATACCGGTGACTCACAAGTTAAAAACTTATATACATCGATACCCATCGGTATTACTTAATTTGAATTCTGGGGAGGTATTTCTAGATTCATTAATTTTAGAATAAATTTCTTTAAGTTCTTGTTCATGTATGTATTGATTGCAGATTGCATAGATGATGTATAATATTAGGCGGCGTAGATCGAGTATGGGTAAATGTTGAATGTTTGTAAAGATTTTTTGTTTTAAAGGGTTCGTGCCAACTCTATCTTAGGGAAATGGCATGATTTTATGTATGTATATAAGTATACAAATCACAAACGAAACAAAATAATTAAATGTATTCAATAAAACGCACATTGAAATCCTCAAATAGACATGGTGCTGCCATCTACAATGAACGCAGTGAACTACGATCAAAACAAAGTACTTCCTGACGCGCTAAATTTTGATTCTATTATTATTCAGTTTTACTCGTACAATATTCTTCAGGTATTCAGTTTCAGTGGTTGTAAAATTAATGGCTGGTAACCACACACACGTTGAATTCTTTATCTATAACGTGACGTTACCTAGCAACGAACTTATAGGATAGCTTCTATTGGTCAAAAGCCAGTTAGTGAGTAATGCGTCACAGTATTCACTGCGACAATAATTATTGTAGAAGAATATCCGGCCGTTTGGCTGAATATAATAATAATCACTCACAAATAATAGCATATAAAAAATGAAATAAAAATGACTTACCTTACTGAAGTACCCGACAGTGTGGCACCCTTCGGAATCGACAATAGTCATGACGTAGAACAAAAACGGCTCCACGTCATAATACAGCGTTTTATGGTCCAAGAAAAACTTAGCTAGCAGGCACAAATTCTGACAATATTGTTTATACCTCTTTCCGTCCACCTCCCACACCCCTATTTTGTCTTTTCTGTAAACTTCTTCACCCGGGGGGTGCCGCCAAACGCACTTAGTCACATGTCTTTGTAGAATAGTCCGCGATTTCATGTACCTGAGGCAATATTCACAGAGATAGAGCTTGGGTAAGCGCGCGTAGTCCTCCGGGTACGGACTTTGGTACCAAACCTCCATCTCGAACTTGCCCATCTCGATGTATTTGGTACCTTTCGTGTACGGCAAGGTTTTGAGGTCTTCTTCGATTTTTTCGCTGCCGAACGCCTGAGCGTCGCGAAATAATTTCAAATCGTATTCGGACGCGATATTTGACAAATCAGGCTCGTGACTTTTGTCCGCTATGATGTCTTTGTCGTTTTCTAGTGGCTCGGGTTTGAATTTCGAACGGGTGTCTTTGATTTTTTGTAAAAATAGTTTCTGTTCGGGGGTTGCGTGCGTTTTGGGCGACTTTTTTTGGATTTCTAACGCCTTTTTTCGATTGTCGTCTCGTTTTTTACGTTCAGAATATTGATCTTTGCACATTTGTGGTGTTACGTTGTGGAAAAGTGGACATGCTTCAACTGTGAAATGTTTATCTTGTTTTCCGCCCAGGTGACCGATGCTGTCGCAGCTTTCTAGCGGGCATTTTCGTTCTTCGATGATAGTTGATTCAGATCCTCGAGATTTAGCATCGTTTCTTTTGTTTTTCGTTTTGCCTTTAGTTGAAACCGGTGCTCGTTTGACTGGACTTCGACTTAAAGACCGTTTAGTGCTTTCAGTGTCTGAATCAGTGTCGCTGAAGGTTGTTTTACCCATTACATGTTTAGACTTGCGCGTACTGGCCGAGCGGGTTAATTTTCTTGTAGTAGCGACTGCTTTGCCTGATTCGACGTCACTATCGGACGCCTCTTTGCTCAATTTTGGCGTTGTGCGCTGTGCAGATTTTTTCAACGGTGCTGATTTTCTTTTTGCAGCTTCTGAATCGTCAGCGCTTGAGTCTGAATCCGAGCTTGAGCTGCTGTCTGATGATTCACTCGCTGTTGAGCTGGCAGAACTGACTGTCGGTTTTGATTTAATAGTTTTCTTCTCTTCTTTGGGTGCTGGTTTAACTTTTTCTGTCGATTTAGGTTTCTCTATCGTTCTGGGAGAAGCTTTCGGTCTAGGTTTAGGCGCGGGAACAACTTTCGCGTGACTTTTCATAGCAACAAGTTTGGAACTTGCTGGTGAGTCTGATTCGGAGCTATTTTCCGGAGAAAATATGCTTTTCTTCTTGGGTTTTGTGTCTTTTTTAGCAGGTTTAGGGTCACTTTTAGGGGGTGTTTTGGTAGTTTTGTTTACTGCGGCTGGTTTAGCAGCTTTTGTAGGTGCTGGTACAGGTTTCGGTGTAACAGTGGCAGAATTTTTAGGTTTCGCGGTCGGTTTTCTTTTCGGTGCCGGTTTTGAGACATTTTTCGATGAGGAATCGTCTTCTTCTGATGAGTATATTAAACTGTTTTTGTTCTTGTGTGTTTTATTTGGTTGTTTTGTTGGTTTGGAAGCGTTTTTGTCGTCGGATTTGTTTGTGCTAGATTTGGTTGCACTGTCGGTGCTTTTTCGTTGGTTAAGTTTAACAGGCGCACTCTTTTTGGTCTCATTGCTAGGCGGTTGTTTTTGTGTGGATCTAGAAGCGTCTTGAGAGCTCGAGGAATCGCTATCACTCGACGATGAGGAGTCTGAACCACTGGAGGAAGAACTACTTGATGAACTGTCAGACGACGAGCCTGATGATGATTCTGATGTGCTTCTACTTGGAACCTAAATAAAACTTTAGTCAAATTCAGCAAATAAATATATTTTATGTACTAACCCGCCGTTTTGGTGTCATTTTTAACTATTTTAACCTTATTCACAAATACTTCAAACTAAAACTAAACAACATTTAACTGTCATTCATATGTAGGTGAAAACATGTGCTACTTTATCGACTCGATTTGAAAAATAGCGGGAAGTTTTTATTGATGTTCTTGGGTACATAAATATATTAAAATTTATTCTTCACTTGATTATCACATATTATTTCAAAAAAATGATTATATCATACTTATTTATCTGCAGATTTTTTAGCTTTCGGCACCTGGAAAAAATACGTTACATTAATTCACATTCTTACAAATATTTATTTATATTATGTCCTGTTCACACAAGGATTCTTTGACGATCATATCATGCTTCTGAATCATGGTGAAAATTATCTGTCAAATAGCAGCGCCGCTAAAATCGACGTATAAAATCTCGGTGCCAACACATGGGGCTACGGCGTCTAAAGTCATGGCGTATAAAGCCCTGTTTACATATAGACACACAGGCAACAAAAGCAAAAAGAAGAACTTGTGGAACGTTTGTAGCCTCAAAATTGAATTTTATCTTTACTTACATAGAAGCCACAAATTAGCGGCGCCTCTATTTCACAAGCAATACATACAGTATTTCTTACTGTTGCGTGTGTTTGTCTTCTATTTGTCCATGTGTGAACAGGGCTTAATATCTATCCCCATCACAGGGTGCACTGCGTATAATTTTTTCGTGTCTAAAAGCAATGAGGGCTACTCTTTCTGTGGATCTAGAGGTCCTACCAAAACCGAATATGTGGGATTTAAGAAGGGTATTGTGTTCTTTATTTAATTCAGTTCAATCAGAGTTTCTACCAAAACTGTGGGACTCATGAGGGGTGTGAGGTTCTTTATTAAATTCAGTTAATTCATAGTTTCTACCAAAACCGAGTGACAAGACTGATGAACACTCGCTTCAAAAGCATGAAAGAATATTTAAAAAATCCGTGGGTGAACAGGGCTTTACTTACAAGTTTCAACGATTTCAATGTGCCAGGCATTCCATATTTCTTAGTGTTATTATTATTAACTGAATTTATTTTCGGAGCTGCAGTTGTACTTTTATTCTGGAAAGACGAGCTTCTTTTTAATTGTGCTGGAGGGCGAACAGGTTCCTTGTTCTCATAACTTCTGTTCAGAGCGGTAGATCTTGATGTTGACATATCACTGACAGAATTTCTTCTGCTTAAAGATTTAACTGTTGGAATCGATGTATTCGAAGGAATTTTAGATAAATTGGATCCAGATTTATTTAAATTTGGAGTTGAACCAGACGTGTTCTTCGGCGATAAAGAATAATTCATGCATACGTTACTAAAAACAATTTCAATATAAAAAAGAGCATCAATTTTGTAAACATTTTAGTACCTGATATCGCCTGTACTTGCTGGTCTTGATAAAGGAGAAACTGGAAAGCCAAAATGTCGTTTACTAACTGGTGTTCCATGATTTTGATCGTGTTTGTCCGTTCCTTGCATTTTAGTCACATCTGGCGTAGATTGTGCAATTGGTGGTTTTATTTTGTGTTCCTAAATATTGTAAAAAATATAAATAATGTACTACAAACAAAATAATTTATTCTTACATTAGGCGTACTCGTCTTTTTAATATGAAATGAGTTATGCAGCGATTGCTTCGGTGGTGTTGTATTTGTCAGAATGAGTTTGGGCGCCACACCTAAATCAAAATATTGTTATTTAAGAGGGAAACCGGTCATTAAATGCGCTCGAATTACATTGTTGAATAATCTCGACAGGAACTGAAATATCATATATTTGCACAACGTCGAAGTTCTACTAAATTTTATCTTTTTAATGCACATTAGATTATCTATTAGGTATTTAATATGAATTGGAAAATCGCAATCTTAATATATTATACAATTTTGGTGTATACTTAAATTTCTTTACCCACTTTGTATTTTAAATGATAGATAAAACGTAAATCTATTGATCTACGTCGTATATTTTTGAAAATTTTGCTACGAGCGATTAGAAGCAACAATTAATTTGAGCAAAAAATTTGTTCGTAATTAAATGCAACTTTTTACAGTATAATTGAATCTGAAAAATTAAGACAGGAGCTCAATAGAGACATGTTTACTCTCCTATTTTTAAAAATCATGAATTTGGTAAAATCAAATAAAATTGTATTTTTCTGCCTTAATTCAAATAGTTAATCAATAAAGTAAAATGGAATTTAACGCTGAAGTGCAAAAATATGAAATTTTAATTCTTGTTATGATTTTTCAACAATGTAATTCGAACGCTTTTGATTATTATTATTTATTGTATTTTCGTACTTACTTTTTCTGTTTTTGGCCATGTTCGTTAGCGGTATCAAAGCCTTAAGCGGGCCTTTAGCAGTAACTTTTTCTTTTTCATTTTTAACTTTCAGGTTTTTGTCAAGTTTAACTGGAGCAACTGGTTGCGGTTTTAATTTCGGTACAACTAATTTGTTTTCCTGTTTACCGAACGAAACTCGACTTCTGTCACTGACTCGACTGTCAGATTTGGATCTTTGTAGTTTGTTTCGAGGTTTATCTTCTTCTTGATTGGGAGTATTACGTGCAGCAGGGTTTTCGATGTTTAAAGCTAGAGCTAAGCTATTTAATAAATTTTCTCCTAATTGCCTTTGATCTACTACAGCTCCACTGCTGTTTAGTATAGCTGTTAAGTTATTCAGCAAGTCTTTTGCATTTTTTACATCATTATTGTCGGCTTTATCTGAATTCTCAATTGGAGTATTATTAATATTTTCTTCAACGTTATTATCTATTTCGGAATGGTTACTATTATTTTCTATTGCTTCAGCATTATTACATTCACTTTCATTCTCATTTTTATCAGGTGCAGTTTTAACGTCCCTATTTAATTCAGTTTGATCATCATCTTTAATTTTTTCTTCGTCATCATCAACAAATACTACGTCATCATCTACCCAAGGTGGAGAGCATTCCGATATATCTTCATCATCTACAAATTTATAATTTGTTTTAGTATAATCTTTATTATTCTTTATTATAGTTATTTTATTTAGGTATTAAGGGCAACTTGTTAATATTCTGTCTTTGTTTAACACACACTTTTCATTTATTGTAATAGTTAGAGGGCGTGGCTTAAACTGCCAATTACAAACTAATGTTGTCAAACTGATGTTTACAATTCGAAATTTCAGATACATTTATCCGAAAATAGAAGCAATTTAATAATTATTTTAAGTAATAATAGAGTGAGCACAAATGCTTTTAATATTGTCATCAAGTTAAGAACCCTTTTTTTAAATTATTTAATTGACAGAACCTGTTGCGCCAAATCGAGTAAAATTGTAACTAAAATTTTACATTTGAATCATAGGATCATTTGTGACGTCACGAGCGTGTCAAGAATATTTGAAAATACTATAAAGTTACTTACAGAACAACTTAAGTGGTACAATAATTAAAATATATTACAAACTTATGGATGACTGCTATCCTGCATTTTTATTTATAAAACATTGATCAGTCGCTTAGTCTCATTGTTTTTAATTTAATCTCGAGTAATTCAACTTACATATTAGAATGTGGTACTTACTTAAATCTAATGCAGCAGCAGACGTGCGAAAAACTTCAGCTAGTTGAGTGGCTTCTAAAAATACTGAATCATCCTGTACAAATAAAAATTAAAATCCCAAATGATACAACGCTTAGTAAATATAAAACTTACATAACAATTCTCCGAAAACCTCAATTTTCTATCCGTGTAATTGAAACCAGCAAAACTATTATTCAACTTGGTAGATTTTGATGTGCCAGCAGCAGACAAAAAATTGTTAGAACATTTGCGAGCGCTCAAACATTTTCCTGGCTCAAAACTTTTGACTTGAGAACTATCGTTAATAAACGCTTTATCAAACTGATTATCACTTTCGCTGTCTTTTGAGGCCAAACTAGAGACACTAGGAATAATACTCGAAATTTCACCAATGCCTAAACTCGCGGCATTGAATGAGTTTGCATTAAAACTGCCTTCAATAGACGATTTTGTAGATAACCTCTCAACAGTCAAATGATCAATAAACGCATTATTAAGCGCATTACTTGCTGAGCAGCTACTATAATCTGTTAAATTCTTGCTATCATCTTGCGGAATATTTAAAAGTACTTTATTAGTCTCTATTTCATCGGGTGAATCCGGTAGAGGTAAATTACAAGCTAAACTTATCGACACCGATAAATCATCATTGTTTAGGACGGAATCGCTTAAAATCTGCAGAGAAGTATCAGGCGTGTTGCATTCTACACTCAGGTTGTGCAGCTCTGCAATAACTGGAAGCTCATTCGGCGAGGCATTTTGAATATACAGCGGGCATGCCGACAATTTCTTGAATTTTTTTGATTTTGTTGGAGTTTGTAGTGGTGATATCAGATGCCCGATGTTTTCTTTATTTTCTGTACTGAATGCGATGTTGTTATTAAATGATTTATTGCTGTTACATTCAAATGGATCATCTTTATTTGCAATTGTTCGTAACACTTTATCGAAAGGGTTATTTGTGGCATCTGATAACCTCGGAGCAGCAAATTTAGGGGCAGGTATTAATGGCGAAGAAATTTTGTAGCATGTATCATTATTGAAATCAATTAAACTGGTCTCATCCATTATTTACAGCAACTGTAATAAAATATTAATATAAGTATACCGAGTGTAGACTTTTTTGACGTATAAGAAAAACAATTTTTATTTCGTTTTTACTTATTGATTTTAGAGCCAAACTGTAAATACAAAAGTCTACACCCGGTAGGTATATCTGACATAATGTATTCAGTATAAAACAGGTTCAATCAAATCTAACGAAAGATATTTCGTAAAACTAGCATGTTCAAATTTTAACTACACCTAATTTTAAGTAAATCAAGTTAAATAAAGTAAATATTTGTTAATTTTTTTAAATGTTATTGCCTATCATTCAAAATAATAAGCTGTAATACCGGTACATTGTTTATTGTTAAATTAAGTATAAGCATTTTTACTTACATTGTGATAACATGAAATAAATAAAACGTAATGTCTCCTAATTATCTTGAAGTATTAAAAGTATATCACACAGTTACAAATATTTATTCTTTTCTTAAAACACTACCTGTAATCAACTGACATTCACTGACAAGACATTTCAGTTTTCAAATGAATAATAACAAAAATACCCTACTTTACCGACAGTACACATTTGAATGGTGTTATTCATAGGGGCAATCAATCAGCAATATGCAAGTTCTGAGATAATTGTGTTTTTGTATAAATTGAATATATTTAAAATTTTAGTAAATTCCTTATATTTATATATTAACATATGAGAAGGTTGTGTAGGGCCACAACAAATCGAATATTTTTGATCCGATTCCGTAAAAATTGTGCGTTGATTACCTTCTGCATAACACCGTCCATTATTTCATTTCAGTAATTTTTTCCACAGTTGTCACCTTGTGACGTCTAACCTAACCTAATCAATTTGAAGTTACTCCACGTGAGAAATTGAAATTGTGTACTTTATTAAAAGATGGGTAGAAAAGCGAAATTTATAGAAGAAACACAAGAACGACGAGGGCCAGGAAAAAAGGCAAGAAAACAAAAAGATCCAGTTATTCCTAAAAGTTTACAAGGTAATTTATAAATTAAAATATTAATAAAATACAATATTAATCACTTATAATTTTACAGAAAGCAAGACCGAAAAGAGTTTAAGTCACAGACAAGTTCAAAGAGTTAAAAATCGTTTGAAAAAACAGCAAGCCGTGAAGCAAAAACAATCGATAGCGAAACAAAAACAACCGCCAACCAAAAAACAAAAGACGAACGCAGTTAAAAAAGGTTACCAAAGTGAATCTGATGATTCAGATGACGCAGAAAACTCATCAGATGATAGTAATATTGACGAGGAAGAAGAATTTGATGATACTGCGGGCACAACAGAATTTACAGACGACAACAGTTCGTGGCTGAAATTAAAAACAAAGCCTGCACCTAGCAAACAAAAGACTAACGATGATGATGAAGAAGAGTCATCCGATGATGAAGAAGCGGAATCAGATGATGAAGAAGAGGATGAGGAACCAGAGGCTGAATCTGAAGATGATGAGTGCCAAGTTGGCACGTTAGACGACGTAGAAGAAGATGATAATGATGAGTATAACACAACAGATGCAGATTCTGATGAAAATGAGGAACAAAATGATGATGACGAGCTTTTACCTATTGAAAAAGCTAACATAAAGCTCAAGAAAAAGCAAGAACATGAAAAACAACTAGCTGATGAGGAAATGAAACTTAATATTTCGAGCCAGGACATATTTTCTTTTCCTACAGAGGACGAGGAAGAGCAAGAAACGTTGAGTCTGCAAGATATTCAACAAAGAATACGCGACGTAGTAATTGTTTTATCTGATTTTAAAAAATTGCGCGAAGTTAACAGAGCTCGATCAGACTACATAGACTTATTACGAAGCGATCTATGCACATATTACAGCTACAATGAATTTTTAATGGAACGACTGATGCAATTATTCTCATTATCCGAACTGTTAGAATTTTTAGAAGCTAGTGAAGTCCAAAGACCGCTAACCATCCGAACAAACAGTTTAAAAACACGTCGTCGGGATTTGGCGCAAGCTCTAATCAACAGGGGGGTAAATTTGGACCCAGTCGGCAAATGGACCAAAGTTGGGCTTGTAATCTATTCTTCACAAGTACCAGTAGGCGCAACGCCAGAATACTTAGCAGGACATTATCTGATTCAGGGAGCATCTAGTTTTTTGCCTGTCATGGCGTTAGCCCCTCAAGAAAACGAAAGAATTTTGGACATGTGTTCTGCCCCGGGCGGAAAATCAAGTCACATCGCCGCGGTTATGAAAAACACCGGAGTTTTATTTTCAAATGACGTAAACAAAGATCGAATTAAAGCTATTGTGGGCAATTTTCACCGATTGGGAATTTTAAATTCTGTTATTTGTTCGCATGATGGTCGCCAATTTCCTAAAGTAATGTCAGGTTTTGACCGGGTCTTATTAGACGCTCCCTGTTCAGGAGCTGGAGTTATTTCCAAAGACCCGAGCGTTAAAACCAGCAAAGATAAAACCGATATACAACGTTGTTTCACTTTGCAATCGCAATTAATCCTTGCTGCAATCGATTGCGTCAACGCAAAGTCGCCTACTGGTGGTTATATCGTCTATTCAACTTGTTCTATTCTACCAGAAGAAAACGAATGGGTTATCAATTATGCTTTGAAGAAAAGAAACGTCAAACTTGTTTCCACTGGACTAGAATTTGGAACAGAAGGTTTTGTTAATTACAGGCAACATAGATTCCATCCAACAATGAATTTGACCAGACGGTTTTATCCGCATACTCATAATATGGACGGATTTTTTGTTGCTAAACTCAAAAAGTTTTCTAACAATATTCCTAAATCTGCAGATGCAGAAGAAGAAATTGAAGATACTATTTTAGAAGATGCCATAAGTGAGGACTCTCCAAAAGAAAAGAAAAATAGTAAACGCAAAAATACCGACATCAATAATGAGAAAGATGCTAAGAAAATTAAAACAAATAAACAAAATGGTTTTCATGAGACTAGCAATGAAAACAAACCTGAAGTAAATAAAAAACAAAATTTTGTCAGTATCAAGCAAAATAAGAAAAAAGATGCACAAGAAAAGATTAAAAATAAAGATACAAGTAAAAGCAATAAAATTAAAACTAAACAGACAGTTAAAAAACAAATAAAAGAAAGTGATAATGAAAAAAGCAGTTTAAATACTTCAAGTTCTAACAATGCTCAAAATATTCATAGTAAAATTAGTAATAAAAATAAGCAAAAGAATAAGAAACAAAATATTGTTAAAAATAAATTAGAGAATTCCAATTCCACCAATGAGCAAAATAATGAGAATAAAATAAATAATAAAAATAAACAGAAGAATAAGAAACAAAACAAACAGAAAAGTAATGAAGAAAACAACTTGAATAATACTAATTCTAGCATCGAGCAAAATAATGATAATAAAATTAGTAAAAAAAATAAACAGAAGAATAAGAAACAAAATAAACAACAAAGTACTGCAGAAAATAAATTAAATAATTCTAATTCTAGCAATATGCAAAATAATGAGAATAAAAATAAACAAAAGAAGAAACAAAATAAACAGAACAGTTTAAATAATTCCAACTCTAGCATTGACCAAAATACCAAAACTACTCCATCAAAGAAAAACAAAAAATTAAAACAGAAACTTAATGAAAAGTTAGAAGCAAAGAAACAAAAGCTTCAGAAACCAGATAAAGTAATAAAAGATGATAGTAAACAAAAGTCAAACTCACCGAAACAAAAGAAACAACCGAACAATATTTCAATTTCTAAAACTGTGAATGGAAATGAGAAGAGTAAAGATTCGCCCAATAAGAAAAATAAAATGGATAAAATGCAGAACATTAAAAATAAAATAAAAAATGTAGATGATGTTCCACAGGAGGTAGCATTAAAAATAAAGAATAAATTACAAAAAGGACAGAAGCAAATTGGTAAACTGAAAACTAAAGAAAAGAATACCAAGAAAAAGTTTCAAGGAATTTTAGTTAATAACTTAGTTTAAGTTTGACAACATTCTGTAATATATTTTTTTAAATGTAACTAATATTATAAATAAATGGTTATAAGTTATAATTAATTTCTTGCTTTATTTATTTTACTTTGGTTTAAGATGGATTTAATTTACGAATTTAGATTTAAAATTTACAATTTTTTACCTAGTTTTAGCTTAGATTTCACCACTTGGAGGGTAGCACGTGACATTGTCGTTTCATTAATTCATATTTTAGCTAATGATTTTTTAAAAATAATAATGAAGATATTATATATAGATATCGGTAATATTATTCATTAAAAATATAGACTTGTAACCAACTAATAGCTGACGTTTATTAACTTTCGCTTGTGATTAGTCGGATTTGAAATTTAGATTCAGATATTATGGTCATATTTTAAATGTATTTTATATTTCTAAATTTAATTTTGAATTAAATCCATCATAAACCAGCCTTTGCAATTTTGATTGATCAATACTAGTTTCCTTAGATACGCATAATGTGTTTATTTACGTTGTGAACTCTATCAAAGTGTGTCATAAACGCTAGTATAAAGAAATATAAAATTACCCAAAAACTGCAAGAAATAAAGTAATAAAAAATGTATTGGGGTACCACACCAGCTTTAGACCTTCAAGAGGAATATAAATCACAAATTAGACCTCCAACAGAACTAAACATTTTGATAATCGGTGGATGTGATGCAAGACACATATTAAAAACGATCAGTCAGTATTATCAACACGAACCAATACAGATTAATTTTTACTGCATGGAAATATGTTTGGAACTAATCGGCCGTCAGCTATTGCTTCTAAACATTGCTTTACAAAAACCAGAACAAATTGGTTTGCGACAAAAAACAAGAATATTCATGGAACTGTACGGAAATACAATAGTGCGACCGGAAGTGGGATCATATTTAACTGTTAAATCAAAACAACTTTTAGACATAATAACCAATCCGGATTACTGCCACAAAATAATGAAAAACGTTTACCTGAACGAGTTAAAATATAAAGAAAGAGATTACCTGGAAATTTTGTTTAAATACTGGTGCGCATCGGACCCGTTTTTGATTTGTAAACTTTGGGACAGACGTCTACGTCAATCTTTAGGCGTGAGATATGACTCCAGGATGGGTGTGTTTGATTGGGACCTGCACATGAGGTTACATCCGGCCGGTGCTTCACAACTATGCTTACAAGAATACAAACATTGGCGCGAAACTGGCGTGGCGTTCACTTGGCTGGAGAGCGACGTTTCTAGACCAAACCGTACCTTAGTTGCTGGAGTTGTTCCCAACGGTGAAACCTTCCTGCATCATGGATACTTAGGTGAAATGACTTCTAGCCCGTTTATTGCTTATGGCCTAGACTGCAAAAATAAAGAACTGCTGAAAAAAGCAAATCATATGAACATAAACAGAGCGACTGATGTTACAGATCATAATTTAACTCATATGTTTTATGAAATTTCGTACAAAGAAAACTGTCCGTATGAAGTAATAACGCACAATTTAAAATTGGGTACTGTGGTTGTTGATTTGCCCAATGACCGTATTGTTGAAGACGAAAAAAACTTTAAAGACGTAGAAATCAAACAAATTGATGATACGGAATATGAGAGTACTAGTTATGAAAACGTAACAATAAATTTTTTACCGGGTTCATTGCTGGAACGAATACATCTCAAGGAAAAGTATAAAAATAAATTTAATATAATTTATTTTTCAAATCTACTAGTTGATAAAATAGACCCAAATGTAATAAATACGATTTCGAGTTTAGATTGTTTATTGTTAATAGAAAATCAGATTTACATACCTTCGAATAGAATTGAACAACTAAAAGAATTTGCAAATAAAATTTCAGAAAAAACATCGTCGATTCAAAATATAACTGGGTTACCTTTCAGTCCAGAAAAAGATTGCTATGCCAAGTTTGTAATAATGTAATGATTATACGTACCTATTAAATAATAAATAAAAAGTGACATGGTTCAATCGATGTTAGGTAATAATTCATTTATTTAGGCAGTGGTTTTTATCATAACACTATATTTACATCCGTCTCCCAATTCCTGATTTTAAATTTTTATAGAAAATTTCCATTATGTAGTACTTATTACTCATTCTTTACCCTTTCCATCAAACGAGTCAGCCGTGTGAGGCAGTAGTTTAAATATAACAAAATAAAGTTAAAATAATCTTGATATACCAACTCATTGCTTGAAGACTGGCTGACAAGTACGATGGCATATTCTGTCCCACACGGAACAGTATATTAAACTATTCACTTAGGATGAGCAATATTTCACATTGAATTATAGCATGTACTAAATGTGTAACAATGAATATTGAATGTATTGCACAATTAGCTTGTATGTGTAAATATCCAAAATTTGTAAAACTAAATGAGAAATAAATAAATGAAAACTATAAATTTTGCTCTTTGGCACGATTCTCCAACTGCATATTTTTGGATAGACACACATCGTTGTTATGGGGGACAGATAAAGTAAAAATTGGTTGAATCTGATGTTTATTTTAAAATTAATGTAGGTAGGTATCAGTGACTTCGTGAAACATTTCTAATTTGTGTAGTGATTTGAAATTTTTAAAATGGTAATAGTTTTCCATAAATGTTAAATAATACAATCTAGAGCTGGGCGCGTGAGTAATTTTTGTCCACGCTCACGAAACTAAACGAAATCACGCACGATATTTCACGTTTGATTCACTATCACTCACGCACGACGGGTCACGTACATTTCTTTGAAATTGAACAATGATAAATTACTTTAGCTCTGCTAAATCGTAAGCTCCAATCGCTAACGAGTATTTGTTTTGAAAATTATGTTTTATTCACGTCCGAAAAAGTTCACTCACACCCGATACATTACATTAATCAATCACGATTCAAAATTTAAAAATAATTCACGTTCACGCGACAAAATTCACGAGCCGCGCCCAGCTCTAATACAATCTCAACAATTCCTACGTTCGTCTCACACAACGCATAATATGAAAGGCCTTCGTGATGGCATTTTATATAAATTTTATAATATGATTAGGAATTAATTGCGTTCAGACCTGATTCACAATTTCAACAATTAAAATGCGTCTGGACGTTTTAATTGACATACACATTAATTCGAAATAAACGTGAATAGAAATGCATTGTCTTGGATTCAGGAATGAATTTAACTTAATTTCCTAAAGTAACTGATGTTTTCTGTTTAGAACATGTCCTACAATTTGTTTGTCAACTTAACAACTCACATTTGTCTCTCTATTCGTACAATCTCTGCTTAATTTCTTAGTATATACACTTGCATTCTAGGTCAACACTACAGCACTGCACTAGTTTCATTACAATATCATAAAATTTCTGCAGACTTCGTGCTACTGAGCATTTAGAACTTTGGTTTCGGCCATGATGTTCTGAACAACTAAACGCGTTACTTATAAAACGTTTGGTTATCCATTTCATTATGGACTATTTGTTTAAATATAAATACAAATTATAGGTACATATTTATCATGGATGGAGAGCATAAAAATATTAAAACAATAAATCATCATTCGGTGGATTATAGTTTTATGATGCAACTCACCCTCATGTTTCGTTAGGCCTGTTTCGCCCCAGTCCATAAAACGTAAAGAATTTGTACGAAAATGATTACTATTAAACGTGTTAATTTCAATTATTTTATATTATCTAACCTGTTGAAGTTCTTAGGTGTACTTTTTAAAAAATCGATTCCGCGTACATAAATGAAAAGTCTCGAGTTTCAATTCACAATGACGGATTTTAAAAACACACTGCGGAGGCGGCGATGTGAATGTTCGCGACCACAGCAATAAGCTTCGACACCGACGCTTGGAATACATCAAACATATATTATGTTATGCCCTGTTCACACAAGGATTCTTACAAGATTCTTTCATGTTTCTGAATTTTGAGAGAATAATCCAGGATCTCTATTTTGTAAATTGTCAACCACTTTGTCAAATACTTTTACAATCGCCACGAATACGTATTCTACTGGAATATTATACTTCACATGCATCGTACAATTTTCAGTGATCCATATTCCGCCATATTGAATTCGTATTCGTTCCCGCTTAGTTACAAAATAGAGGCCGCTAAAAACCCTCAATGGGATGGGTTGAACATTAGAAAATAAAATTCTAGAATGTTCTGTTATGTGCAAAACTCTAAGAGTGATCTTTTAGGCACAAAAAGTAGGTTGAACCGCGGCTAACTATCAGTGGAGAAGGGCCAAATAAAATAATAAAAAAGGTGGTACATACATTGGGCGCCAGTCGGTAGTGACTGGTTTAACCACTAAAATATTTAGAGCAACCGACACTCTAAATATATACAGAAAAATGCAACATCAGAAGATGCATATCTAGAAAATATACTTGTACCAAAAGGCAAATTTAGAATTTTAGATTTTCTAGATTTGAATCTTCTTGTGCATGCATTGTCCTTGTATGAATATTCTAAAATTTTATTTTCTAGTGACTAGCCACTTTAATGAGTCTTGGAAAAGAAGAATTTATTTTTTTTCCAAAATTCAGAAACATAAAAGAATCTACAAAGAACCTTGTGTGATCAGAGCTTTAGGCTGCGAACTGCACACTTGTGCCCACACCGTCGCCTCGATTTATTCTGTAATATCAACTAAGGCTTAACCGGGATACACAGTTTAACGCTAAATACGTTTTTCTACATTCCACACATTCGATTAAAAATTATTTTTATATATAATAATGTATGTACATAATATTTTATGACAATATTTATTTATTATTAGTCCGACGGGTTACTTTTAACGAAATTCAACATCGTTCAGACAGAAATACGTATTTTCAAATCATCACTGATTACATTATGTACAATATTGATAAATTTCATTTACGATAATTATTTTTAATTTTTAATAACAACCTTTGGGATCTGTTGATATAAATAACAAAACGTGTATCTACATTTATAGTGACTACCATCGGCAAACTGATATAGGTTAGGTATCGTACGTTTCACAGTAAATTGCTACCACACAAGACATCTGTGGTTGTGGTTGGTGAATGACGGTGCGATGTGGTTTGGTACCTGCTGACCATGGTCATTGGGGTGGGACGGCACTACAGTAGTCCCAGTGGCGGTGTGGAAGGGATGAACTCGTAGATCGGATCCACGTTGTCAACAATAACCTATCTACGTATCGTCTTATCGTAGTCGAAGTGTCCGATGTCACATTATATTATATAGTCAATTATAACCTAGTACGTTATTAATGGTTCGTGCTCACTGCTTCCTAACTTAACTAATAACAAGAAATATATGACGACGATGTGAGTGGGGTCGATGCGTGATGGCGTGGCGGGACTTCCCCGTTCTGGACGTCGCGTGCGGTGGCGGCAAGTACGAAAGTGCGCGGGGTACGGGGAAGGCACCGCCTAGATTGTTTTCTTTCTCACAATGTAACGATTCACTAGTTTCGTTTCTTTTTCATTTAACAAACAACTCGAAACGAAATTTCATTTCAACACAAAACTCATTACTTCTTTACATTCTCGTATTGTAAGTCATTAAAATATTACTGGTTATTAGGGCTGTCAACGGATACCAGATATCTGGCTTTTAATCTATCTAGAATCCGGAATTTTTCAATCCAGATAAACCAGTATTCGTTATTCGGAATCCAGATAATGCTTTATATTAATCTAGATAACATGGTTCATATATTTATTTACTTTTTCTTTACGCAAAAATTCTACTTATTTACCCAGATCATAAAATAAAACGGCTACACTAGATTCCTGTGAATAGGTAGTGGTTATATTTAGATACAAATTTTATTTAGATATTGGTTTCATCTCAAACAGAAATTGTGTCTTTGGAGATATCCTGGTATCGAATACCAAATATTTTGAAGACGAATTTCAAATACCGGATATCGGAATTTGAATTCTGGATAACGCAACACAGATTCTGGACAACGAATCTGGGATTTTGAATGACGAATTCCGGATTCTAGATTTCCAGATTTCTGCAGATTTTGACAACCCTACTGGTAATATACACTAAAGGAAATGATTTATAATACATTGTGCATACGTTGTGCAGA
This sequence comes from Agonum fuliginosum, assembly GCA_947534325.1. Classification (NCBI taxonomy): domain Eukaryota; kingdom Metazoa; phylum Arthropoda; class Insecta; order Coleoptera; family Carabidae; genus Agonum; species Agonum fuliginosum. The sequence goes on from OX384029.1 coordinate 720,867, forward strand.
AGTTTACGTATTAGTGCAGTTGTGTGTAGTAGAGTTTATTCTCAGTGTATTATTGCTGAAAGTAAAATAACTAGAATTTCGTTTCGAGTGAGTGTATAGGTCTCACACTATCAGTGCTTGTACTCGGGGTAGCGTTTGGGTCTGGCGAGCAAGGCCGTCTGCTCTGCGGAGACGGACGGGGGGCCCTCGGGAACTTTGTGCGAGGGAGGAGCCCTGGCGATGCTGTTGCCCTCGTCCTCGCTGTCCGAGCTGACCGGCGAGGGGAAGTACTCTCGCTGGCCGGCTGCGGTGCTTGGCCCGACGCCTCCGCTGCTGCTGGGCCCCGCCTTGCTCACGGCTTCCTCACTCGCCCACCGGACTAACTGTTGTTGAGCTTGAATAAATTCATCACTAGAAAATAACAATCATAACGACACTACCAGGACTGCTACGCTGGTAGTTCTCGTCAGTCACACTCACACCTCAATCACAACACTTCATTTAGGGTTGGCAAAAAACCGGAATAGAGGGCTATCTTCATTTCTTCTATAGAATTAGAGGAACAACGCGCAAATAAAGGTTAAATTATTTTTAGGTTCAAATTCAAATACCTTCATATTGAAAGTTACATTTTTTCAAAGATGAGAAGCCGTATGTTTTAGTTCTTTTTTGATGTGCAAAAATTTATTTGGTCCAAGAAATAAGAAAACAAAATCGCAGTACGTCGATTTGTACACTGAAATACGCTCAAATTTTCAACCATCGTATTTTTCATCGATCATAGACGGGTTATGCGTCAAGTGCGATACAATAATTATTATTCAATATTCAATAACAATATTTTTATTGCTTCTGGTAACCGCACACTTAGTACGAGGGTTCTCTGAAAAGTTTCCGACCTGAACATGAAGATGGTAGCACTCGTCAACAAAAGTGGGGGGGAATGAGTTTGCGCATGCGTTGAAAGGTACTCACCAAAATTTCAGCCATTTTGAACTCGCGTTTTCTGGTCAAAAGTGAGCAAACGCGGCACCCAACGCGCCGAGAGCTTTCTCATGCTCAAAATTTCATTTGGACATGTTCGCCATCTAATCTCTCGTACTTTAATTCGACGGTTGTCCAGCACCATTTGGTGAACTTGAGCGATGTTATCGTCAGTGGTTGCTGTTTTTGGACGACCCGAACGTTTGTCGTCACCCAAGCTGGTACGGCCACGTTTAAATTCAGCTGCCCAAAATTTCACGGTGGTAAATTATGGTGCAGATTTTGTAGGCGTATTGCGTTTTAAAAATAAATATTTAATGACAGCTCGATACTCGATTTTTTCCATTTTCACAAAAGTACTTACATCGACTCACTCAAACGATTGTCAAACAACAACCACGCGTTCAAAATGGCTGAAATTTTGGTGAGTACCTTTCAACGCATGCGCAAACACATTCCCACCACTTTTGTTGACGAGTGCTGCCATCTTCATGTTCAGGTGATCATAATATAATAATATAAGAAACTGATTGAAGTGAAGGACGGTTTAGTGGAAGTTCGTTGCCAACCCGTTGCATTCATTCTTCAGTCTTACCTCTCGCTGTCGGGAGTGTCGCCACACTGGTCGGCTCCCCGGTCGTGGTCGGCGGTCTCGTAGATGCTCTCCTCCTCGGTCATGTGCTGGTGCTGGTGCGCGTGGTGGTGCGGGTGCGGGTACTGGTGCCGCCCCGTCGGGTGTCGGTAGCGCCCGTACACGAACCGCGTCTCGTCGTCGCCGCGGCCTCGGCATCTGCTGCTACACACAACCGAACCAACCTTACAGTTATACTCTGCTACTAGAGCCAGAGCAGAGTTATAAGTATTTTGAATTTCCCGCCGTTTCCAGGTGGCGATACTTTTTGTAACTAGACTATTGTAGTTCCGGTTAAGCTACAGTATGTAAAGAAGAATACACTTCAAACAGAATGTAAAAAATATTATTACATACTTTAAACTAGGTACGTTCAAATTAAATTTGACGTTTCCATTTGCCAAATTCTGAGAAATGTAATTTTTTCAATTATCTGTTTGTAAATGTCATTCTGCATTGCACGGCGAAATATAGTAAAAATTTGTATCACGGCACTAATGATATTAAAATACTAATACGAGGTCTGTTAGGAAAGTATCCCACCTTATTATTTTTTTTGCGAAAACCTGATGGATTTGAATCAAGCGCGCTTGCATGAGCCGATCTTGAACCTTTGTACGCATGCGTGAATTTTTTCTCGCCTGTCGATAGCGTCTGTTGCTGACAAGCAGCATTTAGTGAGATAGTGTGTAGTGCTCTCGTCGGTTTTTCATTGCAAGGAAAATGACGGAACGACAATGCTCCCGCATTTTAAGAAAATAACATCTTTTAAACATTCAGAATGGAGGACATAAGACACGTGATTACATTTGGATCAGATGTTTCAAAGACATGGTTCTTTTTAGTTGTATTTAAGACCCCTCCCGTCTTCACTGAGCTTTAGCCGTGGTTCTTCCAACGCTTTCTGGAAAACGTCACCAGGTACGTAGCAATTATAAAGACATTATAAAGACGTCTAAACGACGTATTTGTGTTGTATGGGGATACTTTCTAACAGACCTCGTACATACGTAACGTCACTAATACATAAATGCGTTTAAATGTGCAAATGGAGAATACCAAGATGGCAGTAACTTTAGCAAAGTTGCTTCGGGTTTTGTTTATTCCTCTATGTTTATACTAGTATATACTCTGAGTTTAATATTAACCGCGATTGAGTCTAACTTGAAACCCCAGAACAACCGATGTTGTTCTGCAAATGAAAATATCGTGAAGTCAGCAAAAGCCGACGGCACCGGCTCTAGTTACCTCTGCGACTGCGAGGACTCGCTGCAGGCGGACGAGGAGTCGAGGCGGTAGTGGCGGTCAGCCTCGGTCTCGGACATGCGGATGTCCTCGGAGCCGTTGGGACTCATGTGGCGCGTGTGGTGCTCGAGCTGGCGGATCAGGTCCTCCAGGTTGCGGATGCGGATGGGTCCGCACGGAGGCACCTCGTCGTCTTCGTCCTCGTCAGCTGGCGCCGCGTGCTGGTGCTGGTGCAGGTGCAAGCGAGACGGCGAGCCCTCCACCAGCACCGTGTGCGTCGCCGCCAGGTCGCAGATCTTCTCCTGGCTCGCCGTGCGCTTGCTGTAGTCGTTGTAGCTCGCCGCCGCGTTGCTGCAGTCCTGCATACAACCCACAACCGTTATACGAAGCGAAACTCAATCTTATCTAAATCAACTGCACTACTAAGAGATGGCGCTGTTCACCTATGTCAAATTCTGAACAACGGTGCACTTTACTTTGGCTTCCATAAGCATATCATTGCAGTGTGTATTATTTTGTTGTTTTTTTCTTCTATATGGAGTTTTCAAGTGTATGCTTATAATTTTGATAAAATATTATATGATTTTTTCTATTATTGTAGTTTTGGTAGTAAATTTGTTTTTATTTTGAATTTAAGGACATTATTCTACATAGTTTAGATTTTGCTTAGTGCAGTATTAAAGGCTCTCACAGACAGGCGCGGCCGCGGTAACTGTCGCGGTGGCGGCTTGCGACTGCGGCCAGAAAACAACACATAGCCGCGGTGGCGGCTCACGGCTGCGGCCAGAAAACATCACAGCAACAACAACTGGTATAATAGTAATAGTTGTATATAAACGTCAATTCCAGTCACTAACATTTATATTCATTTTAGTTTATATTAAATGTATCTTTTATCTTTCTAATTTAGTTGTGTACAAAATACCTGCAATGACTATCTTGTCAAAGTGTGCAATGAATAGTAAGTTAATTTATATTAACGCAACCAATGAACTAAAATGAACAAATTTTAAACTCAATATTAAACAATTATCACTTTTAAAAAACGTGCAAATCACTCACAAGTGCACCGTTGCTTAAGTACAAACTTTCACCACTAGGTTCGCATTCTTATTGAAATATCCCATCCCAATACCGTTTGACAAGAAATGAATGTTAACTTTCAATCGCGGAACATAGATGACTTTACCTGCAGCGTCTTGCGCAGAATCTCCTCGCTGAGCATGGTGCTGCTGCCTGAAGGCGTGGCGGCGGCGCCTCTATGACTGGCCGCGTTGCGCAGCGCCTCTAGGATGTCCTCGTGGTACCCGTTGAGGCTCTTCAGCGTGCGCTCCACCTCCGTCATGGACGCCCCGCTGCTGGCGCCACTCGTGTTCGTCATCTCGCCGATGTTGTTGTCCGACTGCGACAGGAGTGAGTGAGAACTTGTTAGAGGTTAGGTTGGGGAGATATTACCAGTCCGTAGCCGTGCTGCTTCTTCAGGATGCCCTTCTTCTCTGGCAGCTTCGATAGGTTGTTGTGCTGCAGGTCGATGAATGATACCGTCTCTTCTTCTCCTGTGTGGACAATCATTGTTAAATATTCGATTAAACAACACTAACATAACCTAGATCCCAGCCACGAAGTACAATATATGACAGGAGTGGGCACTTGGACGGATGAAGTGTGGTCTAATTGTTTACATTGTTACAGAGAAACAGAAAATACGGGCCAGATTGGACTATGCATTTTCTGTCGATAAACAGAAAAGCTACGAATCTACAGTATTGCTAAGATACTGAATGTTACATATTATACTTCGTGATCCCAGCAAACAAAGTTATGTATTAATAGGCTACTTGCATGGTTGGTTCTATTACTATTTTTCTTTATCATGCAAGGAGCCTATAACTACGTAATATGAATGTATAAGCATTAAAATTTTAAATTCATAGGATATATTTTATAACATGATGGGTGACATGTGTTTACTGGGATATGCCTGCGTAGTTTACAAGTAATGTCGTGGGGACTCTCAATATTATAAAATACCTGAATGTGTAGGATCCTCCTCACTGCCAGACCCGACGCCCATCCTTTTGAGCTGCTGCATCTTATGCTCCCTGTAAAATCATTCGACAGGAGCACACAATTCTTAAAACATGAGGTGTATATTTGAACACTGTATAATAAAAAATATTAATCTATCTATATTCTTCAAAAAAACATGCACTATTATCAATAGATTCTACAAAGAGCCAACATGCTACTAATTTCACTAAAATAAATGAGTATCACACTGTCTGCCGTAACAGTAAATAAAGAATTGTTTGCTTTCCCTGAAATTTTTGCAGTGTACAATGAATAAATACTTGTGAGAACACTTAAGTGAAAATTGGTTTTGATTGAGATATACATGTCAACAGTTACAAGTCTACTTTGCAAAAAAGAATTTGAACTAACTGGTAAAGAGGAGTGGCTCCTGTTGCTGACATGTGGTTCGATCGTCCAAACAACACTCGCTGCGAGTCGGCTCGACTATCCAAAGAAGAACAAAGCAACTTTATAACAAGCTCAAAGTCGCCACTTACACTTTGACAAAGAAGTTTTACTCTACGCAAACAATAATTCAACATTTACTCCCAAATGGTAGATATCATCTAACCACTTTCACCGATTCGTCGTGATACAGTCAGAATCTGAATCCGTGCGACGACATTTTAAATCAAAGCGACAACGGAAGGATTCCTATGCTACCAAGACGACCAAGTGGTCAGCTTGAAGCGAGTGCGATTTAATTACAAGATGTTCTACAATCACACACTGCCAGCCGAGAGATTTGAACCACGGAACTCCGGGTTCGTACGTCATTATATGCAGAGAGCTGTGCTTAAAACGGAAACCGGTGGTTAAAAGGCGCTTGAATAACATTGTTATGTATGGGAAACTAGTATCAAACTAGTCGAAGGTACAAAACATATAAGTTAATGAATACATAATGACAATGATAATAATAATAAACACATCTTACGTAAACCACTTATCTCTATGCTGTCACATACTGGTACCGGAATGCAACTGAACTAGAACTTTCTGTTACCCTAACTCTATCCTATTTATACCCATGTACTACATACAAGTGCTTAGTCATCAAAACGAGTATATATTTGGTAACTCTGATCTATTAAACTAATGACTGCCCATACAACACATCGATCGTATTAACGTCTAGAAGACGTAGATCTTGTTACTGTCTTATAGACGTCATAAGGAGACTAGAATTGGTCGAATTTTAGACCTCTTATGCGGTAGTCTTTAAGTCGTCATTATGTAGTCTAGTTTTAAATCTACCGCTTACAATATGTAGGAGTTCTATATTTGTCTCAAAATTCATCTTGGTTGACATACATGAGTCCTATGTTGATCAAAATTAAGTCGTATATTGGTCATAATTTTATTAAAAAGGAAAAAAGGACATCATTTGACTGTCGAAAAGGTATTAAATGGACATCATTTGCATGGAAGACAAATAACATCTTAAAACATTCACAATGGAGGATATAAGACACGCATGTGACGTCTTTGTAATTACATTTGGATCAGACGTTTTAAAGACATGGATATTATAAAGAGGTCTTAACGACGTATTTGTGTTGTATGGGTACTATTTTAAGAAATAGTATTTTACGCCTTGATTCAAATAGCTAATTAATGAAATAAAACGATAAAATCAAATGGAATATCAAATTTTAATTCTTGTTAGGATTTTTCAACAATTCGAACGCTTTTAATCACCGGTATCCCTTTTAATCCCGCGCAGCTACTGCCTCGACATGTAAATCTATTTCAAAATTTATTTAAAAATAAAACAAAAAGCAGCCTACAATCTATTCTACGCTATTTTTTAAGCATTGCAAATGAATAATAATAGATTGTCATTCACACATTTGGAAATTATTTGCCATGTTTCCCTTTTCATGTAAATAAAAACGAAAACAACATTTTCGTTTGCTTCTGACGTAGTGCAGATGTGTTAACAGTTCTTGTAAATTCCTCCGCTTACCTGTAAGAAGCGGCGCCGAAGGGCATTATCTTGTTCGCTTCCATTATGTCATCTTGGTGATTCGATGCGGATGGCGTATATTTCTTCGATATCGGCTTTTTGACGTATGGAGGTTCATATTTAGGAATAGTACTCCTCCTTCGTAAGTAAACGAAGAAATAATGAATAAATCAAAGACTTTTTATTAATCACAAGACATTTGTGCTTCCAGTGGATGCCCATTCAACACCAGACTATAAAAATACACCGAAAAATGCAACACCAGAAGACGCAAATCTAGAAAATATACGAGTAATAAAATACTAGATGTTATTATAGTTGACCGTCCGTCTTGGTGCAGTCAGAATCTCAATCCGTGCGATGACCTTTGAAATTCAAAGCGGCAACGAGGAGATTCTTTTGCACCAGAAAGATTTACAAGACATAAAATTCCTGAACCAAAAGATTTATTCAGGAAAATTCAAATCTAGAATTTCAGATTCGGCATGTAAACGCAAGAAGATTCAAATCTAGAAAACTAGTTTGTCTCTTCGACACGAGGGAATACACAAATTAGGTCTAAAACATTAAAAAAAAAATTCTGTGACGTCATAATTTTGTCTCACTTTTAAGTAATTTTTAGTAATTATTTTTGAGCTTGTTAATAAAATTTTGTGAAAATAAAAATCTTCTTCGAAAATATTTAATAAGAAAAAATTATGCGAGTAGCCCATTGAACTAAATGAGCAACTCAGTGCTATTATTGAGTCCCACAGGATAATAACTTTTCTAGATTTGCATCTTCCGAATCTAAAATACTAGATTTGAATTTCCTGTGAATGAATCTTTGATGCAGGTATTTTATTCCAGATTTGCATCTTCTGGTGTTGCATTTTCCTGTGCATTTTTATTTTCTGGTGTTGAACCCATGCCCCTTTAGTGTAAAACATTTATATTGTCATGCACGTTTGTGAGTTATTTGAAAATGTGCCAAATTATATTTTGTGCGTGAAATTTTTAAGTGTTTGTAGTATAGTGTTTGTGATATTTATATATTTACAATGAATATTTACAATAATGTAACAAATATTACAAATATAATTTTGATAAGAAGTTGATGATACACACATCGTAATTCTTATACGTGCAAAATTTAAAAAAATAGACACAAATGCACAATGCACATTTGAGAAAAATGTCATGCTCATTCCATTTGCAAGATTCAAGTTTATAGTTCTTTTACCCCAAGAACCAAAGGACGTCATCATTTATGTCACTATAACTATTACGATATTTATTAGTATGTTTATATAAGCTTCAGAAACGACTTGAAAAATTACTTTGACTAGACCAATTTTTTTTTAAGAGGATGCAAAATATTATCCACAATTTTGTAAGCAATTTTTGTGACTGATATAATATTGTTATTGTTTTTTAAAACCCGTCTCTTGCATAACTTTTTTATAATGTGTCAAATGTAAACATACTACTGTGCACTGTCGCCATTACATAAAAAATGATTACACATAATTTGACATAAGATAATAGATTTGATTGTTTTAAATTATTATTCTGCAAAAATACTATAAATGCATTAACAGAATTTAATTTTTAAATAAATACTTACATTTTTAAGTTAAAACGAAACTTCTAGTTATTTTTATTTTGTAAGGATTGTTACGTAACCTATGATGTTGCTGGTTCTGGGAGTGAAAGAACTGTATATAAGTATTTTCTGAATTTCTACAGATCGATGAAACCCGGAACCATGTTCTGAATAGTCGGGTCTTATGTAAAATAAGAAAAAATGAAATAAAACGTGCCGATTATAACGATTAGTTTGGTTCGGTGTCTTGTTGCTGCCAATGCGAATACGTGGAAGGTAGTTTGTAAGTTCTTGTGACTGTGTTCATGGCAGATGTTGGGCGGGAAAGGTTACACACTCGCACAGACACGCACTCATACACTTTTCAGCGGCCATTAACCTATAAATGTTTCAAATACTTGTTTAGATTATTTCCCCACGCCATTTCAACTAACATTTGTCACAATTTACATGGGAAAATAATGTAAGGTAAGCGAAACATTTATTTCATAATGAATCAATGTTTATTTACAACATACATGTCACACTTCCAGTGTGATACTCAAATATTTCATTTGCATGCAAGAAAATATCAGCCAAATGCTAAATTATAACTACCACTACAAAATAGAACCAGAAAATCATAAAAAACGCATGCCATATAGAGTAAGAAGATTATAGTTAGGTTAGGGTTGACAAAAGTGCGACATTCCGATTACATTAAGCATGAACGATTCTAAATGTAAACATATTTGAGCGTGAAATAAGGTTCAATTCCAAGCCGTGTGGTGAACTGAACACTGCACTGAATAATGACGTCATTGCAGATGGACTCTGAGATTTCTGTAGCTTTTTTGTTTTTAAAATTATCTAGAATAAATAAGAGTGACCATTTAAATTTTTGATGAAATCAGCACAACACTTATGTTTTATTTAATTATTGATATGTCTACAAGAAGATGACGGGATATAATGAAATAATTTTTTGTAGCCTTTTGCAGATTGAGACTCAACAAACGTAAATGTGGACAAACTTGACATTTAGAAATAAAATGAGCCATCTATTAAATTTTTCTGAAGTAAAAATTATGTTCGTCTTTGAGTTGGAGTCCCAAGTACATAGCTGTCAGGTGAGAGAAGGTAGTAGAAGGAATTTTAAAAACGGTGATTGTTTTATATTTAAAAAAATATGAATTCTAAAAAGACTTACGTTAAATTGCGTCTATATAAAATGGAAATCCAAGACAATAAATACAGCTAACAACACTAACACTATGAAGTTAGATCTGACGGGTTGCTTGATAACTTCATGACGAACATAGTAAATCGTCCATTGTTCTACAAGTCCAAAAAGCTTATTTTCAATACTGATCGTAGAAAAAATACTGTATCAGTAGGAATGGTCACTCAAGTTGAAAAGTGCTCTAGCTATAATCTAAACGCGGCGAAGTTTGAAAAGGTCTGTCCTATCGTATCCTGACGTCACTAAGTCGTAAGAGCACAATAAACAGAAACAGGCTTCATCTCGCTTGTGTTGCTTGTGTCTAATGATGGACTAGTTGATGAAATAAGGAAGCAAAGAATAACGAACTGGTAGCAAACAGAACAATGAGTAGACTACCTGATATTTGATCTGCACACTAACCTGAGGCACAAGGAGAAGTTTTTGTGTACTACAACTGACCTGTAGCAGAGAGCCATCATCGCAAATACAATGAAAACACCCCCTACCACTGACATGAGCGTAATCACGAGTATTACTGTGTTCGAACCATGATAATTCTCTGTGGGGCAGCGAGTGACGTAGGCAGTGGGGCGGGGCACGGCAGCGCGGCGTGGCGTCACATCGGCGTCCCACAGCATGCAGACAGAGTTACAGACGGAGAGAAAACAACCAAAATGGAAAACAAAACAAAACAGAAAAGCTTGTATCAGAATGATGATCATAGTACAGGTATCACTTAGAGCATAACATCTAGAGGGCTGTTCACTACTTCAAACACTAATGCGCGGCGCGAAATTCAAACTTTCCTACAAGAACACTGCACTGCAAATATTTATAAGTTTAACAGTATAATTCATAATTAGGAATTATGAATAATTTTGCCAAATTAATTTATGGCTCGAATTATATTTGCTTGGCTATTTCACAAATGTCAAAATAATAATCAGCGCGAATGCGAAGTTAGTTTGATCAAATGACGAATTAAGTCAATTTAACGAATTTGATTGGTCAATCATTTTACGTGACTCAATATGGCAGCTGAATATACGGTGATTCATTTTAAAGGAATATTTCCCATAAGACCAAGCTATCTGTCAATTTATATATACCGCTATTCCTTACATTTTAAGTATCACTTAGATAAGAATAACGAATCGAAATTATGATAGCAAAATTATTATTACATGTGACAATTTTATCTCAATCGAGGGAAAACTTAAAATATGAGTAGAACTGACCATAAACGTGTCAAAATATCAATAAAGGGTACTGTGGTTTTATGAAATTTTATTATTACTGCCATCTTCGAACAAATTGTTCAAAAATGACGTATAGAATAATCATTTTAAAACAATGTTTTTATTATCTGATTTTGAAATATTTTATTGCATTAAAATTTGCAATTTGTTCAAAAATTAAAGCTTTTTATAGTGTAAACAAAGGGTAAATCGTTTACTTTGTTTAAAGTTGGAACATGTTCATGGTACGAAATTTGAAAATTCGCGGTGATACGACGCATGCGTGTTTCTATTAGTGAACAGTCCTATTACAATAACAATATCCATATTATGTACGATGAAACGGTGACGACAGAGGTCCAACGTCAAGCGGAAACTGCAACAAAGTGACAACACCAACACCAACACATAAACATCCAAGCACGCGCACTTCCATTCACGCAACGGAAGTCAAGTGTTAGGAATCGGAACTAGAATGGATCGTTATCTTAGCGTTTGTACCGTTTATGAGTACAGTGAGCAAATACACAAATGAAAAGAAACGACATTTGTACAGACAGACAGGCGTTCAAACACCACAGATAGAGAGACGTAAGTGCTTCAACAGTAGACGTCACGCGATGTACAATACCTGTAGCAAACAGCCATTAGAGCAAAACATATGAAGACTCCCTTCACTACGCCCACCATGATAAACACCATTGACAGTGTGCTCAGGTTATCTGATGTGTTGGCTTGGTCTGAAATGTGGCCACTCACAATGGTTACACACAGTGTTGTGACATCCAGATCAAGAGCTTCACTCTAACATGATCTAGATCAGATCGAAGATCAATTTTGTTTAGCTTTCGGTTGCGCGCGCATGCTTGGGTTAGAAGAAGCAAGAACGGTAGATACAAAGTAACACGACAACATGAGTTGAGTAAGACAGCAAACTGGTGCGCAGTACGCTGTGACAATAAAAAGTGCGGTAAATTTAAATTTGATATTGTCCATGAATTTTAAAAATGCCATCTATCGATTTTTATTCGAACCAAGTCGAAAAGCACGTGTCTTATGCCTATGGCACACCGGTCGAGGAGCATCGAGGACCATCGAGTAACTCCTCGATGAAACGATAGAACGCACCCCGTCCTCTACGAAAAATAGGGGCGCCGCTATTTTCATCGAGTTGTTCCTCGATGAAACGAATGTATCTCATTTCAGACGTATCTATTGTAGTTGATTTCGCGCAAAACTTTGATGTATTTGCTGTATTTGTCACCTATGAAATAGAAATCCATCGCGGACGGGTGCGTTCTTTCGTTTCATCGAGGAGTTACTCGATGGTCCTCGATGCTCCTCGACCGGTGTGCCATAGGCATTAGAATAGTAGAATACAAACAAATAGACAATGGTCAATTTGAACAAATACGCAACAGGCACGAACCATGTTAACAAAAAAACTGATCTTTTTAAAGATTATAGATCACATTTATTTGATCTTAAAAGATCAAAGATTACACAAATTGATCTAGATCAGTCACAACACAGGTTACACACATCAAAACATTGCACGCTGATCACATTTGCCATTTCACACACTCCTATACACACCATAAACAACGAAACTTATTTCATTTTATTAAAATCAGTTCCAAATTTGTCGAAAAGTTTTTATTTGTTATTTTTTGATGGCAACTATTCACCAGGATAGAGAATTTATCAAAATATACCTATAGTAGTAGCAGTTTCATTGTTTAGAGCTATAATTGTAATTTGAACGTTAAAATATCGATATGCCCAAAGTAAAATTAGTACAACAAACAATTAATCATTTGAAATAAATGTTAAGGGCACATTTCGATATTTTTTTTCTTTCATTTTAATATCTTTAGTAAATTGTGCCAATATGTAAATACCTACAAATATTTATAATTGAAATATTAATTATTGTTTCAAAACGAATGATTTATATATTTGCACAAGAGATAAATGGTTTGAACATATAAAAAGTTGGAGTGACTTACCGTAAGAGACCATGTTCTTTTTCATGTAGCCCGAGATGTTCGTTCCCTTGTTAGCATCCGTGGCTGACGCCATAGTGCTATGCATCGGGGCTAATGTAATCTCAGTCTCAATCGAGCAGTCCGGGCCACTCCAGCCCATTTCGCAGTAACATTTGTTTATATTCGTGCAGTACTGCAAAATAAACACAACACATTAAGACTGTGGTTCTGACAACTCAGATTAGGACATTCGGACGCGGCTCTGTGGGTACAAAAATGTCTCGACAACAACGTCGAACTTATGAAGCTTGGTTTCAAAACAAAGCAGTACATATTTGAACTTCAACTACTTTATCACTTTAAAAAACAATATTTAACAGCATAGACCTATTAATAAACCTCTAAAATATTAAAATTTCACTTGATCGCTTCCAATCGCGTTTGTAACCAAACTTTCGTAACAGTTGGCAGCGCTGACAACTGATACTAACAATGGGAGTGTTTTTCGAAATGGTGCAAACGCGGCGCCACTACCGGTGCTATTAGCATAGAGTTTATTCATCCACCTTTATTTAAATCTGCGAGCGTATGATAATGATTAAACAACTACTCACGCCATGTCCGCTGCACTCCCTGTCGTTATGATTGCTCGGGCACTTCCCGTGGTCCATGTGCGGGTTCATACTAGTGCAGCTCTGGTTCACGCAGATCATGTTGTCTCCACACGGCGTTCCCTCGCGCACCAGGCCCAGCTCGGGGATCTCGCTACGGTCTAGAGTGCCGTTGGTTGCCCTGGAGGACACAACATAGTGATCTACTAGCCCAGCGCTAGTGAGGTAAGAGGACTTACTTGCACTCGTACTCGATGCCCTTGATGGAGATGATCGTGCGCGAGAACATGCCGTCCATGCCCTGGATCACCGGGTAGCGGTTGCCGAGCTGGCATTGCAACGAGCCGCACTTCTCGTTCCTGTAATCACACACACTCAGTGCTGCTAATTGCAAACTTCAACCCCAGCCAAGGCCGTGAAATTATTTTGAAAAAACAAATTGTCTGCGGCGCATTTTCCTATGTGTACCCTTATCAAACAGTATATATAATAGGTGTACCTATATAGAAAAATGTGGAACTATACACTCTTGCCAGTTTGTATTTTATAGCAATTCAAAGTTTAATTGGTTAGGGCTTACTTATAAAAGTACCTAACTCTTTTATTTATACACTTTTTTGTCCACCTTGCAAAAATTGTAGCCTATGGCTAATAAGACTTAACTTAGCAATAATATCAATAAAAAATGATGTTTGTGATTGTGTGAAGACAAGTTAATGTTTTGCTTAAACAGACAATAAAATAGAATACACTGGAAAGATGATGATGAAATGCACTTGCGGTACCACATCTTTCTAGGGTGAAAGGGAGGGGGGTTTTAGCTGGTAAGAATCCAGCAGTACCCGGCAGAGCGGACCCTACCGGGTCTCTTCTTGAAGATTTCTCTCCTACTATCGGAGAAAAAAAAGATACGAGGTTTTGACTTAATGACAACGTTATGCTAAAGAAATGGTTAAAAATCGCTTGTGATCAGCTGTTGCAGGGTAGTCAAATCAACCAAGTTGGTGATGATATGCAAAACTTAGGCAACTATGCAAAAACGGCTGCCCTTCTACTGCTGGTCGCAAGCGATTTTCCACAGAAATGTACTTCCAGCATGTACTGCTAACCCCATATCTAGTGTCTTTCATTTCAGCGGTTGCCAGTATTTTTGATATACTGGCGGGCATTTTAAATTAAAAATACTGAAATATGACACGAACACAAATATAAAATAAAAACGGCTGTCGACAACTTGACGGGACGTATAGTTACAGAAGTGACCAACTTTAGACTACATCAAAATATTTAAAAAACACTAATTATGGGGTTGGCAGTGCTGCCAGCTGCCAGTACATCCAAAATGGGGAGCTCCATGGTGAAAGTACTTTTAATGTACAACCAGCGCCGATGAATCGTTGAAAACTAGATGGTGACAAGTTTCGATTTAAGTTGGCAACACTTCTGGCGCGCCACATGTATCAAACTAAAACCATGACAATATAACCTAGTATTCCACGATTCATCGACGCTGGGTTACGTTGTCATGGTTTTAGTTTGACACATGCGGCGCGCCAGAAGTGTTGCCAACTTAAATCGAAACTTGTCACCAACAAGTTTTCCACAATTTATCGGCACTGGGTGTACATGTCTTAGGGAGATCGTCCTTTCCGTTATTTTATATAGTTCAGTGCTATACATATTTGGCATGACGCAAGGCCTATCTCCCCACAACTAGTAATAATGAATCAAGGATGACGAGAATGTCTGGTGTTGAATAACAAAACTCACTCTTTGGAGCACTTGATGTAATGTCCGGTGGAGGTATCAATCCCGCAGTGTCCGTTGATGGAGCCCTTGGAGTTGAACTGTTCGAAGCAGCGCTGGTCGGCGGAGATGCCGCCGGTGCCCCAGATCTGCTCGCACTGCACGTTGAGCGTGGGGCACACGCCGTTGAAGCAGACGCCGGTGCCCGAGGCGCACGACATGCCGTTCTTCTTGTAGATGTCCTGCGGGCAGTGGCCGTGTTCTCCGGAACAGTGCTCTGGCAGGTCGCACTCGTTGCGGGAGTCACGGCATATCACGCCTCGCTCGCGGAGCTACGGACAGCGAGAGAATCATGATAATTACCATACACACGTGGTAAAGTAAGGTTAAGTGTCGTTCACACCATGACAGACAGTCGCTGTCGAGGCAGGAACTGTCGTGACTTCTGTCATGGTGTGAACGAAGAAACTGTCAAGACAGTACTGTCGTACTGTCCTGTCGCAGTATCAAGTTTGGCATGATAGTGCGACAACTACAAGACCTGCAGCTTCCTCCATGGCACAGCTGTCACTGTTGGGAGACCAGTGTCATGGAAGTGAACTGCCATGGTAGTACTATCATGACAGGTATTGTCACCCTGTGAACGGGGCTTTACAACCACGGTTAAACCGACTGACCCCGGTCAGAAGTTGTAATCAGTTCATATGTGTTCCTAGGTGTCTCTGCTGGTCACTAGTTGCTTGACTAGTTGTACAAATTCATTCTGTCACTTGCTGTCACTGAATACTATTTTTGAAATGTAATAGATTGTGCGTTATATAGTGATAAATATAAAGAATACGCAAGTAACTGGTAAATATTGTTGTGAAATAATGAAGTGTTTAAAAAAACTACTCTCAATGTAGATATAGGTTATTTTAATTTTAGGAGAACTGAGTAAAAATTGACATGCAATGATTGTGACAAGGTTTATATCGGTCAGACAAAAAGATTTTTAGATACTAGGATCAAAGAGCACAGAAGGAACTGTGAGAAACCAAACAACACAGGTAGTTGTGCTTTGGTTCATCATTGCAAAACTGAAAACCACACATTTAACTTTGATTCTGTATCTATTATCAACACTGAATCGAATCTGAATAAAAGTTTGACTTTGGAGATGATCCATATTCAAGAGAACAAGAACGCTGTCAACTCAACGGGATTATTTTTTGATGTCTCTTTGCCACTTAGATAAGAACCACCCTGTTGGATTAATTAATTTTTGTGTAACTAAATGTTTCCTTTTCAAGATTTTGATAATTGTAAGTACATTACCTTTAATTGTATTATTTTTGTATTGTGTTTGTTTTTTCCTAGAACCCTGAGGAAGGTAAATTTGCTACCGAAATGTCGGTGATGATTATCATCAGTTATTAAATAAATTTAACTTTGAAGACTGAGAACTCTGTTACTTTTTCATTCCATTCTAACCTTAATTATTAGTTATTGTAAAAAATTGGCGCCCAACGTTCGAGCCGAATTATAGGATACTGGTGAATAACAAGTATGACCTAATACAGCCAGAGGCACCTACCTAGATCTATTACACATTCTGACCGCTAGAAAAGATCATGTTGGCAAACCTAACTATTCTTTAACCATGGTTACAACGTATTTGTAGCTTGTAGAGAAATTTTTCGTTTCAATGTTGGCACTTCTGCGTGAAGGGTACGCCTCAGTGAAGAGAACAAGCGGTGGCGGGAGTTTTAAAATGAGTAATAAACATAGTAAACAGTTGCACATACCCTGCAATTTTCGCAGCACGGTCCCGTGGAGCACTCGGACTCCTTGGTGAGCTTGCAGGTGATGGGATCACAGCACGGGTCGAGCTCATGGCACTCGTCGATGGTGCCACAATCACAATCCTCGCCGTCTTCCACGATTCCATTCCCACAGGTTCTCCGCACTTCCAGCTGCAAAGTCAAACCACCGCCTTGTAGTAACTCACAAACCAGGAACAACATCCACAGTCATTTTTGTTTTTTTCAAAAATGGTTATTTATAGGATTATTAGTAGTTGATTTGAGGAAAATTGAAAATCTAAACAGTTTGTATTACTTTGACGTTTTTATGGCGCACTGCGCTATAAAGTGATTCGTGGGCTATAAAGTGACGTTTACGTCAAAGAAATTCGTGTACAACTGTCAAATTATGATATGACCGCGCAAAAAATTAGTTTATTTCCATTCATAGTTAGTAGTTTGTTAGATATCCATTATACAATCTGAAATCAACTGGTTTGCTGACATGGAAACATGGATATATATATTTATATAAATAATGATTATACCTAAAAATTGACAGTTGTGTTCTATAGAAGCTTTTAGAAATAAAAAGAGTAAAACTCAGAATAAAGTGCTGTGTTTCTACTTTGTTATTGTCTTCGAACTTTGAGCGAGATAACTGATTAATATTTGAATTAGATCTGTGGAGAATACACGTTACTGCTTTTAAGATTACTAGACTTTGCTTTCCGTTCTTATATTACATTTTACTATCTTGTTATAAACCTTTTAGATAGACACTTGCATGCCGCATTGCTAATAAAAACTGATTTTATGAGAACAGATGAAGCATATTTCACGCGTTTGTTACATTTACATAAAGAGTGATAAATAACAATCACATTTTGTTTGATTTTGTGGATAATAAAGATTGAGAAAGTTGATAATAATAATAAATAAATGTAATACCGATGATTGTTGCGAATGTTGATGACTGATATAGAAAAAAAGAGCTTGTATGGATATGGACGAGGCAAAGGAAGGAAAATGAGCTTTATTTATGAAAGTATTTTCTCCTATAGGGTACTCTCTACTGAAACTATGAATATTCATGAGTTGGCAACTGTTAACCGCATGCACGGAACAATATATACAAAAATTCACAGTATTTTATTAAATAATATAAAACAAAATCGTTCCGTTTATGAACTCGTCAATGAGTAATGTATCCAGATTAGTGTATGGCGTAAGGTTTGATACAAAGATCGATAAAATGTATGATTCAATGCAAAAAACCAAACACAACACTAACTGGGATACAAGACTCGACACTAAGTTGATCACGACGCGTTTCGATCTTTCGATCATCATCAGGTGACTGGAGTTGGAGGATGGGAGGTAGGGTTTTATATTAGTAATTTTAACGGTTGAAAGATTACGTCCGATTGACTATTAATTTGAATGTTTATTACCGGTTGACTGATTTTTTCTTTAAATTTTTCTAAATTTTCGGCTATGTTTAAGCTATTACTTTTACTTTGTTGTTTACAAATTGACATGATGTCGTTTGTCATAAAAATTAATTATTTTATGTACCTATGTCTTATCTTAACAACCATGAGTATTCGTAAATTGAATACTAGTATTGGCCGTACAGCCAGAATTGGCTTTTTAATTAAATTGCAAAAATCGTCATATTTTCATTAGATTACGACGTCATCTTCATATGAGTCAACTTGACGTCGATTAAAGATGTCAAACAGCTACTTGCTGAAACGTCTTCAAGACGGTCAGAGACGAACTTTATGACGTCGATACAACATTGCTTTCTTGGGAAGTTAAGTAAAAGAAGGTATTTTTATGTATGTTTGTATTTTCTCTCCACTAATATCACGAGTACCTGTGCGTTTACGACTGGTAACCATTTATGTGTATGCACGTTTATCTTATGATCGCGTATGAAGTGAATCAAGCAGCGAATGTAAAGTAAGAAGAATGAGACTTACCTCGTTGGGCTTGTTGAGCAGACAGATGCCGTGCCCTATCCGCAGGGCGTCGATGTAGTCAGACAGGCTGCACTCGGAGAACTTGTAGGGCTGTACGTTCTCCAGACCCACGATGGACTGCGCCATGATGCAACCGTGCCAGTCTCGGCACACGCACTCGTCCCCTGGTAGAACAAACCAACTCTTAACAAACAAACTCATTATAGAATGGTAGATGTCGTTCGACCACTTGGTGCAGAAGATCAATCCGTGCGACCACCTTTCAAAGCGGCAACGGAGATATTCTTTTGTAACCTGACTACTACAACACGATCAAGTGGTCAGCTTGAATCGTTCGACTGCGATTTACCTAATTGCCACGGAACTGTGCTTCAATCCGCGCAGCTAAAATTATCTATAACGAACCATCGATAATCGATATTTTCATTTTAAATTCATTTCAATATAAATGATATAGATTGTTTACTAAACATTCAGGAACAAATGGATTTCTCTAAAAGGTTCCATTTATATAATAAATTTGTTTACAATATTGAATATATTACTTAATACCTGCATTATTACTTGATAATAGCTTTATCAAATGGAATAGAAATGTACATTATATTAAATAAAACACAATTATGATTGTAAATAACATATAAATAACCCTTTATTTTACGCACCTTAAGCCACCAGGACCCATGGGCAGAATCACTCCAAACCATATGGGAAATCAAATGTTTATAAAAGGTTGATCAGTGCCTTATTGTCGAATTATAGAAACTCTGTTTAAATTATTTAAAAATCATGTACTGCCAACTTAAAAAAATCTAACACTACGTACCTTAAAAAATCAATTATATTTCAAAATCTTCGATAATTAAAGGCTAAACAAACGTTCTCCGATAAACCATTAAAACCTATTTTAATAAGTAACTTTATGGCAAATCACTCTACACCTTCTTCATAAGAAGAAACAATGATGAATTTTTTATTTAAGAGGAATTCACACTAGGCTTGAACAAATGATGCGATGCCGTCACAAACCATTGTTACCCGTTGTGACGACATCGGTTGATTCGAGGATTGAACTGTATTTAACTACTTTGTACCGAAATTTTGCAATTCCGTGCAAATTTCATAAATAAAACTTACACTACATTGAAGTAGAAGGTTCACATTTACTTTCTATTGTTTTAAAATTTTAATTTAAGACTAAAAAAATATCTACTTTGAGTTAAAATATGCTATATTTTGGATGTTATTATTTAATTAATAACAATTTTAAAAAACCAAAACGATAAAAAGAAGCAGTAAGCATTAAACTTGCTTTATTTTAGAAAAAAATTAAGATTGTTAATATAGGTACCTAACTAATTATCAGTATAATACGAAACCATGTTTTATGAACCACTGGGGATTCCTCTTAACGAAAGCGTGTTCAAATGTGAGCAAATAATTTTCGAACTTTCTCGCACACTATATTGCAATTTTAAATTAAAATAGCGAATATTTCTATTCCAGTCAAATTATGAAAAGAATTGGACCAGGAAAGCACAAGATCAAGCTGAATCAAGATTTATCAATAATATAATTTGATATTAACGTAAATAAAGTTTAATCGTTAGTGACCATATAAGATTCAATGTTGTTCCACATGTAACCCTCATGCATTATAAACCATTTGCCGTCTCTTTCATATAGTGAACAATTGATCTGCCAACATCGACTGTAAATTATATATCCGCGTACGACTTTCCAGTGCTGCAGTGATTCAATAATAAAATAAAAGTATTTCAAGAAACTGACATTTATAGATATACGATTAAAAATTATTTATTGGTGTGCTTTTAAAGCTATATTTTAAACAGTTAAAATGAATGAAAAATAAACGCCGTAAAATCTGAAAGAAAATAGTGATCAAATATAGGCCACTTGAAAGCTTTTTAAATAGACAGCAATTCAATTTGTTACACGTTGATGCTATTACCCACATAAAACTCAATTTATCGCGCAACTTTTTATAGTCTCGATAACGTGCTCTCACCATAATAACTGCGTTGCATGCCTTATAATCTCGTTTAAAATAAACGTTCAATAAATTTGATTTACATGGCCTAATGATGCCGTCAAGACTGCATCACAACAAACTAAATTATAGATCATTATTCATGGCGATATTGCGATGGGTGATTTGTTATTCGTTCGCACAATAAAGTTATTTAATAAACTTTGAGTCAGTTTTTGGTTCAAGATCTTAAATATAAAATTTCAATCTAAAATTCCAACGCGTTTTTAAGTTATCCAACAGACCAACATACCGACTTTTTTGAATTCATCTACTAGAATTATTTTCTCGAGAGTTTTAATTTGATACCACACTCGATAGTATTTTAATAAAAATAAAAAAAACAATTTATATAGTTGGTACCACTGCTTGAATTAAGCTCATGATTCATGAACGAACTTAAAACTAATTTTTTTTGTAAAAAGCTTAAATATAAAATTTCAGTCCAAAATTACAACGCGTTCTCAAGTTATCGTACTTACGGACAGACCGACAGACAGACAGACAGACTTTTTTAAACGTAAAGATTCATCAAAATCTCGAACTGTCAAAAAATCATGATTACAATATTTCCCCCTATCACATAGCTCGGGAAGTAATAAATATGAAACATCAAACTATTCTATACAATTCTGCATCAGTTAATTAGTAAAAATATTTAAAAAGTAATAAAAACGCAATCTAGAAAAAAATATTTTATACTATCAATAAAATATTTAAAAAAACACAAATAGAAAAAAGATTCCTTATATTTCCTCAATTTTCTTAATCAAGATATTGTAATATTAATAAGTAGTTCCTGAAATACTTGACCGCAAATTTTTGTTTTTAAAATAATTTAATGATTTACTAAGAAACTGCTAAAAATGGAACCAGTGTTTCTTTCAAACATTATTTCCTGTACGGTATTTAAATAAATCAGGAATCATTAATATTTCAAATATATGTAGCAAGTAAGTATACATTAGTACATACATAAAATATAAGCCACAGAGGATTTTCCTGACTCATACATTGAAAAGAACACAGAAGTTATGACAACATACAGCTCCGTTCACACAAAGATTCTTTAAAGATTCTGTCATGCTCCTGAATTTGGAGAAAAAAAATTCTGGTGAAAATTGCCTGTCAAACAGCAGCGCTGCTTATTTGAATCTTCAATGCGAATCTTGAAAAAGAAGAATTTCTAATTCATTGATAGCTTCGAAACAGCGAATTAATTTTTTCCGGGATTCAGAAGCATGAAAGAATAAAATTATCGAGTACCTAATCGAAATCGAGAGCCTTACATAATTCAGTCAACTGCACAAAAATCGCCCATGTTATGTACTCTCCACTAACCATCATCATCATCAGGATTAGTTCAGTGGCGGCCGGTGACTTTTTACAGGTAAATTGTTTTTTGGTTCAAGGTCAAATACCTTAATATTTAAAGTTAATTTTTATTAGGGAATAGAAACTTCACAGTTTATCCCAGTTTTTGTACAAAAATAAATACAAATTTAATTATTAACATAATTACTCGTATATCAAATATCACAATCAATTTTAATAAAATAACAATATACTTTAAAAAATGTACAGTTGTACGCCTTATAATTTCAACGCAAACCATTTTGTTCCTTTAAACTACATGTATTTATGTTCACAGTGAGCGACAGAGCTGCGTTCAAGGCAGCCCCGATGCTCACTCTGTAACCGACACATTGGCTATCATTCCCCTCACCGCGCACACATACTTCTGCCTAAGTTCGAGAGCTGCTCGGACAGCAGCTCATGGGTATAGCGTTGACTCACGACGCGTCAAAGTATCACCAATAGTAAGCCTACAGGCGCAAATTTTCAAATTACAAGATATATTTGACGGATAAATACATATTGTTGTTTATTGATATTATTTAAATAATATATCAGAACAGTTTCATTTCCTACCGCAGCCCTGGGTTAGTTGACGGCTGATAACCGCACACACGGATAAATATATGTATCTACCGATGTGGGTAAACAGCATGATTTAATATAAAATAACTTACGTCCATCGTCATGGCCCATGCCGATGTTGTGGCCGATCATGTGTGCCATGGTGCCGGCAAGCAGATGTGGTTCGTAGGTGTTGATGTCCACACTGATGCCCACTGATTTGCTCGTGCAGACTGTTTCCGGTAACGCCATACCCGCTTCGCCACCTTGAAATGTCTCGCCACTGTCCACACATCAAACAGACACATGTTAGTTTACTATTTGGTGGTTTATAATAAGGAAAAACGAAAAATGTTTAGACTGTTTGCGAATGTATTGGGATAAAACGTATTATATTCACGCAACCATTTTTAGGGTTGTTTTATAGTATATCTATACTTGATTTAATAACTAAACGGACAAACTTGAAGTTGTCTCGCTGAGCCATATTTACATTGTGTAAATACGAGAAAAATATCACTAGATTTTTTGCGGCAAAATTAAATTTGACATACTCGATACTGTCACTGACAACAGCTGACGAGACAAGATTTGTTTGTTTACATTACAAAGTTTGTGTGGTGTAAAACTGGTGTTACATCATCCAATCAAAAACGATCAGTTTTAGCAATCCAACTTCAAATTTGTACGATTAGTTTTTAAGAGGTATCAAAATCTTTTAAAAGTATTGCAGTAAATGGGTTGCAGTCAAAAAGATATATTTTTATACCACTCTACCGGTTTCGGCCCACATGAGCCCTCCTCAGGAGTTCTGTTTTAATCACAAAAATTACAATTTAATATAGTCACATTTTACAGAAAACTTATTGAATGTCAAACTTATGTATCACAATTTGTAGTGCAATCATTAAAGATTGTTTGAATTAAACACATTAAAATAATAATTATATAATAATTATAGTCAAAAAGTACAACAGAAATCATACAGTACTACGGAAAAAAATCGTAATTGCAATAATTAAAAATTTGTTTTTAACAAGTAATACGTTGTCTTACTTTGTCTATATTACTTAAGTTACCATGTTAAGCTGGCTTATTTTAGTATAAGTAATTTTTTTATAATTTTAAGATGTAGGTTTAATGTTTATTTTATTTTTACACGGGGCAAACAAAACGTTACTGAAGACTGATATCTGTGCTAATGACTCACAACATGTGAGGCTGCCACACCCAAGCTGCATAAAAGTAGTTTTGGTTTGTCCCAATTAATTCGCACAGTACTGTACCTTTGTACAACATTTTTTGTTTGAATCAATCATTAATGCACATTGAACACATACAGATAATACATGATTTAAACTGTATAATCTAAACCAGCAATTACGCTAATGCCCTCAAAGCAAAAAATATAATGGATTAATTCCAAACATTCCATAAATTACAATTTTAATTTAAACCAACTGCAAAGTTTGATAATTTTATTGCATTAAAGCTATCCGAAGCTCGAACTCATCATATTTGCTTTGTACAGTTGGAGTTGAACTTTGTAATAATAGGTTAATTTGAAACGTAAAGTTATATTTGAATAGAGAAGAACTAATTCATGAATGTGTACATAGATATTCTTACGTGAGGAGTTGAGTGGTGTCTTTGTCAACTTTGAACAGTTTCCTCGACGTATAATCGTTGAAGTTCAACAGAGACCTGCTGATGTCTTCGTTCTTCAGAATCTGCGCTTGATTTGTTCCCTGCCACGTTTCAATGTACACCACCGATACTCGGGTATTCAACGTTCGGAAATACTGAAAAGAATCACCAATTAAAAATATCAGAGGAAAATATTTTAATTTGCAGGCAAGAGAAACTCAAATAAATGATTCGACGTTTAAGGATGAACGATCTTTTCTTTTATGTTCGCTAATTTAAAGGCAGCGAAAATTAAAAGATCAGGCTTTTATAATTAGCAATATTAATGTTTAATTTAGTAGCTTGTTAGCAACTGGATGCAAATTACAAGGTTCTTTTGCTTAATCTACAATATATTTTTTGATGAATGCAGTTCCGCTTTGAGATAAAAGAATGGTAATATAAAAATATGAATTTAACATCCTGTAATTTGCCAGCACGCTAAACTGTGACGTTCTTTGCTAGTTAAACCATATTGGGATAGTGTATCGTGGTTGTAAAAGGGTAAAAAATTAATAATAATAATATGATTACAATGCTGAAATTCATATTTTGGCTGCGACAAATTTTTCTTCATACGGTACCCACTTGACATAAATTGTGTTTAAAGATATTACGTAAAAGTCCATCCTAGCCACATCCTGAGTACGATGTAAAAAATTAAAGTGGGCAACACTTTTTATAGTAAAATATTTGTCCCTTAATTACGTCCCTGTGCAAAAAAATGCACCATTAAATTAAAATGATCATAACTTTGTGAAAATTCATCGGATTTTAAGATTATTTTTTTAAATTTTGCTTGCAAAGGATCAAATTTTAATACCCCGTTACTCAAATTGCAATATCTAACCCCATACGATCCGTGCACTCGTTCAAAGTTTGACTTTTCCGATTTAAAAACATACCTTTATGTTTTGAGTGATAACTTCGTTGTAAACAATGATAAATAAATCTAAAAACGGAATTTTAAAGAGGAAGGTTTACCCTTTAATTTCAAAAAATGAAATTTGATAAGTAAGGGCTGGTTTATAATGGATGTAATCGGTTACTTCTTCTGTATTCTGTAAGATGTGTGATGGGAATGAGAAGTGTGTGGTTCATAATCATTTCAGCAATATGCTAACTTGAAGACATAAGCTTTCTTATAACTGTCAGAAATGAATCCGTTTGTTGAAAGTTACATAGTTGGATCTGCAATGTTTATAACAATAAATATTGTAGCGAAATATAAAATACTCATCAAAATGTAAACTAAGATCAACAAAGAACAAATAGGACTTGCATGTTATCTCTTGGGAAAGATTGAAGTATGTAATAGAGTGGCTTTATGCTGAGTATGGCGACTTCAGTATATTGTATTTGAATAAACTGATAAATGATATGTTTGGTAACAAGAAGAGTTTAAAAGTTAGATACTGAACTAATTTTTGGATATCATATTGTTACAGTTAAACATTAATGAATTGTTTGCAATATAGCGCCTATGGCCAAACTCTTTATATTATAGTGATACTCTAGGAAGTTTTCTTAAAAGTTGTGTAACCTTATGTCTATGGCGCACCGGTCGAGGAGCATCGAGTAACTCTTCGATGAAACGAAAGAACGCACCCGTCTGCGACGGATTTCTATTTCATCGGTGACAAATACATCAAGGTTTTGCGCGAAATCAAATACAAAAGATACGTCTGAAATGAGATACATTCGTTTCATCGAGGAACAACTCGATGAAAATAGCGGCGCCCCTATAGACCATATTAATTATTATAGCGCCTCTTCCGGCTGACTTGCGATGTAAAAAAGTGATGCCAGGGATGCCAACAATTTCTTATTTTTCTAAATAAGTTGGTAATGATCAGCCGTTTCGGTGTTAAAATTTTAATTTTTTAATTTTAAAACACGATTTGAAACACAATATTTGTAACTAAGCATATTGATATAAATTATATGACACTACATCAACAGAAAAACACACTTTTAAGTTATCTATCACTCGAGATGTTGGGAAGCCGCTAAAAAATTCAAATTTTCATAGTTATTTTCACATAATAAACTAATGATCATTTATATTAAACAGGGGCAGAATTCGATACTTCGTTATTAAATATAACTGATATTAAAAAACGGCCATGTGATTCTGTCTGCATTAATTACTATATTAGTTTAAAAATTCACTTTTTCCCATAAGGAAACATTAGTTCCATTTCGGTAGTACTCACAGCATTGTGATTGGTGATTACTGAGCATGCGCATTGAATAATTAATATGGTCTATTTTTCGTCGAGGACGGGGTGCGTTCTATCGTTTCATCGAGGAGTTACTCGATGCTCCTCGACCGGTGTGCCATAGGCATTACTGTTACAGTATAGGTAAACGTCAAATCCAGTGTTATTATGAACCGTACCTATAGCTCATGTGAACAGAACACAGAAGAAGTCACCAGTTAGTCACTCACCAGATCGGCGATGTTGGCGACCTGGATAGCATCATGCACGACCTCGGCCCTCGTACTCCCGTTCCTCTTCTCGAACATGGCCTTGTCGATGACGACGGCGGTCTCGATGTACTTGGTGGCCTCGCGCACGTCGCGCTTGGTCCTGGGCGTGGAGTCGGCGTCGTCCAGCCCCGACAGGTGCTTCTGGCGTCGGATGTTCTTCATGCGCCACTCCAGGTTGCCCGTGTTCGCGCAGCCCTTGTTCGCCTTCGTCCGCGCCTCGAATATCACGTGAGGGTGCTTCTGCTAACAGAGGAAGCTGTGCAGTCATGACATGTCCCGGAGAGGTGGCCCAGCACACACACTCATCAAAGTCAGTTTAGTTTATCCATGAATTCATGATATACATTACCTACTTACTAACTAAAAGTTGAGTCGGCATCGTATTTGTATGATATTGTATTTATAAGACAAAAGAAATAATCAAACGCGTTATTTATATACTTGTATACATAGGCGCCGACTTGTGGGGGGCAACAGGGCGCTTGCCCCCCACAAGCAGTTTTGTGGGAAGCAGTGCTCCCCACAGGAAAAATTCATTAATGAAATAAATTCAACAATATTATTAGTGGTAAAGACTGAATTTGAATTCTGTTGTTACGCTTTAGCGGGGTTCCAGTTGGAAACGCAGGTCGTGACATGCCTGAACTACTCATAACTTTGGACAGAATCATCGTAGAAACTTGTTCTTTTTTAACTTGAAAGGAAATTGTGTGAACTTTAATGTCCTTGCCTTGAATATAACCTACCATTTTTTTTGTACTCCGTGCAAGTTGTTAAAGTTGAACATTTTTTTCAGTTAAAAACATTTTTTTCTCTTGTGGTTTATGGGACATGGGATGTATCGAATGTAGCTTTCAGGTACACCATTCGAAAGAGGAGACTTTGATCTTTTTAAAACCCAAAGAATTTTTAATTTTGGGTCAACTGCAACCGAGTTATCACGGTTTGAAAATTTGACATTTTGCGTCAAAAATCGAGTTTTCCCCAAATTTTGTGTTGTGCCCTTGCACAAGATTTTCAGAACCCGGCGCGCCTGCTTGTATGTTACCTACAGTGCGACGCATGAATTTTAATAGATTTTGTATTTAAAATGCCCTAAATTAAATATGTAAAAGTAGTATTTTTCTCTTTATTCGGCATTTTTTTAAAACAATACTATGAAAAAATTAAATATTGTCGTAAAAAAATTTCAATGATCTTACGTTAGTATTAGATTCAATATTATACAAACCGTAGAGCACTGTTTTACCTCTTTCTCATACAGCTACATTCCCGCCTTAAGCTACTGAATAGCTTAGCTACTTCGCCAAAATTGTAGCTAAGCTACAAGCTAGGTACTTAAGTAGCTTTTAAATTAAAACAAAATTAAGTCCACAATATTTTTTAAATTAAGTCCATCATCAAACAATGTTTCGCTAGGTACATCTAGTATTAAATATAATAATAATATATTCAAGTGGAACTATTTTCTCCATTTATTATTGCTTTCTGGTAGAAAAGTTAATTTTTCGGTAGTTAAGCTACTTTTCTCGTAGATAGCGAGATATTTTTCTGGTAGCTAAAGCTACTTTTTAGTAACTAAGTTACTTTCTTAGTAGCTTAACTACATCATACCGGTACTTTTAAAATATGTAAACTCCCAGCTAAAAGCTACCAATTTTTAAAAGTAGCTAAAAGCTAGAGCTACTTTTAAGATAAAAAGTAGCTAAGCTTGGCTTAGCTACCAAAGTAGCTAGCTACTGCCCAGTTCTGATTAAAACATATTACCTAGTAACTTTTAGTTAGTAAGTAGGTACTATTTATAGTACTATTGAAATGAAGAGCTTGTTGCGCGAACTACTAATTATTTTGATCTGAAGAGAAAGATGTATAGATGAAAGAAAGAGAAAACTTCTTTACTCTTTATCTGAGAAACATTAGTCAGGAATTTTCTCATACTGATGCTTGAATTCCTTAGTGAATAATTTGTTTTGATAGTTGTACTGTGTTAAGTATTCTGTTTGTCGTTGTCGTTACTTATACAAAACTTATATTGTTATGATGTAAAATGTAATATAGCAAGCGGTACTAGGTCAAATTGTGTAATATATGTAATACACAAAAATTAGGTTCGCCCGATCGCGCAGATGAACTGACTCTTCACTTCAAACTACCTATATTTGCCATTGACTGTTCAACGGCCTGTCTAGTTTTTTTCCGAATTCCTAGAATACTACCGGTTATACTTTGTTTCTATTTCACTCCCTTTCCCACTACTGCAGCTGCCCGACGACAACAGCAACAGCCCGAAACTCGTACTTTGTCGCCTCCTAGCTATACAATGTCATATTAAAGTTGAAAAATACTCTGTAAAAATGTTTTCCTTGCGAGTAAACTGTCAATTTATTATTGACTTAAGGATAACGCTGTTTTAAACATTTAATAAAGAAATAATGGATTTACAGAATACAGATGCACCTTTTTAAAATCTTAAAATAAATTTCTATCATAAATTGGAAATTTTTGTGAATTTTTCAAAATACTAATTTTTTTATAAAAATTTCAAAAAGGCACAACTGTTAATTGATCCTTTAAGTATATAATCCTTCTTGGAATGGAATTTTACCATTCTTGTACTGGCCACAAAACACTCATACACAACACACAACATACACACCGATCTAAGTATTTAATTAATCCATAAATTAGTTCAATTATATTCGCCCCACCTCATGCCCTTATTACATGTTTATATTTATTTTACTACTTGTTTAATATTTTTAATAATGAACCCCTCCTCCAGGAGAAAATAGTAAATACGCCTCTGCAATTGGATCCACGTGTGCAAACATAACCTCACTTGTCCATTTGCCTCCTGTTAGAGTTCTGTAATGCTGTTTACAGCATTTTCAAATTGCAGTTATTGTGGGTATGGTCTCTACTCTACTCGTTCTGGACTTTTCACTAGGATAACGCTAAAGTCTCTGGTATAACTGAACCTGTTTAACGAGGTTATAATGGTAAACAGTTTAACTTCTGCTTCCTCTCAGCTAACTTCCTATATGAAGTGGAAAATCTGAGCAAGGAACTATGATATTTAAACTAAAACCGTTAAACGCTTGTAAATGTAATCCTATTTTCACAAATATTCCCGTTTGGAGCTGACGATAAACAACAAAATAATTACTGCATGTCATAACTCATCTCACGTACTTATTTTTCTGGCTTTCAAATCAAATGAGTGCCAAGAAAATAATAATAGGATTACCTGTCAGAGGCATAAGGTATCTGTAAATAAAATCGAAAGGTTATGTGTTGGCCACATCATATCTTTATTATGATGTATTTGAATAATAAGCTGGCGGCAAAAAATCATCGCAGAAACTTCGTTTTTGCGTTTTTACAGGAAAATGAACGAACTTTATTGTCAAAATGTTTCATTGGACCCACGATTTTTTTTCAACCCTGACTTGAACTATGAGGGAAATTAAAAATGTGATATTCCTAATTTTGCTTAAACCCCCTTAAAGGGGATAAGAAGGAGGTTTTTGTCCTAAAAAATTATCCAATTTCGTTGAAAAGGTTCAGAGTTACGAGCCATAAACCCCCAAATGCGCTTTTTATTCAAATACGCATAACTTTGATTCTACATATCGTCATTTTTAAATATGTTTTACTTCAAATTCCTAGGCCAAAGACAAAAAATAAAAAAACTAGAGGCATTCAAACATCCTTTTTTAATAAACTCATATGTAAAAGCATCATATATTACAATTATAACTAAAGTAAACGTGGGAGGCGTACACCTCTGTAACGCTGTAAAATTTTGGAGTAGACGAACATCTTTCAACTTAAATTAAAATGGTACAGAGTGATAGAAAATCTGAAATAATTCCTCATATATGATCACATCAGATCGGGATGGTATTTGGTCGTGAGCTCCGTGTTGTGTGCGTTTCATTCCTGGTTTCGCACACTCCGGCAATCCCTTGATTAGAAACACAGGCACAGAAGTGCCCGCCAACGTCGCCATTAAAAGAGGATTAACTGCGTTAATTCAGCTTGCGCTATCCAAACAGCAGCGCAAGCCGAGTCTTTGAATTTTCATCTGCTACCCCGCAGTGAAGCTGTGATCTAGCAGTGGCGTGTTTCAAACTTGTTTCTCACATATTAAGAGGCCCGTGTACTACCTAAAATCCAGCATAAAATGTACTAACGTAGCGAGTGTTTTGTGACCAGCACAAGAATGCTCAAATTGTATTTCTACAAGGATTGTATAGAGAAAGAATGAATCTACAAAAAACGAAACACTTTAAATTCGTCAAATTTTGCCAATTTTCAAATTGTGTTTTGACCAATTTGGACGATTCTTTGACGAAAAGAAAGTTTTAAGTGTTTACTTTAAGGGCATGCATGCCATCTTAGGTGTAAGCCCTTTCAACCCCGTCAGCCCCCTCATGAAAAAAATGTTTTTTGTGAAAAAACGTCCAACTACGTTCGATTCAGCAATAAAGTACAATTTTGTGTGTCTACGATATGTAGAATCAAAGTTATGCGTTTTTGAATAAAAAGTGCATTTGGGGTTTTTTGGCTCATAATTCGGAATCTTTTCAACGAAATTGGACGATTTTTACCTCTCGCCTCATATGCTATAAGAGAGGTATTGTAATGGGTCAAAATTTTCGAGTATGAGTTTTTGGTGGATAAGCACGTTTCAGGGTCTCTAGAATACGAATTTACTATTTTCACGATGATGTCTGTGTGTGTGTTTGTGTGTTTGTATGGACTAACGATTTTTCGTCCACGATAACTTAAAAAGTATCAAACCGTTTATAACCAAATTTCATATTTAAGGTTTTAATAAGTATCTTAATACCGGATAAGATTTTGGTAGAAATACGCAAACCGGAAGTAGTACTTTTAGAAGTATGGAAAAGTTTTCCTTAAATATATTGGTAAATTATTTATTTATGACAATTTTTGCAATTAAAAATAAAAGAAATTGTGATTATCTATATGTACAGTTAATTATAAATACAAATTGCTGAATCTGTAAGTATTTAACAATAAAATAAATTACAATTAATATTCTATTTTTTTGAAATTCCGGTATCTTGTTGTCCATGATATGAATTATTATGAGTGACAGTACAGTTGACATCTTTTGCTTGCATATTGGTTTACATTATCGTTTACATATTACATGAACATGAAACTATTAAAATGTAAGTAAAACTATTTATTAGATTAGTAGAATAAGCAGAATTAGGCGAGAGGTCGTGTGGTGGCCACAGCAGATTTTTTAGGACAAAAACGTAATTCATGGGTTTTTCATATCCATGGTTACGAATTTGACTGCAATGTATTAGAGCATTCTTTTTAAAATGAAACATAGCGAATCAATTTGAATTTGTTAATTGGTGTCACACTGCTGCTATGTGGAAATACGATTTATATACTTTGAACAATTAAAAGTTTATGATGAAAGCGCCCCTCAAATATCTTATATTGTTCAAGAAAAATACAGTTGTTACAGTAACAAATAATTGAGGGTAGAATTATAGTTTTATTAAATTTTGTGGGTTTTGAGGAAATGGCATTTTGCATTAAAATAAAATATCTCTAAGAATACAATAAGTTCTTGCGTCTAAGTGTTGAGCAAGTCAAATGATTCCGACTTTTAATTTTAATGTCCTCCGAAGTACCTCAACTGTAATATTTTATTACTTCACTCTGAACTTCAACAAAGGATAAAAATTTAGGCTATAAATCTATGAAACCACAAATGTAAGCAAAGTAGAATGAAAAGTTAGTCCACAAATAATGTGCCGTCAGTTTAATTTGAAAGAAAACCCGGCCGGACCATCGGATGACAAAGCAGTCGGACTGTCTAACCGAAAAATGCGGAAATTCCCTAAAAAAACACCAGACAAGCGCGAGAATCTATAATTTACGAACTTGGATGCATTTGCTAGAAATATGGATCGATGATAGATATACTGGTTTCTAGCCATCCAATTGACATGAATCGTCCATGGGATGTTTAAAAATACCTTATTCTTGTACTTTAAGTGGCTCGTCTACGTTTTTACCGAATTCCTATACTGCCCTCCTAAGCACAGAGGGGGTATCTACAGTTGTTTCAGTTTCGAGATAATCGATGTTTTTCACTTAATACTGTAGTAATTTTGTAGTGGCTTGTACATACCCCTAAGTTAAATGAACGTTTTAGACTCTTTCGAGCGTAGATACGGCTTCAAAACCTTAGTTTTACATATATTACAACCTCTATAGTTACTAAGCAATTCTAACTCATTTTTCAAAAAAATTGTAGATACCCCCTCTGTGCTTAGGAGGGCAGTATAATACTCTCGATTTTACTTTTTTCCATTCCACTTTATTTCCCCACTACTAGGGCTGTCTGAAACCAGCCCAAAACTCGTACTTTGCCGTATCGTAACAATGCAATGTCATTTTGAAGTTGAAAAATACTGTAAAAGTGTTTTCGTTGCGAGTAAACTGTCAGATTATTATTGAATTGAGGATAATGCTTTTATAAACATTTAATAGAGAAAGAATGGATCTACAGATGTGCCTTTTTAAAATTTTAAAAATTAATTTATATCACGAGATATAACCGTGTAAAGTTTTTAAATTTTTTTGGAATTTTTATATTCTTGTACAATTTTACCTTCCGCTTACCTGTAAAGGAAGGTATTGGAATCATGCAAAAAATCGGGTGGTGAATTTTTAGTGGATGAGCACGAATTAGGGTCCTTACAACTCATTTTTGATAGTTTCACGATGATGTCTGTGTGTGTATGTGTGTGTGTGTGTGTGTGTGTGGTCAAGGGGTGTTAGTCGCATAACTCAAATACGAATTACCCGAAAATTTTGATATTTGGTATTTAACATTTGTATATAAATTGGAAGAGCTCCCTAGATTTTGGTACAAATATCTTTATCGGAAGTGATATTTTTGAAGATTGAAAAGGTTAATTGTCAATATTGTATATAAATTTGGAAAAATATAGTATTTATTTGTAATGAGAATAAGAGGAAAAGTTATTTGCAACTTACGTTATAAAAAAAATTGTCTTTATCTGGTAGCATTAAAGAACTGCAGTAAAATTTAAAAAATAAATTTATCAAATAAAACGTTGATATCTTGTAATCCATGATCGGTTGATTTTTGTTTCTGCGTAAAAAATATTGACAGGTGAGACGGGTGACAAGTTGGCATCTAGCGCTATATAAGTCCTAAGTAAGATATTAAATGTAGTAATTGAACGGAGGATGGCTTCAACACAGCAGAGTTTTCCTGTGAATTAATCTTTTTATTCAGGTGATGCAAATTTCTGTGTTTGAATATTTGAGATTTTTATTTGTATATTTTAAATGGGCACCGGATTGTACGTATACATTTCTGTTTAAAGTCTAGATATGGCGGAAGGTTGTGTGATGGCCACGTCAGATTTTTTTAATCAAAATTTTAAAAATCACATCTGTAGATCCATTCTTTCCCTATTAAATCCTGTTTGAAATAAAATACAAAATACTCGCTACGTTTAGTACATTCTATGCTGGATTTTTGGTAGTAGACTGGCCTCTTAAGTGATATTACGTAAGTCTATCCAAGCCACATCGTGAGTGCGATCAAAAATTACATACTCAATACAAACATCTCAGAGAATTACATGGGCCATGGGATGCATAATTGGGATATTATTACCAAATTATTTACATTGGGATGTTAGATAGTTACTAAGGGCGGACATTAGCAATCACTAGGATATTAATAGGATGTTAATGGGTAAATATAACAAGAATTTATAATTTACGAACTTGGATGCATTTTCTAGAAATATGGATCGATGATAGATATACTGGTTTGTATCAACCCACTTGACATGAATCGTCCATGGGATGTTTAAAAATATCTTATTCTTGTACCTACTTTAAGTGATATTACGTAAGTCTATCCAAGCGAGTGCGATCAAAAATTTACATACTCAATACAAACATCTCAGAGAATTACATGGGTCATGGGATGCATAATTGGGATATTATTACCAAATTATTTACATTGGGATGTTAGATAATGTTACTAAGGGCGGACATTAGCAATCGCTAGGAAGCTAGGATATTAATAGGATGTTAATGGGCAAATATAACAAATAACAAGCAAATTTTTTGGGTTGAAAGCCGTATGGAGACTTCTTAAATTTTACAAGAAATAGTGCAAAGCATGATATCTCGGCCTCTCAATCGGCCCAATATCGGTAGACTTTATGGCCAGTTCGCCTCTGAATGTATGAAATATTATATTTTGTGATTAAAAACATATTTCGTTTGCAGGTAAATGTAAAATGTAAAAATAAACAATTCAGTGCATATGAATGAACAAAGTATTGAATAAAAATTGAATTTATTTTAAATGATATGGTTATCTATTGTTTTATTTAAAATTTGTATTGCAAAACAAATAACATATTTTTTATATTTCGTATGTTTTTGTTGTTTACATACACTTAATTAAATATATACGTTTCAGATTCTAATAATAATATAAATTTATTTTTGCACGTTCGGTCATTTTTAACTATTTTATAAAATGTAGAATTTCTACATAATCTTAAATAAACAAAACTTTAAAAGAAAATGTTTTCCAACTAGAAATCTGTAAGGTAACACAATATTAATAACCTCTTGATCTTTGAAAATTAATCAAAAGTTTCGTAAACTTTCCAAACAAGGTTCGACGTCTACGTAACAACAATAATTGAATGTCAACACTTGTAACTAGAGTTGACATTTGACAATTCATACCTGCTGCCAGGACCAGACAGATGTGTTCATTAAAACTTGTACCAATTAATTTTAATTAGATGGAAGCCTCTGTTCATAGAACACAGCGAGGACTGTTGCCAGATTTACTCCTCGTCTTCACAATTATTACAAACTTCAAATGATTGTGAGATAGACACAAGTGCTTTGACGAAACAGAAAAATATCCCATTATGATAGATAATATTATAAAGTACGTGCGCCAATTATTGCCATGCTAAGATATATTAATTTTTTGAACAACCAGGGGTGCGTTCCAAAACCTTACCATGGAGCACAGAGTAAAGTATTGGAGTAAGAGTAGGTTACTTCAGGGTTTTGTGGGGTTTTGGAACGACGTAGAGTAGGAAATATTTTATGGTGATATAACCTATAAACACATTTTTTTGATATACATAATTGATCTTGCATCATGGATAATAGAAGGGTGTTAAGTGTTATATCTGCGAATATTTAACTACATTTTTTATAAATTGGCGCGAATATTTATGAATATTTGCGCCAATTTATAAAAAATGTAGTCCTGGTAAGGTTTTCTAATATAGTATAGTAATATTAATTTTATTTATTATCATGATTTATAGGATGACGACACATCTTCAGATGATGATGATGATTTTTTATTAATTAATTTTAATACTATAATCGTTTGCGTCAATTTGTGTGGCTAATTCCAATTCGTTGTCCATTATAAATTAATAATAATAAGATATTATGGAACAGACAATTTAGGTTAGACGTTAAAGTAATCATTTTAGCACTATTTGGCGCCAAAGTTACCAGTGTACGTTTGTACCCTCCTATTTTACAGGGTACGAAGAGTATGCTTTTCGAGTAAACTCGAACAGTTTCGGAACACTCCAGAGTTGTCACTGGAGATATACTCAAACCTTTTGGAACGACTTTGAGCATGCTCTATACTCTGGAGTATGGTTTTGGAACGCACCCCATATAATATTGTAATGTTTTGTAACTCTCTAAATTATATATATAATTTTCAGACCATAAAATAGGAAAAAGGTTATTCCCCTTTTTTTCAAAAGATCAGAAACTGACAATATATGGCACATATGTTCCAAATATTGCCACAGTACCTGTAATAAAAGGAACAAGTTTTTTTCAAGTGCAAAATAGACTAATATCAAAGGGATTGATCAAGACTTTAATTTTATGAATTAATATAGAATAAAAAATTCTTTGATGAAGGTTGAAGATATCAAATAAAAGTTAAGTTTATGCATAGATACAAATAGGCCAGTAATTTTTATTTTTGTTTCTAGGCACATTCTAGACACAAAACAAATGTTCTTATCATGTTATCATCTTTAGTCATTTTTCATGTACAAATATATGCAATTTTAACAAAAATTCATATGGAAATATTAAGAACACAAAAATGAGTTAATAACCATCTGTCAAATTTAATAAAATACAATATTGGAAGGAAATGAGCTTGGTTGGACATACCTTACAATTTTCTCATCCAGTAAAATATCTGTTCAGTAATTTGTAAAGTGCATTTTACATTGAGCAATATTGCAGATGCAAGTGCAACTTTTGACAAATTGATTCAATATTGCATGAGTGTAATATAGAAATTGCACGCTCAACAGGCAGAAGCAATCTTGAGGCAACGGTTGCATGGAATAGAACATGTTCTAATTTTTGTAAGGCTTGCAGGCAATTCACAGTTATTTCTAACTGAACATAAACGTCAAAAAGATTAATTTGTGTTTGAAAGTTAGTGCGTTAGTGGTTATAAAGCCATTCTATCATTATTTTCCAACAATATACAATACAACAAATCCAAGAAGTTAAGTTGACATAATATAGTAGGTAACAAAATATTGGTAAAATTCATAAATTTATACATTAAATAAGTAATTGCATGTTGTTCATGTTGCTCAGTGTAAAATGAAAAAAATGTCTTCTGCAATTTTCTAGTTCAACTCTGACTTGAAGATTGCAGTTGCCCGTTGCGCTTGCTCAATGTTTTCAGTTTTTTGTAGCACACATGCACTAAACACATATTTATAGATTATTAAATTTACAATCAACTTTATGTATCTGCACTTGAACCAGCGAGGCACAAACAAATCAAAAACTATTTTGCTTTTGGTCCTAATTTAAATACAAACTATAAACGCAATGCAAGTACCTGGCATTGTGCAGTTTAAATAACACTTCTTGAGAATAGTTCGTAGCTCCGTAAAAATTTCCACTTTTGGTAAACTTCTGCAGTATAAATTGTCGTGGAAGAAACTTAGACTGCTTGAAGTGAAAATAGTAAAGATCGAACGTGTCTACAACAAATTTATCTCACAAATTTAATAAAATTTTCGCATTTACTTGAAAAGTCTGCTACATTTTAGGTAACCCATTGCGAACTTTCTTCAATATAAAATTGACATATTTCGTAGTCAGAAACTCGCGCGTGAGTTCAAACTATCTTAAATAAAAAGTCCTTTAAAATAACCGACGACAAAAGCAATTGCACACAAAATACAAACAGAGTGACGCGAGAAGTTTTTCATTTCCGCCATCTTGGATCGGGTCGAATAGACGCGACAATAAATAAAAACAAACTCAAATGTGCATAACAAAAGAACGACTCGTTCTTTCCGACCGCGAGCTTTTCTTCCACCGCCAACTTTAATCTGCGGGAATGAATGCGAAAACTGCTCAAAGCTGAACACACCTTGTCTTTCATTATGCCGATTTATCTTGATTTATTATACATACAATAAAATGTTTTGAAATAAACATATTATCCATACAGTTACCTAGCTACGAAAATAAACAATATCACACATCCGTTCAACCCGTTCTATATGTTATCGAACAAGGACAGATCATATCCAACTGTTTCATCTTTTACTGCCCTCTATTTAAAAACTAATCGGATAAATCTGAAGTTGAAATGCCAAAACTGATCGTTTTTGATTGGCTGATGTAACACCAGTTTTAAATTTCCGAACTCGGCAAGCCTCGTGCGTCAACATTCTAACTCACACGATATCATTCACTTTCCTTGCTCATTATGTAATATAATATATTTCTCTCCTGAGGTATAGGTTCTTTCTTCTTCTTCTTCTTTAATTATGTCATAGTAATTAATTACATTTTTGTCACAAATTAAAAACGATTTATCATGAAAATATTATCTATTTTTGATAT
Source organism: Agonum fuliginosum (assembly GCA_947534325.1). Classification (NCBI taxonomy): domain Eukaryota; kingdom Metazoa; phylum Arthropoda; class Insecta; order Coleoptera; family Carabidae; genus Agonum; species Agonum fuliginosum. The sequence goes on from OX384029.1 coordinate 760,045, forward strand.
TGATATCCTAGTGCTGTTTTGCCGTCATTAATTTATTAGAATTCAATTGTTTTGAATATTATGTATTAATTCAATACATAAATAATACAATACTATAATCATGAATTATAGATTAATATCCTGAAATGCATTAATTTATTATTTATTACCGCAAATTTAAATGGCATATTATAATATACCTACCTTTTGCAATAATACTCGACAATTTATTACTGCGTTTGGTTAAGTTTTACTTAAAATTAATATTTTCTGTTTATAAACTATATTTCAACAAGGATTTAATAGAGAAAGAATGGATCTACAGGTGTGTCTTTTTAAAATTTTGATTAAAATATCGTACATGATTATAAAAATTCCGAAAAATTAAAAAAAAATCCAATTTATACAAACAATACACGGTTATATCTCAAGATAGAAATTAAATTTTAAAATTTTAATAAGACACATCTGTAGATCCATTCTTTCTCTATTAAATGTTTATAAAAGTAATATCCTGAAGTCAATAATAAACTGACAGTTTACTCGCAACGAAAACACATTTACAGTATTTTCCAACTTCAAAATGACATTGCATAGCTTGGATGCAGCAAAGTACGAGTTTCGGGCTGGTTTCAGGCAGCCGTAGTAGTGGAGAAACGAGTGGAATAGAAAAATAAGTAAAAAGTCAATTAATAAATTAACAGTTTACTCGCAACGAAAACACTTTTACAATATTTTTCAACTTCAAAATTATATTGCATAGCTAGGATGCGGCAAAGTACGAGTTTCGGGCTGGTTTCAGGCAGCCGTAGTAGTTGGAAAACGAGTAGAATAGAAAAATAAGTAAAAAGTCAATAATAAAGTGATAGTTTACTCGCATGGAAAACACTTTTACAGTATTTTTCAACTTCAAAATGACATTGTATAGCTAGGATGCGGCAAAGTACGAGTTTCGGGCTGGTTTCAGGCAGCCGTAGTAGTTGGAAAACGAGTAGAATAGAAAAATAAGTAAAAAGTCAATAATAAAGTGATAGTTTACTCGCATGGAAAACACTTACAGTATTTTTAAACTTCAAAATGACATTGAATTGCTAGGATGTCACAAAATACGAGTTTCAGGCAGCTGTAGTAGTGGGAAAAAGAGTGGAATAGAAAAATAAGTAAAATCGAGAGTATTCTAGGAATTCAACGTTTTAATGTAGTGATTTACCGTCTTAGGGACATACTAAGTGATTGATTTTAAATACCTAGAGAGGAATTATGCAATTAGAATTAGGAATAGTGAAGTTATGCGCCGGACGAACTGTCTTTGTTTTTAACGTAGCAAAGCCCTGTAATGTATGCGGCCACATTAACATTAGCGCGCGTTGTGCGGCAAACATTCAAAACTCCATTAGCTGCAATCCTGCCAACGTATTCCCAGGCACAACGCGGAATTATTTCTACTCGAGTCCGAATTCATTTCGTCCGGGTCTACGCAGTGCCGGACTGACAAGTTCTGCCCGGGAAAAGTACATAAACCTGTAGTTCGTACCCATACAACACAAATACGTCGTTAAGTCGTCTTTATAATGTCCATGTCTTTAAAACGTCTGAGTCAAATGTAATCACAAAGACGTCACATACGTATCTTATGTCCTCCATTCTGGATGTTTAAAAGATGTTATTTCATTCCATGCAAATGACGTCTATTTAATACCTTTTCGACAGTCAAATGATGTCTTTTTAATACCAATATAGGTACGACTTAATTTTGATCAATATACACTGGCGGAAAAAAATGAAACACTTGAAATTCGTAAAAATATCGACCATTTTCAAACTGCCATAACTCGGTGTATTTTCAATCGATATCGATGAATCTTCGAGGGCGAGAAACTTTGAAGTGTCTAATTTAAAGTCATGCATGGAAACATAAACGCAACCCCCTCCGCACCCTCTAGCAATCATGTGCAAAAAAAAGAATTTTAATTTTAAAAATGTCCAACTTTGAGGATGTGTACGGAGTTTAAACATTTTTTTTGACTTGATCCACCAAAAGGGCACTAAAATTTGTTCAATTCCCTGTGCAGGACTCAAAGAACGAAGTTCCTGCGATGATTTGGCACAAAGTTATGAATTTTTTTTTAAAAAAGGCCTTTTTTTTGGTTTTTCGCACATAACTGAGCCACTTTTCAACCAAATTAGACGATTTTTTCGGGGAAAACCCCCATAGTGGCTCTACTTTAAGGGGGTAAACTCAAATTAGTATGATCCCTTTTCGTACCCTTCAAAACCCGAACAAAAAAAACACGTTTTTGGGCAAAAGAACGTCCAACTTTGGCCATGTTTATTAAGCTGGAAAAAATTTGTCTACTCGATCCACAGAAAAGGCATTGAAATTTGTTCAATTACCTGTGCAGGGCCCAAAGAACGAAGTTCCTACGACGATTTGGCACAAAGTTATGGGCGTTTGAAAAAAAGTGCATTTTGTGGTTTTTTGACTCGTGAATCGGCAGTTTTTTTGACGAATTTTTGTTTTTCACGAATGGAATTTTCTTTAAAAATTTCTAATATTTTAGGCAATTTGAGTTATTCACACGAAATATCCAATTTCATTTTTAAACAAGTAAGCAAATCTCACGAGTTTAAAGTTTAAGCAGACTTTCAATATCGATAAAATTTAAACAATCAAAATTTGGGGATTACTAAAGAGTCATAAAAACTACATTCTTAGATAGTTTAGAACTGCCATGCAACAACAGTTTTTTTAGACCACCCCAACATTTTGAAATAGCAACATCTGTCGAGTTTCACCTTATTTTAAAAGTAATGAAAAAAGAAACACATCCCAAAAAAACAAAACTCTATATCTTATTCTTTCAAGAATTAAATTTTAATTAATTTTTGCACGTTTTATAACAAATGTTCAAATTATCGACATTCTTCGGTCTCGCAATGACCCAACGCTTTAGTAACCCCAAATTTTCAATATTTTTCATCACTCGTTCAAAACTATCTCCGACCGGGACTTTTGTAAACCGTGTATTATACTTCGACCGAGTCCGACACTGTGCCAAGTCTCCATCTTCGTCTCACTGCCGACAACTTCAATCGCGGTAAATCGAAAACAACTGTTCACTGGCTCTGCCACTACGTACCCTCGCAGGAGAACTACATTCATGGACCCACAGACCTCCGTCAAGAAATTCAGGTTCAGAGGTTATTCTACGAAATGACTGAACTCGAATGTTGTGACATGTGTTGAGAATATATTTGTGGAGAGTGGTTTTGATTCAAGAGCTGTGTAAAATTCGTTCAGAGGCTGACGGAACGGTGTTAATCGAAACGCGTTTATTGAATTTGAAGATATACCGTATGTAACAAAAGTTATAACAAAATGTATCGCTTTTGTAAATGTCTATTGTCTATTGTAATTCAATGGATGCATCAACCATTTCTGTTTTAATTTTTTTATGAAACTTCATTACTCAGTGAAAATCCGCTTTGAAAATTATCATTATTAAGGCAGATATGGTTTTTTAAAGTTCAAAACCAAGTTTATTTTAATGCGTAGTGTATTTACTCCTTTTTATATTAAATCTTACAGTTGTTCAATAATAATTATTGTTAATATGCAAATAAAAATTAATTTAAAAACCTACAGTCAAACATTTTAATACACTTGACAAAAAAAACGCACCACCTGACAATGCACCCAAAATTTCGATATTTTAGACCGCCATAACTCGGTTGAATTTGCTCGAAAATGGATAAATCTTCAAGTTCTGACAAGATTGAAGTTTCCTCTTTAAGGTCATGTAAATTAATCTGATGCCAAGTTCATTTTATCCCCTACCACCCTCCTTAGAAAAAAGTTCTTGATGTCAAAAATTGACAAACTTTGACAACATGTAGGTACCGGGTGCAAAAAAATATACGTGAATTCCCTCCACAACCAAGGCTATAAAGTTCATTCATTTTCCTGCCGGAAAAAAAATTGAGTACCTACCTACCATAAAATCAAGTTACGCCCGTGGTACATACCCAACTTTATGCACGGTGGAATATTTTCTAATAAATGAATTAATATAATTTACTTGTTCAAAAATTACTAAATACTGTTGCTAAGATACCAAAAAAATCCGAAAATAAACAAAAATTTAAATATCAAAGTTGTCATTATTGAATTAAACATTTACAAGATAATTTATGTTAAATGTAACAATGTAAGTAAAAGTGACGTTATTTAAATACAAAATGGTACAACTAATTATAAAAAATGGTTATTTGTAGGATTATTAGTAGATTATATGAGGAAAATTGGAAATCTAATCTGTTTGCGTTAATTTGACGTTTTTTATAGCGCAGTGCGCTATAAAGTGGTTCGTCAGCTATAAAGTGACGTTTATGTCAAAGAAGTTCGTGTATAAGTGTCAAATTAAGATATAACCGCGCATAAACCAATTATTTGCTTCAATTTTTTTAATTCTGACCAATGACGTACTTAATATAACGGCAAAAATGTTAAAATACTCTAAGGATTATTTAAATGACAATTCCACTCATAGTTTTTCATCCAATCAAATCACAGTATTTTGCTGAATTGTACCAATCACAGACGAACTACAGTGACAATTTTCACTAGTGAAAATTACACTGACAATTTTCACTAGTGAAAATTGCCGCGAAGCGTTGCTTAGATATTATGTAAGTTGTTGATTGTTTAAAAAAATACATTACTTTTTTTGGAATAAATAAAATCATTTGAGAAATTGTCAAGCCGAATACCATACGTGACTATGATTTTTTGGTAATTTTTCCCGTCTGGTAACTCCTGCTTGTTGCTTTAGAAAATAAACACTCGTGCTACGCACTCGTGCTTATTTTCGACGCAACAAGCAGTCGTGACCAGGCGGCAAAAATTGCCGGCAAAATCATAATCACTAATGGTATTATATATGAAAATTTTCTCGTTACATTCCTGTGACTACTATGTATTATAACAATTTTTTTGAAATTTGCATTGTTTTCAATAAATTGTCCAATAAATCTTGAATGACCATGCATAAATAGTTTTAAAAGTCCACCACCGAGAAATAACATTATTTCATGTACAGCGTACAGCACAAAACGATGAATTTAGAATCTAGCAACAATATGTCTGACTGACCGAGCATGATGACCTCGCGACAACATTGGTTTTGAATGAGTTGATCGTTGAAGGGGAACAGTGGAAGAATCTATCAGCGGCCGCGTCCGGTAGCCGTAATACCGGAGTAATCGGAGATTTTAAACGGAACCGAGCTGCGGGTGTAATCTTCTCCGGAGTCCGGAGCACCGGAGCGGCTTATTCTGGTTCGACTAAACACACGATCCTGACCGGAAACAAGGGCGGAGGTGCAAAGCTTTCACAAGGGCACAAATAGCAAATCATTAAATAGTCGACTCGAAAATAAATCTAAATTTACTTGATTAGATGTTTGCTTTTGGTTTTTACTTCCCTGTTCGCACGGAGATTCTTTGAAAATTCTACGGAGATTCAGAATCCTGGAAGAAGTTTTTTTCTTTCTAGTGGTAATTATGTGGTTTTGAAGCTATCAATAAATTATAAATTCTTCTTTTCCAAGACTCATTGAAGATTCAATTTAGTGACACCGCAATTTAACAGATAATTCTCACTAGAAAGAAAAAAACTTCTTCTTTTCCAGGATTCTGAATCTCCGTAGAATCTCCAAAGATCGCCGTGCGAACAGGGCTGTACGTACCTACATAGGGGGAAATGTAGTGATTTTTATTGACCTCGAAAATTTTATGAATGAAGGTTTTAGACTGAATTGAATTTATTGGGCTATTGGGGTATTGAAAATGTAAAAATACAAATTGTATTTAATAAAATTATATTTATATGCCTCCGGTCGGCATCGATAGTTTTCCATATCTCAAAATCCGCCAGAAACTCTTTGTTGCCAGCCTAGGCCGGCAAACAACCGGAAGTTATAGGTTGGCATCTTGACATTACTGCAGTTGTTAAGCAGATGTCAATTTTATGCGTTGAATATTTTTTATACAAGAATTAACAAGATTTTGACAAATTTTAGACGTAAATCGTTAATAGAAACTGAAATAAAAATATATTTTAAGCTCAAATGCAAGTATTCAGTGCACAATTTTTTAGGTTATGTATAATTATTTTATATTTTTGTAATGAAATCGGCACATAAAATATTGTGTATTACACGTCCAGAAACTGTTATGCTAGTGCTCGTAATTTGCAAGCCTCACCTGTGGCTCGGCGTGTCAAAAATACTCGCTCTTGCAAAAGGTCAGTTTCTGGCCTTGTGATACAAATAACTATTCTTTTAGTAAATTGAAAAAGAAATTTTGCAGTGACGTCATTATTTTGTATAGGAAATATGGCAGCATTCTACGTCACATCACATATTATTCAATATTAGCCCCTCTGCTTCTATTTCAAAGCCTCCCCTGACCGATGCCCGTACCGTACTGCTTTCGTGGTATATGGAAGCTTGTCTGTCCGATAAGACACAGCAAGCAGCTATTGCTATTGGTGAATGCTGTTCGGTCGAAGCAAATCGTGTCTGAGTTTATACTTCGATTCACTCAGGGCTTATTGTGGAGTGTTTTGTGTTTGTGAATAGGTACGGGTATTTATGTATTTGCTGAATGACGAAAATGTTCAAGTTTCATATAACTGAACATAGGTAACGGTTTCATCACAAAATTCTAGAATTTTATTTTCTGGTGTTGAATGTCTATCCCTGTACACACAGTAAAAATATATTTACAGGTACCGATGTCTTACAATATGTGAAGTTGTCAGATCAAAATTTCAGATTCAAAAAAATAGGTGCCGCGAAAAACGATGCCATGTGTGACGGTGTGAATACGATACGTAGATCTTACATTATTTCAACAAATGTTCGTCGTCCATTCAGTAGTCAAAACGACAAAAAACGATCATAGACGAACAAATCTATTCACGGTTTGGATTCAATGTTGTCTACGTCACACATGGTGCATTTAAATGCACGTTCCAAAAGAGTTACATTTTCATTTCGATAAAAAGGTAATAAATCTATGAAAATCAACAAATATTATCACTTTCCTATAACTTATAAGTATATGCTGAAAATTTATATCCAATAAGTATTTATTTAAAAGCCGTAGGCTTGGAACCCCTTGTGGAATTGAAGTTATCAGTTTACAATGTAACCTGTCTGCAAATGCTGCAATTACAAGTGACTATGGAAAGACATTAAACGAGGGGAGAAGTGAGCAGTCACTTGATGAGCCCCAGAAACCACCAGAAACAGTAACCAGTAACAGTAACCGCTCCCACCGACAGGTTGTCCGATCCAACCGCGCGGTCATTAACAATTAACAACGAGATCTGCACGCGTGCAAGAAGATTCTTATCCGCTAACTGCTGCTGATTATTCACGCTTTGTAATTGTAGTCATTAATAGTTGCTTGTTATTTATCAGCTAATAGATTTACACGGTTTTCTACGCAAGTACCTATATCAGGAAAATTATTGATGGAGTATAGTTGAGTGAGGATTTTAAAAATCTACTTAGTAGGTATGAAGAGGCCGTGAAAAATTCTTTCATAATAACTGATTTACTTATGCGAAAATATGTAACTGATTTTGGAACCAAATAATGTATTTCAAGTATTAATATACCAAACGTTCAAACGTACTGTTGGAATATAATAAAATTATATTCTTTAGCAGTTAATTTTTAAAAGAATTTTTTTTTGTTATTTTTTGCCTTAGTTTGCATTCTGTGTTCGTTTTTGAAGTTTATGTTTACTACGTACACATCAGCTCTAGCTAAAAATGCCGATTCGTTGATAAAGTACTCGCCGCCATTCGAAGGAACATGTATCAAATACAACTTTCTACCACATACCATTTTTGATTAATGCGAAAAATACCAAAAAGTGCCCCTATGGCACGGACGACCACAACCAAAAATATGGTGATCAACTAGATGCAACATGAGTCTCAAATACAAAATTTAATCTTTCTACGACATACCGTTTTTGACTAATGAGAAAAATACCAAATAGTACCCTTTTGGCACGGACGATCGCAACCAAAAATAGGAGGTGCACAACTAGATGTTATAACAGTCCCAAATACAAAATTACAACTTTCTACGTATAACAGTATTTGAGTTATGCGACACATATCTGTCCGTACGTACAGACGTCACGACGAAACTAGTCATAATGGATTCAGGAAAAGTCAAAACGGATATTTCCGTCAAAATCTGAGAACCGAAATTTTTCGCTGTTACAATACTTCCTTTTTACTCCGTACATGGAAGTAAAACGTTAACATTTATTTTGAACCACTTAGAATAAAAATCTGCATGTATAACGAACGTAGCAGAATTTTTACCATATCAAAGGTGATCATAAACAGCTCCTAATTTCAAGCAAATTTTATTTATATACGTTCTAAAGTACCCTCAAAATTCTGCTTACTTTGGCACCCTAGAAACTATTTTTTTCTCGAAGGTCCTTCAATATTTTTTATGTAATAATCCTACAGGATCTACGGTACGACACCTTTGTAAAATGCATGATGATGATGATATATTTATGATAATTGATTATAAGTAGTTCGGTGAGCTGTGGTGGGATTACTGACCGACAAGTCGCCGCCGTAGAAGGGATGTATGACGAAGGTCTCGTTGCCCACGTGGATGACCCCGCTGACCCCGTTGCAGGTGTGGAACGCTGCGCTCGCCCCGGGGTAGTCCTTCACCGTGCCGTGGTAGTAGCAGTGCTCGATCTCCTGCAATAAAACAAACATAGTAAACCCTGGATATCTTTGTAGCATAATTATATTTTAAGCATTTATTACAAATTGTAATTTTTCAAACACTCCTTTCAAAAAATCTGTATCTAGAAAACTGACACAAATGCGTATAATCCGATGCCCATTTAACAAATACAAATAAAAATCTAAAATATTCAAAAACAGAAATCTGCATCACCTGAATCAAAAGATTCATTCACCGGAAATTCAAATATAGAATTTTAGATTCGGTACAAATGCAAGGAAATAGCAAACGCAGGAAGATTTAAACATATAGGAAGGTGCAAAATAAGGTCGAATGAACTAAATGAACAACCCAGAACCATTCTTGACTCTCACATACTCAGTTAATGAATCTTTTGATATGCTTTTGATGCAGGTGTTTCATTACTTATTAATTTTCTAGGCTTTTTTTATTTTCTTGTTTGAATAAACTAGATTTTTACTCTTCTGTGTTGAAGCCATCCTCCGTTAAATTACTACAAAGCCTTACATTACATTACACCACGGTTACTAGAAGATAAGTTAAGACACTTCCTGTAGTTATCATTATAAACATATTGGTTACATTTTTCCTGGTAAAATTAGTTTTATAGATGTCAATAGTGCATCACTACCCTCGATGTAAAATAACAACAAATGTACAATTTTGTGCAAAATGAAGCTTAATATTTATAAATTGTATAATATATATGATTACAATTCATCTAATAAACAATAATGGTTCCAAAACATATAAGCATTTGAAAAGTGACAGAATTCTAACATTTATTTGATGGACAGGTAGAAAATTTAGTCAAATAAATTTAACTTACTTTATTTCAGAGTTGGATAAAATTTGATTTTGTGCTAAATTATGATCAGAAGAACCTTTATGGCTATTTGCATCGCTTTCACTTTAATTGTGTAAAATTTATATTTTTACCCTAATGCCTACTGCACACGGAGGAACATTTTGACATGTTTCCTGAAAAAAGTTTCCGGAAACTTCAAAGTTTTAACGGCGCCTATAAAAATGAAGCGTTTTCAGGAAACGTTGTGAAGTGCAACTAACTTTATTTATTTATTGTTTTTCAAAAAAAATCTCCATTTTCTGGAAACTTTTTTCAGGAAACTTGTCAAAATGTTTATCCGTGTGCACTGGGCATTATGTTACTGTAACGCCGGACTATTTTATTTAAATAATATAATTGAAATTAATTTAATAGATATGTAATAAACTCATTATAAGACTCACTAATCTGAAATAATAATTTTTAGTTTGTACACCTAACTGCCATCCATTATAAATTTATAATACCAATTTAAATTTAATTGAAACCTGTACAAAACATCTACAAAATCAATTAACGCAGCGTAATTTTCATTAAAATTATTTAACGTTAAACTAAACCAAAACCGCGTTAAACAATTAATAAACATGTATGCCGTGTGACGTCACAATAACATGAAGTTGAACGCCCTCGGACAGCGCTACAACTTTAATAAAACAAAAACACCAGCGGAAACAATTCCACCACTCGCAAAAATTCAGTACTGAAAGTTTGTTATTAAAATCATCAGACATCGCGGGCATACGAATTTCAGCGGCGGTTTCAGTTTCACCGACAGTGAGAACTGTTTTCGGGTTGGTTTGGAGTTCAAAGATGTGCCATATAAATCACGAGCCCAGGGCTGCCAACAGTTACATTATTAAATAATGTTTTCTGTTTTCCCAGCTATATTATTCCTTTTACCCAGTGTTTTACTAACTCCAGATATGTATTTTATTTAATAATATTTATTTATTTTTACTGACTTCATAAAAGATTACGATCTTCAACTTTTTTCTCAACAACTTCTAAAAAAATTGTGCATAATGCCTAGTGCACACGGAGAAACATTTTGACATGTTTCCTGAAAAGAGTTTCCGGAAACTTCAAAGTTTTAACGACGCCTATAAAAATGAGGCGTTTTCAGGAAACGTTGTGAAGTGCAACTAACTTCTTATTTGTCAAATCGTCAAATGTGACATGTGATCATAAACATATTAATTGTTTTTCAAAAAAAATCTACATTTTCTGGAAACTTTTTTCAGGAAACTTGTCAAATTGTTTCTCCGTGTGCACTGGGCATACCGAATCATAATTTCGTAACGCAGGACATAAAATAATAATAATTGAAATTCAGCAATAAATAAAATAAATTTTTACCTCCCGCCTCACATTCTATAAGAGAGGTATTAATTGTGATGGGTCAAAATTTTCGAGTGTGAGTTTTTGGTGGATAAGCACGTTTTATGGCCATTTGCACCGCTTCCACTTAAATTATAAGTGTCACTTAAATGAAAAATATCGAATCGAACTCATGATAGCAATGTTATTTTTACGTTTGACAAAATAATTTTGATCCGATATTGTTCATTTAAGTGACTCTTATAATTTAAGTGGAAGCGGTGCAAATGGCCATTAGGGTCAATAGAGTAAGAATTTAACATTTTCGAGATGATGTCTGTGTGTGTGTTCGTTCGTAGGTATGTCACACTTTTTTCGTTCACGATAACTCTAAAAATATCAAACATTAAAATTTCAAATTTTGTATTTAAGGTGTTAATACGAATCTTAATAGCCCAATATAATTTTGGTTTCAATCTACAAACCGGAAGTAATACTTTTTGAGTATATTTCGATAAATAATTAATTAATAAGTCAATTTTTTTTTATTTTAAATGAAAGATTATGTGATTATTACCTACAATCGGTATTTCATAAATTTTTCTGTATCTGGTATCATTTAAGAATAATTAAAGTATATACTTATAATTTAGAATTTCGGTATATTGTATTCCATGATCGTTTAACATTTGTTACTATGACATGACAATAACAATTGCAAAATATCGTTTATATCTCCTTCTGCAGTTTAAATAAAATTATAAATTTTTAATTGTGAGTAATAGTAGTAGTAGTATTACCTATATATTAATATATTTGTATAATAAGTAAAAATAATATCGTAAATGGCGAGAGGTCTTGTGCTGGCCACATCAGATTTTTATGTCCACAAAATAATATAATAATAATAGTTGGACAATTTTTTTTACAATTCTATGAAAACAGGAAATGACAAACTTATGTTACCAATTCATAATTAAAAACTTGATTGTACTTTTCAATGTCAATGTTGTAATGTTTTTAGTTAGGCTTTGTACAATAGTTATTATTATTATATTAAAGAGAAATCAAAACTTAATTGTAAAAAATTTAAAAAAACATTTTATTTGCAATTCAATATATTTTACTATACCACACGCGATGATATTATTTACAATGATATAAATAACATACAATTTTCATTCATTTTTAAATCAAGTTTACTCGTTCGTAGTGCAAAATGAAATTATTAATCGTGCTTAATATTGCTTTACTTGCAATCCTGGTTCAGGTATGATGAAAATTAATATTGTCGAACATAAATATTTTACTGACTATATTGCTCAACTCACTTATCATGAAACTGCAAGATTTTTTCAATGTTTGCAATTTTAGTTTCCAGATTTTGGATTTCATAAATTTACTTTGCTTGCTTGCTTTTTTATTCCATTCGTAGTTATCAGATATCCTTTATAAATCAACAATCCAGTGGTTTCAAAAATGTGCTTCTTGCGAAAACTGCCCTTAAATTTACGAATTTTCCAAAAAGTCTTTTTGTTTCATGATCAAATTCAGTACCTACTATATTCCATAAAATATATGCATGTATTTGTGACTCACCCTGTATATTTAATATTTAGGGAAATGCTGAAGAAGAAGTAGAGACAATGATAAAAGCATGTATAAAAGAAAATAATGCTTCTGATGGTATAAAATACTTACAATATGTTAGTATTTAATACATTGCTATTACAAATATTTACTTTTGTAGATATAATGGAAAAAGTAAAAGGTAAAACATGTGATACAGACCGGCCATGCTTATGTACAGTTGCCTGTCTTACAACTAAACTTGGAATAGTAAGTATAAAAAATCTGATGTGGCCAGCACAAGACCTCCCGCCATATCCTACTCTTTTTAATATCAAATATACTATACAGGTTGATGGAGGTGAAATGCGAACATAGGGAACATACATGACAATCGAACTTTCATGCCAGGTATCTTGATATATTTTGTAGTAGTGTCACAAAACGAAGTAATGTGGATTTGTGTGGCAAAAAGAGTCAACAATAACAGAAATAATAATAAAATATTAAAGTGCATGTAACTTTCTCGTTCTGCTCGCACACATACATTATTATGCAAAGAAAATATTTTAATGAAAATAAAAATTTCAATAATATGACAGCTACATTGACATTGACAGTACTTATTCCACGTATATCAAGATGCCTAGTATGATAACTATATTGTCATATATTTCCCTATGTTCGCATTTCACCTCCACCAACCTGTATACTTCTACATAATATATGTATAAGTACTTACAAATATATTTTAGTCATTAAGGCCCGGTTGTACAATTCAAGTTTAGTGCCAGCTTAAACATAAACTCAAGCTTAGTTAAACTGAGTTTTCTCAGCCAATCTCCAGCGTTAAAATAAAACAGTTAACCAATGAGATGCCACAATACAACAGAAAAACTTCGTAACCATGGTTTTAATATAAATGTAGTTTAAGCTGAGATTGAACAACCGGCCCTAGTCAACTTTAGAAGAAGATATAAATGCTGTGTCACTATTGACAATGTTATTCTGTCGCTGTCATAATCAATTTAATTTTTCTTAGTAACAAATGTTAAAACTATCATGGACAACAAGATACTGAAGTTTCATACTCTAAATTTTTTTTAAATACTTTAACTAATAAAGTACTATGACAAAACAATTTACATTAAAAATTGTAGATAATAATAATATAACCTTTAATTTTAATTAAAAAATATTGCGATAAATTAATTATTTATCAAAATATTTAAGAAAAGTACTACTTCCGGTTTGGGAGAATAAATATATCCGCCATATTTGTACGCTCTAGTAGCAAACCCCCTTCCGTCACATGGCTTCAATCCCTCACCCAAAAAATCAGAGTATGCTACCTCTATAATTTTCTATATCTTAAACTTTTCAACTATTGTGATTTTTTTTCAGTTATCTGCCGATAACGAAGTAAACGTAGATAAGTTCAGATCAATGCTTGTGAATGTTGGGTTAGAAAATGCAGATAAAGCTGCCGAAGTTGCGAACACTTGCAGTAAATCTGGTAATTTAAATTAATACTTGATAGATTATTTATTTAATGTTGATTTTATTTATTTTTGCAGTTTCTGGTATGGAAGATAAGTGCGATCTAATGGGCGCATTGATGAAATGCACTGAGGAGAATTTGAAAAAAGAATAAATTGTACATTTTTCTTGTGTAATAAATAAATAAATTACTTGAATACTATTACATTAATATTTTTTACAACCTACCTTCATATCTGTTTTATGAATAATCACCGATATCAATTAATACCAATATATAAAAAATATCTATTTTATAGAATATTAATTAAGATAACAAATATAATGAGTAAAATAAGTATAACTTTATTCCAGGTACTGTACATTAATGCTAAAGAAAATGTAATATTCCTAAATATATTTCAACAAAGTAATATGGTTTGTTTTTGCTTATACACAAGGTTTCCTGCAAAGTTATGGTGCAGTGTCAAATTTAATAACTTGACATGATTCCGCAGGAACAGGAAATTTTATAAACCGCAAAGTGGCAAAGTTGGAAAGAATAAATAAACTGAAAATGACGTGACACGTATTATAATTCTTTACAGAACACAGTCGTAGGTTGCTATAGATATACAGGATGGTTTTGAAGTTTATGTCATAAATTTAAGGGTAAGTAGTATGACATGTGTAGATTACGAAACAGAAAGAATTTTTAAAAAATTCTGGATTCGTTTTCCTATTAAACACAAACATCATTAGCACACTTGCATTCCTATATCATTCATTATTTTTACAATCAACATGATTGCTAACTCCGACTTACTATATTATACAGGCTGTTCCACAACACCACAACTTAGGACAAAAAATTAAAGGGTAAACACTGTGCGACGTGCTGATCGTGAAACAAAAAGATTTAAAAAAAATTAAAGTTAAGGGTACCTAGTTTACTTGACATGTGTACATTTTAAGAATCACTGTTTTGATGGTATATTTGATAATTTGACATTTATTAGTATTAGATTATGTAAACGATTACTTTTAATGTAGAAGATTTGAAAAAAATTATTAAAAATATCTACCGATCAGTGGCAAAAAATGTTTGCTTAAAATACGATGCAATTTTTTTTCGAATTTAAATCATACATTAATACCTCGGCAATATCCTTTAATTTTTTGTCCTATGTTGTGGAACATCCTTTATTGTGTGTGCGGTTACCAGCCGTCAACTCACCCATGGTTGTTATTAAGAGAGATATTTGTGCAGATAAACGGGAATATGTATCAGACTGGGTTCGAACCTGAATTGACAGAATAATGTTATCTATCCTATTTCAAATTGTTTTGTTAGTAATGTTTTAATTAAAGCATTGGCAATCATCATTTGCATGAAAAGCAGAAGTTCATTTAGCTGAAAGTTTTTACGATCTGAGCAGAGGAGGCAAGTCGCGCCGTACAGTAGTAAGAACTGCGCGAAGCACAGAACTAAGCGAGGTTATGTACACTACAGGATTGTGTTGGAATCCTGCCCAATATAGTGATAACGTTGAATATTCTTTCTTGAAGAACTCAAGTAAATTTTTAAGCAACTGCTACATTTGTATATCTTAATTAAAATTTTAACACAAAAAATCAGCTATTTAATTGCTAATCCTTATCTACGACCATTTAGTCAAAGAATATAATTTGAAAAAGTAACAAGAAATAAAAACAAAATCTTGATAAATACATGTTTATTTACTACTAATGTATAACATGAACATTAAATGTGTGATGTTTGTTACATAATAGCATTTATATTAATACCGCAGGAAATAACAGTCATTATTCTCTCTTCTTGCCTCTCCTTGTCCGAATCAATTTCTCTGTGCATATTATTTTTAGAAAACATTGCAATGTTTAATTATGTAATTATGGTGATAGAAAATTGACATTTGGAAATGTTAAATGCGAATTGGTATTTGTTTAATTAAAATCTTATACGTAATAAATTAGTCGTAGATAAAGTATAATGGCTATTAATCTCTCACCATCGGGAATAATAGCATCCATTATACCGTCGTTGTATAATTACTATTATAGGCGATCTGTTTTTTAGATAAAATAATAGTGTAATTGCTAATTTTAAAAGTTGTTCTTGGTAATATTAATAAGCAAGAATGCGAACATACTGAGGATATTATGCAATACAGAAATAATTAAAGAAAGGCATTTGAAATATTTACTTTTAAATTACAAACTGGCAACAGTAGAGCTTAGCAATTTAATTTGAAATAAATGTTTTTTTATAGAAAAGTATGTACGTATCTTTAATGGGGTGAATAGCCGAGTGTATTTTGTAATCATATGAGGTTCTCAATTAACAGATCCAATTTTAGTCTGGTAAAAATTTTAGTTGAAGAGGTTCCTCTACCTCCTAAAATCCAGCATAAAATGTAGCGAGTGATTTGTGGCGAGTGATTTGTGGCGAGTGCAAGAATGGTCAAATTTTATTTCAACAAGGATTTAAGAAAGAATGAATTTACAGATGTGCCTTTTTAAAATTTCGATTAAAAAATTGTACATGATTATAAAAATTCCGAAAAATTCAAAAAAATTTACAACTTATGCAAACTTTAAAGGGTTATATCTCTAAATAGAAATCTATTTAAAAATTTTAAAAAGACACATCTGTAAATCCATTCTTTCTCTATTAAATGTTTATAAAAACATTATCCTGAAGTCAATAATAATCTGAAAACACTTTTACAGTATTTTTCAACTTCAAAATGACATTGCATTGCTAGGAGGCAGCAAAGTCCGAGTTTCGGGTTGGTTTCAGGCAGCCGTAGTAGTGGAATAGAAAAAAGTAAAAACAGTATTCCAGGAATTCGAAAAAAAAACGTAGACGGGCCGCTTAATCCTGTGTTGTATTAAATTTATACGACTGGTAGCCGCACACACGGTTAAAAATTAAAAATTATTCACTGACATGAAAAATTTGCTCAGTGTGCCCCTGATTGCAAATATAAAACAACGTCGCCTCGCACAGCAATCCTCAAATTATTCAAGTACCGAGGGGCGTCTCGAACTACAGCCGGCTCTGTTAACAAAGCATTGGCGACGCTCGGGTGTTCTGTACATCAGAACCATGGGGCAGATAACCTCTTGACGCTGGGTCCGTCGGTTTAATGTAATAATGATCCGTAAAGATTAAATTTCGTTAAGAATTAGGTCGATTGTACGACGCTACTTGCATCTAAGATGAAACTTGCCGCTTAAGGCCGGTTTATAATGGATGTAATCGTTTACTTGTTCTGTATTATGTACGATGTGTTATGTTAATGAGAACTGTGTGGTTCGTCATTTCAATAATCTGCTAAGTTCACGACATAACCTTTCTTATAACTGTCAGAAATGGATCCGGTACTCGAGAAAAAAATTAGGGGAAAACTCGATTTTTGACGGAAAATGTCAAAACTCGGTAGCATTTGACCCAAAATCAATAATTATTTGGGTTTTAAAAAGATCAAAGTCTCCTCTTTCGAATGGTGTTAAAAAACCACATTCGATAAATTCCATGTCCCTAAGACCACCATAGACAAAAAATGTTTTCGACTGAAAAAAATGTCCAACTTTAACAATTTGCACGGAGTACAAAAAAAAATTGTAGACCATATTCAAGGCAAGGACATTACATTTCACACAATTCCCTTTAAAGTTAAAAAAAGAACCAGTTTCTACGACTATACCCCTCATCTATTTATTATTTGCAGTAACCATGAGACCATGACAATATCGATTAAGTATACAAACCTTTGTATTATCGGTAATAAAAACCTTTGTATTCTCGCTGACGTCACTTGAGTAACAAAATTTGCAAATTTTGAATATAATATTTCGGTTTATAAATAAAATATCATCATTCAGGATATAGTCTAGCCGTATACCACTCGACTATAGAAAATTCTCGAAATTCGACGTCTTGCGAAATGGAAACACCAGGAATACGTCTCATATAATCGAGAATTTTCTATAGTCTAGTGATATAATATATGATAATTCTATCCAAAGTTATGAACAATTTAAATTTGACAGAAGAAGTAACAAGTTACAACATCCATCATGAACCAGCCTTCAGCGGCGTGAACTTGGCTTCTGCTGTTTTCCGCTCGTGCTTGTTTGTCGCCTGGCAATAACGAAATTTTCTCTTGCGTGCAAATTGTTTTATCGCGGATAAGTACGCCCTTTTATTGGATTATTGGCTGCGATGCCAAATTAAGCATGCAGCACGGTTTTTCTTCTACAAAAATGACATCAGTTTACTGTCTTTATTTATTAAAAAATCTTACTAATGCATTTTTTTACTAATTATTCCACACACGTCTTTTTTGACCAATAAGAATGTACTATTAATTCTCAGAAGGCAGATTTAGCGATAATTTCACTCCTGTATAAAGTAAGCCATAAACAAAACACAATTTTATCGCTTTGACAACGGATACAAAGGAAGGTAACTTTTTGCATGTGATAAAATTTTATTTACCTTTTGCTTAGCAACCAAACGAATCACTAAAATGTCATTTGCTTCATATTTCTAATGCCTAGTGCACACGGAGAAACATTTTGACATATTTCCTGAAAAAAGTTTCCGGAAACTTCAAAGTTTTAACGGCGCCTATAAAAATGAGGCGTTTTCAGGAATCGTTGTGAAGTGCAACTAACTTCTTATTTGTCAAATCGTCAATTGTGACATGTGATCATAAACATATTTATAGTTTTTCAAAGAAAATCTCCATATTCTGGAAACTTTTTTCAGGAAACTTGTCAAAATGTTTCTCCGTGTGCACTGGGCATAATATTTGTCAGTGGAAATGATTAGATTTTGGAAATATTTGTGAAGAAGAACCAAAGGACCAAACCTTGTCACCTGACAGCAATTTGACTCGAAAAATTGTTTTAAAATAAAATGACTCCACCTACGGTGTCGTGATTTTATTAAACAAAGTTTCTTTTCAAATTGCTAGGCAACAAGGTTTCAATACGAACAGAAATTTATCCGGAGAAATAAAAAACTCTTGTGTATTTTACAGTTGAAAAAACTACTGTAGCTATAGGTATCCATGCCCATTTGACAGAATAAAATCCCCAGAACATTTCAAGAATGTCAAATGTCTGGATCTTGTAAAAAATTAATTCTCTGCTTGAAACTATCAATGAATTAGAAATTCTTCTTTTCCAAGACTCATTGAAGATTCAATTTAGCGGCGCCGCTATTTGCCAGGCAATTCTCACCAGGATTATTTTTCTCAGGATTCAGAATTATGAGAGAATCCTCAAAGTATCCTAGTGTGAACGGGGCTTTATGTATAAAAGGAATTGTGTTCTAAAGAGAACTTTTTCCATGAAATGTTAAATTTTGATGAAATTTAATATCGTATGCAAAGCAGATTTTATTTGACAGTAATTTGAGCGCTTGTTAGTGTTTTTAAAGAGTTGTGAAATTTGAATGAGAACAAATTTATAAATGCAAATCAGACAAAAAGAGACTTTCCGAATTCCATGAATAATGCAAAGTTATTTCCCTGCACTTAAAATTATACTACTAAAGTAACTCATTTGCTGCACAATACAAAAATAACATCACACAATAATGGCTTCATTTTATATGATAAACAGCCTTCATTTATAAATTCTTTTCTCAAAGAACAGCAGCTAAGGGAAAATGTAAAGAGTAAAGATAGTTGTAATCTGCAATTACGTATTCCTTGGACACATCTATGATGGCCGTTTAATATTTCTGTCCTAGAGGAATAGTTTCCAAGCGCACAGAAGTATAATTGCAAAAGTAATTAGTTTAAAATAGTGGAAATACGTTGCTGTGTTTTCTTACATTTCCTGATTATCCCATTATGAATGCTGACATTTTCATTTTACAAAAATTATTACGAATATGATACCCAACTTTCTGATATGAAGTCATTTATTTAAAAGTTGTACTCACGCAATAATTCAATAATAAACGCAATAATGCCCATTTTATGAATCAGAAACTTTTAATTTTATAATGTATAGTCCATTTGAGAATGACTGACAGTAATAAATCATTATTTGCAAGAGTAGTATTGGATTTTTGCCAGCAATGCGGCAAATAAAACTACCAGAAAAATCAGTTGTAACTAAACTAGGATGGTCAAAATATGCCGCACGCTTTGTACCTGGAACGAAACTTTCTTCTCGAACAATAGAAATACCGTCATAAACTCTCTGATAATCCCCGTCGGACTGTGTCATAGACGTAGATAGGAGTGATCTGTTTATACATTTACTAAAAATAAAAGTTTTTAATATTTAAATATAACTTTCTCACTCATTATTATTAAAATAAATCTTTTCCCTGAAAAACAACTTAGACCTAAAACGATAGTTCTCTACCGAATTTAGTCATTTTGACTATCCCTGTGCAAACAATTATTGACACGCCACTGGAATGTCTTTGACAGAATGATTTATTACTGCCAGTCATTCTCAAATATAGTATAGGTACATATCTAAAGTTTTGTTTCACCCAGTTTTCAAAATCGTATCAGGTAGGTGACGCCCCCCATTGTCTATACACTGAATAAGCCGATTTCTGGCGTTTGTCATAACCCTTTCCAGCATGGTAGCGGGTATGTTGGCAATTGACTCCACAAGTTGTGACGTCACGACCGCCATGTTATTGTAGTAGGTTACGGTTTACGTTCCAAACAAACCATTATAAGCGTGATGCAGAGCATAAGTTAGTATGAAAATATCATATTTAATTACAAAATTCAGTTTATTTTGAAGTTTAGTAAATATTTAAACTAATAGGAAAGTGTAACCTATCAACAAACTTTACTTTAGTGTTTATTTGACAGATATTGCTTAAATACGAGAAATTTGATGAATGCAAGTTGAACATATCTGTATTAAAACATAAATGTACTTACCTTACACAATAAATAGCATTAATAAAGAAATAAATGACTTTCAAACTGAGCTACACTTAAAATAACACGTTCAGCTGCGTTTGTTTGGAACGCAAACCAAACCGTAACCATAGTAACCTGGTGGTCATGACGTCACACTTGCGGAGTCAATTGCGGCCCGGATGTTGGTCTTCAGGTCTTCTAGGGTCCTTGGACGGTTGACGTAAACGCGGGATTTAAAAAAACCCCACAAAAAATCACAAGGAGCCAAATCGGGCGAGTGGGCTGGCCACTCCAAATCGGCCTTTATTGAGATGAGGCGCCCCGGGAAGTGTTCCTTCAAAACATCCATCAATGCTGCTCCGTGCTCCAACGCATGATGGCGACTGACCGGGTGGGGAACAAAACTTTAAAAGTGCACCTGTCGAATGAGATCACTCTCTCCCCACTACGATCCCTACAGCCTGAATGGCACGCAATGGCAAAAAGCAAGTTATGATGAATTTATAAGTCGGTCAAATAACGCACCCAAATTTATATAGTAATATAAACATTAAAACTGAATTAGCGTCTGTCCGCCAATATCTGTCGCGATATTTTCTGCTGGTGTCCAGGTATTATCGTTGTAAAATGCAATTATCTATGATTACACTAACCAATTTGAAACAGGGTGTAATTGAAACTTGGTCCAATATCAGGGCCGTACCGAGTCTAATTAGAGCGCCAATTCACGGAAAGTGTTCAAGTGGGAACTTCATCGCAATCGGCAAGTGTAATTGAAATTCTGCACTTTGTGGCATGGCCACACGTGACATTTGATCTTTTACTTGCATTTTGTCGCTCTTTGTTGGTTCTATACTGATTTTGTATTAGCAAACCCCTATTGCCTTATTTGATTTGTATTTGAATCAAATCTAGTCAGGTATACTATATTTCTAATTCCTAGAATCTTCTCGATATAACTTTTTTTTCGAATTCAATTTCTTCTCCACTACTACGGCTGCCCGGAACTCGTACTTTCCCGCATCCTAGCTATGCAATGTCAGTTTGTAGTTGAAAAATACTGTAAACATGGCTCCAGTATTCCCATAATAACTTCTATATTTTTACCTCTCGCCTCATATTCTATAAGAGAGGTATTGTGACGGGTCAAAATTTTCGAGTATGAGTTTTTGGCAGATAAGCACGTTTTAGGGTCTCTAGAATACGAATTACACATTTTTGAAATGATGTCTGTGTGTGTGCGTGCGTGCGTATGTTACAATTTTTTCAGACACGATCACTCCAAAAATATAAAACATTTAAATACCAAATTTTATATTTAAGGTTTCAATACGATTCTTAAAAGCCCAATATAATTTTGGTTTCAATATTTGTTACTACGTAAAATTTAAATGATTATTACATGACAGTCACAGTGACAATAGTAAAATATCGTTTATAATCTTTTTCTGCAGTGTAAATAAAATGACTAAAATAGTAAGTAAGTAAGTAAATATCTTTATTTTGCCTTTCGGCTTAAATCTATACATTTGCTTCCCTTAATTTGTGAAAATAATATATATATATATATATATATATATATATATATATATATATATATATATATATATATATATATATATATATATAATAAATAATAAATAAATAATACAATAAATTGTTGATTTGATTTAATTCATTTCAGGGTTTTTCTCCTTTCTTCTACCGTTTTCATCCAGCATAGTCCACCTCCCGAGTCGTCCAGTACATCCTCCCTGCTTTTTTCTTCTTCCGTTAGTTCCCTACAGTCATATAAAAGATGTTCTAATGTTTCCCAGTCTTCCCCGCATAGTCTGCAACTTCTTTCTTCATCATTCTTCCAGTACTCGTTGGCTTTCTCTTCGTTCCCACATCTGTATCTTGCCATTTTTCTGATTTTCTCTATCTTTTCTCCCCTCAGGTAGCGTGGTATTCCGACGGTTCTTATTTCTTTGTACTTGGGGTTGTATCTGGATGTTTCTAATTTATTTGTTCTCCACTGATTCTGAATTTCTATGCATCTTTGTCTTATTGTTTCTGTCATATTATGTCCTCTTGCTCTCCCAATATCTATTTCTATTGTTGAATATCCATTGTTTTCGTAAAATTTCCTTCTCTTGCTCATACTCTCTCTTTTTTCATCTCTTTTTCTGATTTCTTTGAAACATTCCTCTATAATTTCTCCTTTTTGTCCTAACTGAATCTTTTCTTCAAATTTCATCGCTCTTCTTCCCGCTTCGATTTATAGTTATAGATATAGTTCGGGGTTGCTCTGTCTGTTCCAATTAGCCATCTTATAAAATGACTAAAATATATTTGTGAGTAGTAGCAGTAGTAATAGTACCCACTTATATATTAATATATTTGTATAGGTAATAAGTAAAAAGAATAAAGGAGGTATGGCGGAAGGTCTTGTGGTGGCCACGGCAGATTTTTTATACAGATGTAAGCATTCTAATATAATATGCACACAATTGAGTAAAATATTCCAATCTAATTTCAGAATTTGTTAATAAAACTACTTTTGTAAATAAAATAAGATTCGTAATGACATTTCTCAAGAGATAAACGCGTAATTTTTTCGCCCACTCTCGAGATGCGTTCAATTTGCTCTCAGCTTTGACTCATTTACCTGGCAGTCTCCGTCGCGACGGTAGCGGCGGCGTCCCTGCGCGTCGCGACGGCGGAAAGGGACGCTAAATTTCCAAGAGTGATGCCGGAAGTCGTAAAAGCAATCATAAGATTTTTAACATCCCCGGTGACAGGAAGTGCGGGGGGAGGGAAGCGTTGGTACTCAGTAGCGGCAGGAGATTTTTTATCTTATGAGTGAAAATTATGTAGCAATTTATTTCGTAATTAAATTTAATGCGCTGCTTATTTTTTTTACTTAGTAGAATGTGTAATGAACATTTTGACTCATTTAAAAAACATAAATATGCTGCCTCATTATCTCCTTAAATTCGCAATTAATATTGTCATTAAAAATGTTTTTTACAAAATTCAGAGCTATCCTTATTCTGTAGTAAATACCGAGTACGTTATGTGGAACAACTGCTTCTGACAACAATTTGTAATTTTAGTTTTCAGGTTTTTTAATCAAACAGTTTTGAATTTTTGATCCACTGCTTCGAAGATTTATTTATTTAATTTGTAACTGTACAAGTAGTTGTGAATTCCCAATGACTTACTGTCTGTGCAGCCAGGGTTGGCCGGAACAGAAAGGGAGAGAAAGAATGTGCCTATGTTCTACAAAGAGCTGAGTCACAATTCGCCAACTTATTACTCGCTTAAACGCAACTGAGTCAGGAGAAAAACCGAGCTGGACGACTTCTTTATAAATTATTTAAGGTAGCAAAGCGAATTGCTGATAATCTGTGTCCGCTCAATTAATATTTAAAATTACTAATTCAGCCATCTCTTATTTCGCGTACTGTACAAGCAGTGTTGTAACCTAGTTGTAACAGATCATTTTAAAAAGGATTTACATCGAGATAACGATCTCATTATGATCTAAAACAGATCATAGATCAATTTTTAAGATTGGATCATATCCGGAATTACTAATCTAATTTAGAACATAAAAATCTGCTGTGGCCAGCACATGACCTCTCGCCTAATTCTGCTTATTCTACTAATATAATAAATAGTTTTACTTACATTTTAATATGTTCATATAATATGTAAACGATAATGTAAACCAAGATGCAAGCAAAAGATGTCAACTGTACTTGTACTGTCACTGTCATAATCATTCAAATTTTGTGTAGAAATAAATTTCATATCATGGACAACAATATACTGGAATTTCAAAAAAATAGATTTAAATTATTGTCCTATAGTTTATAAATGGTACAGAATTATTATCATAAATGCGGACATGGATTATCATGAAATATTTTTTTAAAACTGCTTCGACATTGAAATAGTGTATACCTATATGTTGCTTTCAGGAGTAATAAGTTGACTCAACTCTGTGTAGAACATAGACCATTGTTTCTCTCCCTTCCCTACCCGCCAACTCTGGCTGCATGTATTCTATTTATTTCTAATTTACGTTTTCAATAAATTAATATTTAATTCAGCGCTGCTGTTAAAGGGGGAACACGCCACTGCGTCAAATTGCCGTAATGTCAAATACCCGCTGTGTCCAATTGCCGCAATGTCAAATTGCCACTGTGCCAAAACGCATCCCCACCACTTACATACTTGTAATAACGTATGTCGAGAGACTACTGCAAATTTATTTCGATACAGAGGCAATTTGACCCAGTGGAAATCAGGCACAACAGTAGATTTGACGTACCAAAACCGAGTTTGTGGGGTTCTAGTACGGTTTTGTTAGCTTTGTTAGTGTAGTAAATACCAAAACCGAGTTTGTGGGGCTCTAGTACGGTTTTGTTAGCTTTGTTAGTGTAGTAAATACCAAAACCTATGCCCGATTGCCAGTAGTCACTCGACATACGTTATTACAAGTATGTAAGTGGTGGGGATGCGTTTTGGCACAGTAGCAATTTGATATTGCGGTAATTGAACACAGCGGGTATTTGACATTACGGCAATTTGTCGCAGTGACATGCAACCGTTAAAAGAAGCAGAAAACAATTCAACTTGCTAGCAACAAAGTGCTTCTCATTGCTTGAGCGTAAGAGAACCATCCAGCACGTCAGGAGAGAAAGTATATCCTCAGCTACAGTGTGTGCAGCAACCACTGCTCCGATGGCAGCTTTAGTGCTACAAGTATATAACACGTGAAACAATGGCGCGCGGATTATTCACCGAGCAATAACACTAGATCTGGCGGCGAAAGCGCCGCGCTCCGCCCGCATTATGTTCTTGTTTCCGCGGGATTTATGACGCCCGCGCCCGTCCGATCCCCTGGAAAAGATTAAATGGAATATTCGCAGGCGATGCTTCAGTGTCGATGCGTCGATTTATCGGCGACGCGATATTCAAGTTATTGGGTTTTGCCCAACAATGCTTGTCTATGAATCGAGAGATTACGATATTCTATATTTTTCATTTATGTGATTCGGTTTTTCTTTTGTACCGGTAATGGTAATTGAATGGCGATGGTTTCGATAGAAAAGTTTCATACAAATCAATTATTGATAGATGGTAGTTATTGCTAGAGCCGTAAAATAAAATCGTACCACTTGCCAGAAATGACATTTTGTGTTAATTCAAGTCTTACCTTCCAGAAAATGTTTCAGGATAAACATTTTGACAAGTTTCCTGAAAAAAGTTTCCAAAAAATGGAGATTTGTTTTGAAAAACAATAAATATGTTTTTCTACAAACACTATTAAAAATTAAACTTTTAACACGGCCTACTGCTGTTAAAAATGCAATATTATAAGACGCCGTGTTAAAAGTGAACTGTCAATCACTTTTAACATGCGTTAAAAGTAAACTGCCAATCACTTTTAACGCACGTTAAAAAGTAAATTTCATCATCTTTAATAAACAACTCAATTTTTATTGAATTCATAGACTACGTGTTTCATTATATTACTATATAAATATCTTTTGTTACTGAACTGTCAAAAATAATTAAATAAATTATTTCTTATTTTAAAATATAAAACGATGTTTGTAGAAAAAATAGTGTATGATATACGTGTTAAAAGTGCTTTTATTTTGTTCGAAGGGTTACGCCACTCCGCTTCGCGTCGTGTCCTAAACTTTCCGTCTCACAAAATAAAATGTCACTTTTAACACTTATATCATAAATAACTATTATGATCACATGTCACACTTGACGATTTGACAAATAAGAAGTTAGTTGCACTTCACAACGTTTCCTGAAAACGCCTCATTTTTATAGGCGCCGTTAAAACTTTGAAATTTCCGGAAACTTTTTTCAGGAAACATGTCAAAATGTTTCTCCGTGTGCACTAGGCATAACAGAATGTTTATTAAAATAAAATTAACCAAAATATGATCGAGTGGTTGGATTCCACTATAATAACATCTACCATCCTGTAATTGGAAGTTAATTCTGTAGGTTGGTTACCATCAAAATAAAATAAATAAATAATATGCCTACGCCACAACAAATTAATTATAAATAATTGAATTAGATTCTGACCAATCGGTGAATTGTTTGAGAATGGTCTGCCGGGGGGTATATTGGCGAGACGATAACAAAATCTGGAAAGACAAATCATTTGGCTCCCAACCGTCAATTTTTGATTACGGCATTAATATTAATCACTTATATTTATTATTATAAGATAATGAGGTCAGTTTAGTTAAAATAATAATCTTATAAATTTAAAATGAACTAATGAGTATATTTATGTATTAATAATTTCTTTAAATATATAAATTAAATGTCGCGGCCACGGTTGTTAATAATTACACATACAACATAAAAATCACGATATATTTTTAAAACATGAAAGAATCCTCAAAGAATCCATTTAAAAACAGGACTTTATGAATATTAAAATAATGAGCAAGCAAGTTTGTCAATAAATACAATGTCGGCAAGCGTATGGTCGCTTGCCGACATCTGGAACAAAAAATCTTCTCTCTTGGGAAAACTAAACCACAACATTTTTAATAGAATTCAGTACTAAGTAAGTGGTAACTGTGCAGCATTTTTATTGATTATTTGAATGTGGCACCTGTACATATTATTAAGAGTGTCTTTTACCCAAATGACTAAAACATTCTTCACACAAGTTTGTGACTTATTGTGACATTTGTGGGTGCATGTCACTGCGCCAAATTGCCACTGTGCCAAATTCCTGCTGTGTCCAATTGCCGCAATGTCAAATTGCCACTGTGCCAAAACGCATCCCCACCACTTACATACTTGTAATAACGTATGTCGAGAGACTACTGCAAATTTATTTCGACACAGAGGCAATTAGGCCCAGTGGCAATTTAACCAAGCGGCAATCCAACACAACAGCAATATTTAGACATACTGGCAATCGGGCATAGCGACAATTGGACATAACAGAAGCATTTTGACATACACTAACAAAGCTAACAAAACCGTACTAGAGCCCCACAAACTCGGTTTTGGTATTTACTACACTAACAAAGCTAACAAACTCGGTTTTGGGCGCTATGCCCGATTGTCAGTATGTCTAAATATTGCTGTTGTGTTGGATTGCCGCTGAGTCAAATTGCCACTGGGCCAAACTGCATCTGTGTCGAAATAAATTTGCAGTAGTCTCTCGACATACGTTATTACAAGTATGTAAGTGGTGGGGATGCGTTTTGGCACAGTGGCAATTGGGCATTGCGGCAATTGGACACAGCGGGTATTTGGCACAGTGGCAATTTGGCGCAGTGGCGTGTTTGTTGTTAAATAAATCACAAACTTGTGTGAAGCATGTTTTGGTCATTTAGGTAAACAACACTCTTAAGTCAATAATACAGATATTTTTATGTTTAGGTAATCAGCTATTTCTAATTAATATATGAATGGCAAGCTTCATCGTCTTTCATAATATATTTTAAGTGTCACTGAAATAAAAAGTATCGGATTCAGTTGGTCAGATTTTTGGGCAGGTAAACTAGAATGTGTATCTGAACTGACTTAGATACTAGATAAGTTTACTTAAATTACAGCTTAACAAATGAAATAGGTACTACATTACCATATTGCTTTGTGTTTGTGAAGTTGAGATAAATGAATAAAAGCAGAACTACTGAAGAGAAATATTTGTTCAGGAAATAACTTTTAATTAATATAATTGAATAAAAACAAGCCACCTGCGTTTAGAGCGTTCGTCGACAATTAAAACCATTACCACATTATAGAGATAAATACACGAAAGTAGAGAAACAGGTCGAAATTGAATAGAAAACAACATGAGAACAAATGTTTTAACAAATTACCATTTAGTTGTCGCCCATTCCGCCCTCGTGACGTCACAACCGCTGCCGCTTACGCGAATTTTGAAACAAATGCAATTGAGAACAAGCGAACACTAGTTGAGAAATTAACGCAGGAGTCAGGATGCATTCAGCTCCTGATGCATTCACTTGTTTTCCTTGGGCTCTACGCCAAAATATCTCAATCTCTCTATAGGATGTTAAGGTCTAAAGTTTTGACGGTGGTGTCCCAAAAAATAGTAATTTTTTATTAATAAAGCAATAATAAAGTCCCGGGACGGAGCTATAAGTTTTGAACATGTGTTTTGAAGTGTAGAAGTAAATAGAAAATTTGGGGATCACTAAAGCGTTTGGGTCATTGCGAGACCGAAGAAGGTCGACAATTTGAACATTTGTTATAAAATTAATTAAAGTTAAATACTACAAAGAATTAAGATATCGGGTTTTGATTTATGGGGATGTGTTTCTTTTTTTATTACCTTTAAAATAAGGTGAAACTCGACAGGGATTGCTGTTTAAAAATGTTGGGGTGGTCATCCCCTAAAAAAACTCCACTCCATGTTCTTTTTATAGAAAAATGTTTCAGAAATCGAATACTTAACACCTAAAGTCGATATCTTTATCCTATAAAATATTACAGCCATTTTCCTGTATTAGAACAAAAAACCATTTTATAAATAATTTGAAAATATGTAAAATTCATTTTCTAGATTATTTAGTAATGCAAGATAAACGCCTCCACCCCTTAAAATACCCAATAAGGTGTGTTAATTGAGAAAAAAAAATTAAGATTGTTTTTTGCTATAATATTAAATCGTATTTTTGATAAATTTTGATTCATCTTGATCTTCACACTTTCGTGGTCTAATTCTTATCATAATTTATCTGAGAATAGAAATAAATCCGCCTTTTAGTGCTGTTTTCATTATATTAAATGTACAAAGGACCCCGTACAAAACCCTATGATTTTGGCCCTCGGTTAAATTGGCTGCAATTTCGATAAACAATAGATATTGGTGTGCTGATCAAAAGTTTCCATGGTGTCAGTAGTATCAGAAGCTCAATAGATTTAGAATTAGAGTCATTTAATGAAAAAAAGTTCATGAAAAAAAGAGCTATTATACTAGGGGTCGTTAGATTGCGGGTCTGTGGGCATCCGAATGTACAGGTATCTCGAAATACACGAAGTAGGGTATTTATCCGACGTGTTTCAGTACGTTAGTATTTTAGTATGTTTAGTATCGACAATTTAAAAAAAACATTTCTTTTCTAAGAAGAGCATTAATGAAGACAATGTGAAAATCAAGCTAATTCAAATCAATGAAAAGTGGTTTGACTGGTTTTTCGAAAAAAACTGGAAATGAACTTTTGATTCCGTTATCTGTCCATTACGTCAATATGTAGCGTGATTTCGACGTAAAAAATTGATTTTAAAACCAGAAAAAATTGATTGTTTTAAAAAGTTGGACTATTTTATCTTTATTACTTGCCTATACACGTTATATTTCATCTTAAATCCATATTTTTTATAAATAAGATCCGCCTTATTTTCATCCTGTCTATTATGTTTATTATTATTATCTAACAACCCCTAGTATAGCTCTTTTTTTCATGAACTTTTTTTCATTAAATGACTCTAATTCGAAATCTATTGAGCTTTTGATACTGACACCATGGAGACTTTTGATCAGCACACCAATATCTATTGTTTATCGAAATTACAGCAAATTTAACCGAGGGCCAAAATCATAGGGTTTTGTGCGCGGTCCTTTCACACACTCACGAGCTAAAACTGCAATATAATATTCGAACAGGTTCAAAAATTATTTCCTGAAATTTGTTCACATTCACGTCGAATATTAAAATGATCAATCGTTAGTTTCTTCTTACGACGAACATTTTTTCGCATAAAATGTTCAGAGTGTATATTACATCATGTAAATGCTAACAAATAGTTCTTGTTGTCAGTACTGCAACAAAAAGCGAGCAATATATTTGAATTATTAAAATATGGTAATATCGAAGACTCCGAGAGGTAAAAATAATATGGGCACTCATGGTACTGGCTATTTGCGCGAGAATGTTCACATTTTTCAGACTTATCTATACGGAGTACGCTACAAGAATTCCAGATAATTTTAATGTAATTTTAAAATTTAAATGTCATGAAAAATGCAGGAGATTATGCGATGATTTTTTTCGGGGAAATATGCAAATTTTAAAAATAAAATGCAATTCTTCAGATTTATGTGGTATTTGCACAAGTGAAATTTGTCCGGTTTGTCCGTAGCTGGCCCTGGTACAAGATTACAGGAAATGAGTATCTTTTTGATCTGTTTTTAATTAGATTTTACCGGATATTACAATTTTGGTGCCCAGCGGGATTTCCGAACCTTTTCCTTTTTATTTCGTGACCCGAATTCATGTTTATAAAGTTGCTGTTGATAAATATTTGAATTTTAATTTCTTTTTAAAATGTACAGAATTTGGTTTTGACTCATATTTGAACCTAATTTTTCGTGTTTAATTAAAAATTTGTTATAATATACGTATGTATGTATGAACTTAATATGTCAACAATATTACGGAGGTTGGTGACGCATGCAGTGGCGTACCCAGATATTAGCATTGGGGGCGGATATGAAAATCAAAATATTTTTAATAAAACAAAATTCGATCAACGCGCGTTGGCTGATATCATTGCAATTCGTTCAGTTGCGGTGATATATTTTTCAATAATTACTAATTCACTAACCAAAAAATGCTTGGTATGCTTACATTTTTTTTTAGATAACTAGCAAATGGTTTAGAAAAAGTAGGTACACAAAATCTTCACGAACTTATTTTTAAAGGTTTATAGAAGATATCAATACAAGTTCTATGAATTTTTCTTCATTTTATCATATAGTTTAAAGCACGCAAAACAAAGATTTAGTGAATTGTCATAAGAGTCCATGTAAAACGAGCGTAATTTCAACATTCAATTACTCAAAAGCCGGATAGACGAAAAATTTTTTTTTTTTAGAATCTAAATAATGTAATAAAGGCACTGGATAAATTTCAGACTCTCATCATTTTAATTTTGGTCTCCAACGTCCTTAAGCTATATTACATTACATCCCTAATAAATTATATTAAAAATCAGTAAATATTTTATGAAAAAATCATCCAATCAACGGAAATTAATCTGTTGTTAGCAATACTAAAACACAGGAGGATATAAAAGGTACTCTGGAGAGGTATAATAATTGAAAATTCAATTTTTATGTATTTAAAATAACAATGAATTGATTGCCTGGCCCCCATTCAAAATAAAAACTAAATTTTGTGAATTATTTTAATTTAGAAACAAATCTTTTTTGCCACTATTGCCACGTTGATTGGGCATGATTTTTAAAATTAATAACAGGGTCTCAAATTCGGCAATATAGCAGTTAATTAGCCTTTAAATTTCCATGTGGTTTGTAGTCGTTCTGCCCAATGGGTCCTGCTAGCTAAAGCTGCGTCAATATTTTATAATATAAATAAAAATGCTAACCTTTGGTGTACTCTAACGATATTTAGGTGTCCCAGAAAGTCTTTAAACTTCTTATGGCACTACACTTTAAATTTAAAATATTCGTTATTATGTTTACATTATTTTGCGCACTAAAACGTTCGATAACACTCAATTTATAGACATTTCTACATTTAAATACACCAAAATATACACACAAAATTACTAATTTTATCTTATAAACACTGATACATACACTACGACAATCCGCGGTGATCTGAACCTGCAATTATCTGTTCCTAGCGCAGTCAAGGTTTCGACAAGTCTATTGTTTATTCCTCTCATAAGAATATTGTGAACAAAATATTATTTGATTTTAGCTTAGTAAATCAGTGATACCCAATCTGTTTTTATGAATAGTGTGTTTATGTTGATAATATGAATGTGAAATATAGGTAGGTACCTATTACCTATATCAAATTATTAAATCAACATTTATTTTTAAGAGACATAATGAAATAGCTATTATGTTTCATGTTTATTTAGAGTTCATAAAATATTATTCAATGGAATATTTTTGATATAAACAATATGCAATTGCAATTATGAATTGACGTGTATATAAGTACTGGAAGTTCTACAACTTAGCACAAAAAATTTAAAGGTACTGTACGACGTGCTGATCACGAAACATTTTTTTGCCACTGGTTATTTTAAATAATATTTTTCAAATCTTCTACAATGAAAATAATTGCTTAAATAATATCTAATACTAAATAAATGTCAATTTATCAAATATACCATCAAAACAGTGATACTTAAAATGTACACACGTCAAATAAACTACCCTTATCTTTGCGAATTGAAAAAAAGAATCTTTAAGAGACTTCCACCTAAAATTCAGCATAAAATGTACTAACGTAGCGAGTGTTTTGTGACCAGTACAAGAATGGTAAAATTTTATTTTAGCAAGAGAAAGAATGGATCTACAGATGTGCCTTTTAAAACTTTGATTAAAAAATTGTATAAAAATTTTATGCAAACTTTACACGGTTATATCTCGTGATAAAAATTATTTTTTTAAATTTTAAAAAGGCACATCTGTGATACATTCTTTCTCCATTAAATGTTTATAAAACATTATCCTGAAGTCTATAATAATCTGACAGTTTACTCGCAACGAAAACACTTTTACAGTATTTTTCAACTTCAAAATGACATTGCATAGCAAAGATGCGGAATTCGGAAAAAACCTAGACGGGCCGGTTAAAGTAAAGCATACAATCGCTAAGATGTAAAAGTACAGCTGATGATTGACTCGTACCTGTTTAGAGATCTGCTCCGCTCCGCTGGCGAGGTAGTGCTTCTGCATCAGATTGGGCGCCAGGAGTTGCCTGCAACAAACAATCACAGACTTCACTTAGTCACTTGAAAACAACACAACAAACTGCACAACTGCAGCCTGTCTGCTCGAACGCTACTCATATTTCACGCTTTAGAATCTCAGACGAGCAGAGTCACAATAAGATAGATTTCGTTTGTGAATTCGCGATGTTCCAAAGAGCTGACTTCCGCCGTGTTCTGGTCACTGATAATAAACAAAAGAAACTTCCAGTTATGTTTCGTTTTGTCGCAATGCTTCACGGCTTCAGCTCTGCCCATTCAGCTGAAGACCTTTGTTACAAACGCGTTCATAGAGAATTGCATCCATTGCAGTTCGAATAGTTTATTTAAAATTTAACATAAGAATTTTGTAATTCATTCACAGGATTCAGAACCAATAATTTATCATTTTAATATATTGATCATATTTAAGCATGATTGCTCGTTAAATTAAGAGCAAAAATGGAGCTTTATGTGCTGAGGCTGGTAGCTAAACCAGTTGAAGATTTCAAATGCTCATAACTTTGGATAGAGTCACCGTAGAAACTTGTTCTTTTTTGAACTTTAAAGGAAATTGTGGGAACTTTAATGTCCTTGCCTTGAATATGGTCTTAATTTTTTTTGTACTCCATGCAAGTTGTTAAAGTTGGACATTTTTTCAGTCAAAACATTTTTTTTTCTCTGGTGGTTTACGGGACATGGGATGTATCGAATGTGGTTTACAGGTAGACCATTCGAAAGAGGAGACTTTGATCTTTTTAAAACTCAAAGATATATTGATTTTGGGTCAAATGCAACCGAGTTATCACGGCTTGAAAATTTGACATTTTGCGTCAAAAATCGAGTTTTCCCCTAATTTTTTCATATTATACCTGTTTAGTATAGATCAGATTATATTGAAATTGAAAAATTGTTCTAATATAATTAGAACAAATTTCGTGAAAATCTGTTAAATAAAATCAATCTGAATCAATACTGAAATAAGTGACTAAAGAATACGAGCAAAAATAGTTTTTGTCAGTCTTTTTAGATAGTTATTCCACCAACTACCCAAATACCAAATAATCCTCCACTTATTCTGCGCATTTGAAGAACCAGCACTCGTCTAGGAAAGCAGTCCTGTTAGACTGTCCTGCGAAAGCCCACTCCACACTAGAGCAATGCACCCTCCACTGCCTGCTCTGTGGCGCGTGTTAGGAGCAAGCGCTCGCATATTAATGCTGGGATAACAAGCAGGCGGTGCAACTGTCCTGCTGGCAGTGGCCGCAGGATGCTGCAGCAGGAGCAGCATGCGTGATAAGATTGCCAATACTAGGACATGTGATGTGGGAATAAATATGTAATGGGGAAGATTCATGTGAATAGTGGAGATTTGATGGAATCAGTTATTTATGTTGCAAGTGGGATAAGAGCATTATTACAGCAGTTGAATGTGAAGAATTGTACGACGAGGTCGTAGATCGAGAAGTGTAATCACATGAGTGCTGTAATATGCTTTAGCCCACATATTATATATACAAAATTTTATCCACGACTACTCAAAATTATTGAATATTGATATTTTTGTTTAAACGTCAGATTTGAAATTTTAAAAATTATATATTTTGAAAATTGATAGATGTCAGTTTCTATAATTTTGTTTTAAAATCAAAGCAACGGTATATACAGTGTGATCAAAACCAAGTGATAATCAAGTGACCTGGGTAGTGCTCAATTTTTACTCCACGGAAAAAATTATTAGCATTAGCTGTCAATCCAGTGGCATGTATTTTCATGTCAAAATGTCATTTTATTTGTAAGTTGTCAATGTGTTTATATTAAGTTTACCACCCGAAATGGTTTTAACAGGCGAACACTATAAGTTTTTTATCGGAGCATATATTCGATCAGGGGTACTTAAATACTTACTAAAATAAAATAATTATTATCCTAATTCGCACGCCCATGAACTTGGATATCAAACTTTTCTTCCTTGCAATCAAATTTTGATGTCATTAAAGAAAATTGCGGGTCACGTGACTATCAGATTGTTTTGATCACTCTGTACAATTTGTTTGAAAGCTGGACATCCTGTCAGTTTTATTTTCAAACAAATTTTTAATTTGTAAGTTTAATTATTCGTTTTTAAATATTTATTATGGGACAGTAATTCAAATTTGATTTATTCCAAGAATATTTAAGGAATAAATAGGTAGACAAGTATAACCTTAAAACTGCTGTCAAATATTGACAAAATATTAGTAGTATCCATGCATGGTATAAAGAAACTAAGGTATGTTCGTCCGGTGACCGAAAATGCGTTCGCTTCGCGCATGACGTCACGCGGCAGACAGAAGCCAGAACCAGTAGTGCCGTGGTATAGGAAATAGTACCTAAACTGCGTTTGATTACAATAATTTTGAATTTGTATGATACTGTGCACAATAACCAATAATTATTTATGTAATATTAATATATAACTGTAATATAAATATTTAACTGTATATTCGCTCTAAATTTAGTAATTTCACAGATATCTGTGGTAATATGCTCACAGAAACTTAATTTTTAAAACTCAATACATTTAGCAAGACTGAAATACATAATATAAAACTAAAAATACACGTTCCAAATTATTTAAATCGTGTAAACTAATGAATACTACGAAACTGAAAATATAAAATATGGATATTAAATTATTAACAAACTAATATTGGCAAACATGAATTAAGTTTTAAATAAATTACTGTTTACTTTATAATTACAACTTTTTATAGTAGGTACAATATAAAACGTATCTGAATAAACAATAAACCAATGTACGTATAAAAAAATAACAAATTTAAATACAAATTAAAGTATAAAAAAATAACACGTCACTTGTAAATGAAACATGAATTTAGCAAAAAATACTAACATATAACATAAATTTAATAATATTAAAATACATAATTATGTTATTAGAAGAAAAAATTTTTGCTGATTTATTCTTACACGTACAAAACATGATAATACTTCTATAGGTACTTCAAACATGTTTTTAGTTTTTTCATGTATTTCGTTGGCAAGACTTTTAATTATTGAAGTATCAGTATTAAACTTGTCTCCATGAAATCTTTATTTTATCTTCTCTGCCACACGCTATAATCCATATTTTTGGATCTTTTGGGAACCTGTGATATGTAACTCGATTTTTTTACTATAATTTGTACATCTATATACTGCACAGCACGACATTGTAAATATTTAAGTATACAATTTGAAGAAATTCGAAATAACCATACAGATAACTAAGTTTAACAACAATCCGTAATGCTTCTGCCGGCTTCTGTCTGCCGCGTGACGTCACAGCGAGAACACGCTGGTGGGGAGACATGCGCATGCACATACCTTAG
Source organism: Agonum fuliginosum (assembly GCA_947534325.1). Classification (NCBI taxonomy): domain Eukaryota; kingdom Metazoa; phylum Arthropoda; class Insecta; order Coleoptera; family Carabidae; genus Agonum; species Agonum fuliginosum. The sequence goes on from OX384029.1 coordinate 797,120, forward strand.
TTTCTTTATACCATGGTATCCATGGCTACGGACGTGTGAAGTAGAGTAAATGCGAGAGGTAATAGACAAAAGCACATCGTATTACTTCACTAAGTAGTGATTTAATATAACAAATTGTCTCACTCAAATGATAAAAATAATATGATTATTATATCACTGGCATAAATCAAAATATTTATGATAAATATAAATTTTTTCAGTGTACTATTTTTAAACTGTAAAACCCTGTTCACATATGGATTCTTTCTTTTTTGAGGATTCTTTAATGCTCCTTAATCCTGAAAAAATAAATTCACGGTTTTGAAGCAATCAATAAATAAGAAATTATTCTTTACCAAGACTCATTGAAGATTCACAGTTATTTGACAGGAAATTCTCAATTTCTCAAAATTTACAAGCTAGAACTCTTAGACAGTTGGGTTTAAAGTCAAAGGGTCAATAGCAAAACTAGACAATACCCTTTTTAACAATTCTCATCACCTGCTTAATTGGCTTATCTCTGTCACTGGCGTTAGATAAATACGTAATTAATCTCACACATCCTGCAGTCGCCGAGTGCAGCGATGCAGCGCTGGCTATTGTGTGGGTAAGTCTCGTGCTCGTGTAATTTGTGTATTGACGTGGGTATTATGTTTGTTTGTCTCATCTCTCGACTCTCTCCTCTCTTTACAACTCTCCTACGCTTCATCAATGACCAATTATTTTATAATTGAACTCTCATCAAGCGTGCTGGTGCTGTGTTGTCCACTACAGAATGGTTTTGAATTAAGAGGAATAACAACTATATTCTAGTCCTGTATAAAGTAAGCCATAAACAATGCATAATTTTATCGCTTTGACAGCGGATAAAAAGGAAGGTAACTTTTTGCAAGTGATAAAATCTTATTTACCTTTTTCTTAGCAACCAAATAATAATCAAAACACTAAAATGTCATTTGCTTCATATTTCTAATTTTTGTCAGCGAAATGATTAGATTTTGGAAATATTTGTGAAGAAGAACCAAATGAGTCGTTATGTGTTATTTCCTCCGAATAAATTTCTGTTTGATATCTCAACCTTGTCACCTGACAGCAATTTGACTCGAAAAATTGTTTTAAAATAAAATCACTCCAACTATGGTGTTTATATTAAACAATTTTTCTTTTCAAATTGTTAGGCAACAAAGTTTCAATACAAACATAAATTTATCCGGCAAAATAAAAAGTTCTTATGTAATTACAGTTCATTACACTTACTCCTATACCGTGAATTTATTTTAACATGAAACATAGGACTTTTCATATCCATGGGTACGAATTTGACAGCAATGTATTAGAGCGTTCTTTTTAAAATCGAACATAGGAAATCAATTTAACTGTATTATTCTTGACTTATATAACATATTTGGGCAGCTGTATAGCTCCAAGAGACGCCTTCAACATAAACTTTTAATTGTTTAAACATCGTATTTCCAGGTAGCAATAACATTTGAATTTGTTAATTGGAGTCAAACTGATGCTACCTGGAAATACGATGTACGTATAGTTTAAACAATTAAAAGTTTATGTTGAAGGCGTCTCTTGGAACTATTACAGCTGCACAAATATGTTATATTGGTCAAGAATAATTTAGTTAAATTGATTCCCTATATTCTATTTTAAAAAGAACGCTCTAATACATTGCTGTCAAATTCGTAACCATAGATATGAAAAATCCCATATTTCACGTTAAAATAAATTCACGGTATAAAATAATCCATGAAAACAGTTTTTTTTATTTACCTTTTATTATTTACCTTTTAATTATTGTCATGACATCATGTTGTTTTGAACAACAAAATCAAATTGAAAAGTCATTGTTATTAGTGAAATTATCATACCGAATTACACTCGAAGTATTTATTTTATTAGGATAAACATGCATTTTATTAACTCAAACTTGGTTTTCAATAAGCAATATGACTTAACAAACTGTTCTGCGGAGTCGAATTTTTATCAGAGACAGTTTGTTTCATCAAATTACTAGGCAACCTAGTTTATCCGATAAAATAAATTCCTCTAGTGTAATTACAATTAAAAATATTTTCTTACTGAATATTATAATATAAACATAGGATGGAAAGATAAATGCATTGAGAATAGGTTTTGTGATAGTTAACAAAAAAAGTCATAGACGTGTATTTAATTCAGTTTAAAAAGCCATACCTAAAGCTTTTAATTTGTGTAACGGTGATTGTATGTTTGGCAATAATAATGTAAGTAGTTAAGTTCCTGTTTTATGGCGATATTTTTTGCACCTGCAGTGTCTGCAATTTGAATAATAAAAAGTGTGGCCGTAAATTACGTTTATGTGTGGCACCATTGACAATAAATCCGCATAATTACAAAAAGCTCGTTTGCGGAAATATAAAATGCGAGCAAAACAGCGAAAATTGCTACTGAAATATACAAACAAAAGATGATAATAAACCGTAACAAGCTCGGTATTCAAACGCCGAAAATTTACGAACTCGGTAGGCATTAGGAGAGCAATTATAAAACTATAGGGTTAATTCTTCGTAAAACGCGCGTGATTCTGACTGCACAGGACGAAGAATAATCATTCTCCTTATCCGCGGCGATGTATAAATCATTTTTAAAAGTGTTTTGACTTGAAAGAAAACAATCGTTAATAAATTCTCTTTTGAGTAACGTTTCATGTTTTCAGTTCTGGCATTATTACACATCGGCCTTTTCATCATTGCTTCGCTTGTTGGCTGTCGCTCTGGCCGGGTTTATTGATTGGGTGGAAGTGACTAAGCAAAAATAACGCAATAAAATCGCCAACTGCGAAATATGAACAACAGACAAGAATTCTATAACAAATGCCGAGTCTACAGTTTTTTTGTAACACCTTGTAGTTGTAGTCTGCTTTAAACTATATAGTCCGGCGGTTATAGGTCAAATTTCATATCAACTATGCATTTTGTGATTAAAGTGTGAAAATTGGCATACATATCAATTTAACTATATATAAGTGGCCAAAGTGTTAAGAACCACAGACGGCCGCCATTTTGAAAAAATGTCCGCCATTTTTAGTTTTCTTGATTTATCTCGTATGGTTAATATTACGAGAAAAATTGTTACATAGGATTTTCTGGAGAAAATATGAAAATTTTAGTATTAATTTTATTTTTACCTTCCGCTTACCTGTAAAGGAAGGTATTGGAATCATGCAAAAAATCGGGTAGTGAGTTTTTAGTGGATGAGCACGAATTAGGGTCCTTACAACTCATTTTTGATAGTTTCTCGATGATGTCTGTATGTATGTGTGTGTGTGCGTGTGTGTGTATGTGTGTGGTCCGGGCCGATGCCGGATGTCGCATAACTCAAATACGAATTACCCAAAAATTTTGATATTTGGTATTTTACAATTGTATACAAATAGGAAGAGCTCAATAGATTTTGGTACAAATATCTTCACCGGAAGTGATATTTTTTGAAGATTGAAAACTATAATTGTCAAAAATTTATATAAATTTAAATAAATATAGTATTTATTTGTAATAAGAATAAGAGGCAAAGTTATTTGCAACTTACGTTATAAAAAAATTGTCTTTATCTGGTAGCATTAAAAAACTGCAGTAAAATTTAAAAAATAAATTTATCAAATAAAACGTTGAAATCTTGTAAGCCATGTTCGGTTGGTTTTTGTTTCTGCATAAAAAATATTGACAGATCAGACGGGTGACAAGTTGGCATACTAGCGCTATATAAGTCATAAGAGTAAGCTATTAAATGTAGTAACTGAACGGAGGATTGCTTCAACACAGAAGAGTTTTCGTGTGAATGAATCTTTTGATTCAGGTGATACTAATTTCTGTGTTTGAATATTTTATATTTTTATTTGTATATTTTAAATGGGCACCGGATTGTACGTATACATTTCTGTTTAAAGTCTAGATATGGCGGAAGGTTGTGTGATGGCCACGTCAGATTTTTTTAGTTTGATCAGCTGTAGTTTCTGAACGGATCAAAATATTGAGTTCAAACTTTCAGCATTCGGTAGCTTCAAAGTTTTTCTATTAAATTAAGACCAACCAACTGTATTTAAGACATACAGTATACAACTGTATTTAAGACATACAGTTGGTAAGATTACGATTTGAGTATAATACGTTTAGCAAGATTACGATTATGAATAACTGCGATTTGACAAAAATACGTTTTGGATAAATTCCGTGTTGGATTATTCCAGTTAGGTATAGTTGCGTTTTGGCTAAATTACGGTTTACCTGAAAACAACTTGACAATATTAGTCGAAGTTGCGATTTGGTCAAATTACAGAATGCGAAATTACAGTTTGTCTAGAATACAGTTTGGCTAAATTACAGGTTGGAATATTTACGGTTTGACAAAATTCCAGTTGAACTAATTACAGTTTGACTAAAATACAGTTTGGCATAATTATTTTTGGTCAAACTACAGTTTGACAAAACTATATTTGTCCAAATTGTGTGCTCCCGAATTAGTACAGTCACAGATGACGGCATGCGGTTTTGGCCAGAAGTAAATTGTGGAAAATGTATTAAATTAAATTAAAAATATTGCTGTGTTCTATTTAACCTAACCGCGCTCTGTGTGGATTTGCAAAATGTACGGTGTACGGTTAGATAAATTTGACACAATACTCGTAATCATATTATTAACACAGGAAGTAGAGTGTAATAATACGCGTGTATAATTTAATAATTACCTCTCACGGTCAGTGGCACTTTGGTCAATCTATTTACGGAACAATTGCTTATCGCATTATACTCTAGTCACTGATTAATCTAATGATTTTTAATCTGAAGGTCTGTCAACATTCACTCTCTTCAAACTTCAAATCGGCTGTGTAAAAATACTGGAACTAATGTGGTTAGTCGCTTCATCGTACATCGAACCTTCTATGATATTATTAAATATTGATTTATTTTTGCGCCAAGCCAACAAGGCCTCCGACACTATTAAATTTTACCTAAAGCCCTGTTCGCACAAGGATTCTTTTGAGCTTCTAAATTTTGAAAAATTCTGTGAAAATTGCTTTTTGTATCGCGCTAAAGAAATCTATAATGAGTCTTGGAAAATAATAATTTCTAATTCAATGATAGTGAATAGAATCCTTATTAAAACAAAAATATTCTAATACTGAATAAACTTTTCTGGAGAAAAAAATCCCAAATATCCTGCAGACAAAAAACAAAAGTTTTACGTAAGGCGAACTCTTGTGATTTTGGGCACATGTCAAGAATGTGAAAGTCAATTTCTGTCAGGTTGACAAGGTTAAAATGTCAAACAGAAATTTTTCGGAGAAAATATAATGCTCGAGTGTAATTCAACGAGATAATTTAACGACTCCTTTGGTTCTTCTTCCCAAATATTCCCAAAATCTAATCATTTCTCTAACAAATATTAGAAATATGAAGCAAATGAAATTTTAGTGTTTTGTTTATTGTTTGGTTGCTAAGAAAAACGTAAATAAGGTCATATCACTAGCAAAAAGTTGCCTTCTTTTTTATCCGCTGTCAAAGCGATAAAATTGTATTTTGTTTATGGCTTACTTTATTCGGCTTGACAATTTTTCGAATTATTTTGTTTATTCCAAAAAAAGTAATATATTTTTAAAACAATCATCAACTGACATAATATATCTAAGCAACGCTTCGCGGCAATTTGTACTAGTGAAAAGTGTCAGTGTAATTTTCACTGTGATTGGTACAATTCAGCAAAATACTGTGTTTTGATTGGATGAAAAACTATGAGTGGAATTGTCATCAAAAATGTAGAAAGAAATACTAATACATTTTAATGTTTAATGCAGAATGTATGTACTACATTTATGATAAATGATAACTGATAACACCGTTCTAGTTTACATAAAACAATCTGATAACATTTGAGTTAGAAACATTTTAATTTCATGTCATTTTGGTTGACGGCGTCACCTGTCCGGTAATGTAAATGTCTAGAGAACGTTGACATTTTAGTCGTACGTTCGTCGTTTGTTCTCTTGTTTTCGCTGCAATATTGTTTCTGCGTTGACTTTTTTCTCGTCTTACGTTGATTTGTACCCTCTAGCGCCCAGCCACCCTTGACAGTGATACATTTAGTCGGGAGTCGAGACTACCCGGGGTTCAAATGCAAATGAACTTCAATTCGATTTTTTAAGATTTACATATGGATGCGGAAATAAATTATACGGCAATGGAAACAAATTAAAGCAGAGAAGATTCGAGAAAATAAACTATATGCATTTAAACAGGAATGCTAATCGGGATCCCTACAGGTATGGCATTTGTTTTACTCTTTAGGTTTGCCAACTTGATCTTTTCTGGCGGTCAGAATGTGTAATGTAGCTGTCTCTGGTTGTAAATTTATATACAGGTTGGTGGAGGTGAAATGCGAACATAGGGAAATATATGACAATGGAGTTATCATGCTCGGCATCTTGATATACGTGGAATAAGTACTGTCAATGTCAAAGTAGCTGTCATATTATTGAAATTTTTATTATCATTAAAATATTTTCTTTGCATAATAATGTATATGTACGAGCAGAACGAGAAAGTTTACAAGCACTTTTAGATTTTATTATTATTTCTGTTATTGCCACACAAATTCACATTACTTCGTTTTGTGACACTACTACAAAATATATCAAGATACCTGGCATGAAAGTTCGATTGTCATGTATGTTCCCTATGTTCGCATTTCACCTCCACCAACCTGTATAACGACGTAATACAAATTTTAAGAACCCAGTTATTTTTGGAAGAAATCCCCAAATCGGAAGTAGTACATTTCTTAAATATTTTGATAAATAATTAATTTATCGCAATATTTTTTATTTGAATGAAAGATTATATACTCGTATTTATTGTCTACAATTTTTAGCATCTTGTAAATTTTTCTGTCATAGTACTTCAGGAATTAAAGTATTATTTATAATTTACAAACAATTACCACGAAAAATTTAATTGATAATGACAGTGTCAGAGTGACAGTGCCAATAGTGATACATCATTTATATCTTCTTCTACAGTTCTACAGTTGACTAAATGACTAAAATATATTTGTAAGTTCCTAGATATTTGTATAGTAATGAAAAGAGTAGGGTATGGTGGGAGGTTTTGTGTTGGCCACATCAGATTTTTTCATTACCTTTAAAATAAGGTGAAACTCGACAGGGGTTAGGGTGGTCATACCCTAAAATCTCCACGTTGCATGGAAGTTTTAAACTATCTAAGAATGTAGTTTTTGACTCTTTAGTGATCCCAAATTTTTTTCTTCACTCGTTCAAAACTTACAACTCCGTCCCGGTACTTTCGGGAAACCCTATATAATTTTACAATACTACATATATAACGCACAAATTATTAAATTTCAAAAATACTATTCAGTGACAGCAAGAGACAGAATTTATTCGTATCAGGTGTGACCAGCAGAGACATCTAGGAACACCTATGAATTAATTACAACTTCTGACCGGAGTTTTATTATTAATTATTCTTTAACCGCGGTGTCACTATAGTTAACTCCATTAAAAAATATTCAGTTTCAGTTTTGATATTTTCAGTTTCAGCTGTGGGAAAATCGCTGGCGCGGTGGCAAAAACTCAATCGCCAAGCGATAGCCCGAGAGGTCTTTTTCGCTGAAGAAAAACGTTTTGTTGCGACTCAGCGGATTTTTTACGCGATCTGGGCCGTAATTCCAGACCACCCCGATCATCGGCCGCAACGTAATCTTGAAGAATATGCAAGGGAGAAAACCGTTTTTGTTTAACCTAATTTCCCCGCGCAGTTAATGTTGTTTTAGCGGTGATTACAAAGTGTGGATTGTGGTGACAGTTTACACACCCCTGGCTGGATGTCTCTACAGAGCCGGACTCAGCAAACAAGCCTACGTAAATACTGCTCTTAATTTATGGAGACGCATGACGCTAAATATTCAAACATTAATCCCAATATTTTACACCAAAATCATAATTGAGTGGAGCAGAATTCATTATGGAAAATTAAACTACTGGAATTCTGCCACAGTTTATTCAAATCAACCTCTACCGGTTTCTACGCCGCAAAACTTTGGTACAACAGTAAATTTATAAATATTATTAACTGGACATAATGTAATTGGTGCATGTCACTGCGTCAAATTGCCGTAATGTCAAATACCCGCTGTGTCCAATTGCCGCAATGTCAAAATGTCACTGTGCCAAAACGCATCCCCACCACTTACATACTTGTAATAACGTATGTCGAGAGACTACTGCAAATTTATTTCGACACAGAGACAATTTGACCCAGTGGAAATCAGGCACAACAGCAATATTTAGACATACTGGCAATCGGGCATAGGTTTTGGTATTTACTATACTAACAAAGCTACCAAAACCGTACTAGAGCCCCACAAACTCGGTTTTGGTATTTACTACACGAACAAAGCTACCAAAACCGTACTAGAGCCCCACAAACTCGGTTTTGGTATTTACTACACTAACAAAGCTAACAAAACCGTACTAGAGCCCCCACAAACTCGGTTTTGGTACGTCAAATCTACTGTTGTGCCTGATTTCCACTGGGTCAAATTGCCTCTGTGTCGAAATAAATTTGCAGTAGTCTCTCGACATACGTTATTACAAGTATGTAAGTGGTTGGGATGCGTTTTGGCACACATTAAAGTTAAGTAGTATAAATAGCTAATTTAAGAACTAAAAAACCAAATTCACATAAATTACAGTGTCAAGGCGGTAGGTTATGTGCTGGCCACATCAGATTTTTTACTGCCGAAAGGAGGAAAAGACCGGCGAGCCTGTCACCTCCTTGAAGCAGTAAAACAGTTACCTTGCGTGTATTGTACAACATTTTACTTGTTACTCATTTGTAAATCAAAATAAAATTTAAATCCTGTCATTCACACACAACTAACTGTTCTGTCAAAAATTGTCTTCAATGATTTCTCATAATCCTTGGAAGTACAACTGTGTCAACGTGAACCATTTATTATAAATATATGACTAGCTACTAACTTGTTAACTTTTAACAAGCCAGCAGTCAATTTTACAAGTTAGTAACTTGTAAAGATTCATTTTCAAAGGTAAAGTAGGGATTGATTAAAACCTTTCCCGTCCTAAAATAGGGTCACCGGTGACCCAAGATCATATTTTTGCTAAATAACTCTGATAATAATTTTCTAAATTTAATTTCTTCTCGTGAATTCTCTTAAAACATGTTAATGGATATTTTAAATTAAAAAAATTATAAATATCAACTTATTTTTAAAAGTTATGAACAATTTTTACGTACAGGCCAATGGTATTGTTCACGAGATGAAAGGTGGTTGAACAAGTTAAAGTTATAAATAAGTAACATTTTTAAAAAAAAACCTTACTCTAACTATTTTTTTATAATTTTAGAACTGCATGTGTATGGTTTATAATAATATATTATATAATAATATGTTATAAATACTTTTGCTTATTTTTTTCAATTATTGTAAAATAAATAAATTATCGTTTATTTGTTTATTGTACTCTTATTTTTGTATAAAGTCATGTTAAAAAAATCTGCTGTGGCCACCACACGACCTCTCGCCTAACTCTGCTTATTCTACTAATCTAATAATAAGTTTTACTTACATTTTAATAGTTTCATATTTATGTAATATGTAAACGATAATGTAAACCAACATCCAAGCAAAACATGTCAACTGTACTGTCACTGTCACTGTCATAATCATTGAAATTTTATGTAGAAACAAATTTCATATCATGGACAACAAGATACTGGAATTTCAAAAAAATAGAATATTAATTGTACTTAATTGTTAAATACTACTAGATTCAGCAAATTGTATTTATAATTATCTGTACCCATAGATAATTATATTTTCTTTTATTTTTAATTACAAAAATTGTCATAAATAAATAATGTACCAATATATTTAAGGAAAACTTTATCAAGTTTCAAAAAGTACTACTTCCGGTTTGCGGATTTCTACCAAAATGTTATCCGTTCTTAAGATACTTATTAAAACCTTAAATATGAAATTTGGTTATTAAAGGTTAGATACTTTTTCAGTTATCGTGGACGAAAAATCGTCACATACGTCCATACGCACACACACACACACACACACACACACACACACACAGACATCATCGTGAAAATATTAAATTCGTATTCTAGAGATCCTAAAACGTGCTTATCCACCAAAAACTCATACTCGAAAATTTTGACCCATTACAATACCTCTCTTATAGAATATGAGGCGAGAGGTAAAAACATGAAATAAAATTAATATACTTTACTTTTTTATTATTTTGACGAAATAAGGTAAAATAAATAATTTAATTTGGGTCACCAGTGACCCAGTATTAGGAATCAAAGATTGTAAATTATTTTAGGACGGCGAAGGTTAAATGACGTTTACAAGTAAGTAACAAGTAAAGTTTTTTTCTATTGCTCAAAAATTTTTAATAAAAAAATTATGCAAGTACTTAGCCCATTGTCGTTGGATTCTTTTATCAAAATTCAGAAGTATAAAGGATCTTTATGTAAACAGGGCGTTATGGAAAGAAAATAATACTTTAATGTAATCTTTAAGTAGTATTTTGAAATTGTGTTCATAAATATGTATGCCAATAAAATTTCCATATCAATATTACCATTACTATATCAAATGGTTACTACTTTAGTAAACAAGAAAACAAAGTTTACGAGCAGTTATTGAAATATTAGGTACGCTAAAAATATTCCATTGTCTAAAAATAACTCTCTTGTTTTTTAGAGATCAAAACAAAACTAGTTTCGTTAACGACAGAACCATTCGGCAACAAACGACATTCGCAAACAACGGAACGTCAAGTCAGAACTGAATCAATCACGTCGTATTCCTCGCGTGAATAGAATCCCAGGGTAAACATTGGGAGAAATACGCACAAACACACACACACACAGCGTTGTGTATTACCAGGCCCGGATTATGTACATTTCTGTCTAGTGATCAAAGTTTCATAAATTTCATAATAACTATTCCGCACTCATACATTTCTAAACCAACAAAAATTCATGATTTTATCTAAACATCTTGTTTTATTTTCACAAACTAATTTTTCGCACCTCCCTAGCCAATAGACTGCTGTATTTTCGTAATAAACTCATCAACACAGTTAGGGGAACACTTGAAATGTGGTGAAATTTCACCCATTTTCAAATCGTCATAACTCGGCGTATTTTCAGTCGATTTCGATGAATCTTCGAACGCGAAAAACTTTGAAGTGTCAACTTTCAAGTCATGCATGCGAACTTTAGCGTCACCCCTTCCGACCCCCTCCAGCACCCCTCTGAAAAAATGCTTTTAAATCGAAAAAATGTCCAACTTTGACGATGTGTACGGAGTTGAAAATTTTTTTTCGACTCGGTTCATCAAAAGGGCACTAAAATATGTTCAATTTTCTGTGCAGGACTCAAAGAACGAAGTTCCTACGTTGATTTTACACAAAGTTATGAGTGTTTGAAAAAAAGTGCATTTCGAGGTTTCTCGCGCATAACTCAGTGACTTTTCAACTAAATTGGACAATCCTTTTGGCTCTACTTTAAGGGGGTAAACTCAGATTAGGATTATCCTTGTTCGAAATCTTCAACCCCCGAACAAAAAGAAACACGTTTTTGGGCCAAAAAACGTCTAACTTTAGCGATATGTACGGAGTTGAAAAAAATTTGTCGACTGGATCCACCAAACGGGCACTAAAATTTGTTTTATTCCCTGTGCAGAACTCAAAGAACGAAGCTCCTATGACGATTTGGCACCAAGTTCTGGGTGTTTGAAAAAAAGTGCATTTTGTGGTTTTTTTGACTCATTAAGGTGGTACACTCGAGTGGTGGGGGGTTAGGGGCATCTCCTATACTCGCAATGTATTTCATATCAGGGTTCCAACTTATAAAAAATAAAAATAAACATTTTTTATTGTATGTAAACGCAGTCTATTTGAATTTTTTCTAATAAAATGAGATTTAAATTAATTAATTAAGAATATTATTAATTTTTGTTATTTAAAAATTGTTTATTTTATAAGATTTAATTCGGCTAAATACCAGTGTAAACTACGGCAACGCTGTGCTGTACATGTCATTTTTCACGTTCAGATGTCAATCTGACAGATAGTAAAAATGGAAGGTGAAGAGAATTCTGCACCTGAAATTTCATTTAAATCGTTGGGTATGAATTATTTATTATCATTTGTGCATATTACCTTTCATTCTTGTGAATAACTTCTGATTATAAATTGATAATGTTTTTTTCCAGGTGAAATTCAAATTTCGGGCTTTTCAACGTTGCCGCGTCTATATTATGTTATCGCCAATATTCTCCAGTAGGCATAAACGACAGTCTTTCGATTAAGAAATCTTGTTAATTACGTGGTAAATGATGCTTGTATTACTTTTATCCGGTCTTTGAGATAATAATGTACGTTTTAAAAAAGCAATTGGAATTTTCTCTCATTTCCTTAAACGCTACATTGATTTAAAAGTAGTCCCATAAGAGGCCATGTAAAATGTAGTTTTTTAATATTTATTTTTGGATAATCTATGTGATGAAAAATTATGAAAAAATTCAGGTAACATTTTTACAATGTTTTGATTAATTTTGCAAAGTTTCATTAAACTCTCTCATTATTTCAAATGTCGAGTGTACCTCCTTAAATATACAGATTTTGAATAATTCTTATTGTGTTTTGGGGCTAATACGGTCCTGTGTGATGGTCGCAGGTGAGCCTTAAGGCCCGCTCTTTTAGGGCCTAGGCCCGGTCTCGATCAATCAGTGTCTGATTCACAGAACAGGGCTGGTTATCCTGAGTGATTGTTGTTTACCAACATAATGGGCTTCAAGTTCCCTGACCTAATAATAACCGATCCTTGTACTCAAATTCTATTTACACATCCAAAACGGAAAGGACTAAATGAAATTAAACGATGTTTTCTTCTGTTAACTTACGATATTGAAGCAAATAACTGTAAGAGTTTTTAGCGGAAGAAAAATACACGTTTTGATTTGTTTGGAGGGAAAATATTATCTTCGTAGAATAAATATTTGAATATACTTGTTTAATATTCAGTGCTGAAACGAAAGTAAAATTACTGAAATGAAACTTGTCCGCTCTGTTTGCTTAATAAATCCACTCGTGTTATTACAATTTTTCACGAAATGAATCGCTTTAATAACAACGGTTTTACCTCTGCAATTACACTTCACATTCATTTCTAAAGATAAACGTTTAACTAAACATTACTGGTACTTGCAGTGGCGTGGCGTGAGGTTGGAAAGAAAGAAAAGCAGTTTTAAATGATTTTATGTTAAAAATTCAAAAATATATTATTTTCAGGGACCCAGACCAACAATTACTATAAATAACATTATAAAAATATATTTACTAATATCATTAATGAATTATACTAACAACTATATCAACAATAAATAACAAAAATCTGATGTGGCCAGTACACGACCTCTCGCCTAATTCTGCTTATTCTACTAATCTAATAAATAGTTTTACTTACATTTTAATAGTTGCATGTTCATGTAATATATAAACGATAATGCAAACCAAAATACAAGCTGTCACTGTCATAATCATTCAAATTTTGTGTAGAAACAAATTTCATATCATGAAGAATAAGATACAGGTATTTCAAAAAGGTAGAATAAGAATATTGTACTATATTTTATTGTTAAATAATTCCAGATTCAGCAAATTGTATTATAATTAACTGTATCCATAGATTTATATTATACTTAATTTCATTAATAGAATTTGGCATCCGTGTAAGCCAATATTTGTTTTTAATTTTACAGACAAAATCTTAAGAAACGCACAAGGTGATTGTGCGTCCGTTAGTCAAGTGAACATGTATCATGGAAGCAGTGCTTCCCTCGCTTCCATGGTCGCCTATGTTCTACACAGAGCTGAGTCAAAGTTCGCCAACTTATTACTCGCCAGGAGGTTGATTCTATAACTTTACAAGACTGTTGTACGAACGCAGCTATTGTAAATAATGACGTCATACTGTCTAGTAATTTTTAACCATCGTGTTGGCAAGACCCCATTACTTACTAGATTTATGTTGGCTATACTACTAGTATGCACATCTGACAGCCAATTTAAATTTAAATTTTAAATGATGTATAAGTATACAAAAAAATATTATTGTATGAAGATAAAAATTCATTATACTTAACACAAGAAAACGTTTTGATATTTAAATAATAATACAAATACACGAAGAGGTTAACTCTCAACAAACAATGACAGCCAAACTTTCAAAGAGAGAGACAGATATCTTGCAGCGTACGTACAACACCTACCGAGCTGTTGTAACTTATTTACAAGATATCGCAAGTCATGACGTCATTATATAGGTTCTACAAAAATCCGCTAGGCGCTCCAGCATCGCCGGTCTTGTAAATATGACAGTTATGGTCTTGTAAAGTTATAAAATCAACTCCCTGGACGCAACTGAGACAAGAGAAAAACCGAGCTGGACGACTTCTATATACTCGTACCTACACATTATTTCAAGGTAGCGAAGGAGTTTCTGCCAAAAAATTTCACGATAATCTATGTACGCTCGATTAATATTGTATACCAACTTTCATTAATTTTTAGTTTTTAATTAATGCAGTGACCAGACTAATTAATTATGAGATTCAATTTAAAAACAACGACCAAAAGATGATGAAAACTAAAATTGTGAGTTTGCGAGTACCTAAGTCTAACTAAATATTACTGGTACATGTACTGTTCATACAGTAAGAAAGAAATAATGTACATATGTTCTACACAGAGCTGAGCCACAATTCGCCAACATATTACTCGCCTAAAATTAACTGAGCCAATAGAAAAAGTGTCATCTTCTGTCTTATTATACTCCGTGTTATCTACACAACTTATATCTTGTAATAAAAATAAACAATCTACCTAAATGTACAAACAGAGAGCACTCTCTTGTCCGGTACGCAACAGTACCGGTACCGGTACGCCGTACCGGTACGTTGTCCTGCATCCGGAATATGCAGTGTCCGTCGCCTGATCACGTAAACACAAACAGATAACCACACAATGTGTTTGTCTGTTGTTGGGAGTTATTGCTTGGCATATCGTGATTCGTGATCGTGTACGTACTGAGGAACATGCGACGCGTGATGTGTGAGTTAGTCTGCACGAACGTGTCAACACATGGCCACAGGTGACGTAGATACTCGAGTCAATTATTATATTACTGGCGTTAAGGTGATCCTCTACCCGTGGCAGAAAACAGACAAAAATTGATTCCGTACGATGTTCTATAGCGTTTATTGGTTTGTTAAACATAAAAATCTGATGTGGACGCCACATGACTTCCTTGTACGCCTATTAAACTGTTCATACTTTTCTTAATAATCGTAATTGATTTATGCGAAAAATACCAAAAAATATCTAGAGTAAAGTGCCCTTGGCACGGACGATCGCAACCAAAAATATAAGGTGATGCAATATGAGTCTCAAATACAAAATTTCAACTTTCTACGACATACCGTTTTTGATTAATGCGAAAAATAACAAATAGTGCCCCTTTGGCACGGACGATCGCAACCACAAATAGGAGGTGCACAACTAGATGTTATATTATAACAGTTCTAAATACAAAATTTCAACTTTCTACGTCTCACCGTATTTGAGTTATGCGACACATACGTCCGTACGTCCGAACGTCCGTACGAACGTCCATATGTCCGTCTGTACGTATAGACGTCACGACGAAACTAGTCATAATGAATTCAGGAAAAGTCAAAACGGATATTTTCGTCAAAATCTGAGAACCTAAATTTTTCGCGATTACAATATTTCATTTTTAATTCGTATACAAGTAAAAATAACAAAAAAATTCTGTTTAAGGGGAAAAATTATGTTGGCACCCATATTTGTAAAAAACTGCAATATTTGTAAAAAAGAGAGTTTTCGAGCGCCACTGTTCCGCTATTATTTATAAGTGAAATTTTAGTATGTTGTCAACAAAGCTTGGATCTGCGAAATAACCGATCGAATTTTTTAAATTCGTTTAAAAACTCCAATTAACATATTTCGGGTTTAAATCAAAATTTTAAAATTCTGCATCTTGCATTTTGTAGATTATACTATTATCTTGAACAATATCTTTGGATAATTATATTTAACAAAACAATAAACGCTGTGGAGTAGCGCTTGAAATCCATGTTTGGCTGTTTTCTGTCTCGGTAGACGTCTCAAATGTCCTCATTGTCGTCGACTTCACCAAAACAAACAACAACAGCACTGCAAACCTCACTCCGTACTTGTAAGTGAATGCAGCGCATCTTGCAAGCACTGTACCATACAAGGACAGCAGCACATGACGTATAGTGTAGAAGATGTTGCTTGGTACTTACGTGTTGAGCTCCAAGTCCAGGCGAAACTTGTGGTTGAAGGCTTTGATGAGCAATGACGTACGGTGGAAGTGTTTCCCAGTCTGCAACAACCAACAACTTATGTAAACGTGACGTCATTACACACTTTATAGCGAGGAGAGGTGTTCATTTGTGGCACAGTCAGCACGTAATTGCTTCCTGACTGAATGTAAAATGTAAAACGTTTTACTACTAAGTATTTCTATATACTAGTGCAATCCAATATTTGGATACTGAAAATTGTCAACTGTAATTACATAAGAGCTTTTATTTCGCCGGATACATTTCTGTTTGTATTGAAACCTTGTTGCCTAGCAATTTGAAAAGCAACATTTTTTGATTAAATTACGACACCGTAGGTGTAGTGATTTTATTTTAAAACAATTTTTCCAGTCAAATTGCTGTCAGGTGACAAGGTTGAGATGTCAAACAGAAATTTATTCGGAGGAAATAAAATGCTCGAGTGTAATTCAACGAGATAATTTAACGACTCCTTTAGTTCTTCTTGAGAAATATTCCCTAAATCTAATCATTTCACTGACAAATAGAAACATGAAGCAAAATGATAATTTAGTGTTTTGTTTATTGTTTGGTTGCTAAGAAAAAGGTAATAGTACATTATATTATAAGTGAGTGAAATAAGTCATTATACATGAGTTAGATGATTCTCACGAATGTATAATGACATTTCACTCACGTGTGATATACGACGTTTTATCTTACAGTAGCAACTTATTATATGAAACTAGAAATCGTCGGTTTTTTCAAGAGACAAAATAAATAGATTTCTTGTTAAACCATCGGATGCCTTTTTGTTGATAAAAGTATGTACCTAACAACCTAACCTATGTATTATAATAGTATATTATATTAAAATAAATAAAATTAATTTTAAAACTGACAGTACTCTGTATAATGAATCATTTTAGTCACTTGTGAATAAGAGTTATTTTTAGTCACTTAAAACAAATGCATAATGTACATCAATAGCCACTACTGTAAGATAAATAAGGTTTTATCACTTGCAAAAGTTTCCTTTCTTTTTATCCGCTGTCAAAGCGATAAAATTGTGTTTTGTTTATGGCTTACTTTATACAGGAATGGAATTATCAGGAGTAATATCATAAGAAATGATAATATTTTGAGAATTGTTTTTAGTTTCCACGGATACTTATTTATTACAATTTCACGACACAAAACATCATCTGACTATTTCCCACATATTAAGTAAACCAATCATTTGCTTCAATTTTTTAAATTATACAGGGTGTTTCTGTACTTATGGATCAAACTTTAAGGGTATATGTAATACGTTCTACTGATCACGGAACAAATTTTTTTTTCCAAAATTCGCAAAATTAAGGGTGGTTTACTTAAAGGAATCATGTTGAGTGCCACTGGTTTCATAGCTGTTTGTGTTGTTTTATTCAAATATTAACAATGCACGTAATTATCTAATTCAACGCTGATATTGTGTAATGAACAAATTTAATTAAAAAACAACAAAAACAGCTATGTTACTTGCTATATTTGACCATTGACATCCTATTAATATCCTAGCGATTGCTTAGTAACATTATCTATGTAACATTCCAATTGGTAACAATATCTCAATTATGTATCCCAGGTAATTCTCTGAGATGTTTGTAGTGAGTATATAATTTTTTATCGTACTCAAGATGAACCTTAAAGTATACAAGAAATAAGATCTATTTAAAAATCCCATAGACGATTCGTGTCAAGTAGACTCCTTGCAAAAACTGCCTTTAATTGAAGTTTACCCTTTTTACAATATAATATTTCTAATAATAATAATTGTATTAAATAATAATTTTAAAATAGAAGAGGGCTCTTAAGTGAGTTGAAATCGGTAGAGTGGATTAATTTTTAATAAATTGCCTGAATCCAAAGCATTTCTTTTCTATCCTACAATTGTTCCAGTCAAGAAAATACAGCGTCAATAATTGTATTATTATGAAATTTGTATCCACAGTCAGTATTCTACTCATAAAGATAATCAAACACACTATTTCAAAGTAATATTTTGACGATAAGATATATGCCTCCCAAAATACATAAAACACGTGTACGGCATTTTGCTGTTTACATGAATACAGAGCGTGAACAAAAGCGCCAGGTGTTCACACGCGATCCCGCGTAACCGGTAAGCAAAGGGTTAACCGGTTTTATCGGAACCGAACCGGTAATCACTCTCTTCACCACACAGCGCTCACTTGTCTTCTAATACATGTGTACTTCAATGGGAATCTTCTGAGAACTTGTGTTTAATTTCGCAACATTCCTAAAGCACAGACTCGAAACTTGCGCAGGTTATAAAGTGAGATACTTAATTAGGTACAAAGTTTTCGTCTCGCGAGTAAAACTATGGCTGGAAATCTTTGAAAATGAACGAGTGTTGGATTAAATTACGTTCTGTAAGTTACACTCTGAACTCTGATAATTTTGTAAAATTAATAATTGTGTTAAAGTGATCGCAAGAAATTGAAAAGGGCACATAATAACCAGACTGCTGGTTTTGTCGCCTGGCTCAAGAGATAATGAGAGTCTTCGGAATTCTTATTTCTAGTGTTATTAACAGACTACAAAGGATATCATTTTTCTTCTCTTGCTTGAGCTAAAGGTTGAGAGTTCATTAAATTTACTTTACGTAAATACTTAATAGTTAGTCAAAGTCATTTGTTAAGTTCCGTTTACTTAAACGAGTTTGCAATGAAGTACACTTTGTTTATTTTTCACCTCGAACTTTTCCACTTACTCGACCACTTGCCGCAAATTATTTGATGACATTCTCAAAATAAATTTTATCTTCGACTAACGTATAACATGAACATTAAATGTGTGATGTTTGCTACATAATGCCATATATTAATCCCGCAGGGAATAATAGTCAGTAATCAGGAAATTATTTTCTCTGTGCAAATTATTTTTAGCAAACATAGTAATGTTTAATGATGTAACTATGGTGATAGAGAATTGACATTTTTTGGTAATGTCAAAATTTTTGCGTATTGGTATTTACTTTATTAAAATCTTGTAACAGATAAAGTACAATGGCTATTATTCCCTCTGATGATTAAAAGCCTCGCTCGCTTTGCTCGCTCGTGTTATAAAGTTCATCTTCGGGAATAATAGCATTTATTATAGTGATGCCGTGAGACAAGACGAGAAACAGTGAATTCTCGTCTAGTCACAAATTTTCGAGACGAGAAATTTAAGTATTCTCGTCTCGGCCATTTTTCGGTTGTTCAATTACCGTCTCGTCTCAATTTCTCGAAAAAATTTTGCTGCTATTATTTGAAAAGCAAGAAGTAAATTTAGGAATTTTTTGTACGTTTCTATTAAATTTATACTCAATTTTATTTTGGAAATAAAACTATTTAAGTATATCAAAACCAAAAATGCTACGAACAAAGTAAATAAAAAAATGACATTTTCGAAGAGAAAAATATCAAATTTTTAAAAAAGTTTTAGTTTCAAAAATTCTTGATAATTCTTGAGAATTATTTCTCGTCTCGCAGTTTTGAATTCTCGACTCATCTCGAAAATCCGAGACGAGAAATTTATTAGTTTTTGTCTAGTAATCGAGACGAGACGAGAATGAGACGAGAAATTTCTCGTCTAGGCGGCATCACTAATCCATTATAGTGTCGTTGTATAATATACTATTATACTGTTTCACTGTCATAATATTAATATAATTACGATATATTTTTTTTTTAATTCGATATTATTTTTTTTTAATTCGGTAAAGTTAGTACTTAAAATTTATTTATTTTATTAAAATCTTGTTCGTAATAAGTTAGTCGTATAGATAAAGTACAGTATACAACTCGCTATAATGGCTATTATTCCCTCAGATATTGTGAACTTCATCTTCAGGAATAATATTATACATTTTAGCGTCGTTGTATAATTATACTATTACTGAACAAACTAAATGAAATTTCTGAAATTGTAATATTTAAACAAAAATGAAAATAATCCTACACAATAACAATTAAAGACAGACCTGAAATCTTAATTTGATGAAAAACACTGATGTTTCTTGAATATTTTTTAATATACAGGTATTGCTGATATTTATTTACCAAAGAATAAAAATCGCAATAAATCTTGATATTTTTAAACCTTGGTATACATAGATATAGTAATTTGTAGTGTTATAAGTACTAGTTATTCGCCAATATCACCATAATACATTTGCTTGCCTTGTCCCGCCGCTCTGTTTAGTACCCTTTGCGCCCGCTCGGCATCGCGCGGCGCTAGCGTCGCTGATGTCGGTTACCACGGCAACCACTTGCTCTTAATTGAAAACCAACCTGATGACGAATCAATAAAGAGCCGCACCCACGTCCCTGTGGGCCTCTCTCGACGGCCGCGCGCCGCGACGCACCTGGCGACGCCGGCGTCTGACAATCGCCGGCGTCGGGTGTCAGAAGTGCGACGACGTATCCGCCTGGGACGCCCCACAGTGCGGAACCTGCGTGCGCTAAACGATGGAATTTATTTTCAATTTCGGTGGCGCTCCTCAGAGGTGGCAGGTTTTATGTCGACTTACTTTGTTATTCCATCAACGGTTATTTCCAAATAAATAATACACTATTCTAATTTACGGTTTTCGACATACGTCATGTGTTGTTCATAATAGTATAATAAAGAACAAGTTTTAGAAGTTTTTTGTGCGAAAAAGTCTTATAGAATGAGTTCTTTTTACTATTTTTACCTCTCGCCTCATATTCTATAAGAGAGGTATTGTAATGGGTCAAAATTTTCGAGTATGATTTTTTGGTGGATAAGCACGTTTCAGGGTCTCTAGAATACGAATTTACTATTTTCACGATGATGTCTGTGTGTGTGTATGTGTGTGTGTTTGTATGAATGTATGGACTGACGATTTTTCGTCCACGATAACTGAAAAAGTATCAAACCTTTAATAACCAAATTTCATATTTAAGGTTTTAATAAGTATCTTAACACCGGATAACATTTTGGAAGAAATCCGCAAACCGGAAGTAGTACTTTTTGAAGCTTGATTAAGTTTTCTTTAAATATATTGGTACATTATTTATTTATGACAATTTTTGCAATTAAAAATAAAAGAAAATAAAATTATCTATGGGTACAGTTAATTATAAATACAATTTACTGAATCTGGTAGTATTTAACAATAAAATAAAGTACAATTAATATTCTATCTTGTTGTCCATGATATGAAATTTGTTTCTACATAAAATTTGAATTATTCAGTTGACAGTACAGTTGACAACTTTTGCTTGCATCTTGGTTTACATTATCGTTTACATCTTACATGAACATGAAACTATTAAAATGTAAGTAAAACTATTTATTAGGTTAGTCTCGAGATTAATAGAATAAGCAGAATTAGGCGAGAGGTCGTGTACTGGCCACAGCAGATTTTTTCTATTTGGTATCATTTTAATATTAAAATTTAAATTAAACTGTCATAATATACACCAAGTTGATCTAGATAAATTTATGTGTGTAACTTTTTGGTTGGTAACATTAATATTGACATTTATTTAACTGTCACTGGAAAACTATTCTGGGTGATAAGTGAAGACATTATAGAAAATATTGAAATAAATTCCCACATATTTTTTTTAAATTCTGACCAATAACGTACCTACATAATATACAGGTTGGTGGAGGTGAAATGCGAACATAGGGAAATATATGACAATGGAGTTATCACGCTAGGCATCTTGATAAACGTGGAATAAATACTGTCAATGTCAAAGTACCTGTCATATTATTGAAATTTTTATTTTCTTTAAAATATTTTCTTTTAATAATAATGTATGTGTACGAGCAGAACAAGAAAGTTTAGATTTTATTATTATTTCTGTTATTGATTACTCTTTTTGCCACACAAATTCACATTACTTCGTTTTGTGACACTACTACAAAATATATCAAGATACCTGGCATGAAAGTTCGATTGTCATGTATGTTCCCTATGTTCGCATTTCACCTCCACCAACCTGTATAGGCAAAAATTGTAAAAATGTCCTAGGGATTGTTCAAATGACAATTTTCTCCTTACATCCTATGACTACCATATATGACAATTAATATTTTTGATTTTGTATTGTTTTAAATAAATTTTAATTGAAATTAAGAGTGTCAAATGAATCTTTTTACAATGAAATATTTAAAAAATTCAAATATTACGCTATAAAATACAGTCATAAATCTTACTTAGAAACCAATTAATAATGAATTTGTGAAATGAAAAACTAAAATTTTAACACTCAAAGGTTAATACAAAAATTAAATGTTTCGGCACAAAATTTTAGTCACACGAAAAACGACGAATCGGTCTGCAGCAGTGTCAAATTTTGCTTACTCCCGGTATTAGAAAACATATAATAATAATAAAAATATTAGAACATTCTAGCGTTAGTTCGATTAGTTCATATTTTTTGTCTGTTTATTTGGGAAATAGTCTAATAAAATATATCTCGGTCTCATTATTTTGCAGGAAAAATTATTTATTAAGATTGTTCCTCATAGGTGACATTCCTCGACAAATTGAATGATAAAATTCCTCGCCTTCAGCTCGGGATTTTGATCATTTCTTTTGTCTCGAAAAAATTAATTAATTAAGGTTATACTGAAATTTGTATACAGGTTTGACGTTTGACAATAATTGAAGTAAATGTCATCTGATACTGCTAATACCAACCTTCTAAAAAAATATGTTGCGTGTCACAAAGTGAACTCTGGCGACATTCAGTTGCGTTTCACACAAAGTTAACTTTGTGAACGCCAAATAGAAAAAAATAATTATATGTGAAATTTTGTTTAAATATAAGTATAGCTACGAATAAATAAATAAATAAAAATCTTGTGTCAAACTTCAGCAATTGATTTATTTTAATTATAAATAGTACTCATAACTTTTTTTAATCAGACTGTTGAGTGAAAAAATAAAAGGTTTGTTTGTTCCGGTTCGTCAAACAAAACTAAAAACAACAAAAAATGAAAGGAAAAGCGAACGAGCGCTAGAAGCCAGTGATAATTAAAGGCTATACAAATAAAGCAGAACTCGAAATTACTGCCGAAGCATGTTCCAGTCCTCGCCCCGCCAGCACCCGTTTCCTCACAAGAGATGAATTGGGATACCTCGGTAGGAATTTCATTTACCAAAACGCGTGCTCCGATTTTTGCCTTTTTATTTATTGATACCTTCCTCATAAGGACCTACACAAAGTGGCTGCCTATTCATTCGTTATGCTGGTTTACCTATTGTTTATCCAGTACCAAGTACTCGCGACAAAAGAAAAACCACTTGAAAATGCAGCAAGAATTCAAAATTTTTAGAACGCTTAACTCGGTTGAATTTCGTCGAAAATTAATTCTGTCAAGATTGAGGTTTCCCCTTTTAGGTCATGCAAGTTAATCTGACGCCAAGTTCAGTTCACCCCTTGACACCCTCGGAGAAAAAAATGTTCTTGATGTCAAAAAATGTCAAAATTTCGAAAATTTGTACCAGGTGCAAAAAAAATCTTGGACTCAATCCATTGCGAAGGCGTTAAAGTTAATTCATTTTCGTATTGGAAAAAAATTGTGTACCTGTGATGATTTGGCGCGAATTTTTGAAAAAAAAAAATGCATTTTAGGTGACAAAATTACTGGACTAAAGCCCGTTTTTCATTACACTAAATCTTGTACAAGATTTTGTTCAATTTTTGAAACAATCTAAATTGTGTAGTATCATACAGCTAATTGTGTGAAATATCGCATTCGTACTTCGTAAATTGTCTGAAAAATAGATAAGCGCGACTGTGAAATTATTATTATATGCGAACTGCACAGAATCACAAACTAAATATTGTAGGTAGGTATATAAAATTGTCTCAGTATAAAACAGAGTTCATTAAAAATCTGACGTGGACACCACATGACTTCCTTGTACGCCTATTAAACTGTTCATACTTTTCTTAATAACTAAAATGTAGAATAACATAAAAAGTCTGATGTGGCCACCACAAGACCTCCCGCCATACCTACTTTATTCTTTTAACTTATTATACAAATATATTAATATATAAGTAGGTACTACTACTACTACTGCTGCTATTATACTTACAAATATATTTTAGTCATTTTATTTAAACTGCAGAAGAAGATATAAAGCATATTTTACTATTGTCACTGTCATGTCATAATCATTTAAATTTTACGTAGTAACAAATAATGTTAATCGATCATGGACTACAATATACCGAAATACTAAATTATAAATATATAGGTAGGTAATAATCACATAATCTTTCATTTAAAATAAAAAAATTGTCTTAAATTAAATATTTATCGAAATATTTGAAAAAAGTACTACTTCCGATTTGTAGATTGAAACAAAAAATAGGAGGTGCACAACTAGATGCTATAACTGTCCTAAATACAAAATTTCAACTTTCTACGTCTCACCGTATTTGAGTTATGCGACATACATACGTACGTACGTACAGACGTCACTACGAAACTAGTCATAATGGATTCAGAAAAGGTCAAAACGGATATTTCCATCAAAATCTGAAAACCGAAATTTTTCGCGATTACAATACTTCCTTATTACTCCGTACAAGGAAGTAAAAACAAAGAAATTTATTGCTCAAGATATTGCTCAATTTCTTGTTCAATATTTAGCGTAGTAGCCATTAAAATATATCATCCTGTATCAGTTTTTAAATTAATTTGTAAAATTTCCAAAAATCAGTTTGAAATAAATTATTGTGTTTGCATTTCGAAATAAATTATTCATTCATTTTACGTATTTTCAATAAAGTCGTGGATATAAAAGACTGCAAAGCAAAAGTCCCTGGGCGGTTCTTCGCTTCCCGGATGGATCTTTATTCCTAAGCGGACAAGCGGCCGTCGTACGAAATGCAGACATTTTAATCAAAATACGTTTCACAGGGTCGTCCGGTTTTGCGGACAGGTCCCCCGGGACGAGCCGCGCATTTTTCTCTCAATGCGGCCCTGACGAGCCGTTTAGCTTGAGCGCTTCTATGTAGTACAAGTTGTGACGGCAACTTTGAAAAATGAAATGAAATATTCAACTATACAAAATGTACTGCCTAGTCTGTTATACAATAACGTATAACACAACAGCAAATTTATGCCACGTATGTTATTTTATTCTAGCTAAATTCAGTTGCACATTGCATGAATATGTTTTAAATTGTACTGTTTTTAATTTCAAATAGGTACGTTTGTAAATAAAAATTTAAAACCCATTTTTCGAATGGCACACATTCAAAAAACAACAATTTACTAAAAAATGCATTACATTTTTAATGGACAAAATTTGAATGTACATATTTGCATTTACATAAAGTAAATTATTAAGCCTTTAGAGGCCCGTCTACTTCCTAAAATCAAGCACAAAACGTACTAACGTAGCGATTGTTTTGTGGCCAGTACAGAAATGGTAAAATTTTATTTCAACGAGGATTATATACTTAAAGGAACAGTTTTTAAATAAAAAAAAACATTACACATGATTATAAAAATTCCGAAAAATTAATAAAAATTTCCAATTTATGCAAACTTTACACAGTTGTATCTCCTTATTTTAAAACGGCACATCTGTAAATCCATTCTTTCTCTATTAAATGTTTATAAAAACAATAATTACCTAACAGTTTATTCACAACGAAACACTTTTACAGTCTTTTTCAAGTTCAAAATTATATTGCATTGCTAGGATGCGGTAAGTACGAGTTTCGGACTGGTTTTAGGCAGTAAATAATATTTTTAAAATTTTAAAAAGGCACATCTGTAGATCCATTTTTTCTATAATTAAATGTGTCGGAGTATGAGCGGAGCGCACTATAGATGATCAGTTACGTGATCAATAAAACTACTAAAAGCCACAATTATTGGAATAGTTAACTAATCGAATCACCAAATAAATCACACACTCACCACTCATGTCGTGATATACAAACTGTGATGATAAGGAAAGATGGCAATTCCCGGGCACGTACTAATCGTATCAGAGCATCTCCAAGACTGCCCATAACCGACTCACACCTAGCACGTCATCCCAAGTGTACTAACGTAATCGAACAAACAAACGCGATCATAACTTCATTAGCACACTTGCATTCCTATATCATTCATTATTATTACAATGAACATGACTGCTAACCCCTACAACATTACCTTCAAATCAATAATAAACTAACAGTTTACTCGCAACGAAATCACTTTTACAGTATTTTTCAACTTTAAAATGATATTGCATAGCTAGGATGGTGGAATAAAAATAAAAGTAAAATAGAGAGTATTCTAGGAATTCGGAAAAAAACCTAGACGGGCCTCTTAAAGTATATTTTTCAAAACATAGGTATATCTATATCGATGGCCCACAATATGTGATGCTACCACATCCAAGTTTGTTAAAAAGCGAGATATAATGTCCGGACAGAAACATTTCAGTTCAAAATAAAAACTGACAGATGCTACATGACACAATATTTATTTTCCATGTATAAACACTTGAACAGCAGTTGTGTACATGTAAACAATAAAAAACTAACATTCTGAAAGCGCAGTAAAGACGCAAAAGAATGTAAAGCAAATTCAAATACATTGTGCGGTGCAAGAAGGTTTTTACAACGTTTGTTTTCAGTTCCCAGTACTTGTAGTGGATTGCTTTTATTCATCGGAACACGTGACAGCGACAAAAACAGCTGCTTTCTGCTTTCAGTGTTCCTCGGCGCGTGTAACTCTCAGAGCTTGACTCAGAAGCTCGAGCTTTGGAAAGCTCTGGCCACTGCTACTGCAACCTACGGTCAACAGATCCAGGAAAATATTTCAAGTTTACTGTTTACATTCTACGATACCTAATTGGAAATATAGCCAACTGTTTGTTGTTTTATTTATAAAAAAAAATCTACTGTGGCCAGCACACGACCTCTCGCCTAATTTGCTCCGCTTAGACAAAAACAATAAAATATTTGATGTTATCTATTAATTAAAATATGTGAATGTAAAGTTTCGAATTGAATTGTCATTTTATATTATTATTACGTCATTAACAGTCAACAAGTACGTGTACAAATTTTGTAACCTTTATAGCATGTTGTTTTTATAATCTACCTCCACGTATATTTTATTTTATAATGTTAATCCATTGTTCTCTAATTGGGTACATTAAAAAATATCGTCAAAATCCTGTTGAGTGTTATTCAACAGTAGGTAATCAATAAAATAAAACACATACCGGGGTGTATTTTATTTTTATATTTGCTCATTATTATTTTAACGAGAAGAGATCGTTTATCTGTTATTACTGAAAACATGAAATAAAATAACGAATATTCAGTTGACGAATTTACTTACAAAAAACAATTTCATATTTTTAGCTCTCGCCTCATATTCTATAAGAGAGGTATTGTAATGTGTCAAAATTTTCGAGTACTTATGATTTTTGATGGATAAGCACGTTTCAGGGTCTCTAGAATACGAATTTAAAATTTTAAGATGATGTCTGTATGTGTGTGTGTGTGTCCGTATGTATGTATGTATGTATGTATGTACGAATTATGTGACGATTTTTCGTCCACGATAATTTAAAAAGTATCAAACCTTTAATTACCAAATTTCATATTTAAGGTTCTAAAAAGGATCTTAACACCGGATAAGATTTTGGTAGAAATGTGCAAACCGGAAGTACTACTTTTCCTTAAATAAATTGGTAAATTATATATTTATGACAATTTTTGCAGTTATCAATAAAATAAAATATAATTATCTATGGTTACAGTTAATTTTGAATACAATTTGCTGAGTCTAGTAGTATATTTAACAACAAAATAAAGTACAATTTATATTCTACTTTTTTGAAATTCTAGTATCTTGTTCATGATCCTATGAAATTTGTTTCTACACAAAATTTGAATTATTATGACAGTGGCAGTACAGTTGACATCTTTTGCTTACATCTTGGTTTACATTATCGTTTACATATTACATGAACATAAAACTATTAAAATGTAAGTAAAACTATTTGTTAGATTAGTAGAATAAGCAGCATTAGGCGAGAGGTCTTGTGCTGGCCACATCAGATTTTTGAAATTCCAGTATCTTGTCCATGATCATATGAAATTTGTTTCTACACAAAATTTGAATGATTATGACAGTGGCAGTACAGTAGACATCTTTTGCTTACATCTTGATTTACATTATCGTTTAGATATTACATGAACTTGAAACTGTTAAAATGTAAGTAAAACTATTTATTAGACTAGTAGAATTAGCAGAATTAGGCGAGAGGTCGTGTGCTGGGCACATCAGATATAAAAAAATATAGTATAATAAATTTGAGCGAGAATTGATAGTGTAATCCAACTTTCCTTAAAACTCATCAAATTCAAATTTCACCATGCAGAACAATATAACTCAGCATAACCATAACTGTCCGCTGCACAGATAGTTGCTTAATTACAGCGCTCGCATGGCCAACTTAGCGGCGTCGGGAGCGTCGAGACGGCCACTGGCGATGACGCCGCGACGCTGAACGCGCTGAAGGATCTCACACGACTCTGATTTATCACATCGGCGTCCACGGCTGGCCGAGGTGCTCCGGGCAGAAGCAGAAGTTTGTTGTTGATCGAGTGAAAGATGTTCTTGTTCGAGTTTAGTTGCGTAAACGGTTACGTTGGGCAGGAAGAATGCTGCGTTTGTTCATCAGTGTTGTAATGCTGGTACTATGAGATTGATTTTTTTATTATGTATATTTTTACCTCACGTCTTATATTGTTATACAGGGTGTTCATTTTAAGTGGCGCACCATTGCTAACTCGAGAACTATAAGAGATACGAAGTTGGTTAAATTAGCAAACAATTTCTATTTTATATGATTATTTTAATGAACAAAACAAAAAAAATTTTAGGCCAGTGGTTCTCAAACTACGGGGTGCAACTTTGTTATTTCAAATAGGAACATATTTTTTTTATTTGCTTATTCGATTCAGTATTTTTTTCTGAATTCAACGAGATATTAGTTTTATAATTTTGCATAACAAAAACATAAGAAAAACGCTATTGAAAATTATGATAATTTAATTAAAATCTGATTGTTAGTTAGTGTTATGGCAGAAAAAAATTGAATATTTTGTTTCATATTAATTGTTAGTGAAAAAGATTCTAGTATACTACACTGATCAGACCAAATAAGGTCGAAACATGTGTCCGTAGTTACCGCCGCCTTACACCCTACTGAGTGCTTAGTAACCTGAACTCATACACTCAGTAGCGGTCCTGATCTCCTGATTAAAATCAAATAGTCTTTTTCATTACCAAATAACAATTAATATGAAACAAATATTCAATTGTTTTCGTCCATAGCACTCTTGTAACAATCAGATTTTAATTAAATTATCATAATTTTCAATAGCGTTTTTCTCATGTTTTTGTTATGCCAGGGTATGAAACTAATATCTCGTTGAATTCAGAAAAAAATACTGAATCGAATAAGCGAATAAAAAAATAGGTCCCCATTTTAAATAAGAAAGTTGCACTCCGTAGTTTGAGAACCACTGGTCTAAAAATTTTTTTGTTTCGTTCATTAAAGTAGTCATATAAAATAGAAATTGTTTGCTAATTTAACCAACTTCGTATCTCTTATAGTTCTCGAGTTAGCAATGGTGCGCCACTTAAAATGAACACCCTGTATATAATGGTTCGTTCGAAATAACTTTTTTGTTAATAAAGCAATCGTGAAATTTTGTAGGAGTAAATTAGGCATAAGAAGACATTAAAATATATATTTTCTGGTTTCTTTCTTTCTTATTTCAAATGAAACCTTCTACAGTATATTTTTTATATATTTGATTTCTACATAATTTTCTGATTTTCGTTAGGTAATAGACACTTTATTTCATTAATTTACGTTAGGTTATTAATTTAGGCAATGCTCTTTATTTCACTCTTTTTATTGCTTATACTCTATATTGTTTTCAGCTATGACAGCAATCCAATATTATTTGTTTTTCTTAAATTTGTCACCTATTCCTATTAATATGATATTATCAAAATGAATAGGTAACTAATTGTGAATACCTACTTCACACTATCTAGAAAAAATTGTGTAACTATGTATCACACTTGCGGAAAGGGTTTACCCGCCGCTGGGAATGGATTATACAGGTTGGTGGAGGTGAAATGCGAAATATATTGACAATGGAGTTATCATGCTAGGCATCTTGATATACGTGGAATATGTACTGTCAATGTCAAAGTAGCTGTCATATTATTGAAATTTTTATTTTCTTTAAAATATTTTCTTTGCATAATAATGTATGTGTACGAGCAGAACGAGAAAGTTTACATGCACTTTTAGATTTTATTATTATTTCTGTTATTGATTACTCTTTTTGCCACACAAATTCACATTACTTCGTTTTGTGACACTACTACAAAATATATCAAGATACTTGGCATGAAAGTTCGATTGTCATGTATGTTCCCTATGTTCGCATTTCACCTCCACCAACCTGTATAGGCCCGGTAGAAAACCCTGGCCAGGTAAAATGGCACGAAACGACATTATTAGGGACTTGGAACGAATATGCACGACACGAATGTACAGGTACACGCCACCATAATGGCCATGACTTTTAGACAACTGGAGTGTGGCAGATCCGCATAATATTGTGTTTTCAGAATAAATATATATTTACCGTGTGTGCGGTTACCAGCTGTCAACCCACGGGTTATTGTTATTTATATTTTTGTTACTGTATTTAAAAATTATTCAAAATAGAATTTGTGCAATCAAATTTGTAATTTGATAAAGAAGTTTTGCTACCTATCTATTTTATGTTTTATGACACGTACATACTTTGTAATTTCGAATTATATTGCATGTACAGGTGGCACGTATAATAAAATTTATACATAAAAATGTAATTCTCAATAATATTTTCAAATATAAACAGATATATAAAGGTCATAAAAAAATAATAAACACTATTAGCAGAACTCACAGCTGTCAACAAAAAATCTGAATGATAAAATTGTCAAGAGCTTTTTGAATTTTTATGAGGTCGTTTACAAACTTAAATTAAATTGGCTGCGTATACTTTCGTCCTGTATACTTTTGTGGTACATCAAAAATAGTATAGTTTCGTGGCACTTTACCTGGTCAGGGTTTTCTACCTGGGCTTCATAATCCTGTCCCAGCGGGGGGTATACAAGTAAGTGTTCTTTCGTTCCACTTTTGTTCCATATTCTGTATTACTGTGTCGACCTGTCACATCTTTATATTTATCAATTTTAATCAAGTTTACCATAGTATTTTATATTTTTGTTACCTCTTGCCTCATTCTAAAAAAGAGAGGTTTGGTAATGGATCAAAAATCGAGTATGAGTTTTGGATACGCACGTTTCAGGGTCTCTACAATACGAATTTACTATTTTCACGATGATGTCTGTGTGTGTGCGTATGGACGTATGAACTGACAATTTTAGTAGAAATCCGCAAACCGGAAGTAGTACTTTTTGAAGTTGGATTATAGTTTTCCTTAAATAAATTGGTACATTATTTATTTATGACAATTTTTGCAATTAAAAATAAAAGACAATATAATTATCTATGGCTACAGTTAATTTTAAATACAATTTGCTGAATCTGGTACAATTAATATTCCACTTTTTTTAAATTCCGGTATCTTGTTTTTACTATTTTCACGATGATGTCTGTGTCTTGTATGTATACTATGGTAAACTTGATTAAAATTGATAAATTAATAAAGATGTGACAGATCGACACAGTAATACAGAATATGGAACACTTACTTGTGTCCCCCGCTGGGACAAGATTATAAAGCCCAGGTAGAAAACCCTGGCCAGGTAAAGTGCCACGATACGATACTATTTTTGATGTACCACAAAAGTATACAGGACGAAAGTATACGCCACCAATTAAATTCTGTTGTAGCATCACAATTTATCAATTAGAATTAATAAAATAGTGTTCACTTAAAGCCGTAACAAACCCGTCTATAGCGAATTTCCGGCTATGGCTATACCTAACTCTCCGGAAAAACACAAATATATCCTTAATGCCCGGTTTACACGGGGAAATTTGTAAATGGTGCTAGTAGCTGTCATAAAATATCATAAAATAAGAGATAATCATTTAATTTTATGTATGAAGTAGGTAAAAATAGAAGAATATTATAAAACATAAAAAACGTAACAAAGGACGCACAGATAATTGATACCCTCCTTTGTAGAACCGTCGCGCCTCCAATGTTACATGCTGCAATAATACACCGTCGACAATAACTACAAAAAGCCAGACAGTTGCGTCAACTGCAAACACTACGACGTCAAAATGACTGTTAGTGTCAGAGGCTTTAATTACACGACACAGACATGAACACAGCGCACAGCACAGCCACAGACAAGACGCGGCAGAGGAATAGCACTGTGTAAACATGGCTGCCAGACGCGCCAACTCAAATACAAGGCATAGGCTAAATTCAATTACACTGGCACCCGTTACTGTGTCAATGTGTGACGTCATAGTACTAGATTGTTAGCTTTTGGTAACTACGCGCGGTAGAGATGGAATATACCTACTCACAACGTATTTGATCCAAAAAATTTCTAATGTCGTTATAATATGACCGATTGTTCTTTCGTTCTATTTTCATTCGACGATTTAGTTAAGTGGCTCGACTACGTTTTTACCGAATACTCTTGATTTTACAATTTTTTCCATTCCACTCTTATGCTCAATACTAGAGCTTCCTGAAACAAGCCCGAAACTCGTACTTTGCCGCATCCTAGCTATGCAATGTCATTTTGAAGTTGAAACATACTGTAATAGTATATTATATATTGAGGGACTAAAGTGCCTGATTTAATCCTGAGGGTGAAAGTTTATTTCACGAGCCGAAGGTGAGGGAAATAATCACCTGAGGGATTAAAGATACTTTAGTCCTGTGGTATATACGCTATTTTTTGCACTTCATCCTCAAACAAATGCAAAATAGTTTAAAAGAATACACATTTTGCAATTTTGACAGTACATTTTATGACAAATATTTATATTGTTACCATAGATACTCTGTAACAAATAGCACGTATTTACTTGACAACGGGAATAATTAATTCAATTTCTTGACAACGGGATTAAATATGAAAAATAATCCCTTGGGATCAAATTAAGAACCTAAGTCCCTAAAAATAAGGACTAAAGAAGAGTTTTATTCCCAGAAGTGCAAATAAGTCAATTTTATGCGTTGAATATTTTTATACAAGAATTAACTAGATTTTGACAAATTTTAGACGTAAATCGTTAATAGAAACTGAAATAAATATATTTTAAGTTCAAATGCAAGTGTTCAGTGCATAATTTTTTAGGTTCTGTATAATTATTTTATATTTTTGTAATGAAATCGGCACATAAAATATTGTGTATTACACGTCCAGAAACTGTTATGCTAGTGCTCGTAATTTGCAAGCCTCGCCTGTGGCTCGGCGTGTCAAAAATATTCGCTCTTGCAAAAGGTCAGTTTCTGGCCTTGTGATACAAATAACTATTTCGTTGCGAGTAAACTGTCAGATTATTATTGACTTCAGGATAATGTTTTTATAAACATTTAATAGAGAAAGAATGGATCTACAGATGTGCCTTTTTAAAATTTTAAAAATTAATTTGTATCATGAGATAAAACCGTGTAAAGTTTCCATAAAATAGGCATTTATTTTGAATTTTTCGGAATTTTTATATACATGTACAGTTTTTAATCAACATTTTAATCCATTCTTGTACTGGTCACAAAACACTCGCTACGTTAGGAGGTACATTTTATGCTGGATTTTAGGAGGTAGACGGGCCTCTTAACATGGTAATATAGTACACATAACACATAAAAACCAACCCGTAAAAACAAAGTTTTTCACTATAAATCCTTTATTATATGAGACTCGATCGATATTTATTTAAATTTTTGTTTTTGAACCAGATCGGTGCAGTACATTTTGAGATAACTAGCTACCATTTTGTTTCAAGATGGCGGACTAACATTTTAATATACCTATGTTCCAAGACAGATTCCTAGCTATTACTGTACCAAATTTGAACGCAATCGGTGCAGTACATTTTGAGATAGCGAGCCGCCATTTCGTTTCAAGATGGCGGATAATCTGAAATTTTGCCAAAGTGCATTGTTAGGTGACAAAAATCTATTTCCAAAATTTCAGAGCGATAGGATCCCGGGAAGTGGGTCATTTTTGACTTTTGTTTTTTTGCCGTACGTACGTACGTACCTACGTATGACGGTGAAGTTAATATAAAGGATTTAAAAATCTGATGTGGCCAGCACACAACCTTCCGCCATATCTATTACAAATTGCCTTATTTGGACTTCTTCATTGTCCGTTTTTCAATCCGCAATAAATTGTAAAGTTCTTCTCCGTTTAAATTAAAACTTACAAACTAACTAAGTTACACAAAACTGTAAACTGCAATTAAAAATTTCGCCATCGGGTACATCCGACTTCCGTTGGTTTTTTTGCTGGCGCCGTTTCAGTTTCAGAAAGAGAAAAAGGCAAAACGAGACAATAGATTACGCACGGGCGGACGCGCCGCGTCGTTGTTTAAAGCGTGTTTAATGCAAGCGACGCCTGACGTCGTTGCTAAGACGCCGGTGTAGAGGTTAGCGGTGGGAGGAACCTACAACCGCAGGTAGACGAGGGAATCACCGCAACAGCGGCGCTAAATTCGGGACTCGTGTTCCAAGACTTTATTTCTTCCGAGCTGATGTTACAACAAAAGAAAGTGCTGAGGATGGACCACTTACTGAATTTACTTCTTTTATTTATTGCAGTACGCGGAAATAAGAGATGGCCGGGCCTTGGTATTTTAAATTGGTTGACAATATTAAGCGAGCGGACTAGGATTACACTAGTCGACAAGGTTTGGGTGAAATTACTATTTTCATAGACTATTTTCCTTAATATTACCATATTTGGTCATTGAAAAACTCTAACACGTCACATTAGAAAAAATACTGTAATGTTTTAATGTATGTGTTTTATGTTAGCAATGGAAAAATTTAACACCGAAAAACAAGAAAATATGAAAAATCAATTTCAGCATAATTTAAAATTATACTTTTCTCACTTGTTCTTAAAAATGTTAACCATAAAAAATAGTTATTTTTATATCAAGTGCCGAAAAAGACTCGTTACGTGAAAGTGCAGAGTTTTCGATACGTGTTGTAATAGTATTTTGTGCACCTAGGGAGGGAAGCGTGCTATTACTCCCGCGGGCGAAGCGGCGGTCCGAGCGAGGGCGCCGGCTTCGCTCAAGGGTGTAATAGCTATTACTCCCGCGGGCGAAGCGGCGATCCGAGCCGAAGGCGAGCCGCAGGCGAGTCCGAGCGAGGGCGCCGGCTTCGCCCAAGGGAGTAATTGCTATTACTCCCGCGGGCCAAGCGGCGGCCCGAGCGAGGGCGCCGGCTTCGCCCAAGGGAGGAATAGCCTTCCCTCCCGTGGGACACACAATATTTACGTCACGAGGGCCTCGAAATCACCTTTCTTGCAATGTTTTCCTCCCTCCATTAGCAAGAGGAAAACACTGCTTTCCTCCCCCGAGTGACGTAAACAACATTTTTCCTAAAACTAATCATTTAGAAAATCACTTAAATATTATCAGAATTTATTAAATTTTAATGGCATTTTACTAAATTTGTTTGTTGATTGTATATTGATTGTATAATGGATTACTGTCGTGCATCCAAAGTTGATCGGTTAAGGGAGAGAAAGAATGCGCCTGTTCTACATATTTTTATTACATGCCTGAACGTAACTGAGTCAAGAGAGAAACCGAGCTGGACGACTTCTTTATACACTATTTCAAGATAGCGACGCGGTTTCTGCCACAACATGTTTGCTGCTAATCTGTGTCCGCTCAATTAATATTGTTTACCAATTTAAAATTTCCTCGGCCATCTCTTATTTCGCGTTCTGTACCTTGTGTTTTCTTTACTATTTTCATCGTTCCACATTGCTCACATAATATACGAGTGTGTTTGGTTATAGTTTCCTAGTTTCCATAATGAAACATTGCCCCAAAAATTTACGAGTCTGCTCAGCGCAATAACTTTCAGTAGTAAGCTTGAAAAATCTAAGACCGGGCCTGGATTTCAGCGCTGGAAAGGCCATTTCCAAACGGCCACAATGATTTATGTCCGTGTTGCGAAGTTCGCATTTAGACTTATTACTTTTCAACACACATTCTCTATGTGCTGTGCTCTGTGCTGGTGATGTTCATGGCACTGTATGACACAGAGGCGGATTTAGCCATCACAATTTTTAAAATTTTAAAATATTTAAAAATCTAGAGTTTGTGACATGCGCTTCTAAATATGAAAAATTGGAATGAGGGTTTCCAAGCCTACGGTTTTTAAAGAAATACTTATTGGATGTCAATTTTCAGCATATATAACTATAACAATTGTTAATTTTGATAGATTTATTACCATTTTATTGAAATGAAAATGTAGCTTTTTTGAAACGTGCATTAAAAAGCGCCACATGTGACGCAGACAACATTGAAACCAAACCGTGATTAGATTTGTTCGTGTGAAATCGTTTTTTGTCGTGTTGATTTCGTAATGGACGACGGACCTGTGTTCAAATAAGTTAAAATCTACGTATTGTATTCGGTCCTAAAGGCACAACTGTTAATTGATCCTCTAAGTAAATAATCCTTGTTGAAATGCAATTTTACCAGTCTTGTACTGACCACAAAACACTCGCTACGTTAGTACATTTTATGCTGGATTTTAGGAGGTAGGCGCGCGGGCCTCTTAAAATTTTACAGAAGTGTACGCATCTAACGTTTACTTTAATTATAATTGAAATATATGATGCATTTACATAATGAGTGTATTAACAAAGGATGTCTTTTAAAGTCTCTAGTTTTTTATTTGTTGTCTTTGGCCTAGGAATTTGAAGTAAAAAATGTTAAATGACGTTTTTTGCGGTTTGTTGTCATTATTTGATTTTTTTAGGTCGCTATAAATGGCAAGAAGCATGCAGCTAAGCTTCCTTTTTCGAATAATTTTTGTTTTACTTAATTTCTTTAAAAATACAGAAGTTATTATGGGAATCTGGAGCCATGTTACAGTATTTTTCAACTTCAAAATGACATTACATAGCTAGGATGGAAAATACGGGTTGGTTTCTGTCAGCCATAGTTGTGGGAAAGAGAGTGAAATAGAAAAAAAGTAGCCACATCCTGAGTACGATCAAAAATTACATACTAAATACTAACATTGGGATGTTACTAAAGGTGGACTGGACATTCGCAATCACTAGGATATTATTAGGATGTTAATAGGCAAATATAGCAAGTATCAAGCCAGGATGTTCACATTCTTGAAATGTTCCGAGGATTTAATTTTGTTTAATGAGAAGTTGATGTAGGAGTTCGTGCTAACCCTAAGGGAAATAGCGTGATTAAAAATTTGTTGTAATTGGAAAATGTTAAAACCGGGATAACTCGAAAACTACCCAAGATATCGAAACGCGGTTTTCGGCATTGGATGCCCCATACTTTGAGCAATCTGAACCAACATTGAAGAATTTTTGTAAATCCCACCCTGGGCTATGGGGCTGCTTGGCGTGCAGCAACCCCATAAGTCTTGCAGACTGTTGGTCTGTCCTAGCGCCACGCACTCTTCCTGCCGAAAGTGCTACTTACCCCGCACCGGAAACACGACAAACAAATGGCGAAACAAAAACAAAACACGCCTGCAATCTACTTCCACCTTCGTAATATATTGGAAGCGGATGTTGAGATAAAGTCGATTGTTTCCTGCTGATTATAGCTTCCGGAATTTTGTATTTTATTTCTCAATTATAATTGTGTTATTGATGGCCAGCCAGCAATGTGGAAAATATTAATATAATCATAAATACTCTTTATTGTTATTAGTCCAGTCAGGAGAGTCAAAAATTAACTGAAACCCAAGACTAATACATAACCAAATGAAATTTAGCATGTGAGTAGTTAAGAACATACAGAAACAAAAAAAAAACCAGTTTTTTTTTCGGACGTACAACACACAACCCTCCAAATAGTTGCATGTGATTGGGGATGATTTGGTGAAGATAATCCTCTACGAGTTTACAATTTCATTCATAGATATTGAAAATATTGAGAATTCTTTGAACGTCTGCTAATACTGAGTTATGATTCTTTAAAAAGCAAGTTTCTCGGTATAAACGGGGTCGGAAATTCAAATGTTATTAGTGCAATTGAAAGTGGAAGCCTCGACGAATAAAATGCAATTTTTATCTTTACAAAATGATGTTCTTTAACGAAGTTATACCATATTTATTCTGTAGCGGCGAATGTTTTACGTCATTCTCAATGTAGCGCCTACTATACAGAAAATTCTCAAGTCATTCGAATATTAAACGGCTGAAGCCTACACGGTGCTACTTATGAAAAATTTTCAAAGACCATTTTGATAGCAAATTTCCTCAGCTTTCATCCTGTCAAAACAGTTTTCCAAAATCTTTGATAGTTTTCGAGGAAAATGCGTTACAAGAAAATTTTTAGTTTCAACTGAAAATTTTTGTGGAAAGCGGAGCATACCGAGGTGGAGCGAATTTTTTTTTTGTTTCTGTATGTTCTTAACTACTCACATGCCAAATTTCATTTGGTTATGTATTAGTCTTCAGTCAAAACCTCTCCTGACTGGACTATATTGAAAATATGGGAAGTATTAATTCCATCGTGTATTTATACAGGGTGATTCAGAACTTCGTGCATATATTTTAATGGCATACAGTGCTCAAGACAGTTGAGCACTGTATGCCATCATCGAGCTGAAAGTATTTTTTCAAAACTCGCAATTTTAGTTTTCAGGTTTTTTAATCAAACAGTTTTGAGTCAATATTTTCAAATGGCTTTTCTCAAACTTTTTAAACTATGGCCTATGGTACGAAACTAAAAAATAAAATATAATTATAGTTTAATGTATTTTATGGTACGAGTATTAATTACTCTAGATAGTTACTTATATCATGGAATTATATACTGTTTTAAATTTAAAATTATTATAATGGGTCATCGTTACACATAACAGTTTTGGGCCATTTAAATCTTTAAAAATTCATATCTCTCGTAATACAGCATAGTTTCACACCGCGTTTTCACAGATCGTCATATTTTAGAATGAAGCTGCATTTAAAAAATCTGACGTGGACACCACATGACTTCCTTGTACGCCTTGTTTGTTCATAATTTTCTTAATAACTAAAATGTAGAATAATATAAAAATTCTTTAACTTATTATACTAGTATACTCACAAATATATTTTAGTCATTTTATTTAAACTGCAGAAGAAGATATAAACGATATTTTACTATTGTCACTGCTACTGTCACTGTCATGTCATAATCATTTAAATTTTACCTAGTAACAAATGTTAATCGATCATGGACTACAAGATACCGAAATATTAAATTATAAGTAGGTATATACTTTAATTATTCTTAAATGATAGAAGATACAGAAAAATTTATAAAATACCGATTGTAGATAATAATCACATAATCTTTCATTTAAAATAAAAAAAATTGCCTAAAATTAATTATTTATCAATTTTTTTTTTAAATTTACTACTTCCGGTTTGTAGATTGAAACCAAAAATAGGAGGTGCACAACTAGATGCTATAACAGTCCTAAATACAAAATTTCAGCTTTCTACGTCTAACCGTATTTGAGTTATGCGACACACATACGTCCGTACGTACGTACAGACGTCACGACGAAACTAGTCATAATGGATTCAGAAAAGGTCAAAACGGATATTTCCGTCAAAATCTGAGAACCGAAATTTTTCGCGATTACAATACTTCCTTACTTCGTACAAGGAAGTAAAAAATATGGCGGAGGAGCTCATTATTTAAAATATAATTTTATTTCATTTATAGTTAATCCAGGTATAGTAGATGTAGGGAATCAAACAATGTACGTCATCAAAAGAAATGGCCTACAAATAGCTACAAGTATGATTCATGTCGTCATCAACGAATATTTTTGTAAAATTTTTGTTGATGACGACGTAGATCATAGTCATAGAGTCATATCAATATATAAGCAATTTCTTTTGATGACTTTCCTCGTCTAATTTAGTTACAATCAACAATCCAGTGATTTCCAAAACGTGCGTCTTACGAAAACTTAAATATACGAATTAAAAAAAATTATTCCATAATCAGTACTTAAGTCGAGCGCTATATGCCATTAAAATATATATGCCCGAATTTTTGAATCTTCCTGTAATTTACAAACATTAAAACAAATTTATAACTGATATGAGTAAACCACATGAGAGATTTTTGTGAACTACAGTTACAAAGCGTGCTTGGCTATTCGCACCAAATGACAAAAAACCAATCGACCAAAAGAAAATGATTCTACTATAGTCAGGACCGTGGAAGGAAAAAAGGACGACTTTCCATTGTAAAAGCTGCCTTATATCTACGCTGACTGAATCCTTAATGTTCTTGCCAAGAAAAGTTGACATGAATGTAAATTATATGATGAGTGGATTTTATTGTTGTGACCTAATATTGAAATGACTCTAAACTACGTTAGATGGAGCACATTGATAGAATATTAAGCTCTATGCAGTATTTTACATAATATGGGTATAAACCAGCAAAATAAAGTTATATTTAAAGATACATTAATTTATCTTTCCATTGATATCACGCAATTATAGTTTTTATAAAAATATTATTAAATAGTTGTTTTCGTAGCTATTTAACTGCATGGAAACTGTTAAGCTGCGTTCACATAGTGCCGTTGCCTTGTTACAGCGGTGTTGCATTGGTATTGCATTGGTAAGGACAGCGTTCACATAAAAACTTAGTGACGTTGTTGTAGGTAATACAGTATTCTGTTGTGTTGCATATAAATTGAAATTGCTGTCCTAAAAATATTTTAAGATTTAATCTGTTAAAAATGTCAGAACAAGAAATAATTATTACCTGTAAATTTAAACTTGAATGTATAAATTTTACTTTCTTTTTTATATTTTCTCAGTAAAATGAGCATTTTTTGTTCCAAATTGCTGAATATTGTACCAATAATTCAGCAAATTTACTGTCTACACTCATATTTATCTATAAAAATCTGACGTGGCCATCACACAACCTTCCGCCATATCTAGACTTTAAACAGAAATGTATACGTACAATCCGGTGCCCATTTAAAATATACAAATAAAAATCTAAAATATTCAAACACAGAAATTTGCATCACCTGAATAAAAAGATTCAATCACAGGAAACCTCTGCTGTGTTGAAGCCATCCTCCGTTCAATTACTACATTTAATATCTTACTTAGGACTTATATAGCGCTAGTA
Organism: Agonum fuliginosum; assembly: GCA_947534325.1. Lineage (NCBI taxonomy): Eukaryota > Metazoa > Arthropoda > Insecta > Coleoptera > Carabidae > Agonum > Agonum fuliginosum. Next base: position 839,043 of record OX384029.1, read on the forward strand.
TGCCAACTTGTCACCCGTCTCACCTGTCAATATTTTTTACGCAGAAACAAAAATCAACCGATCATGGATTACAAGATATCAACGTTTTATTTGATAAATTAATTTTTTAAATTTTACTGCAGTTCTTTAATGCTACCAGATAAAGACAATTTTTTTATAACGTAAGTTGTAAATAACTTTTCCTCTTATTCTTATTACAAATAAATACTATATTTATCCAAATTTATAGAAATTTTTGACATTTAATCTTTTCAATTTTCAAAAAATATCACTTCCGGAGAAGATATTTGTACCAAAATCTAATGAGATCTTCCTATTTGTATACAATTGTAAAATACCAAATATCAAAATTTTTGGGTAATTCGTATTTGAGTTATCCGACAGACGGCATCGGCCCGGACCACACACATACACACACACATACACACACACACACACACACACACACGCACACACACACACACGCACACACACACACACACACACACACACACACACACACACACACACACACACACACACACACACACACACACACACACACACACACACACACACACATACATACAGACATCATCGGGAACCTATCAAAAATGAGTTGTAAGGACCCTAATTCGTGCTCATCCACTAAAAAATCACTACCCGATTTTTTGCATGATTCCAATACCTTCCTTTACAGGTAAGCGGAAGGTAAAAAATATGTAAATTCGAAGTCAGTAACAATTCCAATGACAATTTGTCATAATTCAAATTTTTTCGCCAGCTTTTAAATTCCACATTAAATTTTGATTGGCTGTTGCTTGGCGGTGCGGTGCTTGTGCGTTGTAAATGTTTGGAGTTTACAAACTATAGCAACGCGTTAAGTCATTGTGAACGCTTCCATTGCTTTGCGTTTGCCAAATCCTGTGCAACTGCAAGACCGCTGCACTACCGTTACAATAAGTCTTATGTAAACGATACTTTAGTTTCGTATATGGCCGTGGAAAAATATGTTAAACATTTTGGAGCATAAAAAAATTTTATCTTCATAAAATGTGCCGAATTTAGGCTTAATTGAGCAGCTTCAGCTAATAAAAAAATATTCTGTGGAGTGCGGTCCAAGTGTCCAATGTTGAAAATATGTTGGAAGTAGCGTTTTATAATTTGCATGTAATTTAGAGATGAGAGGCAACAGAGCAGTAAATAACTAACATTTTTACCGTTAAATGCCGAGCAATTACCGGAACCGGAACGAGGCTCGGTCCGACCCGGTCCGGCTTAGGCCATCTGCGCCCGCCTAATCAAATTACTGTCCACCGGAAGTGGCCAGTTCCACCACGCACGATTTACAGCCAGTTTTTTGTTCCTTTTCTTCTCTTTTTCTGTTTTGTTTTTTATTTTGCCCTTGGCATGGAGTACGTTCTCAACAATGGAAATTTAAGTGTTCTGCGTTTTTGTCGCTTAAGAAACTACTATAAATTAACTGGATTAAATGGCCTTTTAGCTGCCGTTTCATTGCGCTAATATACGATCTAAAAGCACTCCAAAAATAAACTACCACTGCATTTCCTTTACATATTATCTTTTACCTTTACCTATTATCAGACTAGGGTGGGGTTGCTTCACATTCTGTAAGTTACCAGTACACATAATACAGGATGTCTGTACTATGAATTTAATGGTATAATATAGGATACAGGGTGTTTCAAATCGACTGGAACATTCCTTAACAGCTAATTCCTGAGGTTATTTTAAGCAAAAATAGTTATTTGTATAACAAGTTTTGAAAATATAGTTTTGTCGAACGCGAACGAAAATTATTGCAGCCCGAGCGAAAGGATGGTTACAATCGTTTAAGTTCGACAAAATATTTTTGATACATGTATATACACTGTTTTTTCTACTCCTGCAAAACAAGAAAGTTTTCTGCGAAAGTGAGAAATATTCAAAATTAATAAAAAAAATTGGAATTAAAATATTTTCAAATTTAAGAAAAACAAATCAGGCAAGCTTGCTGTCAGAGCTGAAAACAATAACAATATCTAAAAACTGATAGCTCAATTTTGTAATATTGCATTATTTATGGTGTGATTTATGATAAAAATAATGACATTTCATGCAGAATGTTGTAGTGATATTCAAAGTGAGTTTATTTGTACCCCTTCGGACATTGTAATCTAAACTTTTGTCTCTGAAGTCAAAAATATCCTGAAAGCTTTAACCTTTCAGTAACTGCAATATTTCTAGTTCAGCAAAATGATTTATTTATCAAATTTAGTGAAAATCGTCCATTTGAATATATATTATAGACATTACAACAAATAAAGTGTTTTAGATGAGTGTTTTAAGTGAGTGTTGAAATTATTTTCACCACTCAAAGTTTCAAAAACCTACTTTCATCATCAATTTTAATATCTGAAAACATGTGAATTAGCACTTTCGTAGAAAAAGTACTTTACAACACACAAAATTAATTATTTTGACAGCTGTCATTTAGTAACATTTACAATTCGAAATTAAAATGCATTTTTATAAGTTACAGAAATAATTCGAGCAATATTTAAATTATATTAAACATAAGTATTCTTTCTATAACTTAAATACATACCTACCTATTTTTAATCTCGAATTGCAAATGTCACTAAATGACAGCTGTCAAACTAAGTAATTTTTCTGTCAAACTAAGTAAGTCTTGATTACAAAAATTTAAAAAAATTCGTGTTATTTATAAAACTTCAACCACTTGTATTTTGTCAACCAGAAGGAATTGAACCTTCGTTCAATGACATTTTCTGCTTAAAATTATTTCAGGAATAAGCTGTTTAAGTTTGCTACACTCTTCTTGAAATATCCTGAATATTACTGAGACTCAGAGATCTATGCCACACTCAAGTGAAAAATTAATGTCAGTTGCTATGTTCAGCCCGTGACTAAAAACGGCCAAAGTCACGGCTTGTCGAGGTGTGTTTAAAATGTCATATAGCGCCATGGAAACCAGTTCGTTAAACGATGTTTTAATACCAGGAGTAGAAAAACATCGTTAAATATGGTTTATCATTCCCTCAACTACAATGTTTCTAAATTATCTGATTGAAGATTCATGTGAACTCTTGGTTAAACAACCTGCTCTATTTATGTCATTCTTATCTAATAGTACTCTGCGACTATATATTGCTATTTAGTTTTGTTTTCGTTTTACGTTTAAAAAATTACTACATTATCTAACAGATTTATAGCGCATCTACACAAAAATATGTATATTTGGATTAAAATTTACGACAATATTTTAGTACATTACTCATAAACTTGTTTTATTTGTGCGATGTTTGTGATATGGAATTTTATTACAGCAAAAATAATTTACTGCTAAAAAACAAAATAGAAAGAAAACATATTTTGTTATAAGTTTAATTTAACGTGAAAATACAAACATTCATACATATTTTCCACCAGGGTTGTTCACGTAGTCTACGCGACGTAGATTACGTGAAATTTTACGCGTAGACAACCAAGTAATCTACGCTTGCAGTATCCGTGTAAACTATATTACCAGTGTAGACAATGTAGACAAAGCACAAATCACACCAAAAACGATTAAAATTATAGGTTAGATTTTCTGACAATTGAATTATTTACATACTTTACGCAAAGTACAATTTACGCAAACTTTACGTGTAGACGTAGAGAATAATACTTTACGCGTAGATGAACAACCCTGTTTTCCACACCTTTTACCCAAAATGGGTGTGGCAGCCTTACATATTGTGAATAATTGGTATGGATCTATTTTATAAACCATGTGTGCGGTAACAAGCCGTCAAATCACGAGCAGTCATAGTTGTCAGTTGAGGGTACACAACAGGAGAGATTGTTGTGCACGTAACAGGACTCAAACCTGAGTTATCAGAACCACAGTCGATCACTTTAAGCACTCAACTATCATTTAGTATTTATTAATTTTAAGGTCAACAAGAATTTAATAAATTCAGATATGTTTCAAATTCCTAGAATACTCTCGATTTTACTTTTTCTTCTATTCCACTCCCTTCCCAACTACTGCAGCTGTCCGAACCCAGCCCGAAACTCGTACTTTACCGCATCCTAGCTTACCTATGCAAGTTGAAAAACACTGTAAAAGTGTTTTCGTTGCTAGTAAACTGTCAGTTTATTATTGACTTTAACATAATGTTTTTTTGAATCTTTAATACAGAAAGAGTGGATCTACAGATGTGTCTTTTTAAAATTTTGAAAATTAATTTTTATCATGACATACACCCGTGTAAAGTTTGCATAAATTAATTTTTTTTATGAATGTTTCAGAATATATACAATTTTTCTATTAAAATTTAAAAAAAAAATCTGACGTGGCCATCACACAACCTTCCGCCATATCTAGACTTTAAACAGAAATGTATACGTACAATCCGGTGCCCATTTAAAATATACAAATAAAAATCTAAAATATTAAACACAGAAATTAGTATCACCTGAATCAAAAGATTCATTCACACGAAAACTCTTCTGTGTTGAAGCAATCCTCCGTTCAGTTACTACATTTAATAGCTACTTATGACTTATATAGCGCTAGTATGCCAACTTGTCACCCGTCTCATCTGTCAATATTTTTTTATGCAGAAACAAATTCAACCGAACATGGATTACAAGATTTCAACGTTTTATTTGATAAATTTATTTTTTAATTTTACTGCAGTTCTTTAATGCTACCAGATAAAGACAATTTTTTATAACGTAAATTGCAAATAACTTTTCCTCTTATTCTTATTACAAATAAATACTATATTTATCCAAATTTATAGACATTTTTGACACTTAATCTTTTTAATCTTCAAAAAATATCACTTCCGGTAAAGATATTTGTACCAAAATCTAATGAGCTCTTCCTATTCTTATACAATTGTAAAATACAAAATATCAAAATTTTTGGGTAATTCGTATTTGAGTTATCCGACAGACGGCATCGGCCCGGACCACACACATACACACACACACACACACACACGCACACACACACATACATACAGACATCATCGGGAAACTATCAAAAATGAGTTGTAAGGACCCTAATTCGTGCTCATCCACTAAAAACTCACTACCCGATTTTTTTGCATGATTCCAATACCTTCCTTTACAGGTAAGCGGAAGGTAAAAAACAGTTAATTCATCCTTTAAGTACTTATATAATCCATCTTGGTTCTTGGAATGAAATTTTACCATTGTTTGTATAAGTCATAAAACACTCGCTATACGTTAGTATATGTTATGCTGGATTTTAGGAGGTAAACGAGCCTCTTAAGTACAACTTAAGCTCCAAAAAAGAAAACCACAGACATCATTTGAAATTCTCTTGTTAACTCTGATTAAAATGCAGCTTTATTACACTAATATATAACGTTGAAAATGGAAAGAACTCTGTAAAGAGCATTCGAGTTAGGATATGAATAGCGCGAGTGCAGCCGCATATTAACTTCCATGTAAGTTACGAGGAACTTGGATCTTGTTCCTGGTGCATCAAACGAGAAGTTGAACGCGATGCTTAGAATCGAGAACTTTCAAGTTTACCAACACCAACTGATATGGTGGTATTTATTCCAACGCTCTGTTTTGTGTTTCTAATACTTGTGAACATACTGGGTTGTTAAAGCTTCGAAGTGCGCAAATTGAGGGACGTCATGGTGACATTGTCAAAAAATCTGACGTGGCCGTTACAATACCTCTCGCCTTGACATTGAAGTATTATTATTTAACCTCGGATTTAACCAAATATTAAGCTTTAATTTAAATAAAATACAACAACACCGTATAACATTTGATATAATAATATAAAATAATGAAAAATTATAGTTATTTGTTAGTTGTTTGCTAGGTTTTTAAACTCACTCTCGAGAGCACAGATACAATTCAACAGTGGATACGGTTCTTGAGATTACCATCTAAGAGTAAAATCTCGCAACTGAGAGTAACTGTCGATAGTAACTCTGGAGAATTACTCTCAACTTCCTAATGAAATTATAAAGGTTATAAATTATATATTTCACAAATCTAATCAGCTCTTTGTTTAATAGATAATATTATTTTATAAATACCGTATTTACATAACATTATGTCCAATTAATATTACCTATACTATATCTAACATTTCAAAAACTGTACATCACATTCCACACATGCCCTACACCACAGAGAAACCTTCTTGCTATAGACATCTGTTTATCTGTCACATTGACAATTTTATTTTTGTTTTCAATTTTTTTTCTATTTTGTGATTCACAAATCGTGGTAGGTAAAATTATATATTTAAAAAATCTGACGTGGACACCACATGACTTCCTTGTACGCCTTGTTTGTTCATAATTTTCTTAATAACTAAAATGTAGAATAATATAAAACATTCTTTAACTTATTATACTAGTATACTCACAAATATATTTTAGTCATTTTATTTAAACTGCAGAAGAAGATATAAACGATATTTTACTATTGTCACTGCTACTGTCACTGTCATGTCATAATCATTTAAATTTTACCTAGTAACAAATGTTAATCGATCATGGACTACAAGATACCGAAATATTAAATTATAAGTAGGTATATACTTTAATTATTCTTAAATGATAGAAGATACAGAAAAATTTATAAAATACCGATTGTAGATAATAATCACATAATCTTTCATTTAAAATAAAAAAAATTGCCTAAAATTAATTATTTATCAATTATTTTTTTTAATTTACTACTTCCGGTTTGTAGATTGAAACCAAAAATAGGAGGTGCACAACTAGATGCTATAACAGTCCTAAATACAAAATTTCAGCTTTCTACGTCTAACCGTATTTGAGTTATGCGACACACATACGTCCGTACGCACGTACGCACGTACGCACGTACGCACGTACGTACAGACGTCACGACGAAACTAGTCATAATGGATTCAGAAAAGGTCAAAACGGATATTTCCGTCAAAATCTGAGAACCGAAATTTTTCGCGATTACAATACTTCCTTACTTCGTACAAGGAAGTAAAAAATAACATTACTTTATTGGTAAAATATATAGCACAAAGTAAAGTGAAATATTGTACAATGTAATTTCTTCTTTCATGTGTTGTATGCCAAATGGTAACAATCGCATTATTTTATACGATTTTTGCAAAAATGTTATTGTGCTTCAAGAAAAGTACCATTTTCGGTTGACAGATTTTTACCAAAATCTTTTCAGCTCTTCTTTAACATGTATAAATGTATAATGCAAAATATTAGAATTTTCTGTTCAGTAGAATTTGAGATAATGAATCAGAACGAAAGAACATAGTAGGCGCACATACACACACACAGACACACACACAGACACACACACAGACACACACACAGACACACACACAGACACACACACAGACATCATCGTGAAAATAGTCAAAATAGGTTCTAAAGGTGCTAAAACGTGCTTATTGACAAAAATCTCGACATCGAATTTTTTCACGATCCCTATACCTCTCTAGGCGAGAGGTAAAAATGACGTTTCCCGATATTATGCGCACTTCGAATCACTTTAAAGCTTCTGGCAGACATGTACAACTTATAAATTTTTCTGGCGTGGTGCTTTGAATGCCTTTTATTATGTACCAAGTACAACAAAGTAAAATAAGTCACTTAGTACATGTTAAAACACTTCTTTAAAATAGTGTCCTGTTTGAAATACCTCGTTTCATTTTTTATTTGGTATTAAAAGAAAAAGCACAGCATGTATTATTTCTTGCTTAAATAACTGGTTGAACGCTTAAGAGGCTCGTCTACCTTTTTTCGAATTCCTAGACTACTCTTGATATTCTTCGACTTTCGACTTATTTTCCATTTCACTCTCTACCCCACAACTACGGCTGCTCGAAACCAACCCGAAACTCGTACTTGCCCGCAGCTATGCAATGTCATTTTGAAGTTGATAAATACTGTAAACATGGCTCCAGATTCCCATAATATCTTCTGTATTTTTTAAAGAAATTAAGTAAAACAAAAATAATTCGAAAAAGAGAGCTTAGCTGCAGGCTTCTTGCTTTTTAAATTTTTCTTGCCATTTATAGTGACCGAAAAAAATAATATCAAATAATGACAAAAACCGCAAAAAACGTCATTTTAATTTTTTTTACCTCAAATTCCTAGGCCAAAGAAAAAAAATAAATATATAGAAGCATTAGACATCCTTTGTTAATACACTCATATGTAAAAGCATCATAATTTCAATTATAATTAAAGTAAACGTGGGAGGCGCGCACCTCTGTAACGCTGTAAAATTTTAGGATAGACGAACACCTTAATATGTGTTTATAAATGGTGACAGTTTGCTTTATTTTACCTTAGTTAATAATAATTTAAATTTTACCGCTTATTAAGCAGAGGTACTGACAAACAACTTCACTGTTTTGAGGCTAGTAGTAGGCAAATTACGTTTTTGTTAATAAATAAACTAAACTAATACAAAATCAAATTTTATATTGCAGCATTGTTTGTTACATATTTTCAATCAAGTCTTCCCTTCAACACGGGCGTGGCAGCTTACATACTTGCATAACTCGTACGAGATTTACACATAAACAAGAAATTAACTACAACGTTAATTACTGGAATTACAAACTCAATAATTAATTTCACGAAGAATACTTGCGTTAATATGCAGCACACACTGAAGCTTAAATCAAACATGGCGTGCTGAAAATAACAAGGAAATAAATAACTGCCATAATTAAAGTACACTCCCGTGAAATTCAATTACAGTCCAGTACTTCACACACCGTCAAAGCAACAATCGCAACAATTACACATCATTCGGCTTTTGTTCTGGAGAATCACGTAAATTAGAAAATTAATCACCTTGGCGCTGAAACGAACAAATGCATTCAGACTGCGTGACAGAAATCTTTGTATAAATTTAATTGCATCGTCGCCAACGTCTTCGTCGCTCTATTTCCATTTCAAATAGCGGATTAACGAATGACGAGGAACTAGTAGTTTATCTAGGTATTGATGCTGTAGCGTTGGAAATGTTTTAGCAACGAGCAAATGAAGCCATTCGAATGCAAGTTTACTATACTCTAGTTTGTTAATAGCAATTCGTGAAAATTAACTGCTGTTAGTTAGCAAATGTGTTGTGATGAAAATGTCAGCTACGTTTTTCCGAATTCCTAGAATACTCCCGATTTTTTTCTATTTCACTTACTTTTCCGGCTGTCCGAAACCAGCCCGAAACTCGTACTTTGCCGCATCCTAGTTATGCAATGTCATTTTGAAGTTGATAACACTGTAATAGTATATTATGTATCAAGTCTTATAAACGTCATTTTAGACACGAGTTTTTTAGGAACGAGCGCAGCGAGTGTATAAAAAACGAGTATCTAGATAGTTTATAAACACATACGTGTACTAATAAATTTTCCGGGAAGAATTAATGCACGAGTGGTAAGAAAATCGCAATGACACCGCCGCTCTATTTTTGAATTCTTTTTGCGGTAGAAACTTAAAATATTTACAAAATTTGTATTTTACCTAATTAAATATGTATTATTTACCTTATTAATTGCTTATTTATACTCAAAATGACAATTTAACCAATTTTAATGTCAAACTGACATATGACGGTAAAGTTTCCGCTTATTATTTTCAGTTAAGGGGCTATACTGCTTGAGTGCAATAAGAATCAGAATTCACGATTCTGGCTATATTGCTCAAAATAAAAATTTGAAATTTTACATTAGTAACGACAAAGCATTGTTGAATTGAAAAATTCAAACTATATATTGTTCCGACAATAATTAGAGATAAAAAGGAATTAAACACTAGAATTTCGTGAGGATCTCATGAATAAACTATAAAAGTTATCATTGAGTTTAAAGACAAAATGAGTAGAACATAGATGTAAAAAGGGCGGAAAAACAATAAAACTATAATTTTATCAACAGAATTGCCATAAATTATATCTAAACTTGTACAATATTCGCCGATTTTCGTATAATTATTAAAGCCAAACTAATTACATTAATTAAAGATATTGAAGATTCCGCCCTTTTAGTATGCTTCCTTAATCTACATACAAAAATTCAACATCATACGTATAACAGTATTAGATTGAGATCCTCACAAAAATTACTCGTTTTTCAATGCGTATTATTGCCACGCAATAGGCTCTTAAGTTCCTCAGGCTACTAGTAAAAAATTTCCGCTAAATTTGTATATAACCATGGTAACTATTATCGTAATTAATTCTTCCATTGGCTGTTATTTGTGTCATGCGATTTCCGGGTCAATACCGCAACAAGAATTCCCATCCGTGTATGAAAGGAAATACATTCAGTCTAAATGTATACTAAATAAAACAATATGTCATCAGAATTCTCGTCAGACACGAGAAGCGAACAGCGCTCGGCACTTTGAGAAGCTTTTCCTCTTTCTGACACTCAGCGTGCCTCAGTCGTTGCCTCGGCTCACGGCCTCGGCGCCAGCCTCATTGGTAATTCCCTCACACATGTGTCTACGCACTCCAATCGCGTTATTTCCCTCCTCCTAGATCTGATGAATTTCTTTACGATTTACCAGTTCCTATTGTCGATCGAAAGGGTAAAGTAACATCAAAAACATTATGCGTTAAGGGTATCGACTCCACGTAGCTCAACACCGCGTTTGTCCTATGTTATTGCATAGAAACGCTCGCTAAAAATACGGAAAAGCAGTCTAGCAATTTCTAGAATGCTCATGAAGTTTTATAGATAAAGCTAAATTTCATACATTTATTTACAGACGAGAATGCAACTAGGATTATGCCGAGATACATTTTCTAATAAATCTCTTAATAATAAGAAAAAGCATGTAAAAAATTGCTTAAAACACACTTTTTCATTAATTTTGTATATGGATTTCAAAGATTTTTTCTGAATTCTAACTGGGCATAATCCTAGATTAATTCTTTCACAAAAATCTAGTACCTGTTTTTCCTTCAAATTTTTAATATGCAATGAGTAAAGCAGAAACTGCTACACCTCCAAACACACAAATTTTTGTTACGGAGACGAGACCCTTAAGGCGGGCCACCTCCAATCAACAACCATCTCAGGGTTTGTAGGTGTACAGGGGGAAGTAGGAAGTGTTCCTCCCACTTCTAAAAGAACATGCCCAGTCTGCTTTGTATGACACAAAAATATTACAACCGACAATCGGCGTCATTCAATTAAGACACGTTCAATTTTTAAACAAAGCGTTTCCTTAGGTTCTGTCCGTGTAGCCAGAGTTGGCCGGAGCGGTAAGAGAGAGAAATAATATGCCTATGTTCTACACAGAGTCACAATTCGCCAACTTATTACTTGCCTGGAGGCAACTGAGTCAAGAGAAAACCGAGCAGGACGACTTCTTTATAAGTACACTATTTCAAGATAGCAAGTTACTGCCAAAAAAATTTAGCGTGTGTGATTCTGATTATCAACTACCAACACAAGTACTTAAGACTCTCGTCTCATTAACAAATTATTACGTGTTTAGAGGTGTAGCAGTTTTTGCTTTATTCATTGCATACTAAATATTTGAAGGGAAAACAAGTACTAGATGTTTGTGAAAGAATTAATCTAGGTTTATGTCCCTTTAGAATTCTTAAAGAATCCATATAAAAAATAATGAAAAAGTGCGTTTTAAGCAATTTTTTACATGCTGTATCTTATTTTTAAGAGATTTATTAGAAAATGTAACTCGGCATAGGTAAACCTAGTTGCATTATTAGTCTGTAAATAAATTTATGAAATTTAGCTTTAGCTTTAAAACTGCCTGAGTATTTTTTGCTAGACTGCTACTTTTAGCGAGCGTTTCTATGAATTAACAAGTGTTGAGCTACGTCGATACCTTTAATAGTATATTACATTACAAGTCATGAAAATGTTTCATTGCAGACGAGGAGGCATTTGAAGAATGCGAGGATGCGCAGCGTCCGAGCATTTCTTCAAAGCCTCCGAGTCAAGCAAAGACATTGACATGACGCGTGATGTATTCTATTTTTTTTAAATCGGCAATTAAGCTTAAAATTATAAAAAAAATTAGGTTTGTATAAATCATCAGAGCTGTGACAAATCATCAGAGCTGTGACAAATTTTAAAAAAAGTTGTCATGACAAGTAAACAAAGTTGAAAGTAAAAATCTGACGTGGACACCACATGACTTCCTTGTACGCCTTGTGTGTTCATACTTTTCTTAATAACTAAAATGTAAAATAATATTAAAAATTCTTTTAACTTATTATACTAATACTCACAAATATATTTTAGTCATTTGATTTAAACTGCAGAAGAAGATATAAAGCATATTTTACTATTGTCACTGTCATGTCATAATCATTTAAATTTTACGTAGTAACAAATGTTAATCGATCATGGACTACAAGATACCGAAATACTATAAATTATAAATATATACTTTAATTATTTTTAAATGATAGCAGATACAAAAATATTTATAAAATACCGATTGTAGGTAATAATCACATAATCTTTCATTTAAAATAAAAAAAATTGTCTAAAATTAAATATTTATCGAAATATTTTTAAAAAGTACTACTTCCGGTTTGTAGACTGAAACCAAAAATAGGAGGTGCACAACTAGATGCTATAACAGTCCTAAATACAAAATTTCAACTTTCTACGTCTAACCGTATTTGAGTTATGCGACACACATACGTCCGTACGTACGTACGTACGTACGTACGTACAGACGTCACGTCGAAACTAGTCATAATGGATTCAGAAAAGGTCAAAACGGATATTTCCGTCAAAATCTGAGAACCGAAATTTTTCGCGATTACAATACTTCCTTACTTCGTACAAGGAAGTAAAAATGACTAGGCATGAAAATAAAATTTTCATGCGTAGTCATGAAAATCTTACTTTCATGACGCAAATTAGTCTGGAAATGACGATTTTCATGCCGATTTTGAAAAAAAGGTTATTTTTGCAATTTAATATAAGTCACAACTAAGATATTATCAAATACTTTGTTTATATGGCTTTAGCTTTCGGTACAACTCGTTATAAATTAAAAGCATCTTGTAACATCCATCTGGTTTCCAAGTACGTGATACAGTATAATAAGGGAGTGAAAAAGGGAAAAGAATTGCAATGAAACAGCGCAAGCAAAGCAATATAAGCCCTTGTAAAAACCAAGACAGTGGATGGATCGCGCGGTGTTCTCTCGCAGGAAGACAGGTTTAATTCATTCTGGAACCTCCCACCGCCAGCTAGTACGAGACAGAGAGATACACAGCGCACTGCGGCCGACAGAGATGGCGACAGATCACAAGAGGACATAAATATGTAAACGGAAAAATACGAACTGTGGGCGACGCCTTCTGCGTGGAAATAGACTTCAACAACAACCTACTACACTATTTCTATCGCTTATATATTGCCGATGATTCTCTTTAATTTATGTTGTATTTTGGTGTTTTTTTATTCCATTATCATACACGAATGACAGGCATATAGAAACACCAGCAAAATAACAATTATTTATTACATAAAATAATAAAAACTAATTTTTCTTAGTCCAATAAATGCTTCCTTTTGACTGAAAAAAAGTCCAACTTTAACAACTTGCACGGAGTACAAAATAAATTGTAGACCATATTCAAGGCAAGAACATTAAAGTTCACTCAATTTCCTTTAAAGTTAAAAAAATCTGCTGTGGCCACCACACGACCTCTCGCCTAATTCTGCTTATTCTACTAATCTAATAAATAGTTTTACTTACATTTTAATAGTTTCATGTTCATGTAATATGTAAACGATAATGTAAACCAATATGCAAGCAAAAGATGTCAACTGTACTGTCACTGTCATAATAATTCAAATTTTATGTAGAAACAAATTTCATATCATGGACAACAAGATACTGGAATTTCAAAAAAATGGAATATTAATTGTACTTTATTTTATTGTTAAATACTTCCAGATTCAGCAATTTGTATTTATAAATAACTGTACACATAGATAATCACAATTTCTTTTATTTTTAATTGCAAAAATTGTCATAAATAAATAATGTACCAATATATTTAAGGAAAACTTTTCCAAACTTCTAAAAGTACTACTTCCGGTTTGCGGATTTCTACCAAAATCTTATCCGGTGTTAAGATACTTATTAAAACCTTAAATATGAAATTTGGTTATAAACGGTTTGATACTTTTTAAGTTATCGTGGACGAAAAATCGTCGATTCATACAAACACACAAACACACACACACACAGACATCATCGTGAAAATAGTAAATTCGTATTCTAGAGACCCTGAAACGTGCTTATCCACCAAAAACTCATACTCGAAAATTTTGACCCATTACAATACCTCTCTTATAGAATATGAGGCGAGAGGTAAAAAGAACAAGTTTCTACGATGATTTGATCCAAAGTTATGAGCATTTGAAATTTAAAGTATCATAAGAATGTCATGTTTAGTATCGCGAGTTTCCTCCGCGTTGCCTACGCACTTCTGCACAACGCTCTCGCATGTTGATGAGACGACGAATTTGGGCCTGCGGAATGCTCCACCAGATTTCGCGAAGCCTCGCGTACATTTCATCGGTGTTAGCAGGTTAATGTGAAAACTTCATAACTTTGCACCATGTCATCGCAATTTTTCGCACTTATGAGGTTTTCATAGGAAAATGAGAAAATTGTATTGGCAATTACTCAAATTGAGTCAACAATTTTTTTAGCGTGGTCCGCAAGTTGTCAGAGTTAGAGACTGACAACAAAAAAAACGGTGTTTTTCTATGGGGATTGAGAGGAGGTAAAATTAGTTTGACTGCAAGATCGGATCACACAGCTGTAAAGTAGTGATTTTGAGGTTTCTAAAACTCTCCTTTTCATCGATATTGGCTCATACCCATCGGAGTTATATCCAAAAACGCTCAAAAAGCACTTTAAATTTCAAATGCTCATAACTTTGGATCAAATCATCGTAGAAACTTGTTCTGTTTTGAACTTTAAAGGAAATTGTGTGAACTTTATTGTCCTTGCCTTGAATATGGTCTACCATTTTTACCTTCCGCTTACCTGTAAAGAAAGGTATTGGAATCATGCAAAAAATCGGGTAGTGAGTTTTTAGTGGATGAGCACAAATTAGGGTCCTTACAACTCATTTTTGATAGTTTCTTGATGATGTCTGTATGTATGTGTGTGTGTGTGTGTATGTGTGTGGTCCGGGCCGATGCCGGATGTCGGATAACTCAAATACGAATTACCCAAAAATTTTGATATTTGGTATTTTACAATTGTATACGAATAGGAAGAGCTTATTAGATTTTGGTACAAATATCTTCACCGGAAGTGATATTTTTTGAAGATTGAAAAGATTAAGTGTCAAAAATTTCTATAAATTTAGATAAATATAGTATTTATTTGTAATAAGAATAAGAGGAAAAGTTATTTGCAATCTACGTTATAAAAAAATTGTCTTTATCTGGTAGCATTAAAGAACTGCAGTAAAATTTAAAAAATAAATTTATGAAATAAAACATTGAAATCTTGTAATCCATGTTCGGTTGATTTTTGTTTCTGCATAAAAATATTGACAGATGAGACGGGTGACAAGTTGGCATACTAGCGCTATATAAGTCATAAGAAAGCTATTAAATTTAGTAACTGAACGGAGGATTGCTTCAACACAGAAGAGTTTTCGTGTGAATGAATCTTTTGATTCAAGTGATACTAATTTCTGTGTTTGAATATTTTAGATTTTTATTTGTACTTATATTTTAAATGGGCACCAGATTGTACGTATACATTTCTGTTTAAAGTCTAGATATGGCGGAAGGTAGTGTGATGGCCACGTCAGATTTTTTTGTACTCCGTGCAAGTTGTTAAATTTGGACATTTTTTTCAGTCAAAAACATTTTTTTTCTCTGGTGGTTTACGGGACTTGAGAAATAATAATTAGTTTCCCCCACGGTTTCCCCGTATGAAAAGTATTGACAGTTTCTTTTATGATAGCTCCTAGCACTTATTTTACTTTCAAGAAACTTTTAGTAAAAACTTTCCTCGTTTCAAGAGGACATAAAAGTAATTTACACAGAGAAATTGATTCATGTAAAGTAATTGTCTGATTGGTGCAGAGGAGGGAATACTGACTATTATTCCTTGAGGGATTGGGCATTATGTAGCAAACATCATACATTTAAGCCTCATTTCCACCGACTGTTTTAATGCTTAAGAACTATGTTTAATGCATAAGTACTAAGAGCAACGCATAAGAACAAAACTTTGCAAACTCCAAACATATTATTATTTGTTTCGAGTTGCCAATTTCTGTCTGTTTCTAAATATGGAAATGAATACTTTACTTACGAAATTAACCGTTCTTCTATTCATTAATATCTCAAAAATGCCGGTAATGATTAAATTACAAAATTCGACAACAAATGTCATCTCTGTTGAATTAGTCATTTAAACAAAATAGGTGGAAATGGCCATCTAATAAATAATCACTATGCATTACGCCTTACGCACAAATCATTATACATTAATAGTCCAGGCAACGAATGCTCAAAAAAAGGTATAGAGGGAAATACGTGGAACACAATTTTTGACTTCGCAACTTTGTTTGGACTAGTTAGGAGGTGACCATATCAAAAGTCCCCGCCCGTAGCCCTTAAGCCGAGGTGTGGCGGAGGGTTTGAAAGTCTCATTTTTCGGTTTTTTACTTATATCTCGGAAGCTATGCGCCCTACCGACATGACCACTCTATACAATGAAAGCTGATTAAATTTGCAACAATTTAAGTCCAACCGCAGCTCTGTACGTCCTTTAGTTTCCGAGATATGACACTTCTAAAATTAGCAATTTTTTGAAAAAAATGAAAGTTGAGAAATTTTAACTTTTTTCGTTATTTTTGTGTTTAATTAACTGTAACTTCTGAATGAATAAAAATATTGTCTTCCGGTTTCTTTCATTAAATTTCACGAACATTTCTCTATAAAATACGTTATTTTAAAAACTTTTTAGGGCGTTCATTACGCCAAAATATCAATTTTTTTTCGACAGAAGTATTCAAATATTTTGTGTTTATTGTGTTTAATGAGCTGTAACTTCTGAACGGATAAAGTTATCGACATCCGGTTTCCTGCATTAAATTCTACGAACATTTCTCCATAAGATGCAGTATTTTTAAATCTTTTTTGGGTATTTATTAAGACAAAATATCAAATGTTTTTCAGAGAGAAAATTGAGAAATTTTTTAATTTTTAATATTTATTGTGTTCAACGGATAAAAAAATGACTTCCGGTTGCTTTTATTAAATTTTAAGACCATTTCTCTATAAGATACATTATTCTAAAAAAATTTAGGTGTTCATTGCGCCAAAATATCAAATGTTTTTATAATAAATAAAAAAATTCTCAATTTTCTCTCGGTCGTCATTTGGTGATTTTTCTTAATGAATACCCAAAATAGATACTGCATCTTATGGAGAAATGTTCGTAGAATTTAATGCAGGAAACCGGATGTCGATAACTTTATCCGTTCAGAAGTTACAGCTCATTAAACACAATAAATACAAAATATTTGAATACTTCTGTCGAAAAAAAATTGATATTTTGGCGTAATGAACGCCCTAAAAAGTTTTTAAAATAACGTATTTTATAGAGAAATGTTCGTGAAATTTAATGAAAGAAACCGGAAGACAATATTTTTATTCATTCAGAAGTTACAGTTAATTAAACACAAAAATAATGAAAAAAGTTAAAATTTCTCAACTTTCATTTTTTTCAAAAAATTGCTAATTTTAGAAGTGTCGTATCTCGGAAACTAAAGGACGTACAGAGCTGCGGTTGGACTTAAATTGTTGAAAATTTAATCAGCTTTCATTGTATAGAGTGGTCATGTCGGTAGGGCGCATAGCTTCCGAGATATAAGTAGAAAACCGAAAAATGAGACTTTCAAACCCTCCGCTACACCTCGGCTTAAGGGCTACGGGCGGGGACTTTTGATATGTTCACCTCCTAACTAGTCCAAACAAAGTTACGAAGTCAAAAATTGTGTTCCAAGCATTTCCCTCTATTCCTTTTCGTTGACTGGACTATAAGTACTAAAACAGTCGGTGGAAATGAGGCTTTAATGTTCATGTTATACATTAGCGGTAGATAAGGTGAATTTATTTTTGGAGGTTTTTAAAGTAGGTATTTTTTCTGAGCCCCCTGTGTAAAAGTGGTGGATGCGCCGCTGGTAAGCACTGTCAGTAGCAGTTTTTCGACTATAACGCAACAACTACATCCATATAAACTGGTGCTTAACGAAGAGTACATAAAAATGATCGTAATTTAAAAAAATTGCTCGCGAAGCACATATGTAAAACGAATTTATGCAAAACACAGGTGCATACAACGTGCAGTTTCTCTCTTGTAAAGCTGTTTCATTTTGCATATAGATCGGATTTTATAATGGGTGCGTTAAACACTCTCAAAAACAGTTGCGTTCAAAAACAGATTTCATCGGCATATGACTGTTTAAAATTCAATTTGGCAAGAATGCTCTCGAATCAAAAACAAAACAGCTTTCATCAAATCGTGCCATCGGTAAACGGATATTTGTTTCTCTAATGGCATTACGAGTTAATGCACCACACCCACCCCTCCCACGCAATCGACATGCGCTCTTTTTTGCCCTAGTTCATTAAAGCAACTTTATAGATTAGCCGATACATTACAAATTACATCAATGCCGTATCGCTTGCATCTAAATGGCATTTAAATTAGCATCAACTAAAATGTTACCAATTTATTCATTACGGTTCATGTCATAATAAAGGCAAATGAAACATTTTTTGTCCAAAAACTACTCTAATGTCCTACACAAAACATTTTTCTTGCTTTTGAATTTTTTAAAAATTAATCCTGGTGAGAATTGTCTGTCAAATAGCGGCGCCGCAAAATTGAATCTTCCATGAGTCTTAGAAATAAAGAATTTCTAATTCTAAAAGCTTCAAAACAGTGGATTTTTTCAGGATTCGGAAGCATGAAAGAATCCATTTATGAACAGGGCTTAACACTGAAGGTGGTATATATGAAAAAATGTATCGATACCCACAAGAATCGATATTAATTTCAGGCGATTTCAGGTTAGGTCCCACAAAATTTCTGTTTTTACCTTCCGCTTACCTGTAAAGGAAGGTATTGGAATCATGCAAAAAATCGGGTGGTGAATTTTTAGTGGATGAGCACGAATTAGGGTCCTTACAACTCATTTTTGATAGTTTCACGATGATGTCTGTGTGTATGTGTGTGTGTATGTGTGTGTGTGTGTGTGTGTGTGTGTGTGTGTGTGTGTGTGTGTGTGTGTGTGTGTGTGTGTGTGTGTGTGTGTGTGTGTGTGTGTGTGTGTGTGTGTGTGTGTGTGTGTGTGTGTGTGTGTGTGTGTGTGTGTGTGTGTGTGTGTGTGTGTGTGTGTGTGTGTGTGTGTGTGTGTGTGTGTGTGTGTGTGTGTGTGTGTGTGTGTGTGTGTGTGTGTGTGTGTGTGTGTGTGTGTGTGTGTGTGTGTGTGTGTGTGTGTGTGTGTGTGTGTGTGTGTGTGTGTGTGTGTGTGTGTGTGTGTGTGTGTGTGTGTGTGTGTGTGTGTGTGTGTGTGTGTGTGTGTGTGTGTGTGTGTGTGTGTGTGGTCAAGGGGTGTTAGTCGCATAACTCAAATACGAATTACCCGAAAATTTTGATATTTGGTATTTAACATTTGTATATAAATTGGAAGAGCTCCCTAGATTTTGGTACAAATATCTTCATCGGAAGTGATATTTTTTGAAGATTGAAAAGGTTAATTGTCAAAATTGTATATAAATTTGGAAAAATATAGTATTTATTTGTAATGAGAATAAGAAGCAAAGTTATTTGCAACTCACGTTATAAAAAAATTGTCTTTATCTGGTAGCATTAAAGAACTGCAGTAAAATTTAAAAAATAAATTTATCAAATAAAACGTTGAAATCCTGTAATCCATGTTCGGTTGATTTTTGTTTCTGCGTAAAAAATATTGACAGGTGGGACGGGTGACAAGTTGACATACTAGCGCCATATAAGTCATAAGTCAGATATGAATTGAACGGAGGATGGCTTCAACACAGAAGAGTTTTCGTGTGAATGAATCTTTTGATTCAGGTGATACTAATTTCTGTGTTTGAATATTTTAGATTTTTATTTGTATATTTTAAATGGGCACCGGTTTGTACGTATACATTTCTGTTTAAAGTCTAGATATGGCGGAAGGTTGTGTGATGGCCACGTCAGATTTTTTTATACGGCTGTTAGAAATAAGAATAAGGTGTAAAGTTGTTTTAAGGAGAAGAATTGCTTATTTATAATTTTTGCTTGAAAGAATCCATGCTGTCATCTGTGATTTTACTAATTCTCAGTACATATTACGAAGCGAGTTTTTTTTACATATTCCTGCGGCAATTGCTCAGTCATTCTTATCAATAATAACTTCTTCACAATTGGCTCCTCCACCGTATTTTTACCTCTCGCCTCATATTTTATATTCTATAAGAGAGGTATACTCGTATTGTAATGGGTCAAAATTTTCGAGTATGAGTTTTGGTGGACAAGTACGTTTCAGGATAAAAAGTATCAAACTTTGAATAACCAAATTTCATATTTAAGGTTTTAATAAGGATCTTAACATCAGAAAATATTTTGGTAGAAATCCGTAAACTGGAAGTAGGTAGTACTTTTTGAAATTTGATATAGTTTTCCTTAAATAAATTGGTACATTATTTTTGAAATTAATAATAAAAGAAAATATAATTATCTATGGGTACAGTTAATTTTAAATACAATTTTCTGAATATTTATAGTAGTAGTATTTGACAATAAAATAAAGTACAATTAATATTCTACTTTTTTTTTTCAGTATCTTGTTGTCCATGATCATATGAAATCTGTTTCTACACAAAATTCGAATTATTACGACGGTGACAGTACAGTAGACATCTTTTGATTGCATCTTGGTTTACATTATCGTTTACATATTACATGGACATGAAACTATTAAAATGTAAGTAAAACTATTTATTAGATTAGTAGAATAAGCAGAATTAGGAGAAAGATCGTGTGCTGGCCACATTAAATTGTTTTATTATTTTTAATTTATGTTTTTATCGTTAATATTCCTTATTTCGATTATGGTGGAGGTGCCTATATTGTGCAAAAATGAAGTTTTACCAAATTTCTGTGGTATCTACGCCACTGGCGATGGTGGCAATGAATGGATGGTCGCCCTGCTAAATTGCTGATATCGGAACAAACTACTGATAATGTGAAATTGAATTAAATTTGCTTGTTTTCAATGAACCTGTTTTGCCTGTTTTTCCGTTACATTGTGATTTATGGACACAAATAGAAAGAAAAACTGCAGCGAATTGTGCCCCATATTACAAGCCAGACTACAGCCAAAACAATTTTAAATTATATTATAAATTCATTATGGCTGAAATAATTAAATTGTTATGCGTTTTTAAGTATATAATATTGTTGTTACATTAGCCTAATTAAATATTTATTTACGGGCACATAACAGTTGCTTTGATTTATAAATAAAAATATATTTCGACTCATTAAATAATTATTTAAATTAACTGTTATTAAATTCTATTTATGCAAACATGTTTTGAAATACCTGCTTCAAATAAAATCCATTAATAAAATTTGTATTTTTAAAATCTACCGGAATATTATTTTCGATAATTCTACTACTGTATAAAGTAAACCATAAACAAAACACAATTTTATCGCTTTTAAAAACTTATTTACCTTTTTTTTAGCAACCAAACAATAAACAAAACATTGAAATGTCATTTGCTTCATATTTCTAATATTTTTTAGTGAAATGATTATATTTAGGAATATTTGTGAAGAAGAACCAAAGGAGTCGTTAAATTATCTCGTTGAATTACACTCGAGCATTTTATTTGCTCCGAATAAATTTCTGTTTGACATCTCAACCTGGTCACCTGGCAGCAATTTGACTCGAAAAATTGTTTTAAAATAAAATCACTCCACCTACGGTATCGTGATTTTATTAAACAATTTTTTTGCTACGCAACAAGGTTTCAATACTAACAGAAATTTATCCGGCGAAATAAAAAGCTCTTGTGTAATTACAGTTGATAGTAAACTGTAGTAGACAAAAGTTGTAACTTAGTTTAAATTGAGGTTATGGACTTTAAGAAAATTAAGAATTTCTGGCTTACAGTATTTGTGTCGTTAGGGTCGTCGCGTAAGCGTTAACTTAACTGCCGTGTGCAAACTTTTACCACCAAGGTCAAATACCTTTAAATCTATTAAAAGTTTTACTTTTGACAATATTTCTATAACCACATTTATTTTAAATTTGTACAGATCAGCAGTTCACATGTAAGGGAGGTATTGGAATCATGCTAAAAATCGGACTTTGAATTTTAAGTGGATGAGCACGAATTAGGGTTCTTACAACTCATTCTTGATAGTTTCATGATGATGTCTGTATGTTTATGTGTGTGGATGTGGACAAATTGCAAGAGCTCATTAGATTTTGGTACAAATATCTTCACCAGAAGTGATATTTTTTGAAGAGTGAAGAGATTAATTTTCAAAAATTTCGATAATTTTGCAACTTTATAAAAAAAATATCTATATCTGGTAGCATTAATAGTACATTATGCACCAAGGGAGGAAAACTCGATTTTGCTCCCGCGGATGAATTGACAGCACAAGACTGAATCGAGGGCTGATTTGGCGTTTTCTCACTGTTATATAATGTTGGTTGTTGAAATAAATATTTATTATTACTATTATGAATCCCCCTTCCGATGTCTGGTGAATCCGGTCCTGGATATAGGCCACGGATGTACCTACACCTACACAGAATCATTTTGTTAAATCACAGCAATCGCGCGTTTGATTAGAATCGGTGGAAACCGCGATGTGTGCACCGTTGCTGCTGCTGCTGCTGCTGCTGCTGCTGTTGACAATTCCAAAATGAATCATCAGCGCGCGATTGTTGATTGTTGGCAAACACAACTACTGCGCACTCTTGATTGGATGCTGTTTTATTTTCAGTCTGTATGATTGTTGCTACAAACAACGCTAACATTACGTTGTTACTTATGGCCACACTACGCTAAATATTGAACAAGACATTGCGCTACGAATTGAACAATATCTTGAGCAATAAATTGCTTTGTTTTTAATTAATGTTTTATACTGAGACAATTTTATATACCTACCTACAATATTTAGTTTGTGATTCTGCGCAGTTCGCATATAATAATTTGACAGCCGCGCTTATCTATTTTTTCAGACAATTTACGAAGCAATGCAATATTTCACACAATTTGCTGTATGATACTACACTATTTAGATTGTTTCAAGAAAAGAACAATATCTTGTTCAAGATTTAGTGTAATATAAACAATTGCCTATGGGATGTTTCAAAATATATTATTATTATACATACTTGAAGTGATGTTACGTTAGTTTATCCTAACCGCATCCTGAGTACGACCAAAATTTACATACTCAATACAAACATCTCAGAGTATTACATGGGACACATAATTGGGACATTATTCCTTACATAATGTTACTAAGGGCGGACATTAGCAATCGCTAGTAAATGGACAGATATAGCAAGTAACAGGCCGGGATGTTCACATTCTTGAAATGTTCTGGGGATTTTATTTTGTCAAGTGGGAATGCAAAAATTACGTTGTTACTTAAATGGTTGCAAGAGTTTGTATCAAAACTTTGTTGACAAAGACAACAATTGTCCCACTTGACAAAATAAAATCCCCAGAACATAGCAAGAATGTAAACATCACGCTTGCTACTTGCTATATTTGCCTATTAACATCCTATTAATGCCGTAGCGATTGTCTTTTGCCTATGTCCGCCCTTAGTAACATTATCTATGTAACAGAACATCCCAAATGTGGAACTTTTGGTTCACTGAAACGGATCTGGGAATTGATTTAAATTTTAATTATTGTGAGTGTAATTAGTGGAAAATAATAATAATTATTAGTTTTAGTATTTATTTTGGTTATATTAATACCGTTTTCCAATTATTCTATTGATGCTACTGTATTCTATTAATGACCACGCATCAATATAATTTTATTCTTCAATAAAATGTAATTTAGAAACTTTTAAACTATATTTCAAACCATGATCTCAATTTAATTTATAATTATGCACGGTTTCTCAAAATTCCCGGGACGGAGTTATAAGTTTTGAACGAGTGACGAAACAAAATTGAAAATTTGGGGATCACTAAAGCGTTTGGGTCATTGCGAGACCGAAGAAGGTCGACAATTTGAACATTTGTTATAAAAATAGTAATAAACGTGCAAAAAACATTCAAATTAATTAAAATTAAATTCTTGAACGAATTAAGATATCGGGTTTTGGTTTATGGGGATGTGTTTCTTTTTTAATTACCTTGAATTGGAGTGATCATCCTCTAAAAAAAATTCAATGTTACATGGAAGTTCTAAACTATCTAAGAATGTAGTTTTTATGACTCTTTAGTGATCCCCAAATTTTCAATTATTTTTCTACTATTGGAGAACCTGTATAATTTTAAATGTTCACATTTTAAACTATGAAATTCGCAGTTTTGCCAAATGGCTGTAATAATAATAATAATACAAATAATTTTATAAACTAAAATAATTGTAATCGTAATTGTGCTGTAAATAAAACTGTATAGCATACTAATCATGTATTTACAGATCCAGCAATAACAATAAAAACTTCGGTATAAAACTTTGTGGCCGAATAAAAATAACAACCATAAACCCATAACCTCATAACCATATAGTAATTACGGTTTCACGAAATATTCACAGCACCGTTAACTCGCCACACTACGTGCACCGTGCAGTGATTCGTGCACACGCACGATTTATTACGTCATAACCGAACGTCCAAATTTAATCGCTCGAACAGGAAAACCGAGCAATTAATCTACGAGGACGAATTTGTAACGCGCGCGCGTTGGCCTGTGCTGCCCTCTGGGATCACGTGATCCCGTCGTTCCCCCCACCGCCGCTAGAAGCATTCATCCAGTGCCGTACCCAGGGGGAGAAAAGGGCGACCAAAAGTCCAGGCAAAATAACTATGTAAAGTAGAAAATAGATAGTCGCTATCCGATGCATTACAGAAGAGAAACAGACTGGATCGGTTGTGGATGTGTTCACACAAGGATTCTTTGACAATTCTTTCATGCCTCTGAAATAAAACGTGGTGAGAATTGCCGCTAAATTGAATCTTCAATGAATCTTGGAAAAGAAGAATGTCTAATTCTTTGATAGCTTAGAAACAGTTGATTTTTTTCAGGATTCGGATGCATGAAAGAATCCACAAAGAATCAATGCGTGAATAGGGCTTAACACTGAAGGTGATATACAGGGTGTAAATAAAAAAGCCATAGGCGTTTAACATGGGAAATTAGTTGTTCCTTGCTCACAAGTGACCAGTTAATTTTAGCCAAAAATACATCAAAGTTTTAGGAAATTAAATTCTGCATTTAAATCAGTAATCACATTTTATTTTACATGTTCATTAAACAAAATATTCGTGTTTAAAATTTTAGCCATGGAATTGAAACAAAATTACAAATATTAATATTTTTACTTCCTTGTACGAAGTAAGGAAGTATTGTAATCGCGAAAAATTTCGGTTCTCAGATTTTGACGGAAATATCCGTTTTGACCTTTTCTGAATCCATTATGACTAGTTTCGACGTGACGTCTGTACGTACGTACGGACGGACGGACGTATGTGTGTCGCATAACTCAAATACGGTTAGACGTAGAAAGTTGAAATTTTGTATTTAGGACTGTTATAGCATCTAGTTGTGCACCTCCTATTTTTGGTTTCAGTCTACAAACCGGAAGTAGTACTTTTTAAAAATATTTCGATAAATATTTAATTTTAGACAATTTTTTTTATTTTAAATGAAAGATTATGTGATTATTACCTACAATCGGTATTTTATAAATATTTTTGTATCTGCTATCATTTAAAAATAATTAAAGTATATATTTATAATTTATAGTATTTCGGTATCTTGTAGTCCATGATCGATTAACATTTGTTACTACGTAAAATTTAAATGATTATGACATGACAGTGACAATAGTAAAATATGCTTTATATCTTCTTCTGTAGTTTAAATAAAATGACTAAAATATATTTGTGAGTATACTAGTATAATAAGTTAAAAGAATTTTTAATATTATTTTACATTTTAGTTATTAAGAAAAGTATGAACACACAAGGCGTACAAGGAAGTCATGTGGTGTCCACGTCAGATTTTTTACAAATAGCAATATAATAACATTTTAATCACGAATATTTCGGTAAATAAACGTGTAAAATAAAATATGATTACTGATTTAGATGCAGAATTAATTTTCTAAAACGTTTATTTAAAGTATTGTTGTCTAAAATTGACTGGTCACTTTTGAGCAAGGAAAAACTGATTTTCCATTATAAACGCCTATGGCTCACTTTTTGATTTACAGCCTGTATATAAAAAAATGAATCGAAACCCACAACAATCGATATAATTTCAGGCGATTTCAGGTAATGTCCTACAAAATTTCTGTTTTTTGACACGGCTGTTAGAATAAACATAAGGCGTAAAGTTAAAAGTGCCTAGACTTTTTAAAAAGTAGTTTTAAGGAGAATAATTGCTTATTTATAATTTTATTTTTACATTTTGTGAGCATGAACCCACCTTAAGTTCAGCTTAAACAGGCGGGAGGACTATATTTAAAAAGCTCGCTTCGTGATGAACGCAACATGCATTGAAAATTCTAGGTACGGCTCTGTGTGGGCCTTGTTCTACTTTGGTAGGGAATGGGAAATCTGTGTTATTCCGCCCCTGGCCTATGCCCCGTTCGCGTTTTTAATCTGTGCACGAACAATTTTCGATCATCAATAAATTGGAAAAAATGCTCTGACTGCGAAAACCAATGTTATATTTTGAAATCTGTGGAATTGCTGATATTATAAATGATTTCCAGCTCTCGATGTATTTTTATTGATTTTGTTCAAGCCTAATCAAGTGGAAAATGAGTTTGGTTTCCTATTTGAAATTTATTTCGGAATTTTTACAACAGGATTAATTTGGAATTAATTCTATAAAATATCAATTCATTTTATCTCCACACAAAAACGTGCTTTAAATTGCAGAGTAGCTATAATATACACTCGGCAAAATAAAAAGGCACCACTTAAAAATGCACCAAAAATTCCGATTTTTAGACCGCCATAACTCGGTTGAATTTGGTCGAAAATCTTCAAGTTCTGACAAGTTTGAAGTTTTCTCTTTAAGGTCATGCAAGTTAATCTGAGGCCAAGTTCATTTCATCCCCTGCCACTTCCCTGAGAAAAAATAAGTTCTTGATGTCAAATTTCTAACTTTAACAACTTGTACCGGGTGCAAAATAATTGTGGACTCAATCCAATACCAAGGCGATCTCGGAAAATTGAGTACCCTTGGATGATTTATAGAGTTTTGAAAAAAATTTGTCAAATTCAACCGAATTCATAATTTAGTTCATAAAGTACTAGATATAAAATGCTAAAAATTGTAGATAATAATATATAATCTTTCATTTGAAATAAAAAATATTGCGATAAATTAATTATTTATCAAAATATTTAACAAAAGTATTACTACCGGTTTGGGGATTGCTTCCAAAAAATAACTGGGTTCTTAAGATTTGTACTAAGACGTTATACAGGCTGTTCCACAACTTAGGACAAAAAATTAAAGGATAAAATACTGTACGACGTGCTGATCATGAAACAAAAATAATTTTTTTAAAATTCGCAAAAAATTGCATCGTATTTCAAGCAAACATTTTTTTGACACTGGTCGATAGTAATTTTAAATAATTTTTTAAAATCTTCTACAATGAAAGTAATTGTTTACATAATATCTAATACTAATAAATGTCAAATTATCAAATATACCATCAAAACAGTGATACTTAAAATGTACACACGTCAAGTAAATTACCCTTAACTTTGCGAATTTAAAAAAAATTCTTTTTGTTTCATGATCAGCACGTCGTACAATACATACCCTTTAATTTTTTGTCCTTAGTTGTGGAACAGCCTGTATATAAAATTTGGTTGTTTAATATTTGTAACTTTTTGAGTTATAGAACCCGGAAAAAATGTAACATACAATCTAACGCACATACACATACAGACATCATCTCGAAAATACTT
Source organism: Agonum fuliginosum (assembly GCA_947534325.1). Classification (NCBI taxonomy): domain Eukaryota; kingdom Metazoa; phylum Arthropoda; class Insecta; order Coleoptera; family Carabidae; genus Agonum; species Agonum fuliginosum. Next base: position 867,326 of record OX384029.1, read on the forward strand.
TATTCGTATTCTATGGATCCTAATACGTGCTTATCCACTAAAAATTCACACACGAAGATTTTGACACATGACAATACCTCTCTTATAGAATATGAGTCGAGAGGTAAAACATTATTAATGTGCTGTTATATTAAAATAATTTTAGTGTCGAATAGCAAAGCTCAAAACGAACTGCAATGATTTAAATTTATAAATTGTTTCACCTACAAACAATGCATTTTCATTGTGCATAAATAAAGCCAATATTTTCATTCGTTCCCAATTCGAATTATACTATCAGTAGACGCACAGCTCTGCAGAATTTTTTCACATATACGCAAAATTATCGGAGCTGCCATAATCTGTGAACTGTGATTCGTTCGCGCATAGCAACGCAGATAAAAAGTTACAAACGCGGCTGCAGTTATTTCCGTGTTTACATTCCCCATAAAAACAGAGGTCAGTCCGCTGTCAGTAACAGGGTGTTCAATGTATAGTATTTATTTTAAAATCCGCGTCGCGCTGTTGAAGAGGGGGGGGGCAGGGTTTCTCACACCCCCGTGCTTCATAATAAAAAGTCCGCTACTCAATTACATTGCTAATTAACGCAACGTAATTTCGGTAATTCGAATTGACGTTAACAAGTCGTGGGCATTTGATAATTTAGTGCTCAGGTAGGGGTCGGTATCGGAATGCATTCGACCACGTTTGATTGGTTTCATTGTTCTATAATGTGCACCTAATGCAATCGACTGGACTAAACGCTATTTTCAGTACATACAAATACACGGTTTTCCAAAATAGACCAGGAAAATAATTTCAAAAGACGTCTAGAAATCACTCCTAGGCAAAACATGTAAAAATTGATTAACAGGTTGAATCTTACAGTTTGTTCATTAAACATAATAAATTTAAAAATTTGTATATGCTCGTGGGAAAACGTCATTTAAAGTGCAATTTATTGTGCAAATAAAAAAAAATCTGCTGTGGCCAGCACACAACCTCTCGCCTAATTCTGCTTATTCTACTAATCTAATAAATAGTTTTACTTACATTTTAATAGTTTCATGTTCATGTAATATTTAAACGATAATGTAAACCAATATGCAAGCAAAATATGTCAACTGTACTGTCACTGTCTTAATAATTCAAATTTTATGTAGAAACAAATTTCATATCACGGACAACAAGATACTGGAATTTCAAAAAATAGAATATTAATTATAGTACTTTATTTTATTGTTAAATACTTCCAGATTCAGCAATTTGTATTTATAATTAACTGTACACATAGATAATTACAATTTCTTTTATTTTTAATTGCAAAAATTATCATAAATAAATAATATACCAATATATTTAATGAAAACTTTTTAAAACTTCAAAAAGTACTACTTCCGGTTTGCGGATTTCTACCAAAATCTTATCCGGTGTTTAGATACATATTAAAACCTTAAATATGTAATTTGGTTATAAACAGTTTGATAATTTTTAAGTTATCGTGGACGAAAAATCGTCAGTCCATACAAAAACACACACACAGACATCATCGTGAAAATAGTAAATTCGTATTCTAGAGACCCTGAAACGTGCTTATACACTAAAAACTCATACTCAAAAAGACCCATTACAATACCTCTCTTATAGAATATGAGGCGAGAAGTAAAAATCCTTTTGATTAGTGATCAGTACCTTTGGTATACGATAGTATTTGTTTTGTTTTTTGTTTTTACTGTATATAAATAACGATGATTCACAGTATGTAAGCCTGTCACTTCCAAAAATTGGGTAAACAATTTATCTAACTGTATAATATATTGTCCACATACGGTGGAATATTTAGCAGCCTGTAGATATTGATAATTAATTTTTAAACGAATAATAAATAAAACACATTACCACGTAAACGTACGAGATCCGTGTCCCTGATATAAAATTCATAAAGCTACAGAGGTATATTTAATATGTAGAATTCTTTTTTGAAAGAAAGCGTACAACCGCAGTTTCAATTTCAGTTTGCTGAAATACACACTCACACACTCACACATAGGCGGTGTGCACAATATACGAGTCATATTCACGCACACAACCGCACACACAGCGACGATGAGATTCCCAGGCAGCACATGCGAGGTGTTTTTATCAACATGGGAATTTCAAATCTGTTAACGTATATGAGAAAAGTTGGACATGGAATTATTTTCAGCTCTAATTTAAATTTTCGCTACTCTATATACTCCTTTAATGAAATATTTTACATTGTAACTTTAGTTATACAACATCATAATATAGAGTAATTACATTCTTCAATTAGCTTTATACGTTTCGTTTCTATGTACCTATATTAGTAATAAATGAGTGTAAAATTTGACTTTTTACAAAAAGCGTAGACATGTAGGCATATTATAAAACACAATGTCACATCATTTTATTTCACTCAAGAAGGGTATTAGTTCAATCAACCAAAACTGAGTATGTGGGACTCTCGAAGGGTATTGGGTTGTTTTAGACGGAGAGTTAGGGGTCAAATCAGTCTGGACATTTTTTTTAGTTAAAATTGAAGGACTTGGGCCTTGCATATCTGCTGAAGATGGAATGTCCAGTCTGCCAGTCCTAAGTGGCCGGATTAGGCTTCCTCAAGTATAATAAGTTGAGTTACAAAAATGTAAATTATATAAATTAAGAGTTCTGGCGTATGTAGAGATGGAAATATACGATATTTCTAATTTATAAAACATATTGCCACAACATTTCTACTCCTCCAATCTTAAATATACAAAATAAAAAATAATGAATGAAGGAATGTTGTAATTGACTTCCTAACTAACATACTAAAAGTCCTCATCGTTCTCCGGTTTTTTGCAATTATCTCGAAAATGGGAAAGTTTTTCAAAAACTGTATGAATAACATAAAAACCAAAGTGACTATGTTAAAGGAAATTTTATGCTCTTTCTGTTTGGTATATGGCATTTTTGCTTAAAATTACCCATTTTCGAGATAATTACAAAAAACCGGAGAAAGGTCGTCTTGTTCCACCATTTTTCCAGTATGGTGGAATCAATGGAGATTTTTAGTATGTTAGGAAGTTAATTTACCGGAGGGCGTAACTCACGATTTCGTTATCAACTTAAGTTAATTACAAAATTCCTATGAGAAAAAATCTTTTTGAATTATGTCGCCAATAGATGCTAGTTCGCCTGGACTAATACCATACGATACGGTTTTAAATAATATTTACGTTCTGGATCAGACATTATGCTTTTTTTTGTCGACAATATACAAAAATATTCATATTTGTTACCCAATCAAATGATACAACAAAAATATGAGCATAATATATTTTTTTGAAATTTTGTCATTCCTGCGGCACTCTTCAATGAGCTATATTTCCTGAACTACCAAAGATTTTAAAGTTCTGTTTGCGGCATTCGATTCTACACCTATTAATTGTACAAACAAAACATTTTTCACTTTTCATAAATTCTTAATACACCAGTGGCGTATAATCAAAAAATTCCTGCTGGGAAACAAAAAACCGCTTTAATTTAAAAAACATACTATAGCTGAATTTAATACAGTATTTACTTGTCCATTTTTTACAAAAAAAATTTATGCATAAATTATAAGTTATTTCCGAGTTCTCAAAGCTATGTATAAACATAACAACCGTAATATATCCAGAAAATTACAGTAATTAAGCAGTAAAATAATTATCAGACCAGTTTATCTAATAAAGCAATAATATTATTTGAGAACAAGTAATAAAACAATGTGCGTGTTGTGTGATGCTTTATAAGCAGGCGTAGACAACCGGCCGCCTATTTTACACCTCTTTCTATGTGATTATATCTCCAACTGTTCAACTTTAATTATAGTACTTTGTTTTCTCTCTGTCAATATAACAACGCCTGCTTTCAGAACAGAAAATGAAATATTAATTAAGGAAAATTTATACTGAAGGTAAATTTATACAAATAGTATACAAAACTATTTAAAACAAACAAGTTTCTAAAATTAGTTTGAATTTTTTGCTTCACAATTTTAATAAAACTCGTATGTATTAATTTTACAAAATATGCGGGCATAAAAATAAAATACAAAAAATGACGCGTGCAGATAAAAATTGTTCGTATTTAAAATAGTAGGTACAGTTTTAATTGGATTATAGTGAATACTTTATAAGTAATATGCTTCATTTTAACTTTATAATATTATAATGTAGTAATAAAGCTGATTACATTATAAGTTGTTTTTGAAGTATTAGAATAATTTAATATTTAATGACTTTAAAATATAAGGTACCTACGTAATTTGCTTGGTAAAATTTATATTTTAATTACATACTTAGTCTTATTATCTATTATATTTTGCAACAAAATATAAATTGAGAATGATTACGATAATGTTTTTAAAATGATGCATGTTATTTTTCAACTGCACGTAAATCTCCCCTACAATATACTCTCTTATCAACCATGAAAGTAACCCAGTTGGTTTTTATAATCAATAAAAATGAACTTGTTAATTGGTGTCACGTTGCTGCTACCTGGAAATACAATGTCCTTATACGTGCAACAATTAAAACTTTAAGCTGAAATCATCCCTTGGAACTATTACAGCTGCCCAAATATCAAGAATACTAATTTAGTTAAATTTATTCCCTAAGTTTCATTTTAAATATAACATTTCAGTTTAATTGTTGCGCGTTCAAATAAGTTTAATGTGTATGAAACTTGTTTAGAACATAGTATAAATTAATACAATAACATTTATCTGGTACCGTGTCATAATAACGACATTATAAGTTTCAATTTGAGGACCATAATAGCATTCATTATGAATCCAGTATCGTACTCAGTGCCATAACGAAATTAAAAACAACTCGTTACTATGGCAATTTTAAAAATGACATACCTGATTTATTTTTTATTTATTTTAATTTACAGCAGATACAATAGGGTAGTTTAACATTAAAAAAAATATTTTTATTGAAACTTCATGTTATTTGAAAGCGATTGATTGTTCAATAAAGCTGTAATTAATTTGTAAAGTTTATGTGACATAGATGTAGATGTATAGCTGAAGATCTTCTCAAACCATGGGGCTGGAATTAAAATGTACTCATGTAAAATCAACTGTTTCTAAATGTTACAAAATATAAAATACAATTTGGTAGCTTCTTTACTGTAAGTAAGAATACACGTGAAACGCATTATTGTGAGGTAGATGTATCGATACGTAAAATCTCAAATATTTAAAGAACTAGGTATTAACTTCTTGAAAACTTTTTGCATAGCAATAACTCATTTTTGAGGTCTCCTTTCAATATAATTGACTGGATTACTAATTTGCTACTATGATAAAGTACCCTATTCTGTATGCAAAACGGATCGTAACCAATCATAATGGTACACGTCGTATTATCAAACTGGGCCTCGATGATTAACGTTACGGTCCTGATAATATAAACAACTATTATTGAAAATTCGTCTAGCAGCATTTATTTATGAAATACTTGTTTAGCTTGATTTAAAGCTAGCGCATTTTGGCGGATAGAGAAAAGGTAGAACGTAATTCAGTTGAACCATATGATGTTGCGTGATAGAAGAACATTATCTGTACTCTTCCGGCCCGGGAAAAATAAAGGAGATGTTAACAGTAGCTTTAGTGGATTCCGTAAAGAGATTTAATGTACTGCGATGGGCGGACGCGAAGCAGACCCAAGTGAACAATGGGGAAAGTAGTTGCCGAAAGATACACCTTCACATTCAGAACACACAACAACACATCATATCATTTTTCCTTGAAATGAGATAATACAGTGCAGAAAGCAGATGTAGTCAATGTATTTATATTATTTACAATAATAGTATATTACATACCGAGCGGGGAAATGGTTCATTACAGTCGAGCGTTTCATTAGATGACTGAGGTGCTTGCACCGAAGTCATCTATGAACGCGAGGCTGGAATGAGCCTTCCCGCAAGGTATGTATACTATTTTATTCACAATCCAATTGGTTATTGATATGCCCGTTTTAAATATTCATTTTATTCATATTTTATGACAGTTTTATTATAATTTGTTTTGATACTTCAACATAGAGATCTATGAAAAAGTTGCTAGGGTTGCCAGGTAACTTGAAAAAATGTTTATTGATTCTGTCAATAATTAGTTTCTTGCTGCTTTTTATCGAGATCGAGCATATTAATTATCATGTTGTCTGATTGTGAAGATGGTGAAGACGAAAATATTCCTTTAGAACTGCGAGAAGCTGCAAAAAATGACGTTTACCTAGCTGGAAAACGCTCACTTCCCCGCTAGCCGGGAAGTTTTTTCCGGCTAGCTGGGAAGTAAAGTAAACAATGACTCGCTTCCCAACTGTTTAGAAGGTTGGAAACGCACATATTACCAACCGATTGTGAATAAAATATTATAATATATTGAAGGACGAAAGTGCAGGATTTAATCCTGAAAGTGAAGTTTATTTCACGAGCCGAAGGTGAAGGAAATAATCACCTGAGAGAGTAAAGGTTCTTTAGTCCTGTGGTATATACGCTATTGTTTTGAAATTCATCCTCAGACGAATACAAATACAAAATAATTTAAAAGAATACACATTTTGCAATTTTGATAGGATTACAGGTACTTTAGTTCTGTGGTATATACACTATTTTTTGCAATTCACTCTCATACGAATGCAATAATTTCAAAGAATATACATTCTATAATTTTGACAGTAAATTTTATGACAAATATTTTTGTACTCTGTAAGAAATACTACGTACTTACTTGACAACGGGATTAATAAATTCAATTACTTGACAACGGGATTAAATAAGAAAAATAATCTCTTGGGATCAAATTAGACACCTTAGTTCCTAACAATAAAGACTAAAGAAGAGTTTTATTGCCGGAAGAAGATATAATAGACTATAGAAAGCAGAAGTACCTACTCATTATATTTAAATTATTATTCATAAATACGAGAAAAAGCAAAATTACAAAACAGTTGAACTGGATTTGAAGTAGATACTATTTTTGGACGCGTGTGAAAAAATCATGCCTTGTAGAACTTGTTCTTTAATATACTATTTTAATGATGACTCATAATATCAAAGTTGAAATAAAAGCGTTATAGATGTATAAAGTATTGAAGATGCAGTGAGATTTGAAAGATTCGCTCACGTATTCTACTAAATATCGGCCTTCTAAAATTGAAAGCACAAAGTCGCTGACGTCACAGTGTGACTTCCCCTTCATTCGGTCTTCCGGGCGTCGTTATGGTCGCAGCGTTTATTTATGACACACTGCCTCGTAAAAGCCAACGAGAAAAATAAAAAATAAGTGAATGTGTGTGTTTTGTATTTGGCGCTCGTTGTTGCGCAGGCGCGGAAGCCGCGGTTCATTTGTTCTCGTCATGTTTGCAGTTAGTGTCACCGGTGGCATTGTTAGCCTGCGCACGCGAATTTGTATCAAGTCGTAAACACAAGTAGGCGCTGGGAACAGTCGACAGTCGACTGTCAAACGACACGTTGCGGCTAATTCCCCTGTGCATCGTGACCGCTCACAGTTTTACTATGTGCTGCAAATTCAGCCCACTGAGGCAAATTACCCATCACATTTGCGGAAATTAAAATGCTTAACTGTTTAAAACCTAATCCGGAGAATCAGACAATGAGATTTCTATTATGTACCACGAAGCAGGTATAATATATGGCAGGAGTGGACACTATGGCGGATGAAGTGTGGTCTTCCTGTTTACCTTTTAGAAAGATACAACAAATACGGGCCAGCTCGCATGCATTCTATGACGATAAACAACGGTGAACCTTTGCGACATTCAGTTGCGTTTCACAAAGCTAACTTTGTGAACGCCATCTAGATAAAGATATTTATATACATAATATTATATACAGGGTGATTTACAACTTCGTGCGCATATATTTTAGTGGCACTTATTCTCAAAACTCCCAATTTTAGTTTCCTGGTTTTTAAAATACAAATATTCCTTCTTGCCCTTAAATTTACGAATTTAAAAAATATATACCAACTGTCAACACACATAGCTACTCATGTTGTCATTGCAACACAAGAAAGTGTGTTTTGCAGTTTAATTGAAATACATATCTGACTGGAAAGCGTGGTCCAGCGTGTTAACTGGCTTTCGCCGGCTAACGTGCTGTGACGTCAGTCAACGTGAGATCGATGGTTCGAGTCTCCGTCTGGCGACAATATGTGTTTTTTTCGTAAAACTAAAAATGCCCAAGGTCTAGCATTCAATCACACTCGGGTGTTACAAGCTATCCACTTGTTCACCTGAAATGTAGTCCTGGTTGCACAAATAATATCTCCGCTGCCGCTGTGGTTGAAACCACAGATCGCCGCACGGATTGAGATTCTGACTGTACTAAGATGAATGGGTGGAGACTGATCCCCTCCGATAAAAGGATCTAGAAAGCTTCGTGAGAAGCGGCGCTACTCCAACGGGAGTGTTAAGCCACTATATAATAATATCTGACTGGATTCAAACCTGAGTTGTCAGGATCATAGGAATATCAGATCACTATGCAGTATTCGGTAAAAATGTGGCCAGAGAGCCGGATTTCGCATAGTAACAGAATATCCGTTGCATCACTAATAACTTACCTACTTTAACTGTACAAAAATCTCCTTAGTAGTGTACTTTACTCTAACAACCATGATAAAGTCGACAACTAATAGTAATTACACAAATGGTATAAAAATATCTATTTCTATACCGATGAGTGTAAATCTAGGTAGGTACAAATTGTGAGGGGATGAAACAAGCAAAGAAGCAATAACCCTTGTGCCTATGGAGGCAGTTGGTCGGTCTTTGACGCATACCCGCGTGGGTAAACAGTATGACATAATATAAGCCTTCAGTTCAGAACGGGAACAATGAAAAATCAATTTTCTCCTTTCCGTTAGCTGCCACATTATTCAGCAGGCCATTGCCGTAGAAATAAAAATAACCGAATGTCAAAACCAACCCAAAAAAGTAAAAACAACAACATACATTTGCCTTTTACCCAACTTGGGTGTAACAGCCTCACATATTGTGAATCATCGGTGTAGATATAATAATTATACTACTACTACGGTAGGTAGGTAGCAATCGCTAGGATATTAATAGGATGTAAATGGGCAAAAATAGCAAATAACAAGTCGGGATGTTCACATTCTTGAAATGTTCTGGGGATTTTATTTTGTCAAGTGGTTTGTTATCATTTGGCTCAGTGATCCATCTATATTTTTACGTCACTCGGGGGAGGAAAGCAGTGTTTTCCTCTTGCTAATGGAGGGAGGGAAGCGAGTTTTCCCTCACGCTCGGGAGGACCGTACTTGTTTTCCTCCCGGGCGGGAGGAAAACACTGTTTTCTTCCCGGTACTGGCGGGAGGAAAACATTGCAAGAAAGGTGATTTCGAGGCCCTCGTGACGTAAAATATTGTGTGTCCCACGGGAGGGAAGGCTATCCCTCCCTTGGGCGAAGCCGGCGCCCTCGCTCGGGCCGCCGCTTGGCTCGCGGGAGTAATAGCAATTACTCCCTTGGGCGAAGACGGCGCCCTCGCTCGGACTCGCCTGCGGCTCGCCTGCGGCTCGCCTTCGGCTCGGGTCGCCGCTTCGCCCGCGGGAGTAATAGCTATTACATCCTTGAGCGAAGCCGGCGCCCTCGCTCGGACCGCCGCTTCGCCCGCGGGAGTAATAGCACGCTTCCCTCCTAGGTGCACAAAATACTATTACCTCTCGCCACTCAGTCCTGTAAGAGAGGTATTGTAATCATGTTAAAATTTTGATGGATAATGGATAAGCACGTTTTGAGGTCCCTAGAACACGATTTTGATAGTTTCGTGATGATGTCTGTGTGTGTATGTGTGGATGGATGGATGGATGGATGACTGCGGGTGGATATATGGATGGATGTTGAAGGTACAATAACTCAAATACCACTGAATAAAAAACTACAATTTACGAAGTCCCTTCTATAATGGTATATTTGTGAGTATGTACTACATAATATAATACTTATATCAGAAAAATTAAAATATGGCGAGAGGTTATGTGTTGGCCACATCAGATTTTTAAAGCAAGGAATGCTAATGTTCGTTAATGGGTTTTTCAAATCCAGTTCTTAGCTGGGTATCTGGAAGAAACCGCCAATACTTAGAATTTCTTACGAATCTATACCCTATAGCAGAATACATAAAGGTCTATTGCTAAACTATACGACTTGTCACCTTTAATTGTACAATGTGCACCTGACTGGATTCGAATTCAAGTTGCTAGATCAACGAGTACAGTCGGCCATTTATGCAACAATTCTCAAACTGGTCAAAAATAAAAAAATAATTTTTTTCCAGTAAAGCAAAGAAAAGATTTTGTAATAAAACCTCTTAATCGGCGCCTATGGTTATAACCGGGATAGAAACTTCATTTCAGTGAAGTCATTACATTTATTACAACGACATTTTATGTAAATAGGAGTCACTGTAAAAAGCCAAGAAATTTTAAATTAAAACTTGGAATCTTCGATTCTACTCACGTATCTTTCTTATTACATTTATCGCGGATTTATAAGTTCATGCTCAGTAGTTGCAAGACCGAGTATCGGATGTCCACTTGAAATCAATGCAAATTTATAAATAAATAACTCTGCACGCAACTTTAATAGGTTATATAATTTGATATACTGATTACAGAAAAAAGTGTTTTCAAAATTCGCAAAATAAGGGTAGTGCCACTGGTTTGAAAGTGTATTTAATTGTTTATTTATTAATTATTACATAAAGAAATGACTATTTGTTAGTCTGATATTATTTATTTTAAATTTTATTTTATAAATATCATAGTAAATTAACAGTTAAATGAACGTTCAAATCTGGAACTAATATTTTCACTATCCTTATTTTTGCGAATTTTGAAAAATTCTGTAATCAGTACCTATATCAAATTATATATTTTTTAAAGTTGCATGCACAGGTATAGACACACCCTGTAAAATTTTGCTGTAGTTACGTTTTGGAAGAAAGTTTTTAGCACAGAACTTGTTCAATATTAAAAACTCTACAATGTCGTGGATCCGAGATCTAATTAAGTGACAATACTACTTAATTGCTAACATAAATATCCAAACTTGAATTGTATCTCAAATTATGCGTCGTGATATATTAGAAAATTTGTGTACACATAATGCCGTCTAATTCTTTAAAAAAAATTATGTCTATAATTATGTACAGAATTATAGATCTTGACAAATTGGTTTTATACCTTCTTATTTTGAATTTCATAGTTACATCGAAGTACTAGATTATTCTATAGATGACAGCTTTATTCTCTAAACATATCTTTTTTAAGTTTGCGCCAAATTTTGAACTAATAAAATGAAATACGATGAAGTACGTCAAATTTTCTAAGCGAAAAAGGTATAATGTGAAACAGACTTAAGGTGTTCGTCTACCCTAAAATTTTACAGCGTTACAGAGGTGTACGCCTCCCACGTTTCCTCTAGTTGAAATATATGATTCTTTTACATATGAGTGTATTAACAAAGGATGTCTTAATGCCTCTAGTTTTTTATTTTTTGTCTTTGGCCTAGGAATTTGAAGTAAAAAAATATTTAAATATGACGTATTTTGTCATTATTTGATAAGATTTGATATAATTTTTTCGGTCATTATAAATGGAAAGAAAAATGTAAAAAACAAGAAGCACCTTCCTTTTTCGAATAATTTTTGTTTTACTTAATTTCTTTAAAAAATACAGAAGTTATATGGGAGCCATGTTTACAGTATTTTTCAACTTCAAAATGACATTGCATAGCTAGGATGCGGCGAAGTACGAGTTTCGGGCTGGGTTCAGGCAGCCCTAGTAGTGGAGAAGAGAGTGAATTAGAAAAAAGTAATATCGAGAGTATTTTAGGAATTAGAAAAATAGGTAGACGAGCCCGTTAAGAAACTATTAATTTATTTTAATTAATTTCGATCAAACAATTATTCCACTGTAATTTAAGTCTTAAAGAGAAATCTTTTCTTTGAGATAAAAGTATCAGTCAATTTATATTAATTTCTTTGAACGTTTGTAACAGGAGAAAAGAATGTTTCAATACAACAATTATAGCAAATAAATAATTCTAATCCAGAGTAGGTAATTAAAAATGTTCCTTTCGTACGAAGTCTGGAAAAGGACAATCCAATTTAGAAGTCGGGGAATTGGACCGGATGGACGAAAGACAATGGACCCATCAGCAGAACCCCAGACACGGGACGTTTTTAAGTTGGCGTGGAACCTTCGTCGCGTCCTTGTTCCACTGACTAATTTATTCGACAGCGAGAGAGACAGAGAGACCTACAAGGCGGATGCAATAAAGGGACTTAATTGAAATTAGGTGTAAACTCTGGATATCTTTTTGTACGAAGGATAATGTCGCAAGGCGTTTCTTTAGCAAGGATAATTGTATTGAACTGGAATATTCATGTCTGAATATTTGATGAATAACTCAATACCTTTTGACTGTAGACTGTAGTTTGTCAACTTATTCATAAATACGAACTTGTTTATAACGAACTATCGGATATAACGTATCCTTCGGGATACTGCTCAAAACAAAAATCGAGCCGAACTAAGAAAATGCCTGTTTTTAAAATGTGGGGCATTTCTTTCAGGGACGTGTTAACCAAAATCTGGAAAATTCCTCTGGAGATACATACCTCCACTACGTTCTCCAAAAATCCCGAAGAGATTCGCTCCCCCCGACCTCCTGAAAAATCGCATTATGTGATGTCATGTTTGAGCAATGAAAAATCTCAAAGTTTGAAGGCTTGTAGCTCCAAAAAATCCTATCTTAAGGGGGTTGTTCGACTCGATTGTCACAAAGCCCTATCAATTTCCTTTTCAGAGCTGAAAATTTCGTCCTTATTGGTGAAGAATTGAGTGAGTTATCGCGTTTCAAAGGAAAAATGGGGATCGAACATGGACATTTTTTTTTCAAAAAATTATAGTGTCATATCGAATTTGATACCTCAAATTAAATGGCTAGATAAGTGCAAATGCACGCATGCACATGCACACACATGTACACACACATGCACATGCATGCACGCATACACGCATCGTATCCGACGATTTTTCGAAAAAAAGCCCTAAAAACAGGGGTTCCTTTGACACTCACTCAATTCTTCACCAATAAGGACGAAATTTTCAGCTCTGAAAAGGAAATTGATAGGGCTTTGTGACAATCGAGTCGAACAACCCCCTTAAGATTTTTTGGAGCTACAAGCCTTCAAACTTTGAGATTTTTCATTACTCAGATATGACATCACATAAAGCGATTTTTCAGGGGGTCGGGGGGAGCGAATCTCTTCGGGATTTTTGGAGAACGTAGAGGAGGTATGTATCTCCAGAGGAAATTTCCAGATTTTGGTTAACACATTCCTGAAAGAAATGCCCCACATTTTAAAAACAGGCATTTTCTTGTTCGGCCAAGTGGCTCGATTTTTGTTTTGAGCAGTGAATGTGGAAACCGTGGTGTTTTTTCTAAAGCTTCGTTTCAAATGAGGAGCAGTAAGTATATTTATTTCTTTGTCATATAACATACAATATTAATTTTACATTTTATCAAAATCAAAACAACATACCGTTTGTATCTTCAAGACATGATATGGTATATAACTGAAGTAAACATGAAAATGTTGATGTCAAAAAACATTAGTAACTGGTAACAGGAAAATTTATTTTCTGCCAAAGATAATTACAAGTCTTCTTTTCCTGACACTGTATCTAGCCCTTTATAATCGAGACCTCAATGTTAACAAAAAGAAAAATTCATCTTGTGTGAGTACTTACGAAAAAAGTCTCATTACATTTTTCAAATGTTTAATTAAAAACCATAATTACATGTCTCGTCTTCTGTTTTATCAGGATTCTGCTTTTATTAATATTGAAAAAAGTACATGCTTACATGAATTTAATTTACATTTCAGACTACAAATTAAATTTGCTTTTCATGTTCATAATAAAAAACAAAGACTCGTTACAAAATCAAGAGACTGAAATTAACAATCTGTACAAAGGAACACGTGTCTCGAAAATCAACAAATCTTTCTTCCAATGGAAATCTGCTTTCATGTTTACGAAGGCATATTTAATTAAATTTATTTTTATTTCAAAACAAGTCGCGACTATTTCTGCATAAAGATAATTAGCAATACAACAACTTGGAGTCGAGTGTAAAAAATCTGCTGTGGCCACCACACGACCTCTCGCCTAATTCTGCTTATTCTACTAATCTAATAAATAGTTTTACTTACATTTTAATAGTTTCATGTTCATGTAATATGTAAACGATAATGTAAACCAATATGCAAGCAAAAGATGTCAACTGTACTGTCACTGTCATAATAATTCAAATTTTATGTAGAAACAAATTTCATATCATGGACAACAAGATACTGGAATTTCAAAAAAATATAATATTAATTGTACTTTATTTTATTGTTAAATACTTCCAGATTCAGCAATTTGTATTTATAAATAACTGTACACATAGATAATCACAATTTCTTTTATTTTTAATTGCAAAAATTGTCATAAATAAATAATATACCAATATATTTAAGGAAAACTTTTCCAAACTTCTAAAAGTACTACTTCCGGTTTGCGGATTTCTACCAAAATCTTATCCGGTGTTAAGATACTTATTAAAACCTTAAATATGAAATTTGGTTATATACGGTTTGATACTTTTTAAGTTATCGTGGACGAAAAATCGTCGATTCATACAAACACACAAACACACACACACACAGACATCATCGTGAAAATAGTAAATTCGTATTCTAGAGACCCTGAAACGTGCTTATCCACCAAAAACTCATACTCGAAAATTTTGACCCATTACAATACCTCTCTTATAGAATATGAGGCGAGAGGTAAAAATCGAATCAACCCTGTCGAGATGCCCGTTGCCAAGGCGACCACGAATGCGACACGATTATGTAGACTTAATGTTGTTTTTGCGTGACTTCAACTTTCAGATTATATTGTACGAAATAATACGTGGCTATGAGAAGAAAACGCTTTAATAAAACGAAAACTTATAATGCTGTTTTATTACATGTAAATGATTACCATAATCACATCATTTTTATCTTAATTATCTGACAATGTTTCAAGTATCTGAATAAAAATCTCCCCTGTGGTGTGCTCTCTACTAACGTCCATGAGTGAGTTGACCGCACACACAATATGTGTTTAAAATCAAGGCAACATTGCTTGCAATATTGCAAAAAATCTAAAGATTTTATCTTAATTATCTGACAATTTTTCAGTTAGCTATCTGAATAAAATTCTCCCCTGTGGTGTGCCCTCCACTAGCAACCATGAGTGAGCTGACCGCACACACAATATGTGTGAGTAGTAATGTGCCGGAAATTTAAAATCAAGGCAATATTGATGGCAATATTGTCAAAAAATGAAAATATTTTTATGTTAATTATCTGACAATTTTTCAGTAATCTGAATAAAAATCTTACCTGGAAATATAGGGCAATTTATGCTATTATTTATTAAATAACATTATATTCTTAATTTTTAATTGATTCTTAAGTTTATAGATCACCGATTAGTTTTTATAAAGGTAAGAAAAACTGGAAAACTTAAAATGCCACAATATTGTAACTTTTGGCAACATTGCTGAGAATAATGTCAACTGTAATAATTACAAAATCTGACGTGGCCATCACACAACCTTCCGCCATATCTAGACTTTAAACAGAAATGTATACGTGCAATCCGGTGCCCATTTAAAATATACAAATAAAAATCTCAAATATTCAAACACAGAAATTTGCATCACCTGAATAAAAAGATTCATTCACAGGAAAACTCTGCTGTGTTGAAGCCATCCTCCGTTCAATTATTACATTTAATATCTTACTTAGGACTTATATAGCGCTAGTATGCCAACTTGTCACCCGTCTCACCTGTCAATATTTTTTACGCAGAAACAAAAATCAACCGATCATGGATTACAAGATATCAACGTTTTATTTGATAAATTTATTTTTTAAACTTTACTGCAGTTCTTTAATGCTACCAGATAAAGACAATTTTTTTATAACGTAAGTTGCAAATAACTTTTCCTCTTATTCTCATTACAAATAAATACTATATTTTTCCAAATTTATATACAATTTTGACAATTAACCTTTTCAATCTTCAAAAAATATCACTTTCGATGAAGATATTTGTACCAAAATCTAGGGAGCTCTTCCAATTTATATACAAATGTTAAATACCAAATATCAAAATTTTCGGATAATTCGTATTTGAGTTATGCGACTAACAACCCTTGACCACACACACACACACACACATACACACACACATACACACAGACATCATCGTTAAACTATCAAAAATGAGTTGTAAGGACCCTAATTCGTGCTCATCCACTAAAATTTCACCACCCGATTTTTTGCATGATTCCAATACCTTCCTTTACAGGTAAGCGGAAGGTAACAAGAGCTTTTTATTTCGCCGGATAAATTTCTGTTTGTATTGAAACCTTGTTGTCTAGCAATTTGAAAAGAAAAATTGTTTAATAAAATCACGACACCGTAGGTGGGGTGATTTTATCATCTCAACTTAGAACTAAGCTTTTCAAACCACACTTTCTTTGTGCGTTCAGTTCTGTGTTTATTCATGTTTTGCATTGAGCAGGGAACAGACCAGAGTCGAGTCTAAGTCCCCGGAGAGTGTCAGCTGTATTAAGAGAGAGTAGCAAACGTCAAAACCAACTTAACATGTAACATATTAGATACACGAAACTCATTAATAAAGTTATTAATTAGTTTTCTGTGTTGGTCAGACGAGTTCTCATCAGGAAACTTTCTCTTCTGAGATGTGATTTTGTGTTGTGTGAACGTTGCTTCATGCTAACCAGGATATTTTAGTCTTGATTCCGGCTTTGGAAACGCACCACAATAAATAAAAATCTGGTGTGGCCAACACATCATGACCACTCGCCATACTCTAATACTTTTATTTTACTAATAAAATTATTATAGGTGCTCATGAAAAATTGCTAGAAAGAAATAAAATTTGTACATTGGCGCGTGTGAAAACCCTGTTTTTACTTCCTTGTACGGAGTAAAGGAAGTATTGTAATCGCGAAAAAATTCGGTTCTCAGATTTTGACGGAAATATCCGTTTTGACCTTTTCTGAATCCATTATGACTAGTTTCGTCGTGACGTCTGTACGTACGTACGGACGGACGTACGTACGTACGTACGGACGTATGTGTGTCGCATAACTCAAATACGGTTAGACGTAGAAAGTTGAAATTTTGTATTTAGGACTGTTATAGCATCTAGTTGTGCACCTCCTATTTTTGGTTTCAATCTACAAACCGGAAGTAGTACTTTTTTTTCAAATATTTCCATTATCAATTAACATTTGTTACTACGTAAAATTTAAATGATTATGCCATGACAGTGACAATAGTAAAATATGCTTTTATCTTCTTCTGCAGAAAAGTATGAACAGTTTAATAGGCGTACAAGGAAGTCATGTGGTGTCCACGTCAGATTTTTTTTACAAATATTGCAGTTTTTTTAAATATGGGTGTCAAAATTAGTTTTTCCCCTCAAACAAATTATTTGTTATTATTATGTTTAACAAAACAATAAACACTATAGAATAGCGTGCGGAATTAATGTTTTTGACTGTTTTCTGCCATGGGTAGAGGAACACCTTTTAAGAAAGAAAAATAAAAGTAGGTAAATATGACTATAAAATCTGCTGAAATTGTTAACCAATAATTAAAAACATTTCTTCAAGAAAATAATTATAGCTGCTTTCTTGGTACCAGCAACACGTAACCGATTTTACATCCTTATACGAGTTTCCACAATCGTAAAGGCAGAACATCGCTGCCTTTCTCTGCTGCTAGTCTACACATGGTTAAGAATAAGAATGGAGCAAGAAGAACGATTATCTTTTATTAGATTTCAGATTGCACTATAAAATTAAAGGAGGGTTAAAATTGTAATTATATTGTCGGTAATGCGCACTGCAATCTTTGTTTTTGGAGGTGGCGATATGATCTTGAGCTCTTAGCAAACATAATGAAATTGTAAGTGCAAAATGGCTTCTAATTATTAGGAAAATTACAGTCCTTCATAAAAATAATTAATTAGAATTGTATTTTCTTAGTAAAAATATTGTTTTACCATTAATAAATTTTACAAAGCTATAAATATACCGGGTTTTTATTAATAAAGCAATAGTTATGAAATTTTTTATGAATAAATTAGACATAAGGATACATCAAAATATATATTATTTGCAAAAATATTACTTCCAGGTTACCCGGAAATGACATCAACTTTCTTATTCGAAAAGAACATTCAATTATTTATCACAAGTCTAGATTTCATGTAAAATATCTCAAGAAAAAGTCGAAATAAAAAAATCAAGAAAGGTTACAAAATTGAACACTTGTAAAAACATGCGATAGGTGAAAGTAATTATTAACAATAGACAAAGGTCTAGAATGTGTGTAAACGAAAGTGGTGGTCACATTAAACATTTTCTATAATTTTCTTTGTTATTTTTTGTTTGTATTTCATTAAATAATACTTAAATCTTTGATAGTTTATTTATTTTCGTGGGATATTTTCCAAAAAATCTAGACTTATATTATACAGGGTGAGTCAGCTAAGTGTTCCCTATTTCATTTGTTTGTAAAGTCTCAAGTTTTTGTGTAAAGTCCGCCAAATTTTTGCTGTAAATACAGTAGCCACTTGAGTTTTTGTTCGCAAAGTTTTATCATTATTGCTCTATTGCTTTCTAATTGGTGACTGAAATAATGATTATTTAATTAATGATTAGTCAAACGACTATTTGTAGGATTTTAAAAGACCTTAAGTGGCATCCTTATGTAGGAGCGTGTGGAAAGTGAGTAATTATATTTATTAAATGAAACAAATATAGAAAATATATTTATTAACACACAAATTAAATTAAGATAGAAAATAATAATAATATTTATTGAGAGATGGTTAACACAAATAATTAAATGAATATAATAAAGCTTGATGGACGTCGCGCGCGAGGTGACAAGTCGAAGGGCGTTGGATGAACTAATGCAGATTATGGCTTGGGTTGAGAAGCGACTCTATCCGCGAGAACTCAAGTGTTTCCTAGAAAAGTGTACATGTAGTTCACACGTGTGGTTCTCGGAATAGAGCTGATATCGCTAGGCTGAAGGACTTTAGGGTGAAATATATTGTGAAGGTTTGAAGTGGATGTTAATGAAATATTACAGGAGTATTGGATAAATGGAACTGCAAAAGTTATGTATTTTGTGTCGCCACACTTATAAGATTCAAATTCTGCAGGCAATTTCTGAAGAGGATAAAGCAAACCGATTGGAATTTGCAGAAGACGAAATTGAACGAATGAATGAAAACCCTGGTCATCTGAATAACATCATGTTTTCTGATGAGGCACATTTTCATCTTGATGGTGGATTTAATAGACACAATCATCGGTATTGGTCAGATGAAAATCCCCACTGGATTGCTGAACAATCCTTGCACTCTCCTAGAACGACTGTTTGGGCTGCAATTTTAGATTTTGGATTAATTGGTCCAGTTTTCACATTGAAGTGAACCACTCGTGAAGTTTTTGTCTGATCGATTTGAAATTTCGGCAGTAAAAATTCCTTTAGATAATTCATGTTTTGCAAAAATTTCGTCACTTTCTGATAAAAATTGCCTAAGTTATAAAAAATCCAAATAGGGAATAGTTAGCTGACTCACCCTGTAGGTATGTAGAATTGAAATATATAGCGTGTTCCATTCTAAATAAGAAAGTTTAACCGAAAGTAGATATTTTTGTAAATAATATATAATTTGATGTCTCCTTATGGCTAGTTTACCCATATAAAATTTTATTGCAATTGCTTTATTAATAAAAATATTATTTGGAGCGTACCATTTTTTGGGGACACCCGGTATAACAATGATTTGTTTTGCGTAAAATAAAACTCATTTAAAATTTGTTAATTTGTTATTCCATAATTTTCTTGAGAAAGTAGAAAACTGAAAAAATAAATAAAAATACACCCTGGGCAGACGTGGTTGATAAAAGATTTACAAGATATTTTCGTCCTATTCTAGAAACCTTTAAACTGTGTCAATAAGATTTAAAAGCAGTTACAAATGGCAATGGCGACAGAAACGGAAGAGTAGAGGAAGAATGCGGATCCTTTCTGTGAGTTCAGCTTCGATAAACTGTTGACAAATGTCAAACTATGCATTAAAATTTTCTTTTTTCCTAAGAACTTCAATTTTAAAAGATTTCACCCTGGAATGCTTTGTCATAGGTTTCAAAACATAGAGCTACTTACAATTTTAAAGAGAAAATAAAATAAATCATTTATGATACCTAAGTATTAGTTTGAGTTTTAATAATAGTATATTATTTAACGAGAAAATAATATAGGTTATAATTATTTAAGAGGTTGAAAGCTCATGTCTCATTTGCTTGGATACATTTTTTAATTTGCGAATTTCAACAAAATTCTTTTTGATTTGTGATCAGTGCGTCCAATACTACCCTTAGGTAGATTTGTTGGTAGATTTTAACCAAAATCTTGGCAGCTCTTCGTTTAGGATATATAAATGCAAGATATTAAAATTTTATGTTCAGTATAATTTGAGATAAGGAATGACAATGAAAGGGAAACTGCATATATCTGACTTACATACATCCACACACACGCGCGTACATACACATCTTCGTAAAAATAATTACTTATTATATCACATGTGCATTCATTCTTTCGTGCATTCCAACAACGTAATTAGCTCTCGTGTACCACTCGAGTTAATTAAGACGTTGTTGGAATGTTGCAAAGCACAAAAAAATTTCCTGGACATGAATTAATGCACGAGTGCATATTCGGTAAGAAAATCGCAATGGCATCGCCGCTCTATTTATGAACTCTTTTTACAATAGAAACTTGAAATATTTACTAAATTTGTATTTAACATTAATAATAATATATTATTTAACGAGTAAATAATGTAGGCTATAATTAATGAGGATGAAAGTTTGTTCACGAGCCGAAGGCGAGTGTATAAATCATCCGAGTTAATAATAGCCATCATTTTCGAGTCAAATACGACGTTTTATCTACAACTTTTTAAATAAAGCAACATTTTCTTACTACAAATTTGTATTGATATTAACCTAACCTCAAACTTTGGTGTGATGACAATTTATCCGAGTAATTTAGAACTATTATGGGCTAGTCATATACAGCGTTTTACAAATTTTTATTATTTTTACTGTTTCTGCTTACAACGTTATAAAATGATAACTTGATGTAACACTAATATTAATATGATGGCAGTTTGACAGTTCGAGAGAATAAAGTACTCATTATTTAACAGTGCGAAATAATGAATTCATTATTTCATAATGTGTCCTTATGGAGGGGTTTATTATACTACTTTCACGTATATAATGAATACATTATTCTATTGTTGCAGATAAACATGTATTATTTACCTTATTAATTGCTTTATTTATACTCAAAATAACAATTTAACCAATTTTTAATTCAATGTCAAACTGACATAATATGAGATGACGGTAAAGTTTCCGCGTATTAAGTTCCTCAAGCTACTAGTAAAAATTCCGCCAAATTTTATATAACCATGGTTACTATTATTCTAATCAATTGATCCATTGCCTGTTATTTGTGTCATGCGATTTTCAAAATAGTTCCTAAAAGGGAACTAAAAGTACTGACGACAAAAATCTCGGCATCGAAATAATTTTTCACGATCCCTATACCTCCCTTTCAGGCGGGAGGTAAAACTGTTTTGATTTCATTGCGTCCGCACCTTTATTGATACAAGCGTCCTCAAGAAAAAGGATCTCGATGTAACGCTTAGTTAAGTTTCGAGACTTTTTGTAAAGTAAACATCCATCTAATTGGTTCCGTTCCCGCTGGTAATCAAATATCGACGCCCGCCGTCGTTCGATACTTCACGCACCTAGCGCCGCGGCGCTCCGCGGCGGACGCCGGAACTAAACCGCCCGGGGGCGCATCACAACGCGGTAGAAACATCTGACGGCTGATGGCCTTCATATTGACTCTAGCGAATGTAACTAATGTTGTTAGGGCGGTTAGGAGTAAATATTAACCGGACCTTTATAGTTTCATGTGGTGCCAGCCCTTCCCAAGAGATGGCGGGTCAATCACTCGAACCACGTGGAACGTAACCTAACTTTGCAAGAGTAAACAGAACGCAATACGCCCGAATGTTTTATTTTAGAAATGATTTGCTGGTGTAATATTAAGAAGCGCGTTCGGAAAACTCCTGAACTTCAGTCGTCATTTTCAAAGTAAGGCGGGTTTAGGTGACGTCAAGCCCTTCTTTTTGCAGTCAATCGAACAAAAAATGTAGGTAAAGAAAACTGAGCACAGCATGTACTGGCTAACTAGAGAATCTACAATTTCAACAGCGAAAACATAGCGTCGTTGTCCCATCATATATCATTTAATTCATAACACAGACGAATAAAAAAAAACTTGTTAACAAAGGTTCAATTTATGTCTCTCTTTTTTCAGAAATTTAAAATAACTTTCTGTTCACTAGAAAAAAAAACTTAAAAATCTAGAAAAATGGCTGATTTCAAAGTGACATGTTCATAAGTTGTAAATAATAAATTCCAAATGATCATGGGACGTGCACACCTCTGTTTTACTATAAATTTAACTACCAGACGGGCCCCTTAATGGCATATTAAATCAGAATGAATTAATAATTCAACTATAAGTAATTGGTTTATAAATTATATACCAGGCTCATCCAAAATTTTTAAATCTACCATCTCTTATTTCGCGTAGGTACTGCAGAAATACCAAATATCAATGTAATTAGTCTTTAAATATGTAATGATTAATTTTACTTATTCATGAGCATTTGAATTTTATTTTAAAAGATATTATAACATTATAAATATGTATTATTAAAAACAAAATACTATAAAAAGGGCCAAAGCCAACCCTAAAGCCTCATAAACAAAATATAAAAATTTTCTTGCACGAATAAAACATAATTTACATATAATTTTTACAAAGTATAATTATGTGCAACGTTCAAAACAAAATACCATTGAATAAGTTTTCCACTGACCTTAACACAATGAAAACAGCCTTAACTATAGTGGATGTATCACAGGATATATCTCAATAATATTAAAATTGTCTAAATATTATTTAAAAGTACATAGAAAACAGTCATTTCACTACTCACAGCACAAAACAACGTCATGTTACAATCAAAATCACTCACTATCTGAATCTCGACAAGTAAATTCAAGATCTTCGTTGAGATTTGTGTTTATTTATTGATGTGCAGTGTGTCCAATCGAAATTATTTACAATTTTAGTTTCAGTCTGCACTACTACAGATGAAATATACAAATACATGTACATAATAAACGTACGTAATACGAAACATTACAAAATTTATAAAAATAGGTATTAAATTATGAAAATTTGGATTTTTTCTTAACGAAACATACGGTATCTGATGGTACAAACAAAATTACAATATTTTATTCCTAAAATTACTTTATTATAATATTGTTGTAGACTAGAGCTAAATACAAGGTGTTAAAAAACTTTGAGGGAACTTATATCTTGATTCTAAGTTAAAAAATCTGATGTGGCCAACACACGACTTCTCGCCTAATTCTGCTTATTCTACTACTGATAAATAGTGTTACTTACATTTTATTAGATTGTTACACCTTTCGGCGTAGCATGGACTAAAGAGAAGCAATAAGTCAGAACCTATTGCGCAACAAACGCCTGAAAGCTCAAGACGCTTGTCGGGGTCCTTGTATTCACGATGTTCGAATACAGCCGCTAGCTTTTAAACAGTGGAGTCGGTCGTGAGTTCTTCTAAGGGGGCAGAAGAACGAAACAAACAAAACTAACCTGATACTTACTCTACCAGGTGCCAAGGGCGCCACAGAGTTGTGAATTTTACCTAGTATACAACACTGAAACTACTAGAACCTTCAGGGAGACGAAGGGACAAAAAAGAATTACAATTAAATTTAAATAACCACACGTTAAAAGTTTTAAATTGAGATGGAACAGTTATATTAAATAGTAAATTGAGTAACGTACAACTGTAGTATAATATAGAAATGTAATATGGTTTAATAACAAATAAATTAAATTCAAAGTTAATTTTACAATGACAGTTGAATTCGCAAGCGCGAGGGTACGTGGTTCGGCGATTAAGGACGATATAAGGGATGCAAAACTCACCCTTAATATGAGTAGCAAAATACACGAACGCGAGACGGTTGATCGATCAAGCGCATGCGCGAAGTGTAGTTCAAACAAAATAAGTTGAAAACAAAACGCCCTAAACTTCCTAGCCTGTCCCTGTACACTTGTACACACTAGTGTCATACAAAACAATAGTATTCAATTGCAAACGGCACTGTTTATACAGACTGAAAGCTGTCAACTAACTTTGAATCTGTATAACAGTTCAAAAATTTGGTACAACAAAATAATAATATTAATCAGATTATTAAATATTAAAACTAATCAGCGAAGATGACTCGAAAAATCAATCAATTAACAAAAAAAGTAATTTAATATTACAACAACATATTCCAATTAATGTTTAGTTAGTTATTAAATCAAAAGTGTTTCAAATAATGATTACTAAAAAAATAATAAATTGAACAATTCAATAAATCAATGTGGTTAACTATCACCATTAAAGATTCAACAATTTAAGTTCAAATACTTATTTAAATTTAAACAATCAAATTTGGATCAACCAAATTATTAAGTAGTAACGAATAAATATTAAAAAAAAATGATTGGAGTTGATATATAATAAATCAACAATTATTGATCAACACAACAATATCAAATAAAAGAATTGAGAATCTTATCTGGTAAATTCCAAGATTGTGCGGTAGGTACGGGGCGAATAAGTACGGGGCGGACGCCACTGGACTTGCCGTGCGGTGATCTGACTGCTGGTCTCGGTCAACACGATACTCCACCACGTGAACTTTTTTTATTCCAAAGTATAAAATATTTCCAATAAGTAAAATATTTTCGGTATAGAAAATTATTCCCAACTTAAAAGCCTGCAAAGAACGATTAGATTAACCATATGAATTTTATGGTCTTATGACGTCATGAAGAACGTGCAAACTTTTCGAACTATGAGAAGTCCAACTACACAACAACGAAAATAATAAATTATTAAAATAAATACCTGATGGAATTGGCTTGGTTTATTTTTTGTTGAAAAGTAATTTGCGCTCGATTTTCCGGGTACTTTTCCCGAAGAAACAAACTGTCTCCTAGCAATGTCGTGGAACTTTCCCCAAATAACGGGTATGAAACAAATCTCCCAAATTGATGCAATATCACATAATACGATTTCCAATGAGATTTATTTTAATTTTATCGCACAACACCGAAGCACAAATTTACTAATCAATCTCTCAATTACAAATGAACGAGAATGTTCTTCTCGCAAAATCATTTGCCAAAAATCACCGCAAAACAAATAAGCGCTAGCAGACGACATGCTAACCGCCTACAACACTAACCACCTGTCCATCATAAATGTATAGGTAATTGCTTGCTGAGAAGAAATCGTACATTTTGAACGTAACAAGATTTATGTTAATGTAATATGTAAACGATAATGTAAACCAAGATGCAAGCAAAAGATATCAACTGTACTGTCACTGTCATAATCATTCAAATTTTATGTAGAAACAAATTTAATATAATCATGGACAAAAAGATACCGGAATTTCAAAAAAGTAGAATATTAATTGTACCTACTTTATTTTTATTTAAAATTTACTTTACCCATAGATAATTATATTTTCTTTTATTTTTAATTGCAAAAATTGTCATTAATAAATAATGTACCAATTTATTTTACACAGTCACATACTTTTTAATTGTAATTTCAAACGTAATTTATTTAAATGTTTTGTAGTGACGTCTGAAATAAAATATTTTTTTTTCGTTAATATGAATCGTTAATATGTGACATTTAATATGAGTAGGTATGAGTGATAGTGCTGACTAAAAATAAACATCGGCGACAGTTTGATTTTCATCAGTATTGATTTGCAAAATGAAGCAAATATTTGTAATCAATTAAAATTGGGCGTGGGGCATAAAGTTTGGGAACGTCTGCACCCGGGGGTAACTAGGTGCTAATACACAACCGGATGTAGTAATAAGGCCCTAGGAAACCCTGCGGGTAATAGGCGTATCAGTATTTCACAAGATTATATTAAGCAGATACCAGCGGACAATTCAACCACATTTGCATCTCTGTGTTCTCTGTTTCGTGCGAGGCCCAGACATACAAAATTAAATTTAAACGGTCAGTATAATCTTACAAAATCTAATCACCATAACTAGCTACTGGGGTGGCCGTTAGCTGTTGTACCGTCTTCATTCTAAACCAAAATCTTCATCATCTTCGTTAGGCATTCAATACGACGGAGAGATTCAATTCAGTTTCTGAATGTGGTTTTGACAACTCAAGTTCAAATCCAGTCAGATACGCATTCTAGTTTAACTTTAACTGCACAAGAATCTCTCATGTGGTGTACCATGAGTGATTTTACAACTGCTAACCGCTATACTCTATTTAAGAAATCTGATGTGGACCGCACCATCACCCGCCATATCTAAACTTATAAACATAAATGTATACTTACAATCCGGAATCCGGTGCCCGTTTAAAATGTACAAATATGCATCACCTGAATCAAAAGATTCATTCACAGGAAAACTCTTCTGTGTTGAAGCCATCCTCCGTTCAATTACTACATTTTAATATCTTACTTATGACTTATCTGGCGTTAATAAGCCAACGTGTCACCCGTCTCACCTGTCAATATTTTTTACGCAAAAACTAAAATCAACCGATCATGGATTACAAGATTTCAACATTTTATTTGATAAATTATTTATTTTTTAAATTTTACTACAGTTCTTTAATGCTACCAGATAAAGACGTAAGTTGCAAATAACTTTTCCTTTTATTCTTATTACAAATACATACTATATTTATCCAAATTTATATAATTTTTTGACAATTAATATTTTCAATCTTCAAAACATATCACTTCCGCTGAAGATATTTGTACCAAAATCTAATGAGCTCTTCCAATTTATATACAAATGTTAAATACCAAATATCAAATTTTTTTGGCAATTCATATTTGAGGTATCCGACCTACACCTAGTCCTTGACCACATTCATACACACATACACACACACACACATACAAACAGACATCATCGCGAAACTATCAAAACTGAGTTGTCATTTCGTGCTCATCCATTAAAAACTCACTACCCGACTTTTAGCATGATTCCAATACCTTCCTTTACAAGTATGGCCGAAGGTAAAAACCGGATAGACGAAAATTTTTATTTATTTAGGATCTCAATAGTGTAATAAAGGCACTGTATAAATTTCATCTTCATTTTATGGTCACCAACCTCCTTAAATAAATAATTATTTTCTGCGTTGCTGAGACAATATCGCGAAGCTCTGTTCATAACAACCAGTGATTGGTTCTACTGAATGCCGCGAATTCAACACTAAATAATGACTACCATCCTGTAATTTATCAATATCCTGTAACTAGTAATAGTAACGTTATACCCCGCAAGCACACACTGCAACCCTTAGCAGTAAATCTTACGCAATTAGGATTCGACTCTGTAATCATCGCATTCACTAACCACATAACTACTGTTGCTGTATTCACACATGTTGATTAAAGGGAATCCCACAGTTCAAGACGGCAATGGGCATTGGATGCCTTAATGATGTATACAGATATCGTTTGGCAGTTAGGGAGGTTATGTTGATCAGAAATTAGACTGTTTAGGCTTTAAGGCGGGCCACCTCCAATCAACAACCATCTCAGGGTTTGTAGGTGTACAGGGGGAAGTAGCAAGTAAGCCTCCACTTCTAAAAGAACATGGCCAGTCTGCTTTGTATAAATCTGAGACAAAAATATTACAACCGACAACCGGCGTATTGTGTGTTATTATTTAATTCAATTTTCTTTTACATAGAAGTGTACTACGTCTCATAGAGGTGGAGCTTATATTAGTTCAGGAGTCTCGGTCGTATTTGAGGGTCATGATTTGACTTTCGTATAATCAAAATTATGGTAAATATTGCGATAATTGTACTAACTTTGTAATAATTTGGTAGAAAATTCATCACACTATGCTTCTCTAATGACAGTTTTCCAAAAATTTTAAGCAAGCATAGAGAAAACTTTTATCTATCGACTGATATATTAGTATTATAATAAGAATAGTAACAAGCAATTTTCGGTGTTTAGAGTACTAGCAGTGAACCGCCTTAAGGGCGTGTTTAAAAGAGTGAAAAAACCGTAACACGAAGTTTGTTATAGTAATGTTGTAATCCCACAATAGTCAAATTTTATTATACGCCGTCATAATTTGATTTTTTTTTGTAATTACTAGTGCCACATCAGTGACACTTTAAAATATTTAAATGGCTTATTTTGCACGAGCTTTCGGCATTAATTTCGGATAAACGATGTAACCTACAATGAAAATTATGTTACACAATGAAAATATATACATTCCTAATTGCCTTATTCTCAAAATTATGTTTATTTCGCCTAAAATTCATTGCAGTTTGATGAATTTTGCTCCCTCTTCTTTCATTTCTATTGCAAATTATATTTATTTTCAGGTATTCTTATTTAGCATAAGGCAATCTAAACAATCTAATAATTCTATTAATATATTTATATTGCTTGTTTCTATTTGCAGAAATTTATGCATACGGTTTCGAGCGCGACCTTAAGACGATCATGGACAAAAAGACAAAAACATGGATTTCGCGCGCCACTTCACAGCGTTTATTGTTTTGTTAAATATAATAATCTTAAGATATTGTTGAAGATAAAAGTACCTACAAAATGGTCGATGCTGAGTTTTAAAATCGAAATATGTTAATTCTAATTTAGAAAATTTTTGTTATTTTTTGAACACAAATATCATCAATTTTAAAACGAATTAAAAAAATTAGATCGGTTATTTCGCAGATCCAGGCTTTGTTGACAACATATTAAAATTTGAAGATAATTCACTTATAAATGAAAGCTGTACAGTGGCGCGCGAAAATCCACTTTTTTACAAATATTGTATTTTTTTGACAAATATGAGTGCTAAAATTATTTTTCTCCCCAAATTGGTAGAGGATCACCTTAAAGTTCATCCATCCTTTTGTGGACCTGAAAATTGTGTGTGGTTCAGATTTCGGCCGCACGTTTTTGAAAGCCCAATATAGTTACAGGAATATCAATTTAAACCCAGTGTTCATTGAAGCCTTGCTTGTACTGTCTATCCCATCCGATATATTTCTAAGACCTTCTCATCCCGAAAATTATTCCTGGACTAACCAGTAATTATATTAGCGGTTCGAAAACATTTGTTAATCACAAGCATAAAGAATCAACAGCCATTTATGAAGGAACAGTATAAATTTATGCAAAATAACATAAGTACACACAAATGCAAATTTCTGATAAACTGGAAACACGACAAATTATTTTTGTTGACACTGTTGAATTGAATAATAATGAGAATAATAATTAGGGTAGTTATGCTGTGTTAATATTGTACATATTTGCTTTTTGCTAAATCTCAAATACACTGTCTATTCAACCAATCAAAATGCTTCATTTTACCGAAAATATTAATTTCAAATATACATATTTTTTAATAAAACTACTACTACCTCCTAAAATCCAGCATAAAATGTACTAACGTAGCGAGTGTTTTGTGGCCAGTACAAGAATGCTAAAATTTCATTTCAACAAGGATTTAATAGAGAAAGAATGGATCTACAGATGTGCTTTAAAAAAATTTTGATTAAAAAATTGTATATGATTATTAAAATCTTGAAGAATTCAAAAAAAGTCCAATTTATGCAAACTTTACACGGTTATATTTCATGATTTTATAAAGGAACATCTGTAGACCCATTCTTTCTCTATAAAATGTTTAAAAAAACATTATCCTGAAGTCAATAATAAACTGACAGTTTACTCGCAACGAAAACACTTTTACAGTATTTGTCAACTTCAAAATGACATTGCATTGCTAGGATGCGGCAAAGTACGAGTTTCGGGCTGGTTTCTGGCAGCCGTAGCAGCGGGTAAAAGAGTGGAATAGAAAAACAATAAAATCGAGAGTATTCTAGGAATTTAATCGCACTCGGATGCTTCAAGTTGACCACTTGATCGTCATAAATAAAGTACTGGTTGTCGCTTTGAATTTCAAAGATTTTAACCGCTTTAAATACAAACTGTCTCAAAAAAATGTGCTCACACTTCGAATGACGAGAAAAATATTATTTATTAGCATAAATTGAAATTAAATACATTAGAATACAGAAGACAAATGTACTTGAAGAATCATGTTCGTAAATGTTCAAATTGATGACCATTATTGTTCAGACAACGCTGATAACGCGCACTAAGAGATTCGCAAACATCACGAAAGTTAAAGTGTGAGTACATTTTTTGTGATACCCTATATATCATATTTTAGAATTCTTTCGTGCTTTTGAAGCCTGAAAAAAGAAATTAACTACTTTGAAGCTATAAAATGATTTAGAAATTCGCCTTTCCCAAGACTCATTGAAAATTAGTTTATTCACAATCGGTTGGTAATATGTGCGTTTCCAACCTTCTAAACAGTTGGGAAGCGAGTCATTGTTTACTTTACTTCGGGAAGTTTTTTCCGGCTAGCTAGGAAGTGAGCGTTTTCCAGCTAGGTAAACGTCACTTTTCAACCAATAAAATAAGCTTTTTTTGCAGCTTCTCGCAGTTCTAAAGGAATATTTTCGTCTTCACCATCTTCACAATCAGACAACATGATAATTAATATGCTCGATCTCGATAAAAAGCAGCAAGAAACTAATTATTGACAGAATCAATAAACATTTTTTCAAGTTACCTGGCAACCCTAGCAACTTTTTCATAGATCTCTATGTTGAAGTATCAAAACAAATTATAATAAAACTGTCATAAAATATGAATAAAATGAATATTTAAAACGGGCATATCAATAACCAATTGGATTGTGAATAAAATAGTATACATACCTCGCGGAAAGGCTCATTCCAGCCTCGCGTTCATAGATGACTTCGGTGCAAGCACCTCAGTCATCTAATGAAACGCTCGGCTGTAATGAACCATTTCCCCGCTCGGTATGTAATATACTATTGATTTCTTTTTCTCAGGATTCAGAAGAAGGAATCCTTAAGCCGAGGGGCAGGATTGTTGGAGCTCATGCGGGCATGTACATCTGAAAACACTCGAATATTCAGTATAATCCAGTCATTAGCATTTTAATAAAACAGTAGTTCGTGACCATGTACCAGCAGGTGCTAAACTCATATACGCGGAGAATTATAATGTAATCATGTTATCCCCCGGTGCGCAAACACTCGCGCCGCGCACACATCTTAATTTATCACCGTTTAGTTAATAGCTCTTTTAATACGTAATGAGTTGCTTTACTTGATACTTGAAGCTTGACGCATGGAGGGGGGGGGGTGATCTGACACGCCACACTGACACTAACACTACGGCCTCTGTGCGCCGTGTTGTGTACATGCATAATGCGGGGAGGATGGAATTAATCTTGATTCTCTGGTTATGTTGTCGCTCTTGTACTTGCCACTGTAGACATGGGCATTTTTAAGATGGCCCATGGCAGAAATCAGGCAAAAATTTTGATTCCGCATGCTATTCTATAGGGTTTATTGTTTTGTTAAACATAAAAATAACAAATAGTTTATGTTCGATTTCGAAAGGAAAAAATAATTTTGGCACCCTTATTAGTAAAAAAGTGTAATATTTGTATTTGCGCGCCACTGTACAGTTTTTATTTATAAGTGAATTATCTTCAAATTTTAATATGTTGTCAACAAAGCTTGGATCTCCGAAATAAACGATCGAATTTTTGAAATTCGTATTGAAACAGAAGATATTTGTGTTAAAAAATAATATAAAATTGTCAAAATTCAAATTACCATATTTCGATTTTAAAGCAAAATTTTAAAATTCTGCTGCGACTATTTTGTAGATTTTTATCTTCAACAATATCTATAGATTATTATATTTAACAAAACAGTAAACGTTGTGGAGTGGCGAACGAAATCCATGTTTTTGGTTGTTTTCTGGCGCGGTAGAGGATCGTCTTGGGTAATTCATAAAATCTAATTGTTCTTTTAATCAAAAATGTATTATACCATTTAAAATTATTCAAAGCATATTTATGTTTATAATACATTCAGATAATTATTATTTATATCTCTACATTTTCACAACACAAGTAAATAATCAAAATATCAAAAATATTACTATCGCATAGGCATATAAAATGGAGCTCTAAAGCTAAAATTTTTAGGGAAAGTCACATTTTATCTACTAAGGTACCAAGTAGATCTGTAACACTGTTGAGCTGTTCACATAATCGAAATTGACCGTATTCACTCTATAGACCTCATGTCTCATGTGGTCTTGTATTAAATGTTGACTCACATATTTTTGACCTTGCTGTATATGTTTTTAAAAACAAAAACATCTTTATTACAAACAACAAAGTTCATAACTTTAATACGAGACAAAAAGTCAGTTTAGAATGCCTCATGTGAGACTCGACATAAGCAGGAAATCTACTAGTATCTTAGGTTTAAAGATCTTCATCTTCAATAAGCTGCCTACAGAAAGGATTCCGGCACACTTCCCGTCTTTAAAAATAATTTAACAATAACTTATTTTATTAACTACATAAATTTTTAAATGTAGTACCATAAGTGTTTTTTATATAATCTAATTTGTACCTGACGTTTCCATATTGTATTTACAATCATTCAGAAATAAATTAATAATAATAATAACAACCGAGTATGTAATTCTGTGTACAAAAATTGTTGTGTTTTCATAAAAAATTTAAAGCAGCAACAATATTTTGTTAAGTAGGTATTGATCCTTGTGGAAGAATGCAGGGTAAGTACATTGTCTCTGGGCTATTAATACAAAATTAATCAATTTAAACAGTAACAATATCCATTATTCAAAACATCA
The DNA here is from genome assembly GCA_947534325.1 of Agonum fuliginosum. Lineage (NCBI taxonomy): Eukaryota > Metazoa > Arthropoda > Insecta > Coleoptera > Carabidae > Agonum > Agonum fuliginosum. Next base: position 900,587 of record OX384029.1, read on the forward strand.
TCAAAGGAAGGAGTAAACAAAGACAAGTGAAGACACATCAAAAACCGTTCGTATCGTAAAGAGGCCAAATTAGCGCGGGAGAGACGTTCGCCTTCGCTTCCGGCCAAACGATTCCGAGCACCGGCAATTCCCGAAATCGAATCCGCCAAACGTTCCTTCATGAATAAACTAACAATAATAATCATTTATGTGGCCTCTTCCGGCAAAGCGATCTCATTGCTTTGCTTCGAACGAGGCATTGTGACGACGCCAGGACCGTACGCAGATTATTTTATAACAAGGATTCAGTTTACAAGAACCAAGAAGGATGAATTTAGGACTACTTTAAAATTATAAGGAATTTATGTCATGTCTGCTTAATTTCATGAAAAAAAAACAATGGACAATAGTTATTTATATTACAAGTGGAATAAGAGCATTATTACAGCAGTTGAATGTGAAGTATTGCACGACGAGGTCGTAGATCGAGACATGAGTGCTGCAATATGCTTTAGCCTACATGTGATAGAGTAAAATTCAAATAGCTAGAACCCTGGGCTGCGCGAGAAGGCAGAGCTTGTCATGTACTGTCCGTTTTACAAAAGCGGAGCTAGCGAGTATATGCTGCGCTGCACTTCACTTAATTTTCAAACAAAACTAAAATATAACTCAATCAATTACAAAATTCACAGGGTTACACGAAGCAAAACACTACGAATCTCAACATGAGAATAACAGATATTGAAGCTAATGTTTAGTAGAACAGACAGTAGCGTAGTTTATCATCTATGCTTCTCTCTCTAAGACGAGAATTCGTACTTCGCGCAGGGTTCTAGCTATTTGAATTTTACTCTATACAAAATTTTATCCACGACTGCTCAAAATTAATTTAAAAAATTGATACTTTTGTTTGAACGTCAGATTTAAGATTTAAAAAATTATATACCTATTTTGACAATTCATAAAAATCAGTTTATGCAGTACATACAGCAACATAGTACATACAGTTTGTTGGAAAGCAGGACATCCTGTCAGTTTTATTTACAAACAAATTCTTAATTTGTAGGTAAGTAGGTAGTAGATAGTATTTGTTCTCCCCGGTTTTTACCTTAATAATGATCATCTTTTAAATGGTCGAAACCGGTCGGTAAATTTTTATTTTATTAAAGAACAGTGCGATTAAGACATAAGGATATTTTATTTATCCATTCCTTTCATCCTCAATAATGATAATCTTTTCACCCTAGGTGTATAACGGTATAAATGATTTATTACTCACCCTCGTGCGTCCTCTGGATGGGTAGTTCCCTCCGTCGCCCGGGTAACCCCCGCGCTGAGGGAACTGCAACAACAACAAACAAACACATATCAACACCAGAAACATTCACTACGCTTTATTTATATGTAGTTAGTATTTTATTTCTTTATTTAGATCATCTTATGTGGGGTGTAGTGATGTAGGTGTCTTGGAATTTTATTACAAATCTTATTTTTTTTAAGTGGTATTTATTTATATATTATCAGTGTTGTAATAGATAACAATATTTTTTATCTGGATAAAAATAAAGATAACTTACTTTTTATTTGCCTAGATAAGATAATAGATAATTATTAAAGAAATTATCTAGATAATTATTAGATAATTTATAGATAATACAACAAAATATAAATAAGCTGGCGAGCCAGCAGCGTTGCAAATTGTATATAAACTTTCTAACCATTTATTCTCTTCAGTAATATTTTTTTAAACAGTTCTAGAAAATTGATCTGATTTATAATTAATATTTATTTTAAGAAAATTCTATATTTCTTTGATTATAAAATTGTCTGCATGAGCTAGCTAATTAAATACAAAATTAATTATTTCTAAATTAAATAGCATTATGTGCATTGTTCAGGAAACAATAGACTTAATACAGTAATTCTCCTAAAGTAATTTATACTATCATTTCAATGCTTCATTTAATTTCAAATCTCAACATAAAATTATAATTAATTATAATTAATATTATACCAAAAATTATGAAAATGCCTTAGTAGCTAAACTTATAGTCAAAATTCTAGTATTTGAAACAATAACTGCTGACAGGTCATTTGATTCAAGTTCGAATTAAGTCAGATATATAGGTTGGTACTTCAGTTTAAGGGAGGTCACTACCGGCGTAAAAATGATGAAAAGTATGGTTAGTTTTTTCCTTAAAATTGAAGTAAAAATTCAGATTTTTAGAATAACAAATACATTTTTGAATAGATGAAAATTGTCTCCAAATGCGTTTAATGCCACATTTTTCATTTTTGTACTGTATTTTTTTATATTCATGATTAAACATGGCCAATTTTAGCTATTTTATAGGTATTTTATCACATATTTAAAACAAAAAATTTAAAAAAGTGGCATTAGACGCACTTGAGGACAATTTCTAGCTATTTAAAAATATCCGAATATTGAAGCCAGTGTCAATGGAAAAGCTGAATATCGTTTTTCGTCATTTTGACGACTTGTATTTGCAATTTGCAATTTAATTTTCTGAATTCAAGAACGTTTGCAGACACCAGGGTTGTTCACGTAGTCTACGCAACGTAGATTACGTGTAATTTTACGCGTAGACAAACACGTAATCTACGCATGCAGTATTTGTGTCAACAATAAAATAGTGTAGACAATGTAGACAAAGAACAAATCTCACCAAAAATGAATAAAATTATAGGTTAGATGTTCTGAAAATTGAATTATTTACATACTTTACGCAAAGTCTACATTGTCTACATTTTACATAGTTTACGCAAACTTTACGTGTAGACGTAGAAAATAATACTTTACGCGTAGATGAACAACCCTGGCAAACACCCCTCCCCCCCTATGGGGTCGTGACTGCAAACTCTTCTCGTGCGATATAGGCATCACATCCACTCTTGTTGTACAATATACTACCAATGTCTTACAGTATAACTTGTGATAGATAGCATAGTTTACCTAAATGTAGGTACTCTTTAATTAAATGTTCTCATATTGGTGTTTTATGCACACATTACGTATAAAAACGAAGTCTATTAAGTGAAGAAATGAGAACCATGTATGAGAAGTTTAGATAGAAAGTCTTTAAGAAGAGAGGATGCACAAGTGGGTCAAACGAATGAATAGGACAGGAGCAAAATAAACGAGAGTACAAAAAGCTTTCCTCCATCAAGCCTGCCTTGCCTTACATCCATTTCGCTGATGTATTTGTTGCTACAAGATTATCCAAGCTTTCACTTGTGCAATCGGAAATTAACTTCTAAATATTCTAGTCAGTATTATATAGATTAAGGTTGTTGCCTACCGATACTAGCGACATCGGACGTAGATTTCATGAAGCGTAACTTATTTCGGAGAGGGTACAAAAAGTAAACAAATTTGGCATACCGTACCACAGAGGCACATGTATGTATTATAGTATTAGTGAGGAAATAAGTTTTTTGTTTGAAATGCCTGGTAAATAGAAATATAGTTGCCTTTTTGATACTTCATAACCTCAATTGACTTTAAAATTAAATATCATAGTGTTGTGAATGTTCGATTGTCGATTCGGACGGTCAGTGATTGGAAAATTCGGGAATAATCATATACCGCTATGAATTGGAACACATAATAATTTTAGGGATAAATAATTATCTCACGGATTGAAAATTAATATCGCACAATGATGTTTAAATAAATTAAAGTGTTTTGACAGAACGCGAGAACACATGGCAGATGTAAATGAAATTTGTGTTCTAGAAAATGGAATTGCAAATTTCATTTGGTGTTGTTTATTGTCATTTTCATATTCATGTGGCTTTGATGACCAAATCAAGCCTTTAAATACTACAGATAATAGTGTAGAAAGAGTAAAACATATTTCATTATTCACAGAAATGAGACGAATTGTAATTTTACAAGAAATGAACTAAAACCAATAGTCCGGGAGCTGGCGTCAAATTTTCATGGGTGATTGCAGCAAAACTTTTCTTATATGTAGGTGGTATATTTTGTTGATTTAACCACTTAAACATGTGTTAGCTGGCACGACCATGTGGCCTGCAGAAACTTTAAAAAAATAACAGATTTTCAAGTGAAACCAGCGATGCTAAAATTTTGTATAATGATAATTTACCAATTATATTTAACAAAAAATAAGCTTTATATGGCAGGTAGACAATCTTGTTAGCTGTCCAGGTGAACAGTGACAGTGATAGTGTCAAAATAGTGACACATCGTTCTCATTTTATGAAAACAGTAGAAGATATAAACGATGTGTCACTATTTTGACACTGTCACTGTCACTGCTCACCTGCACAGCTAACAAGGTTATCCACCTGCCCTGTTCAGTTAACATATTTTTTTTGTTAAATATAATTGGTAAATTATTATTATACAAAATTTTAGCTTTGCTGGTTCACTTAAAACTCGTTTATTTTTTGCAAGTTACACAGCCTTTTAAAATCTTGAGCCACGCTTTCGGACCGGCTAACACTACTTATACATACATATATTTTTATGTTAATAGTTTTAGGTTATGTTTTTAATGCAATTAAATTTATAGTCGTAGAGAAAGTATAGTCTGCAACACGTTTGGAATGGCTATTCCGCTCTCGTGGAACCTTCGAGCATATACTGACTAGAGGCCGCCTTACAGCGTTTGTTGTGATCGGAAGATATGCGGTAGGGGAGATTTGCGGTGTCGGAAGCCGTGAAGTATTGAGGGATGCGTAATTTCTTAGTATTATTCCACAAAGTAAAATAATACTCACAAAAACTCATAAAACTTGTCACAAAGTAAACGCAGAACTTAGGGTTATAGTAAAATGACATGTGTGACAAGAAGTAACAAAGAATAACAGCAAAACGCTGCCCGCAATACACCATGACTTCCAGCCCCGCAAGTCCCCCCTCCTGCATATCTTCCGATCACAACAAGCTATGCATTGGTATAGGGCATTACTTCTCTAGTCAGTATATGCTCGAAGCGTGGAACCGTGAAACTCGCCTACGGCTCGTCTCACAAACTTTCCGCTCGAGCTGAATATGCTTCAATCCACACTTGTTGCAGAATATACTATTCTTGATTGCAGTGCCATCATTTAATTAAAACAAATCAATCTATAACTGCTAGGTAGCATAATATTTTAACCAGATATGTGCCATAAATTTTTGCATTCTGGGGTAATTTTGAAATTGATTGCTAGTTTAGTTCGTTGATAAATTGCATTGCTGTATATAATGTTCTATGGAACTTCGCTACGATAAATTATACTTACTCAAAAGTAAATATAATTTATTGAACTATTTCATTAAATAGAAATGCTCAACATTCTATATTCAATATTGGTAAACTAGTTGACTCATTATATTTTTTTTTTGTGGTTTGAATCCAGACGGTACACATTACAGTTTTACTGCACAAAATTATTCCTGGCAGTGTAATTCTCCACTCCGCTAACAACCATCAATGAATCGACTACTGGTAACCGCACACGGTAAAATATATATTTACACCGTTGACTCTATCTAGAGTTACCAGACGTCCTCTTTTCCCCGGACATGTCTTCTTTATACTTCCTTGTACGGAGTAAAAAGGAAGTATTGTAATCGCGAAAAATTTCGGTTCTCAGATTTTGACGAAAATATCCGTTTTGACTTTTCCTGAATCCATTATGACTAGTTTCGTAGTGACGGCTGTACGTAGGTACGGACGTACAACAGACGTATGTGTGTCGCATAACTCAAATACGGTTAGACATAGAAAGTTGAAATTTTGTATTTAGGACTGTTATAACATCTAGTTGTGCACCTCCTATTTTTGGTTACCATCATCTGTGCCAAAGGGTCACTATTTGGTATTTTTCGCCTTAATCAAAAACGGTATGTCATAGAAAGTTGAAATTATGTATTTGAGACTCATGTTGCATCTAGTTGTTCACCTCATATTTTTGGTTGCGATCGTCCGTGCCAAAAGGGCACTTTACTCTAGGTATTTTTTGGTATTTTCCGCATAATAACATAAATTATTCTACATTTTAGTTATTAAGAAATGTATGAACAGTTTAATAGGCGTAGAACAAGTAGATGTCCGCGTCCGGTATCTTTTTTTCATTTTTAATACAATTATTGACCTCTTATTAGAAATTCTGATCCTTAAATTGATAATTTTTCGATATTTGCCGTAATACTAAAATAAACAAAATTATTTATGCCTTTAGTGCCTTAGTGGGATTCGAACCCAAGATCTCGCTAGCAGATCGGACCACCATGAATAATTTCGGTACATTAGTCCGGTTGACTATCTTGACTTCGTGGCGACTGCTGCAATAGTTAATTTTTTAAGTAGGTATGTTATTTAACTTTCGATTTACTTCAGTATACTTTTCCTAAAAGCGGCTTTTTAGAATTTTAGTAAAAATTTAACCACGTATCTCTCAGTTCTCCACAGATAGCGCAAGTAGTTTCTTGATGTTTCTACGTGCGTCTTACCTTCGACTAGGTATCATCTAACCCAAAGTCGGTTTGGCATCAGAAACTGAGTTGAGTTGTACCGTTGAGGTCTAAAAGGTCGAAATAGCTGTCTACAACTGTGCTCTACCTGTTGGATTTCTGAGATGAACTGTAAAATACGTTACTATATTATTTAACTTTGATAGTATTTTTTAAAAATGTGTTTTGAATTTGGTTTATTATTATTATGATTGTATTTTCTTTAAGATTTTTGTTTATTAAAATTCTGTTAAAATTGCTCGCCACGCCCCTTTCTAAGAAAATTTTGCCTGCGGCGCTGTATGCCTCGCTTCGCTCGGCGTCTTCTTTTCGAGATAAACAAATATGGTAACCCTAACTCTATCATTATGTGCCTGCCGCATTAAGGGTTGGGTAATAGGCGTGATAGATAAATGTATGTTAGTTGTTTTTGATAAGAATTAAACAAACTTAAATTCAATCTTGAAGCTATTTATAAAACAAACTTTACAACGAAAACCTTCAAATCTCATGACGGTCCCAATGAATGAAAGAATTAGCGACTATAACACAATTAGTGTCCCAGTGGAACGTCACATATCCAAATCCAATTGCCACATACGAACAACGAGCGCCGGAACTCGGAATTATGACGTTTCCCCCTGCAGTTAAAACCGCGTTAGACAAAAGCGAATCGCAAATGCGGTCAGATTCAAAACTCGGAACACGACGCTGGCAACGGCGTCGCACTGCATTCGTGCAGCGGTTCTCAAACGGTGGATACCTACTTTACATGCTCGATTTTGTAAGTGTAAATTGTCGCTTAGGGTACGGGTATAAGATGGCACATCAATTGTTAATAATACGAGGAATATCAAGAAAAAAGGTTACAAGTGCTCTGAAGGGTGCAAGGAATTTTTTGTTTTTAAAGGTTGGTACACTTGCGTGGAGGGGGGTCCGTAACGGTCAAACCGAGCCTTGGTCCAATTCAGTCCGTTGAGAAATGTCGTCACAGGAGGAGCTTTCGTCAACCTCCGCAGAAGCCGTTCGTTCTACTTACTTCGGTCACCAGGTTTCTCACTTTGCGTCAAGAGTCCGCGGCCATACGTGGAAAGAAGTTAAAACAAAGATTCAACTTTATTTACGTGTTATATTACATCGTATTTTTGATCAATTATGATCTTGATGCTGTGAAAAACATTTTCGTGGTCTAATTCTTATCATAATTTGACTGGGAAAGAAATAAATCCGCCTTTTGTACTGCTGTTTATATTAAATTCATAATTCACGAGCTAAAATTGCAATATTGTGTTCGAAAATGTTCAAAAATTACTGAAATTTCTACACTATTACGTTAAACATTATAAAAGACTAATGGTTGTTTCTTTCTTATGACGAAAGTATAGGTACTGTGTACTCTTGGGTGGCCATTTTATACCAGTAGGTAAATAAAATTCTAGAATATTCATACACAGGAAAATGCATGCAGAAGAAAATTAAAATCTAGAAAATTTATGCCTGCATGAAGCTCTGTTCGCACGAGGATTCTACCAATATTCTGAATACTGGAAAAGAAGATGTTTTCTTCTTTCTAGTGATACTTACATGGTTCTGATAGAATTAATAAACTATAAATTCTTCTTTCCAAGACTCATTGAAGATTCAATTTAGCCGCACCGCAATTTAACAGGTCATTCTCACTAGAAAGAAGAAACTTCTTCTTTTCCAGGATTCAGAATCTTGGTTGAATCTTTAAGGAATAATCATGCGAACAGGGCTTTAAAAGATTCATTCGCAGGCAAATGCAAATCTAGAATTTTTGATTCGGCATTAATGTAAACATAGGAAGATGCAAACACAGGAAGATGCAAATCTAGAAAAATTGTTCGTCTCTTCAAAAAACACGTATTAGATCACACAGAATTAAATGAACAACTCAATACTCGGTTTTGACTAAAGCTTTTCTACATTTGAATTATTCTGTGTTTGCAATTACGCCAAATCTAAAATTCTAGATTTGAATTTTCCTGTGAATAAATTTTGATCAAAAAATAAAATTCTAGAATATTCATAAACAGGAAAATACATACATAAGATTCAAATATAGAAAATTTATACGTTAGAAAATACCTGCATTAAAGCATTCATTCACAGAAAAATTCAAATCTAGAATTATAGATTTAGCACAGATGCAAACGCAAGAAAATTTAAATCTCAAAAAGTTAAGAATGATATTGGGTTGTCCATTTAGTTCAGTTAAACCTAATTTGTGTATCTCTCTTGTATTACACAGACAAACTAGTTTCCGAAATTTGCATCTTCCTATGTTTGCATTTATGTCAAATCTAAAATTCTAGATTTACGTTTTCCTGCGAAGAATCTCTTAGCGCAGATATTTTATTGCGAATGCATTTTTTAGAATTTTATTTTCTGGTATTAAACCCATTCCGGATTTTTGTGCATTTCAATATTTACTGACAAAATTTGTATTTGTATTGTCATTTAATAATATGTGACTTGCTACAAAATCGCCAATGTTCAAAGATGTGAAGAAATTATAATCGATTCCATTGTGTATGAAACCACTGTTGACAAGCACTGTTCCTGTGTGAACATAGGGCACAGTGTTACCAACATAACGCTCACATAAGACGGAAGTTTAAAACTGACTGGTGACCAGCACCACACATTCGCGAGTGTTTAAACTAATTGTAAATTTGTAATTGAATTTTGCCATGTTAGCGTCCAATCAAAGTTATGTTTCGGAGAGACCTTTATTATATTAATTATTCTAGTTAGTGGCACAGCAGGCTCTGAGTGCATGCCATGCGATTCGTTGATGTTTCAATTGTTTTACCTGACGCGAAATCTACCTTAAAATTACTATAAAAATATAGATATAGTTTTAAATTTTTTAATAGAATAGTGTCCACCATTATCTTATACCCTGTTCACACGAGTAAAGTTTTTATTAACAAGTAAAACAAGTGCTAGGAGCTGTCATAAAAAACTTTCAATACCGTGGTAGAAACTCATTATTTCTTTAATAGATATTTATACACCAAGTGACATACATGAATGTTTATTTAAGAGAATAAAGTTTAGTGGGATAATTTCTTTGAGTGAATAAACATTCGTATCTCACGTGGTTTATACATTATTTTATTCAATTTTGATCAAATTATTTCAAATATAATATACGAGTATTAAAGCTAGTGATCTTAAATATATTTAATAAAAATAATTAAATTTCCCGTATGAACGGTATTGACAGTTTTTTTATGCCGGCTCTAGCACTTGTTTTACTTTCAAGAAACTTTTTAGTAAAAACTTTCCTCGTGTGAACAGGGCATTAAAATAAACAACAATGACTATATAAACGGATAGCTGACTCATCCGCCATATTGGAACCCACAGCTTTTTGATACATCACACAACTGATTTGTACAATCGCCTTTTAAGATATTTTAATATAAATGACGGGTTGTTCTACATCTAATTGTTAAAACCACTTCAGAAATGAATTTATTTCTTAAGTTATCATTTTCAATTATTATTAACTATAAAATTTAATGAAACTACCCATACAACACATCGTATTAACGTCTGTAACGTCTTTCTTATAGACGTCATAAGGAGACTAGTATTGGTCGAATTTTAGACGTCTTATGCGGTAGTCTTTAAGTCGTCATTATGTTGTCCAGTTTTAAATCTCACGCTTACAAGATATAGGAGTCCTATATTGTCTCAAAATTCATCTTGGTTATGACATACAGGAATCCTATATTAATCAAAATTCAGTCGTATATTGGTCATAATTTTATTAAAAAGAACATCATTTGGCTGTCGAAAAAGTATTAAATAGACGTAATTTGCATGGAAGAAAATAACATCTTTTAAACATCCAGAATAGAGGACATAAGACACGTATGTGACGTCTTTGTGATTACATTTGGATCAGACGTTTTAAAGACATGGACATTATAAAGACATCTTAACGTATTTGTGTTGTATTTTCGTAATTTGATAGTTTTCTAAATGTTGACTGTAGTTTAATATTTGTAGGTAATGATATTTAGGTTCCCTGCAGATCCAGAAAAAAGAAAACAATAATTAATAAACTGTAGGTGACAGAACTGGAATCCAATCTAAAATGATAGCTTGTGTACCGTGAGTTTCTTATTTATTTACATTCTAAGTGGTATTACTAATCAACAAAGTCTTGAAGAATTAGTCATTAGCATCAAATTATTTCACAGTATTAAAACTACGTTGGGCTCCAAGATGGCGGATAGGTCTGCTTTCCGATTGATATAATACTATAATCATAGTCATAGCGTCATAGCCATTTATAGGTCATTTCTTTTGATGATGTACCTCCTCGTGCTTCTACTGTATCTGCATATTAGAAGGAACAGAAAATTGTCAATATCTCCAAGTTGAAAGTTTAATATTCTTCTGTTTCGTGTTTGCTAGTAAAGACGTAGATTTCGATGTACAAACAAGAATAGAAGAGTAGTGAATTCATAGAAAACAACAGAAGTACAAAACAGTGTCGTATCGTCTCCACGCGAGTTTACTTTGGCATCTAGTGACCCGAGAAACCCAGCCATCCGCAGTTCAGCACGGTCTCGATATTGTCTTCATCAACACAAAGACACTTCAGTCTTACTTGCAAACAGAGCGATGTGTAGAGCGACTTATTTTCCCAAAAGTGTACATACATCGACGGATTGAGGAAAGGGAATTAAAATCTTCAACGTGTTTACATGCAAAGTTAAATAATGCAGTTCTTTACAATGGAACAAATTGTTAAAAAAAATAATTAAGGTGCACGTCTACCCTAAAATTTTCAGCGTTACAGAGGTGTACGCCTTCCACGTTTACTTTAATTATAATTGAAATATATGATGCTTTTACATATATGAGTGTATTAACAAAGATGTCTTAATGCTTCTATATTTTTATTTTTTGTCTTAGGCCTAGGCATTTGAAGTAAAAATTTAAAAATGACGTTTTTGCGGTTTTTTGTCATTATTTGATATGATTTTTTTCGGTCACTACAATAACAAAATTTAAAAAGCAAGAAGCATGCAGCTAAGCTTCCTTTTTCGAATAATTTTACAGCGTTACAAAGGTGTTACGTTTACTTTAGTTACGTATAATTGAAATATATTATGATGCTTTTACATATTAGTGCATTAACAAAGGATGTCTTAATGCCTTTAGTTTTTTATTTTTTGTCCTTGGCCTAGGAATTTGAAGTAAAAAATATTTAAAAATGACGTTTTTGTGATTATTTGATATTATTATTTTCATTATCAATGGAAAGAAAAATTTAAAAAGCATTTTTGTTTTACCTACTTAAATTTTTAAAAAAATGCAGAATTTATTATGGAAATACTGGAGTCATGTTTATAGTATTTTTCAACTTCAAAATGACATTGCATAGCTAGGATGCAGAAAAGTACGAATTTCTGGCAAATTATGATAGAATTGGATCACGAAATTACATTTTTCACAAGATCAAGACGAATCAAAATTTATCAAAAATACGATTTAATATTACACGCGTATATATTTAAATCGTTGTTTAGTGACATTTTCCACGTGAAACCCTCATGTATTATGAACCATTTGCCGTCTCTTTTATATAGTGAACAACATATTGATCGACTATGAATCATATGTACGGTATACAGCTCTATTCGTACGGGGATTTGAAGATTCTACGGAGATTCCGAATCCTGGAAAAGAAGTTTTCTGCTTTCTAGAGTTAAGTATGTTCATTAGAAGCAATAAATATATTATAAATGCTTCTTTTCCAAGACTCATTGAAGATGCAATTTAGCGACACCGCAATTTTACAGGTAATTCTCACTAGAAATAAAAACTTCTTTTCCAGGATTCAAAATCTTGGTAGAATCTTCAACGAAACACCGTGCGAACAGGGCTTAAGACTTGTATGACTTTTTTTATTAAATATTTTTAAAGAAGAGATCAGAACTAGAGACACGATATATTTTTATAAGCGTATTAGTTTTTTATGTTATTTGTGCAATATTATTTTTATTAATTAAAAATATATTTTATAAGTATCTTTCAACACATTTGCGTTTATTATTAATAACATATTTATTTGTAATTAAAATGAAATTAATTAAAATTTTAATAAGTTCCTATCTACATGTAAACAAACATTTATATAATGAAATTTAAATTCTGGCAGCATACAGATAAAATGTAATATTTACTTGAAAAACATACACAATCTATGTACAAATATTGAACGTACTGGACGTAATAAACTATGTAATCATGAACAAATAATGGTAAGCATGAAATGAGTAAGATGCAAAAATGAACTAGCTTAATGATCAAAAGCGAATATATACAGTTGATTTTATGTCATGCTTGACAACCCATTTTCCCTGGACCCTTTAAAGTGTTGTGTAAAAATTAATTCTTATCTCTATAATTATTGTACCTGTCACTTATTCTATGGTTAACATGCTATACATTATGAAAAATTATTCAATATATTATAATATTAAATAAATGTATTGGTAGAGATGCAATTAAAACGTTAAACTTTTTATTTTGATGTTGACAAGATTATAAATTCGGAAATCTATTTCAATCTTCAAACAATAAAATAAATTTAGATGAATTTTTGTTGAATTAATATTACATACATAAATACTATTTTTGTTTTAATGCTTTCATTCATGGAGATAAAATAATAATATCTATTGATCATTATAATTCAGTAACTATCAATTTTATGAGGTTCAAAAGAGCTTTTAAAATGACATTATTATCAATATAGCGTTCCATTTGGAAAAATATTATTTTATGAAATTGCTCGATTATTTGATGTTCAATTGTTTCATAAATTGGACTGGTAAAATTGTCTGTAAAAATAAACAAATTTTGTCCCTTTGCTGTATTTATATTTTGAAATAAATTCTACACAATTTGTGACGTTTATAATTAATAAATAGGTGAGAAATATGATCGACTGTCGCCCTGATAACTCAGGTTCGAATCCAGTCAAGTATGCGTTCTAGTTTAACCGCACAAAAATACAAATCATGCGAAAATTGAGAAATGTAGCTTTTTTCTATTTTTTTTTGTGTTCCATGACTTATAACTTCTGAACGAATAATAATACGAATACAAACATTTCTCTATCAAACAGATTATTTTTTAAAAATTTTAGTCCTAGTTAACCTATAATTTTAAGATTTTCTTTTAGCTTTTTTCGTATATTTTGTGTTTCATGACATAACTTCTGAACGAGTAAAAATATTGACGTCCGGATTCTTTCATTAAATTTTACACACTTTTCTCTATTAGATAGATTTTTTTTTAAATGTTGGGAGCCTTTGTTAAGCTAAACATTTTAAGATTTTTAGCTTTTTTCGTATATTTTGTGTTTAATGACATAACTTCTGAACGAATAAAAATATTGACTTTCATTTTCTTTCATTAAATGCTACAAACATTTCTCCATTAGATAGATTATTTTAAAATTTTTCTCAGAGTCGTAATTAAGCTAAAATTTTAAAATTAAGAAATTTTATCTTTTTTATCCTTTATTTTTTGATATGTAACTTCTGAACAAATGAAAATATTTACTTCCAGTTTATTTCATTAAATTCTACAAACATTTCTCTATTAAGCTAAAGCTAAAATTTTACAATTAAGAAATTTTAGTTTTTTTGATATGTGACTATAAAAACAAATAAAAATATTGACTTCCGGTTTCTTTAATTAAATACATGAGGCTGCCACACTCAAATTAGGTAAAAAAGCGTGATCTGGCGATTTTATTTTGTCAGCGGTTAGTTAATTGACTAGTAGAGTGACACTGATCAGCATATTCGTGAATAGTTCGTCAACTGGCCGCTCGCGTACGTGTCGCTGCAAGCGGCGATAGCCGGTGATGAATTACAGTCGGACAACGAGAAGAATCTTATTAATTATTGTGTGGCGCGCAGCGAACGTAATGAATCGAATTGCGTCCCCGATGCGACATGCGTTTTAATTATGTTAGGGGAGCGATGAAATTCACATTAAAATGTCACGTGGTGCCAACGCCTAAATCAACATTTATATACATTTTTGTGCGGGGTTCAACAAAATAATTATTTTAGTTTAATTATAATAGAGGATAAATTTATAAAAGATGTATTTAACAAACGTTTAAGACTACTTATTCTGTACCGTGCTGGAAAACAGACAAATACATGGATTTCGCACGCCACTCCACAGCGTTTACTGTTTTGTTCAATATAATAATCTAAAAAAATTATTGAAGACAAAAGTACAATCTACAAAATGCAAGATGCAGAATTTTAAAATTTTGATTTAAAAAATAAATAATGTTAATTTGAATTATGAAATTTTTGTTATTTTTTGAACACAAATATCTTCTATTTTAAAATGAATTTTAAAAATTCGGTCGGTTATTTCGCAGATGCCAGCTTTGTTGACAACATATTAAAATTTGAAGTTAATACACTTATAAATAAAAGCCTTACAGTGACGCGCGAAAACCCTCTTTTATAATAAATATTGCAGTTTTTTTTACAAGTATGGGTGCCAAAATAATTTTTTCCCCTAAAAAATAAATGATTTTTATTTGTATGTTTAACAAAATAATAAACGCTATAGAATAGCGTGCGGAATCAATATTTTTGACTGTTTTCTGCCATGGGCAGAGCAGAGAATCACCTTAGTGAAGATAGTATTTTTCTAATATTCTAAAACCTGTTTTACATTATACTTTTTTCATCTAGATTCATGCTAGATTTCTCATTTGATTTCCATCCGAGATTCGTTCGAGTTTCATACTTTATTTCCAAACTATTCGCATACAATCGGATTTTTTTTCCGAAAAGGTCCATGTTAGGCAATTTCAAAATAATATAAATATTTTTACTTATTCTGACAATATTTGAGATTAGAATTTATAATCTAAAAAATATTAACACAACTTGAATAACACGTACAAGTACAATACTCATAAACGTCAACGTGAACAAATCAAAACAAAATATCAAATATTTTAAAGGTTGAACTGCGCATGCGTAGACATATCTAGTATGAATCTTGAATAGAAAAATAGAGACGGGCGTATATTTCTATACTAGAAAAAAGTATGGAATCAAACGGAACTCGGATGGGAATTTCTGATTTACATTATACTAGAAATGGCTACGAACTTCTCGGATGAATCTGGATTAAAAAAGTATAATGTAAAACAGGCTTAATACTTTAGCAAGCTAATTCGTGGGGGTGACACCATCACTAACAGGTCCAGGGTACCGGGCAATGTAATGTAGAGTGTGTTGATAGCTCATATATACAAAGCATTTGTAGTATGGTACTGTAATGAAGTAGTGCTAGGTGAGAACATACCGTACTGCGCGCTTTGCGTACCTTAGGCGCCCCTATCTCTCTGGTAGAGATGCCCATCTTCTCGTGGTGGCGCAGCTGCACGGGGTAGATGATTTGGTAGTAGTGCGCGCCGATGTTCTGCACCAGCTTCTGGTTCTGTCTGTACTCGCGAAGGAGACGTTCCACCTCGCCTAGAAACACAAACACACAATCAATTGCTATTCAAACTATTGAAGTCAAACATGTTTTATAAATTAATATCATGATCATGTATGTATTAAAAAAGGTTGTTGTAATAATTGACTTGTCATCTTAACTATTTCATGCTTTATATTTTCCTTTCTTATTATAATGAATTCATATTGATACAGGTAATTCTACGTATTATCAACACAAAGAATACATACATAAATACACATAATAATTATTTACTATTCAAAGTAATGCAATCTTTAATGATAAATACGTAATTTTTATTAATAATAAAGTAAATTAACGGAGGCTGGCTCAACACGAGACAGTAACAGACGTGGCCGGGCCTGCAGCAACTGTTTCGCTGCTGTGAAAACACTGTTAGGCCTTTTGCAGACAAAACACACTCGATTATTATTCATTTTGCGGTTCAAACTATAAATATATATAACTACTTATACTAATTATTTATTAAATTATTCAAATAAATGCAATCTTTAACGATAAATACGTATTTTTTAATAATAATAAAGTAAATTAATGGAGGCTGGCTCATCACGGGACACTTGATCGAATGATTTTAACGACTAAATGTGAAAAATTTACATATTTAAGTAAATATAATCAACAAACAGAACCAAGTAGCCTGTACCTATATAAGAACAAAGCAATCAGATATTAAGAAGTTTAAAAGTATAACTCTTTTAAAATTTGCTTCCATTTGAACATTTTTATTCTACCAACATGTTTCGAGTATCTTGTACATTAATTTGCAATTTTCGACGGCTAAAAACATTATTAAACATCTAAATAGAACAATATATTAATTTTCCATTAGCCAATTCAAAATTCATATTTCAAATATTTGCTAACAAAGAAATTAAAAATCACTGGACTATTAAAAATTATTCAATAAAAACAATTTCGATCACTCAAACATGAAATTTTATACAAAAAACAAACACTGTAATGAAATTGTGATTAAATTTTACGCTTTGGGTTTACAACTTTTTTTCCAACAAAAATAAAAACTTTAAATCAGTTATGAATTTGCAAACATTTATGAAGCAAACAATGTAATCATTTCTAATTGTGGAAGCAGTAGTTGCGCGGGTTGAAGCACAGCTCTCTGCATCTGATGACGTACGAACCGGAGTTCCGTGGTTTGAGTCTCCCTTTCGGCAGTGTGTGATTGTAAAACATCTTGCAATTAAATCAAGCTGACCACTTGATCGTCTTAAATGTAGTCCTGTCGAGGCAGTAGCTGCGCGGGTTGAAGCACAGCTCTCTGCATGTGATGACGTACGAACCCGGAGTTCCGTGGTTCAAGTCTCTCGGCCGGCAGTGTGTGATTGTAAAACATCTTGCAATTAAATCAAGCTGACCACTTGATCGTCTTAAATGTAGTCCTGTCGAGGCAGTAGCTGCGCGGGTTAAAGCACAGCTCTCCGCATGTGATGACGTACGAACCCGGAGTTCCGTGGTTCGAGTCTTTCGGCCGGCAGTGTGTCATTGTAAAACATCTTGCAATTAAATCAAGCTGACCACTTGATCGTCTTAAATGAAGTCTTGGTTGCATCATAATCTTTCCGTTGCTGCTTCGAATTTCGATGATCGTCGCACGGATTGAGAAAGTAATTTTTTGATTGGTGCAGGGAAGGGAATACTGATTATTATTCCCTGCGGGATTAATATATGTCATTATGTAAGAAACATCGGACATTTAATGTTATAGATAAGTGGTAGATAAAATAATTTAGTTTTAAGAATGTTTTGTTATAAATAAAAAAATGAGGTAAGGCCACTGCGTATGTCTCGGCAGATGATTGATAATACATCTCTTGGAATTTCGAGAACGGTTTGAGAAGGAGAAGGCTTCGAATATTGCTCCCCATTTCTCTATTTTGATCGCAAGGCATTAGTTTGTAGTACGAGTGAAACTGAAAAGGGAATTTCTCAATGTCAGACTTTGCTCTGATATGTTCGCCCATCATGAAATATGGCAACGTTGCAGTTGTTGCAATATGGCGTGAGACGTTTCAAACTTTACTTTGTTTTACGAGAAATTTATTGTTCCATGCAACATGTTCTTTATGAGATGAAAGTTTAATGACATTGTTCTATCAAATCATACCTACTTTAGCTTATTAAATTTTGCACCTTAAGTTATTAGTTCGCATTTGACATGAATTATTATTATTCTTGTACTTTAAGAGGGCCTCTACCTCCTAAAATCGAGCATAAAACGTACCAACGTAACGAGGATGTTGTGGCTAGTACAAGAATGCTCAAATTGTATTTCAACACGAAGTATAATAATATACTCAAAGAATCAATTAACAGTTGTGTTTTTTTTAAATTAAAAAAAAAATTGTACATGAGTAGGTATACAAATTCCGAAACATTCATAAAAATTTCCAATTTATGCAAACTTTACACGGTTATATCTCCTGATAGAAATTTATTTTTCAAATTTTAAAGTAGCACATCTGTAGATTCATTCTTTCTCTATTAAACGTTTATAAAAATATTGCCTTGAAGTCAATAATAAACTAACAACGAAAACATTTTTATAGTACAGGGTGAGTCAGCTAAATGTTCCCTATTTCATTTGTTTGTAAAGTCTCAAGTTTTTGTGTAAAGTCCGCCAAATTTTTGCTGTAAATACAGTAGCCACTTGAGTTTTTGTTCGTAAAGTTTTATCATTATTGCTCTATTGCTTCCTAATTGGTGACTGAAATAATGATTAATTAATTAATGATTAGTCAAACGACTATTTGTAGGATTTTAAAGGACCTTAAGTGGCATCCTTATAAGATTCAAATTCTGCAGGCAATTTCTGAAGAGAATAAAGCAAACCGATTCGAATTTGCAGAAGACGAAATTGAACGATGAATGAAAACCCTGGTCATCTGAATAACATCATGTTTTCTGATGAGGCACATTTTCATCTTGATGGTGGATTTAATAGACACAATCATCGGTATTGGTCAGAGGAAAATCCCCACTGGATTGCTGAACAATCCTTGCACTCTCCTAGAACGACTGTTTGGGCTGCAATTGGAGATTTTGGATTAATTGGTCCAATTTTCACATTGAAGTGAACCACTCGTGAAGTTTTTGTCTGATCGATTTGAAATTTCGGCAGTAAAAATTCCTTTAGATAGTTCATGTTTTGCAAAAATTTTGTCACTTTCTGATAAAAATTGCCTAAGTTATAAAAAATCCAAATAGGGAATAGTTAGCTGACTCAGCCTGTATTTTCAATTTCAAAATGACATTGCATTGCTAGGATGCGGTATAGTACGAGTTTCGTTCTGGTTTAGGCAGTCGTAGTAGTGAGGAAAAGAATGGAATAGAAAAAAAGTAAAATCGAGAGTAAAAAAACATCGCACATAATTGGGATATTATTACCAAATTACTATCATTGTTACCAAATATTCAGGGGATATTTTTTTGGAATTAAATAGGAATGTGTACCTGATGATCAGTTAGTTACATAAATTGACAAAACTTTTAAGGAAACGGTACAAGAGCGCAACAATGATTCCCGTAGCTGCAGAACCCCATCAAAATTAAACGAATCCGTTTATCTCGTCAAGAACAAAACGAAGCCCGCTCCGCTGTCCGCATTGTTATCTCAGTCCATGAATTAAATATCGCTGTCGGGATGGAGCCGGAGATTGATGACGTCACGCGCCGACAAGACACGTGATAAAAGAACCAACAACACCAATCTAGCCGGCCGAGACGTGGCTGGGGTACCTAGCGACGTCCATGGCCTGCTATGCTACACTCAGCGAAGCGACACTTCATCTCACTTCACGGGGATGCTGGAGACTGGAAGCTGGGGACACCGAGTGGCGTCCAGTTGAACTAACGGCCAGCGTTTATATACCAAGAGTATTGGCTTATATGTGGAGCACTTGTCTGAGAGGGTATTGGGTTTTATTTATTAGTGTCATACGATACTAATTTATTTTTATTTTGATGGTTAGCATTCAACAAGATTATAGTTGAACCCAACCACTTTGACAGATTCGTCTTGGTACAGTCAGAATCTCAATTTAATTTAAATGTAAAAACGGCAATGGCGAAATTAGTCAGCTCGATTTAATTGCAATCACACACTGCCGGCAGAGAGATTTGAACCACGGAACTCCGGGTTCGTGAGCTGTGCTTCAACCCGCGCAGCTACTGCCTCGACAGGACTACATTTAAGACGATCAAGTGGTCAGCTTGATTTAATTGCAAGATGTTTTACAATCACACACAGCCGGCCGAGAGACTTGAACCACGGAACTCCGGGTTCGTGAGCTGTGCTTTAACCCGCGCAGCTACTGCCTCGACAGGACTACATTTAAGACGGTCAAGTGGTCAGCTTTATTTAACTGCAAGATGTTTTACAATCACACACTGCCGGCCGAGAGACTTGAACCACGGAACTCTGGGTTCATGAGCTGTGCTTCAACCCGCGCAGCTACTGCCTCGACAGGACTACATTTAAGACGATCAAGTGGTCAGCTTGATTTAATTGCAAGGTGTTTTACAATCACACACTGCCGGCCGAGAGACAAAATTATTATTGTCTTGAGAAAAATAATTCGCGCGCTCCTTTCGTATGTCATCACACGCAGAGAGCCGTGCTACTGCCTCGACAGGACTACATTTAAGACGATCAAGTGATCAGCTTGATTTAATTACAAGATGTTTTACAATCACATACTGCCGGCCGAGAGACTTGAACCACGGAACTCCGGGTTCGTACGTCATCACATGCAGAGAGCTGTGCTTCAACCCGCGCAGCTACTGCCTCGACAGGACTACATTTAAGACGATCAAGTGGTCAGCTTGATTTAATTGCAAGATGTTTTACAATCACACACTGCTGGCCGAGACTTGAACCACGGAACTCCGGGTTCTGAACATTTTAGTCCAACTTTGCAACGAATATAACTATAAATGTCTAGGTAGTATAGCTGCGCTCAAAATTACCAATAACACTTTAACCACAAGGATAGATAAAGTATAACTTTAATAGCAAGAGCATGAGTAGATAAGGTACTTTATTTATATATATATATATTTTCTTCAAATTCGTTGTCACATATTTCTGCATCCACTTTGTGAAAATAGTAGAATGAAAAACATTACAAACAAACTTCGAAATTATGTTTTAATAATAATATAATTTAGAACTGATTTTCTTATATATTTTCTTTTCTTTAATATGAGCTATACAGCTTATACATGACGACAAAATTATTTTGATAGTCTCGAGAAAAATAACTAACGCGCTCCTTCGTTGTTTGTGAATTTCTTTCGTCGTTAAAATATAATTCTATCGTCTTGTATAGAAAATAACTATTTTTTCCATATTTTCCTGCATATAAAATACAAAAATAATTATTAATTATGTCTTTTTACCATACAACAAAAATTGTTAAACATGAATAGCAGTTTATTGCAATATGATAAAGAAAATATCGCGAGGTTATAAATGTAATGTAACTGTGTTTAAATCTTCCGCAGCATGTCGAGTTTTCTCTAGGAGTGTGGGCTCATTATGCTAACACTAATATCGTTCCGGGAAGAGGCGAAGTGCTCGTCTCTAAACAAGCTGCTTCTTCGTTTTCATTAGCCGCGTATTTTGTTGGTAGAACGTGGCAAGAGCTTTATTACTACTTCAGCTAAGAAAAAATACAACTTCCCAGGCTTCTTAAGTATAAATTCATTTTCTTTTTAAAATTATTTTGCTTCTCGTCTTACGGGATCTCGAGTAAATATAAATTAACTTCAAACTTTCTTAGATGTTGTATTTTCCTCTTGAAAATATTTATCTCAGTATTTTATAACCGGATTTGTAGAGACTTATCAAATAAATATATTCGTTTATAACTCTTTCATTAAAACAGTCTAATAAAAATTAAAACAGGTAGGTACAATTATTTTTCTCAGGGTTTGTAGCTTAAATATTTAATACATAATTTATAAAATTCTTGTGCACTAATACTTATACTCCTTACATACATTAATTACATAGTGCGTCTATATATAGGTATAGAGTGTGGAACAAAACGAATTTTTTTAAATTTCGCATGCTGCTTAAGCGGTCTACGTTTTTTCCGAATTCCTAGAATACTCTTGATTTTACTTTTTTCTATTCCAATCTTTTCCCCAATACTACGGCTGCCTGAAACCAGCCCGAAACTCGTACTTTACCGCATCCTAGCTATGCAATGTCATTTTGAAGTTGAAAATTACAGTACAAGAGTTTTCGTTGCGAGTAAACTGTCAAATTATTATTGGCTTCAGGATAACGTTTTTATAAACATTTAATAGAGAAGGAATGGAGCTACAGATGTGCCTTTTAATTTTGTTTAAAGATAATGAAAAAAGAAACACAACCCCATAAACCAAAACCCCATACTTAATTCTTTCAAGAATTGAATTTTAATGTTTTTGCACGTTTATTACAATTTTAATGACAAATGTTCAAATTGTCGACCTTCTTCGGTCTTGCAATGGCCCAAACAATTTAGTGATCCCCAAATTTCCATTATTTTTTTCAATCGTTCAAAACTTATAGCTTTGTCCCTGGACTTTTGGGAAACCGTGTATAATCTTGATTATTTGACAATTTTGACAAGATTTTGATAAATCTTCACGTTTTAACTAAACCCAAAAAACATAATTTAAAAAATTGGTCTGTCGACCTGTCTGTCTGTCGGTCTGAACTGAATTCGAACCTGAGTTGCTAGAACCACAATCGGTTACATAACGCACTAAACTTTCTGTTATATCTTTATTAGTTATTATTTTTATGAAATAAAAGACTTCAACATTAGTTTAACTATCTGATTTATTATTCACTTTAACTATTTTATAATCTATTACAATAACCACCATGTTGTTCTTCTTATTGACAACTGACCCGGCCAGTGATGCCAACTATATTTAAATAATATACAACTCTTTCCACCCTATGCTAAATTAAATATAGGGATGGGAAAATATTGTTATATCGATAAATTACGATATGAACATCAGTTCATATCACTTTTCTTTTGGTATCGATGTATCGATAACTCGATATTTGTTGATATATGTCGATAATTATCGGAAAATATCGATAATATCGAGTTATCGATACCAAACGAAAAGTAATATTGACTGATGTCCATATCGATATTTATCGATATATCGATACTTTCCCATCCCTAATTAAATATCAGAGAAAGAATAAACATTCAAAAAAAACAGTCCTAAAAACTTTTCGGCTCCACATAAATAAGAATAAGTTTTAGCAAAGAAGTGAACAAGCAACTTCAGGAAACAGGAGTTCGGGCAGTATGTTTTGGGTCAGTGTAGCGAGGCAGGAGGGCAGCAGGAGAGGGGCAGAAGGACGAAGCAGGAGGGCAGCAGGGCGTGGAAGCGGCAACAGCGACCGTGGACATCGTCAGCTGCGCTAGTCGCCGCGCTGGCCGACGCTAGTCACTCAGAGCTGTGTGAAACAGACACAGGATGGGCGGGAACTCATAAGATTTATTGTCTACGATGTATGAAATAGTGCAGGGGCCACTGCAACACACACACCACAACTGAGATCAATTATTCAATTGCTAGTGCAGGGAATGTTTAAATATGGTTTGATACAACATATCGGTCAATGTTCTCTGGATTGGAAATGGAAAGGAAAATAATGAGACACATAAGTGTTTTATTCCGTCAACGTTTCGGTCTAGATTGAGACCACGGTAAAAGAATAATTGGGTTTGCCAATCTTTTCTAGCGGTTAGATAGTTAGTTATTGCTATATACAATTTTTAATTATAATATTAGGACGTAATAATAATGTTTATCTACTATAATGAAAATTGTTCATAAAATAAGTTTTTAAATAAACTCCTATACATACATACTCGTACATCTGGTATCTGTCACTTGAATTTTGTTTGTTACTTTTTAATTTAATTTTAGGAAATTTTGTAATATTTATAAATAAGATAATTACCAAATTTTTATTCACATGCAATTACATATAACTATTATTATTTGATATCACTATATTTATGTCACTGACCCATAAATCTTAAAAAATCTGATGTGGCCAGCACAAGACCTTCCGCCATGCTTACTTTATTCTAAATCCCTAAAACATGCTTATCCATCAAAAACTCACACACGAAAATTTTGACCCGTCACAATACCTCCCTTATAGAATATAAGGCGGGAGGTAAAAATACAATATAAAGACAACAGAAGTAAAAAAAATAACTATAATGTCGAATTTTTTAAATTATTATTATTTTCATTTATAAACAATTTCAAAAATAATTCTGACAAAAACTCTTTGTAACTCTGATTGCATTGTAAATTAAAATGTTTGTATCTCATTAAATATTTTTATTCAATTTTGACGTTTTAAACTGCTTTTATTAACTCCATAGCAACAACTTTAAATAAATGTTTATTCACAAGTGAATTAATTTTTTTTTAAATCACTCAACACATTTTTAAATCATTCTGACGTTTTAAACTGTTATTATTACGTCAAAAATGCATAAAAACAATGACAACTTACCACTAACGACTACTTTGATTTGTTTTTTTTTTGTTATGTCAAAATAAATTTATAATTCATGTATTTGAAATAATTTCGTCAAAATTGAATAAAATATTGTATAAACCACGTGAGATACGAATGTTTATTCACTCGAAGAAATTATCCCACTCGCCCTTCGGGCTCGGGGGCTAAACTTTCTTCTCTTGAATAAACATTCATGTATCTCACTTGGTGTATAAATATCTATTAAATAGTAAGCGAGTAATTTGTTAAATAAATTTAAAATTGCATGTGCGCTAGCCAATCAAATTGAGTATTTTCTAAACAAGAACAGAGCGAAATATAGCAATTAGATAAATAGAGACAACAATGTACTCATAGCACATGGCTGTCAGAGCGGATACCTAAAATTGCGGGAATTTGTGAGCTAGCAGCGCTGAGTGATAAAACCCCCTTAAACTGGAAACTTCACCTAACTCGATTTGAACCTGAGTTTAATGTAATTTCTTATAAAAATTGAAAAATATGAAATATAAACATTAGCAGATACACAGCGCTCTTATACAAACATCTCAGCGTTTCATAACAACAGTTAGCATTCATCACAGCACATAATAACTTTAAAAGTAAACAGTCTGGAGTAGAAACAATAAGCACACTCCAGACATCAGGATTTTGTTTATCGTTGGCAAAACATTTAGAAGCCATGAAGCCGAAGCCACTATTTTGCCTTCTAATTTAATAACATGCAAACAACAAGAAAATATAATATCCGCAGCTCTCGAGTTGGGCTGAACCATTACGCGTTATATTGCTTTCTTGAAAAGGTCACGCACTTTGCTTGAATAATATTTGAAACTTCCTGTACTTTGTGCTCGTCATGTGAAAGAAGAAGTGCGGATACTTAGAGATTGCTCGTCGCGACGCCCGTCTCTCTAGCTCAGAGGTTCCCAAACTTTTTTTTTTTAGACCACTTTCAAAATTTTACTGGTTTCGGTGGACCCCCTGCTGCTACATTTCCACCATATTCCCAAAACTCGTCAAAAAATGTGAAGATTCGATCTAACGATGGAAATTGGCGTCGCGGCTGAGTTCCAACCCTAAATTCGGAGTGGTGAAAAGAAAAAGAAAAATAGTGTATCGAATATGCAAGTTTTTACAAGTAACAGTCGCTGACCTTCTTAAAATACACTACTCAAAAAAATTAAGGGAGGTTTAAAAAAAGGAAATTAATAAATAAACAGGCTATCTGGGGTCCTATTCTATTTCACTTATCAACGTTGATAAGTTGGGTTGTCTTGATAACCCCCCACCATGTGTGACGTAGTAGCCAAGCGACTGTCACTACGACTTATCAACCCTAGCTACGGTAGACTTGCGCGTTGCGTTGATTTTTATTCGTTGTAAAGTTAAAATATTTATTTTATAAATATAAAATATACCAATAAATTGTGGGTTCATTATATGTATTTAATATTTTTGATTAGTTTATTAAATAATTCAACTTACAAATTGTAGAAATAAGAAATTGGCATTTCTCTTGAAAAAATAATTTACTTTGAAAATAAAAAAAATGGCTTATTTTTAAACAAATAATACGTTTATGATAAGTAATAGGTAAAATGGTGGTTTAGCAGTTTTTCTTGTCAAATTTCACAGTAAATGTAAAATCTCTATCAGTCGTTATCAACTGGAGGCCAAATATCCCTAACCCTTGATATAGTTACAAACGGAATGACGTCACGAAGTTATCAACTGAACTTCGCTAGCGACTGTCGCTATGAATTAGAATAGGTACCCTGATCCATATGCCGGACTAACTGCAGAAATTTATATCACTGCATTAAAACTAACTTGATTATTTGAGTATCTGACATAAAAACAAATATATTCAATTAAAATAATAAGGAATCTATTACTGAATTTTACAAAATCTTGTGTACAACTCGTCAGGAAAAGTGTTTTCCCCATTCACGACGTGTTTTTGATCTCGACTTCGTCTCGATCCAAAATCTCACGTCTAGAATGCGGAAAAATTTCACTTTTCCAAACTCGTTGTACAAATAGATATTTTTAAACGCGTGGACCAAAAATAAGAAGAAAAAAATTTGCAATATTATTTTTTCGCACTATCTGTTAGGATTGCATGAAAACCGTAGCTCCTAAAAAAATTTAGCCAAAAAATCTGAAAATTAGAATCTTATAGCTTCAAAATGCTTTTTTAAAAGTCTCAATACGACCATTCTTCACCGAAATATAACCTGTCAAAAATCACCGAAAAATTTGGAATTCTTTGTTTGTTCCCTTAATTTTTTTGAGTAGTGTATTATCTGCCTACGTTGATAGGTAAAGTCAAGCCAACATTTTTGTTCTTTACTATCGAAACCAGATACATTTTCGTGGACCCCCACTTACAACTCGTGAACCCCCATTTTTTTTCCACGCCAACGTAGACCTCCGTAGTCCGTAGAGTCTCCACTTTGGGAATCACTGGTCTAGCTCGTCACCTTCGCATTCTTGGCGCGGTGTAATTTGTCTGAAAGAAAAGATGTTCTTCTTTTTATGAGATGCTACAATTTTAGGGCGAAATCGTTTTTACTTTCTTACCCAGTAAAAAGAACATTTTGGATCTTGAGATTTCAATGGACGAATCACATTCACTTGTATTTAGCTTGAAGGTGTTAGAAATTAAGAAAAGAATTTAAAAGAAAGATAAAAAGATCACCATTCTGAGTTACAAGAGTTTCATTAAAAATAAAATACTTCTTTTCATTTCTCACGTCTTTCATCATACTTATTTTCAGCGTTATTACATTTATAATAAAAAACTCTAGATTTATTTTGTCTGCTTTCTATCTTTCGCACATCACGTAAGACAACGTATATGAAGGATTCGTTTTTAAAATTAAGTATAATATTTTTTTTGTAATAAAACGAGTTTAAATATAGGTTATTCTTTGATTGTGGTCATATTTATGTTCAAACTGCTTCCTGTACGTCTTTTGCCCTACTTCGGTTTAGCAGCATCACATAGGTATAGTGAGTATATAAATATATAGGCTGTTCCACAACTTAGGACAAAAAATTAAAGGGTATAACTGTACGACGTGCTGATCACGAAACAAAAAGAATTTTGTTTAAATTCGCAAAATTAAGGATAATTTACTTGACGTGTGTATACATTTTAAGTATCACTGTTTTGATGGTATGTTTGATAATTTGACATTTATTAGTATCATATATTATGTAAACAATTACTTTCATTGTAGAAGATTTGAAAAAATACATTAAAAATAACTACCGACAAGTGGCAAAAAAATATTAGCTTGAAATACGATGTAATTTTTTTGCGATTTAAAAAAAATTCTTTCTGTTTTATGATCAGCACGTCGTACAGTATTATATACCCTTTAATTTTTTTCCCTAAGTTATGGAACAACCTGTATAAATATATATGTCGGGGTTACCAATCATGTTGATTGTAAAAATAATGAATGATACAGGAATGCAAGTGTACTAATGATGTTATGATCGTGTTTGTTTGTTCCATTACGTGAGTACACTTGGGATTAGGTACGTGGTAGCAGTGGTGCTAGGTATGAGTATGAGTGTGTTTTCGTTTCGGGTCATCTGTCAGTTTATTATTGACTTCAAGATAATGCTTTTTTAAACATTAAATAAAGAAAGAATGGATCTACATATGTGCCTTTTAAAATTACCGTGTAAAGTTTGCATTAATTTTAAATTTATATGCATTTTTCGGAAATTTTATTACCATATTATTAAAATTTTAAAAAGTTAATTCATCCTTTAAGTATATAATCCTTGTTGGAATGAAATTTTATCATTCTTGTACTGGCCACAAAACACACGCTACGTTAGTACATTTTAAGCTAGATTTTAGGAGATAAACGGGCATCTTAACTGCCCAAAACCTCCCTTGATTACTGTCAGAATATCCTCTATAAACCTATTTTATTTATAACAGTTACCATCATAAATAAATACTTCTGACTTTAAACTGATATTCATACAGGTCATTGTAAACAGCAATCTGATTGTTGAAACTAGATAGTATCAGTTTAAGACTACGTAGTAAGTGGATATTCGTATGAAAGGAAACATTTACGTCTGAATAATATATCAAACGTGGAAGAAAGTCCGGAACAAGGTTGTGCATATATAATGAATTGTAAGAACCTGTGGTACGGGTATAAATTATTTGCACAGTTCCTTGTGTTCTTAGCGAACAATACGACAATGCAATTCTCTATGCAACAAGACTTCTAAGACAAACGAGCGTACAATATTAGGCTTATTAAATTTTGTATATGAGCACAATGTTCCAGAAACTACAATGGCGTCGTTTTTATTTCCAGAGACAGGTGATGAACAAATAGAAATGAAACATTTTATATTGCAGCGCAGCTAAAATGTCTACAATAATAATGATTATTAAATTTTTGTAAATTAGTGTTTATTCAATAAAATTAATGAATATACTAATAGAAAACATATAAGTTCAATATTTTGTAAAATGTCCACACTTATCAATCATAATAGTTCAGTATTTATATATTTTTGTAATGGCAGTGACAGTTAAATAAAAATGGCAATATTAACCAAAACGTTACACATATTTCCAGGAGCAACTTGGTGTATATTATGGCAGTTTAATTTAAATTTTAATATTAAAAATCTGACGTGGCCATCACACAACCTTCCGCCATATCTAGACTTTAAACAGAAATGTATACGTACAATCCGGTGCCCATTTAAAATATACAAATAAAAATCTAAAATATTCAAACACAGAAATTTGCATCACCTGAATAAAAAGATTCATTCACAGGAAAACTCTGCTGTGTTGAAGCCATCCTCCGTTCAATTACTACATTTAATATCTTACTTAGGACTTATATAGCGCTAGTATGCCAACTTGTCACCCGTCTCACCTGTCAATATTTTTTACGCAGAAACAAAAATCAACCGATCATGGATTACAAGATATCAACGTTTTATTTGATAAATTTATTTTTTAAATTTTACTGCAGTTCTTTAATGCTACCAGATAAATACAATTTTTTTATAACGTAAGTTGCAAATAACTTTTCCTCTTATTCTTATTACAAATAAATACTATATTTTTCCAAATTTATATACAATTTTGACAATTAACCTTTTCAATCTTCAAAAAATATCACTTCCGATGAAGATATTTGTACCAAAATCTACGGAGCCCTTCCAATTTATATACAAATGTTAAATACCAAATATCAAAATTTTCGGGTAATTCGTATTTGAGTTATGCGACTAACACCCCTTGACCACACACACACACACACACACACACACATACATACACACACACATACACACAGACATCATCGTGAAACTATCAAAAATGAGTTGTAAGGACCCTAATTCGTGCTCATCCACTAAAAATTCACCACCCGATTTTTTGCATGATTCCAATACCTTCCTTTACAGGTAAGCGGAAGGTAAAAAGATACCAAATAGAAACAATAGTACAAAGAACTCATTTTATAAGACTTTTTCCGCACTTGTCCTTTAGTAAACTCACCCTTGGACTCATTTCACTAAATATGGACGCGTGCGAAAACAATAGTCTTATAAAACTAGTTCTAATATACTATTATGAAAAATAACAAACACTAAAAATATCTCCTTCAGAAAAACAGAATGCTGTTTTTCAAGATTTTTTTCTTAGGTACCTACTGTATTTCTTGGAATAATAAGTTTTTCCACTATTATTCTGCTTTTAAAAATAATATGAGGTAAACATCACATTTATTCATATTATTTCAATGACTCTCCAACCTAGTTAAAGCACAAAAATAAAAAAATTAAAATGCTTTTATCGTATAAGATTACGAGTCTCTTTTAGATTGGAGAATATTTTGCATTAGAAAAAGAAGAGTGTCATAATATCTGAGATGCTTAAATTTTTCTCATTTTTCTTGGAAGTATATAATATTAAATCTGCCGTTGAACAATCAACTAAAACAATACATTTTTAAGGGATCCTGATCTTGCTTTATTTGAATGAAATATAAAATACCAAAACCCAATATCTTAATTCTTTCAAGAATTAAATTTTAATTAATTTTTCCGTTCAACGTTTATTAATGTAATGAATACCTATCATTAATGTAAAAAAAACATACGTGACATTCATGATTTTTATTAATCAACGATTTTTGTTTGAATGCGTTTAATTTACGTAATATACAGGATGTCTCAAAAAAATGTACTCACACTTCGAATGACGAGAAAAATATTATTTATTAGCATAAATTGAAATGAAATATATTCGAATACAGAAGACAAATGTAATTGAAAAATCATGTTCGTAAATGTTCAAATTGATGACCATTATTATTCAGACAACCAACGCTGATAACGCGTACTAAGAAATCACGAAAGTTAAAGTGTGAGTACATTTTTTTGAAACATCCTGTAGTTATATTAACTAAACGTAAGTTGTAAAATATGGTAAATAGAATAAAACTAAATGATTTTGACAGTTCTAGCTAATAATATTCACGTAAGATTGATACTCAGCAATCTTAAGAACCTCGCATATTTGTCATGGAATAAAATTAGTTTTTCTCCAAATTAAAAACGTATGATAAACGGAAAAATATTGTAACTATAACTCATGTGCTAATAGGCGATTAATAATCTCGACAATTAACGCGTTCGCTTCTCTCACGCTTTAAAATGTCGTAATCATTAACACACTAGATAGTTAAATAACTATTAATGTATTTTGCACGTTTCATAACAAATGTTCAAATTGTCGACCTTCGTCGGTCTCGCATTGACCCAAACGCTTTAGTGATCCCCAAATTTTCAATTTAATTTCTTCACTCGTTCAAAACTTATAGACCGTGTATAATATGTACTGTTATAAATTTTCTATGAGTTTCCGAAGAATATCTCTTACGAATAGAAAGAAAAGATGGGTATAAATCCGTATGAAAGAAAAATAATTGCAATTTGTTGCGACCTAGTGTGCCACACTCCACAGTAAGCCCCGGCTACTTTGTCACTCAATACGTGCCTGGAGTCTCGTCTCTCTCCGTAATGAAAACGTCTACCTCGGCGACGCAGCGTGCCATGAAACATTCACCGCTATTAGTTCAATCGCCCTGGGCTCTACGCCACAGACGCCTGCTACGTCACAGCGTCACAGTGGCGGAGTGCGCGGCTCAAGGTACACCGGGCCTGGGTTCGAATCTAGCTCAGGAGGAACATGGTCATGGCTTACGCTAGTCACCATGCCAAGTCAGTCATTAATTTAATTGGTCAGAGTTACCAAATAAATAAAAATAAAAATCTGACGTGGCCATCACACAACCTTCCGCCATATCTAGACTTTAAACAGAAATGTATACGTACAATCCGGTGCCCATTTGAAATATACAAATAAAAATCTAAAGTATTGAAAAACAGAAATTTGCATCATCTGAATAAAAAGATTCATTCATAGGAAAACTCTTCTGTGCTGAAGCCATCCTCCGTTCAATTACTACATTTAATATCTTACTTATGACATATAGCACTATTATGTCAACTTGTCACCCATCTCACCTGTCAATATTTTTTACACAGAAACAAAATTCAGTCGAACATGGATTACAAGATTTCAACGTTTTATTTGATAAATTTATTTTTTAAATTTTACTGCAGTTTTTTGATGCTACCAGATAAAGACAATTTTTTTATAACGTAAGTTGCAAATAACTTTGCCTCTTATTCTTATTACAAATAAATACTATATTTATCCAAATTTTTATAAATTTTTGACAATTAATCTTTTCAATCTTCAAAAAATATCACTTCCGGTGAAGATATTTGTACCAAAATCTAATGAGCTCTTCCTATTCGTATACAATTGTAAAATACCAAATATTAAAATTTTTGGGTAATTCGTATTTGAGTTATGCGACATCCGGCATCGGCCCGGACCACACACATACACACACACACACACACATACATACAGACATCATCGAGAAACTATCAAAAATGAGTTGTAAGGACCCTAATTCGTGCTCATCCACTTAAAACTCACAACCCGATTTTTTGCATGATTCCAATACCTTCCTTTACAGGTAAGCGGAAGGTAAAAATGTGTGTATTGCTAATACTAGTTTTAATGACTGAAGACTACATGTACATGTATACAAGATGGAATGACATATTATAGTATTTAAGTGACCCGTGTACCTCTTAAAATCCAGCATAAAACGCAGCGAGTGTTTAAGTACAGTACAAGAATGATAAAATTTTATTTCAACAAGGATTTAATAGAGAAGAAATGGATCAATAGATGTGCCTTTTTAAAATTTTAATTATAAAAATTCTGAAGAATTCAAAAAAATTCCAATTTATTCAAACTTTCCACGGTTATGTCTCATGGTAGAAATTTATTTTTAAAATTTTAAACTGGCACATCTGTAGATCCATTATTTCTCTATTAAATGTTTATAAAAACGTTATCGATAACGAGTAACCCTCCGGAAAAGTGTATGAAAGAATTTGTGAAAAATCTCAGACTGGGCCGGAACTTGAACCAGGAATCTTTGAATATCTGGTCCAAAGTTCTACCAATTCAGCTACCAGTCCCTAGATGGGTTAAGGATGGAACCTAGGGACTGGTAGAGCGTTGGACCTGGACCGAAGATTCAAAGGTTCCGGGTTCAAGCCCCAGTTCAGTCTGAGATTTTTCAAAAATTCTTTCATACATTTATAAAAACATTATATTGAAGTCAATAATAATCTGACAGTTTACTCGCAATAAAAACTCTTTTATAGTATTTTTCAACTTCAAATTGACATTGCATAGCTAAGATGCGGTAAAGTACGAGTTTCGGGCTGGTTTCAGGCAGCCGTAGTAGTGTGAAAAAGAGTGGAATAGAAAAAAAACGAAAGTATTCTAGGAATTCTGAAAAAACGTAGGCGGGCCGCTTAACGTACTGCTTCCGAAACAAAAAGGTTATTTTGATTAAAGAGAGTTATTAATTAGTTACTTTGTAATATTTAATATTAAAACTACCGATCAACCAATGGCCCAAAACTGTTTTCTTCACAAACCTCAAAAACTAATTTTCGAATTTTGAAAAAATCTTTTTGTTCCGTAATCAGTACGTGAAGTATTATATGCCTTCTAATATGTACCTTAAGTTATGCTACACCTTGTATAATAGGATACAGATAGAGTAACCCAACCTGTGTAACAAAATTTAAGGAGTATAGTATTGGACGCAGTGATCATGAATCAAAACAATTTTGTTGGCATTCTCAAATTAAAACTGAGACATTCTGTAAGTACCTACGTAGAAATTTCTTTTTTTTCCTATTTGCAAAATTATTATTACATTAATGTTTAACTTTTTTTTATTTAAATGTGAAAACCAGTGCTACCCAAAAATTGTTTTGCAAACTATTGTTAATTTACGAATTGCAACAAAATTCTTTTTGATTCCTGTTCAGTGCGTCCAATACTATACAATACACCCTTATAAGTTTCTAAATTATCCAGCAACCAACAGGTTCTATGTACATAATGTGCTCTATTTTTCCAAACGTATTACGTCACTGGGGTCCACTTTCTTGACCATACCAACGAGCTTTTCTTTGTAGTGACGCCACTGCGTGCTGTGCTGTCTTCTCGTTCTCTTCCGTGTACCAATGTTAACGATCGACAGCCGCTTGCTACTTGCACGACACCGACACTTGTTTTATTCGCAGACAAGAAACAAGAGACTGAATCTTTTCAACTTACAACTCGTGTTCTCTGCGCTGTTATAGACTCATCCTAGTTTCATTTTGCCCTTGTTATTGAGATTCGATGTTTTGTTTTATTTATTTTACAGGAAATATTTCAGGTTAAGAGGCCCGTCTACCTCCTTAATTCCAACATAAAATGTATTAACGTAGAAAGTGTTGTGGGAACAATATACTTAAAATGTAGGTTAATTCATAAAATGTCCAATTGTATTTTAAAAAGACATCTGTAGATCCATTCATTCCCTATGA
Source organism: Agonum fuliginosum (assembly GCA_947534325.1). NCBI lineage: Eukaryota > Metazoa > Arthropoda > Insecta > Coleoptera > Carabidae > Agonum > Agonum fuliginosum. The sequence goes on from OX384029.1 coordinate 935,266, forward strand.
CATGTTTGAAAAAACATAACCTAGCAGTCAATAATAACCAGACAGTTTACTCGGCACTAAAACACTTTTACAGTATTTTTCAACTTCAAAATGAGATTTCATAGCTAGGATGCGGCAAAGTATCAGTTTCGGGTGGGTTTCGACAGCTGTAGTAGTGGGGAAAAGAGTGGAATAGAAAAAAAAGTAAAATCCAGAGCATTCTAGGATTTTGGAAAAAAGGATTTGTCACAGAAAAGAAAGTAACAGTGACAGATATTCAGAATTCAGCATATTTCAATTTTAGAACAAAATTTTAAAATTCTGCATCGACCATTTTGTAAATTGTACTTTTATCTTCAACAATATTATATTTAACAAAAGAATAAACTCTGTGGAGTGGAGTGGCGAGTGAAATCCATGTTTTAGGTTGTTTTTTGGCACGGTAGAAGATCGTCTGAAACTCTGATCTAATTTGTAGATTATAAATAAAGTTGTAAATTGTACGGTATATGTTGACTAAATATTTGAATATGAACATTCCTAAACTGACTGAATTATTAATATTATATTTATGTTCTGAATCGTATGTACGCTAATAGATGGTAATTAATTTAATTATAATAGTATTTCACAAGCTTCAAAAGCATCGTACACTCAAAATGAATATAGTTAATTTAATATTCAAAGTAAATTTCTAAATAATTTACCTACTAGGTATTTAAATTGTAGATTAAATTTCAGGTGTCTACTTCAAAGCAGGAAAACCAATGTTATTTTCAAAATTGTCTGTAGTTACTGACCTCTTGATTTGAGATGAAAGTTGTAAATACAAAACTTGTTTAAAATTAAAAGCTGCTTAATATGACACCTCAATCTACCATATTGCTTTGTTAGTTATCGAGGAAAGCGCAATGGAAAATAGCCATTTATGGCATTATTTCAGAGTGCCATGAAATTAGGAATGTTGATAATATGATTAAGAATCCTGTTATTTTAAATTATTTTTTCTTTAATATAACTTTATCTACGATTAATGTATGACATGAACATTAAATATGTTGTGATAATGCCATATACAATATACAGTGAGTTTCTGAGTTTATTTTAACGTGAAACATGGGATTTATTATATTTATGGTTACAAATTTGACAGAAATGTATTAGAGCGTTCTTTTTAAAGAGGTTGGTGACCATATATTAAAATGATGAGAGGTTGAAATTTATACAGCACCATAATTACGCTAGAGATTCTAATTTTTTTTTAAATTTTCGTCTATCCTGATTTTGACTAATTGAATGTTGAAATTACGCTCGTTTTACATGGTATCTAAATTTTTGATTTGCATGTTTTAAACTATGTGATAAAATGATGAAAAATTCATAATATATCCTATAAACCTTTAAAAATCAATTTGCGAGGATTTTGTGTACTTTTTCTAAACCACTTGCAAGTTATTTAAAAAAATGTAAGCATGCCAAGCATTTTTTTATTAGTGAATTAGTAATTATTGTAAAAGCAACTGAACGAATTAAAATGATATCAGCCAACGCGCGTTGAGCAAATTTGGCATTACATTATCAAAAATATTTTTATTTTCATATCCGTCCCCAAGGCTAATGTCTGGGTACGCCACTGCAGGCGTCCCCAACCTCCTTAATAACATAAATAGAGAAAACAGTATTTATGTTTTTAAATTGTAACTAAAATATACCAGAAACAAATTATGTTTAAATATACTTGTATGCTATAGTATGAATTTCTTATGAACAGGAAGAAAAGAACGGATAAACGAACAGCTCTGTGGAGTAAGCGAAGGAATAAGAAAAGGAGTAAGGAAGGAAGCAGAGTAGGCAAGAAAGGGTAAAACACACTTACCGGAATCATTGCGGTCTTTGTTTGCGGCCTTTATTAACGCAGAATAAAGAGAAAGAAACCATCATCAATTCTCCTCCTTTTAGGGGAGCTCGGCCCTACGTGTCTCATTAACTTCTTACGACGAGAGGTCTAGGGGAAGTTGTGTAAAATGTGCCACACTCCTGATATTATTAATTGCTGACCTGAGGTGAGTTAAATTAGGCAGAAATTGTATTAGTTCAGATTGTGAGTCTCTTTCACTTCGGTTGCTGGATTTAATCAAATACTTGTCAACGATCAACAATCCTTCCATAATTATAAATTCTTTCCTTGGTTTTTATATGTAGATCTACACATTAAAATATTAGACTCATATTTTTTCTTTATGCCAAAAAGTTAATAAGCCAAAAAAATAATTTTAAAATAAAGTACGAGTACCTTAAAATGACAGGGTTTTCCAAAAGTTCCGGGACGGAACTATAAGTTTTGAACGAGCGAAGAAAATAAATTTAAAATTGGGGGATCACTAAAGTGTCGTAAAATAGTTATTTAGTGTAAATCGCCGAAAAACTACATTCTTAGATAGTTTGGAACTTCCATACAACGTGGAGTTTTTTTAGGGAATGACCACCCCAACATTTGTAAATAGCAACCCCTGTCGAGTTTCACCTTATTTTAAAGGTAACGAAAAAAGAAACACATTCCCTACATCTTAATTATTTCAAGAATTTAATTTTAATTTTTTTGCATCTTTATTACGTTTCTTATAACAAATATACAAATTGTCGACCTTCTTTGGTCTCGCAATGACCCAAACGCTTTAGTGATCCCCAAATTTTCAATTTTTTTCTTCACTCGTTCTAAACAGTACTTTAAAATTATATTCTAAATATACCTCGAGAAAAATACAAGATCGAAAACCAAACGATTGTTTGTCGGCATCCAGAAACTAAAGATTTTTGGACAATTTTCTCTATTATATTTTTAACCAAATTATATTTTGATTTAATTAACAAAGGACTAATACAGAATCATGCTTAAGTATAATAAATATTGTATTAATCAAACACAGATAAATTTCAAACAAATTGTTCTGCAATCAAATCAGCATTTCATTATCCCGATTTCCTCCTGAAAGCAAATGATGACGTCATAAAACATCATCACGTGACCGTCGTTCATTTCCACCTGTGAGACGGTATTATCGAGCTTTCGACAGAGAGGAAAACAGAGCAACAAAACCGTTTTAAAGCGGACCGATGTGTGACGTCATATTTCACTTCTGTCCGGCTTTGTACGTTGTTTTTGTTCCGAGATGGAATAAAACAATACGCGAAGGGTCGCGCTCAAGTACTGCGAAAATAGTGAGCCAAGTGAGCCGAGTGTACTAATAAATGGATATGTTTGAATTTTAGGATGAGTGCTTCTTTGAAGTTATTCTATGAACTATGATTTTAAAATGTAGTTTTGCTTTATATACAGCGGACATATAGATTATCAGTAAATTTTTAGGCAGAAACCGCTTCGCTACCTTGAAATAGTGTACAGAGAAGTCGTCCAGCTCGGTTTTTCTTTTGACTCAGTTGCTTTCAGGCGAGTAATAAGTTGGTGAATTTTAAAGCCTCATTCACAATACGAAATTAGTAGTTATAGTCAGTAGGTATAGTTAGTAGTTATAGTTAATCAGTTAGCTGACTACTGTCGTTCGCAATAGGGTAGTTAATAGTTCTTTATAAATATTTCAGATTTTACGTATTGATACATCAACGTCAGAATAATGCGTTTCACGTGTATTTTTACTTACAGTAATCAAGAAACTACCAAATTGTATTTTATATTTTGTAACATTTAGAAACAGTTGATTTTACATGAGTACATTTTAATTCCAGCCCCATGGTTTGAGAAGATTTTCATCTATACATCTACGTAACACAAACTTTAAAAATTAATTACAGCTTTATTAAGAACACTTAAGGCTTATCAGTACTCTCAATCGCTTTCAAATAACATGAAGTTTCAATAAAAAACTTTTTAAAAAAATGGTAAACTACCCTATTACAAAATTAATGTTGTAGTTAGACTAGTAAAACAAACTAGTTTTGAAATTAGCGTCAGAAGTATCAGTTTGTTCGCTTAAAGGTATATTTTATATTTGGTTTACTTCAAGTTGCCTTTCATAATAATCCTTTTGTATAAATGGCTGAAGAATCATTTATAAATATGGTGTAAAATTGTAAATGTCGTCTCGTTCTAGATTCTGATTGGTAGTTTATACAGAAAATCATGTACTACTAAGTACAGGTTTGGAGATTGCAAATCCCAGCGCTAACTGTAATTACGTGGAGTTAATGTCGTTATTGTGAACGCTACAAGTGAATCGCATATGTCAAATCACTAACGTTAACTATACAAACTACCCATAACTACTAATTTCGTTTTGTGAATGAGGATTATCTAATAAAGTGTATCTAGTAAAGACTCAGCTCTGTGTAGAACATGGGCACATTATTTCTTTCTTTTATTGTCGATCGACGAAAAATAAAAATAAAATAAGTACATTGTAATTTTTTGTCGAAGGTATGGTTCGTATGTTAAATAACAGAAGTAGATAAATGACGTTAACCTGTACGTTAAAGCTCTGATAAAATAAAGTTGTCCATTGTCCTAATAGACTTGAAAAGTTAGCCCATCTCTACATTCTACTTGAATTAATTAACGGTTTAGAATGGACTTTTTAAAGCTTCATTTGAAATTCTTTTTGTTTTGTTTTGGAAGTTTTTTAGGTTTTGAACATCTTCTTTCACCAAAAGACTGTAATTTAATTCATCCTTCTTACTTCTCATAATTTTAAAACTATTTTCAGTTTTTGTATTACCTACAGTTAGATACCTACTTTTATTCTTAATTAAGAAATTAAAATATGAAACTTAGCAATAATTGTAATCGAATACAAAAGAGAATACTAGTTTAATATAAGATACCATCTGATGGTGTATAATTTAAATAAACATAGATTCAAATCAATCATAAAAACATGTCATTTAACTATTAAAGCTAAAGCTACGATTAAGAATGCTATAAAATCAGTGATATAGCATTTCCAAAATAATATTGACGTAAATTTTAAGAATAAACTTTATTATAACCTGTCATATAATAGTGTATTATACAACAACGTTATAATGGGTGCTATTATTCCCGAAAATGAAATTTACAACACGAGCGAGCAAAGCGAGCGATGGTTTTAATCATCTGAGGAAATAATAGCCATTATAGCGAGTTATATACTGTACTTTATCTACGAATAATTTATTACGTACAAGATTTTAATGAAATAAATACCAATACGCAAAAATGTTGATATTTCCAAATGTCAATTTTTCATCACCATAGTTACATCATTAGACATTGGAATGTTTTCTAAAAGTAATTTGCACAGAGAAATTGATTCAGGCAAAGTAAATTTCTGATTGGTGCAGAGGAGGGAATACTGACTATTATTCTCTGCGGGATTAATACACTAAGTTTATTTTATCGTGAAACATGGGATTTATCATATCCATGGCTACGACATTGACAGCAATGTATTAGAGCGTTCTATTTAAAATGGAACATAGGAAATCTATGTATCTGTATTATTCTTGAACAATATAAGATATTTAGGCAGCTGCAATAGTTCCAACATAAACTTTTAATTGTTCAAAGTGTATATCGCAATTCCGGGTAGAAGCAGTGTGACACTTATCAAAAAAACAAATTTATTCCCTGTTTCATTTTAAAATACATTGTTGTCAAATTCGTAACCATGGATTTGATAAATCCAGTGTTTCTCATTAAAATAAATTCACAGTATGGCATTATCATAACATATTTAATAATGTTCATGTCATACATTAGTCGTAGATAAAGTTACATTAAAGAAAAAAATAAATGAAAATAAAAGGATTCTAAAGAATATTCGTATTTAATGACGTAATCAAGATTTGGCGTACGCACGTTGTGACGGTCGAAACGTAACTCATTTCCAATCTCACAAAGAAAACAAGTCGAAGGCTTCTCCCGGCCCAGCAGGGTTGCAGTTTATAGTAAATGAGAAACAAGAACCGGCGAACAATACAATGGAAAGTGAAAGAGCAGGGACAGGAAGAAATGAGAAAACAAGATCAGCATTTAAACGAGCTGGCAGGAGACCCGGCCTTGGCAAGATGTGACAATGTGTCATTTCCAACCACCTGCCGATAAGCAAATCAATCCAACCAACGGAAAAGTATTCAAAGGATTCGAAGTCTTTGTTTGTTTTACACAAGGAAATGATTTTGTCTTTCAATATGACCAACAACTCAGGTTTGATTCCAGTTATGTACACATTCTAGTTTGACAGCACAAAAATCTACATAGGTAGAGGATCACTTAAGAGGCTCGTCTACCTTTTTTCAAATTACTAGAATACTCTCGATATTACTTTTTTTTCTATTTCACTTTATTCCCCTCTACTACGGCTGCCCGAAACCAGCCCGAAATTCGTACTCTCCCGAATCCTAGCTATGCAATATCATTTGGAGGTTGAAAAATACTGTAAACATGGCTCCAGATTCCCATAATAACTTCTGTATTTTTTAAAGAAATTAAGTAAAACAAACATTATTCGAACAAGGAAGCTTAGCTGCATGCTTCTTGTTTTTAAATTTTTCTTGCCATTTATAGTGACCGAAAAAAATAATGACAAAAACCCGCAAAAAACTTCAAATTCCTAGACCAAAGACAAAAAATAAAAATATAGAACCATTAAGACATCCTTTGTTAATACACTCATATTTAAAAGAATTATATATTTCAATTATAATTAAAGTAAACGTGAGAGGCGTACACCTCTGGTCAAATTTTAGGGTAGACAAACACCTTTAGGTGGAAAATTCGTTGATCATGCGAAATGAGGCGAGACCAATACAGCAAAATCATTCATTACAAGTCTTAGAATTTTAATGTAAATTAAAAATCATAGCCATTGAAATTAAGAGTTAGTGGACAGTACACCACAGGGTTGGTTTTTGTGCAGTTAAACTGTATAATGCGTACCTGACTGGATTCGAACCTGAATCTTCTGGGTTCTGTAGGACAAGTACTTTTATTTAAATACAATAAAAAGACGAATTACAAATTGCATCTACGTACATAATCATTATATTGTGTGATCTTAAACTTTTTTTATTCATTATCATCATAATCATCATGTGTATTTGATTCTCTAAATTTACGTTTTGTTTATTTACCGAAATATGAACGTAATAATCGTAATATACCTAAGTCACAACAAATTAATTATAAATAATTGAATTAGATTCTGACCAATCGGTGAATTGTTTGATAATGGTCAGCCGGAGAATATATTGAACAAATAATCACTTGGATCCCATCTGTCATTTTGATATAAGTTTGTCTGTCCAGATGTTGTTATCATTTCACCAATAATTCACTATTATCAGATTATCACACAATTCACTTTTTAGAGGTTCCTCAGCTCATATGCTGTATAGTGCGTGAAAAATGTTCATAGTTGTTTTAAACAAATTTGTAACAATTTCGTTACTGTGGTTATAGTCAAATTGTATCAAGAATGAATATATCTGCTTTTATTGGACGTAGGTTTTGCATTTAATGTACTAGGTTTTTAAACAATTAAAAATCAAGCTAACAAATCTGTAATTTAATTGTATATTTCAACAAATAAGTGTTTCAACTTTAATTTGTAGGGTGCTGTTTGTATTAAAAATTCAAGCGAATAAATAATTATAAATTAATTTAAACATTTTTCTTAACATATTCATATGTATTTCTTATTATAGGATCTGCTAATGAAATGGCAAATAATCTATAATTAATAAATTATAATTCAACTATAATCTATCTATAAACTATTAATAATTAATCTTAACTGATTTATTTACTAAAAATAAGATTGGATAAATCTTATTTCAATTTTATGAATTTGATTAATGTATTGTAATGATTTCAGTTTTGTCATTTATCTTTCAGCAAATGCATAGAGTTGTCAGTATTCGTATAACAAGATTTTGCATGACTGAACACTTCTGAATTAATTTGAATACCAGGTAGACTTAGAGCTAAAAGTTTCAAATAATATTTTAAAAAAGAAAAATGTATACATTCAGCAGAACTGAAACTTTTTCCATAAAAGTTGTTGCATTACAAATGTAAAGTAAGATGATATATGTTGATAAGATACAGGATTCCTCTTTCTATAATTAGAATTAGTTTATCTCTCATCTTTTAATATTTACATAATATGTCACTCTTCAAAGGACTTAGATATGCAAGTATGAGATTCATTTTCAAATTATCACTAATGTGAGCTAAGTACACGAAGTTAATTACAGATGCATGTAATATTTTCCTACAAACGTATTTACAGATTGCAGCTTGACGTTTCATATCCTCGCGACTTTGACATAGTGAAATAAACAAAAATAACCAAGAATCGCTATATTCCTCAAGAACACGGAATAATTGTGTCAAAATGTTTATGACAAATAATCGGTCGATGGTTTTGGTTCAACGTAAATTTTTTCGTCGATTACCTGCGGTGTTTAGACGCTCGTCCTGAGGAGACTGGCTCAACACGGGACAGTAACAGACGTGGCCGGCCGTTTTTTTTTTTTTCGAGAATATCGCTACTGTGGCAAGAATGTTATTGTGACTGGTGCATAGATACATAAAGAACTAGTGTGCAGTACAGAACCATGATCAACTTCTACAGTGTAGGTACATTCTGAAGCAAGCGTTTATCTGTCACTTTGGCGATTTGCACTGACCCGCGACATCGCCCGATTTGGTCGTTCCAGACTTTTTTCTTCCGGGTTTTTATGAACAAGCCACTTAAAAACAATCCGAAAGAAGTGAAGAATGGAAAATGCTGTGAAACGAGCCCGAAAGCGCATCAACTGTGGCGGCGGACACTAGACTGATATGATCTTCGTGACTTAATGGGAAAAATTTATACGATTAATGACCAGTTGCACTGCTTCCACTTAAATTTTAAGTATTTTTAAATAATGAACAATATCGAATCAAAATAAAGTTGTGAAACGTAGAAATATCATTGCTGTCAATAATTAGATTCGATATTTTTCATTTAAGTGACACTTATAATTTAAGTGGAGGCGGTGCAAAGGGCCATAAGCAAACATAATCAGCAAACATACCCAATTTTTTTTACAAAGTAATGCCTTTTGCGCCATTTTGAATATAATCAAAGTTGCTGTAACATGAAAGCCCAGAACACAAAACTAAAATTAGATCTGATACAAGCAAACAGGCTCGATTAATCTTTCGCTAGAGATGAAACTATGCATTTGTTTTTGGCGATCCAGTTTTTGCTGAATTCAATTTATGTGACGTTTCTGTGGGGCCATGAACGTCCGCACTCCGGGTAGAAAAAATAAATTAATAGGGTTCTTGATTATAGTCGTTAATCGTATATTAGTTTTTGCTTGGGACATCAAAGCGACTCCAGCGCCATTGTCACATGAAGTGGGTACCTGGGAAATTACAACTACGTAACCTCACTGATATGAAAATATGAGCGCAGTACGTACCTACATACAACTGCAATTTCAACCGGGACAGGAATATGCACTAGCTAGGACATTGATTTTATGAACCTGTTTTTATAAATGCACAGGGAAAGAATGACGTCAATGAAAAATATAATAGAACGCGAAACCTATTTACTGCAGTATTGTAAAACTTTTTTTTATATGAAAAATTTAATTATTTCGCAGTTAATTAAATAAGAAAAATAAATATTGCATTGTTGTTCTCTTGCTTATGAAAGTTTGTAATTAATTACACACCCAGCTTAGGTGTGGCAGCCTCACATATTGTGACTACTTATACTTGATTTGATAATCTACTAGCTTCAAATTATGATAAAAATTGAATCACGAAATTTTTTCAAGATTAATCAATATTTGTCAAAAATTCGATTTATATTACACGTGAATAAATAACTATTTTGCACGTGTAACCCTCATGTATTATGAACCATTTGCCGCCTCTTTTATACAGTGAAGAAGAATAATAATTGATGTACCTATCTGCCCCAAGTAACAATGACTGACCGTAAACCAAAAATCGACGTTGTATTTTAGTCATAATTTAATGTTATATTTTGACGTCGCAAAGACGTAACATAGACTGGCCGTAAACCAAAAATCGACGTCGTATTATAATCGTGCAGGCGTAGAATCTATGTTTATATAGACGTCAACCATAGACGTAATTTTACCACACCGTTTTGACGTCGTAATTAAATCATAATATAGGTAAGTCATAATCTGACGTCGTATTTTCTCGTTGTATGGATGTTTATATACTTACACTTCTTTTATTGATGAAATTTTATAAACTGAGAGTTATTAATGTCAAATTGTAACAATCTATCGTTAATAACAACTGTTTTGCAAATCTGTCTGATCCGAAATTAATACAAAATTATTTGGATCTGAAATAATGTGCACATTTACTTTCAATTATTTTTTCTACTAGATACATATTCATCACATTTCTTAATATATTAACTCTCTTGAAATCTGTTTACGATTTGCTGTAAGGTAAAAATTCCGATCAAAGCATTTTTTAAATTTTGCTTAGATAAATGTCCATATCTAAATGCACTCCATGTATCTAATATACCGAATCTTATACAATCTGTATTATTGTTTACTACTAAATTAATTCTACTACTATTCACTTTATATTAATATTTCAAAACATTAAAATATAATGTCAGATTGACCGAGCGATTAGCAACCGTCAGTTCAAATCCAGCAAGATCCAGATAAAATAAAAATTTGACTAGTTCTAAAGATTCTATTTCTAATACAAAAGAAGAAAGTTAAATTAAAAACCAATTAAACATAACAAATAAATCAGTAGTTTATATTTTTTAATTAAATTGCAAAAATCGTCATATTTTCATTAAATTAAGACGTCATCTTCATATGTCAACTTGACGTCGATTAAAGACGTGACACAGCTACTCGCCGAGACGTCATCAGGACGTCGATACAACATTGTTTTTGGTATCTGATGTAACTTGGGGCATCATCGACTATGAATCCTATATTCGCGAACGACTTATCATACCGTAAATAATTCAATATAATAATAACAGCCTTCAGGGCATTGACACGCGCGCTTGGCATGTATTAAACATCAAACACGTCTTATACACCACGTGTAGGGCCCTTAAGCTGATGACGTCACTAATTACCCATTCAGCACTTGCACTTGGACAGTGGATCTAAGTCGCTTGTGTATGCCACATGTGGCTGATGGGCCTTACGTGACTATTAAGTATTAGCCCTACACATACAACGCACACTGTCTATATTCACTGTTAGGGTAATGCTGAGAAATTCTAGATAATATTATACTAAACATAAAACCTTGTTCGCACGAGCATTTTTTGAAGAATCTTTCACGCTTCAGAATATTGGGAAAAATAATCCAATTTCCCTCATTATATTTTAACCAATTAAAATGCATCATTTTTCACAAAAACCATAGAAACTATCTATATAAACAACTATTCCAGTGCATATTTTTGAATATTGACATAATATTAGTATGCGTATATTCGCAATAAAATGTTGGTTTATTTTTCATCAAATGTTAAAATATTTAAAATGAATTTAAAAATTATGCTAATAAATAAAATTGTTAAATTAGTTTTATTCATGAAAAAGTCAATGCGTATACTTACCACTCGATCATCAAAAATAATATAAAATAATTTTACCTCCTGGTTCGACGTATTTCCGCAAAACACCTCTCTACCTCCGGTCTCGAGTTGTTTCTATGGAAATACGTCTCATCAGTCGGCAGTATTTTCGATTATTTTCGAAGCTCTTGTGGTATAATAACTGATTATTCACATCATCAGTCATCTGTCAAAAAAGACCAATAAAATGCAGAATATCGAATTTAACAGCCAATCAAAATGAGTAGACTTGATTATTTTGTACTAGGAAAGTTGTGTACCGACTATTCACTACTAGTACTTTTAGATGACTATTTAACAAATGAACATTTTTATTATAATCTATATTTCCATTTTTATTGCATCATTTTTATCTTCCAGCTTTCTTCAAAGGTCTAGAGCATTTTTCACTTGAAATTCACTATTTTATTTGTAAAGAAACACAAAAAAACACATAAAACATATTTGATGTTACGTCTAAATTTTATTAAAATATTTGTTTTCTAAAATCATGAATAACTGCATTTTTTGCCATTTTGATTTAAAACTGGATCTGTATCAATGAATAATCTCTTGAATACCATTCGTAGTCATAGTTAAGTAAATTATTTTTCTGGTAGTTATATTATTCACTCATGTACCTACCTTGTGCTTGCGAATATTACTCGTGCTCGTAATATTCATATCCAAGCACAAGGAACATTCGTAATACTACCAGAAAAATAATCGACATAACTACGACTACTACTGGTATTATAAGTGATACATTGAATTTTCAATGAGTTTCTAATTCATTGACGGATTCAAAACAAAGATTTTTTTCAGGATTCAGCAGCACGAAAGCTGTGTGATTATTTTGTCGGTTGTTGTATTGTATGTATTTAGCGAACTAATTTAAAATGAAATTATGTGAATAATTTTCTAGTTGACATAAATATTAATGAAAGTATTTGAATTTTGTAAATAGGCATTATGTAAGAGGATTATTACACGGATTAAGGAGTAAATTTAAGGGATGAAACTTCACCAATTCCTCAGGGAATCGAGTTTTAAAAGCCATGTTTTCAATCTCCGGTAAACTTATATACGTGATATAAATATTTATATATCCCAAAGCGGGTGTAATGCTTTCTCTTTAACTTTAATTTAGTTAACAAAATTTAAAGCACGCCGTATAAAATAGCATTTACAAGGGAACGAAATATTTAATGTACTTTCAGTCCTGGCTCAGGCATGAAATTTTAATGATCGCTGGAGTTGCGTTCGCCGATGTTTATATTGTTTAAAAATATACCTGTATTGATTTTGTTCCTGCAAGAATACAGCCAAAATGCGTGTTCTTCGATTAAGCATTTCATAATGGTATATTATTATTAGAGTGCGGATTATATGCAGGCGATTATGATCAAAATATGCATTGAAATAAGGCCAAAATATGCTCCGTATAGGCGTATATGCACAAATTGTTTTATTATTCTTCGCGGCACGAATTGAGAACGTCAATTTTTTTTACACTTGCTCAAATTTATTTTCTTTCTAAATTCGTACAATAAATTGTATTCTAAATGACGTGGCTATACATTTTTGAGCCACTGTTTCAATTAGTATTCTTAATATGATTAAATAAAATAAACCTAAAAGTAATAAAAGTAGTTACTTACGATTGTTAATTTAAAGAACAAGCGGCATCTACGTTTTTTCCGAATTCCTAGAATATTCATATATAATATCCCAAGTGCATGTTAAATTGTCGATAATTTTCTCAACTGCGCGAATGCGCACGAGGGATAATCGAAGGACTATTTCCCGATTAAAATTTTGCCAAACGCTGTTTCTCTCAAAAAAATTAAAAATCTTCCTTTGACAGCAAGTCAGAATCATATTGCCACGCCGTATCCAAATGCAATAATTTTGCACTAGTGCAAATTATCGATAATTTGCACTAGTGCAAAATTATCGTGTAATTCTACCTTGATTGGACGACATTCAGAAATTCCAGACTTCTGATTGGCTTAAATTTTATGAGGGAAATAGTCTAGATTATACTTTTTTTCTATTCCAGTCTTTTCCTCGCTAGTACAACTGCCTTACACCAGCCCGAAACTCGTACTTTGCCGCATCCTAACAATGTAATGTAATTTTGAAGTTGAAAAATACTGCAAAAGTGTTTTCGTTGCGAGTAAACTGTTAGTTTATTATTGATTTCAAGGTAATGTTTTTATAAACATTTAATAGAGAAAGAATGGATCTACAGATGTGCCTGTTAAAATTTTAAAAATAAATTTCTATCAGGAGATGTATCCGGCCAAAGTTTCCATAAATTGGATATTTTATGACTTTTTCGGAATTGTTATAATCATGTACAATTTTTACCTTCCGCTTACCTGTAAAGGAAGGTATTGGAATCATGCAAAAAATCGGGTTGTGAGTTTTAAGTGGATGAGCACGAATTAGGGTCCTTACAACTCATTTTTGATAGTTTCTCGATGATGTCTGTATGTATGTGTGTGTGTGCGTGTGTGTGTGTGTGTGTATGTGTGTGGTCCGGGCCGATGCCGTCTGTTGGATAACTCAAATAGGAATTACCCAAAAATTTTGATATTTGGTATTTTACAATTGTATACGAATAGGAAGAGCTCATTAGATTTTGGTACAAATATCTTTACCGGAAGTGATATTTTTTTAAGATTGAAAAAGATAATTGTCAAAAATTTATATAAATTTGAATAAATATAATATTTATTTGTAATAAGAATAAGAAGCAAAGTTATTTGCAACTCACGTTATAAAAAAATTGTCTTTATCTGGTAACATTAAAGAACTGCAGTAAAATTTAAAAAATAAATTTGTCAGATAAAACGTTGAAATCTTGTAATCCATGTTCGGTTGATTTTTGTTTCTGCGTAAAAAATATTGACAGGTGAGACGGGTGACAAGTTGACATACTAGCGCCATATAAGTCATAAGTCAGATATTAAATGTAGTAATTGAACGGAGGATGGCTTCAACACAGAAGAGTTTTCGTGTGAATGAGTCTTTTGATTCAGGTGATACTAATTTCTGTGTTTGAATATTTTAGATTTTTATTTCTATATTTGAAATGGGCACCGGATTGTACGTATACATTTCTGTTTAAAGTGTAGATATGGCGGAAGGTTGTGTGATGGCCACGTCAGATTTTTTTAGTAAAATTTTAAAAAGGCACAACTGTTTCTTGATCCTTTAAGTATAAATCCTTGTTGAAACCATTCTTGTACTGGCCACAAAACACTCGCTACGTTAGTACGTTTTGTGCTGGATTTTAAGAGGTAGACGGGCCTCTTAAAAACTATGTTTCAAGTGCGCAATATGAACAGATTTAGTAAATAAACTACTGGATGTTTGATAAGCCGTGTACAGATCAGCACAAACTAACGCAGCTGTGTGCAAGATTAGAATTTCAGATTGTATTGAATAGAACATAATCTGGTGTAGAATATTCAATCAGTAGAATAGAGGGAGATTCAGTGTACACCGAAGATGAACTTTTAGTTTAGTATTGATAACAAACTTGATGTACAAAATGCAGATGAAGAGCTTCAAGCATGTGTCTGTCTTTTGTGTTTTCCTGAATACTGAAACCTGATCTCACGCTGTAGTAAATTAAAATGGCGAACGGATTGATTACAAGAAGAAGAGTCTTCTCAATGGACGATAATAACTTACTACCTACTTTTAGTTTGTATGCCACCCACAAGTAGTAATCAACACTTTCATGCTGAAAGTCTTTTTATATAAATATTATATTAATAGAGGCAATGTCAATAATGTAACCTTAATACACTAAAATATTTCATTTATTGGTTGTAAATATTACTCGAGTAAATTCCACAACTTCGTGTCTTTTTCACACAGTTAGAAATTTTGATATCCTGGTTTTGGATCAAACATTTTGTATGAATTATCCTATATTTAGTATAAATAGTTATTTGTCCAACTAGAGAGGTAAGCACTTCTTTTCCCACTCGAGCACGAAGTTTGTGTCACGAGCGAAGCGAGTAAGTCAATCAAGCGAGAGTGGAAAAAGAGCTTTCCTCTCGTGTTAGACACAATATTTTTTTCACGACATATTTAAAAACATTGTAAATGTAGAAGAAACAAATAACTAGAAGTTAGGTTATACCTGCCATCTGTCAGACTGACGCTTAAAAAAACAATGAAATGTTTCACTGCAGCCAATATGTAAAATAAATTTAGGTTTTACAATTATTGTAGAAAGAGAAAGTATAAAACATAATAATTGTAAAATAATTGATTACAGTACATTACTATAAAATTTCAAATAATAAATTTACATACAATTTTTAAAATATTTCATCGTAAAATAACACTGGTGGTAATACTGCTTACTTCCCCTCTAGAAAGGGAAAACTTACTTTCCTCACTAATTGTGCTTTCTTATTTCGTGAAAAAATAATATAATAACCATATGGGCAATTATTAAAAACCACTTATTAGTGAGAAAATAAAAAATAATAAAAATAATCTCTTTATTTTCTTAGACATTTACAAAAATGTATGAGATACGTCAAAAAAGAAAGGTGTACAAAAACATAACTAAAACAATATTCTTATTGCTCAGAAATATCAGTATTTATTTCGTAATTATAATTTAATACTAAACTTATGCGCAGGCAAAAATAAATAACAATAGCTTTGAGCATCATATTGTAAAGAAAATGTAAATTATTTATCCAGCTTAATTCTCGTTCAATTGTTCCAGTTCTACCTGCAGTCCGAGTAAATAAAATAAATCCTGCAAATTTTTCCTTGTTTTACAAACAAAAGGCAGCTATAAGGCAAAACAATAGCGCGGCACACAGCATAACATAATTTCAATCCAAGCGCGTACTTAACAACTTTAAAAGGTTCAAACTTCAAACTTAGTTACGTACCAAAGAATTATAATAACGAACGATATTTATATTTTGTATTGCATTTCACAAAATTTCTGCAATTAGGAACAAGCAATAGACAAAAAATATATCAATAGAATCATTCGAGTTTCTAGTTTGCCTTATGCTGAATAATAATACCTGAAAATAAATATAATTTCCAGTAGAAATGAAAGAAGAGGCAGCAAAATTCATCAAATCGCAATGAATTTTTTGTAAAATGAACTATTATTACAGACATAAAATTTAGAGAATAAGGCAATTAGAAATGTATATTGTATATATTTTCATTGTGTAACATAATTTTCATTGTGGGATGCATCGTTTATCCGAAATTTATGCAGAAAGCATGTGTAGTTTTTTTAAATCAAATTATGACGTATACTAAGATTTTGACTAAAAACATTACCATTGCAAACTTCGTGTTACGATTTTTTCACTTTTAATAGTGTCCTTAAATATTAATTCATCTTGATCTTGTGAAAACGTACTTTCATAGAAATAAATCCGCCTTTTTCTGCTGTTTTCATTATTAATACAATCACGAGCTTGCAATATATAGTGTGATTGGAGAGGTTCAAAAATTGTTTGCTGAAATTTGTACAAGTTTTCGTTAAGGCCCGAATGTAGCTGTCTGCGAGAAAAGGATAAATTTATACAGACTTAGAGTGTCGAACAAAGGCAACAATATAGAACGCGCTCTCGTAGGGGGGTTAAAATTGGTACTACATTTGAACGTATTATCACAAACAAGGGTTCATTTGAAAGATAAAAGTTCAATCTAGATCCGTCTAGTGTTGAAATTTGCAATTTTTGTTAATATACTGAGTAACAGTTATGTGAAATAAGGCAAATTATGACAAGTTTATGGCATTGTAAAATTGAAACAAAAAATAAAACTAAAATTTCAACACTAAGCGGATGTGGAGTGTATCTTTATCTTTAAATGGAAAAAAATTAAATCGATCCGACCAAAATTAGTTTCAATTTCAATCCCTATTCAAAAGCATGTTTTTGCTACGCGCAACTTCACTACATTAGGCTCTTAAATATTATGAAAGATCAGTCATTGTTTCTTCGCATGACTGCAATGTAGTGCACATTTAAGTTGGCGTTGCGTAGCGTACTGCCAAGGGATTTTAAAATGCCTTGTTGAAAGTTCGCTGCAGATGCAGGCTATGCGGAAACCACATCGTTTGAGGATAAAGCACAGTTTACATTAGTTCCTTGTGATAGTGCTCGTTTTATCCTTGGCATGGGGATTTAAAATATTTACCCTTTTAGCTCTTGTCATAAACTTCGCTTCTTTGGATTATGAAAAACGAATACTACTCAGTTTGGATTTTACAGGAGTTTATAACTAAAATACAAATGTATACGTAGATGAAAAATAAAAATAAATTACTATTTACATTAATCGTTTATTAATGAGCATCGTTTATGTAAAAAAATCATACCCTCTTTAATTCATAATTTGAAAACTTACAATAATTGTAGGAACCTATAATAAATTATTTGTATTAACGTTAAATCGAAGAATTAACAGTCCATATTTTATTAAAATTTAATATCTAAATTATGTTAGCTCATGCATTATTCTGTGTTGTTTATTATTAGTCTGCAACGTCTGATGTAATGAATAGTTTAAATATAAATTCAACGTTTAAGTATACAAATATAGATTTACATTAGTTTATGATGCCGAATCAGTTATTCCTATATATGGTGCATTCCAACAACGTGTTGGAAAGCACTAAAAAAAAATTCGGAAAGAATTAATGCACATGTGATATTATAAGTGAAAATATCATTGATGTAAAACATTAGGAATTGTTGTCAAAATACTATTATATTTTGAAATACGAGTACATAAGATTTCACATATTGTCGTTAAAATTATCACAATAAAAACGTTGTAACCCTTCAACGAAAACTACTTATAAGTGACTTAAATAGTTTTGATAATGATATTTTTATGTAAATTATATAAATTTAAATTTCCTGAGGATGACGTATGTGACGTCGAAACTAGTCGATTGAGAATATATTTTATTGTTCACTGCATCCCAGTAATTTTTCTCCATTCGTCATATTTTCTGAAATTTATTATTCAGTAATTTTCTGACTGAAAAAGTAATTATGTTCTCGTGGTGATTTGTTTTATTTCTATCTAAGAAAGTGCAGAGAAAACTGTTGTTCCGGGCAAAATGAAAACATTGTAGTAGAGTAGAAATTCACGTTGAAGCGTAAAAATAATTGTTATATCGTCGTAGAGAAAAGACGCCATTAATTCCCGCGCGGCGTTAATCCAGCGTTGCCACCTGCAGCGTCGGTGGAACAAAACTCCCAACTCGTTTACGCAAAACGGAAAGAAAAAGTTTAATCCGGGGCTGTGTTGTTGTGCGCGTCAGACAAAAACTGAAACCAACATTATTAAATAAAACTTCTGCCGGCACGAACCCGCGCGCCTAATGTCCGCCATTTTCTTTTGTTGTATTAAATGTAAAATTAATTGAGTTTAGGATCTCTGGAGGACTGTTTCTCGGACAATGCCAGCGCAATTAACATGGAAATAGAATAAAATAATTCTCGCCTTGTAATACTTTGCCGTAAATAATTCTCTTCGCTTCCCCGACTGCCCCCCTGCAGACGGACCACCGCTGCCTATAAATTAACTAACCACTAATTCCATATTATCACGGCGGTTTTGTCTTTGAAGTCTTCCGTTTATTCGTTTCTGAGTAATCACACTAAATTAAATATCTTGTACGAGTTCTATATTTTATGCATAAACGAGATGAAATAATTAATTTTTGTAAATAAAAACAAATTATTTTTTCTACTCCTGCGCCCTGTTTCATAAAACTATAATTATAATTTACAACTGTCATTTTCTTACAATTATGTCAAAAACGTAATTACAAGTGTTTCATAAACAAATACTACAAACTTGAAAGTAAAGTAAGAAATTTTACAATTTTACAATTGTTTTTGACCCATTTCGACAAGTTACATTTGTACAATAATTGTCAAATTGTAATCACTTTTAGGGTATGTTCCAAAATTAAACCACATGTACCATGGTAATTTTTTTCAGGATGTCAGTACTAATTTGAAACGCGGTAACTGAAAACGGCGGTAAATTTTCGCAAATATTCGTTACCACGATCACCGTGCTAGAGAGCACGATATTTGTGGTAAATTTGTATTTGCGTATCGCGATCTCACAGTTTTAACTTAAAAACGTTAGTTTGTTTTGCTGTTGAATGGCTGATTTTTCTCTGTTGGAAATGATTATATACAAACGGATTTATCTATTCGAAAAATTTGCGAAATTGTATGTAAGCATGTATTATTTGTGTAATATCATATTATGCTTTTATTTAAAGATGAAATATATATTTTTGTAACTTTTGTGCTTCCATTTCAATAAATACTCTAACCTAAATATCTAAATTTTACCAAAGCGTTTCACAAGTTTCTGAGAGAAACATCACATTCAGTTACCAAAGAATTACCGTAGCATAATACCACGGTAAACATGGTTTAATTTTGGAACATATCCTTAAGCTTGCATCGAAGGCAGGTAATTTTGTTACAAGTAGTGTTTATGTAATAAATATATGGAATATGTTGAACTTTTCTGATGAATGTAATAAGTTCAAGAACAGTTTAAAATGGGATTAATGTATTTTAATCACGTTTGAATTTCAAAATATATAGGATGACAGGACAGGATGACAACTTCAACTAGAACCTTTCTGAATATTTGTTGAAAATAAAAATAGTAATTAAAAATACATATTATTCTTGTGTCTGAAATAATAATTATTTCCAGTGCATTTCTTCCTTATATATTTGTTCTAATTGAATGAAACGAACACAATGAAGTAAATGAGTAAGAAGCTGTGAAGTAGAGTAGGACAACAGTGTTCTGACTTACCGACAGGACTCTCTTCGTTCCAAAACGAGTCATCCAGGGTGTAGTCCGCCTCTGAAATGGACAGGGAGTGCGTTAGTTTGCGATGTTGTGCTACACATCAACAACAACAACAACAACGAGACAACACAGACGATGTACGAGTACAAGCAATGCAGACAATACGCTGTCTCGAATATGTTAATAGTGCTTGTAGATTTACTTCTCTTAACTTGGACAGTGTGAATATCATTTTATTTGAGACAGCATATTTTCTTCAATGTATACAAGGTGATTCAAAACAAATTTTAATGGCATTATAGTACTCAACGTACTGATCACGGAACAAAAAGAATTTTGTTAAAGTTTATAAACATAAGGGTAGTTTTCGAAGGAGCACATTTTTTAAAACCACTGGATTGTTGATTGTATAATAATATAATAACTAAAAAAGTTTCATTTTACTATTTGGCCCCCAAAAGGTCTTTGGCCCCGTGGGAAATTGCAGATCTGCCTGTATGAATCAAAGAACATTAAATTTCACTTAAAGCTAGATTCAGGCTTACCCAATTATAAGTATAAGTGCTAAATGAACCAACCAGCGCTCCCACAAAATTCCAATTTCAATTATAAGTGCGAACGTTGAGCGCTGGTTGGTTAAATTAGGTAGGTCTTAATCTAGCTTAATCGTAAGAATAGTAAATTTATGAAATTTCGTTTGAAAACTTTGACCCAAACTGTGATTTAAAAACCTGGATACTCAAATTGCGAATTTTGAAAAAATTCTTTCAGTTCCGTGGTAAGTGAGTTGAGCACTATATGCTATTAAAATATAGGCACAATATGTGAGCCTGCCACACTCAATAATATAGTCAAGAAACTTTCAGAACTCATTTTTACTTCCTTGTACGGAGTAATAAGGAAGTATTGTAATCGCGAAAAATTTAGGTTTTCAGATTTTGATGGAAATATCCGTTTTGACCTTTTCTGAATCCATTATGACTAGTTTCGTCGTGACGTCTGTACGTACGTGCGTATGTGCGTACGTACGTGCGTACGTACGGACGTATGTGTGTCGCATAACTCAAATACGGTTAGACGTAGAAAGTTGAAATTTTGTATTTAGGACTGTTATAGCATCTAGTTGTGCACCTCCTATTTTTGGTTTCAATCTACAAACCGGAAGTAGTAAATTTAAAAAAAAAATTGATAAATAATTAATTTTAGGCAATTTTTTAAATTTTAAATGAAAGATTATGTGATTATTATCTACAATCGGTATTTTATAAATTTTTCTGTATCTTCTATCATTTAAGAATAATTAAAGTATATACTTATTATTTAGTATTTCGGTATCTTGTAGTCCATGATCGATTAACATTTGTTACTACGTAAAATTTAAATGATTATGACATGACAGTGACAGTAGCAGTGACAATAGTAAAATATCGTTTATATCTTCTTCTGCAGTTTAAATAAAATGACTAAAATATATTTGTGAGTATACTAGTATAATAAGTTAAAAGAATTTTTTATATTATTCTACATTTTAGTTATTAAGAAAAATATGAACAAACAAGGCGTACAAGGAAGTCATGTGGTGTCCACGTCAGATTTTTAAGTTTACTATCAAAATGTTTAAATAAATAAGTAACTATAAAGAACTAAAAACCAGAAAACTATTTACTTATAAATGCAAAATGTAATAACCCGATATAAACACAAAAATCACATGAATGAAATGGTGCTATTTGAAACAAATTACAAATTAGTTAGGTGCAGTCCATTGATTTACATAATCATAGAAAATGAATCGAATAATGGTTAAATGTGGACGTCAAATCGCTAGAGTTAATACATTTCGCCTATCATTTCACATCAATAGGTTAATTTCGTTTTCATCGATTGTAACTTTTTATATGTCGAACAGAGTTCCATAATACCTGCTACATTATATCTATTTGAACAATTCAATAAACATCGAACTGTACGCCAGTTATACTATAAAATGTTCGTTATTGACATTGATGCAATAGACAGGGATGTTAGATTAGTAATGAGTTTAATGAATACTTTTAGTAATAATAATGTTACATTTATAGTAATCTGATTGAGAATCTAATATTAATACTTGATACATTATCTATTTGTTCTCGTAATTAGTAATACAATGGTATAATTTAATTACGCAAAGTGAACAAATTAGACTGATTACTAATTCAAATTCAGTTCCTTTTGATAAAATCGATTCAGAACTTTATTAAAATTTGAGTTGTTAGAACCATAGTCATTCAAGTTATGCTTTCATCTATCCGTTAATATTTTTAATATAACGTAGTAATATCCGTGCAGTCAGAGTTGGTCGGTAGGTAAGGCAGAGATAGAATGTGCCTTAGTTCTACACAGAGCTGAGTCAAAGTTCGCCAACTTATTACTCGTCTCAACGCAACTGAGTCAAGAGAAAAACCGAGCTGGACGACTTCTTTATACACTATTTCAAAGAAACGAAGCGGTTTGTTGTTTGTTGTTAATCTATGTCCGTTCGATTAATATTGTGTACCAATTTAAAATTCCTTAGCACGGCCATCTCTTATTTCGCGTACTGTATTCGAAGTTATAATACATACTGAATTTTAATGGCATATCGTATCGTATGCCACGAACAAAATATTTTAAGTCAGTAAATTTAAGGGCAGTACATTTTTGGTACTACTGGATTTAAGACTGCACAATGAAAAGTAAAAATATTACTTGTACAGTTAGAGTTAGAAATACATTTTAACCCAATTCCTAGAATACTCTCGATTTTACTTTTTTCTATTCCAATCTTCTCCCCACTACTACGACTACCTGAAACCAGCCTGGAACTCGAACATTACCGCATCCTAGCAATGCTATGCCATTTTGAAATTGAAAAAGATTGTAAAAGTGTTTATATGCCTCCGGTCAGCATCGCTAGTTTTCCATATCTCAAAATCCGCCAGAAACTCTTTGTTGCTAGCCTAGGCCGGCAAACAACCGGAAGTTATAGGTTGGCATCTTGACATTACTACAGTTGTCAAGCAGATTTTATGAGTTGAATATTTTTTATACAAGAATTAACAAGATTTTGACAAATTTTAGCGTAAATCGTTAATAGAAACTGAAATAAATATATTTTAAGCTCAAATGCAAGTATTCAGTGCACAATTTTTTAGGTTATGTATAATTATTTTATATTTTTGTAATGAAATCGGCACATAAAATATTGTGTATTACACGTCCAGAAACTGTTATGCTAGTGCTCGTAATTTGCAAGCCTCGCCTGTGGCTCGGCGTGTCAAAAATACTCGCTCTTGTAAAAGGTCAGTTTCTGGCCTTGTGATACAAATAACTATTTCGTTGCGAGTAAACTGTCAGTTTATTATTGACTTCAAGATAAAATTAATAGAGGAAGAACAGATGTGCCTTTTTAAAATTTTAAAAATAAATATCAGGAGATAAAACCGTGCAAAGTTTGCATAAATTGAAATATTTTATGAATTTGTCGGAATTATTACAATTTTAAAAAGGTACAACTGTTAGGTAATTGTTCCTTTAAGTATATAATCCTTGTTGAAACACAATTTGCCCATTCTTGTACAGTCCACAAACCACTCGCTACGTACGTTTTGTGCTGGATTTTAGAGGTAAACGGGCCTCTTAACCACCAAACCTCCCCTTACTTCCTGCTCCACCGTCGCTATTATCGCGCGAATGACTTGTTGAACCATGTCGAAACAATCTAGCATCGTAAACAAGTATCGGGCTGTGAAAGTGTGAGACTCGTAGCTATCGATTGTTTCGATACAGCACCCGACACCCGTATCCGGTTTCCGGTTAATAATGCAAGCTTGAGCTGGTCTTCGGATGCTGTAAACAGCGGATCTAGATGTGTCAGAATATCGTCAGCGTAATCTTGATCGTTGGTTGAACCCTTTCCGAAAATATTGACACTTTACTAACAACTTTGTGCGTCCCTCAGTTGACCACCCTCTTGGCGAAATAAAGTCCACAGAACATTTCAAGAATGTGAACATCACGCTTGTTATACTTGCTGTATTTATTTTTTGGTGGTAACCATCCTACAGGATTAACTCCCAATTACAGAATGGTAGATGTTATTATAGTGGAATCCAACCACTCGGACCCAGTGGTATTATTGTCGGTTGCTTATTAACATCCTGTTAATGTCCTAGCGATTGCTTATGCCCGACCTTATTATCTATGTAACATCCCAATGTTAGTAATTTGGTAGTATCCCAATTATGTGTCCCATGTAATTCTCTGAGATGTTTGTATTGAATATGTAATTTTTTATCGTACTCAGGATGTGGGTAGGATAGACTTACGTAATATCACTTAAAATACAAGAATAATGGCCGTTTTACACTACGCTAAATATTGAACAAGAAATATCGCAACAAATTGAACAATATCTTAAGCAGTAAATTGCTTTATTTTTAATGAACTCTGTTTTATACTGAGACAATTTTTACAATATTTAGTTTGTGATTCTGCGCAGTTCGCATATAATAATAATTTGACAGCCGCGCTTATCTATTTTTTCAGACAATTTACGAAGCAATGCGATATTTAAAACTATTTGCTGTATGATACTACACAATTTAGATTGTTTCAAAAATTGAACAATATCTTGTTGAGGATTTAGTGTAATGTAAAACGGGCTTTAGATATTGTTAAACATCACATGGTTTTTTTGTCACATGTTATTCAAATTATGTCGAAGTTGGTAACAACAAACTAAAATAGTTATTTAAATTTTACTGATTTTTTCACATCATCTGTCATCTGTCAAAAAAGACTAAAAATCTGACGTGGCCATCACACAACCTTCCGCCATATCTAGACTTCAAACAGAAATGTATACGTACAATCCGGTGCCCATTTAAAATATACAAATAAAAATCTAAAATATTCAAACACAGAAATTAATATCACCTGAATCAAAAGATTCATTCACACGAAAACTCTTCTGTGTTGAAGCAATCCTCTGTTCAGTTACTACATTTAATAGCTTACTTATGACTTATATAGCGCTAGTATGCCAACTTGTCACCCGTCTCATCTGTCAATATTTTTTATGCAGAAACAAAAATCAACCGAACATGGATTACAAGATTTCAACGTTTTATTTGATAAATTTATTTTTTAAATTTTACTGCAGTTCTTTAATGTTACCAGATAAAGACAATTTTTTTATAACGTAAATTGTAAATAACTTTTCCTCTTATTCTTATTACAAATAAATACTATATTTATCTAAATTTATAGAAATTTTTTACACTTAATCTTTTCAATCTTCAAAAAATATCACTTCCGGTGAAGATGTTTGTACCAAAATCTAATGAGCTCTTCCTATTCGTATACAATTGTAAAATACCAAATATCAAAATTTTTGGGTAATTCGTATTTGAGTTATGCGACAGACGGCATCGGCCCGGACCACACACATACACACACACGCACACACACACATACATACAGACATCATCGGGAAACTATCAAAAATGAGTTGTAAGGACCCTAATTCGTGCTCATCCACTTAAAACTCACTACCCGATTTTTTGCATGATTCCAATACCTTCCTTTACAGGTAAGCGGAAGGTAATAAAAATGCAGAATATTGAATTTCACAGCCAATCAAAATGAGTAGACTTGATTATTTTGTACTAGTAAGGTTGTGTGTCGATTATTCACTACTATACTATATTTGAGAATGACTGGCAGTAATAAATCATTCTGTCAAAGACATTCCAGTGGCGCACCAGTAATTGTTTGCACAGGGATAGTCGAAATGACTAAATTCGGTAGAGAACTATCGTTTTAGGTCTAGATTGTTTTTCAGGGAAAAGATTTATTTTAATAATAATGAGTGAGAAAGTTATATTTAAATATTAAAAACTTTTATTTTTAGTAAATGTATAAACAGATCACTTTGAAAAATCCTATCTACGTCTATGACACAGTCCGACGGGGATTATCGAAGCGTTTTTCACGGCATTTCTATTGTTCGAGAATTAAGTTTCGTTCCAGGTACAAAGCGTGCGGCTTATTTTGACCATCCTAGTATAGTTACAACTGATTTTTCTGGTAGTTTTATTTGCCGCATTGCTGGCAAAAATCCAATACTACTCTTGCAAATAATGATTTATTACTGTCAGTCATTCTCAAATGGACTATAGTACTTTTAGGTGACTATTTAAAAAATGAATTTTTTTATTATAATCTATATTTCCTATTTTTATTGCACCATTTCTGTCTCTGGGTTTTTTTCAAAGGTCTAGAACATTTTTCCCTTGAAATTCACTATTTTATTTGTAAATAAACACACAAAAAAACACATTTGACATTATGTCTAAATTTTATCAAAATATTTGTTTTCTGAAATCGTAGATAACTGCATTTTTTGCCAATTTAATTTTAAACTGGATCTGATTCAATGAATAATCTCTTGAAAACGATTCGTAGTCGTAGTTAAGTAGATTATTTTTCTGGTGGTATATGATACACTTATGTAATGTAGCTTATGCTTGCGAATATCCAAGCACAAGGAACATTCGTAATACTACCAGAAAAATAATCGACATAGCTATAAGTAAATAATGCATAAAAATAAAGCCTTTATGAAAGCCAGTTATTAAAATTTATAGTCGCAGAAGTACGTGGTGGCCATAGCAGATTTTTTATTAAGTTACGTTGCTGGAACTCTAAATCCAAAAAAGTACAAATAACTGAATGAAGTTAACCCCAAGTTAATTTATATTTTGTTGGAAAATAACAACAAGTAAATATATTGAGAATGCAAACGTAACAATGTCTGGCCCAACGTATCATAATATATCTCAGAGGGAAAGAGATAAAGTTGAAGTCTTATGAACTTTTGAAAAGAACGATATGAAGATTAATGTGTTCCTGCAAAATTTCAGGTTCTCTCGTGAATACTCCAAATATTTTCCCGTCAAAAAAAGTAAACATGAACTCGGTGAATGTAAACACAGCTCCAACATGCGTTCTGCATGTCCAGCCACTTTCCATGTGGCGTTTTCCGGGGAAAATTCCTTTTTTCCCGACTTTTAAAGTACGGTTGACCGGAGACGGATGGTCACTTTCAGTTAGGTTAAGAAAAAGTGGACAGGTAATTTTCCGCAGAAAGAAAGGCGGTAAAAAATCTACGGGGCGGGTTTTGATTCAGATATCTTACATCAACGACGACTCTCTTCCTCCTGAATTTCTTAACAAGTTGAGACAAAAGCGCCACTTCAGGAAAAATTGAAGGGTTGTTAATAAAAGACGCTCACTGAAAGATCCACGATATTGCCAAGTTTTCAGTATCGCTTTTTACACTATTCGCCAATTTACAATAAAGCAATTTTAAATTTGATCTCTCGCCTAATTCTGCTCATTCTACTACTCTAATAAATAATTATTAAGAGGCCTATCTACCTCCTAAAGTCCAGCATAAAATGTACTAACGTAGCGAGTATATTGTGGCCAGTACAAGAATGGTAAAATTTTATTTCAAGAAGAATTTAATAAAGAAAGAATGGATCTAATTTTCAATTTGTCGAGAACTTTTCGTCTCATTGTTTTGAATTCTTGTCTCATCTCGAAAATCCGAGACGAGAAATTTCTCGTCTCGGCGGCATCGCTAAACAAGAATATAAATTCTATTTAAAGTTTTATATTATACCAGATAATTAATTTATGTGGAGAAATCACTATTAATGTCGAGTTTGTCCATTTTAATGAAATAATGCAATTTATCGCGAAATACTCAATGACAGGAAAAAATAATCAAATGTCAGAAAGACAATACACGCCTACTAAAAGGTGAAACAAAAATTGAAACTGTTCCATATCGAACGGGTTGAACTGATATGTTGTAATATTGTTATTTTCGTAGCTAGGTAACTGTATGAAAACTGTTATAGTAAAAAAATTTTTGGAGAGGAGTCACGTCATCAACGTTGGTCACTAGATCATGACGTCACGGAACCAGATAATGACGTCACGGAATACTAGATATACATAGTATACTAATTTAAATTTAGAAAATGTAATGTGTGTTTCATTATTGAATTTATATGCGATGCTTATTTTTCGATCATTTTAATTGAATTATTAGACGATTAATATTTAAATATCATTGTAAAATTTAATATATTTCCAGTTAGAACTCTATAGCGCTACAGAAAAAATATGAGTGTCATGTAAACGTACAACACAAAACACAATTCTTAATTCAGTAATGCCAATGTGTGGTGCAAAAACAAACTACAATTATTTGAAATAAATTAAAAATGCATTAAAAACATTATGATCGGCTTTAAAATTATTGTAAATTTAATGAAAATGCACTATTCTTATAGTATGCAAAAAAGTAGTATTTATTTTATTCATTTAACATCACTAGGTCATTACTACAGTTATTTTTTATTTTGTAATGTTTTGATGACGTGACTCCTCTGCAAAAAAAATTTCAACTATAGTTTCGTTTATGGCTGTGGGGAAAATAAGTTTTTTCGGGCTCGAAATACAAACAATATTTTTACTACAACTGTATTTTAATTTTTAAATCTAATTAAAATTTAAATTATTTTCAATAACCGTGAAAAAACGTTAATCAAAACCGCGAAAGGACATTTTTTCATGGTTTTCAATGATTGTCAAAGTAACATAACAAAAAGAAGCTTTATTAACAATTCAAATATGTCAACATTTTTTCACACCTTCCCTTGTAGTACCTTCCACAAATAATCACAACATCAAAGCTGACGCCACTGAAAACTGCACATGGCAGGACGTCTACGTCGGCCATTAGTGTCTCTAACCTCACTTTGTGCGGTCAGATCGCATTCACGAACCAATCGCAAGACACAAAGGTGTCGAATGCCATTGTTTCGCAGCGCAATGTAAAACAATGAGTTCAGTTACCGCAAGAATGCCGGGAATCTCGATATGGTCCAGACGGCGAACATCTTGCTACGGTCAATCGCCTGATACCTATTATACAGGGTGTATCGTAATCATTATTTCGGCAATTCTACTCCTGTGTAAAGTATGCCATAAACGAAACACAAGAGTTATTCTGGAATATCATCAAAATTTATAGATTAAAAGGAATTTTTTAAATAACATTGTATAGTACTAAATGTTATTATCTACTATTTCTATCTAGCACCATTTTCCAATTACAAAAAGTTAAAAATTCTTATTTGTTACAATTTTGATTTTTCTGCCTACCACTGAAAACAAAAAATAAAATATTTATGTGTTAATGTCAAATAATATTTGACTTTTGACAAATTGAAATTGAAAATATAAAATGTCATTTAAAATTTATATGGTCATGATAAACTTTAATAATATTATTTATAAAAACAACAATTCTCGAATTACCTTCATACACACTTATATAGGAGTTTTTTTTAACGTGAAATATGGGCTTTATCATATCCCACCATGGTTATGAATTTGACAACAATGTATTAGAGCGTTCTTTTTAAAATGAAACATAGGGAATCAATTTAACTGTATTATTCTTGAATAATATAACATATTTGGGCAGCTGAAATAGTTTCAATAAGAGACGCATATACTTTTAATTGTTTATATTTCCAGGTAGCAGCAGTTTTTTCATGTAGCAACATTTTATTTTGTAAATTCGAGGCAAACTGATGCTACCTGGAAATACGATATAGGTATAGTTTAAACAAATAAAAAGTTTATGTTGAAAGCGTCTCTTGGAACTATATCAGCTGCCCAAATATGTTATATTATTCAAGAATAATACAGTTAAAATAATGATTCCCTATGTTTCATTTTAAAAAGATCGCTCTAATACATTGCTGTCAAAGTAGTAAACAAAGTTATGAAAAATCTTATGTTTCACGTTAAAATAAACTCACTGTATTAGTAAAATAGTAGAGTATGGCGAGAGGTCATGTGTTGGCCACATCAGATTTTGTAATTTAATTTTCTGGTGTTATTTATTGATTTAAAATAATAATTCTATCCTTTGATAATTGTAACAAGCTGCACACCGAAATCTAGCTCTTAGGTATCGACTCAGGAAGTTACGATACACGTGTATATAATTGAATGTTCATTGTGAACATTTCATGTAAATATTAATTAATTAATTGTTTGAGGTAACAGTGTTTTTGGTCTTATTGCAGTGAGACATATCTACATTTAGATTCAATTTAATTTGATATAATTAATTACGAGTACAACGCCTCGAGATGTGTAGGTATATTAGCAAATCTAGCAAATTTAATTATAGTTCATTGGTAGATTGTGGTAGCTTCTTGTAGCTTCATTACATTCATATTAATTGCAGTTAACAACCGTAAGCACTTGTAAGTTGACAGCTGGTAACCGCACACAAAGTATAATTACATATGCAACATTTACTGATAATTATAAACAATATACTACGTTAGTTACTTATAATACGTTAGATACTTAATTCATTAGTTAGGGACTTAATACGTTAGATACAACCATAATAACATCAAAACCTTCCATAATATGCAAACTGTCAACTAATTGACAGATAAAATTGTTGATTTGTTTTAACATCGCTAACGTTCATGATACGATTAAGCTTTGTGTATAAGGCGAATATATGCGATTTTAGCTCCCTTGGATGTTCAAAGAGACTCGGTTTCACCTCGTCGTACTGCACATATTTTAATGACAGATAACACTTAACTTTCTGATCATGAAAAAAATTACGACAGCATTCGAAAAAATACAATTTTTGTATATTTTTCGTCTAGATTCATGTTAGATTTCTAGTTTAATTTCCATCCGAGTTTCGTTCTAGTTTCATTCTATTAAGTTTCAATAGGAAATATTCGATTTTTTCCTAGCCAAAACTTTTAAAGGTTAGTCAAACTGACTGCACACTGAACTGAGCATGCGTAGACAAATCTAGTACGAATCTTGAATAGAAAAATAGAGCCAGGCGTATTTGTATACTAGTACTAGAAAAAAGTTTGGAAATCGAACGGAACTCGGAAGGGAATTTCTGTTTTAGAAATGAATCTCGAACTAGAATCTAGACAAAAAACGTATAATGTAATTCAGTCTTCACTTTGAATCGAATGAAACTAAAAGTATATGTCATTCATAATATGCATAAAGTTGTATAAATTTCAATTTTAATAGTTTATTAAATTTAATAGCTACAAACGCTGTATAAAACGGTATTTAAATGTTATCATTCATGAGATTCAAACCACGACAATAATATAACAGAGATATTGAGCCAAATATCTGAAATATTCTGAATTGAATATTGACAAACTATGAAGCATTATTAATGACACGCATTCTCATCTAATCCTGACATAATGAAACTAGTTTCATACAATACAGATTTGTTGCACGAACAGGACAGGTATTGACAGATAAATTGACATATTATACAGAAATCGATGGGAATTAATATGCCATGTTAATGCGAGTATAGGTAAAATTTCACTGAGGTGATGATGACGTAAATGTGTTGGAAAAATCTGATGTGGCCAGCACACGACCTCTTGTCTATTACTTACTGCTTATTCTACTAATCTAATAAATAGTTTTTCTTACATTTTAATAGATTCATGTTCATGTAATATATAAACGATAATGTAAACCAAGATGCAAGCAAAAGATGTCAATGGTACTGTCACTGTCGTTATAATTCAAATTTTGTGTAGAAACTAATTTCATATGATCTGGACAACAAGATACTAGAATTTCAAAAAAGTAGAATATTAATAATTTGTTTATTATACCGGGAGTTTTTTTTATTAGTAAACATAGGGCTTGTCATTACCATAGTTACAGTGTTCCAGAATGACAGCAATGCATTGGAGCGTCTTTTTTATCAGTAAACATAGGGATAATTACATACTAAAATAAATATGAAATATAAATTAAAGAAATGATAAATTATTTATTTATATTTTCTACAGTTAAGAACTAGGTAGATACCTACATTAAACTAATGAGAATTTTTTTAATCGAATTAAATGCTCAAAATTGGAACCATTAACTTCTAAACAATATCCTAAACGATTATAAAAATAATTTATAGCATTTGCTGGGGAGTAATATTTTGGGAAGCAGCACTAATTCGATTTTTTAATTGTTCAACATTCATTCTGTCATCATTGTACACAATTATTTTTTAAGTGTCTACCTAGTTCTTAAATTCTCATTAGTTTAATGAATCTACCTAGTTCTTAAGTGTAGAAAACATAAATAAATAATTTATCATTTCTTTTATTTATATTTCATATTTATTTTCGTATGTTAATTATCCCTATGTTTACTGATAAAAAAAACGCTCTAATGCATTGCTGTCATTCTGTAACACTGTAACTATGGTAATGACATGCCCTATGTTTACTTATAAAAAAAACTCTCTGTATTGTTAAATACAACCAGATTCAGCATATTGTATTTACAATTTAATGTACCCATATAGTTAATTATATTTTCTTTTATCTGTAATTGCAAAAATTGTCATAAATAAATAATGTACAAATTTATTTAAGGAAAACTATATCAAGTTTTAAAACGTACTACTTCCGGTTTGCGGAATTCTACTAAAATCTTATCCGATGTTAAAATCCTTATTAAAACCTTAAATATGAAATTTGGTTATTCAAGGTTTGATATTTTTTAAGTTATCGTCACAAAATTCATACATACATACGTCCATGCATCCATACGTCCATACGTACACACACAGACATCATCGTGAAAATAGTAAATTCGTATTGTAGAGACCCTGAAACGTGCTTATCCACCAAATAGACATAGGTACTCGAATATTTTGACCCATTGCAATACCTCTCTTATAGAATATGAGGCGAAAGATAATAAAGAATGTTCCATATTTGTAATATTATTTAACGAGCACATAATGTAGGCTATAATTCTGAAGCATGAAAGTAGATATTATGCACGAGCTGGAAGCTAGTGAATTATACCCATTATGTGCGTGTCAAATACGACGTTTTTAAGATAAAATATTTATTTACAAATTTTTATTCAATAAAATATTAACCTAATCTCACATTGTAGTGTTTATCATTATGCAATAGTATTGAATAATGGTCTCATAATACAATAGAGTTAGGATTATGAAATAATAATACAATAGTGTATCTTATGGATGGGTTTGGGTTTAATTAGAGAATCGCATGGTCACATGCCGACTCCGTCGAGATTTGCCGACGTCGGCGTCTCATGGGCGTCGCATTGTCATCGCGTTCTGATGACGTAGCCGTGACGTCACCTAACTCTAACGAGCGTCAGAATGAGTCAGTAAGCGTTCTGAGTTCATGTCACTTATACAACGTTCCTTCGTTTCTTTAAGCAGCGCCTGCTATAGGCGTTTGTTCTTTTTGTTTTTAGTTTCTTTTCACCCGACTTGTTTTTTTTTGTTCTCTGGTGTAAATTAATTTGTTTCTTTAGACTGCATTGACATCTGTCACGTTCATTTCGCACAGCACGCTATTATTTAGCGGTTTCTGCACTGATTGTGTTTAATTACTCGATTCTTTCTTGAGATTAATTTAAATTTAAATGAACTGAAATTTCTTGATGGATAATTTCTGAGTTTTTCTTTTATTTCACTCTTTTTTACTTGGCTTTGATATTTTTCCGAGAATTTTACTATTGTTGCGAAATTATAACAAAAAATAGATAGTTCATTTCATTTCTGATATAGAACGCACGTCATCACTCAATTTTCGAATTAATGCATTTAGACTAACTTCGTTTTTGTAAACAGTGCTAACTCAATAGGACAGAGATAGAAGATATATTATAGTACTTAGAAAGATAATGACGTGCGTTCTATCAGAAATAAAATGAACTATATGTATGAATTATACAGTGAATATAATTTAAAGTCATGGATCAGGCATTTATGATCACTCTGTATATAAATAGTCAGTGATCCGGGTTAGTATCAGCTTCTCGTGTGACGTCACATTAGTTTTCTCGTCGCTAATTAAGTGTTGTCTGACATACGGATCCAAGTCGCTTCCTTTCTGTCGTTGCTTTTTGTTCCGTCGTCGATAATGACGCTCTAGACAAGCAGAAAGTTCTCAGCTCTGGAAATATGTTAACTGTAGCCAGTCGTCGACCGCCTCTGCCGCCCCTCTGCCGCCTCTTGCCGCCTCCTGCCCCCTCTGCCGCCTCCCTGCCGCCTCCCGCCAGCCTTGGTTTGATGCGGGGTGTGCGCACAATAGATTCGGGAATAAGTTTGGGAATAAATGGACGAGATGACAAATTTTGTCGGAAATTCTGTCGCCAGAGGAAATATCGATTCTATTTGAGGTTCCGCCTAATACACAGCATAATTATTGCGGAAATATGTTACAATTTAAATTAATTTTTGTGTGACAACTCACTTGACAAAATAAAATCCCCAGAACATTTCAAGAGTGTTACTTGCTATTTTTGCCCATTAACATCCTATTAATATACTAGCGATTGCTAATATCCGCCTTTAGTAACATTATCTATGTAGTATTCCAAAGTTAGTAATTTGGTAATAATATCACAAGTAGTGTATTATGAGTTTATAATTTTTGATCGTATTCAGCATGTGGCTAGGATGGACTAACATAATAACGTACAAAAATAAGATATGTTTGAACATCCCGCGTGGATGATTCATGTCAAGTAGGTATGATAGTCATACCCAATGACCTATTATAATTTAAACGCCGCATGGCATTGTTGATGTAGAGCTTGTTTTGAAGCCGACACTTACTTGGGTGGGGGAACGGGAGGTAGACCGCGTTGGTAATGCGTGATGCCTAGTTTACTGTAATGTTGTCTTGTTTCTGTTTACATTATGTCATTATGTGACAAGCTTTTCGAAGGTTAGGTTTTAGTATTGTTTTATGTTTTGTGAAACTTCTTAAATTCTGTTTTGGTCAAATACTCGTAATATTTTTTAGTAGTTTATAAATGATAGTTACAAATTCTGTAGAAATAATAATAATAGATCAGAAAATGCAACTAAAAGTGATTTCAGATATCCAATGAACCAAGCTAGACGAGATCAATGGCTGAAAGCCGTGCAATCTATACAAAAATAATTCTACCAAACATCTTTATTATTTTAATCAAATATAATTTAAGGTTAACATTTGAAATAAACAGTGCTCTTGCTAAAATATTATAGTACCTACAAAAGGTAAAAAACGTCATCTTTAGATGTCTCCTTATAACTGTCATTTAAATGTAAAATAATTTATAAAATATTAAATAATACAACAATATGCACAATATTTAACAAAAAATGCGTACATATTTTTAAATTGCATCTCAAAGTGAATTTTGTTGTAGGTTAGAATGATTTCATCTGACAGATACTTTAGAATTATTGTAGTACACGCAACCCGCACTGCAAGCTAGGTCTCAATCAGCCTACTACGTCTCAGGAAGTGTCGGCTTCACAACAAATGCGACTATGCGGTGTCTAAATTATAATAGGTCATTGGTCATACCTATATCTTCTGTATACTTTTCAAACAAATATTCAAAAATAACGTGTGTGGAATATTCGTATATCATAAGTGGTTAAATTTTTCAGGAAAAATTTCAGATTGTTACAAGAGATGTTGCCTAGCAATTAATTGAGTGACATTGCCAAAAAAAATCACGAGCTGTCAAGCGAGTGATTTTTAATCAATGTCACGAAATAAATTGCCAAGACAAAATTTAAGCACGAGTGATATTCAGATGACTATTTCACGAATAAAAAAGTCAATTTTGACACTAATTAAATAACATGTTGTTATGGTAGTAATTGAAACGTCAAAATTTGTTCACTTATCAAAACTCAATTGGCTACAAGGGTGCGATAAAATTTGTGTGAGGGTGTCTTGTCATAAGTAATATAATAAGAGCAATAAATTTGTCGGTAAAATTTACGAATAGTTGTTGCGTAGAAACGGACAAACGAGTGTCGTGATTTAAGAGTCAATTTTGACCCGAGTTGTCGTTTCTACGCAGGAATTATGAGTAAATTTTACCAATTAAATTTATGACTCGAATTATATTTGCTTGATTATTTCACGAACGATAATTATTGTTTTATTTTTGACGTTTGCAACATTAAAAACATTTAATAAACAAAATGTAACCATGGTTACCCTACTGTGGTTTTATCAAATTTTATCGCTGAAAAACTGCCCTCTTCGAAAAAGTTATGCATTCTTATTGGCCAGAAATGACGTGTGTAAAATAATCAAAATAAAACAAGGTAGGTAACTAGGTAAAATCATGAAGTTTCGTTGGTTTAGAAATGTATGAGTCGAATAGTCAGTTATAAACAACTTTAGTTTTTGTTTATAATTTTCTACGAAAATATTTAACACCAACATTAAAACAATTGGTAGTAAAGCTATATACTTTATGTCAATGGGCGCGCATAAACTCATACACGAACTATCCAAATATAGCAGTTAAAAAGCTCTGCTGTGTCCGAGCATAAAGTACCCCGTTAAACAAAAATAATAAAGATAATAACGACAGTAACTCGTATGTGAAACAATAAAAAATCAGTTGTCAGTGAACTTTTTAATTTCCTCGCACGCAAAAACCCGCGGCGAACTAATTCGTGTGCGAACCATAAAACAACAAAAAAAGATTAAAATAAATTGGACGGTAATCGTGTCTCCCATCGCGGTCCATCGACCACGACGCAAAATTAAACATCGCAAATTGTTTGAAATTCGTTCTAGACAACCGCGCAGTCGGACCTATGTAAATTCGCGATGTGAACACTGAAGTGAACAGTGTTTTTCAGCGACTGCCACCTGACCCCTGACCCTTGAGACTTGGAAATGTGCTATCTGTGCGAGTCACGTTGAGGATATTTTCTATTCTTTTATTTGTAATTCTCTGGCAGCTTTCTAGCTGGTAAGTTGCTAACCTAGTTTTCAAATCTTTTATTGTTGTGTGTTGTTCTCTTACATTGCGTATTCAGTCTGGATTTGCATTTAATAAGGGTGTTAAGGAGGTTGGTGACCATAATTAAAATGATGATGAGAGGATGAAATTTATACAGTGCCTTTATTACTCTATTGAGATTCTAAAAAAAAGTTTTGGAGTAATTGAATGTTGACCGATTTAAAAGTTGCTCAATTAAAAAAGTGCTACTAACTTTGAGCTCTGCGCACTATCGTCTAGATAGTTGCCGTGGTCTTGTACTTGCACTTGTCAGTTGACATCTAGTCTTGTACAAGATGGTTGTTTCTGAACTAGCATGTCATTGTTCACTATTTATTAATTTTTTAGTTCCTCTGATTAAATAGTTGCCTGTGCGCGTTACCTCATATAATTCATTGTGTTTTATTTTGGTGATTTTTAAGTTGCCGCAACAAACACGCTAGTACGCGGTTGGCTTTATAGGAATTCACTAAATCTTTGTTTTCTTGTTTTAAACTATATATGATAAAATAATGTAAAATACATAAAACTTGTATTAATATTTCTTATAAACCTATATAAGTTCGTAAAGTTATTATAAAACATCTGATGTGGCCAGCACACAACCTCCCGCCATATCTAGACTTAAAAACATAAATGTATACGTACTGGTGCCCATTTAAAATATACAAATAAAAATCTAAAATATTCAAACACAGAAACTAGTACCTAGACAGAAATCCTGCCCTGACCACATACCTACACACATACATACATGCATACATACATACATACATACATACATACATACATACATACATACAGACATCATCGTGAAACTATCAAAAATGAGTTGTAAGGATCCTAATTCGTGCTCATCCATGAAAAACTCACTACCCGATTTTTATCATGATGCCAATACCTTCCTTTACAGGCAAGGTTGTTCACGTAGTCAACGCGACGTAGATTACGTGTAATTTTACGCGTAGAC
This sequence comes from Agonum fuliginosum, assembly GCA_947534325.1. Lineage (NCBI taxonomy): Eukaryota > Metazoa > Arthropoda > Insecta > Coleoptera > Carabidae > Agonum > Agonum fuliginosum. The sequence goes on from OX384029.1 coordinate 973,723, forward strand.
AAACACGTAATCTACGCATGCAGTATCAGTGTAAACAATAAAATAGTGTAGACTCGGTGTAGACAATGTAGACAAAGAACAAATATCACCGAAAACGAATAAAATTATAGGTTAGGTTTCCTGACAATTCAATTATTTACATACTTTACGCAAAGTCTACATTGTCTACATTTTACATAGTTCACGCAAACTTTACGTGTAGACGTAGAAAATAATACTTTACGCGTAGATGAACAACCCTGTTTACAGGTATGGCAGAAGGTAAAAATGTGACATGGTCAACAATCGAGTGACATCTCCTGTCTTATTATACCTAGTGGTGTCGAAGCAAAAATCAGTTGCAAAACGAAGTTACATGAAAGAGCATCTCATACCTAATCAGTAATCACATCTCACGTTCGTAATTGGAAGATCTGGTAAGTTTCTTCGTATGTATTAGTTTCTTATTTTAAATTATCTTATCTCCAGAATGCAATGAAACTCCCGTGAACTAAATTGCAAATTTCCGCAACACGCGAAGTTGGTGTTACCGGCATTACAGTGCGACTAGCGGTGAGCCAGCCCGGTCGGTAAGGCAGTGCACATTGAGGAAACTGAATTTAATATGCGAACGTCCGTAAACAAAGTTTCAGGTGGCGTTGGGATTTACAATGCGCCGTGCACTGTTTCCATGGCTCACTATGCCTGGAGTTGTGCTTATACGTGAACAATCGTTCGTTTGACATGTGACATTAAAATAAATGAACAAGCGGAGTATGTTACGTTTGATTTGCTCGTTTACCGACAGGATTAAATAATGACGGTATTAAGGTATCGACTCCACGTAGCTCAACACCGCGTTGTCCTGTTGTAACGCATGGAAACATTCGTCTAAATACGAAAAGCAGTCAAATGCTCACGAAGTTTTACAGATAAAGCAAAATTTCGTAAATTTATTTACAGACGAAGAATGGAACTGGGTTTATGCCGAGTTACATTTTCTAATTCTTAATCATGAGTTTAAGAATGTAAATATTGCTTAAAACACTTTTTTTCATTAATTTTTATATGGATTCCAAAGATTTTTTAAAAATTTGGGCACAAACCTAGATTAATTATTTCTCAAACATCTAGTACTTGTCTTTCCTTCAAATTTTTAACATGCAATGAGTAAAGCAGAAACTGCTACACCTCTAAACACGCAATATTTTGTTACGGAGACGGAATCCTTAAACAAAACGTATTTTAGACATTTTTACTATCCACTATCCAGCAATCATTTGTCACCAAAAATTCCTATCCTGACACCTGACACACTTCTTTTGTCTCGTCCACATTTATTATCCATGTCCTACAAGCACTTCAGTAGCAATCATGAGTACCTACCACGAAATATAATATAAAAATACTGAAGAATATACCGAGTGTTTCCTGAAACAGGGGCACCACCAAAAATTTGTATTTTTAAGACCATATTCAAAGGCGCATTAAACTACATAAATAATGAATTTTGATTACTTACTATTTAGCCGTAAGTGACATTAACTTTCTTATTTTAAATGGAACATCCCGTATACTTTTTAAGATTTTGATTCTACATCAAATTTTGAACACAACCATGTAGCTACTTTTTCGTTGAAGATTTCTAAGTAAAATAATAAATAAAATTGCAAAACCACGACGCAAAATTGCAATATTGCAATTCCTTATTAAATTATTTATTTTTATTATAAACTGACATTTTTACTTTAATCAAATCTGTTTTTTATCATTTACTTCATAACTAGGAATGATTCGATTTGTTTCTGTAATATTTTAATTATTATTATACTTAGAAATCTACAACTAAAAAGTAGCTTATTATATATGGTTGTATTCAGAATTTTATGTAGACTCAAAATCTTAAAAAATGTGCGGAGTGTTCCATTTAAAATAAGGAAGTTGATGTCAATTCATTATTTATATGTAGTTTAATACGGCTTTGAATGTACTTAGTTTATAAACCTATAATATAAAAAATGTAATTGATTTCAAAATACATTTTTTTGGGGTGCGCCTGTTTCAGGAAACGCCGGGTATAGGACATAATCACATAAATGATTATAAATCAAAATCACTATAATTAAAAAACCGTTCGTGATTTTTGTACCACGTAATGAAACAGTCGCTACATTTCGTCGTGATTGATAGCGCAATTGGCAATCCAGAATACCACCGCGGTCGCTTCATCCACTGAAATGCTGAAACAGTTGCCGATCAAATGGATTGCAGAGCGCGCGGTTCCGACAATACCACATCATTGAATTTTCCACTTGCGCGTGGAATCGAACATGAATTTAGTTTCCCTACAAAAGAGCACATTATAGAAACTATCACATCGTGGTGAATAAATCCCCTGTGGTGTGCTCTCCACCACAACTGTGACTGGTAACCGCACACACGTATAATATTATCTAGGTGAGTCACAACAAAAGAGGCTGCCAATCCATAAAATAAATAACGAATCATCATATTAATTAGTAAAAGATAATATTACACTTTAGTAAGATTAACCCCTCTATAAGACACACTATTGCATTATGAATTCATAATTCAACAGTATTGTGTTATAAGTCCATAATTTAACAAAACTGTCATCTGTCATTAGACCAAAATGTGCGGTTAGGTTAATATTTTACCGTTTTTTACTGAATAAAAATTTACAAAAAAAATGTTTTATTTAAAAAGTCGTAGATAAAACGTCGTATTTTACTCGCACATAATGACTATAGTTCACTCGCCTTCAGCTCGTGCATAAACTTTCATCCTCTTGAATTATGGAATACATTATGTGCTCGATAAATAATACTTACAACGAAGTATAATATAAACACAGGAGTGAACACTCCGTATCTTAGCAATACTGTAGACTCGTGGCATTTTTGTTTATCATGTCCACTACTAGGCCCGTGCATTACCATCGTTACAGTTGTTTATTATCGCATATAATGCATGTTCCGAGCAGGCCCGTATTTAATGTCTCTGTCTAAAAAGTAAAAAGAAAGGTTCCACTTCATCCGCCCTGTGTCCACTCCTGTCATATATTATACTCTGTGGTACCTAATATTGTTTATTATACGACGTTTAGAAAACCATGTGCTTCGTTCTTCCATAAATGATGTAAGTTTACAAAAAATATCAAGTAAGTAACTATTATCTTACAATATTGTTAAGTACTGTCAGAACTAATATCGAAATAAATAATTTATTATTATTATGTAGTCATAAAAATTATAGGTTAATGACGTATATTTTTATTATGATAATAACATTACATGTAAGTATAATAATAATAATTGTATTATTGTTGTTAAATTAAAACTGAAAAGCAAAAAAAATATTTCTGAATATCTGTTTTCATTTCTGTCCAGTATATAACAATAAATGCAAAGTTAACCTCTAAATGTTTTGCAATCACTTTGATAATAATAATTTACCGTACAGTTACAGAAATTAACAAGTAAAACTTACAGTGTTCAAATCAGGATTGATGCTCTCCATGAAGTATGATTTTCAGTACACAAACACAGTAGGCCACTAGATACATAATTATTTCTTCGCACTTAATCGCAAACCACCCAAATCAATACACAACTGAATCAAAATCTCAATCATTCTGGCTGAAGCACGTCAACGCGTCACCAGTGACGTAGTAGAGTGCGGTGGCTACAAGAGAAAGAATTTAAATAATAGAAATTTAAATATATAAGCGGCAAAACTTTTAATGCAAATATAAACACTAAAGTACTTAAATGGGCTGATGAAAAAATTAAAGATTTTCAGGATTTGAACAACTTATTTAAGTTTGTGGTTGTTTTTTAATGAAAGTTTATGCACGAGTTGAAGGCGAGTGAATTATAGCCATTATGTGCAAGTCAAATACGACGTTTTATGCGATAATAAACAACGGTAACGATGGTAATGCACGAGCATAGAAGTGAACAGGAAAAACAAAAATGAAACGAATCTACAGTATTGTTAAGATACTGAGTGTCCACTCCTGTGTTTATATTATATTTTATCTTATGATTAAGACATATAAGAAAATATAACTCGGCTTTAGTTAGTTCCATTCTTCGTCTGTAATAGTTATTTATGTATTAAGGGTGTAAGAAGGCTTTTATGGCGTGAGACGTGATTTTAAGCCCGAGCGCAGCCGAGGTGCTAAAACACGTGGTACATACACAACTTTATGCACGGTCGAAGATTTTATATTAAATAAATTTATTAATTTTAACTGTCCAAATAGTTCAAAGAACCAAAAATTCATAAATTCTTGAACTGTTGCTAAGATACCAAAAACATTCAGAAAATAAATATAAATCCAAATGTCAAAGTTGTCATTTTGAATTTAAACATTTACAAGATAATTTATGTTAAATGTAAGTAAAAATTATGGTATTTAACTTTAAAAATGTATTACTAATTACAGAAAATGATTATTTATAGAATTATATTAGTAGTTTACATGAGAATAATTGAAAATTTGAACTGTTTTCATTATGATGATTTGACGTTTCATTATGGCGCATTGCCCTATAAACAGTCCCACGGGCTATAAAATGACGTTTATGTCACAGAAATTCGTGTATAATTGACAAATTAAGATACGACCGTGCATAAATAAATTTATGTAATTTAGCTTTATCTGTAAAACTTCGTGAGCATTTTAAAAATTGCTAGACTGCTTTTACGTATTTACGTAACGTAAGCTTACAAAATAATATTTAGCTGTCTACTCGGCTGTCTATAAAACTAATTATTATGATTGAAAACTTGCGTTTAAATATGAAATGTGAATTAACAATTACCGTGAGTATAAAACTGTATTAGCATTTATTGATCGAATTTTGCGATGATCCAATTTCCATCGTAAGATCAAGAATTGCATTCGACCGATTCGCAATTTACATATTAATTAAAAATTAAATTAAACGTAATTTAAATTTGAAAGTTGCACGCGTTAGAATCCAACATTTTCCAGTTTATGTCGAAGTGAGCCGCGTTAACAGAGTTTAATGTTTAATTCAACTTGCTCGTAAATCCCGACAAAATCCAGTCAACCGATGGAGTAAACTTTTATTATGTTACACAGTTTACACACTCGCACGACAAATTTTTACTTTCCAATAAATTATTCACATTAAAGTATACCTACGTTTTTACGAATTCCTAGAATACTCTCGATTTTACTTTTTCTTCTATTCTATTCCCTTCCCCCCTACTGCAGCTGCCCGAAACCAGCCCGAAACTCGTACTTTGCCGCATCCTAGCTATGCAATGTCATTTTGAAGTTGAAAAATACTGTAAAAGTGTTTTCGTTTCGAGTAAACTGGTAGTTTATTATTGACTTAAGATAATTCTAATTTAATAGAGAAAGAAAGGATCTACAGGTGTGTTTTTAAAATTTTAAAAAATTATAAAGTTTGCATAAATTGGAAACTTTGTATGAATTTTTGGGAATATTTATAATCATGTAGGTACAATGTTTTATTAAAATTTTAAAAAGGCACTACTGTTAATTCACCATTTATTTTTTTGATGAAATCGGTAGTACGACAGAATCAAATTTTATTACTGGCTGCACGGACAGTACACCCTGTATATCAAATAAGCTCGAAACCACGGTTAAAGAATAATTAGGTTTACCGACTGGCAACGTTTTTCATTGGCAACCCCGGTCAGATGTTGTAATTAGTTCATAGGTGTCCCTAGGTGTCTCTGTTGGTCACTGCCGATGCCGACATTCATTCTGTCATTTGGTGTCACTGAATAGTATTTTTAAAATTCAATAATCTGTGCGTTTATAGTGATATAGAATTATATGTAAAATATAAAGAACACGCAAGCATATTAGTACATTAAAAAGTAACAGGTAAATATTGCTGTGAAATAATGAAAAGTGTTTCGGAAAAACTGGCGCAATCTAAATTTTAAGAGAAATGATTTAAAATCGACTTGTTTTATAAACTGAATAATGAAGATGAATAGATGCACTACGAGACTGTGTTCATATATTGTGAAATTATTAACTTATGACAACGATTTTCCACGTAGAAAATGAATGATTTTCAAACACGTTTTGTCATAACATTTTTAATCTAAAGCAAAATTATGGAAAATAGCCACTTAGATATATCTAAATTATAATTTTAGATACTATTTATAGTATTAAAGTGTATTTTTACATTTAAATCATTGTCTATACAGTATCATTGACACATCCAGATATAATTACACATTCTGACCGCTAGAAAAAATCACGTTAGCAAACCAAATTATTATTTAACACTGCTCGGAACCAATTCGGGAAATAGTATCCCAAACGACATAAATTTGCGTGATCGATTTGGGACGGGTGCGTCTCGTACATCTTCGTATCGCTTCGGCATGCGCCACATTAAATTATAACATGTACTTCCGTCATGTAATCCCAGCGGTAAGACGCGATGTAACACTCGGCTTTATCGGGAACATGTACTCTAATAACCCTGCGACACGATCGAAGATGGCGGCGGTGTCGCCAAGTTAATACGTCAGAAGGTATTGACGCCTCTGTCCCGATGACTGCCTTAATTAAATTCACGCGGACTGTGTCAAATGTTGCTTGATAAATACACGAAAGATTTAATATTATGCAATGTCGGCCTGAAAATAAATAGAGGATTTCGGGGCATGAGAAAGTGTTTTAAATGCTGAAGACGAGAAACGTAAATTATTGACTGTAATTTTTTACGTCGCGTCTCGTTTCTTATGACCGTTTTAAACTACGCTAAATATTGAACAAGAAATTGCGCAACAAGTTGAACAATATCTTGAGCAATAAATTGCTTTGTTTTTAATGAACTCAGTTTTATACTGAGACAATTTTATATACCTACTTACAATATTTAATTTGTGATTCTGCACAGTTCGCATATAATAATAATTTGACAGCCGCGCTTATCTATTTTGTGACAATTTACGAAGCAATGCGATATTTCACACAATTTTCTGTATGATACTACATAATTATTTAGATTGTTTCAAAAATTGAAGAATATCTTGTTCAAGATTTAATGTAATGTAAAACGGGCTTTAGGGAAGGAAACCTTCAAATTTCTACTTAGTAAAATATGTATTCATCCACTTGCCAAAATAAAATCCCCAGAATATTGCAAGAATGTGAACATCACGCATGTTACTTGATATATTTGTCAATTAACATCCTATTAATATCTTAGCCATTGCTAATGTTCACCCTTAGTAACATTATCTATGTAATATCTCAATTTGGTAATAATATCCCAATTAAGTGCCCCATGTAATTCTCTGAGATATTTGTATTGTAAAAATCTGATGTGGCCTATTAACATCCTATTAATATCCTAGCCATTGCTAATGTCTGCCCATAGTAACATTATCTATGTAACATCCCAATGTTAGTAATTTTGTATTAATATCCCAATTAAGTGCCCCATGTACTTCTCTGAGATGTTGCTATAATTCTTTATTTTGCTCTTGCATTGGTTTAATTAATCTATTTTAAATTATGTGAAATATAGCATCTACGAGATCGCTGAGACATATTATCTCTGATTATCTTCAAATATATAATATAGACAACAGTTTTCTGAATTTAAAAGTTTGGATATTTTCTTGTAACATCGTGGTCATAAATTTATAAAAAAGTAAGAATCTTGTAATACCGCCATTTCAATTGGAAATCCTTCCTCTTCCAATTGAGAATCTAATACATTTTTCACAAACTCTACAATATTTTCTTTTATTTGTGTTCGAGAACAACGAAGTGGATATAAAGTAGACCGGCTTGCGGCGCTCATGAAACTTGTGGCATCGTAAATACAACATTCGTTAAGTCGGAACCAATAACCGAACTAAAGTGACCATGGTTATCGGACCGCGTAATTTATTTCAGCATTTTTAAATTCAATATACCGCCGTCCAGCATTCGCATCGCGGGCAGCCATGCAATTGTGATTGGATCTTTACGATTCTTTAATGGATTCTTCGATTGTTTTCTCCGCGCACTTGTTATTTTTTCCGCCAACAATGCCTGTCAAAACTAGTTTGAAAAGGGTTGAAGCATTATCTAAAATTACGTCATTAATAACATTGTAATCGTGGTTTTTGCATCGTCATGGCGCGATTAAAAAGCTAGCTATTGTGGGTATAAATTTTACGAATAACAAAACTCGTGAAAAGTGAATTTTTGTGTCATAATGGCATTTTAGCAATTCTGCTGTTGTCGGTGCATACGTGCATCATATCCTGCTGCTATGCGCAAATGAGACGAGTATGATGTGCATTTTAATCATTTCGCAGAACGAACTAAATTAACAAAATCAATGTAAATATATAATTTTGAAAACTAAATGCGCTGGGTTTAACTCAAATGATTCGTATTCAATTGCTAATTCATATTACCTGCTGTGCTTTAAAAAATGGCATTTGGTATTAATAATCCATTGTAGTGTAATTTATTTTCATATCGATACATTGGCAGTATTGTAGTTATTTAGTAACTTGTAAAATAAAAGTTAAAATTTTGACCATTTTTGTACAACAATGTACAAAAATGAAATATCCCACTTGACATCCCAGTAAACAAAATTCTATCTCTACAATGTCGCAGAAATTTTAGTATCGCACATGCGAGGTTCAAGTAAATGTCCCAAAAACATCTCAGAGCACTTGCAGCGACTGCTAATATCCGCCTCTTGTTACCTTTTTTTGTAAAATATCTCAGCGATTCAAATAATCTCAGTAAACAAAATTCAGTCTCTACAATGTTGCAGAGATGTTAATATCACACATGCGATGTTCAACTAAATGTCCCAAGAACATCTCAGAGCACTTGCAGCGACTGCTAATGTCCGCCCTTTGTTACCTTTTTTGTAATATCGCAGACATAATCTTTAAAAACATAGATAATGTTTCTAAGGGCGGACATTAGCAATCGCTAGGATATTAATTTTATGTAAACAGACAAAAGTAGCAAGTAACAAAGAAGGATGTTCACATTCTTGAAAAAAATGTTCTGGGGATTTTATTTTGCCAAATGCATCATACGTCAGTCTCAACTTTTTTGACATTTACAATCGCTAGGATATTAATTTTATGTAAACAGACAAAAGTAGCAAGTAACAAAGAAGGATGTTCACATTCTTGAAATGTTCTGGGGATTTTATTTTGCCAAATGTATCATACGTCAGTCTCAACTTTTTTGACAGTTGCGCAAAAAAGAATTCACAATATTTCTATTAACAAAAAATATAAGGGCTTTGTACTTCGTGATTAAGCGTAATTGCAAGCATAAACCTTAGCACCTTAGCCCACATGAATGCCCAGCAGGAGAAATCATCTGCCGCTACTTTACCGCTGCCGTTACCGTTACCGGTCGGCAAGGTCGCAAGCGTTTGTACCGGTGCGGCAGTTACGCTCGTTTTAAACACGTGTTCATTACGAAATAACAGCAGCAGCAATGCGTGATACACGGAGCAGTAGACCCGACTAACGCGATCGTAAATAAACTTTACTCCGGTTACACAGGACGTGAGGAAGTGCAATATAAAACAGACAAATTGCATTCGAATTGCGCTGAAATTGTTAAATGTGAGGGGCTGAATTCGGTGCGCTGGAAATAGTTGTTTACGTTCTAAGTGCGGTAGGTCTTACTTTACAACACGAGGTTCTTCAGCTATAATAAAAATACCTAACGCACACATTATGTATTACATTTTTTGACTGACATACCTGTTTATTTAAAATATCGTATTTTCTATGAGGTTGAGTGACATTGGCACTACAATTTCCTGCTAAAAGATGTCGCGGTTCTACGACAAAATGTTCCTAGCAAAATATCCCCAACAAAAGGTTTCTGGACAAATTCCCGACAAAATGTTCCCAGCAAAATATCCTCAACAAAATATTCCCAACAAAATGTTCTTGAACAATATTTTTCCGAACAACATATTCCCAACAAAATGTTCCCAACAATTTATCCCCAACAAAATGTTCCCAACAATATATCCCCAACAAAATGTTCCCAGAAATATATCCGCAACACAATGTTCCCAACAAAAGATTCGTAAACAATATTTCTCCGAGCAATATGTTCCCAACAAAATATACAGTAGTTATACAACAAGAGCTTCGAAAATTACTGAATATTCAGTTGAGAAGAATAAATGTATTGCCAGGAAACGAGAAAATTTTTAATAGGATACTCCATTGTAATCTAAATAAGGAATATTAATATCGAAAACATAATTTACATGTTCAATTACAACTATTCGTGAAAAAAATGTTAACTTAATAGTTATTTAATATTCCCCCATTCTGTTTAAGGATATTATTTCACCAGGAATAATATGCTGGGAACATTTTGTCAGGAATATTTTGTTGGGAACATTTTGTTTGGGGATAAATCTTTCAGGAACATTATGATGGAAATATTTTGTTAGGAGTATTTTGTTGGGAACATTTTGTCGGGAATATTTTGTTGCGAACATATATTGTTTGGAGAAATATTGTTCAGGAACCTTATGTTAGGATTATTTTGTTGAGAACATTTTGTCGCGACACGTTATTGGTTAAAAGAGATCAAAACTTGGAACCCGTATTTTGTATTTTCTCCAAATTTGTATCAACAAGCCCAAAAATAATTAATGAAAATTGAATAATATGATGTGATGTGACGTACATTGCTTTGCCATATCTCCTATATAAAATAGTGACGTCACAGCATAGTAATTTCTTTTTCAATTCACTAAAAAAATTTAAAAATAAAATTTATATTTTTACCAATGTTTTAGACATACCATTAGGTTTATAGTGATAAAAATTTCACATTTTTTAAATTCTTCCCTAGCAACTGTTCAAACATAATATTGATATTGGTAAAGAAGCCACTTCAGTAAATTTAATTTTAACAGTTTAAAAACTCTAGTAATGAATCAAGCAATACCAAATTTCAATTAAAATTTTGTCATAGGGCATACACCGTACCAATATCAGACTTTAATGTTATTGTATTAGCTACGTTTATGAAATAACGTAAATTGGGTTAATTTTCGCCCCTGAATTCGGGCCTTAAAACATGAAACGAGTGAAATAAACTAGTGCGTAACGCACGCACAAACAACGCTTTTTAATTGCAGCCATTATTAAGGGTTTACAAGCTGACTGAATGTTGAATGTTATGATGTTACACTTTGTACATCGCATTGGCATTAAATGTTATTTGACATACATTTACAATTGAAGATTATGAAGACTAATGCAGCTAAATTTAAAACTGAATCGCTCGGAATTCAAATTTCCGGCTATATTAAAAATAATTGTTACTGTGAAATTCGACATGTTTAAAAAACAAAAACAACTGATTAACAATTCAGATTCTTTTTGTATAATACAAAAAATTGTGATTTAATTTGAATTGAGATTAAAATGTTTATTCCAGAATAATTATATTAAATCAGAATTATTATACAATTTTCCAGTGAACATTTTACAAAATTGAAATAACAAATTGGTAACGAATTTTGTTTTGTACATAGAGGAGTTAAATAGTATATTATTTAACGAGCACATGATGTAGGCCATAATTCAAGTGGACGAATGTTTATGCACGAGCTGAAGGCGAGTGTATAATCATCCGAGTGAATTACAGCCATTATGTGCGAGTCAACATTCTATAATTGAAACAACGAATTTTGTTTTGTGCATAGAGGAGTTAAATAGTATATTATTTAACAAGCACATAATGTAGGCCATAATTCAAGAGGACGAAGGTTTATGCACGAGCTGAAGGCGAGTGTATAATCATCCGAGTGAATTACAGCCATTATGTACGAGTCAACATTCTATATTGAAAATTGAAACAACGAATTTTGTTTTGTATATAGAGGAGTTAAATAGTATATTATTTAACGAGCACATAACGTAGGCCATAATTCAAAAGGACGAAAGTTAAAGCTCAAGCTGAAGGCGAATCCGAGTGAATTACAGCCATTATGTGCGAGTTAAACAACGTTTTATCTACGACTTTTAAATAAAACATTTTTTATTTATGTACAAATTTGTATTATTTTGGTGTTATGATATAGTTCATCATTATACAATAGTGTTGAATAATGGACTCATAATAGAATAGTTTTATCTTTTACTACAGTTAGCTACATCAGGAATGTATTGTTTAATGGTCGTAGATAAAATTGATTTATGTATACTGATGTCTTCTTATTCTTCAGGGATGTTAACTGAATAAGTTTTTCGTTTCAGAATTCAAACGCTTTGCCTTACAAAGACAACGGTAAAGCGTAGGAATTCTAAAACAAACCACTCAATAGAATTTTCTTCCTTTTTCTTCGTTCTTCGGCAGCTGTTGAGCTGGAATTGTAATTCCCCAAGTCATATAATTATACAGCAAAAACTATTAATACAATTCACTTTATGCATGCATTTTGTGAATTATTTGAGGATTTTTTCATGTTTCTAAATTTTGAGGAAAATATTTCTGGTGAGATTTGTCACTTATAATATCACATGTGCTTTAATTCTTTCAGGAAATTTGTTTAGTGCTTTCCAACAACATCGAGTGGTATACGAGAGCAAATTACGTTGTTGGAATGCACGGTAAAAAATTTCCTGGACATAAATGAATGCACGAGTGCATATTCGGTAAGAAAATCGCAATGACACCGCCGCTCTATTTTTGAATTCTTTTTGCAATAGAAACATGAAATATTTACTAAATTTGTATTTAACATTAATAAATATGTATTATTTACCTTATTAATTGCTTATTTATACTCAAAATAACAATTTAACCAATTTTTAATTTAATGTCAAAGTGACAGATGACGGTAAAGTTTCCGCTCATTAATTTCAGTTAAGTTACTCAAGCTACTAGTAAAAAAGTCCGAGAAATTTTGTATATAACCATGGTTACTATTATTGTAATAAACTCATCCATTGGCTGTTATTTGTGCCATGCGATTTTCTGTCAAATAGCAGCGCCTCTAAATTGAATCTTCAATGAGTCTTACAAAAGAAGAATTTCTAATTCATTAATAGCTTCAAAACAGTAAATTCTTTTTTCCTGGACTCACGAACATGAAAGAATCCTCAAAGAATCCACGTGTGAAAGGTTCAAACACAATCTCGAAAGATAATGTATCAAAATAAATTTCTGAATCCAGCGCAACTAAAACAATGTTAGTGTAGTGCGCATTAAAGTATTAGCTACAAGAGTAAAGTTTCAAAGTTGATCATTTTAATTACAAAATTCATAAATGTATGAAAAACTTGAAATTTAATTATGTTCTTTGAAACATGGCAATCCTACAGCTTTTAACTATGACAAATTTAATTAAAAACTTTCTGCTACAGATACTAACTAGCTAATTATTTTCGTGCCCAGTGACTATACATAGCAATATGAAATGACAATTGCATTAATAATTATATTTACAGTTTGTTACAAGTATAATCAGCGCTTCGTCTGGGGTGCACAATACATTGTAAATGTTAGCATAAATTTAATCTAACAAGCTTATACTTTCTTTTTCATTTATCCTTGCGAGCTAGGTACAAAAGTTTATGTGTTGCGTGCTCTACTAACGAGCAATTTTGAAAATAGAATAATATTATTATTAATTCATTGAAACTCAGCAGAAGCATAAATATACGTAACAGATTACTGAATTAAAAATTTTAAAAAACTAGTTTAAATTTTTTACTTTTAGATTTACATTTAAAAATAATACTTTTATAATTCTAATACATGCACACATATTAGTTCGGGAGCATTGTGTTTTCCGTGGCAAAGATAATGAAGGGAAGGTACCAGTGGTACCAATTTATTGATAAAAATATGTATTTTAATAATTTCCATGGTAACACTCTCATAGATGTTGCGTATGGCTGTCATATAAAATGGCTGCATTTTCTCGGTCGCTGTCTGACCGATTTTAATTTTTTTTAGCTTGTTGGAAAAAATTCACTTAGCAATTATTGCGAAAACCCAATATTTTGGTTGCTACTTTGATTTAATGTAAAAAATCTGATGTGGCCAGCATAAGACCTCTCGCCATACCCTACTCTTTTTACTACTATACATATACAAATAATAGATACTAAACAAATATATTTTAGTCATTTAGTCAACTGTAGAACTGTAGAAGAAAATATAAATGGTGTGGCACTGTCATAATCAATTAAATTTTTCATGATAACAATTGTTAAACAATCGTGGTTCATGGACAAGATACAGAAGTTTCATACTCTAAATTATAAATAATTACTTTAATTCGTAAAGTATTATAACAGAAGAATTTATAAAACGATAAAAATTGTAGATAATAATATTATAATATTTCATTTGAAATACAAAATATTGCTATAAATTAATTATTTATCAAAATAATTAAGTAAAGTACTACTTCTAGTTTGGGGATTGCTTCCAAAAAATAACTGGATTCTTAAGATTTGTATTAAAATTTGGTTGTTAAATGTTTGTAACTTTTTGAATTATAGAACCCGGAAAAATGATACATAAAAACCTAACGCATAGACATCATCTCGAAAATACTTTATTCATATTCTATGGTTCCTAAAAACTCACACTCGAAAATTTTGACCCATTACAATACCTCCCTAATAGAATATGAGCCGGGAGGTAAAGATAAATTATGCCATTACTTTGATTGATTATAACTTTCTAACAGATAAAAATATCGACATCCGGTTTCAAGAATTCGATTTCACAGACTGTTTCTATCTACAATACAATTTGTAAACTTTTGGGGACCTGAGTTTAGTCACAACTAAAGCAAACAAAATAAATAAATATTAGTATATCTAATAATTGTTGTGTTTAGTCAACTTTAATTTCTGAACGAATTAAGACATCGACTTCCGGTTTCCAGAATTGAATTCCTCGAACGTTGTTCTATTAGAGTAAATATTTCAAAAGGTTTAGAAGGCTTAGTTAATTTTTCTCAGAGAAAATATAGTAAAATTTTAATATTTTTTTGTTTACTGTAAAATTGTAATCAAGTAAAATTTCAAAACAAATAATATATTGACTTGCGGTTTTAAAAATAAGATTCTAAAAACATTTTACAAAGTGTAGTTCAGCTACCGCCTCGACTATGTCGTCTGACGTCATCTTGTCCTGCTTGACCGCGGCGTATTTGCAGTGATAGAGCTCCCAATCACATAAATTGAATTTACGTCGTCAACCTGTCGGCACGTTTCCCGACCGCAAGGGCTCACGACTGCTCCGCGTCATCACTTAACTTCACACCGCCTGGTGTTTGGGATTATTGTTTATTTTGGCGTGTGCCGTTTTCCAACAAATTAAGAGATCGGCAAACAGAGGGACGTGGACTGGTGGACGATGGCACAAAGTTGCGATTGATAATGGCGATTTTATTTACATGGTGGTGAGGGTTTTTACCCAGTAAACAAAATTCTATCTCTACAATGTCGCAGAGATGTTAGTATCACACATGCGATGTTCAGTTAAATGTCCCATGAACGTTTTAGAGCACTTGCAGCGACTGCTAATGTCCGCCTCTTGTCACCTTTTTTTGTAAAATATCTCAGCAATTCAAATAATCCAAGTAAACAAAATTCAATCTCTACAATGTCGCAGGGACGTTAATATCACACATGAGATGTTCAGTTAAATGTGCCAAGACATCTCAGAGCACTTGCAGTCCGCCCTTTGTTACCTTTTCTGTAATGTAGTAGAGATAATCTTTAAAATGTCTCAGCGATCTCAAATAAATCCCAGTAAACAAAATTCAATCTCTACAATGTCGTAGAGATGCTAATATTACACTACACGTGCGAGGTTCAGTTAAATGTCCCAAGAACATCTCAGATCACTTGCAGCGACTGCTAATGTCCGCCACTTGTTAACTTTTTTTGTAATGTCCCAGAGATAATATCTTTAAAAATATCTCAGTGATCTCAAATAGATCCCATAGTAAACAAAATTCAATATCTACAATGTCGCAGAGATGTTAATATCGCACATGCGATGTTCAATTAAATGTTCCAAGAACATCTGAGAGTACTTACAACAACTGCTAATGTCCGCCCCTTGTAACATTTTCTGTAATGTCTCAGAGATAATCTTTAAAAATATATCAGCGATCTCAATTAGATCCTAGTAAACAAAAAGTTTCAAGTGTTAACTTTAAAGGCATGCATGCGATCTTAGGTGTAACCCCTTTCAACCCCCTCAACCCTCCAACCCTATGAAAAAAATGTTTTTTTGTGGAAAAAACGTCCAACTTTGGCGATTTGTTCGGAACTGGAAAAGAATTTCAAAACGATATACTATTTGTGCAATAAAGTTCAATCAATTTCCTGTAAATTCCATGAAAAACTAAGTGTCTACGAAGTATAGAAACAAATTTATGCGTTTTTTAATAAAAAGTGGTGCACATTGGGTAATGTCGGATCGGACAAACAGTTTAGGTATAGATACAAAACAGACAGACAGACATGCATCTTCATGATAAATAATGTAAAAAGTAATTTTAAAAAGCTATTTGAATAAAGCATAATATGCAATCATCGTGATAATACTAGTTGTTTGTGTAATATCGGTGGCCCAGTCATAGAGCCAGATTAAGCGCAATTATACCTCATGAAATTGTGACTTTGTTCATGAAATAATTTACCGTATCCTGGATGAAGTCTCAAATATGACAGCAAATCGATAATATTACCTAAATTAGCTGCCATTGTTCAAGTGACCCAATTAGTCAAATTACCAAAGCGAGTAGGGAATAAAATATTCCAGAATTGATATTTCAAACCTGACAAGATACACATTCACAAGTTTAATATAATACTGGAAGAGCTGTACATTATACAGGGTGTTTCATAACTTTAGGTACATACGTTAAGGGTATATGTTGTTTGATATGTTGATTGCGAATCAAAATATTTTTTTAGGTGGCTATTGCATAAATAATTGTTTTACGTATCCTTTGACAGTCGTAAAGTGTCACATTTTTTGACATCTGTCAAAATGACTACTTTACGGCCGCATTTACTTCACGGCCGCTTTTACTTCACGGCCGCTAAATAACAAATTTATTTAAATTTAATTGGTAAATATATTTAGAAGTAATTACCTACAACTTAGTTAGCCTAAATTATATAAATAAAATTATTTATGATACTAATGGGTCGATTCTGTTCAAATCTGTAAGTGCTACAGATATGTAAAATTATAAATATGAAACAAAATCGCAATGAAATCTATAATCATATGAACATTTTTACACTTATCAACAAACATTGATGTGATTTTGTTCATTATTTAAAGATTTACAAATCTGTAGCATTTACATATTTGAACAGAATCCACCCATGAGAAACTTTTTTGACATAAAATTATATATTTTTTGATAGCCACCTAAAAAATGTTGTGTGCACCTCGGCTTAAAAGTGTTTTTAGCCTCACCTGAATTGCTGGCCTTGGCCTACGCCTCGGCTGCAAACTTTAAATTCGGCCAAAAAAGATCACTTTTACAGCCTTGATACACAAATAACTATTTTTAATTCGAAAATGTTTCTGTTCCAGTTAAAAATTTTTCGTTGCCACTGCCACTGGGTGGAATAATTATTGGTTCATTAAAAATAATGAAATTTTGTTTGTTTATTTCACTTATATTACGTAATTTAAGATGTTGATTACCTACTTCTATTGTTTAATTGTTTGTTTTTAATATGAAAACGAATTCAGTGCCGTACGACAAAAAATGCTGCAGGAAAACTACCCTTAATTTTTAGAATTTTAAAAATATTCTTTTTGGTTCGTAATCAGCATATCAAACAACATACACCTTTAACGTATTTACTCGAAGCTATGAAACACCCTGTATATCATCGGTGAAAATAACTATTTTATTTTGATAAATATATTTTTATAATTTTATAATGGCTATAAAATATATGTAAAGCTATAATACTTAAAATGTATGGTATTTATATTTTTATCAGTTTGTCAATAATTCCACAACGCATTATTGATATTCATATTACAATTAAATTACATGCGTGTATGAAATGATCATTTATGCCAAATGTATTACTTGAAATGTAGCCACCGAAGCTTGAAACCAATGGACGCTGATTACGTTTGACATGTGATAAATGTGGACATAATCTCATCAAACATGACGTACCGATAATGTCGTTGTAATAATACTACAATTTCATTCAATAATCAAACATCGCATCTTGACATTCTCCATGACATTTCACAAATTTGACAGAAGAGTGGGCACAATTACCTTCGAATTTCGTTAAGCAGCTCGTCTATGTTTTTTCCAAATTCCTAGATTACTCTCGATTTTACTATTTTTTTCATTCCAGTCTTTTCCCAATTACTACGGCTGGATGAAACCAGCCCGAAACTCGTACTTTACCGCATCCTAGCTATGCAATGTCATTTTGAAGTTGAAAAATACTGTAAAAATGTTTTCGATGCGAGTAAACTGTCAAATTATTATTGACTTCAGGATAATGTTTTTATAAACATTTAATAGAGAAAGAATAGATCTACAGATGTGCCTTTTTAAAATTTTAAACATTAATTTGTATCATGAGATATAATAGTCTAAAGTTTGCATAAAATATTTTTTTTTTGAATTTTTATATTCATGTACAATTTTTTAATAAAAATTTAAAAAAGTCACATCTGTATATCCATTCTTTCTCTATTAAATCCTTGCTGATATAAAATTTTACCATTTTTGTACTGGCCATAAAACTACGTTTACTATCAGTGTCTCAGTTTAAAAAATCTTATTTGTTCACGTATTAGTCAAAAGATATAATACATATTTTTAATTTTTATGTTTTTATACACTATTTCAAGGTAGCGATGCGGATTCTGCCAAAAAATTGTTGATAAATCTATGTCTGCTCGATTAATATTGTTTACCAGAGGGCTACTTGCATGTATATTTTTTTTATTTTTACTAGGTCAATTTTTATTAATAAGCCCAAAAAATATACAAAGCTGCTATATGTCCTGTCTAATACGAATAACGTCGTAGCAAAATTTACTAAAAAAACATATAATTTTTACCTCTCGCCTCATATTCTATAAGAGAGGTAGGTATTGTACTGGGTCAAGTTTTTGGTGGATAAGCACGTTTCAAAGTCTCTAACAATACGAATTTACTATTTTCACGATGATATCTTTTTGTGTGTATGGACGTATGGACTGACGATTTTTCGTCCACGGTAACTTAAAAAATATCAAACCGTTTATAACCAAATTTCATATTTGAGGTTTTAATAAGGATCTTACATCGGATAAGATTTTGGTAGAAATCCGCAAATCGGAAGTAGTACTTTTTGAAGCTTGATTTCCTTAAAAAAATTGGTACATTATTTATGCAATTGAAAATATAAGACAATATAATTATCTATGGGTACAGTTAATTTTAAATACAATTTGCTAAATCTGTAGTATTTAACAATAAAATATAGTACAATTAATTGAAATTCCAGTATCTTGTTGTCCATGACCATATGAAATTTGTTTCTACACAAAATTTGATTATGACAGTAACAGTACAGTTGACATCTTTTGCTTGCATCTTGGTTTACATATTACATGAACATGAAACTATTAAAATGTAGGTAAAACTATTCATTAAATTAGTAGAATAAGCAGAATTAGGCGAGAGGTCATGTGCTGGCCACATGAGATTTTTTTTAAATAAAATTTGTATTTTTACCAATGGATTAGATCTAACATTAGGTGCATAGTGATAAATATCTCAATTTTAGTACCATGCAAGTACTCCGTTTAAAATTATTTAGTCTCTTATTTCTCGTATACAAATAACTAGTTTCTTGCTTAATATAAAATTGATTAAATTTTATTTTATGAATCCTTCAAGTACCTAATTAGAATAAAACTACTTAACGTGTACGCGTTTAAGATAGACGCCTTCTGAAGAGTAAACGTTCAAAACTCGCTAGGTAAGTTATCAAGTTCTAACTTAGCTACTTAAACGCTGATGTAGTTAGTCATAAAAAGGAGTTTTAGAATCAAAGGCGATGTGAGTAATTGTTTTATTTTCACTGTGAAGTTTGCGAGCGCTGAAAACTCTGGAAATAAACCGTGAAAATAAAACAGCGGCTTCTATTATTCAGCCACATTTGTGTGGCAATCTGAGGTACATCAGCAGAATCCAGGGGCGGCGACACTGGGGAAATTTTAATTTTTGATGATAATTAGCAAGCCATCAAAGATGATTATAAAACGAGAAAACTGTCATTGTTTTATATGTCAAATTTACTGATTAAATTTGTGGAGTGGGTAGATTAGTTCTGACAATTTCGATTCAAAGTCAGTCGTACATATTCTTTTCGATGATGTACTCAAAAGAAAAACGCATGACCTGACGTTTGATAATCCTACTCATTGTTAGAAAAATGATTACATTATGAAAGAATGCCACAACCAAATTATTATTATATCTGTAATTGTGAAATAAGGAAAAAAATTCCCACGACTGTATGTATACGAAACTAATAGTTTCCATACAGTTAGAAAATAGCTTAGAAAATAAACAATATCACACATCAGTTCAAGCCGTTCGATATGTTTTCACCTTTTAGTAGGCGTGTGTTGTCTTTTTGACCTTTGATAATTCGTGATCAATTGCATTATTCCATTTATTTATCCACATATTTTTAAGTAGTAGGTACTATTGCTGGTCAATAGATTTCAGTTTAAAAGTTTGAAAACATCGTAGCTTTATTTTATTTTTTAATCGAAATTAGACGATTTGTTGATCAATCGACAGGAAATATACTGTACTTTATCATTAAAACAAGTACAACGACATTTTTTTCAAGTTATTCATATGATAACTGTATATAACCGTACATTTTGAAAAAATACATACACAAAATTCCAAGTTTGCCACTCTAGTATGGTATACAGGGTGTAATGTAATGTCTGCCTTCATATTAATTTCAATGCACTTGTGTTTTCGTTGAAAAGAGAAAATCTCTATTAAGACGGGTCATAGCCAACTATGAGCTCCATATAAAAATTTGAATTTGGTTTGAATTTCTCGAAATCTGTAGGAGATCAAAAAAATTTTGAGGACTGCTGTGAACTCCTCGTTAAAAACTGCCTATAGAACGTGCAAATTAGAAACTTGTACTAATTCAAACAATAAAGATATGGGTGAAAAACGAAATTGACAAAACTTACATTTTTGCGTTTATCTAGTCACCTATGAATTTTTGTTGGTAAACAAAAACATTTCTAAATTGGCTTCTAATTTAATCAACTTTGTATCTCTTATTGTTCTCAAGATCCCCATGCTTAAACAGTTTCATCGGACACCCTGTAAAAAAAATTCCGTGCCCCCTATAAAAGCTCCCCGCTCCGCCCCTGCGTATATCACAGCATGTGGTTAACTTCCTCGGGAGATGACACCGAGTGCAATTGTCCTAGTGGCTGATCAATACTCCTCAGCCCCGCGGGAAGCAAATAGCGGGTAATCCGTCCCTGTCACGTTAGATGGAGCGCCGCTGATACGTTCCCTGCGGCGACGGCGGGTGTACACCTTGCCCCCGCCTGGGCCCGGCCCTGCTCATCAGGAAATGCACCACCTGCAAGCGCCGATCAACGGGAAATAGATTGACGTAATATTGTATCAAGATTGAACTGGTTTGAATAAAAGCACTCAACACGATTGCGGAGAATATTTTTATGTGTCGTCGCCTGGATTTTTCAAGAATTTCTAAGATATGTTCAATCTTTTTTGTACTTTGTACGCGAAATGAGAGGAATGTTAAATTGGTAAACAATATAGTATATCGGTCGGACCTAGTTTATTAACAAATTTTTGGCACGGTTTTTCTCTTGATTCAGTTGCGTTGAGGCATCTAAGAAGTTGACGAACTTTGACTTAGCTCTGTGTAGAACATAGACACATCCTTTCTCTTTTTTGACTCTCCGGCAACTCTAGCTTCGTAAATATATTTAATTTTGAACTGTATTGCCATTTAATTATATTCCATTAATAGTTAATTTAATAAGATAATCTATTATGCAATCTTCAATCCAGTGGATAAAAAAATGTGCTTATTGCAAAAATGCCCTTAAATTTACGAATTAAAAAAGAATTTCTTTTCTTTCGTGATCACCCTGTATGTATTGTAGTTATGCCATGAGACGAAACGAGACGAGAAATAGTCAATTCTCTCCTTCCAAATTGTCGAGACGAGAAATTTATGTACTTATTCTCGTCTAGGCCAATTCTTTTCTTGTCTCAATTTCTTGTAAAAAATTTAAAAAGCTAGAAATTAATTTAGAAGTAAAATATTTATATCAAAACAAAACAAACGAAAAAGTAAAATAGGATTTTTTGACATTTTAGCCGAGAAAAATATCAATTTTTCTTTAAGTTTTAGTTTCGATAATTCGTAGTTTTGAATTTTCTTCTCATCTCAAAAATCTGAGACGAGAAATTGATTGGTTCTCGTCTCGTAATTTCGAAACGAGACGAGAAATTTCTTGATTCGGCGGCATCACTAATTGCGGCTGTCACTCCTAAGTTGGGTATACGGGCATAATATGTATGTATTTTTATAATAAAATGAAATAAGTAATATCTAATTTAATGATTAAGAATAACAGTGGTACGTGATCTTAATTGACAAAGTTCGTTTGCTCAAAATTCAGTGCGCGTAGTGCGCACGTAAACTCCCTCAGTAATCAAACTTTCAATTTGTTCAAGATAATTAAACACTGAATACATGACAGTAAACGTTGCCTGCAGACATCAATATCCGGAATTAAATCAAACATACAGCATTTCTATTTACATTCTCCAAGAAATCTAACTCAGACTCGAATATATAGAGCAAAGGCGACGTAACTTGTACAAGTTACTAAGTGTAGACAGATATTTTAGCACTAAATTCCATCATTGGTTTTATGATTCCAATCAAGTGAACGACAATTTTTGAAATCTTATGGTTTTCAAAATATAACATTAATTTGGCAATAATTCCTAATGTTTTACAATAACTAGGTATTAATGATATTTTCATGTAAATTACATTTTAAATTTCTCATGTATATTATTATATATAAAAACTTGTTATTTCATTCCTGAGGATGACGTATGTGACGTCGAAACTAGTCGATTGAGAAATATATTTTTTTCACGACATGCGGAGAAAACACAATTTTCTTCTCGCGAAATAGTGAGGAAAGTAGGTTTTCCCTCTCTAGAGAGGAAAGTAAGCAGTGTTACCACCAGTGTTATTTTACGATGAAATATTTTAAAAATTGTAAGTAAATTTATTATTTTATTGAAAATTCTGATTTTATAGCGATATACTCTGTAAACTATTATTTTACAATTATTATGTTTTATACTTTCTTTTTCTACTATTTCACGATTTTACAACTTAAATTAAATTTGGCATATTGGCTGCATTTCGTTGTTTTTAAACGTCATTCTGACAGATGGCAGCTATAACCTAACTTCTAGTTATTGTTTCTTCTACATTTACAATGTTTTTAAATATGTCGTGAAAAAAATGTTGTGTCTAACACGAGAGGAAAGCTCTTTTTCCACTCTTGCTCGATTGCCTCACTCGCTTCGCCCGTGACACAAACTTCGAGCTCGAGTGGGAAAAAGAAGCGCTTTCCTCTCTAGTTGGACAAATAACTATTTTTGTTGACTGTATCCCAGTAATTTTTCTCCAATCCTCATTATCTACCACCAGTCAAGTAAATTACTTCATCTATTCTCTATAATATTATGCTTAATAGCGGTACATTTTTCAATTTTCAAAATTTGCAGAAAAATAAAATGAGGGACGTTTCTTGAAAAAAATAACCGCTGTTGAGATACTATAGCAGATAATGTGTAACTTTTGTGAAAAAAAATATTCTAATCGACAAAAGAGTTATTGATAAACTACAAATTTTCATGGTTTTCTAGACTTTCCATTAATCAAAACAAGTCCGTAAAATCGAAAAAGACATACCTACATCTAGTATACTATCACCAAAATTTGGTTGATAAAGCAATCGAAATTGGCGAGGCAAAAAGGGCTTTAGTCGTAGATGGACTATAAACAACAATGGATTGAAGGGTTCCGCGAATATTAAGATCCACGGGAGATGTGGACTGTGATGTGAGGCTAACCTGAGCTTTGAGGGTTTGAAGCTTTGAGCACGAAGCACTGACCTGGAATTGAATTTACGATTTGCAGCGACCGCTGCAGGAGTATTACTGGACGACTCGTTTACCTGTCACTTATCTTTTCAAGGAGTTTTGAATTTTTTGATATAAAGCTTTATCCTTGCGCTTTATATTTATATCTTGACATTTAAATATATTTTATTATTTATTTTATCTACTAATAGCAGATTCGCCCATAATATTAATTTCTGTATTGTCTCTAAGAGGTTATGTTGAATTGTGGCCGAACTGGAGCTCCCGAAATGTTGGAAATTATGTATGTCACAAAAAAATATCTAAAAAATCGAATGTTGAAGACCGGAAGTCGATATCTTTCTTTATTCGAAAATAAGAGCTGGTTTTGTTTGAAAAGACAAAATTACTCTTTTGTTGAAAATGAAAATTTATTTTATTTATTCAAGAGAAGAAAGTTTAACCCCCGAGCCCGAAGGGCGAGTGGGATAATTTCTTCGAGTGAATAAACATTCGTATCTCACGTGGTTTATACAATATTTTATTCAACTTTGACGAAATTATTACAAATATATGAATTATAAATTTATTTTGACATAAAAAAAATCAAAGTAGTCCTCAGTGGCAAGTTGTCATTGACTTTATGCATTTTTGACGAAATAATGGCATAAGAGTGATTTAAAAATGTGTTGAGTGATTTATAAAGTTTAAATTCACTTGTGAATAAACAGTTGTTTAAAGTTGTTGCTATGAAGTTAATAATAGCAGTTTAAAACGTCAAAATTGAATAAATATATGTATTTTCATAATTTTCTCGAGAACTGTACTACTTACACTGCCCTCCTAAGCACAGAAGGGGTATCTACAGTTGTTTCAGTTTCGAGATAATCGATGTTTTTCACTTAATACTGTAGTAATTTTGTAGTGGCTTGTACATACCCCTAAGTTAAATGAACGTTTTAGATTCTTTCGAGCGTAGATACGGCTTCAAAAGCTTAGTTTTACATATATTACAACCTCTATAGTTACTAAGCGATTCTAACTCATTTTTCAAAAAAATTGTAGATACCCCCTCTGTGCTTAGGAGGGCAGTACAGAAAAAATGGATTATATCATTTTATAGCAAATTTTATGCTCTATAATATCCTATGTAACAAATTTTCTCGTAATATTAACTATACGAGATAAATAAAGAAAACTAAAAATGGCGACCGTCTCTGGTACCTACACTGTGGCACCACTTCTTATATGAAAGTTTAATTGACATGTATTCCAATTTGCTTAATCACAAAATGCATAGTTTTGTCCTATAACCGCCGGACTAATAATAAATGTCTCATGTTGCTTAGCAACTCTGTCATAGATCTCTATTTTCAAGTAAGCTAACAGTCGTTAAAAAGCTAAATTTCTAAACGAAATGATACAATTAGTAATGTAAAGAGTGTAATATTTCAGGTGATAAACGAATGATAATCCCAAGTGAAACATTACATTGATAAAGTGCTGTTTAACGCAGACGTTAACACACTACCAGTGCTAATAATTAACGATTTCCTTCCCGGCATAACTTGCACAACTTCGCAGGTAAGCGCGGTGTTATTATTTCCCGACGTAATTCTAAAGTCAAATAAAACGTCCGTTAGTCTATAATTTCGCCATTAATAAACACAGTCATCAAGTCTCAAGGGGGTGGAAAGTGGCTTCTTCCCCGTCTTCAAACACGTCCATCTCGCGTCACACGCGCGCTTCTTAGTTAAACTACTTAGCAAGCACATTCTCTCGTTAATGACGTCACACGCTAAGAAATAAAGACGGAAATTCTTAATTAAAGTGCTTGTCGTGCACTATTTTTGATAGACAATATGCCAGCGGATATATTAGTTCAATACAGCAAGAGCTAAGCCTCAGAATGCTGGGATGCATTTCAGATATGCAGCACAGACGAGAATTACAGCAAAAATAAATATGTCGAATAATTTTACTTGTTTTATTTCTATTCTATTTGCATGACTTTTATTATTAAATATTCTTAAAGATCAGACACGTATTTTATATTTTGACAAAAATGTTAGCAACAATATTTTTACTTATGATTTCGGTTAACCTAACAGTAATAGAAAATTTCTTTTTCAATACCATGCAAATAGCCCATTATTTACATACATACTTACACAGATATTTTATCCAATTTGATATCTTGAATAAGAGTTTAAATTTTTTCAATATATGCACCGAAAATGCCACTTTTCGTCCGTATTATTAGGGTATTAGATAAATTCGTATTCTGAAGACTCTCGTCTCGACTCGGAATTTCCAAAACTAATAAAAGTAACTCTCGTCTCGTCTCGAAATTTCTCGACTAATCTCGACATGGAGTCGAGAGTCTCGAAAATCTCGAATCAACTTGGGTTGTGTGGTATTTATTTATTTGACATGCAAAACAAGTCAGTATTAGTTTGTTAGTGTTAGTGCGGCCTGGGTCCAGTCTTATGGGATTACTTATACGTATTTTGTACGAAATAACTCTTTTGTGATATATTTAACTCTAACCAATACATGTTTATTTTATTCCACGGTACCTACTTCATCTATACTTGACTAGTTAAGTACCTAAATTTATAATTTTTATAATTAAAATTAATTTTTGTTAATTAATAAAAATGTTTCGTATACCCTATATCTTTACTAAACTTATTATTTTGTTATTAACTGTTACAAAATTTTAGGAATAGGTATTATTTTTATAAAATATCTAATTGATTTATGTGAATCAAAATAAAGATTTTATTTTTAAACATGTAAGTTTGTATACATTTATTGTTTGTTGATCTTGGGCATATTACTTAAAATACAACTTTTTTGTGAAAGTTTCCATTTATGATATGGTCCTGATATTCCAGCACCATTAGCATCTAAAAATGCGTCACGGACAAGAAGTGAAAATTTTTTGAGAGAAATTGTTTAATCCTATCATATTCACAAAAGCATATTTCTGTTAATTTTAATTTTAAGGAAATAGTTACTATTATCAATTATATAAGACGATACTCGAGAGTCTCGACGAGACTCTCGGCGAGACTTGATACTGGTCTCGTCTCGGTTCGAATTTGTAGTCGAGAGTTGCCTCATGGTCTCGTCTCAATTTTCTCGACAAGACGAGACGAGACCGATACTAGTCTCGACTCTCGCGGCAACACTACTGAAGACCCTAAAACGTGCTTATTCTATATAAATTCACACTCGTCACCGTCACAATACCTTCATTTATAGAATATAAGGCGGGAGGTAATAAATGATTTTATAATATTATAAGCCTGCGACTATCTAAACTGATGGTTCATAGTATTTTAAGATCCACGTTCAGTAAAAGGCGTAATAGAAATGTATGTACTTTTTTCTACGATAAATTTTTCGAACAAAAGTAGCTACGGTTTCATAACAAATGAAAAACCGAATACGTTCAGATTAATAATTAAAATTCGCTGCAAATCTGCAAACAGCATCATACATTAATTCCAAAAATGGAATCCATTCCGAAATTGCAATTTAAAATAATCGTTCCTTACACAATGAGCTCTAGCCGAGGCAAATATGAGCCAACAAATTTGTTTGGTATGTGCGACGGCGAACAAAAAAATCACTAGTCTGTTTGACATTTGAAACACATGTTCCATCCACCGAGAGCGTGATTTCACCGCAAACGCGAAATGAACATGCATCTATGCACGCTGCATTGCGCATGCATTTATTTCCACAAAAAACCCTACGTCGGTCTGCAGGCTGGCAGCTCGCGAATGCTAAATTTCCCTAAACGGACAGTTTAGAGTGCGGCGATAACTTTTTCATGTTTCGCTGTTTGTTAAAGCCTTTGCTCTCATAAACATACGCCGTGTGGGATTGTAGTTTGTGTTTTTACCACGTTTACACGGCACCGGTCCCAAAGTGTTAGTTTTAATTACCAGGAATGTTTATTGCACTACTAACTTACTCGTTTACTTGGTTAGTAAAACATGATTTGGCTCATTGTTGCTGGAGAGTAATGGAAGTGTTTAAGTTTGAAAAGTTAATAGATTTTCTGAAGGGTAATTTTCTTTGGTTCTCAGTAAATTGAAAATTTGAGAAATCTTTCTGGATTTGAACTGGAATTGGTATTTTATTTCTTCTCCTAAAGACTACGGATTACTGCTACTTGAAAACTTGAAATGTATTTTAGTTTATTTCTACTTCATATACTAAAACTAGACAAATAATTTATCTTTACAATAATTACAATTAGAATTGTATCATTATTCATGGTTTTTGACTAATCCTTATTCCATGAATATAGTTACTGTTCCTGATTTCAATCTGATATTTTGTACAATTATTTTAAGTTTTTACATAATGTAGAGTATGAAACTTCAGTATTCAGTATCTTGTAGTTCATCATCGTTTAACATTTGTTACTTAAAATTATTTAAATGATTATGACAGTGACAGTAGTGACACATTGTTTATTTATCTTCTTCTGCAGTTTACATAAAATGACTGAAATATATTTGTGACTATTTACAGTATAATAGAAAGAGTAGGTAGAGTATGGGGATAGGTCTTGTGCTGGCCACATAATTTTTTTTTAAATGACTGCATATAACATCATTTCATTATATTATTACATAATTTGTCGATGCTTTTGGTAGAAACTCTAAACTGGTTGATTGAACTGAACTAAATAAAGAACCTAATATTTAACTTGAGTGAAATAAAATGATGTGACATTGTACTTCCTTGTACGAAGTAGAAAGGAAGTATTGTAACCGCGAAAAATTTCGGTTCTCAGATTTTGACGGAAATATCCGTTTTGACCTTTTCTGAATCCATTATGACTAGTTTCGTTGTGACGTCTGTACGTACGTACGTACGGACGTATGTATGTCGCATAACTCAAATACTGTTAGACGTAGAAAGTTGAAATTTTGTATTTAGGACTGTTATAACATCTAGTTGTGCACCTCGTATTTTTGATTTTAATCTACAAACCGGAAGTAGTACTTTTTTCAAATATTTCGATAAATATTTAATTTAAGACAAATTTTTTTATTTTAAATGAAAGAGTATGTGATTTGTAGGTAACAAACGGTATTTTATAAATATTTTTGTATCTGGTATCATTTAAGAATAATTAAAGTATATATTTATAATTTAGTATTTCGGTATCTTGTAGTCCATGATCGATTAACATTTGTTACTACGTAAAATTTAAATGATTATGACATGACAGTGACAGTGGCAGTGACAATAGTAAAATATCGTTTATATCTTCTTCTGCAGTTTAAATAAAATGACTAAAATATATTTGTGAGTATAGTAGCAGTAGTAGTAGTACTTATATACCTATTAATATATTTGTATAATATAATTCTACATTTTAGTTATTAAGAAATGTATGAACAGTTTAATAGGCGTACAAGTCATGTGGTGTCCACGTCAGATTTTGTTTTATAATATGCCTACATGCCTAGGCTTTTTTATAAAAATTCTAATTTTATTGACTGGATTAATGAATATGCGTCTAATATTGTTTTCTTTAAATGTCGCAGTAAAAGCTGTGTTCTATTATAAAACCTTTTAAATTAAAAAAGAGATTTTATATTTTGATAAAACGATAATGGGACAATGGGAAAAATAAAATATTAAATAACGATCAATAAACGTAATGCGCTTTCAGATCACAATTGATATGAAATGATAATAGAATGTGAAAAAGCTTTACTAATACCACAAAAATAAAAAATGACTTATTTTAAATCGTTAAAAGATAAATTGTGTTCAACGTTGGGTTTATTACGTGACCTGCGAACTTTCAACTATATTAAATGAAAACGTTTTTCTAATAAAACAAAAATAACTAAAAAATTTATTCAGCCAGAAATTTTAATTAATAATTTACGTATTCTATATTTAACAAATATTCACAGCCCGCTACGCTGCAGAAAGTTATTATTCAAACATAATTATGTTTTTTTTTAAATTGTTGTAAGTTTATTTGTAGTAAACATTTATTAATTCTCTAGAAACTTAAGTCGCAATTCCTGTTCATCAGCAAACACAAATTTCATCGTTCTGTTGTCTTAGCGAACAGTTTGCCGAGTATAAGATTTCATACTGACGTTTATTAGATTAACTTTGTGAATCAAACCAAGAATTTGTCAAAATTAATGCGATTATGACCTGTTGTTCGCTCGCTTCGTTCTTTGGTTGGCATATGCGTTCCTTGTTTGGTTTGAGGTTAAGTGATTTGTTCTTCTCTGTCCTCCACTTTCAAATTAGTTGATATGTTTGTGCTCAACTTCTCGAAAGAAAATTAGCGATAATTTGCGAAAATAGATCACATGTTGGCACACATTTAAGATCCCCAGAACATTTCAAGACGGTGAACATCAGGCTTGTTTCTTCTTAAATTTGCCAAATAACATCCTAAAACTTGTTTTACATTATACTTTTTTCGTCTAGATTCATGCTAGATTTCCCGTTTGATTTCCATCCGAGATTCGTTCGAGTTTCGTATTTTATTTCCAAACTATTAGTATACAATCGTAACAATCAGCAAAATTTAACCACTTATGATATTATATAATGCTAATTCCACTCCTGTATAAAGTAAGCCATAAACAAAACACAATTTTATCGCTTTGATAAAAAGAAAGGTAACATTTTGCAAGTGATAAACCATATTTACATTTTTTTTAGCAACCAAACAATAAACAAAACACTAAAATGTAATTTGCTTCATATTTCTAATATTTGTCAGTGAAATGATTAGATTTTGGGCATATTTGTGAAGAAGAACTAAAGGAGTCGTTCAATTATCTCGTTGAATTACACTCAAGCATTTTATTTCCTCCGAATCAATATCTGTTTGACATCTCAACCTTGTCACCTGACAGCAATTTGACTGTTTTAAAATAAAATTCACCTATGATGTCGTGATTTTATTAAACAATTTTCCTTTTAAAATTGCAAGGCAACAAGGTTTCAATACAAACAGAAATTTATCCGACGTAATAAAAAGCTCTTGTGTAATTACAGTTGATTTTATTTTTATAAAGCAGAAAAGGTAAAACGTGTAATTTATTACAATTTGAGGTTGCATTCCACTACCGACTATCGACTGTGTTCAATGAATCAATTACAAAATGAATTGACACATTATTTAATTAAAATTGTAGCGAATACATCATACCTTCAAGCAAAAATTAAACCACCCACTGAAATATTAGAAAAATTATTAGTTCGAAACCTTTCCAGAAATACAAAAAAATGTCAGAAAATCCTATGTGTCTTATTTTTCTATAGGATAAAAGAATAGAAAGACAATCACATTAGTAGTGCAAGAATAGAAATGTGCAATAACTCATGCATGAGCTATTTTCCGTGCCAGTTTGTGCAACCCTGACTGTGCCAGTGACGTCACATGGCCCAGTGAACACGATATTGTCGCCGATGATGCGCACAGCCAATTGTCTCTTGTCGATATCGATATCGATGCTGATTCTGTTCTCAGTAACATACCGTGAAAACTATTTTACTTGGTCCTTGATGCTTGTCACCAGAACAAGTTTCATTTAATTTAAAACCACCGTGTTTAAAACTAACAATTAATTGCTGAAATATTCAAATAATGTTAAATTTGAGAATAATACTACACTTTATCTACGATGTTATCAAAAAATTAATTAATTTCATTAGGTAAATGGTAAATGAAATCTGATAGAAATTGTTTATTTTATAATTTATAAATTATAAACGTTTCTTAACAGGATATTATTATGCCCAGCTAATACGAGAAAAGTATTTCACTTATAATATCATGTGCATTCGTTCTTTCCAGTGGCGCACCCAGGATTGCATCTTGGGGGGGGCTAAGAATAATTTTTTTGTGAAACCTGTAGTATGTCACAAGAAAGAAATGCGCCGCAGGCGAAATTTTTTAGAGTTCAAGGTCAAACACCTTTAAATTGAAAGTTTCATGTTTCACTCCCAAGTGCACCGTTGTTTAACTTCAAAATTGCACCACAAGGTTCGCATTCTTAGTAAAATTTTAACTATTTGAATTTAAGATAATCATAAAAACAGAAAAAAGGCGATTATTTTTAGTTTTCAGTGAACTTAAATAATCTTACATAATGTTTAATAAAATTAAAATGAAAAAATTTGAAAAAAGTCCAGTCGTCTGGGGGGGGCTCAAGCCCCACGAGCCCCCCCCCCCTTGAGTGCGCCCCTGGTTCTTTCCAACAACGTCTTAATTAGCCCGAGTGGTAAACGAGAGCTAATTACATTGTTGGAATGCACGATAAAAATGTATTAATTCAGGAGTGCATATTCGGTAAGAATATCGCAATGACACAAAAAATTATAATGATTATAAGAGACATTAATTTACATATATGTATCAAACGTTTTATTTAAGCGGCTCGTCTAGGTTTTTTCCGAATTTCTAGAATGCTCTCGATTTTACTATTTCATCTATTCCACTCCCTTCCCCACTACTACGACTGCCTGAAACCAGCCCGAAACTCGTACTTTACTGCATCGTAGCAATGCAATGCAATGTCATTTTGAAGTTGAAAAATACTGTAAAAGTGTTTTCGTTGCGAGTAAACTTGTCAGATTATTATTGACTTCAGCATAATGTTTTTGTAATCATTTAATAGAGAAAAAATGGATCTATAGATGTGCAATTTAAAATTTAAAAAATTAATTTATATCATGAGATATATCCGTGTAAAGTTTGCATAAATTGGAATTTTTATAGTCATGTACAACTATTTAATCAAAATTTTAAAAAGACACATCTGTAGATTCATTCTTTCTCTATTAAATCCTAGTTGAAATAAAATTGTACTAATATTGTACTGGCCACAAAATACTCGCTACGTTAGTACTAGAGATGGGAATTTAGGATTTAAAATTTGCGAAAATAGGTTCCTAAAAAGGTTAATAAAATTCTCGTTTTAGGTACAGAATATCTAAAATTAGGATCCAAAAAAAGTATTTTAGGTTATAAATTTTTTTAAATATTTTATTATATTGATATAAATAAACATTAATTCATTCAAATCTTCAACTTGAAACTTCAGTACTACCTTAAAATTAGAAAACCATTTATGTAACATGAAATTTAGTAAGTAATTTTAAAATAAACACCTGCCCTTTTAATTGTAGCATTCTTCGTATAGTTTTAGTTTATGTGAGGTTCTTGGCATGATTTTTTTTTAAATATTCAAGCACATTAACACTTGTACAGCACAAGCACAATCTACACTACAGCCAGTGTGGTGCGACTCGTACACGAACTGCTGTAACCATCACGTGACTAAAATTTTAGTTTTCGCACCGACCGCTAAATGACAGCTGTATTTAATTTCAAATACTTTTTAAAATGCGCGAAGAAAATAAGTGCAGAAGTACAAAAATCAAAATTGCCAACCTAAAAAATACAAATATCTGTGAATGTTAGATTTAAAAAAAGAAAAATATTTAAAACACGATTTAGGAACATAAAAATATGATTTAGGTACAAAGATAGTAAAATAGGTCCAAATTTTAAAAAACCACGATTTTAGGAAAAATAGGTAAAATCATATTGGGTTCAAATGAAAGCATTTTCTTCAAAACGGATTTTGTATTATGACACATAAAAATAGTACTCACTTAGAAAAAAAGGAAAAATCACTAAATTCCCATCTCTAGTACATTTTATGCTGGATTTTAGGAGGTAGACGGGCCTCTTAACAAAGGTATGGCAGCCTCGCATATTATGAACTATCCGTGGAACATAATTTTTTTTAATAAACTGGACTGGTTTCGAACCTGAGTTGTCATAACCAGCAGTCAATCAAAACGTTTGACTAAAACAATCAACCAATAAATAATAAATACTGACAATTATACCGGCCTTATTTGAGCATTACTTTTGCTGAATTCTTTCTTCCGTTAGAACAGACCCAAAAATTACTCACGGGCGACTACGCCAGGATGAACTAACAAGACACCCTAGCAACATAGCAACACCCACGCATGTTGTATAGCAACCATTTCCCTCCGAATCCTGAAACCTGAAGTCTGTGTTCGCTGGGATATGAACGTCGGCTGAATGATTTTTGTTTTTCGCATCGCGATTTATTGATATTGACTGAGTTTTTATGATTTCTGTGAAATATTTTATTGCGCGCCTCGTTTTGGGATTGAAATGCTGCGGTTTTCAACCGGTTTATAATGTAACTGTGTGTCATTCGAGTGACAGTGAAACGTATTAAAATAACGTAATTTGAGAGATATATTTTCGGTTGGATACAACTGTATGTGAATTAATTAGATATGCATTAAAATGTCAATTATTTCAACCAGACAGATGAATAAACGATTTTAACCAGTTTGGTATTAATTTAGTTTTAGCGTTGTACATTTCAATAAAACAATATTATACATTTTTATTTAAATACTGATATATCACGTATTATGAAATCTGCGTCAATATTATATGATATTCAAACAAAAAACTATTGAAATTATAATTAAAAACGTATATCCTAATATCCTAAAAGAAAACAGGCTGAATTTTCATGTGAATGTTTTTTTTTGAACAAAAATTGGGTTTAATATTTACCTGAATGTGTATGCTTTAATCTGTTTATTTTAAAACTAAAGTTCAATATTGGGCTTTTTTATAATTCCCATAAAATTTACGGCGACTTTCAGAAACAATAATTTAAAAATAAGTTTAACTTAATGCTTTATAGAGATCCAGAAAAGGGAATCAGCACATTCAGAACAGTATACGTAAATCTGTACAATAGTTATTTGTATAACAAGTGTTGAAAATATAGTTTTGTCGAAAATTGCAGCCCGAGCGAAGAGAGGTTTGCAATCGTTTAAGTTCGACGAAATATTTTTAATACGTGTTATATATACACTATTTTTTCTACTCCTGCAAAACAAGAAAATTAAAAAATACAAAAATTAACATTAACTTTTTGACATTTACCTACTGTCAAATTTTTAAATTTTTGTGAAATATCAATGTTGTTGTTTAAATGAAAAATTATGTGATTATTACCAACAATCGGTATTTTATAAATTTGTCTGTATCTAGTATCATTAAATAGTATATTATATATTGAGGGACTAAAGTTCATGATTTAATCCTGAGGGTAAAGTTTATTTCACGAGCCGAAGGTGAGAGAAACAATGACCTGAGGGATTAAAGGTACTTTAGTCCTGTGGTATATACGCTATTTTTTGCACTTCATCCTCAAACGGATGCAAAATAGTTTAAAAGAATACACATTTTGTAATTTTGACAGTAAATTTTATGACAAATATTTATATTGTTACCTTAGATACTCTGTAACAAATAGCACGTATTTACTTGACAACGGGATTAATTAATTCAATTCCTTGACAACGGGATTGAATATGAAAAATAATCCCTTGGGATCAAATTTAGAACCTTAGTCTCTAAAAATAAAGACTAAAGAAGAGTTTTAGTCCCGGAAGTGCAAAAAAATAATTAAAGTACATACATATTTATAATTTAGTATTTCGGTATCTTGTAGTCCATGATCGTATAATATTATTTGTTACTACGTAAAATTTAAATAATTATGACAGTGACAGTGACAATAGTAAAATATCGTTTATATCTTCTTCTGCAGTTTAAATAAAATGACTAAAATATATTTGTTAGTAGTAGCAGTAGTAGTAGTACTTATATATTAATATATTTGTATAAGGGCGGGAGGTCTTGTGGTGGCCACGTCAGATTTTGTTCTGTATATATTTTGTGTACCTAGTTGACACTATAAATATAAATAAAGTTGTACCAAAAAGATCTGCATTGTGGTAAACGCAGAAAAAAGTAGATAACCCAAAAATAACTACTGCCATAAATCTTGCAAATAATTTAGGTGAGCCATCGGGTGCTGATTTTAATAGAAAACGAATAAAATAAAGAAAAACGTTCCGCGGGATTCGCTACCGAATTGAAATTCTTCCACATTCCGCGGCATTTACAACATTATGCTTATTCGATATAACGACATCGGCACAGAACCGTGGAACCGGAGCAGGCAGGGCGGTTACATCCGGACAAATGCTTTGTTTTTAAGGGTATTTCGACCATATTCCTTTATTTGATGCCAGCCTATTCAAAAGCGCTCCGTGTAGGGATAGAACCTGATTCTGATCTGAATCTGCGACAGATACAATGCACATGGGGAGTATTCATTCACGATTCGTTTCGCCGAATCTGTTCAAATCAAATAAGGAGGCATTTTTTAAACTTTCATTTTTTCGTTCTGAAATATATTTACAAATGTTTTATTCTGGATTTAAGTTCAGAAGCAACTACAACATTCTGTTAACGAGACATACATTAAGAACCCAGTTATTTTTTTGAAGCAATCCCCAAACCAGAAGTAGTACTTTTCTTACATATTTTGATAAATAATTAATTTATCACAAATTTTTTATGTCAAATGAAAGATTATATTATTATTATCTACAATTTTTAACATTTTATAAATTGTTTTGTCATAAAACTTTAAGAATTAAGGGTTTATGCATCATCATAGTCACTATTATAGTCACAGGCTTAGTCTTAAGAATTAAAACTTGTTTGTTTAATACATCTGTTTATGCAGCGCTGTCATAATCATAGTCATAGTCGTTATCATAACGAATTGGTTTAATTTTAATTTTATGACTATGACGATTGTCATTCTGCGGATGCCTCGGAACTGTCAGACGACAACTGATATACGAAATCAAGCATAACTGCTTGTGCATTGTGATTGTGTAACAATAATTTATTGTTAAAATGAGTGAAGAGGAGTTTAAACTATTTTCTTTCTTCTTTTTAAGAACATTTTGAACAATGCAGTATATAAAGTGACACAAAAGAAATTAAGGTTAAACAGGCGAATAAAAATCGTACATAAATGGTTACATTTTTACGACTATGCTTATGACTATGCTTATGATTATGATTATGACTATGTCTTATGACATCTTATGGCAAGCCTGCATAAACCCGGCTTTAAAATATTAAAACCGTGATTAATATTATATAAATGTACGGTAAAATAATAATTAGGTTTACAGACTGGCCACGTTTTTCATTGACAACCCCGGTCAGAAATTGTAATTTGTTCATATGTGTCTCTAGGTGTCTTTGCTGGTCACTATGTGAACGAATTCATTCTATCACTTACTGACTTACTTTAAAAATATAAAGAACACGTAAGCTTATTATTACATTATAAAGTAGAAGGTACATATTGCTGTGATATAATGCAAAGTGTTTCAGAAAAACTGTCAATGTAGATATAAATGAATAGATGCACTACGAGACTGTGTTCATATATTGTGAAATTATTTACTTATAACGACGATTTCCTTTGTAGAAAATGGGGGATTTTCAAACACGTTTTATTATATTTTCGATATAAAGGTAAATTATGGAACATAGCCGGTTAGATATATCTAAATTACAATTATTTTAGTTACTATTTATAGTACTAAAGTGTATTTTTACATTTAAATCAGTGTCAATATAGTATCCCACATACAGCCAGAGATATCTAGATCTATTACACATTCTGACCGCTAGAACCTAATGATTATTTTACCGTGTATAAATGTATACCAATCATTCGCAGTAGATACGTGAGGTTCTAATATAAACAGTAGTAAATGTGACTTACTAAAATTTCTTGTAATATCCTTAGTGCCAAGCCTTTTCAAGAAGCCCTGTTATATTCATATTCAAAACACATTTTATTCATGGAAAAAAGTTTCGTATTTTTCTCAGGGATAAAAACTTTATGTTATTTGTAGCTCCAGTAGATTATTAATATACATAGCAGTGTTTTGTCTTGCACAAGTTGTGGCATGCAATGAAGTTTTTGTTTTAAGCCGCGCGTAACAGAAACATAATCACATCGATTGGGCAAATTTGAAAAGTTTTCCTTGGTCCGTTTAACAATGGATTCAGTTTTAGTTCGTACAGCCGTTTATTCTTCCCTTTCTTTGCCCTCATTCGCTGTAACTATTTCAGTCTTCCTGCTGCTCCTGCTAACTGGCGGCAACTGTTTTGTCGTTATGTGGAGGACCCGTACTGACTACAGATCAAAGTGTGCTGCCATCTTCCTGATTCAATTTAAACACAACATCGTTGTGCCGAGGACAAAAAAACTATTTTCCTGTTTCTTTTTTCTCCTTTCGCGTCAAATTAAATTCCCGCTCCTTCCGGTCTTTGATTCTTTGAATGATGCCATGTTAATGTTTCTTCATAAAGTTCGATTTTTATTTTGCCTCGGATTCTTTGTCACAAAAGGTGAGCTCCCTACTTTTGAACTATGGAATCTTGGAGAGACATAATCAATTATTGATTGGGAAAACATTCAGAAATTCTATCAATTAAAATAGAATTATATTCATTTTACTCTCATATTTTGAAGGACGTTATGTGACATTATCTATACTGGCTCAAATAATTGAGTAAAAGATGTACCAATTATACCGTAGTTTTGATTTTTATGCATGCCGTATTAGCAACGTATCTTTTTGACACACGAGCGAAGCGAGGGGTCCATTTACGTGAATTCTGGGATGGTGTCTTCCCGCAAAAGGTTTGTACAATGTTTTATGTAACGAATAAAGCTATAATCAAATTCATTCAAGTTACGAATATACAATAAATTTTATAAAACGTGGTAAACGTATCACACCAGTTACCAGTTGTTGCTAAGCAATTTGTTGATTATACAATTGTTTAGTACGAAATAGTAATTTTTGTTTCATTGTAGTTAAATTTGAGGTTACGATGTTTTTTATACTCACTAGTACCGATAGATGGCGGGCAACGCGCACATATTTATTTCAAAATTATTATACAGGTTGGTGGAGGTGAAATGCGAACATAAGAGACATACATGACAATCGAACTTTCAAGCCAGGTATCTTGATATATTTTGTAGTAGTGTCACAAAACGAAGTAATGTGAATTTGTGTGGCAAAAAGAGTAATCAATAACAGAAATAATAATAAAATCTAAAAGTGCATGTAAACTTTCTCGTTCTGTTCGTACACAAACATTATTATGCAAAGAAAATATTTTAATGAAATTTAAATTTTCAATAATATGACAGCTACTTTGACATTGATAGTACTTATTCCACGTATATCAAGATGCCCAGCATGATAACTCAATTGTCATATATTTCCCTATGTTCGCATTTCACCTCCACCAACCTGTATATACCGATTTTCCAGGTTGTGTCATCTCTCGTTTTGGAGACCAAAACTGGCCGTCCAGAAATTGCGATTTAACTTGTTTGGATTATTTTCTCTCGGATTTTTTTGATAAGAAAGGTCTATGCGAACCATCCTGAGACAACTGAGGAACTCAAAGAATAAATTACACGCCAAATTCGTGAAATCCAGGAACCTTTACTTCAAAATATACTGCGAAATTTCGTCAAAACAGTACATTTCTGCCAACAGAGCATTTAACCGATATTTTGTTTCATGTGTAAATGTCATTACTACTTCTCTACAAAATGTGACTAAAAATCAACCCTATACGTAGGTATTTAAAAGAAAAACCACATGAGGTATTCTATAAAATTCTAATGTTTGTAGAAAAAATAAGAGAATGAATACATGCGTTGAAAAAAGAAGTACCCATAACTCGCTGTAATAAAAATAAAAATAACAATATAGATAGGAAGTTGGATGATAGCGTGCCATGTAAATATTCTCCGCAGTCGAAATCGGCAATGTCAGACATTTCATTATAATATCCGCGCGGAGCGAATCGAACATAGCACTTTGCCTCATAAAGCTGTCTACCAAAACGGAAATCATATTGGGAATGGTTCAGCCAGAGGGAATATCCAAGGAATGCTGGATATTCCACGAGAGAAAAATCACTGATTTGTAGCAATCGTTGTAACTCGTACGCGGTTATCTCGCCTACCTTAAGATCGTTTATTATTGACACGGCACGAACCTATTTTAATCTTTGAAATAAGCATAAATTCATAAAAGTGCAAAGACAAACAACTCAGGTTTGCAGATACACAATACACATTTCAGTTTCATTGTACAAAAAATTTGTACAATGACTTTTCACTTTTGTACTTTCCACGTACAACCATGAGTACCTTCATTTTAAAAAATTTGATGGGGCCACCATAAGACTTTCCGTCATACCCTACTATTTTTACTACTATAATTATGTAGGTTACTTACAAAAATATATTTTAGTAGAAGAAGATATAAATGATGTGTCACTGTGTATACCTGATTGGATTCGGACTTAAAGAGAACCATAATCGGTTACAAAATGCACCCAGTACAAATCCATAAATTATATTAAGTTTTAATAAATTGGAAAACGAATACGTTAGGGATTCTTTATCGTAAAAACGTTTTCAGATTCACAGGAAAATCATTAATTTCACATTAGAATCAGTTAGTTTAGTAACCCAGTTACGTCAGTGTATTTGAGCAATTATAGTTAGGGGAAAGTGTTGTACTTTGGGACGCATGTACCTTTGGACAATATCAATTGCAGCCACATCTAGCGTTAAATATACTAATTTCAAGTAAAATTTGACAACACTGTTGAAAATAAAGTGATACGCGTTGTTTCAAGACTCATACAGTTATTGTTCAGTTACTGAAGATGAATGGTATTTTTTTCAGAGGGTACTGTATTTTTTCATGGTATGTTGCATTTTGTATTACTACTTAAGTACCTATTTGGTACCTTTCATTGTCTGATAGTTCAGTTAGTATATACATTGTTACATCTTCGAAAATTTCTTGCATTGATATTTAAAAGTTAATTAAACAAATACTACGTTATATTTAATAAAAATATTTGCTTAGTTATACATTTGGAAAATAATTTGCTTGTACCTTGGGACATGGTTCCTAGGCACAGGTACATATTTTCGAGGATATGTAAACTTCAAATTTAATTTTCAAGGATAATGGAATTTATAATTGCGTACATTTATCGCTAAACTAAAATTTTAAGTATCGCGCTACGGTAGACTTTAAATCGTATAAATGTAATTTTTGTCTCAAGTTAGAACACCTTCCCCTACTATATAAAATTAATTTGCCCCTTCGGTTAAAGCTCAATACGTATCCCATTATGATCCAAGCCAATTTCAAAAACAAATCGCCTGCAGCATCCCTCCAAACCTTCCTCATTCTGTGTCAGTTGAAACATTCAGTTCTACACAAGCAACGAACATGTAACACAACATGAGCATGAGCTCGTCGCTACGATCCATCAACTCTACGCGAATATTCCTCGTCGTCGGTCTGTACAGTCAGTCTGTACAGCTAGTCGCTCACAGCTAATGAAAATGGCTGTCCGAGAGCAGCGCCGCGACGCGCGCTGACACCAGGGCGACGGCGACGGTGACCCCACGACAGGGCCGTAACGACGAGGTTGCATTCATACATCTTCATGGAAATAATAATGTAGCTAAGGTTTTTGTGTTTTAATGGGCGAGATATTCTGTTTGAAATTTTGACAGTTAATTGGGGCGTGGGTTAGGGTTTGGTTTATATCAAAACATTTTCGATATCTAGATCTCTTACAAAACCGTAAGAGAATAGCACATAAAAATAGCAAGGTGGAATTAAAAAATAAGAAATAACGAGAAGCACTTAAAAAGAATTACCTAAATCAGATTAATTGACAATTAATGACATAACATTTGAATTGTGTTTCTGTACACAGCTCTTGACAACAGCTCGTAGGTAACAACCAATAGAATCCCAAGAATCTATCTGTTAAAATTCTTTCGATATTTCGTTAGTAAATTTATAGGAGACCTAGAAAAAAATGTAATAATAACATTTTCGGTATATGTTGCTAGGCTAACGACTGCAATATTAAAAATGTTCCTATTTATTCTTAAGTTAGATTTATTTAAGGGGCACACCGGTAATAAAACTCATTTTTATTTTATACAGAAAAATTGGACAAAAAATTAGAATATTTATGTTGTTTACAGAATCTGTTTAACATTTATAGTTATCGAGTTATTTGGCGTTAAAGTTAGTCATACTTTAATAAAAAACGCTTGGGTACTTTAAACAAAAATAAACTTTTAATGAAAGAGATACATACATACAACGAAACACACGTTACACGAACAACAATAAATGTAGTACCTGCGATGTAATGCAAAAATGTCAGTACGCCGGTCACGATGACGTCATAAACACAAACTTTAAAACCAATTTATTGTCACGTATACTAAAAGTCACAGGAATATAAAACACTTATAAAAATTCTTCTAATTTTTAATACTTTTTTATAAAATAGTATTTATTTTTTCACTGGTGTGCCCCTTTAATGT
Organism: Agonum fuliginosum; assembly: GCA_947534325.1. NCBI lineage: Eukaryota > Metazoa > Arthropoda > Insecta > Coleoptera > Carabidae > Agonum > Agonum fuliginosum. Next base: position 1,016,417 of record OX384029.1, read on the forward strand.
CAAGTAAACTAAAAGAATTGATAGCCGAAGAAATTTATGTATATTTATTCATTATATTATTTTTAGTTCCTTTTTAGAATAAAACATTAATTTTTTGTCAAGTTAACAAGTAAAGTGTTACCTTAATAAATATTATTTTTTATCCGAAATCCTAAAATACCTGATATAATAGAGGTTTATATTTTAAACCTCGTGAACCTAAACTAAAACCTGAACCGATATTTTTTGTTTCATTTGTAACCGAACCTGAACTACAAATAAATGTCGCTCCAAGTCATCCTGCCACACTTCTATTACCTCGTTCACATTTACAGAAGCTCTTTTTTTATATTTATTTTAATCCATTATTATTCCACTCAAACAATCACTAACAATAATGGAAACAGGTATATTACGACATAAAGGGTTGAAAAATTCTTAAAGGGTCAATCTCCCTTGTTACAGCCCTGCATCGCAGCATCCTACACGACTGTGTAACCATGGCAACGTGCTGACCAACATGGTAATTAAAGTAGACAATTACGAAACGTTTAATCTGTAGTTCAGAATGGAATGGCTGGAGCACACTTAGGAAAATCTAAACTGGAAACTATTGTAATTTTGTGATGTTGACGAGGTTTCACTTGTGATTGGATTGGATGTGAAAAGGATGATTCTATCTCTGATAATTACACTGGAGGGATAATTAAATTATAGATGAACAACTGATTTAACGATCTGTAAATGGATACATTATGTTGCTCTACATAAAGAGGCATATGCTTAAATCAAATTGTCAAAATGTATTTTATTTCTTCAACCACTTCACAGGATTCATCCCAATTATTACACTATACCAGTAAAGAAAAAAAAATGATGAGTAGGAAATTTACATTTATATTAATAATATTTAGACTCTCAAATAAAGTTTCATTTAAATAATACGTAAAACTATTTGGATAAGGAAAAGCATAAAAAAATTTATAAGACCATTTTTACCTTCCGCTTACCTGTAAAGGAAGGTATTGGAATCATGCAAAAAATCGGGTTGTGAGTTTTAAGTGGATGAGCACGAATTAGGGTCCTTACAACTCATTTTTGATAGTTTCTCGATGATGTCTGTATGTATGTGTGTGTGTGCGTGTGTGTGTATGTGTGTGGTCCGGGCCGATGCCGGATGTCGCATAACTCAAATACGAATTACCCAAAAATTTTGATATTTGGTATTTTACAATTGTATACGAATAGGAAGAGCTCATTAGATTTTGGTACAAATATCTTCACCGGAAGTGATATATTTTGAAGATTGAAAAGATTAATTGTCAAAAATTTATATAAATTTGGATAAATATAGTATTTATTTGTAATAAGAATAAGAGGCAAAGTTATTTGCAACTTACGTTATAAAAAAATTGTCTTTATCTGGTAGCATCAAAAAACTGCAGTAAAATTTAAAAAATAAATTTATCAAATAAAACGTTGAAATCTAGTAATCCATGTTCGACTGAATTTTGTTTCTGTGTAAAAAATATTGACAGGTGAGATGGGTGAAAAGTTGATATACTAGTGCTATATGTCATAAGTAACATATTAAATGTAGTAATTGAACGGAGGATGGCTTCAGCACAGAAGAGTTTTCCTATGAATGAATCTTTTTATTCAGATGATGCAAATTTCTGTGTTTCAATATTTTAGATTTTTATTTGTATATTTCAAATGGGCACCGGATTGTACGTATACATTTCTGTTTAAAGTCTAGATATGGCGGAAGGTTGTGTGATGGCCACGTCAGATTTTTTACCTTCCGCTTACCTGTAAAGGAAGGTATTGGAATCATGCAAAAAATCGGGTGGTGAATTTTTAGTGGATGAGCACGAATTAGGGTCCTTACAACTCATTTTTGATAGTTTCACGATGATGTCTGTGTGTATGTGTGTGTATATGTGTGTGTGTGTGTGTGTGTGTGTGTGTGTGTGTGTGTGTGTGTGTGTGTGTGTGTGTGTGTGTGTGTGTGTGTGTGTGTGTGTGTGTGTGTGTGTGTGTGTGTGTGTGTGTGTGTGTGTGTGTGTGTGTGTGTGTGTGTGTGTGTGTGTGTGTGTGTGTGTGTGTGTGTATGTGTGTGTATGTGTGTGTGTGTGTGTGTGTGTGTGTGTGTGTGTGTGTGTGTGTGTGTGTGTGTGTGTGTGTGTGTGTGTGTGTGTGTGTGTGTGTGTGTGTGTGTGTGTGTGTGTGTGTGTGTGTGTGTGTGTGTGTGTGTGTGTGTGTGTGTGTGTGTGTGTGTGTGTGTGTGTGTGTGTGTGTGTGTGTGTGTGTGTGTGTGTGTGTGTGTGTGTGTGTGTGTGTGTGTGTGTGTGTGTGTGTGTGTGTGTGTGTGTGTGTGTGTGTGTGTGTGTGTGTGTGTGTGTGTGTGTGTGTGTGTGTGTGTGTGTGTGTGTGTGTGTGTGTGTGTGTGTGTGTGTGTGTGTGGTCAAGGGGTGTTAGTCGCATAACTTAAATACGAATTACCCGAAAATTTTGATATTTGGTATTTAACATTTGTATATAAATTGGAAGAGCTCCGTAGATTTTGGTACAAATATCTTCATCGGAAGTGATATTTTTTGAAGATTGAAAAGGTTAATTGTCAAAATTGTATATAAATTTGGAAAAATATAGTATTTATTTGTAATAAGAATAAGAGGAAAAGTTATTTGCAACTTACCCACTGAGGAGCATGGGCGTTGTGATTGTCTAAACATTGATTTATATAATATGTATAATCTTATTTCACATTGTTACTGGCTAATAGGCAAAGTACCTAAAGCCATAGGGGTTTCCCCTTTAAAAAAAAAAATTTTTTACTTGTGATGAGCGAAAAATTAATGGTTAGTCGCATGACTAGTTTTAATTCTTGTATAAATTCAATATAATTTACCAATAAAAAAAATATATATTACGTTGTAACTAATTAATAACTAATGTTTGCATAATACAATAATAGAAGTAACCGGCTATTTCTCTCAATATATAATCGTACACTGCTCAAAAAAAAATCGAGCCACTTGGCCGAACCAATAAAATGCCTGTTTTTAAAATGTGGGGCATTTCTTTCAAGGACGTGTTAACCAAAATCTGGAAATTCCCTCTGGAGATACATACCTCCTCTACGTTCTCCAAAAATCCCGAAGAGATTCGCTCCCCCCGACCCCCTGAAAAATCGCTTTATGTGATGTCATGTTTGAGCAATGAAAAATCTCAGTTTGAAGGCTTGTAGCTCCAAAAATTCCTATCTTAAGGGGGTTGTTCGACTCGATTGTCACAAAGCCCTATCAATTTCCTTTTCAGAGCTGAAAATTTCGTCCTTATTGGTGAAAAATTGAGTGAGTTATCGCATAGAAATGATTTTATTGATACATTTTGCAGAAATTAATGCAGATAAAGTGCATAAAAATCTGAAACGGTTGCGAGCACGAGCTTTACAGTGATTCTCTGTTAGTTTCGGTGCGCATTAAAATGCTTGGTCACAATGTTCGTGTGATATTGGATTGTGGGGTAAGGTTCTGCGACATGGTAGAGGAATGTTGTTAAGCAAAGTGACGTGTACAAATGACATGGCAGGTTCCGTTGACCGGATTACAGTGTCAACGTTTGTGCAATCTAATCTGCATTCGGGCCGTGCTCCTGTCCACCCCGCTTGTTCCGCCACTGCTTGACACACTCACTCGATTAGCGAGCTACCTTGCCGACACGTTTACACCATTATACACCTTTATCCGGAATACTGTACCATAGTAGTACGTCGTCAAATGTTAACTAGTAAACATAAAATACATTAAATACTAGACTTGGACCTGAAACTGTGTTCAAAGCAACTGTACTTGATTTAAAAACTATAGTTCGTTTTTAAAAGAATTCTGTAACTAAAATGTTGATTTATACTGTGAAGAACTTTCAATCTAGTTACAAAATTTGGTACTAAATTCAATTCATAAACGAATGCAAGGGAGTTTCATTAAAATAATGTGAATAATAGTATATTATTTAACGAGTAAATAATGTAGGCTATAATTAATGAGGATGAAAGTTTGTTCACGAGCCGAAGGCGAGTGTATAAATCATCCGAGTTAATTATAGCCATTATTTTCGAGTCAAATACGACGTTTTATCTACAACTTTTTAAATAAAACAACATTTTCTTACTACAAATTTGTATTGATATTAACCTAACCTCAAACTTTGGTGTGATGACAATTTATCCGAGTAATTTAGAACTATTATAGGCTAGTCATATACAGCGTTTTACAATTTTTTATTACTTTTACTGTTTCTGCTTACAACGTCATAAAATGATAACATGATGTAACACTAATATTAAAACAGATGTGATGGCAGTTTGACAGTTCGAGAGAATAAAGTACTCATTATTTAACAGTGTGAAATAATGAATTCATTATTTCATAATGTGTCCTTATGAAGGGGTTTATTATACTACTTTCACGTATATAATGAATACATTATTCTATTGTTGTAGATAAACTTATTTTATGAACAATTTTCAATATATGTAGCAGTTTTTAAACAAATTATTACGTCCTAATAAGTTTTGTTTCACCCACTTTTCAAAATAATATCAGGTAGGTGACGCCCCCCATTGTCTATACACTGAATAAGCCTATTTCTGGCGTTTGTCATAACCCTTTCCAACATGGCAGCGGGTATGTTGGCAATTGCGGCCCGGATGTTGGCCTTCAGATTTTTTAGGGTCCTTGGACGGTTGACGTAAACGCGGGATTTCAAAAAACCCCACAAAAAAATCACAAGGAGCCAAATCGGGCGAGCGGGCTGGCCACTCCAAATCGCCTCTTATTGAGATGAGGCGCCCCGGAAAGTGTACGACTCAATTGAAAACACACGCTGCTCCGTGCTCCAACGCATGATGGCTACTGACCGGGTGGGGAACAAAACTTTAAATGTGCATCTGTCGAATGAGATCACTCTCTCTCTCCACTACGATCCCTACAGCCTGAATGGCACGCATTTAAAAAACCAAAAATAACATTTGAAACACACCTCGACAAGCCGTGGTTTTGGTCGTTTTTAGTCACGGGCTGAACATAGCAACTAACATATTATGCACGGGGTGAAGTTGGCTCCTATATTTGACCGCATGCTGAAATATCAATTTACATCCTGCTAAATAGTTGTATTACTTTAACATATTGCGTTGACACATAATCGACAGCTCATTGTAACTTACTAATACTGTATTTATTTGAGTTATTCGATCTAAATTAAGCGCGCAATCGTGCAAACAATTTAATGTTAAAACTTGTTAACTTGAAATTATTCCTGCATCGCATGTGACCACAAGTTACACAAGTTCTATTGTGGTTCTAAAATTAAGCTCGTATAACGTGGACCATTAACGGCTCCTGTAATGACAGGTCTACCTTCAATGTATAAAGTCGCTGCTTCTTATTCAACTTGTGAGTAAAATGCCCGTTTAGCTTTGACCGTTCTCCAATAATAACAATCGTTTGCGAGTTTTCAAACTGTTCTAATTAAATGTTTACGCATGGATTGAGATGTGAAGTTGTGATGTTTTCTGCAACAACTGTTTCAAAGAACGTTCAACATTCCTGGTTTTCACAATTTATTACAAATAAATTGCTGGAATTTTTATTGTAAAATTGAAATCGTTATACACGTGCAAAGAAATATTTCTCACAAAAATAATTTTTTCAGCGATTGACATTAAAAGTGCTGTTTTTTGACAGCTGACAGTCAGCAAAGAGTTACTTTTGCTGCCTAGGCAGCACAAATAGTAAAAAAAGCCTAGACAGCAAAAGTAATTGATTCTATGGTGAATCAACAAATTTGACATTTATAAAATTCATCAACATACCTAACCTATTTTGTTTTTTCATAGCAACTGTCAACATATGCATAGCAACATAATTTGATTTCGATACCTATCCATATATTATTTAAAATAATCACTAAATTAATATTAATTAATAACAATCGCCGAAAAAATTATGTGTTTAAAATGGCAAAAAATACAGATTTGCTGCCTAAGCTTCATTATGTAGGTACTTTGAACTATATAGGTATTGATATCGCCGAGACGAGAGATATCTCATCAGATTTTTACTATACATCTCAGAGAATTGCATGGGGCACATAATTGGGACCAAATTACGAACATTGGGATGTTACATAGATAATGTTACCAAGGGAGGACATTAGCAATGCCTAGGATATTAATAGAATGTGAATAGGCCACATCAGATTTTTACTATACAGCTGAGATACGTGTAAGAAACCAATTTACCTAATAAAATGCAAAGAGAACATTAAGGTGGGCCACCTCCAAACAACAACCATCTCAGGGTTTGTAGGTGTACAGGGGGAAGTAGCAAGTAAGTCAGCCTACAAGTGTTGCCCCACTTCTAAAAGAACATGCCCAGTCTGCTTTGTATAGTCTGAGACAAAAATATTACATCCGACAACCGACGTATTATTGTGTCATTCAATTTTGACACGTTAAATTTTCTTTTACATAGGAGTGTACTACGTCTGGAGCTTATATTAGTTCAGTAGTCTCTGTCGTATTTGCGGGTGATAATTTCGTGAAATATGACTTTCGTACTCCTTTCAAAATTATGGTAAATATTGTACTAACTTTGTAATAATTTGGTAGAAAATTCATCACACTATGCTTCGCTATTGACAGTTTTCCAAAAAAATTGTGTCAATTCTATGTTATATCCGTAATAAAAAACAATTTTTAATGGACTAAATAAAAAAATGCTGGAAAAAATGAAAAATCTGCAATTAAGCAAGCACAGAGAAAACTTTTATCCGGCAATTGATCAGTTTTCATAAAAATCATTTAGAGCTGAATTTAATAGGAATAGTAACAAGCAATTTTCGGTGTTTAGAGTACTAGCAGTGAACCGCCTTGAAAACAAGACAAAATATAAATTACTTAAATAGATATGAGCAATTTTTGTGCACATTTTCAATATTTCTACGTAGCTGCGCACCGTCTTTGCCCTTTGACGTCGAACGCGTGCTGTATCTTCTTTGTCCCATCAGCCGCGTCTTTGATGAAGTCGCGAGGAAGGGAAATAATTCGAAAAGAGAGAAACCTGATTGCATTTATTGAGTTCACAGTCGCAAGTTCTTCTGCCCGGGTGGCTCTGTTTCAGCCGCTTTGATTTCATGAATACACTCCGACGCCGCCTGCGATTCGCGGCGTTCGCTGAATTTCGCGCGTTTCCACGCCGCTTATGCTTCTTTGCCCGCGTGAATTATTTGACGTTAATTCGGAATTTGTGTACTCGGAGTTTTTCTGTGGCAAACCTTATGCTACTTCCCGGAGAATTTTTATTTATTATTTTTGTACAAATATTAATTGCTTTGATGGAGGCTTATTGAAGCGTTTAAAATAAAATTTTAATTTTACTTTGATTCATTTTTAATACCTATCTTTTTGTGGTGGAATATTTAATTTTAGAATTTTTATTTATTTTGCTTTATAAGCGGCATAATTTTTTCAGTTAGTAATACCGAGATAATTAAAACACCTACAGAAATAGTAAATTCTCGTCTCGTCTCAAATTTTCGAGACGAGAATATAAGTATTCTCGCCCGGATCATATCTCTGCTGTTCAATTCTCGTCTGAAAGTACCCGATTTCTCGAAAAATAATTGTTGCCATCTATTTGTAAAGCTCGGAGCGAATTTAGGATTTTTTTTGTACATTTCTGTAAAATTTGCACAAAATTCTTGTTTTATGGCCTTTTTACACTACAAGAAATTGCGCAACAAATTGAACAATATCTTGAACAATAAATTGCTTTGTTTGTAATGAACTCTGTTTTATATACTGAGACAATTTTAAATACTTACCTACAATATTTAGTTTCTGATCCTGCGCAGTAATAATTTGACAGCCGCGCTTGTATATTTTTTCAGACAATTTAGGAAGAAAGAGAATAGTATCAAATTTCATTTTCGAGAATTCTCGAATTCTCGAAAACTATTTCTCGTCTCTTAATGTCCTAATATCCTAGCCATTTCTAATGTCCGCCCTTGGTAAAATTATATACTTTATATGTAACATCCCAATAGAAAATTTAATCAATGTTATATTTAATACATTTTTATTAAAAGTAGGTAATAACGTCCCATGGGAATTACATGATGTGAAATTTGGAAAAATAAACCAACTATACTAGTATTAATTGTTTAGCAGAAAAAATGCTGAGAAACTATTCATTCAAAATAAAATTAATACACAAGAATCTCACAGGAATTTTAAATAAATTTTGGTTTACATATTCATTTATTTCATTATCCGTTATAAAAGTTAACAGAGTGCATAAATTGTTAAATGCAGCTAGATAGAAGATTAATATTAAAGTAATAAAAATTATAAATGCTTTCTAAAATTACTTACATTTGAATTTAAAATATAAATAATTAATAGTCAAAAATTGGTACACACCCCATGGCACTTTAAAGTTTAGCCCATTGCATTAGCGAAAAATTAATCTGTAGAAGATTTATTAATATTTTAATTGATTGTCTTACACACATTATTGTGAAAAAATCTGACGTGGCCATCACACAACCTTCCGCCATATCTAGACTTTAAACAGAAATGTATACGTAATCCGGTGCCCATTTAAAATATACAAATAAAAATCTAAAATAGTCAAACACAGAAATTTGCATCACCTGAATCAAAAGATTCATTCACACGAAAACTCTTCTGTGTTGAAGCAATCCTCCGTTCAGTTACTACATTTAATAGCTTACTTAGGACTTATATAGCGCTAGTATGCCAACTTGTCACCCGTCTCACCTGTCAATATTTTTTATTCAGAAACAAAAATCAACCGAACATGGATTACAAGATTTCAACGTTTTATTTGATAAATTTATTTTTTAAATTTTACTGCAGTTCTATAATGCTACCAGATGAAGACAATTTTTTTATAACGTAAATTGCAAATAACTTTTCCTCTTATTCTTATTACAAATAAATACTATATTTATCCAAATTTATAGAAATTTTTGACACTTAATCTTTTCAATCTTCAAAAAATATCACTTCCGGTGAAGATATTTGTACCAAAATCTAATAAGCTCTTCCTATTCGTATACAATTGTAAAATACCAGATATCAAAATTTTTGGGTAATTCGTATTTGAGTTATGTGACATCCGGCATCGGCCCGGACCACACACATACACACACACACACACACACACACACACACACACACACACACACACACACACACACACACACACACACACACACGCACACACATACACACATACATACAGACATCATCGGGAAACTATCAAAAATGAGTTGTAAGGATCCTAATTCGTGCTCATCCACTAAAAACTCACTACCCGATTTTTTGCATGATTCCAATACCTTCCTTTACAGGTAAGCGGAAGGTAAAAAGTAATAAAAAAGTGCTCTTCTCCGTCCATTGCACATTTATTAAAAACATTTGTTTGTTATACCACGTATCGAAACTCGTATAATAAATAAATTTGTTGTTTAATCAGTAATTCTGTAGTACAAATATCACTTTCTCTTGGTATTATATTACCGTGAATATGTCTCAAAGCGGAAACATTAAGAAAGATATGTACACGCTAAGTGCTAGCATTTTAGCCAAGAGACAATACAGCCGCCCTCATTATCAACTGGAAGACAACCATAGAACTGAGAACTGACGTCAGACCCTAGTCTTACTGTTACAATACGCGCAGTACATTAGAGGGTGAGGCTGACTTAAAGCCTTGGAACACAGTTTGGTTTGGTTTATAAATATTAAGAGGCCTGTCTACCTCTCAAAATCCAGCGTAAAATTTACTAACGTAGAGAGTGTTTGTGGCTAGCACAAGAATGCTACAATTCCATTCCAACAAGGATTATACTTAAAGGTTCAATTAATAGCCTTTTATTAAAAAAAATTGTACAAGATTATAAAAATGCAGAAAATCTCATAAAAATTTCCAATTTATGCAAACTTTACACGGTTATATCTCATGATAGAAATTTATTTTTAATCTGTAGATCTATTCTTTCTTAATTAAATGTTTAACAAGACATTATCTTAAAGTCAATAATAAACTGACAGTTTACTGGCAACGAAAACACTTTTACAGTATTTTTCAACATCAAGATGACATTGCATAGCTAGAGGGCGGCAAAGTACGAGTTTTGGACTGATTTCGGAGAGCTGCAGAAGTGGGAAAGAGAGTGGAATAGAAGAAAAAATAAAATCGAGGGTATTCGAGGTCAAAAATATAATGTAATAGTATGTACCTACTGTGTATAGCAATACTCTAAGCCAGTAAGGGCGAGAGGGCTTTCAATTTAGCACCATTGGGTGTCCTTTGTCATATTAATGAATACGTACTTTTTATTTTCCACTTTCCAGTGTAATTTCTCGAAAAGCACGATAAATCGATTTTTGCGATTACAGCGCCATATACTCATCGGGAATCGAAAAAAAGTTTCAAACCTAATTTTAGCCGTACAATATGCAATAAAAATGAGAGTTCCTATTTAAGATTTCAAAGTTACAACCGCCCCACCCCCGAGGGTGGGGTTAGGGGATCGACTTTGGATGGTCCTCTCGAAAATATTTGACACGTCTTTTTTAGATTTTTGATACGCGTATTTTTCGAGATATTCCCAAACGCAATTTAAAATGGACCACTTGTATAAGTATAACCTCAAAAATAAAGAAGTGGAATGACATTAGCAGAGTATCAGCAAATTTTTAGTAGGCAGTATTGGTCGATGAATCAAACAACAAATTTTAAAACTAAATTCTAGACGAATTAAGTACCTATCTTTAAAAAGTTCATTTCCCTAACCTTAAAAAGTATAATGTTTTTCAAGTTCGAATTGAGCACAACTTTGAATTTTATGGGGTCAGTAAACAACGATTTAATTTTATTCACGTGTAATATTAAATCGTATTTTTGATAAATTTTGATTCATCTTGATCTTTTGAAAAACATATTCGTGGTCAAATTCTTATCATAATTTAACTAGGAATAGAAATAAATCCGTCTTTTGTATAGTGTCGTTTTCATTATTAATTTAATGTATAAAATTCATACAACCACGACCTAAAATTGCAATATATTGTTCGAAAAGATTCAAAAGTTATTTGCTGAAATTTGTACACGTTTATGTTAAATACTATATAAGATTAACAGTTGTTACTTCTTATTTCGAAAATGTACAGTACCTAATTTGCCACCTTAACTTGCTATAAATTTATTTACAAAACAATAATTATTCCATATTTATGTATGAAGGTCAAAAACTGAAGCTTCAAGTATAAAATATAAATAATTTTATCAAAATAATTTCAAAGTCAGTGCCAATTATGATTGAAAACATTTATTTTAAGATTTTAACCATTCCGAGCCTAACTGAACAAGTTACCGCATCGTATAGCGTCATTTGATTGTTAACGTTCTGCCTATCAGTTCATTGGCATTTGCGTATCTTAAATAATTAAAATATCGCGGAAAAGCTTAGAAATTGGCAATAAAAAGTAGTGCAAATTGTTCGTGAGTGATTTGTTTATATCGTAGTACAAAAAAATCCGGACAAAATCAGTGAACACAGGCAGAAGTTACTCATGTATTTCTTGTATTTTACTTTGAAGGTTATAAGGTGTTTGCAAACATGTGCTTTCGTAGAATGAGAGTTTTATAATAAATTATTAGTTTCGTTTAATTGTAATTGTGTCTGGCAACAATGACTGGGTACAAGAAGTCCTCCAATATTGAGACAACTTCGTCAGCAGATCTACAGGTATTTTATATCAATATAAATTATTTTGACGAAAAATATTAATTATTTTGTTTGTTATTTACAGGAGACAGAGCTAGATCTTCTAAGGTTGGTGTAATATTTTTCTAATCAGTTATTTATTTGTCATCAAAAGTTGAATCACATAATTATTTTAAAGAAATGTCAGGTTATAAGAGCTATTGATGTCATAATATTTTTGTTGGAGGTAATTTAAAAGATATCTAAGAGCAATTTTAATTACAAAAGGAATTTTCGAGCATCATTTAGAAAAGTATAACATGCGAAAATTAAAATGTCAGGACGGAAATTACTTCGTCTGTTACACTTTTATAAAAAATTTAATTTTAAGATAATAATTAGACGCTTAATTTTCTTGAGTAAAAACTAAAGTAATTTTTTGTGTCTAGAAATTTGTAATTAAGTCTGAAAGAATTGTGATTATTAAAAAGTACTTACACTCATGGACTGCTTTTAGTTAAGAGTGAAAGAACACGTACCTGGAACAAAACAAAAATATTCATATTATGAAACACCTAATTAAAAGTAACTACTTCATTAAATTTCTATTCAAATAAAGCTGATCAATCGATGTTACAATACAATATGAGACGGTTAATATATTTGAATAAAAATAAGAGTTAATAATAATGTACTATTTTCGATGATAATGTACACCAATGGTACTGTTACTAAAATTTGCTTATCAAGTAATAAAATTCAGCTATACCCTGCTTGAAATAACGGAATAATTCAAATGTTATGTCAATAATAGTCAATTAAATCTGATTTCATTCTTTGTAAGTGCTGTTCATTAATTTGTTGTTGTTATGTCGTTTTTAAATTTTGCCTGGTTATTTTCATATTTTATTATCTTACGTCTTTGTAGCAGGGTTGGCACGTTTAAAACGTTTCGTTTTAAACAAATGTTTAAAACTTGTTTAAAACAAAGCAAAATGTTTAAAACATGTTTTAAACATAATGTTTAATAGATACACGTTTTAAACAATTTTACTACTTTTTCTCCGTAATGAAATAAACAAAGAATGTTCCTTATAGCTAATAATAGAGGTATAGAAACACCCTGTGTGTTTCTATACCTCTGCACGAAACTTTAATAGATTTAATATAGGTACTGATTATACACTCGAGGAAAATAAAAAGGTCCTTGAAATTTTGCGGACCTTGAAGGAAAAAGTCTGATCTTTATTACCCTGTTGGCCAATAAGGTCCACGATTTTTTTATCACTGCGTGTATGAGCTGCCAAAGTTGGACCTTTTTGGACATCAGGTACATTTTTTTTCTAAGGAGGGTGGAAAGGGGTGGAGTGGATTTTTCGTCATATTGGATATCATCACATTAAAGATAAGACTTCAACGATTTCAGAACTCGAAGATTCATCCAATTTCGTCGAAATGCAGCCGAGATATCGCACTTTGAAATTGTGTCATTTTTTGTGCATTTTCAAGTGGTGCGTTTTTATTTTCCTCGAGTGTAGATAAAAAAGATTTTTTTCAAAAATCTCAAAGATAGGTAGTAGTAGATAGGGTAGTGAAAATTGTAATGTCTCTTGTTTGAAAGTTCATTTAACTGTGTATTTATTAATTATTACATAACAAGTGACTATTTGTAGATAGTTTTATATTATTTAACAATTTTATTTTATAAATAACATAATAAATAAACAGTTAAACGGACGTTCAAACAAATTTTAACTATAATCAGTATATCAAATTATATAATCTATTAAAGTTTCGTACAGAGGTATAGAAACACCTTGTATACTATTTCTCACTAGATGCCACACATAGCCATAATATGATAATAAATAATAAGTGTAGGGGAATTCCCAGCATATTTATTGGTTTATCGCCATAGTGCGTAATGATGCATATCCTTGCTTATTAAAAACTTTTTTAAACATGTTTTATACAAAAAACATGTTTTTTGCCAACCCTGCTTTGTAGAATAAGCTCTTCTTTTGAAACATTGAAACCACTCTTTAATTATCTGTCAAAATTCTTTCGTTATTTCAAACAGGGTATAGTAAATTGTTAAATATAAATGATTTATATTTTTATTAAAAAAATTACCTACTTATTTTGTTTGACATTCGTTCTGAATTTTGAAAAATATATGACACTAAAAAGGTTGTAAAATATATTACAAAATAAAACATGTGAATTGATAATTCAAATGTCTGCCAAGATAAACTCGAACTTCAGTCGTCAAAACCACAGTCGGTCACTGTAACAGTCAGTTACGTAACACAGTATAATTAATAGTTCATCCGAGATATTCCACAAGATTCAAATTAAATTTACCCGCAGTGCAGAGTGGGTTAAACGATCGACGACGCTCGGTAAAATGGAAGAGCGCATAAAAGACGACACAACAGGCTCTCGTGTGTGTGTAATACCTGTCTCGTCTCGTTTCCGGTTCCGATTTTGGTTAGAAATGGCGCGAGATACGAGAACAGTTGATGGATGCGGCACCACTGCGAGGAATGAATCACGCTGTGCTTTTATTTTGCGCAGTCTTGCTGCCATGATTTGTTCGACATTACGATGTTGCTTTACTAAAACTTTTGATAATTTACTACCACTTCCACTTCGAATAAACGCTATTTTTAACTTCCGTACACTGGGATGTCAGGTGTAATTTATTATTTGACTTGAGTGCTCTGCTTGTTTCTTTCTTGCTGTTTAAGATAAACAGAAAAAATTAATGAATGCGCTCTTGCTTAATTGCGAAATCGACTCATTTCTTACAAGAGGCGAACACTTTTTAGATAATAAAAGGAGTCATCCAGCAATGTCAGATTATTTACGGTGATATTATTAATTAATGGCACGAATTTTTCTCTCTAAATGACATAACAACAATTCTCTCAAATATACAGGATGGTTCACAACTTAAATGGCATGTAGTATAGGGGAGAGTGGGCCAGATATGGACACTTTTTTCAGACTCATAACTTTGTCAATTTCAATTTTTAAAATATTTAAAAATTTTCTCCATATTCAATCATTTTTAGGCAATACATTTCTGTAGTATATTTTTAATAATAGGCAACATACAAAGGTGTACTGAGCATTTTTTGAAACATTGCATTTGTACACATGTACCCCAGTACCGGGGCACATTTGGACATTGTGTTTTGTGATTTTTAAGAAAAAAAAACTTTTAAATTTATTTCATGTTACTCACAAAATTATCTATTAATTAAATATACGGAAATTAACATATAAATATACCTAACAAAAATATACAACACCGATCATCTAAATTAATATTATACTGAAAGTCGATCATTACATCTTTTATCAATGGTCGATCTGTTTTAACTTTATATTCTCGTATCAGTCTATAATTTAAATATTATATTCGTAAAAAATATTGCACAAAGATTCTAATTGAGACACATTTGGACAGTCCACCTCTGCCCCATACTTTTTTGTCCACATGTGCCCCATAGCGCGCCAAAAAAGTTAATTGCATTTTTTTTAAAGAAAACATAAATTTAGATTTTTCGCTTAGTAACGCAAAATATACTAATATGTATGCAAGCATTCTTGCACTATAAAAATTTTCTTAAAGCAAAAAAATAAAAATAATATATTATGTAAACCTCAAAATTTACTTATATAGGGTGGGCCAAATACAAGTTTTTTTTGAAAATGCAATAAAATGAACAAATTTAAATTTTTTTCCATGTATTATGGCTTCATTAGTAAGAGCAAACATTCCCATTTATTATGGAACACAACTTCGTTCAAGTGGCTGCCTCGGCTGGCTTTGCAGTAGCGCATTCTGTCACCCAATTTTCCAAGACCTGGTTGATTGTTTCGGGCTGTAGCTCACGAATTGCTTGGATGATATTGGCCTGAATCGTTTCTGGATTGTTAGCATAACATGGGTCCTTCACGGTTCCCCACAAAAAAGGGGTCAAATCGCAGCTCCGAGGCAGCCAATTGACATCGCCAAGACGGATGATAACATGATTTGGGAATTTGGTGCCGAAAAGATCGATTGTGGCATAGTCTGTGTGGCATGGCGCGCCATCCTGCATGAACCAGAGGTAGTCCAAGTCAATGTCTTCAATTTCAGCAAAAAAAAAAGTCAGATACCATGACTCACTGTGTAGCCCACACAGCACTCAATTTGGAAATAAGTTTGCAATATTTCCCAACGTTGCTCAAGCGTAAAGCGACTCATTTCGTACCGCGGAGGTATGATACTTACTTTCTATCAAGATTTCGAGTGGAACAAAGCTGTCAGTGTCAAAATAACCTATGATTTAAAAAGAAACCACTAGTTGGCCCACCCTATACATTCTTTAAACACAAATCACTTAATAAAACTTAAGGTTTTTATTTGAACTATTTGTAATTTTATTTGGTACATAGTGATAAAAAGAGCTATCTTTTGGTATATAGTAATATTTTTATATATTAGTAGAATCGCCCAAACAGCTTGTGTCCACAAGTGCCCCTTGTCCATATCTGCCCCAATCTCCCCTACTCAACTTACTGATGTAACAAAGATGGAATGGAATAATAGATTATTATGCAACGAAAAAATTAATTATACAATAGCAAGACAGTTAAAAAAGAAACCAATTTATGAAATTTCACAATATGAGTTTTAATTTACAGGTATTTTGAAAACAAAATTCAGTTACAAATTCAGTATGCCATAAGAAATCACGAAGCTGTGACTAAACTTGTACTACAGCTAAACTGTCATTTAAATATTTGTTTAAAAGTTCAGTATCAGCTGAATGCCGTAGCACGAAGGTGTTTGTCGATCTGTTTGTTTACCTAACTGAAATTCAGTCCAACAGAAACAGATATTTATTTCATAGATCCCGAATAGGAATTACCTTGTTTATGAAAGCTTTGCTGCGAGGAACACGTTTCAAATCGCAATAATACTGCTCTAGTGTTCAGAACTAAAGTTTTATAGATATAGTGCTATTTGTTTCTGATGCAAGCAGAACGAACAGTTCTTCACAAACAATTCAGTTGCGCGCTCAATATGTTGCTTTCTTCTCTTCTACGCATTTCTACAAATAAATTCCTGAAGGTACATTTATATTTGTGTCTATATTTTGAATTGTAGTTTTGTGAGTGCCACCATATTTGTTTCACTCAATTATTTCTGCTTCTAAAGCCCTGTTCACACAGAGACAAATGTTAACTGTATTGAAGCTATTACTGAATTAGAAATTCTTCTTTTCCAAGACTAATTGACGATTCAATTTAGCGGCGCCGCTATTTGACAGGCAATTGTCACCAGGATTATTTATTAAAAATTCAGAAACATTTTTGAATCCTTGTGTAAACGGAGCTTAATTAACTGTCATCATTTATTTAGATACGAAGGATGCAACAATTTCAATATTTGAAATTGTTGCACTGTTTCGTGCATAAAGCAACATCATTCCCAGTGGACCATTTAATTGACTAGACACTGAGGTTCGTCTGAGACGACGAGGGAATCCCCTC
Source organism: Agonum fuliginosum (assembly GCA_947534325.1). NCBI lineage: Eukaryota > Metazoa > Arthropoda > Insecta > Coleoptera > Carabidae > Agonum > Agonum fuliginosum. The sequence continues at coordinate 1,033,757 of OX384029.1, forward strand.
TCGTATTTTAAGAAAATACTACTAATAATAATAATTAGTAACGTATTTTACAGTTCATCTCAGAAATCCAACAGATAGAGTAGTACAGTTGTAGACAGCTGTTATTATTTATTTAGATAGCTAATTATGATAATGTGGCCTACTGTGGTTTTAATAACTCAGCTTCGAATCCAGTCTGGTACACATTGCAGTTTAGCTGCACAAAAATCTCCCATAATGATGAACTTTTCATTAAAAACTATTAATGAGTTGATTGTTGATAAACGCACGATCGCACGCACTGCATATAATTTTTTTTTATCCACGCCAGTGAGATAATAATTATTATTTTTATCATTTGAGTGAGGAAATTTGTTATATTACCTTACTAGTGAAGTAATATGATGTGCTTTTGTCATATTGCCTCTCGCATTTATAATAATATATTTGTCTACCTATTTATTCCTTAAATATTCTTGGAATAAATCAATTTTACAATACTGTTCCATAATAAATAATTTATAAACGAATCATAATACTAAAAAGTCGTAGATAAAACGTCATATTTGACTCACACATAATGGCTATACTTCACTCGGATGAATATATACTTGCCTTCAGCTCGTGCATTAACATTCATCCTCTTGAATTATGTATATTCTCGTTAAATAATATAATAAGTATTATAGTAGATAATTCCACTTCTGTATAAAATAAGCCATAAACAAAACATCAAATTATCGTTTTGACAACGGATAAAAAGGAAGGTAACTTTTTGCAAGTGATAAAACTTTATTTATCATTTTCTTAGCTACCAAACACTAAACAAAACACTAAAATGTCATTTACTTCATATTTCTAATATTTGTCAGTGAAATGATTAGATTTTGGACATATTTGTGAAGAAGAGCCAAAGGAGTCGTCAAATTATCTCGTTGAATTACACTAGAGCATTAGATTTCCTCTGAATAAATTTCTGTTTGACATCTCAACCTTGTACCCTGATAGCAATTTTACTCGAAAAATTGTTTTAAAATCGTGATTTTATTGAATAGGTAATTTTTCTTTTTAAATTGCTAGGCAACAAGGTTTCAATACAAACAGAAATTTATCCGGCGAAATAAAAAGCTCTTGTGTAGGTAATTACAGTTTGTTGATAAATAGTCTGCACAAAAATCTTCCGTTTTAAACCAGCGACATTAAGAGTGCAATTTATTTTGCGAATGAAAAAAAATGTGATCAGAATGTAATATAATTTTTTCCTGAAGTTGTGAAACACCCTGTATTAAATATAAGAAAGTTTAGACTTGAGAGTGACATTAATCATAAATATGCGTCATAATCCGCCACGCTCCAAACAAATTTAACAATTTTAATTAAAATTCAAATTGCTTGCAAATTTAAATAGAAATCAAACTGGAAATTTTCGGTGAAACGTTGGCAAACGACACAGCATTAGGATAACTATTCACGAATATTCAAATCCGATGTGCCAAACGACCTCAGCAAGCGCGATCAGAAAAAAACTACATCAGAGTTTCCCAACTTTTCCTTTACATCCGATAATCATTTCAATTTCCAAAGTTGTTTACAATCAAGCAGGCGCTGCGAATTTATTCATCTCGAGATGATGCGCGAGGCCTCGACACTCGAGTCTCGGATCTCAGTCCCTTCGACTGATTTGATGAATCGGCGATAAAAAATATTTGTTTTTGTTTTATCAAATTACCAAAATTATTCCCGAATAAATACGTGTCTATTACGCCTTTTTTCCTATTTCAATGTACTAGCCTTACATAATATGAGTAGGGGAGAGTGGTCCACAATGAGACAGAAAATGGTTTTGTTATTCTAGAACTTAAACAAATATAAAAAGTATAAACATAAACTTTATTATAATATTCATAAATATTATAGAAAAGAAAGATTCATTTTTATGGTGTACTACGTTAAAATAATTTTTAATATTTATTTTATACGTTAATTGAAATTTTTTAAAAACTAAAAATAACAGTTAAAGATTTGGCAAACAACAAAAGTGCCACAATCTACTTCAAAACTAAACAATTTTGTTGTATTTTAGTTTCTAGAGTGACAAGTTTTGATAAAATTGATTCAAACGTCATAAGAACAACAATGTCTCATTGTGGAGATATTATTGTCTCCTTGTATACATTAAACATTGCGCCAATATTTAAATAAATATTAATAGCTCGTGTTACGAACAGCTAAATAGTGAACCTTTAATACATCAAAATAAAACAAAATTCATCTTTTCAGGTTATCGTTACGTGTATAAAAAAACTTGCATTAGTTCATTTAATTTTTAAAAAAACACTCACCTGAAATACAATTTTTTTAATAACTAACTGGTTCGATATGTTATCGAACAGTATCCATTTTTGCGAGCATTTTTGTTTCACCTTTTAGTAGACGTGTGTTGTCTTTCTGACATTTGATAATATTTCACTGTCATTAGGTATTACGTGATAAATTGCATTATTCCAATAAAATGGACTAACACGACATTAAATTGATTTATCTACATAAAAGTAGTACGTTTGCTGTATCTGGTATAATTTAAAAATTTAAATAGAATTTATATTTTTGTAATAATTGCAAATCTTGTATCATAGGTATATATTCCATGATCATGGTATAAGTATTTGTTTCTTTGTAAAATTAAAATTATAATAGAGACAGTTGACATTCGAAGTTATGATACATCTTGTATAGTAACAAAACCGTAAAATTTGAAATGAATTTTATATCTGTATGAAACCTAAAAAAATTTATAATAAGTATAGTAATCAACGGTACTCAGAATTTTTTCCTCTCGCCTCATATTTTCTAAGAGAGGTATTGTAATGGGTCAAAAGTTTCGAGTATGAGTTTTTGGTAGATAAGCACGAATCAGGGTCTCTAGAATACGAATTTACTATTTTTACGATGGTCTGTGCGTGTGTGCGTATGACCGTATGGACTTATGTGACGATTTTTCGTCCACGATAACTTAATAACCAAATTTCATATTTATGATTTTAATCTTAACATCGGATAAGATTTTGGTAGAGATCTGCAAACCGGAAGTAGTTTTGTTTAAATAAATTGGTACATTATTTATTTATGACAATTTTTGCAATTAAAAGTAAAAGAAAATATAATTATGAATGGGTATAGATAATTTGTTATCCATGATCGCATATAAAATTTGTTTCTACACAAAATTTCAATTATTATGACATTGATAGTACAGTTGACGTCTTTTGCTTGCATCTTGGTTTACATTATCGTTTACATATTCCATGAACATTCAACTATTAAAATGTAAGTAAAACTATTTATTAGATTAATAGAATAAGCAGAATTAGGCGAGAGGTCATGTGATGGCCACATCAGATTTTTTTGGTTTCATTTTCGTTTTCTTTGAATAGTTATTCAAGTTAGAATCCAAATATAAATTTAAAAGATTCAATTTCCGCAATAAATTAACATACTCGTTCAAAAGGCCGTGAACTGCAAACCAATTTACGGATAAATCCACCACCTTTTAAACTTAAACTTATCCCTTGCTGTCGGCTAATCCTCTAAGAATTCAATTATCTGCGCAGTGTTCCTAACCTCAATCGAACACGGCACATAGTAACCTAGAAGAGATAATTCCTCCGCGGTATTAATAAATACCCGCAGTTTAAAGTCCATAACACTTGGAAGACGCGGAGACTGATTACTTTCGATCCGCCGACATATCCACGGATAAATAGAAACCTTTTATGTGGGATCCTTCCGTTCCCCGCGGCTGGCAAGCAATCCGACGTACTATAGACGAGGAGTGGCAATAGCCCCCGAATCCCTAATGCCTGTGGCACACCGGTCGAGGAGCATCGATGACCATCGAGTAACTCCTCGATGAAACGAAAGAACGCACCCGTCCGCGATGGATTTCTATTTAATCGGTGACAAATACATCAAAGTTTTGCGCGAAATCAAATCCAAAGATACGTCTGAAATGAGATACATTCGTTTCATCGAGGAACAACTCGATGAAAATAGCGGCGCCCCTATTTTTCGTCGAGGACGGGGTGCGTTCTATCGTTTCATCGAGGAGTTACTCTATGGTCCTCGATGCTCCTCGGCCGGTGTGCCACAGGCATAACAGGTCAATGCTTTCATGAAGATTACATTTAAATTCGTTCAAGGTTTTTTAATTGAAATATTTTGGTTTTAATTTAGGGTTTTACGTTTCTCTATACAGGCTGTCCGTTTTTCGAGCCCCAACATTGGGATCTGGAGAACTGTATAAGAGGTCGATTAAGTTGGGGTGAAGTTGCCACATTAAGGTGATTCTCTTCCCATGGCAAAAACAGTCAAAAACATTCATTCCGCACGATATTCTATATAGCGTTTATTGTTTTGTTAGTTCCTATTCACAATGAGCATAAGCATAAGAACTACATAAGAAACTATGTAAACATAAAGTTAAGCTTATGAATTTTAATGGCCATGTATTTCTTACGTTTATGTCACGTTTATGTAGATACGTATGAAAAACGTAAAGTTGGGATCAGTTCAACTTTATGTCAAAATTACGTACTATTTTGTACAAAGCGCATGCGTCAAATGAACAATTATCTGCATTCACGACATGGCAGCGTAAATCTGACAGATGATAGATGTATTGTAAATGATTAATATTGAATTATAAATTAATTATTATTATTATTAAACACAATGAGCTAATACAATACAGCCAACAAGAAAATAATATTAACCCTACTTATTTACTACCAACTTCACATCCAAAAAACATTTAATTCATTCACTTTATGTCCGCTTATGTTTATGATCATTGTGAACATACGTATTTTTTTTACGTTTTACGTTATGTAGTTCTTATGGTTATGCTCATTGTGAATTGGGACTTAAACATCAAAATAACTAATAATTTATGTTTGAGGGAAAAAAACATTTTGGCATCCATATTTGTAAAAAAATTGCAATATTTATTAAAAAGTGGGTTTCGCGCGCCACTGTACAGCTTTTATTTATAAGTGAATTACCTAACTTCAAATTTTATGTTGTCAACAAAGCTTGGATCTACCAAATTAAAATTTTCATATGAATCTTCTAGTAGGCGTCTAATAGATTTTTTTTCTCTTTTCAACGATGTAAAACACAAGTAAATTGAAATTAAAATAAAGGCAGAAATTGCATTGTTAACGAAGACTAGTATATAGTATCGATAAAATTATTATACTTATAATTATTAAAACTTATTGGATTCCTCGAATTTAATTAATTTTTTTAAATTCAACTCATGCAATAACGCAGTAGAATAAAATTACCTTCGATGTCTATTTAATTTGCTTGTGTGAAATAATCTCTAGTACCTGGCTAATAAAAATAAACAGTGTTTACAAATGATGTTTGCTTATACATAGAATGTTTAGTGCACAAATATAGAACGTAAACAATTAGCTGCACTGTTTTCACGTTATTAATTGAAATTAAAATCAACATGAAAATGTTTTATTTGCTTTTGTTTTTGTAGAGTAGGTAATATAGCAACTGATCCGTATTATGTAATAATCCGTATAACTGTAATAGAGGATATTTAACTAGAAATCGATGCTGGCGCCAATGGTTATTTGGTGAACTGTTCTAACAAAAAATTCTGTTTGATTAATACAATACAATACCAGCTTACAAACTTATAGTTTTTAAAATATGTATTGTGCATCCCGTAAATGTAACAGTGATTTTCAGTTTTAGCACACAAATCATAACAAAAATGTGAATTATATACTATTTACAAAACCTAAACACGTTTCACAGTTACCTATATACTTACATTTTGCCCCAGGGACATCTTTTTCTGTCATTATCGTATTAAAATGCATATTTTACACTTTATTTTCATATACACAATGCAATCTTTGTAAGAATACTTTCAAAACTTGCCACAAAGCTGCAATCGTTGACGTCACCACGAATACCGTCTATTGTAAGTTATACAATGATTTTAAATATATGTCGGGATTAGCAATCATGTTGATTGTAATATTAATGAATGATATAGGAAAGCAAGTGTGCTAATGAAGTTATGATCGTGTTTGTTTGTTAGATTACGTTAGTACACTTACGTGCTAGGTGTGTATCAGCAGTCTTGAAAATGATCTGATACGAGTAGCACGCGCCCGGGAATTGCCATATTTCCTTATCGTCACAGTTTGTATACCACGACATGAGTGGTGAATGTGTGATTTATTTGGTGATTCGATTAGTTAACTATTTCAGTAATTGCACCTTTTAGTAGTTTTATTGATCACATAACTGATCATCTATAGTCCGCTCCGTTCGTACCTACTTCGACATATACAAGTGTTTCAAAACCTCTGGATAAAAATTAAATAGCATAGATACTACAACATAATACGTTACTTACTTATAATTCATTAGCTACGAACTTAATACGTTAGGATACAATCATAATAACATCAAAACCTTCCATAATGCAAATTGTCAAGTAATTGACAGATAGGGTGATGGCAGAAAACAGTCAAAATTGATTTCGTACGCTATTCTATAGCGTTTATTGTTTTGTTGAACATAAAATTAACAAATAATTTATATTCGAGTGGAAAAATTATTTTGACACTCCATATTTGTTAAAAAAAACTTCTGTATTTGTAAAAAAGAGTCTTCGCACGCCACTGTACAATTTTTTATAAGTGAATTAACTTCAAATTTTAATATGTTGCCAAGAAAGCTTGGATCTGCGAAATAACCGATCGAATATGTGAAATTCGTTTTAAAATAGAAAATATTTGTGTTAAAAAAAGAACAAAAATTGTCAAAATTCATGCATTTTGTAGATTGTATTTTTACATTCAACAATATCTTTAGATTATTATATTTAACAAAAGAATAAACGCTATGGAATGGCGCGCGAAGTCCATGTTTTTGGCTGTTTTCTGGCGCGGTAGAGGATCGTCTTAAAATGTAAGTGAAAGCGGTGCAAATGGCCATAAATAGCATAATATTCTTGTTATATTAATAGCTATAAACGAGGCTATAATCATATTAAAAATAATAATTGAAACAGAACTTCATAATAAAATTTTAATCCAAAATTCCAATGTGTTTGATTTACAAAATTTGCAAAATGTAAAATGTGACTGATGTTAAACGTTTGTTGTAGTATTTTTGTGATTGCAATTATCAGTTATAATTTATTTAAGAAGTTTCATGCAGGACAACCACAGGGGAAATCCTGCAGCATGTGATTACGTCATGTTATACAGAAATAACAAAATTACATTTTGATATGTTCACACGTCAAATGCGACTACATGCGCTGGTTCATATCAAGCCCATGGCGCGCGCTCTTTCTGAATAAATTATGAGAACGTGTCTGATTAGAGCGTATTAAATTTTAAATTTAAATTTAAAATGTAGCCGCGTAACGCGAGGCGCACGTGCTCCCAATGCATAAACGTTGCCTGCTGTACCTATCTACAAGTCCTTGCTTCTATTTTCGTATTTACATATTTTGTTCCCTAAGATAATTATATTTTTACATTAAACTACAACCTGCTGAGATTGAAAATTCTTCAAAATTTTCGTCAGCCACATCAAATTTATAACAAGGTAGACACCTGACAAAACACCAAAACATATTCACGGTTTTTCGAAACTAATTTTAAACTAGTAACTTTTTGTCTAGCTATTAGACAACATAATTTGTTAGTTACTCTTAGAACACGAGCGAAGCGAGCAACATGTGTAAAAAAGGCACTTTATGAAAAAGTTGAATACACTATTTTTTGCAATATGTCAAGTCATTTCTTTATTAAAAATTATGCTGACGAGATTTGTGTTTTAATTAAAATAATTGCAATACATGCGGTCACTTTTTCTATGATAATTCCACTCCTGTGTAAAGTATGCCATAAACAAAACACAATTTTATCGCTTCGAAAGCGTATAAAAGTGATAAAATCTTATTTGCCTTTTTCTTAGCAACCAAACAATAAAGAAAACACTTAAATGTCATTTGCTTCATATTTCTAATACACTCGAGGAAAAAATTAGGGGAACACTTTTTTGTTGACGAAAAATGTCCAATTTTCAAACCATGATAACTCGGTTGCATTTGACCCAAAATCAATAATACTTTGAGTTTTAAAAAGATCAAAGTCTCCTCTTTCGAATGGTGTCCCTGAAAGCCACATTCGATACATCTCAAGTCCCGTAAACCGCCATAGAAAAAAAAGTTTTTGACTGAAAAAAATGGTGGTTGGGAGAAGGTAAAATGAGTTTGAGCGAAGATCGGCTCACACAGCTGTATAGTAGAGATATTGAGTTTTTTTAAACTCTACTCTACATCGATATTGGTTCATACCCATCGGAGTTATAACCTAAAATACCCAAAAAGCACTTGAAATTTCAAATGCTCATAACTTTGGATCAAATCATCGTAGAAATTTGTTCTTTTTTGAACTATAAGGGAAATTGTGTGAACTTTAATGTCCTTGCCTGGAATATGGTCTCCAATTTTTTTGGCAATCCGTGTAAGTTGTTAAAGTTGAACATTTTTTCCAGTCAAAAACTTTTTTTTCTATGGTGGTTTATGGGACATGAGATGTATCGAATGTGGCTTTCAGGGACACCATTCGAAAGAGGAGACTTTGATCTTTTTAAAACTCAAAGTATTATTGATTTTGGGTCAAACGCAACCGAGTTATCATGGTTTGAAAATTGGACATTTTTCATCAACAAAAAAATGTTCCCCTAATTTTTTCCTCGAGTGTATTTCTCAGCGAAATGATTGGATTTTCGCAATATTTGTGAAGAAGAACCGAAGGAGTCGTTAAATTATCTCGTTGAATTACACTCGAGCATTTTATTTTCTCCGAATAAAATTTTGTTTGTCAATTTGAAGTTTAAATAACTAAATACGAGCATTCACTCTTCCTGCTTTCAAGCACTAAATGCTCGTATTTAGTTAGCTGAATGTAAATTTCTTAAACGTAAACATAAATCTAAAACTTAAAACTAAATGCTTATGTGAATGGGGCTTTAATGGAGAGAGATACCTAATACGTGTTCAATTAGGAAACTTGATGTTATCGAAGATGCCTGAAGCGTAGCTTGAAATTTAGAAATTTATATCTCCATCTCCGGATAAACTATTTTCGAAATATGTAAACCTAGGTCTCTTCAACTTTACATATTAAAATACAGTTGCGCTCAAAGGGAAGAACTTTGTTTAAAGCGAGGCATAAGTAAGTAAATTTAAATATTCCATCGCCTATGAAATATCGATTGCGTTTGCAGGAAAATCAACAAACTTGGAATAAATTCAGCCTCGCTGCGTAAGAGAGAATATTTTAAATTTCAGTTAAGGCTATTTTTCAGTCGTTTTTCATGCTGCTTTTCTATAATAGGTTGGTATTAGTGACATGGATTTTGAATGGATATGCAAGTCGTAAAAAGGTCGTTATGGCTATAATGGCCTTTGACTTTCCGCGATAATACTACCGCGACTATTGCTTGGTACTACAAAAATTTCAGTTTATTGTTTAATGCTAGCTTTAATTTGTTTATCTTCGTTCTCGTTATTTTCAACATAAATACCTAGGATAGCTATTTAATTTTAATGATTACCTCTCGCCTTATATTCTACCTATAAGGAAAGTGTATTGTGACAGGTCAAAATTTTCGAGTGTGAGTTTTTAATGAATAAGCACGTTTTAGGATCCAAAGAATACGAATCAAGTATTTTCGAGATGATGTCTGCTGCGTATGTGTGTGTCTGTGCGTGTGTGTGTATGTGCGTGTGTCCGTATGTTACAATTTTTTCGTAAAGATAACTAAAAAAATATCAAATATATAACAACCAAATTTTATATTTAAGATTTTACTACGAATGTTAAGAACACAGTTATTTTTTTGAAGCAGTCTCCAAACCGAAAATACCTATTGCTTTTCTTAAATATTTCGATAAATTATTAATTTATCACAATATTTTCTATTTTAAATGGAATACTATATTTCTGCCATGTACAATTAGTATTTAAAAAAATTTATGTACAGGGTACTATTTAGAAATTAAATTATTGTTTAATTTAATGTATTAGTATTTAGTATCATCAAGTCAAGTTTATTTTATTTACGGTCATATCATAATTTCACATTTATACACGAATTTCTTTGACATAAACGTCAGTTTATAGCCCACGAACCACATTATAGCGCAGTGCGCCATAAAGAAACGTCAAATTAATGCAAACAGTTTAGAGTTTCAATTTTCCTCATATAAACCACAATAATCCTATAAATAACCATTTATCTGTAATTAGTAGTACACTTTTTACATTTAACATAAATTATATTGTAATAATGACAACTCTGACATTTTTTTGGTATCTTAGCAACAGTCAAATAATTTTGAAATTTTTGGTAATTTGAACAATTAAGTTATAGCTATTATAATATAACAGGAATATTATGCCATTTATAATACCGAGAATGTTGCTGAAACCGAGTCTCTTGGAACATCCAAGGAGGCTTAAATCGCATAAATTCGCGTTATATTCAAAGTTTCATCGTATCAACGACAGCGATGTTAAAACAAATCAACAATTTTATCAGTCAATTAGTTGACAGTTTGCATTATGTAAGGTTTTGGTATTATTATGGTTGTATCTAACGTATTAAGTTAATAACTAATGAATTATTAGTATCTAAAGTATTAGAAGTAACTAATGTATTAGGTTGTTTATAATAATTATCAATAAATATTGCATATTAAAACCCAAGTAGCACACGAAGCTGTAAAAAAGCTGCGGTGACGTTGCTGCAGCAAATAATAACAGCAATATAGCTACCGCAGCTGCCATCGCAGCGTAATTATAACGTTGTTAAAGAGTTGTCATAGCCAAAGTGGTAAAAGATTTTCTTGCTTTGAAAATGTTGTCACAGCCATTTAGCTGTGACCACTTGGCAAGTAATACAGTCAAAATACAGCCATTTAGTTGTTTGGCCTTAAAATAACTATTTGGTTGTAGTACGTAGATATAATAGCTGTATTTTGTATGTCTATGTTACATATTTATGCGTGAACCTAAGAAGCTAAACTTACAAATATACATGATAACTATATCATAATCATAAAGATTATAAGTCAAAATTTGCACTCTACAATACTCAAAATTTACAAGAAACATCATTTGGTCGTTAAATGTAGTTGTGATACTTCGAAATAAAAGATGCGCTTCAAAAATAACAATAATTTAGTTATTTATTTATTAATATGGAAATTAATTTAATTTTTCTTTATGGCTAATTATAGTTTTTATATGTTTACAATGCAAAAATATCAAGTTACAAATGGTTTTCCGTTATGTATAATGCAGCAATAGTGATTAAATACTTCTTGTTTAAGTAAAATTTTCTTGTTTTCAAAATGGCTGTCTCTCTTCACGGCTACTTTGATTAAAAAGATGTCTACTTGTCTGAAATACAGACATATAGCTTGTGTGGAATGAAATATTGCCCAATAATAGCCATTTGGATTATACAGTTATTTGGTTGCAATATGGTTGTCAATGTACATGCAATATACTAGAAAACAACTATTTGGCTGAAATGATGTACAATAATTTACATACGAAACCCAAATAGTTGCAAGAATAGTCACTGCAGCCATCTAGTTATATTCATCCCTACTGCAGCTACCTATACCAGTAATTATGAAAATATAAACATAACCTCTGCATAAAATCAGGCTACCTTATTTTTCAAGTAAAATGTTCAAATTCAAAATTGTACAAACAATAGAAGACAACAAGGTGACACTTTGTGTTGTGCCCGAAAACTGGAAAAATGTAATATTGTTTTTGCTTCCGGATAAGAGGGGCGTAGCTCTTAGAAAAGATGTCAACAATTGGCTCAGTTACAGTTAGTTTTGGAATTGTGGCTGTATTTGTAATTATTCAGGTAGACTGAAAATTCATTATTTTTAAGTGTTGTTTTCTCTGATACACTTGATACCGACTAAATTTGGCCATGACTTTGTCGGTTAAGAATATAACAAATGGTTTACAGTTAAAATTGTGGAAAATTTCGTAGATTTTCTAAGCTTCAGAATGTATTTTATAACCAAAGTTACGTACAAATTTTAAAGCTTTGATTTGGTATTTATATTTTGCTTCAAACTACATTTTGCAACTAAAATTATGGACATATTGCGACAGCTGTTAGTTTGTATGAACTTATAGCTGTGAAATACATTTAATAGCTCACAATACAGAAATAAAGCTTTAGCTGTTATTTTTCTATATAAGTTAGTAATCAAATCTATTTTACAGCTGAAATTGTGGACAATAAAGCTGTGGCTGTATTTTTGCATTTTTGATGATTGTAAAGCGAACTTTACAGACAGAAAAATGGTTGGATGGTTAATATAGCTGCAATTTAGTTTGCGATAACACTTATTTGGACAAAAAAAATAACACAAAATACAGCTAAAAATAAAGCTAATATATAGCTAAAACAAGGCTGTCACAACGTTTTAACAGCCTTGTTTTAGCTGTGTTTGCCAATTTTTCCAGACTGTGCTGCTTGGGAAGGTAATAACAGTTGATGATACGATTAAATTAATTAATTAACCTATTAGAAAATATTCAACCGTGCATACCATTGGCCAACTTGCTTTTATGTCTCTTGACATATTTTTAGCCCTCGGCTGACGCTCGGGCTCAAATCTCACGCCATAAAAGCTTCTTTACACCCTTAATACACAAATAACTACTCTGTGTACATTGTAAAACTATGATGACACAAAAGAAAAATGTAGCAACATAACAAATTACATTTGAAACTAATGTGTAATGTGATGTACCGTAACATGCAACAGCATCATCCTTTTCTGATGCATGCACGTCTCTTTCAAGACAAATTTGAGTGTAAGTAAGAGCGTAATGGTTTATTACACTAGTGCGCATTATCTACACCTGGTGCAGGCAAAAGAAACTACCCACTCAAGAGGTTGCACAGCACACAATGCATCGCCGCGACAACTAACCAAGAAAAATGAAAATAATAAATTCACAGCGTCGCGTAAAGTAATATGCGGGTGATTTTTCAAGATTAATGCGCCTGAGAAGAGGCTCGGTTTTATAACATTTTAAAAATTTTATATCATTTCCTGAAACTCTCATACAGAACATAAAGTAATATGAAATTTCATTTATTATGGTGTCCCTCGCAATTTCTGTAATGCTGTTTCAGCCTCTAGTTGAAATTATTTACCTATATAAATATATAAAATTACTTCAAATATACTCAGAATTTCTGTGTGTACCTAAATAGAATTTCCTGTACGCTTTTATGTTGTAAAAGTAGCGGAAATCAAATAGTTTGCTTTTTCCTGCTCAAACAAAAAATAAAATCTTCTGCAGAAAATGTATGGAAGGAATTTTTGCCCTCTCTTTTATGTTAATATATACAAATATTTTTAAAGTGGTTGATGCATTAATAGTAGTAGTAGACGAGTACATTTTTTTATAAATCAAATATTGGTGTACCTACGTTTTAAATAAAAGTTACATTTTCGAAATGAATGAGAAATTGTATATTATTTTGTCTGTTTTGCTTTATAATGTTCAAACTAAAGCCTGTTTTACATTACACTAAATCTTGAACAAGATCTTGCTCAATTTTTGAAACAATCTAAATTGTGTAGTATCATACAGCAAATTGTGTGAAATATTGCATTGCTTCGTAAATTGTCTAAAAAAATAGATAAGCGCGGCTGTCAAATTATTATTATATGCGAACTACGCAGAATCACTAACTAAATATTGTAGGTAGGTATATAGAGTTGTCGCAGTATAAAACAGACTTCATTAAAAACAAAGAAATTTATTGCTCAATATATTGTTCAATTATTTGTTGCACAATTTTTTGTTCAATATTTAGCGTAGTGTAAAACGGCCATTAATCATTAAAAAATTGAAAATATTCATATTTCTAAGTCAATCAGATGATATAATAGTAGCTATTTATGTAACAAGTGCATAATTTAGAACTTTCTTGAACGAGCCGGAATTAATGGTAGAGCAAGCGCAGCGAGCTAGGCTGATAAAATCAAGGCTATAATCGAGTCTATAAAATCCGATTATGCATGAGTTGCATAAAGAGCATTATTTTCTTTTATAATATGATAATATATTTAAAAAATTTGTTTCTCATAGTGTGCGGTGTTTAACAATATTTTGATTATTTTTAAATTGTCAAATATGTGAAAAAAAGTTCTAGTTCTTCGCAATTTTAAGATATGCAATCCAAGAAATGGAAGGTTCAAAGGAAGTAAAATAAATTATATATTTCATTTAATGAAATAGATTAAATTATTTATTTTGATATGATATTGACAGCAATACAATTTTGCATTTTTATCGTACTAGTCCAATAAATTACACGTAAACAGTGTCATAAAACAAGGTAATATGATCCAGTCGAACATAAAATTTCCATTTTCTATTTTTTAATAAATTGTCGTTCCTGCTGAACTCTTTAACGCGCTATATCTCCTAAACTATAAAAGTTATTCAAGTTCTGTTTTCGGCATTCGATTCTACACCTATTAATTTCACTAACAAAATATTTTTCAGTTTTTAAAATTGTGTAGTATGCCAGTGGCGTATGATCAAAAAATTCCTGCTGGGGAACTTTATTGTGCTTCAATTCGAAAACTAATAGAAGGGCTTTTTTGTGAGTAATTTCCAACGACAAACTCTTGTTTAATTATATGTTTCAGTGACGTCATTACTATAATTATTCTCGAATTATGCATTCATTTCCATTATTCGATAAATTACATTTTGGTATTAGTATCTTTGCCATATCTACTTATCTATATCAATCGTTTTTTAACTCTCATTTCGGTAAGAATTTTTTTAAAAATACTAAACTTGTACTGTTCATGTTCATGCAGCCAGAGGTGACCGGAGCGGTAAGAGAAAGAAATATAGTGCCATCTTATTACTTGCCTGGAAGCAACTGAACCAAAAGAAAAACCGAGCTGGACGACTTCTATATATACACTATTTCACGGTAGTGAGCAGTTTCTGATAATCTATGTTCCCTCTATAAATATTTTACACAAATTTGAAATTTTTTATACCCTGTTCACACATGGACATACAGAAGACACACACACGCAACCGTAAAGGTGGATTAATAACTGCGCACAGCGCACAGAACATAATTTAGCACAACACAGCACAGCACAGTGCACAGCATTTTCATCACGGGAGTTTTATAAATCACACAGAAACACAGATTTATTGACGGGTTATCACAGCTGTTTTGGCATTTAATTTGGAGGCTTTGTGTATTTTTATTGTGTTTTACAAATAAATAATTCGTGTGCTGTGATAAATTATTTTCTATATATGCGCTGTGCGTTTCATAAATAGATGCACTAATTTCCATATGACCAATTCATATGCTATTCTGTGCTAAATTATTTTCTATGCGCTGTGCGTGTTATAAATCCACCTTAAAGGATACTGTGTGTGTTGCTTGTAAAATATAGGCGCCGCTATTTTGTGGCTTCTATGTAAGTAAAGAAAAAATCAATTTTGAGGTTACAAACGTTCCACACGTTCTTCATTTTGCTTTTGTTACCTATATGTCGCATATTATTATGTCTGCGTGTCCAAAAGGGCTTCTCTTTCATTTCTTCAAGTATTTGATTACGTTTGCTGGCTTAAAGTGTCATAATTCTAAGAGTTATAGTGATTATCAGTTACAATTTACGATCACAATATCTAGTAGTAATTGTTGAGCGTTGTACAGCACTTGACTGATGTGATGAATAGGAATGCAGAAGACGTGAAGACGTATTGGCAAGTGTAAGCGTCCGTGCTGCTGTTCTGTAAGTTCTGACAGTTAGTTTGATGTATTAGCGGCTCTCTGAACGAGTCAGACATCAGCCGAGGCCAAAAAGGCCGAAGTTGTTGCGGTTTACCAGCGAACAGTCAAAAAGCTAAATGCTATAAACCGAGACTGCTAAAGTGTTGTTGACATTTTATATTGGTAACGAATTACACACGAACGTTATTTTAAAATTTTTAAGGTACTTTAATATTATATAAAGTACAAAATTACAATTTAATATTTTATATTTTATACATAGGTACTGCAATTATTATTTACTCTGTTTAATGTACATGCAAGTATATTGTCTATACCCATATAAAACTAAAGATGAAATGTAAAAATATGGTATGGAGCTAACTTAAGGTGTACGTCTACCCTAAAATTTTACAGCGTTACAGAGGTGTACGCCTCCCACGTTTACTTTAATTATAATTGAATTATATGATGCTTTTACATATGAATGTATTAACAAAGGATGTCTTAATGCTTCTATATTTTTATTTTTTGTTTCTGGCCTAGGAATTTAAAGTAAAAATAAATTATATGACGTTTTTTGCGGTTTTTTGTCATTATTTTATATGATTTTTATAAATATTTTATATATATTATATATTTTCCTTTTTCGAATAATTTTGTTTTAGTATTTAATTTCTTTAAAAGACACAGGTTATTATGGGAATACTGGATCCATGTTTATATAGTATTTTTCAACTTCAAAATGACATTGCATAGCCTAGGATGCGGGAAAGTACGAGTTTCGAGCTGGTTTCGGGCACCCGTAGTAGTGGGGAAGAGAGTGAAATAGAAAAAAAAGTAATATCGAGAGTATTCTAGGAATTCAAAAAAAAGTTAGACGAGTCCCTCTTAACTTTAATATATTTATGAAAAAGTATCTTATTTGATACTACGCAAGACTATCCTAGCCACATCCTGAGTACGATCAAAAATTACCTACTCAATACAAACATCTCAGAGAATTACATGGGACACATAATTGTAATATTATTACCAAATTGGGATGTTACATAGATAAAGTAACTTAACAATCTCTAGGATATTAATGGATGTTAATAGGCAAATATAGTAAGTAACAAGCGTGATGGTCACATTCTTGAAAAGTGCTGGGAATTTTATTTTGTCAAGCGGGAAGAAAGATAATTAAAGAAAAAAATGCATTGTTGGCCGCTTGTTATAAATAACAAAAATATGGTAATAAGTATATTTAGCGGAATTGTTTTTCTAGGATGAGTGAAATTCCAAGACTTAAATTGGACATGGCATTTCATGAGTCAGAAAATATGATCCTTGTTATTTTTCTTCTGTCACATTTTAGTGCCAAAGGAAATAGCTGTCTCCGCTCCGCGAATGAAATATCATACGGTCCATTTTTGTTCACAATTTAATAATTTTACCCCCATTTAATCTGAAATTATGAAACGGGCGCGCGTTTTGCCTCCCTCGGTAAGTATTACACACTCAAATAAATTACGTTTCTCAGTTCCTCGTTTTCACACGACCATGTTGTACGTATACCTACTAGCACACTGCGCCATCGTAAACTTTAATGCACGTCCCATACACAACAATAATTAATACCTTAAATATCTGTATTTATATTAAACAATTTGTAATTGTGGACAATTTAAAATTAAACAGTTAGTAGCCAGACATGAGCACGTATAACACGTCAAGTAATATTATTTTTATTTTTTTAGTAAAAACTACTTTTTTCGCCAACCGGACGTATTTGATGCAATTGTGTCATTGTTTTTTGTAAAAAAAGGAGGCCATTTGGGTTTGTTTATGATCACTACAGCAACTGTACAAAAAGTAAATCTATGCGTCCCAATACAAAAAATGATTGTTGTCATGGTATGTATGTTTATTTGAATTGTTGCGTAATATTAGGATATATCAATTTAAATGAAATTACATCTATTTAAGCGACTAGCGAAAAAATATTATGTTTCATTCATACAAAAAAATGCTTGTTTGAGACTCGTAAGATCGCCGAACTACGCTGCGCGTCGTCCGACAATTGTCTTACTCGTACCAAAATTATGCATTTTTGTATTAATGAACAAATAACTATTTTTTACATTGATGAAATTTACAACATTATACCATAAATAAATGTATAATATGTAAATTACGTACAAAAGTAAATTGTTTCTTTACTTGTTGGAATTTACTATAGTAACTTTTTTAAATATTTAAGCAGAGTTATTAAGAGGTGTTAGATAAAAAGTTATACTTCACAAGTGGGCAAAAAGGAATGACCCACTCGAAAAAATTATCTCACTCAGCCTTCGGTCTAGTGGGTAATTGCTTACTTTTCCCACTTGTAAATTAATTAACCATTACTTACAATCAGTTAGTAATTATGTGCGTTTCCAACTTTCTAGACAGTTGGGAAGCGAGTCATTGATAACTTCACTTCCCATGTAGCTGGAAATATTTTTCCGGCTAATCTAATGTAACTTTTAAATAAAATTAGTAAAATCAACTAAAAATTTCTCAAGTTACATAGCAACTCTGACATAGATCTCTATTTTCAAGTAGGTCAAACAAATTGAACAAATTGTAATAAAACTGTCCAAAATATTATTAATATAATGTTTAAAAAGCGCATATTATGCATCGATTGGGTTGTGAGTAAAATAGTTACAAACCTCGCTAGAAAGCTTATTCCTACCTCGCGCATACAGCTTACGATACCTCCGTCATCTAATACAGCGCTCGACTGTAATGCAGCATTTCCCTGCCCGGTATGTAACAGAACTTCAATATGTAATTAAAAATGTGCTATACTAATTTGATTTTCCAAGTACAATACTGTCCTAGTTACAATTTCGCGCTAAGAAATCCATACCTAATACCAAACCGATAATAAATCATGAAATATTCTAAACACCGAGCAAAACCGTCTCGTATAAATTAGTTTTTGTTGATATGAAGCTAGTAAATTTCGATGAAGCGATGTAGAAAAACGTTGATTCCATTTACTCGGGAGCATGTTTGGCTCGCGCAGCTCTGGACCCAGTAGATGCTGCATCATGGCCTCCCGGGATTAGTTGTAGCCGATTAAACCACTGGTAGTTTTTTCCTGGTCCTGGGATTTCAGACAGTTCTTCCAAGTCCCTGAAAGACGCTGTTCTCAATCGAACAGTTGCACACCTTCTCACTTGTTTTTTTTCATTTTGTTTCTTACAACGCGGTTCACTTGTTCCAAATAAATGAACTTGTATCTTTTATATTAGTTTAATACTTTATCGTACAGTTTATTACGTGGCCGATTGTGGAACTGGTAACGCAGGTTCAAATATAGTCAGTAAAAAATTCATTTTATATGCCTCCGGTCGGCATCGCTAGTTTCCCATATCTCAAAATCCGCCAGAAACTCTTTGTTGCCAGCCTAGGCCGACAAACAACCGGAAGTTATAGGTTGGCATCTTGACATTACTACTCAGTTGTCAAGCAGATGTCAATTTTATGCGTTGAATATTTGTTATACAAGAATTAACAAGATTTTGACAAATTTTAGACGTAAATCGTTAATAGAAACTGAAATAAATATATTTTAAGCTCAAATACAAGTATTCAGTGCACAATTTTTTAGGTTATGTATCATTATTTATAATTTTTGTAATGAAATCGGCACATAAAATATTGTGTATTACACGTCCAGAAACGGTTATGCTAGTGCTCGTAATTTGCAAGCCTCGCTTGTGGCTCGGCGTGTCAAAAATACTCGCTCTTGCAAAAGGTCAGTTTCTGGCCTTGTGATACAAATAACTATTGTTTCATGATCAGCACATCGTACAGTATATAGGTAGGTACCCTTTAATTTTTTGTCCTAAGTTGTAGCACATCTTGTATAAAATATACGGCAAATGGTTCATAATACATTAGCACAACATTGAATTTTAAACAATGATTAATATTGATTAATATTAAATCGCATTTTTGATAAATTTTGATTCTGTGATCTTGTGACAAAAATTATCCTTTCGTGATCCAATTCTAATCATAATTTGACTGCAAATCGTAGTAAATCTGTTTTTGTAGTGCTGTTTTCATTATTCATTTAATGTATAAAATTCATACAATCATGAGCTACAATAAATTGCAATATAGTGTTCGAAAAATTCTTTGTTGAAATTTGTACACGTTGATTTTTCTTATTAAGATTGAGAAAAATTATTGTAGCTAGTGAAAAAATTAAAAATAGTTTTCACAGGAATAAAAAAAAGTCCGAATCACGAACGATAAAACTTAAACTGTTAGTTAAAAGTTAGTTTAAACCATCGATCAAGATAATTGATCTTCTTTAATAGACCAATTAAAAACTAAATTTCTAATCTTTTAAAATAAGAAATAAAGTATGCAAAGTAGAAGACGGGATCTACTGAGCTCATCAGGATGAAGTTAAAGTAAAGTGAAACAAAATAAAACTAAGGGCTTTCGTAATGAGTCAGCGACGAAGCTTCACTGTGACCGACTCTACTTAGCGTCGAACAAATTGATGTCGGCTAATTATCCATCGCCTTTGGCTGCAATGCAATTTGCTGTACAGGAAATCCATAATACCTAGCCCACCCCTCCTCCACCGAACCAATCCTCTGTTTGCAGCGAACCGAAAAAGAAAAACAAATTAATGATCATGTTTATCAGTTAATTTTAATGGTATCTCGACTTTTTTCTTCAGGGCACACTTCGAATTCATTTAGCAAAAAGATTAATTGGTACAAACCGTTAAATATCTTTAAAGTACCTATTTAAAGTGCTATTTCTAAATTGGGACTCATTTATCATCTTCAGCTTTCAAAAAAATTATGTATTAAGAGAGATTATTATCTGTAATTTTTCCTTGTGCAAAATTTAAAGAGTGCGTAACAACAGTCGTCCATGGGATGTTTCAAATATCTTATTCTTGTAATTTAAGTGATATTACGTAAGTCTATCCTAGTCACATCCTTACTCAATACAAACATCTCAGAGAATTACATGGTATACACAATTGGGATATTATTTCCAAATTACTAAAATTGGGATGTAACATAGATAATGTTACTAGCAGTCGTTAGGATATTAATAGGATGTGAATAGGCAAATATAGCAAGTAACAAGCCGGGATGTTCACATTCTTGAAATGTTCTGGCGATTTTATTTTGTCAAGTAGGTAGTAACCAAAAATATATTTAATTAGAAATTACCTAAAAGTGTGATTTAGAATGAAATTATTAGTTGCATCTGATGTAACATATTTTGACCTTTCGATTGATACCTTTAACATATTTCCACAGGACTAAAGTATCTATAATCCCTCAGGTGATAATTTCTCTCACCTTCGACTCGTGAAATGAACTTCACCTCAGTATTAAGGCGCTTCACTGCTAGTACTCTAAACACCAAAAATTGCTTGTTACTATTTCTATTAAAGCAGCTCTAAATGAAAGATTTTTATGTAAACTAATATATCAGTCGATAGATACAAGTTTTCTCTATGCTTGCAATGGCAGATTGTTAATTTTTTTCCAGCATTTTTTATTTAGTCCATTAAAAAATGTCATTTTTAATACGGATATAACATTGATTTGGCACAAATTTTTGTAAAACTGTCATCTACCAAATTATTACAAAGTTAGTACAATTATCTCAATATTTACCATAATTTTGAAAGGATAACGAAAGTCATATTTCACGAAATTATCACCTGCAAATACGACAGAGACTTCTGAATTAATATAAGCTCCATCTCTATGAGATGTAGTACACTCCTATCTAAAAGAAATTGAACGTGTCTAAATTGAATGACACAAAGGCCGGTTGTCAGTTGAAATATTTTTGTCTCAGACTATACAAAGCAGATTGGGCATGTTCTTTTAGAAGTGGAGGAACACTTGTAGGCTGGCTTACTTGCAACTTCCCCATGTACACCTACAAACTCTGTGATGGTTGTTGATTGGAGGTGGCCCGCCTTAGTTGTGAATCACCCTGTATAAATAATTTAAATACGTGACAGCAAAGTATCAAAGAAACAATTTCCAAAATGATTAAGTTATTATCCAACTCTAATTCCAGTTCCTAGGGGCTATTAATAATTCCGTCATCATCGTCTCAACTGTGCAGAGTCGACTCGACTGGCAACTTTAACCGGAAACAGTTCGTTGTCGTTCAGGAACAGAGCGCCAGCCACAACTAATGCGACTTCAGGAGCAGCAGGTCCCGCAGGAAGAGCAGGGCGGCAGGCCAGCAGGAACATCCACGGAGAAAGTTCCACACGTGATATATGTGGAGAGCAATTAGCCATTATTAAACTTGGATTATGATAATTGTCATATTATCACGTTAACTCTCTCGTACATGCGGGGGTTAGTCTCTTCTCTCCAGGGACGGACTGGCCTCCAGTAAATCGGAATTATGACTGAATTCGAACTTAAGTTTTAAATTTTACCCTCTTGACATGAATCGTCCATGGGATGTTTAAAAATATTTAATTTTTAATTCCTAGAATACTCTTAATTTAACTTTTTTTACATTCCACTCTTTTCTCCACTACTACGGCTGCTTGAAACCAGCCCGAAACTCGTTCATTGCCGCATCCTAGCTATGAAATGTCATTTTGAAGTTGAAATATACTGTAAAAATGTTTTCGTTGCGATGAATCTGTCTGATTATTATTGACTTCAGGATAATGTTTTTATAAACATGTAAGTAATAGAGAAAGAATGGATCTACAGATGTGCCTTTTTAAAATTATAAAAATTAATTTGTATCATGAGATATAACCGTATAAGGTTTGCATAAAATTTTTAAATTTACGGAATTTTTATATTCATGTACAATTTTTTAATCAAAATTTTAAATAGGCACATCTGTAGATCCATTTTTTCTCTATCAAATCATTGTTCAAATAAAATTTTACCAATCCTGTACTGGGCATAAAACACTCGCTACGTTAGTACATTTTATGCTGGATTTTAGGTAGTAGACGGGCATCTAAGTGATATTACGTTAGTCTATTCTAGCCACATCGAACCGCACAAATTAACGGTTCACGATATTTCCCACTTGCGATACTCGTATACTCATATTCAGATATCTAGGACTCTGAGCTGCTCGAGAAGGCGGAGCTTGTCATGTACTGTCCGTTTTACAAAAGTGGAGCTAGCGAGTATATGCTACGCTGCATTTCACTTAATTTTCAAACAAAACTAAAATATAACTCAATCACAATCAATTACAGAATTCACAGCGTTACACAAAGCAAAACACTACGAACGTCAACATGAGAATAACATAATTGAAGCTGATGTTCTGTAGAACAGACAGTAGCATAGTTTCCTCTTGTTTATCATCCATGCCTCTCTTTCTAAGACGAGAATTCGTACTTCGTGCAGGGTTCTACTTAACTGAATTTATCTCTATTCTAATCTCGGGCCGATCTGATGAGCCAGTCCGGCTCTGCCCCTGTCTCTGTGAACCGTAGATTTGCTTGCGTCAAGTTTGGATATTGTTTTTGTTTTTTGTAGCTCCGTTTCGGTTGTTTTTTGTTTCATGTTTTTTCTTTGTTTCCTGTGGAATTTTTATTTTGTTGCTTGGCCGAAACACTGTGGAGATGTATACGTTCTGCCGATGTTGTTTGGTTTCTGTTTCAGGTCTCGACGAATGGAATGGCTGAAATTTGTGGTTTTGTTTTGTTGGGAATATACACGAAAATGTTTATAAAAGTTTATTTTTTATCAGGATTCGATTTAGCAGGAGATAATATTCAATCCTACTGGACCCAATTAGTCAGCGATATTATTGTTTTAAATTCAGAAATTCTTGAAATTTAATTGGAGATTTTTCTTATTAATATTTATTTCCTGCTTCTGGTATTAAAACATTATTTAGTGAACTGGTTTCCATGGCGCTAAATAACATTTTTGCATTTCCGGGACTAAAACTCTTCTTTAGTCTTTATTTTTAGAGACTAAGGTTTCTAAATTTGATCCCAAGGGATTATTTTTCATATTTAATCCCGTTGTCAAGGAATTGAATTAATTAATCCTGTTGTCAAGTATATACGTGCTATTTGTTACAGAGTATCTATGGTAACAATATAAATATTTGTCATAAAATGTACTGTCAAAATTACAAAATGTGTATTCTTTTAAACTATTTTGCATTCGTTTGAGGATTAAATCGTGCACTTTAGTCCCTCAATATATAATATACTATTTAAACACACCTCGACAAGTCGTGGCTTTGGCCGTTTTTAGTCACGGGCTGAACATAGCAACTGACATATTAAGCACGGGGTGAAGTTGGCTCCTATATTTCACATTTAATTTTTGTGAACACCTGAAGGAAAATAATGGTATCTTTCAATCATTGACTACATTTTTCGAATATAATGGTTAATATACACTTGCCTAAGTATAATGTTGTAGCAATGTATAATATCATTATGATTTAATCTAAATGTTCAAATTATTATAAATACAATTTTACATATTTATGAATTTATGATGTTAATCGTATAATCAACTGTTATTACCTTTTAATATGCAACATTTATTGATAATTATAAACAACATAATACATATAGTTACTTACCTTAGATACTTATAAATCATTAGTTACGAACTTAATACGTTAGATACAACCATAAATAACATCAAAAACTTGCATAATATGCGAACTGTCAACTAATTGACAGATAAAATTGTTGATTTGTTTTAACATCGCTGTCGTTGATGATACGATTAAGCTTTTAATATAACGCGAATATATGCGGTTTAATCCTCCTTGGATGTTCAAAGAGACTCGGTGTCACCTCGTCGCTTAGCAACATCTTCGGTATTGTAAATCGCATAATATTCTTGTTATATTATTATTATTATTATGTAATTTTATTTTTGGAGTTTACGCATGTAGCTACAGACTATTATGTTCTATTGATCAAAAACTATAGATTGAAACTCAGATTCGTCAAATGTTCGGATGAAGGATATCACATCTTGACATTCCAATTATTCTGTGTAGCTTTTAACGAGCAAATCTAACCCGATTTTGACCTTTAACCTTTTGGAGCACTATACAATTAAATGGCTGGTGTTTGTCAATACTTGCAAGTTACTGATTGTTATTGTTAATGTTACCGTTAGAGATTGTTAGAGATATACAATTAATTGTGTATCAAAGTTTCCAGACGTAACAACAGAAGCAAGGGTTATAGTCAGGTACTTGTAATTAATCCATAGAAATATTTATCAAGAAGGGATTTTTATGCAGTTAAGACGATCCTCTACCTAAAATACTCTCGATATTACTTTTTTTCTAATTCACTCTCTTCCCCACTACTACGGCTGCTCGAACCCAACCCGAAACTCGCACTTTGTCGCATCCTAGCTATGCATTGTCATTTTGAAGTTGAAAAATACTGTAAACATGACTTCAGATGCCCATAATAACTTTTAAAGAAATTAAGTAAAACAAAAATTATTCGGAAAAGGAAGGTTAGCTGCAGGCTTCTTGCTTTTTAAACTTTTCTTTCCACTTATAATGAACGTTATTTTTAAATGTTTGTTACTTCAAATTTGACAAAAAATAAAAAAAAAACTAGAGGCATTAAGACATCCTTTGTTAATACAGTCATATGTAAAAGCATCATATATTTCAATTATAGCTAAAGTAAACGTGGGAGGCGTGTGTAACGCTGTAAAATTTTAGGGTAGACAAACACCTTAAGAGGACATAATTCCACTCGAAAAATAGACTATTTTTCTGGAACAAATCCTGACTGCATGGTACAACATATAGTATTAATTTTTTTACTATTATATGCATAAGAGATGAAAATAGTCCGCTAACTCCAAATTATTCAATGTTGGCAAAATGTTTAATTTTAATTTTTGACAATAAATTAAGTATATAAAAAACCTAAATATTGATACATTGCTGAGATAGCGAACTGTACACAACCTTTATTTAGAAGCATACAAAATTTCAAGCTTGTAAGTTTGTTTTTGCGGCTGTATTTTGTTCCAGAAAATTATCACTTTTGAACAAATTTTGCCTATTTTACGGCGTAACTCATGATAGTGTCACAAAAGGGTGGGGTTTTAACTTGTGTGACGTAAATTTCTGACCGTTTTGGTAGGAGGGGGTGGGATAAACTGAATTTGTCAAAATGAAAATTAGGGATTCATGTTAGGAATAATATCCTCTTAAGGACGTTATGAATGGAATAAAATAGAATAGCAAATTTAAGAAATTCCATTTGGAAACGTGACCCAAAACTGTTTCATTCTTTCAGTTCCATGATAAGCGAGTTTGACACTTTACGACATTAAAATTCATGCATGAAGTTGTGCAACACCCTGTATAAATCGCGTAATCGTAACGATGTTGACGCCAACACTTGTAGGGGAGGCGGGGTACAAGTGTGACATGCAACTGAAGAAGACGCTAGCGCGAGAAGCACATGAAATCGCGTCAAGGCTGCTTTTCATTACTGTAAGTGCTGCTTCGGATTAAATTATAAATACGGACGCTCTCCACGTATGCAATATTTGTTTTTAATTATAATGTAGGTGTAGGAGAATCCTAACTCTATGTTTGCTTATTTTTATTACTCTTTTATTTGTTCATCTCCTGGTAATTAATTACACAAACGTGTAGTCTTTTAGAAAATAATAAAAATATTCTTCATTATTAATTGTTACAAAGACAACATAATTACTAATTAAGAGTAGTTATTAAAATTAATATTGGAATTCTAGGCAGTTCTATAACTTCTATAAGCGTATCTATAGTAACTTATAGACCGATCTTAAAAAATGCTATTCTGGGCAAACCTATAGCTTACAGATTTCTATAAATATCTTATAGATTTCTATAAATTTATAGACAGCTACTGCCTCACCATAAGTACGTTATGAAAATATTGACATGTGTCTGAAATATTGAAAAATGAATCATAACTAGCAAATTTTACAATTTCAAACCAATTATCAGAAGAACATTATTGCTGAGAAATATATGTGTATAGAATGTTATATATTTTTTAAAATTTGCTTCATAGTTTATAAAAATATCATCATGATTGGAAATCGCTTGGAAATAATACAGTAAAATTTAGGAGTTCAACTGAATTCATTCAATATGAATGACAATGATTATTTTAAACATAGTTTGATTAATTAAAATCTCTGATAAAATATTATCAGTAGGTAGTAGTAGTTTATAAGGTTCTTGCACTATCCCCTATTGCATTTAATTTATTCTCTAGATATATTTGTCTTCGAGTTTGAAGTATTATAGGTACAGCTTGAAAACTATAATAATAATTTTTATTTTACTTTATCTATAAATAAAATTAATTAATTAATTATTGTGTTTGCTGTATTTTGAATTCTTCACTAAAAAAATCTTTAATTATGTAGCATATTATGTTTTACCTCATATTTTCGAAATATATTCTCGAATTTTATCAGCACGTGTCATGTGTATTTCATTGTGTCAAATTTGTATAATCATTTGTCGCGTCAATGTGACAATGGCCTTCTTCAAAATTAATAATAAAATAGAAATAACAAGAAAATATTTCAGCTGGCAAACTTTTGTTGTTTTACTTAAGTTTGCTTTAATTACCTTCAGTTTTAAAACTGCTTCAATTAGTTGGACACTAGGGCGGATGGAATGTGCATTTTCTGTTTACCTACCTTTTAGAGAGAAACAGAAAATACGGGCCAACTCGGAGCATGCACCTTATGACGATAAACAACAGTAACGATGGTAACGCACGGGCCCAGTAGTGATCTTTATCTCTCGCACAGGGTAAACAGAAATGTCACGAATCTACAGTACGGAGTGTCCACTCCTGTGTTTATATTATACTTAGTATCTTGAACATTCTTTTCTGAAAAAAAATTCCGAATATCCTGCAGCCTGTGTCCCAATTCTTCGATTGTCCTTGCAGGACGATTTTTATTCGGTTCCGTAATTTTTTTTTTGAGATTGTATAAAATGCGTTGCAGTTTTCATTAAATATATAACATACATAACATTGTAGTTGTATTTTGACTTCTATTTAAAATTTTGTAAAACAGTACAAGTAAATTGTTACTGTAAACTGTACCTTGCAACAGGCATGTTTTTCTGTTTCTACAAATTTTTTAATGATTGTAGTTTCCACTCCAGTATCGCACTGAAGATGATTCAATAAGAATCCAAGCGTTTGCAATAATTATACTATTTAAAAACTAGTCGGACAAATCTGAAGTTGGAATGCTAAAACTGATCGTTTTTAATTGGCTGATGGAACACCAGTTTTACACCATACAAACTTTGTAATGTTAACAAACAAATGTTCTCCATCTTATCTCGACAGCTGTCAGTGACTGTATCGAGTATTCCTGCTGATAGGTCAAATTTAATTTTTTAATAATATTTTTCTCGTATTTACAGCTCAGCGAGACAGCTTCAAGCTTGTCCGTTAAGATATTAAATCAAGTATTTGATTTCAACTCTATCTTCCTACGATCCAGTTTTTCAAAGTTAAAAATAAAGTTTTTATAAATGTAATAAACATCGTAGTTATATTTACTATTGATAGAACAATAGTAGATAATGACAGTAGGCTAATAACAACAATGATTTACATTTAACAAAAGCATATCTACAGCCTCAATCAATTCCAGTCCCTTGAGATGTACTCGGCATACAATAGCATCCTCTGCAATCGATAGCAAACAATTAGCAAACGAAGCCTTCTTTGTGTACGACTGATCTCCTCTAATGTCGACATTGTGCGCTGTTCACAGCTGCTCGAAGGACCAAATCCTACCGGGCTTTGCCGGACAAGGCCGCAGTTATATATAATATAATAATAACTATAAATCGATGGGCTTCCAACGGCAGGAGTAGTCTCTTTGTACCGGATTTATAATGTTTCTTTCCAGCGTGATCCGCTAACAATGACGAGATGAAAGAAATTACAAATGAAGGACTATTGTTGGATTTCCATGTGAAATTGCTCGAGAGATGGTAAAAATTGAAAAAGGTCGATTCGGGTGGAGTTTTGATACTTAGTCATCTTCTTCATTGTTCTTTACTGTACTTAATTTGTCATTTCGTCAATCGAATCATTTTATTAGTTCTCTTAAAATTTATAAGTAGTCCAGTCAAATTTGATCATATTTTGTCGTTTGCTGGAAAAAAAATTAGGAGAAAGCTGGATATTGGTATTCACCTTTCCAGTACTACCTTTATCAACAACATACTAAAAGTCTCAATCGATTAGACTGGAGATACGTCTGCCATTTTGAAAAAATGGCTGCCGTCTATTGTTTTAAATTTTTATCTCGTTAATAATTAATATTACGAAAAAATAGTTAATAACAAATTGGAGAGCACAAAATTTGCTATAAAATGGTATAAATATTTTTTATGAAAGTGGTACAGTTTTCGAGGAAATCGTGAAAATGTATTTTTAAAAAACGAAAAATTTTGATCATACGAAAACGGGTGTAATTTTTTTATGAATACAATTATGGATTTCCGGTTTGCAGAATCCAATTTCCTGAATAATCTTCTATGAGTAAAATTATTTTCAAATTTTCTGAAACACAGGTTTAGTCACAATTTAAGGATGACATTTTATACCTGTTATCAGTTGCTGATCACTGATCAGCACGTCGTACAGTATATAACCTTTAATTTTTTGTCTTAAGTTGTGGAACATCTGTATTTTCGTATTGTTCCTTTATTCATATAATGAAAATAGAATACCTGAAATTATTTTAATAAAGTACCGTGTTTGTTTTATCATAATTTAATGCTAATAAATGTATGTGTTGTATGTTATACTTTATACAGAAAATGATGGACGATCTATTATGCTTTATGAAATTATGATGAATGGTTACTATAAATGTATGAACTGGGCAAAAAGATAATAATATGAAGCAGAAATACACAAAATGTAGAGGACATGAAAGTGTTTTATCATATTAAATACATAAGTAAATTTGTAAATTTTAATTTTGAGTCATTTGTATAGATGTGCGATGCAAAAATGTTTTCAAATAAGCGTCATAACTTTTTTTAGTCTATTTGCATATTATACACGGCGTAAAATATTACAGGAGAAGAAACAAAGCGTCCGTTTCTATGCAACTGTCAGGTGCGAGAGAGATAGCTAGAGTACCCCGACATTTACTAGTATTTACATGAGAGCGAAATAGGAATTTTATTATATTTTAAATTATGTACATTTAGAATCACACGTTAATAATAATAACAGCGTAAGAAACACGTTATAGCTATTAATATACCAAGAATATTATGCGATTTATAATACCGAGGATGTTGCTAAGAGACGACGCGAAACCGAGTCTCTTTGAACATCGAAAGGGGCTTAAATCGCATATATTCGCGTTATATTCAAAGCTTAATCGTATCAACAACGACAGCGATGTTAAAACAAATCAACAATTTTATCTGTCAATCAGTTGACAGTTCACATATTATGCAAGGTTTTGATGTTATTATGGTTGTATCTAACGTATAAAGTTCGTAACTAATGAATTATAAGTATCTAACGTATTATAAGTAACTAACTATTGTTTTCTATAATTATCAATAAATGTTGCATATTTAAAGGTAATAACAGTTTGTTGATGATACGATTAAAATAATAAGACTGTTTATTTTTTCTATTATCATGGATTTTACGAAACTTGTTTTCTCGTATATTTAGACGTAGATTTTTCATGAAAAAATTATCATACTTTTTACCCGTATCGGCGTAACATTTATTTGCAAACCACCAGAATCATTCCTAATTAAATAAATGCTAAAAATCTGCAGATTTGACACAGACATTTTGTTTCTCTTCCGTCCCTCTGTTTCTAAAATGTTTCACGTTTGCGGACACATGACAACAATGAATACATACGCAATAAATTCCTTTTCTGTAACATTTTTATGCGTGATATTATTATTTATTATTTATTTGACATATTAATCATATTTTAAAAAATTACAAATGTCTTTTATAGTATCTCCCCGCTATTCATAATCTTTATTGGAATATAAGATTAGAAAACATAACTTACATAACTGAATGCTATAGCTGTTAACACTTCAGGTATAGCTACTCGATAGCAACAACAGCACCAATTAATTAGTCCCCGGTCACCGGTAATATCTGATAATATTCTCGCTGTAATCCTGCGTTGTCCTGCTGGCTGTAATTACAGTGCAGAGTCCATCTCTGCTTGCATGCAGGATGCAGTATGCACTGTACGCCTGCTTTCACACTGAAAGATAACAGCCGAGGCGATCTCGAATACTGAGAGGCTTAGTCTGTCTCTATCAGATGTTCCTGCAGTCGATCTGTGATCCCGGAGCCCCAATGGATTGTTTACATGCTGATACACTACGTGTGATACTGGAATATGTTCCTCTTACTATACAGGGTGTTTCTATATCTCTGCACGAAACTTTAATAGATTATATAATTTGATATACTGATTATAGATAAAAAAGATTATTTTCAAAAATCGCAAAAAAAAGGGTAGTGAAAATTTTAGCGTCTCTTGTTTGAAAGTTCATTTAACTGTGTATTTATTAATTATTACATAACAAGTGACTATTTGTAGATAGTCTTATAGTATTTATAATTTTATTTTATAAATAACAATAAAAAAACAGTCAAACAAATGGAACTACCCTTATTTTAGTGACAACAATCTTTTTTATCTATAATCAGTAGGTATATCAAATTATATAATAAATTATAACAGTTTGTTGATAAAACCATAAAGGCGATGTTACACTTGTTCACTAAAAACCAGCACTGGATTTTAGTTCTTGCTTGGTGTAGACGGATATTTTAGCACCAAATTATTACTAATTACCTCTCGCCTCATATTCTATACCTAAGGGAGGTATTATGATGG
The DNA here is from genome assembly GCA_947534325.1 of Agonum fuliginosum. Taxonomy (NCBI): domain Eukaryota; kingdom Metazoa; phylum Arthropoda; class Insecta; order Coleoptera; family Carabidae; genus Agonum; species Agonum fuliginosum. Next base: position 1,065,646 of record OX384029.1, read on the forward strand.
GTCTAAATTTTCGAGTGTAAGATAAGCACGTTTTAGGGTCTCTAGAATACGAATTACACATTTTTGAGATTGTCTGTGTATGTGTGTTCGTTCGTTCGTGCGTTTATAAGTTACCATTTTTTCGGGAACAATAACTCCAAAAACAAAAAAATCTAAATATGTACCAAATTTTATATCTAAAGTTTAAATACGATTTTCATAGACCAATTGTATTTTGGTACCAATTCATAAACCAGAAGTAAGACTTTTCATATATAGCGATGTGATTTTTCTTAAATTATCTCTATAAATAAAGTACTTATATATGATAATAAGTTTCATTAAATTTTTAAAGAATTTTCTGTAGCATTTAAAAACTATAGGACAATTTAAATCTACTTTTTTGAAATTCCAGTATCTCCATGATATGAAATTTGTTTCTACACAAAATTTGAATGATTATGACAGTTGACAGTACTTACAGTTGACATCTTTTGCTTGCATCTTGGTTTACATTATCGTTTACATATTACATGAACATGAAACTATTAAAATGCAAGTAAAACTATTTATTAGATTAGTAGAATAAGCAGTATTAGGCGAGAGGTCGTGTGCTGGCCACAGCAGATTTTTAGTATTTATTTTTTGATAATCTACATGGTGAAAATTTCTGAAAAAAATCAGGTAGCATTCTCACAATGTTTTGATTGATTTTGCAAAGTTTCACTCTCTCATTATTTCAAATGTCGAGTGTACCTCTTTAAACCGTCAGAGGTACTGTTGTAGTTTTTTGTAGTCTTTTTACCAATTAATAAATGATTGCATTATTAGCAGAAAAGTTACTCCCTTTAAATTTTTTGTGCACTATAAATGACAGAGGGAGAATGTGTGTATTTCTTTTTTCAGTTACGGTTCGGTGTTGGTAAACTAAATCAATAAAGAACAGCAGAAAATAAAACTGATAATGAAAAGAATGTTAGTGCGAGTTCGCTAGGTGAAAAACGAGCACGTTCACATTGATTCGCCGCACGTATTCGTTATTAAATCTATCAAGAATCACACACGGCCCTATGAATCAAGTGCTGTCAATACACACGAACGAGCGAGGAAATAATTGAGGCAGATAATAAACGGCCACCAATACCATCATCATAATTCTCTTTTTTCAACGTGTTTTCTTTCTTTCTTTTTACCGGTTTTGTATTTTTTACAATAACGCCTCTTTCATTCTGTACATTGTTTTTTTTATAAGATAAAGTTAATTCTGCTGGGAAATTTGTTAATGACACCTAATTTGCTGATGTTTCATTTATCATCGATAAGTAACAAACATCTTATATTTTATTATCGGTATATTTTATTATTAGTAGGGATGTCAATTGTAACAAAATTTACATATTATAGTTTACTGAGTGAAGAAGAATAAGTGATTATTTGTTATTTCTATTCCCATTCATTTATATTTATTCATTTTTACATAAAAAAATTATGGACTATGAACATGTGTTACAATTGACACCCTCTAGGTGTCAATTGTAAATGTATTGATGTAAATTGTAACAAATTATAGTAATAAGATAATAACAAATAATATTGCTTTAAAGAGGCCCATCTACCTCTTAAAATCCAGCACAAACCGTACTAAAGTAGCGAGTGTTTTCTGTCCAGCACAAGAATGCTCAAATTGTATTTCACAAGTATTATATACTTAAAGGATCAATTTACAGTTGTGCCTGTTTAAAATTTTACTAAAAATTGTACATGATTATAAAAATTCCGAAAAATTCATAAAAATTTCCAATATTTGCAAACTTTACACGGTTATATCTAATGATAGAAATTTATTTTTAAAATGTTAAAAAGGCACAACTGTAGATCCATTATTTCTCTATCAAATGTTTATAAAAACATTACCTTGAAGTCAATAATAAACTAACAGTTTACTCGCAACGAAAACACTTTTATTAAACTATTGTTTATTACTCACGTGGTAAAATTTCTCGTCTGACGACTCGAAAAATAATATTCCACATTCGTAATAAAAAATCCTTCTATACAGCAGAGATGTATAAAAATTTTATTTATTTTTCATATGGTTTAAAGTTGTTCTGTCTAATGTGTTATATATATATATATATATATATATATATATATATATATATATATATATATATATATATATATATATATATATATATATATTCATATGGTTTAAAGTTGTTCTGTCTAATGTGTTATATATATATATATATATATATATATATATATATATATTCACAAATGAGTGAATAATAAATAACAAAGTAGTAATGTAAAAGTAATCTGATAAAAGTGCATCTGCATAACTAAAATTGTGTGTTCATGTTTACACATTCGTGCCAACAAATCAACTGTAATACATAACTGTTACGACATATGTATTTTCGTGTAAAAATCTTTATCTGAAATTATTACAGACCGTTGGTTTCCGCTTCTATAGGTCTGCATGCGTTTCTTGACATATTCTGCATAACCACAAACAAATATAAAAGTAGTGTTTAGTTCTCCAGACCTTATTTCATAATATAGAACGCCACACGAATCATTCTTTGAAGAAACTCACGAAATTAAAATATTGATATTCCGGCCAATGTGAGCTTTGCATGTTGGTAGAAGCCATCAGTCATTTCGGAATATTTTTAAAAATACAGCGACTTAAATTGGCCGCACTTAACATGCACGTCCAGAAAGAACAAAGGAGGAATTGAAATGAATCAGATTCAAATGCGGCGGGTTGTAGACCTCTGGACACCGGAAATTCTATTTTGCAAATCAAATGAGATGCGGAACTGCGGGACTAATACAGGATGGCCGGAAGTGCTCAGATTGTAATCGGATATAACCATCGCGCATTTTCTACACTGAATTAACTCTGATTAATATTTATTTATTTAAACATAAGACCCTAGATTTCATCAGCGCACTTTCCACGGACCTTTTTATCCCCTGCCTCATATTCTATAAGGGAGGTATTGTGATGGCTCCAAAATTTCGAGTATGAGTTTTCAGTGGATAACCACGTTTTAGGATTCATAGAATACGAATAAAGATGATGTATGTGCGTGTGTGTGTGCGCGTGTATGTACGTTAGGTCGTTTGTAACATTATTTTCCTGGCTCTATAACTTACAAGGTTACAAACAATTAACAACTAAATTTATATACTAACCTTTTAATATAAATCTTTAAAAAAAAGCAATCCCCAATCCTGAAGTAGTGCTTTTCGTAAATATTTTGATAAATAAATATTTATCGCAATGTTTTTACTTTCTTGTACGGAGTAAAAAGGAAGTATTGTAATTGTAATTCTCAGATTTTGACGAAAATATCCGTTTTGACTTTTCCTGAATCCATTATGACTAGTTTCGTCGTGACGTATGTGTGTCGCATAACTCAAATACGGTTAGACGTAGAAATTTTGTATTTTTGGTTGGAATCGTCCGTGCCAAAGGGGCAATTTTTGGTATTTTTCGCATTAATCAAAAACGGTATGTCGTAGAAAGTTGAAATTTTGTATTTAATCACCTCATATTTTTTGTTGCGATCGTCCGTGCCATAGGGGCACTTTACTCTAGGTATTTTTTTGTATTTTCCGCATAAATCAAATACGGTTATTATATTATTCTAAATTTTAGTTAATAAGAAAACTATGAACAGTTTAATAGGTAATAGGTACCTACAAGGAAGTCATGTGGTGTCCACATTATTATCTATAATTTTTTACATTATATATATTGTTCTGTCATAGTACTTTAAAAATTAAAGTATTATTTATAATTTAGAGTATGGAACTTCAATATCTTGTTGTCCATAGCTGTTTAACACATGTTCCTACGACATTTTTTATTGGTTATGAAAGTGACAGTGCCATAACCTACATTATCTTCTTCAATTGACTAAATGACTAAAATATATTTATAAATATTTTCAACATTACAACAGCCAAACAACAGCATTGTATTTAATTATTTATAATTGTTTATTATGTACGAAAAAATTCAACATTACGTTGGAATACGATTAATTAGTATTGTTTGTCTGTTAATAATTAGTGTAGATGCCGGCCACGATGGCCGCGCGGACTAACGTGACTAGACACAGTGGTTCGAGCGGGCAGCGAGGTTGTAGGTTCAAATCCCACTGAAGAGATGGATGTTGTGAGTGTCTATACATTTGATTTATATAAAAATGTATAATCTAATTCACATATGTTACTGGCTGATAGGCAAAGTACCTAAAGCCATAGGGGTTTCCCCTTTAAAAATAAAAATTAGTGTAGATAATTGGTTGATGAAATTATTGTAAGCTAACAGTTTAGTTTTGAAATAAACAAGTTGAAGCGAGCAGTCTCTTACTTTTATTTGAATAAATGATAACATATTAGTAATTAAAAGTGTAGGGTATGGCGAAAGGTTTGTGCTGACCACATCAGATTTTTTAGTTAAGGGTTGTGTAAGTAAGCTTACATGTTACATGCGACTAATACAAAAACGATTTGCATTTTGAAACGCTGTCATCCTGTAACAAATAGCGTAATAAATAGGTCATCGATCCATCCTGCATAAGGCACTATATTTTGCGTCCATTATCACAACCAAACACAATTACGAGCTGCTGAGAGCAACAAGCTCAATCAGTTTCTAAATAAGTGACCTGGCGTACTTTGTCCCTGGATGTGCGCTAGTCAGTAATATCCAACGCTAGTCACTGACGCTAGTCACTAATGTTCAACGCTAGTCACTAATATACCGCGCTGGTCACTTTGTAACATAATAACTCGTAACACTGTTAGCGCGCATTGCATTTACATATCGCGTGCGGGGGCCAATCATGTGTGCGCTGGATGCGGTTTGGGTCCCTGATTCACTTACCCCCCATTCTCATGCTAATCAAATTAATATCGCCCGGTGCAGCGCTCTGCTATTACCTGTGCAGACCAACGAATGTTTGCTTCACGTCGATAATAACGTTATCTTCCTAGCAACGCGTGCTACCCGCGATTTGCCAACGCTGGGCCAGTGAACATCAAACTAGTCATGTGGATATGTATAGCAGCAGATTATTGACATGTATTTGAGTATTGGGGGTACACAGGTTTGATTGACGTTTGGATCGGTCTGATAGACGTACTAACAAGAGTTCTGTAAAACATAATCTGATGTGGCCAATATATAACCTCTCGGCACTTAAAAAGAAAATTGTAATTTTTAAAAATATGATTAATATGTCAAATAAATAATAAATGACAGTTTATAACTGTCAAAAATTGCTTAATATCACGGATAAAAATGTTACAGAAAAGGAATCTGTTGTCATGTGTCGAAAATGTTCGAAAATCGCTTGCGAATGACGATCAGCTGTTGGAAGACAGTCGAGAAAACCAGTACCCAAGTGACAATTAAAATATCAACAAGTATTTGTTTCACTGATTGGGCCGCCTCTTCCACAGCTGATCACAAGCGATTTTCAACCATACATCTTTAGCATAGTGCACAAGTTACATGCTTTATCTAACCACTATTAATAATTAAAGGTTAAAGACATGACAGATACGTTACCATTTTGTATTACTCGTATAGTCTCCCTTACACCCACTTAACAAAATAAAATTCTCAGAACATTTCAAGAGCGTGAACATCCCGACTTGTTACTTGCTATATTTGCTCATTAACATCCTACTAATATCCTAGCGATTGCCAATGTCCGCCCTTAGTAACATTATCTATGTAACATCCCAATGTTAATAATTTGGTAATAATATCCCAATTATACATCCCATGTAGGTCTCTGAGATGTTTGTATTGAGTATGTAATTTTTGGTCGTACTCAGGATATGGCTAGGATAATATTACAAGAATATGATAGTTTTAAACATGGACGATTCATGGCAAGTGGGCATGTACCGTTAAATGACAGCTGTCAAACTGCGTCGTTGGTTGTCAACGAATCAAATCACAGAACTATGTCAACGGCAAACGTTTTTTACGGTGTGAACGGTACATGTAAACTTTTCTTTACTGTTTGCGAATGAAACAAAAAAGTATAATATATTCGGTAGGTAACTCTGTATATTTTAAAGTGTTTCAGAACAGAGCTCTTTCTCTTTAAAGATATCAATATACGAATGCCAGAACAGTTGTAACGTGGTTGTAATGTAGACTTAACGGTGCACGTAAAACGTCTAATAAACTTGCATGTCGGTTGTAAAGGCTCTTTTATTTTATTTTATTAAAGCATTAAACTGTTCCTTGAAAGTTTTATACATCAGTAATTTACTTTTAAACTTTGTGAAGGTTACGCCCCTTTTCTATACTGTCTTTTAACTCTTTTAACACAGGTTTACTTCGCTTCTACTTGTACGGTCTTTTTACAATGTGAGCGAATGACGGTGCCATCGTTTAACTTCATTTTAAATGAATTACGCTCTTAAAGAAAAACATTCACTAGGTAGGTTTATTGATAGTTTCTGGTTAAGATTAAAATTTCTTTTAAGAAATCTAAACAAAAACAAATAGAATCTATAATGATAAAATTGTGATTCATAATGAAATACTATCTACTATTATACATAGTGTAATAATTATAAAAAATATGGGTAAGTTAGGTATACAGGTTGGTTGATTTTTCATTGTCCAGCTTATATCTTCTGAAATGTTAAAGATACAAGAAAAAGTAAACACAAAAGTTGTTTAATACAACCTGATCTATAATTTAGCAGAAACAATTTTTTTTCAAGGCTTATTAATTTTCCAGAAAAATATTTAACTTTGATTTTTACTTTCCCGCAGCCTAGCTATGAAATGTCATTTTGAAATTGAAAAATACTGTAAACATGGCTTCAGTATTCCCATAATAATTTCTGTATTTTTTAAAGAAATGAAATAAAACAAAAATTATTCGAAAAAGGAAGCTTAGCTGCATGCTTCTTGCTTTTTAATTTTTTGCCATTTATAGTGACCGAAAAAAATTATATAAAATTATGACAAAAAACCACAAAAAATGTCAATTTTAATTTTTTATTGATCCTAGACCAAAAATATAAAAGTATTAAGACATCCTTTGTTAATACTCTCATATGTAAAACTATCATATATTTAAATAAAGTAAACGTGGGAGGCGTACACCTCTGTAACGCTGTAAAATTTTAGGGTAGACGTACACACTTCAAAACCAGTCTGTATAATATCTTCTTCACTAGCCACCAGTCAAGAAACCATCCTCATTACCCTACCCGGCCTTAACCACCACGTTGAGCGGTTAGGCTAACCGGGACAGTGGGACAGTCCCGTTCTTGGCGGGACTTGATCCATCGGTCGCCGGGATCGGACGCCATTGTGCGGCGGAGACAATACCGCGCGCGGTGTAATCCTAGCGCCGCTGTCCGCGGCTCTAGATTACGTCCCATCATCGTAATTGATCGACGGTATGAGTGTAATCACGGTAATGCTGTTGTTGATGACGATGGTCAGAGCTAGTGTTGGTGGATGCGAAGTATTTATGTTATGGCTCGTGCTCTCATGATTGAATTATTGAAAGATCTACGGCGATTATAGTACTGTCCCAGTTTACATTGAGCAATATTGCAGCTGTAATCGCAACTTTCAACCAGTTGCATCAAGAGCTAGTTTTGGTGGATGCGAAGTATTTATGGTATGGTTCGTGCTCTCATGATTGAATTATTGCAGATCTACGGCGATTGTATTACTGTTAAGCCCATTTTACATTGAGCAATGTTGCAGCTGCAATCGCAACTTTCCACCTGTTGCATCAATATTGCGTAATACAGGAATTGCATGTTCAACAGATTGAATCAATCAATACAACTTGTTCTAAATTCGTTCAAGCTTGCAAGGCAATTCACAGTTATTTCTAGTTATTTTAAGTCTGTTATGTGTTCAAAAAGAACAACTACAAACTACAAGACACATATCACATAACAACTATGAAGTTGGTAACACAATATGAATTTGGTAATACAATATGAAGTTGGTAACACAATATTGGCAAACTTGTAAAATAAATTCATAAATTTAGCAATTGCATGTTGCTCAGTGTAAAATGAAAAAAATGTATTCTGCAATTTTCTTGTTCAACTCTGACTTGAAGATTGCAGTTGTCCGTTGCGCTTGCTTAATGTAAAATGGGCTTTACGACTATGAGTGTGCGATTACATTACTACATGTAAAGGCGGCGTTGTACGGTTCTAGTAACTTGTTCAAATAACTAAAATGGGATCCACTTATTTGCCCAAACTGTTTTACAGTCAAACGGTCAATTGAACGAATTTGTATTGTTATAACCTGTCATATCACCAAACGAAGTTTATCTTACAGGGGCATTTGACCAAACTGGTATTTTACCAATCTGTTATTTATAAAGTACATACTCTATACAAACATCTCAGAGAATTACATGGGATGCATAATTGGGATATTGTTACCAAATTACTAACATAGGAATATTACATAGACTATGCTACTAAGGCCGGACATTTGCAAACGTGTGGATATTAATATTACGATCGACAGTGGACATATACTTTGTACTAGCTGTATTTAGAGTTTAAAAACGTTTCTATTTTTTACTGTTTTATTTTAATTTTATTTACAACCGTGAGTGTGTGTGTGAGTAGACAGCGACATGTGTTTTCATAAACACCTCATTTAAATTAGAAAGGACGAAACTGCAACGCAGTAAATTCCTCACAGATGTTTTACGAGACCTTTTTCGCGCCATAACTATTCGTTTTATGCTCTGTTTCGTCGATTCCCGCCCGTCACGCCGTGGGATTTATCTCAGACAAAATGGCGCTCGGAACTGGCCAATATTTACTGATACAAGGAGTGTTCACTGCTCGAACTTCTAACGCACGGCCTTCCATTAGCTATTACTTATTTATAATAGCTACACTTCACTGACACTTTTATTAGCTACTTATAAAAACTTACTTTATTCTCTGTCACATTTCTCTTTTTCCCTTTGTCACTTCGGCAGGGGCGGTAGATGAAATAAAATTTATTTATTTATTCTGTTCTCTATATCTATAAATAATGCACAATATTACATTACATCTTTAATATACCTACTTCTGTCATCCTGTTCAAGATAATGACGTGACAGAAATTTACTAAAAAAAACATTTATAGTTTTTAAATAAAATTTATGTTTTCGACCTAACAATAGGTTCATCCCTCTCAACAAAATAAAATTTTATGCATATGAACATCCCACTTTGTTACTTGCTATATTTGCCCATCAACAACCATCTCAGGGTTTGTAGGTGTACAGGGGGAAGTAGCAAATAAGCCATCCTACAAGTGTTAACCACTTCTAAAAGAACATGCCCAGTCTGCTTTGTATAGTCTGAGACAAAAATATTACAACCGACAACCGGCGTATTGTGTCATTCAATTTAGACACGTTCAATTTTCTTTTACATAGGAGTGTACTACGTATCATAGAGGTGGAGCTTACATTAGTTCAGGAGTCTCTGTCGTAGTTGCGGATGATAATTTCGTGAAATATGACTTTCGTAATCCTATCAAAATTATGGTAAATATTGAGATAATTGTACTAACTTTGTAATAATTTTGTAGAAAATTCATTACACTACGCTTCTCTAATGACAGTTTTCCAAAAATTTGGGTCAAATCTATGTTATATCCGTAATAAAATAACATTTTTTAATGAACTAATTAAAAAAGTGCTGGAAAGAAATGAAAAATCTGCCATTAAGCAAGCATAGGGAAAACTATTATCTATCGATTGACATATTAGTTTTCATAAAAATCTTTCATTTAGAGCTGATTTTAATAGGAATAGTAACAAGCAATTTTCGGTGTTTAAAGTAGGTACTAGCAGTGAACCGCCATAACATCCTATTAATATCCTAGCGATTGCTAATGTCCGCCCTTTGTAACATTATCTATGTAATCTCAATGTTAGTAATAGGGTAATAATATCCTACATTATGTATCCCATGTAATTCTCCGAGATGTTTGTATATAGTATTAATTTTGTTTCGTTCTCAGGACTTAAAGTACAACATCCTATGAACGTTTCATATCAAGTGGGACAGTAATTCAATCCGGAAAATGTATGTTATTCCAATTTCATGTAAATATGTAGAGATATTAATTCTGAAACCTGTTTTAAAACCAAGCAAACTAAATAAAATTTAGTTGGCGAGTAGATTAAAGACACGTTGAAAACACTATCTGATGTTTCCAAATCATGATCAAACAACCTGCACCTTGCATGTAATCAACTAGCATTAATTATGTAGCACTGGAGCCTTTACGCTCAACATGGCTTGTCAGAAAACAAATATCAAACATTAGAATAAACGCAGACTGCAGAGTAGAGAACAAAATTACATTGCAGTTCTCCCTGCTGTGTGCTGTATTTCCGGAGAGGAAATTTATGAAAGAGCCTGAAGAGTCGTGTTTCCATTGACCACTCTGTGCGAAATTTATTTCCTAGTTCAACTCCGCACGTTGGAAAGAAAAGGAGCGATAGAGGAATAGAAGGACGGCGTGACAGACACGAACTACAAAGTGGCGGACTTTGAATGATTATTTTTACTATTTTACAAAACAAATTGAAGCTTAAAAATCTTGAACAAGATATAGTTATTTGTGGATTAAGAGCGTAAAGTGACTCTTTGTTACTCGTGCACGCTCGTAATACACACATAATTATATCTACGACTGAAGTTATTTGTTATGAAATTAATGGTATTGAGTAGTTTAATCTACGTCTATGCAATTAATGTTTTATTTGTAACCATGACGATACCAATAATATCGAAATAAATAAACAATTCTGTAATTTTATTTTATTTTCTGCAAGCAATAAAACACTTTATTGCGTGTTGTCATAAGAGACGCGCAATAAAGTATTTTTTGCTTGGTCCTCAGTAATAATCAACTTTATGATGACAATTGAAAACATAAATATAAGCTTTTCATAGTAGGTAGTTGTAGATAAAAAATAAAAATATTATTATCTAATTCCATTAAATTCTGTTCACATATTTTTTTGAAAATTAAGCCTCATTCACAATACGAAATTAATAGCTTTAACTATAAAGATGATTGTATCCAAAAGTTAAATATTGAAGAATTGATAGTCGGAAGTTGGATAACTTGAAATAAGTATAACAACGAATCTCACATAGCAAATGTTTAATAAACATCGAAACGTTTGCTATGTGAGATTTGGTTGTTATACTAATTTCAAATTATCCAACTTTCGACTATCAACCCTTCAATTAGTAGCTATAGTCAGTAGGTATAATTAGTAATTATAGTTGATTAGACACTTCGGATACTGTCGTTCACAATTATAAAATTAATGTTGTAGTTACTCCAGTAAAACAAATTAGTTTTGAAATTAGCATCAGAAGTCAGAAGTGTCAGTTTGTTTGCTTATAGGTATATTTTATGTTTGGTTTACTTAAAGTTGCCTTCATAACAATCCTTGTCTATAAATGGCGAAAGAAGCATTTCAAATTTATTGTAAATGTCTCTATGACAATATGACAAAGTTGATCCCGAATTTAAAAATAATAATAACTAACTATAGGTTAACTGCTAACTGTAATTACTCGTACATGGAGCTAATTTTGTGATTGTGAACACTACAAGTGAAATGCATGTGTTAAATTACTAACATTAACTATACCAACTGACTATTACTACTATACCCTGGACGCCGAACAGATGGAGTAGATACTCCTCCCACAAATGTGCGCGAAATTGAAATACTGTATTGCTATTGGTAGGCCAGTTTTACACTGAACGGCGAATTCTACAGCTGAGATCGGTAACTACGGAAACTACAATAACCGGCATCACCGCGTAGCCGCCATAACGTTTTTCTGTCATTTGGGTTCGTCTTGTTGGTTTATTTTAACTTCATAATTATTTTGAAATTATATATCATGAAGTTGTAAAATGAATAAATAGATAAATCATGTTTATATTTGACTTTCTATTTCTTTTAAAATTATATTTATTTTAAATAAACCACTTCAATTCTTCAGCGTTTTGAAATTTGTAGCTTGTAATGCAGGCTTCTGAGCACTTCATACTGCGCAGTTTAGGCTCTACCCATTTATTTTATTACTCCATCTGTTCGGCGTATAATTACGTATTGTGAATGAGGCTTAAATGGAATTTCATCAAAATCTTGAACTGTCAAAAACCACGATTACAATACTTTCTTTTATGATATAGGTCGGGGAAGTAAAACAGTATTACCAAAAATAGGCCGGAAACAAAACACTCGTACAAGAAAAGCTAATTGAAAAACTATAAACTCAAGTGAATTTCGCACGACTCAAACACAAAGAAAAAATATAAGAAAGTTCACCGTCTCTCGGGAACAAGCAACAAGAATCCGAACTTGATACAGAATTCGAAAACAGTCCGGGAAGAAAGAATTCCATTCTACATCGGCAGGTGACAGCCTCACCACAGCCAACTTACAATCTTCTCCTGAGAGAGGCAGGCAACATCTGAATGTCGGAAACAAACACAAGCCACGGCAACTCTCACGAAATTGATGAATAAATAAGTGGTAAAGGTGTTTTGTCTGAGAAGGCTTATGTTACATTCACGGCGAATAGAACTAGGAAGAATGTCTGCTGGATTATTCAATGACGGGATGAAATTCAGGATGGAGTATCACTTTCAGGGAAATAAGAATACTAACTTTACCCCTGAAATAGTGACATTTATTAGTCAATCAATCCATTCTTTGTTTATTCCATGAAGTGTAATATAGACAGGAGATGACACTCGATTGTTGACCATGTCACAGTTTTTTTACTCCGCGAGCAACTAAATTGGAGGATATCATAGTCAGAAGTTAGAAGAAGAGGCTCGTCTATCTCCTAAATTCCAGCACAAAACGTACTATCGTAGTGAGTGTTTTGTGTCCAGTACAAGAATGGCAAAATTTTATTTTACCAAGAATTTAATAGAGAAAGAATGGACCTACATATGTGCCTTTTTAAAAATTGTGCATGATTATAATAATTCCAAAAAATTCTAAAACATTTCCAATTTATGCAAACTTTACACGGTTATATCTCTCATAATAGACATTAATTTTTAAAATTTTAAAAAGGCACATCTGTAGATCCATTCTTTCTCTATTTAACGTTTATAAAAAGATTATTCTAAAGTCAATAATAAACTGACAGTTTACCTTCAGCGACGTCTACGTTTTTACCGAATTCCTAGAATACTATCGATTTTACTTTTTTTCATCCCACTCTTTTCCTCACTACTAGGGCAGCCTGAAACCGGCCCGAAACTCGTACTTTGCCGCATTCTAGCTATGCAATGTCATTTTGAAGTTGAAAAATATTGCAAAAGTGTTTTCGTTGTGATTAAACTGTCAGATTATTATTGACTTCAGGATAATGTTTTTATAAACATTTAATAGAGAAAGAATGGATCTACAGATTTACCTTTTTAAAATTTTAAAAATTTCTATCATGAGATATAACCGTGTAAAGTTTGCATAAAATAGGAATTTTTTTTGAATTTTTCGGTATTTTTATATTCATGCACAATTTTTTAATCAAAATTTTAAAAACGCACATCTGTAGATCCATTCTTTCTCCATTAAATGCTTGTTGAAATCAATTTTTACCATTCTTGTACTGGTCACAAAACACTCGCTACGTTAGTACATTTTATGCTGGATTTTAGGTAGTAGACCCTCTTCAACGAAAACGCTTTTACAGTATTTTCAACTTCAAAATGTCATTGCATTGCTAGGATGCAGCAAAGTTCGAGTTTCGGGCTGGTTTCAGGCAGTCGTAGTAGTGGGAAAAAGAGTGAAATAGAAAAAAATATAAAATCGGGAATACCTACGTATTCTAGGAATTCGGAAAAACGGGGCCGCTGTATGAGAATTAAAATTGTTTCTACACAAAATTTGAATGATTATGACAGTGACAGTACAGTTGACATCTTTCGCTTGCTTCTTGGTTTACATTATCGTTTACATATTACATGAACATGAACATTAAACTATTAAAATGTAAGTCAAACTATTTATTATATTAGTAGAATAAGCAGAATATAATATTTTTCTGGAATTGTAACACAAAAAATAAAAATAATTCCATGCATGAAACAAAGCAAGTTCTTGTAAACAGGAAACTTAAACTACTTCACAACATAAAATATGAATAGAACATAAAATCTTGTAAAGTAGAAAATTTTTCTTAGTTAGTAAATAATGTCTTCTGTAATGCTGCATAAGGTAACCCTATTAATCTGCAGTGATGAGAGAATACTGACAAAATGGCGGCCATCGTGGGATGCAAATGACTTCAATCATTCATAATATACCCCGAGCGCCCTCATTGTTCCCAGTCTTAGGTCGCAGATGTTGTACTTACATTCTAAAGCTGCTGACAGACGCGGTTCGAAAATATATTCAAATTAGAATCCGAAATGTATTACCTACCCTATTAATACGACAATCATTTGCATTTTATAACGCATAACTTTACGACAATCACTGGGTCACAAACAACTGCGCAGTGTTTGAATAACAAATATTGCACTGGCATCGTGATTTTCATTTTGATGACATTAGAAATTTGTGAAGTCTGTCATACGGCAATATGTACTTGCGTTCACAACACCAAATTTCGGTGATGTGAACGCAAGTACACATTGCCATATGGCAGACTTCGCTGTGTTATATCAACCATGAATAACACTCAATTCTTAAATAGTGTATTGTACTACAAGTGTGGAAAAGGTTTCATTGAAAAACTAGTATGACAGTTGGAGCACGAGCGTCAGCAAGTTTTTCAATGACCCTTTTCCACAAGTATATTACATACTATTTTTTCTACGACAGTGGAAAATATTCAAAATGGATAAAAAAAATTGAAATATAATATTTACAAATTTAAGAAAAACAAATCAGGTATAGGTTTGCTGTCAGAGCTGAAAACAATAACAATATCTAAAAACTGATAGTTCATTTTTATAATTTTGCATTTATGGTGTGATTTATGATAAAAATAATGACATTTCATGCAGAAAGTTGTAGTGATAGTGAAAAGTGAGTTCATTTGAACCTTTTCAGACATTTTCAGGCAATTGTGAATCTAAACTTTTTTCTCTGAAGTCAAAAATATCTTGACAGCTTTGGCATTCCAGTAACTGCACAATTTCTAGTTCAGCAAAATGATTTATGTCTCGAATTCAGTGAAAATCGTCCATTTGAATATTTATTACAAATATTACAGCAAATAAAGTGTTTTAGGTATGAAAAATGCACTTTTTGAAAAATTCGCACTCCATGCACAAAATGAGCAATGAAATTATTTTCACCACTCAATGTTTCAAAAGCCTATTTTTACCATCAATTTTAATATTTGAAAACATGTGAATTCGCACATTCGTAGAAAAAATTAATTTATGTTCGTAGTGTTTGAATACAAAATTTTGCACTGAATAGAAAGTAAAAATGATTTTCATTGACTTTTTATTTTGTCTTGTGTCTTGGACTAGGTACTACGGCAAAAAATGTCTCATATTTATTATATTTATAATTCTTTAAAAGGATAAAAATAAATCCTGTAACTTGTGCAAAGTTTAAAATAATATAAATTGTAATTTAAACTCTTAACAACCTTATTAACCTGACTTTTCTAAATTATGGATGGAAAATTTTAAACAAATAACAAGGTAAAAGTTTTATGCTGAAAAATGACTGTAAAACTTTTCTGAGATCGGTGAATATTCCGGAATTTATTTGAAATATAGTAGAATGTTATAAAAATACTTCACAACAATGACAAAGCAAGAAAATTGTCTAAGTCCCTCGGAAAATTTTGCAAACGTACGTAAGTGTATGAACTATTCAGGGAACTACAAAAGCCTCACGTTTCCTTTTGATCTTTAATCTAGTTTAAAGTTTTGAAATACATTCAAACAATCTTTATATTGCATTCCTTCAATAAACTCCGTACTTGTATTCTAAAATATGTGATGTATGAAAAATGTTAAATTTATTGGAGCAAAATAAGTTGAACACAATGAACAAAGCCCTTTTGCGAAGTAAATATCATGTTAGAGGAACGTAATAATTTTTACTTTACAAGTTATCGTTTTACTCACGGATGGATAAACATGATACATAAAAAAATTTATTTATGCATTCAATGTCATTAGCAAGATAATACTTTAAATTGCAAAAGTAGCTGCTTTTAAAATCTTTGAAACCACGAGGTATAATACAGGGTGATTCATCGTAACTTACTTATTTCAAAACGCTATAATGCCCATTTTATGTATCAGAAACTTTTTATTTTATAATGTAGGTACATATTTAAAGTTTTGTTTATATTGTAAACATGGCTCCAGCATTCCCATAATATCTTCTGTATAAAAAAAATCTGACGTGGGCACCACATGACTTCCTTGTACGCCTTGTGTGTTCATACTTTTCTTAATAACTAAAATGTAGAATAATATAAAAAATTCTTTTAAACTATTATACTAGTATACTCACAAATATATTTTAGTCATTTTATTTAAACTGCAGAAGAAGATATAAAGCATATTTTACTATTGTCACTGTCATGTCATAATCATTTAAATTTTACGTAGTAACAAATGTTAAACGATCATGGAGTACAAGATACCGAAATAATAAATTATAAGTATATACTTTAATTATTCTTAAATGATAGAAGATACAGAAAAATTTATAAAATACCGATTGTAGATAATAATCACATAATCTTTCATTTAAAATAAAAAAATTTGTGTTAAATTAAATATTTATCGAAATATTTTTAAAAAGTACTACTTCCGGTTTATAGATTGAAACCAAAAATAGGAGGTGCACAACTAGATGCTATAACAGTCCTAAATACAAAATTTCAACTTTCTACGTCTAACCTTATTTGAGTTATGCGACACACATACGTCCGTACGTACGTACGTACGCACGTACGTACGCACGCACGTACGTACAGACGTCACGACGAAACTAGTCATAATGGATTCAGAAAAGGTCAAAACGGATATTTCCATCAAAATCTGAAAACCGAAATTTTTCGCGATTACAATACTTCCTTATTACTCCGTACAAGGAAGTAAAAATGAAGTAAAACAAAAATTATTCAAAAAGGAAGCTTAGCTTCATGCTTCATGCTTTTTAAATTTTTCGTTCCATTTATAGTGACCGAAATCATATCAAATAATGATAAAAACCGCAAAAAACGTCATTTTTAAATTTTTTTACTTCAAATTCCTAGGCCAAAGACAAAAAATAATATAGAAGCATTAAGACATCCTTTGTTAATACGAATATGTGAAAGTATCATATACAGGCTGATCATCATAACTTGCTTTTTTAAAATGCGTGCCATTCAGGCTGTAGGGATCGTAGTGCGAAGAAAGTGATCTCATTCGATAGGTGCACTTTTAAATTTTGTTCTCCACCCGGTCAGTCGCTATCATGCGTTGGAGCACGAAGCACCATCGATGGCTGTTTTGAGGGAACACTTCCCGGGGCGCCTCATCTTAATAAGAGGCGATTTGGAGTGACCAGCCCGCTTGCCCGATTTGGCTCCTTGTGATTTTTTTGTGGATTTTGTTGAAATCCCACGTTTACGTCAACCGTCCAAGGACCCTAGAAGACCTGAAGGCCAACATCCGGGCCGCAATTGCCAACATACTCGCTGCCATGCTGGAAAGGGTTATGACAAACGCCAGAAATCGGCTTATTCAGAGTATAGACAATGGGGGGCGTCACCTACCTGATATGATTTTGAAAACTGGGGGTAACAAAACTTTAGATATGTACCTACATTATAAAATAAAAATAAAAAGTTTCTCATTCATAAAATGTGTATTATTGCGTTTTGAAATAAGTAAGTTACGATGAATCACCCTGTATTTCAATTATAATTAAAGTAAACGTGGGAGGCGTATACCTCTGTAACCCAGTAAAATTTTATGGTAGACGTACACTTATAAATCCAGAAAATTCACAATTTCTGTATTAAAATTGCTCGAAAATTGCATTAATAATAATAAGTTGCCATCAGTTAATATAGTTTATAATATTTCATAGACCACTTAGACTCATCATATTAAATATGAGCAAGTCTCGTCTGTTCGAAGCTTTAGAGACAAACTTCGGCCATCTCTTAAATACTGTATCACACCATGCTGGAGATTATTAAACCAGCTTACATAAAATAAAATATTAAAAGGGTTGAAGTCCCATAAGTAGATGCAATCTCGCTCAAATTATTATCAGCTGCTTGATCAGGGCTCAGCGAGTTCGGGTCAACAGCTTAAAATAAGGTCGCGTTTTAAAACTTTCCTACTTCGTGCCACCTGCTTCACCCCACTCGACCAAGGTAGTGTAATTTTTTTATCTGATCCTTCGGAGATTTGTTTGTTGTTTGTTATTTGGTTAATTAAATTCGTAAACATTCAGGTCTAATCTTAATAACTTAATCAGCGTTGCCTGAAAGATGAGACAAACAAGTTTGTTTTAGATTGAAATTAAGGAGGTTCCCTAGACATTTTAAAAAATGTTCTAATGCAACCAAACTTTGAATTTATGTTGTCTGTGTCATAAAAATGATACCTGAATTTTTTGGAAATTTTTGACCACGTAGTTTGAACGAAATTAATTGTTAAATTTTAATATTTTCCATGGGCTCTTATGGCTTTCCATTAATTGATTAAATAAAAAGATGTTAGAAATGTTCTATTTACTTAATTTTTGGTATAAAAACGTATGCAAGCACGGACATCAATTTCCCAAAATTTGAAGAAGGTTGACCACATAGTTGTAACAATATTGTTGTTATTGTAAAAAAATCTTCAAACATTTATTGATTAGTGAATTAGAAATTATTGTAAAAATATATCACCACAACTGAACGAATTGCAATATCAACTAACACCCGTTGACCGAATTTTGTTTTACATTAATAAAAATATTTTTATTAATTAAAGGCTGATATCTGAGTACGCCACTGCATGTCTAGGGAACCTCCTTAATTGGCAAATTTTGACTCGTAAACATTTATTATTACTTAAGAGGCCCGTCTACCTCCTAAAATCTAGCATGAATGTATTGGCTGCGTATACTTTCGTCCTGTATACTTTTGTGGTACATCAAAAATAGTATCGTTTCGCGGCACTTTACCTGGCCAGGGTTTTATACCTGGGCTTCATAATCCTGTCCCAGCGGGGGGTAAACAAGTAAAGTGTTCTTTCGTTCCACCTTTGTTCCATATTCTGTATTACTGTGTCGATCTGTCACATCTTTATATTTATCAATTTTAATCAAGTTTACTATAGTATTTTATATTTTTGTTACCTCTTGCCTCATTCTAAAAAGAGAGGTTTGGTAATGGATCAAAAGTTTTGGATACGCACGTTTCAGGGTGGAAGTGAAATATTAATTGTACTTTATTTTATTGTTAAATACTACCAGATTCAGCAAATTGTATTTAAAATTAACTGAAGCCATAGATAATTATATTTTCTTTTATTTTTAATTGCAAAAATTGTCATAAATAAAGTACCAATTTATTTAAGGAAAACTATAATCAAACTTCAACAAGTACTACTTCCGGATTGCGGATTTCTACTAAAATTGTCAGTTCATACGTCCATACGCACACACACACACAGACATCATCGTGAAAATAGTAAATTCGTATTGTAGAGACCCTGAAACGTGCGTATCCAAACCTCTTTTTTTTTAGAATGAGTCAAGAGGTAACAAAAATATAAAATACTATGGTAAACTTGATTAAAATTGATAAATACATAGATGTGACAGATCGACACAGTAATACAGAATATGGAACAAAAGTGGAACGAAAGAACACTTACTTGTTTTCCCCCCGCTGGGACAAGATTATGAAGCCCAGGTAGAAAACCCTGGCCAGGTAAAGTGCCACGAAACGATACTATTTTTGATGTACCACAAAAGTATACAGGACGAAAGTATACGCCACCGAATGTACCCACTTGACATGAATCGTCCATGGGATGTTTACAAATATCTTATTCTTGTACTTTAAGTGATGTTACGTAAGTCTATCCTAGCCACATCCTGAGTACGATCAAAAATTACATACTCAATACAAACATCTCAGAGAATTACATGGGATGCATAATTGTGATATTATTACCAAATTACAACATTGGGATGTAACATAGATAATGTTACCAAGGGCGGGCATTAGCAATCGCAAAGATATTATTAGGATGTTAATGGGCAAATATAGCAAGTAACAAGCCGGGATGTTCATATTCTTGAAATGTTCTGAGGATTTTATTTTGTCAAGTGGGTATTGACGTAGCGAGTGTTTTGTAGCCAGTACATTTTATTTCAACAAGAATTTAATAGATACAGATGTGCCTTTTTAAATTTTCGATTAAAAAATTGTACATGATTATAAAAATCCCGAAAAATTAAACAAAATCATATTTTATGCAAACTTTACACGGTTATATCTCATGATACAAATTAATTTTTAAAATTTTAAAAAGCACATCTGTATTCTGTAGATCCATTCTTTCTCTGTTAAATGTTTATAAAAACATTATCCTGTGAAGTCAATAATACCTAATCAGACAGTTTACTCGCAACGAAAACACTTTTACAGTATTTTTTAACATTGCATAGCTAGGATGCGGCAAAGTACGAGTTTCGGGCTAGTTTCAGGCAGTTACAAAGGGCGGACATTAGCAATCGCTAGGATATTAATAGGATGTTAATGGAAAAAGCAAGTAACAAAGCGAGATGTTCACATTCTTGAACGTTCTGGGGATTTGATTTTGTCAAGTTATATTTAGAATTTCGTCTCATGCTGAGTAATAATTAATGCTGATGAAACCGGCTGTCCTGGTTTTGATTTGAAAAGAGACAAAATATCAATTATCTGAAGAAACGGATAAATAGCGTGAAATACTCGAGCCGAAGTTCGTATTACGGTCCTGATTGAATCTGCTAACCCCATCGGAAAGTATTCCGCCGACTGATTCCAGATGGCGGAGTTTTCATTAAGTATGTAATTATCTGGATCCAGTCGCAGTGGCATCTTCACGTGTACACAAACAAGCAAGCACGAGCACTAATCAAAAGATTCCGAAAACAATTTACCGAGTTCCTGCCACGAGAATATTGGGTACGCAGCTGCCATAGGCGTAGGCGTGGGGAAATCTTACCGGGGAACGGATTATCATTTTAATAAAGATAACAAATATTTGTGTTCATTTTACAAATATAAATAATCTTGAAGGAAGATTTGCTTGGCTGGACGGATAATGGAGCAATAAAAATCGAATAAAAACGAACCCGTAAAAACACAGTTTGTCACTATAAATTCTTTATATATGAGACTCGATCGATATTTATTTAAATTTTTGTTTTTGAACCAGATCGGTGCAGTACATTTTGAGATAGCTAGCTGCCATTTTGTTTCAAGATGGCGGACTAACATTTTAATATACCTACGTTTCAAGACAGATTCTTAGCTATTACTGTATCAAATTTGAACGCATTGGTTACAGTACATTTTGAGATATCTGTCCGTTATTTGATTTCAAGATGGCGGACTGACATTTTAATATACCTATATCATAAGTTAGATCCTTGGCTATTACTGTACCAAATTTGACCGCAATCGGTGCAGTACATTTTGAGATAGCTAGCCGCCATTTCGTTTCAAGATGGCGGAGAATCTGAAATTTTGCCAAATGCATTGTTAGGTGACAAAAGTCTATTTGCAAAATTTCAGCTCGGTAGGATACCTGGAAGTGGGTTATTTTTGACTTTTGTTTTTTTGCCGCACGAAGACAAGACTGTGAAGTTAATATAAAGGATTTTAAAATTACTGAAAATCAGCCAATTGAATTTTATTTACTGCCTCAGAGATTCTGTATCCAAGTTCTGTATTAATTATTATTAGTAGTAATAGTGGTAGAAGAATAAAGCATAACATAATCATTTGATTCATTACTTATTTAAAATATGCGTATTACATTACATGTCGTGAAAAAAAAACAAATTCGATTTGACATTTACGAAATTAGCGCACAGTTGAAAATCGTACGAATGTACAGTACACGTATGCAAAATATCTGGCTTTATAAAGATTTCACATACATCACGTATTCTGTATGTCATAAAGTTTATTTAAAAAGAAATGATAACTACTTACATCAAACATAAACTTTTTAACTTAATTCATACATTGGAATAATTGGTGTAGCAATATCAGCGGTGAACTATGTGGTATAGGATTAAAAATGAAGGAAGTTTACTTAAGGTAGAAAATCCGTCGGTCATAAGCGTGCGTGATTTCGGTGTGAGGTGAGGCCAAAGCAGTCAAATAATCAGAAATAAATCATTAAAAATCGTAGATTTGGATGTAAATTACAAATCATAGGTATCCAATTAAATAAAAAAGATAATTGAAATTTAAGTTTACACTGGAATGCAGTAGTATGACGTCAAAAACATAATTTTTCTTGAGACTGGAACCTTTTACATGCGATTTTTCAACAATTATTACGGTGACTCATAATTTTTATTTTTTAAATAAATATCTTGAATATCAAAGAATAACATATTCGTTTTCCAAACATGTGTTGGGTTGTTATGATATAATATTTTCTAATCGTTTAGTAAATCAACTGGTAACCTCTATATATGCAATGTATTTTAGCGCGTTTTTGTGTTAACTTTAAATTCAATTATCTTCGTTATTTAAACGGTTACCTATAAATTTTAATTTTTATCCAAATTCTACGACTTGTAATGAATGCTGTATATTAATTTAAGTCATATTTTGGGTTGTGACTACCCATGGATTTACTACCTTAAGGGAAAGGGATAACCAGTCGTGGCTCAAATTAGGAAGGGATGATTTGGAGAGCGGCACTAATCATGACATTCAAAAACTATAACTCACTTTACTTAAAAATATATTTAATTAAACACAAAATTAATGAAACTAAAACATAAACTGATACTTATACTTTTCCACTAACTTATAATACGGATTTATATTAAAAATATTACTTAAAATTACATTCAAAAGCGTATGTCCGTAGCAACGGGCTACATCTTTGGACTTATCTGGAGCTCGGCTGTCGAAGAACTGTCGCAGACGCTCAAAAATCAAGGGACTGTCTGGCCTAAAGGGATGGAGGGATGCAGATCACCTTTGAACTATTGTTTATAAAAATAACTTAAGATAACAATAATTCAAATCATAACAGATGCTAAGACCATCTTGTTACATTGGAATGCCATTTTTAGAGCACTTTGACTGTGTTTGATAACAAAATAAAATATTACTTGTATGCTAGAAAACAAAAAATGTCTTACATTTTAAAGATTTGAAGATTATTCAAGTACCTGGTTTTTAGTTGTCGGGCATACGTTTGCCCCCCTGTAAAAAGTTTCATGCTTCTATAACTCTACGCCTATGGAAGCAGGGGGAAATAGAAAGGGGAAGGAATCCGTGGCGGGAAATTCAAATGATTATGCGAGTGTTTGGGTTTCACAAATGAACGCTGATTGAAGCGAGGCAGAGACACCTCCAGTCTCCAGCCGGAGACATCAAGACGTCGTCAGTTCTCGCTGCGGATTTAACGAGGTTTAATATATGCCGTTATCTACTTCGTCAAACTTGAAAAGAAGCGATCTCGCCCGGATTCCGACGATTTTAAATTTAGATTACTGCAGTATCATTGTATGAATATTAATTTATTTAAAACAAGAGAGTGCTTGGATACCTGTCTTACCAAAATCGTTGCGTTCTCAAAAATGGAACGCATAAACGCTTTGTTATGCGATTATTGCTTTCGTTATGCCACGATTTTTCTCAAGAATCTTATTTTTATGCTGATGTACTATACAGGGTGTGTCTGTATTTATGGATCAAACATTAAGGGTATAACACGTTCTACTGATAACGGAACATACATCATTTTTCAAAAATTCGCAAAATTAAGGGTGGTTTACTTAAAGGAAACATGTTGAGTGCCACTGGTTTCATAGCTGTTTGTGTTGTTTTATTCAAATATTAACAATGCACATAATTATCTAATCCAATGCTTATATTGTGTAATTAATATTGTTTCTTTCACAATAATACGATAAATAATTATTGTATGGTCTAAAATGTATTTTTATGTTTGCAGCTCTCAAGTTCCATTGACGTACATTGTTGGGGTTCAGTTCCAGAGACGTCTGGTTTTGGGGCCTATACGTAAACGGTAAGAGCCCCTTTTCAAATAAATCACTATTATAATAAGTTGGTATAATTTTTTTTAAATATTACCAACGGAATTGTATTTTATTTAATTGTTTCTACACATTTTTGTTTAACTGCACAAAATTATTCCGTATGGTGTACTCTCCACTAACAATTATTATAAGTGGCTGGTAACCGCACATACGGTATAATATTTATACAGATGACTCACAATATGTGAGGCTGCCATTTACACACGTTTGGTAAAAGACATTGTAGAATATATTTATTTAAACAATCACATTATTCTATTGTTAAAATTGAATTCATTGTTGCAAATTTTAATTTTCTTCTTTATTTAAAAATATTTTGTTTTAATAATTATAGAAATAAATATAAATTAAATAATTGAATAACGTTTTATCAATAATCACAATATTGTTCATTATTGAACTTTAAATCATTGTTACATATAACAATTTCAAAACATTTTAATTTAAAATCGATAAATAAACGCGTTACGTATATTTCATAATCATTCTTGGTCGCCAATGAACAAAGTTGATTCCTGTCTGCGTGACGTCACATAAACACGTTCAGAGCTCTCAGTTTGTTATAGTCATGTTTATTTAAATATTACGCCAAACAATATTAAAACTATTGCAATAATAAATTGCAAATATTTATAAAAGGTTTATAAGTGTCATTTTAAACTATGTGTGCGTTTTTTGACCGACTAACTACTATGAGCTGATGGCTGGTAACTGTACATAAGGTAAAATATAATCTTGACCTATATGAATCAATAATATGAGAGATCTCGATACTCAAATTTGGTAAAAGGCATGATAATTATAGGTAGTAGGTATGTTATATTGTATTTATCGATCACCGTATTATTATATTATTAGATTTGAAATTATTGTTGCTTATTTGAATTGTCTTTTTATAGTTGAATTTTAAATAATTCTTGCATATTACAATTTTTAAACAGTATTTTTATTTTAAATTCATTTACGTAGGTATATTTCATAACTTCTCTGAATGTGAATTAGCTAAATTGATTCTGGTATGCGTGACGTCACAGTAAACAACGTTCGGAGCTATTATTTAATTTCTAACGTTCTATCAATTATGTTTATTTAAAAATATTACTCTCGAAATTGTACTTAAAACATTGCAAAAATAAATTGCAAATATTGATAAAAAGCGTTGAGGATGTAGAAACTATGCAAAAATATTTCCTTTGGTGTACTCTCCACTTATGTCCGTGAACACCCAAGTTGATTTAGAATAAGTATAACCATCATTTTTGATATGCCTAATTTTATTATACAAGCAGTTTTGGATGAAAACAGTCGGTCGAATTCTAACTTTGTTTGTAACTTATTTTGAAATTCTATTATTTTAAACCTATTTTTTAATTGTTTCTCGGCAATCTGTTAATTATTTTATTGGAATTTTTTACGCAACTGTTTTATTTTAGAATACAATACCTAATTAAAGTTATTCCAAACACAATATTATATTCTGTTGTTCAATTTAAAATCTTTGTTGCTATTTGCAATTATTGTTTAGAGTAAAATAAATAACTTGAGATTTATTGATTATTTTTACATCAGTGTCATTTTAAAAATGATTTAGTAACATAGCTAATATTTTATAAAGGTATACATCTAAAGTATATTTTATTTATCAGATTAATAATTATTAGTATTAATAATATAATAGTTTTGTAATAGTTTTAATTATACATTTTTTTTTCTTGTTGCAGCCTCCAGTTCCAGAGTCGTACGCTACCTCACAGTTCCAGGGGCGTCCAGAATTTTAGGGGCATCGTACTCAAAATAATGGTTGGTACCACTTTCAAAATTTTTCGCATTTATTGAGTGATCTTTAGTTCAATATAAGTAAAACTTTTTAAATAATCTGATTATTTGACATTTATTTCTTAATTCTGTTATATTTGCAACTTTTGGATTCTGACCTTTGAAAAAAATGCCATTAAGTTGTGCACCATCTTGGTATAAATTAAAATCTGGTAGTTTTGTTGAATATTATTTAGTAGAACCGAAGTACTTTCTGAATTCCACTTGTAATTCAGCGATCAGAGTTAGGAAAATTGTAATTCAAAACGCGCAAGTTCCACATCCCCTACTTTCATGCCAATAAAATAGATCATTTCAGTTTTCACTTGGGAAATACATAGTCGTAATCGTAAAAGTTAGAAACCGATATTACCCACATTAGTTGAGGTCAGTGGAATTTACAGCGGGGAATCTCTTGATACTTGACATTATTTCTATTTACAATTTAATGAAATAAGAAATTAATGTATTTCATGTTAAGGTGATCCTCTGCCCAAGGCAGAAAACAATCAAAAACATTGATTCCGCACACTATTCTATAGCGTTTATTGTTTTGTTAAACATAAAAAACAAATAATTTATGTTTGAGGGGAAGAAATAATTTTGGCACCTATATTTGTAAAAAAAAAACTGCATAGTGGTTTCGCGCGCCACTGTACAGCTTTTATTTATAAGTGAATTAAGTTCAAATTATAATATGTTGTCAACAAATTTTTTAAATTCATTTGAAAATAGAAGATATTTGTGTTCAAAAATAACAAAAATTGTTAAAATTCAAATTAACATACCTATTTCGATTTTAAAGAAAAATTTTAAAATTCTGCATCTTGCTTTTTGTAGATTGTACTTTTATTTTCAACAGTATCTTTAGATTATTATTTTTAACAAAACAATAAACGCTGTGGAGTGACACGAAATCCATGTTTTTGCTGTTTTCCGACGCGGTAGAGGCTCCTTTTAAATAAATAACGGAAACAGCACTAAAAAGGTGGATTTATTTCTATTCTTAGTCAAATTATGATAAGAATTTGGCCACGGAAGTATAGTTTTTCAACAGATCAAGATGAATCAAACAAAAAATACAATTTAATATTACACGGGAACAATAATTGTTTAGTGACCTTATAAAATTTAATACATTACTACTTTTCACGTGTAACCCTCATGTATTATAAACCTTTTGCCGCCTCTTTTAATAATGAACATTTGATGTATCTGCAGCATCGACTGTAAATCATATCCGCGTAAGACTTGCCACTTGCACTGTTCCCACGAGGATTCTTTGAAGATTCTACCAAGATTCTGAATCCTGAAAATGAAGAAGTTTTCTCCTTTCTAGTGAGAATTACATGTTAAATAATTATGATGCCGTGAAATTGAATCTTCAATGAGTCTTGGAAAAGAAGAATTTATTGATTAGGTACTTCAAAACCATGTAATTATCATTAGAAAGAAGAAAACTTCTTTTTTCCAGGATTCAGAATCTTGGTAGAATCTTCAAAGAATCCTCGTGCGAACAGGGCCATAAAATAAACAATTCCAGCATCAGATACAAGATAATAAATTAATGTATGTAGCTTTGGAGTTGGCACGCTAATTTCCAATTTCTAAACTGTCAGAAAGAAGTGAACTCTTATTAGATTAAGTCCGACAGATAAAAATGAAGCTGTTTGCTGTTGATCTAGGCTCGAGAGCCGAGAGCAAATAGCGAAGTCAACGCAAAGTAAACTTGCGCCGGTTTTAATATTGACGACGTAATTGGGAACATGAAGGCAAATTATCCCTTGCTCGCTGTCTTGTTAAATTAGACTCATGGGCTGAAAATATAAATATTTAACCGTGGACTCCCCAAGGTCAGCCCTTATTAGGACAATCTGCGCCGAGGTAAATAATTTCACAGTTCGAACACGGAATTATTACATTCATAAAAATAGTAAAAATGTACCTACTACCAAGTTTAAATAAATTATATAATATATATAATATCTAATTACCAGCTTTCTATTAAAATTATTTCCATGAGATGTTTGAAAATATCTCATTCTTGTACTCTAATGCCTCATTCACATGAGCATTTAGTTTTAAGGTTTACGATTAAGAAAGTTTAAATTCATATAATTAAATACGAGCATTCACACGTCCTACTTTCAAGTACTGTGAATGTTCGTATTTAGTTAGATGTATTCAAACTTTCTTAAACGTAAACATAATTGTACCTAAACCTTAAAACTAAATGCTTATGTGAATTAGGCTTTAGTGATATTACGTTAGTTTATCCTAGCCACACCTTGAGTACGATAAAAAATTACAAACTCAATACAAACATCTCAGATAATTACATGGGATACATAATTGGAATATTATTAACAAATTACTAACATTGGGATGTTACATAGATAAAGTTACTAAGGGCGGACATTAGCAATCGTTGATATAGGCAAATATAGCAAGTAACAAGCCGGGATGTTCACATTCTTGAAATGTTCTGGAGATTTTATTTTGTCAAGTGGGAAAACAAGATGTTAAAGTTTATTAACATTTATTTTTTATTTATGTCTTTATTTTTACACTTTCTTTTCAACTTCAAATTGGGACAAAACTGCTTCAAATTTGAACTAAACAATTCTATATTTAGAATAAACAATTTCAATTTGGGAATAAAGAATACAAATTTGATATTTTTATTTTGAAATTGTTTAGTCCCAATTTAAAATTGTTTATTCCCATTTGAAGTTGTTTATTCCCAATTTGAAGTTGTTTCGTACCAATTTGAAGTTGAAGGATGCTTTATCAATTTTTTTGTATCTAAATTAGATTCTATTACGTATCCAGTTCCACGAAAACTAACTTTTCGGTAAACGCGATAACAAATAAGCGATTGAAAATTCATGGAAAGAGTTATGAGTTTTGGGCAGTCGATAGCGCCGTAGGCAAACTCGTGATTTAAATTCAAAAATATACAAACATAAATCAGTTGTTAGTCGTAGTTGGCTGGGTTTGCAGCAGGAATCCTGCTATGTCCTGGCCAGTGTCCGCCGCAGGAAGGATGAAGGTATTACAAGTTTGCGTCGAACGAACAACAATGCCTGTTCGCTTCAAGCAACAACGTTCAACAAAATGTAACCAAGAACACATCTGACGTTTTTATACGCCGCTTCCTTTTCTACGCCTTTTTCTCTACAAATTTATGTTATTTTTTTAGTTTAACTTATGTGATACATTGAAAAGAGTTTAGAAAGTACATAGCCGCAGCATTTACGTTTCATCATACGAAACAAAAAAATTATAAATTTATGTTGATACTCAATATGAGTAATCAGTATATATAGGTAAATAAATTCCTAGAGTACTCTCGATTTTACTTATTTTTTACTCTTTTAGCCGCCATACAGCTGCCAGACACAATCCAACTCGTACTTTGCAGCATCCTAGCAATGCAATGTCATTTTGAAGTTGAAAAATACTGTAAAAGTGTTTTCGTTGCGAGTAAGCTGTAAGCTTAATATTGATTTCAAGATAATGTTTTTATAAACATTTAATAGAGAAAGAATGGATCTACAGATGTGCCTTTTATAAATACATTTCTATCATATATATAACCGTGTAAAGTTTGCATAAGTTGGAAATTTTTGTGTATTTTTCGGAATTTTTATAATCATGTATAATTTTATTATTAATATTTTAAAAAGGCACAATGTTAATTCGTCTTTTAAGGTTGGTGGAGGTGAAATGCGAACATAGGGAAATATATGACAATGCAGTTATCATGCTAGGCATCTTGATATACGTGGAATAAGTTCCGACAATGTCAAAGTAGCTGTCATATTATTGAAATTTTTATTTTCATTAAAATATATTCTTTGCATAATAATGTATGTGTACGAGTAGAACGAGAAAGTTTACATGCACTTTTAGATTTTATTATTTCTGTTATTGATTACTCTTTTTGCCACACAAATTCACATTACTTCGTTTTGTGACACTACTACAAAATTATCAAGATACCTGGCATGAAAGTTCGATTGTCATGTATGTTTCCTATGTTCGCATTTCACCTCCACCAACCTGTATAATCCTTGTTGGAATGAAATTTTACCATTCTTGTACTGTCCACAAAACATTCGTTACGTTAGGATCAATAAACAATTGTGCCTTTTTAAAAGTTGAATAAATAAATTGTAGTAAACTACAAAAATTCTTGTGTCCAAACCTTGCATGGTTATATAAAGAAATCTATTTTTAGAATTTTTAAAAGGCACACCTGTATAATATCTATAATTTTTCTATTAAATTTTTATCAAAACATTATTTTCAAGTCAATAACAAACTGACAGTTTACTCGGAACGAAAACACTTTTACAGTATTTTAACTTCAAAATGGCATTGTATAGCTAAGGATGCGGCATCAACCAATCAAACCAACCAACCAAAAGAATGAAATCAAGAGTGTTTTAGAAATACGGAAAACGCGAGGGAAAACGAAACTTAACATTAAGAGGAACGGATACTGGTGCAATTTACAAGTGAAAACAAGGTTTCGTTTTCACCATCATATCTAATCTAAATATTAACATTTTAAAATATTAATTTTTTTGATTTGTAGAGGAAGGTTGTTTGTATGACATTTGTGTATTACAATTTTAAATTTTTGCTTGATTTGTTATTATAGGCGTTATAAACATTGGCAATTTTGTAATTCATTTTAAAGTGTATTATGTTTTGAATTTTAAAATTTCAATACAGAAATGTCACAGAACCAACTTTCTTCTACAAATTAAAAAAAAATTGTTAAATTTTTTTAATATTTAGACTAAATTTTACGGTGAAAACGAAACCCCTTTTTGACACAAAAATAAGGTCAGGCAGTGTAAATATTTGAATAAATATTCAAATTTCAATTTAGTTCCACCTCCAAACTAGAGTCGTATTGGGCACACTTATTAAAATTCTAAGAAATTGACTCTTTTGATAATAAGCGACCCGGACCGATAAATTTTTGTAGTGCAGTAACCGTTCCTCCTAAAGCTGAATTTATAACTGCGCACAGCGCATAGAAAATAATTTAGCGCAACAAAGCACAGCATTTTCGTTACGGGGGTTTTATAAATCGCACACAAGCACAGATTGTTGACCGGTTGACAGCTGTTTTGACATTTGATTTGAAGGCTTTATGTATTTATTACTGTATTTTGCAAATATTTCTTTAAAATAATAAACAAGAAAATAATTCAAAACCGTGTTTGACCAAAAAATAACCTTGACAAGAGACATAAATAATAAATGAGTAAATGGTAAATAAATAATTCATGTGCTGTGCTAAATTATTTTCTATGCGCTGTGCGTCTTATAAATCCACCTTAATTCCTGACTTAAAATCTGTGTTTTGTTTCACAGTTTTATTGTTTTTAAAAGAGAACAAAATTACGTTATTGTTTCATTGTTTTAATTCTTTATTTCCGATTCTTTATTTACTTAAAATAATCAATTAGTATTTAACATTTTCTTTATTTTATACAGAATTTATAATTCCTTCTTTAATTGGGTTCATTGTTCTTTCCTGGTATCTTTATTTTAATTTCCCGGACATTGCAAATAGCAACTAAAAATAAAGCTAAAAACACTAAACAAAATGAAAATCTCTTTTCTTACGTACAGAACTACCCATAAACCAAATTAAAGTATAAAGAAAATTCAAGAATCCGTCCGCAAAAACGAGATATCTTAATTCACAGGCGTTCCATTGTCCTGCGCTTAATATACTATCCTGCACCTTGGATCCTTGCAAAGTACAAACTCTTTTTTCGTGAGCTATGCATCGGACGGGTGAAGCAAGGGTTTTGTAATTTATAAGCTCTGCGTGGGAGGGGGTAAAGCTCGAGCTTTCTCAGGGGCAGGAAGTTTCGTCTTGGCTGCGAGCCAGATGTCCAGTCACCAAACTTACTCACATACGGACACCTCTGCCCCACCACAAAAAAAGCTCGGTGCACCGCCTCACGGAAAATCAACTTTGGTGCTTAAGATGAACATTTACGGAAAAAGTTTATAGGTTTAAATGAAGACTCCTTGAGAATTTTTCAAGTGCCGTGTTGAAGTAGTTACCATTTGGAGAATAGGTTTGCTGCGCACTTCAACGAATTGAGATGTAGTGCAGGAAGAAAAATACTTTTAGATGTTTTACGCCACTATTTTCTCAGCAAATTTATAGGAACAATACTCGGTGGTACATAGTATATTAAAGAACAAATTTTATAAGACATTATTTTTTCGCATGCGTCCAAATTTAGTAAAACGACGAACTAAAGTCTTATAAAATGAGTTCTTTATACTATTTTTTAAATAAACTGCCACAATATACACAAGTCGATTTAGGGAAATTTATGTGTGTAACGTTTTTGTTGGTGACATTAATATTGTCATTTATTTAACTGGCAATGTCACTGAAAAAGTACATAATGAACTATTCTAGGTGATAAGTGCAGGCATTATAGAAACTATACTATTACTGATTCATTAATTTTATTGAATAAAAAGTAATTAATTAAGTATAACAGATTTAGAGATTATACTGAAATTTGTCAGTTCTGGGGTTTGACGTTTGACAATTGAGTTCCACATACTCGATTTCGGTAGAAACTCCTTTGAGTCCCACATACACGGTTTTTCTTGCGAAGAATTTTCCTGAAATTAATTTTCTTTGCGATGAATTTGCAGGATACCAAAAATATTTTCTTTACGAAACTAAAAATAAATTGCATGGGGACCTTTTCCGTCCGGACATTTTGCCGGGGACGTTTCGCTGGGAACGTTTTGCCGAGGACGTTTTGCTGGGGACGTTTTGTCGGGGACTAATTGCGAGGGGACCTTTACGTGGGGACATTAATTAATGGGAACGTTTTACTGGGGACCTTTTCTCCATAGCCCAAAGTCGGTATAATTAAATCAAATATACCGGGCGTTTCCTGAAACAGGCGCACCCCAAAAATTGTATTTATAAGTAAATTACATTTATATTATAGGTTTATGAACTATATTCAAAGGCGCATTAAACTACATAAATAATGAATTTTTATTACTTCCTGTTTAGCCGAAAGTGACATCAACTTATTTTTAAGATTTTGTTTCTGCATAAAATTCTGAACAAACCATGTATAATAAACTACTTTTTCGTTGTAGATTTCTAAGTAATATAACAATAAATAGTTATTTGTGTATTAAGAGCGTAAAGTGACTCTTTGTTACTCGCGCACGGTAATTGCAGCGCGAGCCGAAGGCGAGAGCTGCAATAGTGCAAGAGGAACAAAGACACTTTACACTCGTAATACACACATAATTTTATCTACGACTAAAATTATTTGTTATAATAATAATAGTATTCAGTTAGTTCAATCTGCGTTTATCAATTTATGTTTTATTCGTAACCATGACGATACCAATAATATCGAAATAAATAAATAAAAAAATTTGTTTGATTCTGTTATTTTCTTTTATTTTATGTAATCAAAAAGTACTTTAGCTTGGTCCTCAATAACAATCAACTTTACGTTGACAATTGAAAGCATAAATATAAACTTTTCATAGTAGTCGTAGATAAAATATTATACAGAATCAAATCTAATCATTCCTAGTTAGCTATGTAATAAATGATAGAAACCAGATTTTATGATAGTAAAAATGTCAGCTTATTAACAAAAATAAATAATTTAATAAGGAATTGCAATTCAATTATATTATTTATAATAAATTTTGAAAATGGCCTCCATTTTCTTGAACGCATAGTAAAACTCTTCGTATAATTTAATTATTTTATTTATTATTTTACTTAGAAATGATCTTTCGTAACTGATTCCCTTGATCAGCTCGGTGAATGCAGGCGTCTGGCAGTAATAACCACATCACCATTTCATTCCGTTCGGCGAACAAATTCCCCGTCTTTAGATGTTCTTAAGGCGATATGGAGGCTCGGCGCACACTTAAGACATTTATGCAAACAACACGATTACCCGAATGAAGACGTGTTAATCTGATAACACGGATCCATCAAGACGCGTCACGTCTCGGTACGCTGCGCGCAAAAGAGACGCCGTTATGAATTCTAAAGACGGAGATTATTTCAGTAATTTTCAGGTAATTCGAAGACATTGATTCGCGAATTGGATCAGATGGTTTCGGTTTAAAAGATTTCGGTGGAAACTTCCAACCTAATGGTTAAATATGCTTGCTGGTTGCTGCTTGCCACGAAAAATCCTGTTATTTCTAAGCTTATTACGATTAGAGCTTAGTTTCCAACGTGGAAAATAAACTCTGTTGAGGAGCATCAAATTCCTACCACAGAGAAAATCTATTTAGGGTATTTATACATACATAAAATTACGCCATTTCCCTAAAATAGAGTTGGCACGAGCCCCTTAAATCAAAAACTCATACGTCTTATGTCTGTTTTACCCGATGCAATAAATATACTATAGTCCGTCCCAAACTTCTTTGCCGTGACGTCATACCTGTAGTTCGTATGAATCAATTTGAAATTATGGCGGGAAAGTTATATTTTGATATCAAATATTTTTAAACTATATTATGTGAATATTATAAATTTAATAATAAATAAATACCTCTAGAACAGCTGACACGGGAATAAGTAATTCTCCTTTTTCTTTTTCAGCAGTAAAATATTATGGTACAAATTCAAGACAATTTACATTGTTTGTTTATTATTGCGTTTGCCGGGCATATTTATAAATATTATTATAAATATCTATATGTAAACAGCTAATATGTATGCATAAAACAACGATATACCTATGTTAAATTATTTAATCACAGTGAAAATAGTTTTTATTTGTTTGACAGTTTCAAAATGTATTTCATAAAACAACATGAAAAACAGCCTACTCAAATAACAAGTTATAATTGCTGGTATGTCAACGTACGTTTTCTATTTCTTTCTTTTTCTACTTCATAATAAAAACAAAGAACAAAACTTCACGTAACAGTATCTATACTTCGCAAATTTCGAATGACATACGTGTTACAACTAAATATATGACTGTAATAAGATAGAAAGAGTAAGACAATGTATTCTTTAGTTATTCTTGAAAATAAAATAATGACGTAACGGCAAAGAAGTTTGGGACGGACTTTACATCTTGAACAAAATATTGTTCAATTCTTGAAACAATCTAAATTGTGTAGTATCATATTCATACAGAAAATTGCGAGAAATATCACATTGCTTCGTAAATTGTCTGAAAAAATAGATAAGCGCGGCTGTCAAATTATTATTATATGCGAACTGCGTAGAATCACAAACTAAATAATGTAGGTAGGTATATAAAATTGTCTCAGTTTAAAACAGAGTTCATTAAAAACAAAGTAATTTATTGCTCAAGATATTGTTCAATTTGTAGCGCAATTTCTTGTTCAATATTTAGCGTAGGTAGTGTAAAACGGCCATAATACAAAAATTTCGTCAATTTTTTCTTCGCCAATATATTGATGAATTTATTAAAATGTATTTTATTTTTCTACAATATTTGAGGAAATTCTAGGAATTTTTTTTCTTAATATTTTCTTAGTCGATGCAAACCTCTTACCATTTTAACTTTAATTTTATTAAATGTTACGTTTCCAGGACGTTTCCCGCATTCCAGTTTTATTTCGTTTAAAAGCGTTTAGTTAATAGGTTACGAAAGAAGAATATTGTTGGCACTGTTGGCAAACTGCTAATATCGGTAGATTGGTACTATTAAAATTTTCAAAATATATTGAGAAAAACTTGATGAGTATAAAACGAACAATATTTTTCTACTTAGCAATGTTGGCAATTTATTGATGAAGAAATTGAAGGTCAACTTTACCAATTTATGGTGAATAAACATGACATTTTTCCATAATGACAGCATTTTTGACAGTTGTCATGTGTCGCAATATTTTTTAAGGCATTTTCAGATTCAGCAATACTAAATCTCTTATATAAGTTATGCCGACGTCAAAATAATAATCTTGTAATACTCACAACCCACAAGTGTCTAAAACCCGCATGTTACATCCCATTTAAACTTCAGCCGTCTTGGGACACGGGTTAATATTAATATTTTTTGTGTGGCCAGTTAATTTTGGACAAGAATACTTTAAATAAAAGTTTTAGGACATCAAATTATGCATCTAAATCAGTAATCACATTTTATTTTACACGTTTATTAAACGAAATATTCGTGACAATTTTTCTTTTTAAATTGCTAGGTAACAAGGTTTCACTACAAACAGAAATTTATTCGGCGAAATAAAAAGCTTTTGTGTAATTACAGTTGACAAATGAGCAATATTTATAAAAAATTTAATACGAATATTTCTGCAAATAAACGTGCAAAAATATAATTACTGATTTAGATGCAGAATCTAATTTCCTAAAACTTTTTTAAAAAGTATTTTTGTCTAAAATTAACTGGTCACTTTTGATCAATGAAAAACTGATTTCGTATGTTAAACGGCTATGTCCCGTTTTTGATTTACATCCTGAAGGTACATATGAACAGAAGGTCTATGCAGATGCAGTAATCTGACAGTTAATCAAACTCGAATCTAATATCATGAACTGCCATGGGCAGGAGCTACAAGTGAACTGGCGTACATTGAGGCAACACTGTACCGTTCAGCGGCATCAGGAGTCAATTTACAACAAACTAAACACAACTAGAGTTTACTGAACACACACCGCCCACCACGTGACAGCCTTTACTTCTCTATCGGTAATAAAACTCACGTGTTTATCAAGAGGTGATAAAACAGAATCTACAATCTCAGTCGTCAGTCGTCGTTCATTCTGACGAGAGTTCATGCTCAGACTAATTGTTTTGTTTTGTTGGGAGATACGAGTGGTTTATGCTCGGATGCAAATATAATTGCTTGATTTCATTTGTTTATGTTTTGACGCGAATGGGGTTATCTAGGGTTTACGAGGTTGCGGGTTTAGATCATTTACATGAAACTCTGCTTCTGGTTCAAATGTTTTGATGCTACATGATATTTATTTAACGATTCATTCGAGGTTATCGTTTATGTTTTACGTGACTTTTTACTTTGGTAATATAAGTAATGTCTTATACAATGTAACTATATTTTAAATGTATCATAGTAACGGCCAGTGGTTAGCTCAGCGGTAGAGGATCCGCCTAGCATACTAGAGGTCCCTAGTTCGATACCCAGCGCAACCGACAATAATACCACTGGGTTCGAGTGGTTGCATTCCACTATAATAAAATCTACCATTCTGTAATTGGGAGTTAATCTTGTAGGATAGTTACCAGCAAAAATAAAATAAGAATAATGAAAAGTACACCAATAGGGAGATTTTTTGTGCGGTTGTAATGGAATGTTAGTCATATTATACACTCGGTTATCCTACCTAACTAATGAGTAATACAATGATAAGGATTATAAAAATCTGCGGTGGCCACCACAGTACTTCCCCGACTATAAGTTTTATTTAATAACTTGCTTTCGTAAAGGCTTTAATTTTATAGTTTCTTCAGCAAAATCTTAATAAATTTATCTTTTTTCCCAACTATTTAAGTTGATACCAACTACAACACAATTTAAATAACATGTGAAAAAACAACTCACCATCGTTTAAATGTTGTTTTTGATTCTTCGACTAGATTTTTTTCTCAGAGAGCTTTTATTTGATAATAAACTTGACAAATTTTGAATAATTTCTGTAAAAACAATTGAAAATCGCATAAATGTCATTTTTTACATTTTTACTAAACTTATCTCCCCGAGAACTTTAAATTGATACCAAACTCGGTATGATTTCAATAATTTATATAAAAAATTTAACTTTTCTACTAGAATTCTATTCTCGAGAGCTTTAATTTCATACCACACGCGATAGTAGATATTTTAATTAAAATAAAAAAGTTTAATTTATCAAGTTGGTACCACTGGTTAAATACAGCTTATTATCGAACTTTAAGTCGGCTCAAGACCTTAAATATAAAATTTCAGTTCAAATATCCAACGCTATTTTAAGTTTCCAACATCCACAGTCCGGCATACTGTTTTTTGGGTTCAGTAGGGTCTAAATCGCAAAGATTAATCAAAATCTCGAACTGTAAAAAATCACTTTTATAATACTTCCCTCTATTACATAGATCGGGGAAGTAACAAGAAAACGGTTGTTCTTTATTTATCAGCAAAACTATAGAAAAATATGTTTTGTGAAAGCCTCCAGAAAAATAAATCAATTTGCAATTCTTTCCCGAGGATGTTTTTATTAAATTTGTTCGTAACAATGATGAACCGAGCCCAACACTGCGTCGAAATGAGTAAAATGTAAAGATAATTTGGTTTGTGAAATACGCATTCATCACTTGAAAGATAACGAGAGAGTCTGGAGATTGGAAGTTGTACAAGTTTTTGGGAAATGGTTGTCCTTGTCGCTAACTATGGCACATTCTCGTTTAAAAGATATCAAGAGGGGAAATTTATGAGAGGCCGTTAATGGATTAAAGCCAAAAGAGGTTCCTGACAGTCTTCTCTCTCTGGTGGGGAGGCCGTCTCTCTCGCACTAGGCTCTCGCTCCATCATTCATCTCTCTCGCACTGGGCCTCCGCTCCAACTTCGTGTCCGGCAGAAGTTGCTGTCACTCGGAGTGTTAAATTCTTCAAGTTTTACGTCCGCCATATCATATTGTAATCTTCGGACTTTCGGACCAACTTACCTTTTTCTATCCGCAACGTCTGCGAAGTTTTTGACACACAAAATATGACGAACAAGGCCGACTACGATTTCACGAATAATTTAAATTTTTTCTTTCGCGCAATCAAACTTGTAAACAGAACAAAGGATATATTTTCCGCAATTTTGCTTTTCCAAAGGTTTCGCGGTTGTTAAAATTCAGAATGCCAAATTATCTTCGGATACTTGAGATCTCTGTAAGATGAGACATGGGGAGACTGTATTTCGAATATTTTCTTTCTCGAGGAATTTTTTCAGTTATTCTTCCATTATTCAACAAAACCTTCAAACCTAGGCATAACTCAGAGAAAAAATTAATTGGGTTAAAATATTTTGCGGTTTAAATAGAAACAATTAGTTTTTCTAGTTTTTTTATCTTTTAAATGTGATAATTATTTTGTTCTATTTGGCGTTCACAAAGTTGATTTTGTGAAACGCAACTGAATGTCGCCAATGTTCACTTTGTGACACGCATCATATTTTTTTAGAAGGCTGGTATTAGCAGTATCAGATAATTTTTTTAGCTACGTGGAGCATTGTATCGTAAAACAAAAAAATACATGTTTATTTATTTGTCATGTCGAATATCATATTAAAAAATCTGATGTGGACACCCCATGACATCTTTGTACACCTATTAAACTATTCATACTTTTCTTAATAACTAAAATGTAGAATAATATAATAACCGTATTTGACCAGATGCAACATGAGTCTGAAATACAAAATTTCATCTTTCTACGACATACCGTTATTTATCAATGCGAAAAATACCAAAAAGACTCCCTTTGGCACGGACGATCGCAACCAAAAATAGGAAGTGCACAACTAGATGTTCATAACAGTCTTAAATACAACATTTCAACTTTCTACGTCTAACCGTATTTGAGTTATGTGACATACATACGTCCATACGTACAGACGTCACGACGAAACTAGTCATAATGGATTCAGGAAAAGTCACAAAGGATATTTCCGTCAAAATTTGAGAATCGAAACTTTTCGCGATTACAATACTTCCCATTTACTCCGGACAAGGAAGTAAAATAGAAAATTACCGAAATATCCTATTATCTGAGATGCTTGTATTGAGTATGTAATTTTTGATCGTACTGAAGAATAATATATTTTATCTACAACTATTATTTAATAATGGCTTCATTTTATATAAAATGTGCCTCATATTACACTAGTGGAATATTAAATTTCATATTCCACGCTGTATTCAACCAATAGAAAACAAGCATTTTCTTTGAGTTGCAAGCATTTGTCTGAAGTTTGTTGATCGATGACAGATAATAAGTAATGTTATGTGTGTTTGATTGATACAACAAATCATTTAACTGCAACAAATAGTATCGTATTGTTGTAAAGAAGGTCAATTATGGATATTGAAAGCAGTGAAATAATATGCTCACCTCCAGACATACGAGAAGCGGCAAGAACGGTGTCATTAGATTTGTTGCTCATTGGTATGTTTCAACCATTGCCAAAAACAGTAAATTTTAATATTTTTATGAATTTCACAAATTGTAGTAATTGTACATTAATTTTGTAAGTAAAAAAATTATTCTTGCAAGCATTTTCTCAGAGTTAAAGTAAGTGAAATGATTGTAACTTGTTAATCGAAGACAGATGTACCTAAGTAAGATTATACAACACCAAGTTCATTTACAAGTAGTTGTAGATAAAGTATAATATTTGACTCGTTTATTATGGTTATATTACACTCGGATGATTAGAACACTCGCCTATGGCTCGTCTTCTAATTTTCATCTTCGTGTAATATAACCTACATTATAAATGCTCGTTAAATAATATAGTATTAAACATTCCATGGACGATTCCAATGGTGCAACTCTCATTTTAATTTTAGAAGCTATCAAAAATATAACGATACACTTAATCTTTCTTTCAATTAGAGCAATCCCATCCTAATGGATATGTCCCCCATTTCGGAAGCTATTAGCCTAGCAAGTAATATTTACAGTTCATTAAAACCGCCGTGCAAATAACGCCCTCAATTTCCACAATATTTTTCGCTACCGAAACCAACCAATCCGAAGCGGCGACTAAACCAAAATAGCCGGTTATTACCGCTGTAATGCAAGTTCAGCGGTAATGTGACAATTCAAACCGCAAGATAATTGTTATTTCATAGCGGTCAGACCGCGCGGCTTTGAGCTTCGGCAGCGTATTGTAGTGCAATGTTGCCAGGTCGCGACACCGCTGGGATGCATGAGCTAATATTTACGAGCTCATTACATAAAGCATTCGCGTCCGGTGTGTGTTACCTGTGTATGTGTCGACCTGTCGTGTTTGCGCGCTGTATGCTGCACTTGGATAAGACATGTTTGCACTTTGCACTCATTTATCTCTATATAAAATCTGATGTGGCTAGTACATGACCTCTCGCCGTGCTCTAGGTACTATTTTTTACTCCCTACTGGATTTTAGCAACATCTACGAGCCCCGTTTAATTGAAGATGGCCCAGGCGTACCTAATAATAGTAGCTTTTTGTTGTACAAAAGTTTTTTCCGAATTCCTAGAATACTCTAGATTTTACTTTTTTTCTATTCTACTCTTTTCCCCATTACCAAGGTGGCCTGAAATCAGCCCGAAACTTGTACTTTGCCGCAACCTAGCTATGCAATGTCATTTTCAAGTTGAACAATTCTGTAAAAGTGTTTTTGTTGCAAGTAAACTGTTAGTTTATTATTGACTTCAAGATAATGTTTTTATAAACATTTAATAGAGAAAGAATGGATCAATACGAGGATCAACAGATGTGCATTTTTAAAATTTTAAAAATAAATTTATATCAGGAGATATAACCATGTTAAGTTTGCATAAATTGGAATTTTTATAATCATGTACAAATTTTGATCAAAATTTTAAAAAGGCACATCTGTTTATACTCGTAGATCTATTCTTCTATACTGGCTACAAAACACTCGCTACACGTTAGTACATTTTTTGCTGGATTTTTGGAGGTAGACGGGCTTCTTAAATAAAAATCAAAATACATGCATAATGTACTTTATTTTATATTTATTGAAAAATGCAATACATTTCACACAATTTCAAATCAAATCAACAGTCGAAACTTTATGAAACCGAATAAAATAAAATTTTAAAAATCGTCCTATGCAAGGACAATCAAAGAATTGTGACACAGACTGTAGATATTTGGGATTTTTTTCTCCAGAAAAGTATGTTTAGGACTTGTAGATACTATGCCACAATGAATTGAAACAGTTGGAAAAATGAAGGTGGAGTTATGCAGGGGTAAAGTCGTTTATAGTAATTAGAGCAAACAATAAAAAAAAAATGCCAGCTGTATACCTTATTCTCTAAGTTGTATTTAAAGTTACATAAACTTTAAAATATCTTTATTCTAAAATATAAGAGAGAGAAAGTTTTCTGTGTCTAAAACAGCATCCTTCCAGAGGGTCATGAATTATGACTCGCACTAGAATTCGCTGTGATACCAGAAACTGAGCTGAGTCACACTGACGAGATCTAAAAGATCGAAACAGCTGTCTGTGACTGTGCTCTGTCTAGTGGGTTCTGAGATGAACTGTGAAGTGCGTTACCAATTATTTCTAAAATATAACTTGAAAATAAAATTTAGTAAAACGTACGCAATGAAACAATGAAAATCAGTGAAAATGATCCTATTAAATGTAAATAACAGCTCATTACATAGGTTACGTTATTTTAAAGACTAAAATATTTTTTGCGAACTCAAAATAGTTCGCAAAGTAATGATTTTAGAGAGTATGTACTAAAAATAAGTAAATTAAACTTCGATTATAACATACTATGACATTATATGCCAAGTCATTTAGAAAAAGACTAGGCGTTTTACAGAACGACTGATTTTATAATTTCTT
The DNA here is from genome assembly GCA_947534325.1 of Agonum fuliginosum. Lineage (NCBI taxonomy): Eukaryota > Metazoa > Arthropoda > Insecta > Coleoptera > Carabidae > Agonum > Agonum fuliginosum. Next base: position 1,108,455 of record OX384029.1, read on the forward strand.
ATAAACTTAATGTTATTTGTATCTGCTTTTTTTAAATTTTCAGCTTATTAAATTTTAAATGATAAGTGTAGAAATTGTACATATTATATCACATATCAGATTTAGTAGCTACAACCTACACAGCAGAAGAGAAGCGAATGAGAAATTCATTTCACGTTAAAATATTTGAGAATTCTCAACATGAGCACAATATCATTTTCAACAACTTTATTCTCTAAGGGTATAAATGTATGTACTACAATAAAGGAGATTCAGAAACTTAACCAACATATTATCAAATTTTCAGGCTGTCACATTAATTCTCAAAGAATTGCTACAGCCCACGAGTTTCTAGAAGTTTTCCTTTTATAATTTAATTCAAAATCTAAAACAGGAAACATAAGGAATTGGGGAATATATACACGTTCTGTAGACTATCATGATACATATCACGACAATGAAGTACAATGTAGCGAAAGGTAGAAACCAAAGGAAAATTGCGATGGCAATATCTCTCCAGCAGGACCGGATTTGACAAAAACATAGCAAAATCCTAATTTAGTTGAATGGATTGCTGAGCATAATATGACTGACTGTCATCATCACTGGTACTACAACCCTTAAAGGGTCTTGACCTCATCTAGGAGCTTTCTCCATTCTTCCCTATTTTGCGCCTTCCTTTTCCAATTATTTATCTTCAGTTCTTTTACGTTCTTTTCTATCTGATCCATACAGGGTGTAACAGAAATAAGTGCTTGAAATTTAACCAGTAATGTAACTCGTCAAGAGGAACAATGTTCCGTAAAATTTTTTAGAAATCGCATTTTTAAATATGCGCAACTGAAGTTAACAGTGAATTGAACTTGTGTTTTGACAGTTAGTGTTGACGCCTTGAATGTTTTTCATAGTTGTGACAAAGAAAATTGTGTATAATTCAAATCTCAAATCCAGTTATTTAATTAAATTACCAGTGAACTTTTTAACAATTAACCATTTCAGGCTAGTTTCAATTATTTTCATAAGGACATTGATTATTGATGCTTTCCATAGGCGGGTAACCAAATATGTGACAAATCTTTAAAGAATTTTAACTCAAAAACTTAAAGAGTTAGGAAAAAAGTTATATAGTGGATCATTGTTTCTCTCGTCGAGGGATATTACAGGTTAAAATTTAAGCACTTATTTCTTTTACACCTTGTATAGTGACTGACTGTTTCTGGTTTTAATCCAGATAAAAACACACATTCCAGGTTAAGGTATGGACACCGCGTTTGTTCTGTGTGGTATGGTATCGCATGGAAACATTCGCTTAAAATACTTAACTGTCAAGCAATTTTTAAAATGTTTTACAGACAAAGCAAAATTTCATAAATTTATTTACAGACGAAGAATGGAACTAGGTTTATGCAGAGTTACGTTTTCTAATAAATCTCGTAATGTAAAGTAGGTAAAAAATTGCTTAAAACACACTTTTTCATTATTTTTTTCAGAATTCTAACTGGGCATAAACCTAGATTAATTCTTGCACAAACATCTAGTACCTGTGTTTTCTTCAAATTTTTAATACCTATGCAATGAGTGAAGCAGAAAGTGCTACACCTCTAAACATGCAACATTTTGTTACTACACGAAAATCTCTCTTAATTTTAGCATAAACTTCTTTAGCTTTTTATAAATGTTTGGGTAAATGTTGAATCTTTGTAAAGATTCGTGTTACGGGGCTCATCTACCTTGTAATATCGAGAGTATTTTAGGAATTCGAAAAGTAGGTAGTACCTCTACCTACTTTTGTTTTAAGGATTCGTTCCAACTCTGTTTTAAGGAAATATGCGTGATTTGTATGTACTACAATTTCTTAAAATCGTGCGTACAGCTTACACACCAACAATTTATTACAAAAAGCGTACAGTTGGCAACCCTGCTAAATCTTGATTGTCGCTTGCGGGCTGAAAATATGTAGAGCCGGGCCTGGCTCAGCTGGAAGAAACATCTTCGGGTGAAAAGTTATTAAGGGATGAACTGACGTCTGAACAACGGTACTACACTAATTGCAAAGGGTTGCGGGGGCCCGACAACAATGCGGACTTACATTGCGCGCAGCGCGGATCACGTGTGTCAAGATTACGTCCACGGACGTCTTACGGAAACTTCAAATTAAAATCGACCCGCTCCATACTTTAAACATGTATTACACATAATCTTCTTTATGTTCTGTCTGTTAGTTTCTTCTCTGAAGGATTTTTGTATCCGTTATTTTGATTTCACGGCTGTCTAAGAAATTATTTTTAGCATATTCATATTGTGTTTACAAAATAAAATCCCCAGAACATTTCAAGAATGTGAACATCCCGCTTGTTACTTGCCATATTTGCCTATTAAGGCGGTCCATCTCCAATCAAAAACCATCTCAGGGTTTGTAGGTGTACAGGGGGAAGTAGCAAGTGTTCCCCCACTTCTAAAAGAACATGCCCAGTCTGCTTTGTATAGTCTGAGACAAAAATATTACAACCGACAACCGGCGTATTGTGTCATTCAATTTAGACACGTTCAATTTTCTTTTACATAGGAGTGTACTACGTCTCATAGAGGTGGAGCTATCGTATTTTGAGCGAGTCGGAAATTCAGTCTAAATTCGGTTTAAATTCAGTCTAAATTCGGTCTAAATTCAGTCTAGATTAAAATATATATATTTTAGAAATCCCTTTGTAAAAGCTGTACCCGTTGATATTTTTTATTGAAACTATGGATTCCTACATAATTTGACCCGAGGAGAGAAAAAGTTATTTTATATTATTTTATAACTAAATTTTGAGCGAGTCGGAAATTCAGTCTAAATTCGGTCTAAATTCAGTCTAAATTCGGTCTAAATTCAGTCTAGATTAAAATATATATTTTTATACATTTTAGAAATCCCTTTGTAAAAGCTGGTGATAATTTCGTGAAATATGACTTTCGCAATCCTATCAAAATTATGTTAAATATTGAGATAATTGTACTAACATTGCAATAATTTGGTAGAAAATTAATCACACTATGCTTCTCTAATGGCAGTTTTCCAAAAATTTGTGTTTCATCTATGTTATATCCCTAATAAAAATAACATTTTTAATGGACTAAATAAAAAAATGCTGAAAAAAATGAAAAATCTGCCATTAAGGGGGTTTTATCGCTCAGCGCTGCTAAATCACAAATCCTCGTTATTTCAGGTATCCGCGCTGACAGCCTATGTTTTATGAGCACATGTTGTCTCTATTTATCTAATTGCTATGTTTCGCTCCATTTTTGTTTAGAAAATACTCAATTTGATTGGCTAGCACGCATACATGTTTTAAATTTATTTAACAAATTACTCGACTACTATTTGAAAATTTTATATAATAATGTGATATAAACATTTAAATTTACAATGCAATCAAACTTACGAAGAGTTTTTCTCAGAATTATTGTTATTTAATTGTTTATAAATATATGGTATTTTTTTTAGATTTATAGGATTAATAGGTTGCGAGTAATTTGTTAAATACTTTTTTACTGTGATAAAAGCCCCTTAAGCAAGCATAGAGAACACTTTTATCTATCGAAAGATATATTAGTTTTCATAAAAATCTTTCATTTAGAGCTGATTTTAATAAGAATAGTGACAAGCAATTTTCGGTGTTTATAGTACTAGCAGTGAACCGCCTTAACATCCTATTTAATATTTTAGCGATTGCTAATGTCCCTCCTTAGTACTTATCAATAGTAATATATCAAGGGACCATTATTTAGCTGGAAAATTAATTTCAATAGATTGTTGCTTGGGAACATTTCGACACAAATGACATGATCAAAATCCCGAGCTGAAGACGAGAAATTTTATCATTCAATTTGTCGAGGAATGTTACCTATAAGCAACAATCTTGAGAAATAATTTTAACTGCAAAATAATGAGACCGAGATATATTTTATTGGACTATTTTCCAAATAAACAGGAATAAAATATGAACTAATCGAACTTACGCTGGAGTGTCTTAATATTTTTATTATTAAATGTTTTCTAATGCCGGAGTAAGTAAAATTTGACACTGCTGCAGACCGATTAGAATAATTATTCGTGGGTTTTTGTATTTTTAAATCAAGATTAACTTTTGTATCGAAACGGTTGTTTATTTTGACAATTAATTTTTTACTAACCTCTGAGTGTCACAATTTTAGTTTCTTACATTTCACAAGTTCATTATTAATTGGTTCCAAACTAAGGTTTTTGACGTAACTGTATTTTTTGATATTTTTATTATTTCATCGTAAGAAGTTGTCACAAAAAGATACATTTGACACTTTTAATTTCAATCAATATTTATAATCAGCTCATAGGTATCAGTGTATCACAGAATAGTAGAGTATATCGGCCACTGTGGTACACACCATAATATTTAGAAAAATTAAAATCAATTGCTTTCAAAATAATATTATTTCATAGTATTTTATTTAAATACATAAACATTTTATTTTAAAAATAGCGCCATTAAATTCAAATTCCAATTCTTTCATCTAGCGACGCAAATGGAACGTTCTTGCTCGTTCAAGTTATGCAACGCAGCCAGTACGTTTTATACTTTGTTTCTCGTGAGGTTTCTCTATGATTTTGTGCTTAAAACATGTGGTTTTTCATAGTATTAACTGTAAAATCGTGGGTAATATTATATTACATTGTATGCGGAGTACTTCGAAAAAGATTTGAACCCTTCACTTACGGTAGTAGCCGAGAAATCAGCAAAAGTAAGTTGTAATTTTGTTTATTGCATGACGCCATGTGCAACGTTGGGAATCGTTGTTGTTCAAACCAACTGAATACTCTTTTAGAGTTTATATAAATTTGTGTTACTGTATCAGGGCCTTAGTAATCATTTTGGGAACGTTTATTTTTGTTGAAAATGAATATATTTAATACATAAACCATAGTAAATTATATGTATATGAAAAACGGTAGTATTAAATAATTATAATAAATGGAAGCACAATTTAAAATAATAAATGTGTAATATTCTGGAATACAAATGTGAAATAAGAGGTGATTTATTGTCGATAAAGAAATAATGATCTTTGGTACTGGCAAAATTTGTGTTTTATAATCATTTAAAAAGTCAACAACTTAATTTATTATTATTTAATAAGTATTGAGGTATTACCTTTCGCCATACCTGTAAAGGAAGGTATTGGAATCATGTTAAAAATCGGGTAGTGAGATTTTAGTGGATGAGCACGAATTAGAGTCCTTACAATTTATTTTTAATAGTTTTGCGATGATGTCTGTACTTGGTATTTTACATTTCTATACAAATTATAAGATCTGATTAGATTTTGGTGCAAATATATTCAAAAATTTCGGTAAATTATCCATTTATTAATAATATAATAGTTTTAGTTATATATTTTTTTATTGTTGCAGCCTCCATTTCCAATGGCGTTCGTTGCCATCTCACAGTTCCAGGGGCGTTCAGAATTAGGGGCATCGCACTCAAAATAATGGTTGGTAGGTACTCCCTTTTAAAATTTCTATTTATGTAAAAATATAAAATTTATTTAATGATGTTCTCTAGTAAATTGAAAGAGAAATTTTTATATTTATTTTGTTACAAATATATTCAAAAATGTAGGTAAATTATCCATTTATTAATAATATAATAGTTTTAATTATATATTTTTCTATTGTTCCAGTTCCAGTGGCGTACGTTGCCATCTCACAGTTCCAGTGGCGTACGTTGCCATCTCACAGTTCCAGGGACGTCCAGAATTAGGGGCATCGCACTCAAAATAATGGTTGGTAGGTACTCCCTTTTAAAATTTTTATTTATGTAAATTGAAAGAGAAATTTTTATATTTATTTTGTTACAAATATATTCAAAAATGTCGGTAAATTATCCATTTATTAATAATATAATAATTTTAATTATATTTTTTGTTTTATTGCAGCGTCCAGTTTCAGTGGCGTACGTTGTCATCTCACAGTTCCAGGGGTGTCCAGAATTAGGAGCATCGCACTCAAAATAATGGTTGGTAGGTACTCCCTTTTAAAAATTTTATTTATGTAAATTGAAAGAGAAATTTTTATATTTATTTTGGTACAAATATATTCAAAAATGTCGGTAAATTATCCATTTATTAATAATATAATAGTTTTAATTATATTTTTTGTTTTGTTGCAGCGTCCAGTTCCAGTGGCGTACGTTGTCATCTCACAGTTCCAGGGGTGTCCAGAATTAGGAGCATCGCACTCAAAATAATGGTTGGTAGGTACTCCCTTTTAAAAATTTTATTTGTGTAAATTGAAAGAGAAATTTTTATATTTATTTTGGTACAAATATATTCAAAAATGTCGGTAAATTATCCATTTATTAATAATATAATAGTTTTAATTATATTTTTTGTTTTGTTGCAGCGTCCAGTTCCAGTGGCGTACGTTGTCATCTCACAGTTTCAGGGGCGTCCAGAATTAGGAGCATCGCACTCAAAATAATGGTTGGTAGGTACTCCCTTTTAAAAATTTTATTTATGTAAAAATATAAATTTTATTTAAAAATTATGATGTTCTCTAGTAAATTGAAAGAGAAATTTTTATATTTATTTTGGTACCTACAAATATATCCAAAAATTATTAATAATATAATAGTTTTAATTATATATTTTTCTATTGTTTCAGCCCCCAGTTCCAGTGTCGTACGTTGCAATCTCACAGTTCCAGGGGCGTCCAGAATAAGGGGCATCGCACTCAAAATAATGGTTGGTACCCCTTTTAAAATTTTTATTTATGTAAAAATATAAATTTTATCTAAAAATTATTATGTTTTTAATACATTGAGAGAGAAACTTTTCTGTGAGGTCATTATCTTGAACAGGAGGAGGCAAGCATATTAAGAATGTAACTAGTGGTTGACCGATTTAGCTTACCACACGAGCTAGTTTGTGTCGGTACCATGGCTTACAGTCAGTCATTGGTTCTAGTTGTCTATACGTCACTATTATTCAATTTACATTATTTTTTTTGACTTGCTTGTAAAATTTTTGTCAAAACAATAATACCTACGTGTCTTTAAAAATTATATTTATCAGATAAAACGTTAAAACCATGAAATCCATGATCGGTTGATATTTGTTTTTGATTAAAAAATATTGACAGGTGACATAAACGACATAAATAAAAATTGTAGTATAGTTAAGTTTAAAATTCAGTTTTCTGGATAAGGCGGCAGATTGTGTGCTGAACACATCAGATTTTTAGTTTTGTGACGAAAAATTGTAAATGAATTATATAATCTTATTTTACCTTATCAATAATTTATTGCAGTACAGAAATTCGTAACACAGAATGTTTTAGTTTGAAAAGAAATGTATATTTTCAGTTTTCAATACTGAATCTCCAATATATCATGTTCCAGATCACATAATACATTCTTTTAAGGCCGAAATGATACGCAATCCTAAAATACTTTCTTGAATACATTTTCAGCGTTGTGAAACATTTCAGAATATTATTTACCAACCATTTCCGTTAGGTCGTTTATCTCTAAGTGATATTAGCTTGATTGACAGGCGATGCTTTTTTGGTTATCAACAGTCCCCAAACAACAGAATTCCATGATCCACGATGTATTCCTAAGCCGAAGGGTCGTCCCTTATCATCATTTGTTATTGTTTGAGTTGGGGAGATTTTTGACAATTAAGAAAAAACTTTTGGAACTGCTGACATAATGTGAGGGTGATTGATGATGAGGATTATACGAGTTGGGATTAATCCATAAATCTGGTTGTTTCACTGGAAATCAGAGAGCCTTTTCGACTCTTACAAGATACACTACAACTTCGGTATACCGGGTGTCCTATGAAACTGTTTAAAGGGGCACATGGTGATAAACTCAATTTTTAATTTTTATACAGAAAAATTAGAGTATTTATATTGTTTATAGAATCTGTTTATTATTTATAGTTATCGAGTTTGGCGTTAAAGTAGTCACAATGATGTCATACTTTTAAAAAAACGCTTACTTTTAACAAAAATAAAGTTTTAATGAAAGAAATACATACATACAACGAAACACACACGTTACACTAACAACAAAAAATGTATTACCTGCGATGTAATGCCAAAATGTCAGTACGTCGGTCTTGAAGACGTCACAAACACAAACCAATTATCACATATACTAAAAGTCACAGGAATATAAAACACATATCCAAATGAAAGATATGAAGTTGGTTCAATTAGACAAAAGTTGCCCCTTTATGGGGCCAATTTAGAAATATTTTTGTTTTCTTACAAAAATGCATAGGTGACTGGATATACGCAAAAATGTAAATTTTTACAATTTCGTTAGTCACCTATAACTTTTTTGTTTTAATTAGTACAAGTTTCTAATTTGTACGTTCTAGAGGCAGTTTTTAACGAGGAATTCACAGCAGTCCTCAATTTTTTTTTATCTTTTACAGATTTCGCGAAATTTATACCAAATTCTCTCCCTTAATAAAAACAGTTAAAAAAATAATGATTATGTAATTTCTGCCTTTATTTTAATTTTAATGTAAAACGAAATTGTCAAAATTAGCATTTTTGCATTTTCGTGGAAAAACAAAAACATTACTAAATTGGCTCCCTAAAGGGACAACTTTTGTCTAATTTAACCAATATCGTATATCTCATGGTTCTCGAGATCCCCATGCTTAAACAGTGTAATAGGACACTCTGTATAACTGATATTGCTCCTGAAAAAATCTGATGTGTCCAGCACATAAACTTCCACATGTACATTGTAATATTTGACTTAGAAATGGACTTTTATTATGATTATGTAGGTAATGCATTTTATATTTCACAATTCTAACCAGCTTTTTGTTTAATAGATTATTTTATTATATAAATATGGTGTCACTAACATTTAAAAACTCTACACCACAGATAATCCTCCTTGCCACAGACATCTGTTTATCTATCACAATCTGTCACATTGACAATTTTATTTTTGTTTTCTATTTTATTTTCTATTTTGTGATTTATAAATCGTGGTGGGTAAAATTATATAATGTCGGGGTTAGCAGTCATGTTGATTGTAATAATAATGAATAATGTAGGAATGCAAGTGTGCGAATGAAGATATGATCGTGTTTGTTTGTTCGATTACGGTAGTACACTTGGGATTACGTGCTAGATGTGAGTCGGATATCGGCAGTCTTAAAGATGCTCTGATACCGGTAACACGTGCCCAGGAATTGTCATCTTTCCTTATAGTCACAGTTTGTATATCACGTTTAACTGGCAAACGTAAAAAAAATGTACATGATTTTAAAAATTTCCAATTTATGAAAACTTTACACGGTTATAATATCATGATAAAAATTTATGTTTCAAATTATAAAAAGGCACATCTGTAGATCCAGTCTTTCTCTATTAAATGTTTAAAAGGCATTATCTTGAAGTCAATTATAAACTGACAGTTTACTCGCAACAAAAGCACTTTTACGGTATTTTTCAACTTCAAAATGAATTTGCATAGGTAGGAGGCGGAAAAGTACGAGTTTCGGGCTGGTTTCAGGCAGCTGCAGTAGTGGGCAAGGAAGTAGAATAGAAGAAAAAGTAAAATCGAGAGTATTCCAAGAATTTAAAAAAAAATATTAATATTTCAGATATTATTTACAAAGGTTAAACTCAATCATTTCATTTGACACGACTAATGGATACTTCTTCACATAGTAATCCACCTCTGTTAAAACTTGGACGCCTTGATGACGAAGCGTAGCATGGATAAAGCACAAAGAACAAAAAATCTGCTTTCGTATCTCTCATGCAAAAACTAATTAGAGGAGTTCAATAGAATGATACGACTTCTCAACGACTGAACAAATAACTCATTAAAATTACAGTAGCATAGGCAGCCATGCCGCTGTTCTCACACAAACACACGGAGACAATGTGTGTGTGTGTCTGTTCGGAGAGTAAATCTGTCGGGAAGTCTGCGGATATGTGCATCCGGAACTAGTAGGAATAATCTGCGTATAATTCTCTCTGTCGACTGCTCATTTTACATTGTAATCACTCCTTTTTCGATATTTTGAAACTGGCTTTTAACGAAAAATATTAGTTAGAAGTTCGCCAGTTTTTCTTCCTAAATTTTCAAGTAACTAACACAATATAATGTAAAATTTTTATCATCGGTTATCAATTTGTAACCTATAACTCTGAATATTGTATTTTGAAGTCAATTACATTTATGTTATAAGTTTATAAACTTCATTCAAAGGCGCATTAAACTACATAAGTAATGAATTTTTATTACTAACTTCTTGTTTAGCCAGAACTGACATCAACTTCCTTATTTTAATTGGACATCCCATATATTTTTTAAGATTTAGATTCTACATAAAATTCTGAATACAACCATGTATAATAATAAGCTACTTTTTCGTTGTAGATTTTTAAGTAAAATAATAATTAAAATTATACAGAAACAAATCGAATCATTCCTAGTTAGCTATGAAATAAATGATAGAAAACAGATTTTATGATATTAAAAATGTGAACAAATATGAACAAAAATAAATAATTTAATAAGGAATTGCAATTCAATTACCTATACTATTTATATTAAATTTTCAAAATGGCCTTCAGTTTCTTGAATACATAGTAAAACTTCGTATAATTTTATTATTTTACTTAGAAATCTACAACGAAAAAGTAGCTTATTATACATGGTTGTATTCAGAATTTAATGTACTTATAATCAAAATCTTTAAAAATATACGGGGTGTTCCATTTAAATTAAGGAAGTTGACGTCACTTCCAGCTAAACAGGAAGTAACAAAAATGCATTATTTATGTAGTTTTATGCGCCTTTGAATGTAGTTTATAAACATATAATATAAATGTAATTGACTTAAAAATAAAATTTTTGGGGAAGCGCCTGTTTCATGAAACACCCAGTAGTTATAGAATCCTTACGAGAATTGCCTTCTTGAAAAAGAAGAATTTTTAATTCATTTAGCTTCAAAACATTGATACAAAATCATGAAAGAATCCTATAATAATTCATAATATTTTTCACCTAAAAAAAATATAACCGAGTTAAAAAAATTATTTAATTTAATTTTGCTCGTAACCATTCAACAGGATTAAAGAATAGTAGATGTTATAGTGATTCATCTTGGTACAGTCAGAATCTCAATCCGTGCGCCGACCTTTGAAACTCAAACCGGCAACGGAGAGATTTTTTTGCATGCAGAACTACATTTAAGACGAAATGGTCAACTTGACTGTCCGAGTGCAATTTAATTGTAAATAGCAATTGCAATCAACAAACGAGACAAATTTATGAAACAAAACTAAAATTGAAATACATGGAAAACTGATATGTACAACTGTAATGTATAAATTTAATGAGATAATTTATAATTCAACATTTCAAATTAAAACTAAATTATTTCAACACTGCTGCTATAATGAATAAAACAATCGATAACCTCGTTAGTATAATTTGTGAAACAATTAGTTCGACATAATGTTAACTATCTATTATTACATACTTTTAATTACTATCCTATTTTTATACTAGAAAATTAAATTACTTTTTATACACGTAAAATGTAACTTCCGGGACTAAAACTCTTCTTTAGTCTTTATTTTTAGTGACTAAGGTTCTTAATTTGATCCCAAGGGATTATTTCTCATATTTAATCCCGTTGTCAAGGAATTGATTTAATTAATCCCGTTGTCAAGTAAATACGTGCTATTTGTTACAGAGTATTTATGGTAACAATATAAATATTTGTCATAAAATTTACTGTCAAAATTACAAAATGTGTATTCTTTTAAACTATTTTGCATTCGTTTGAGGATGAAGTGCAGAAAATAGCGTATATACCACAGGACTAAAGTACCTTTAATCCCTAAGGTGATTATTTCCCTCACCTTCGGCTCGTGAAATAAACTTCACCCTCAGGATTAAATTATGCACTTTAGTCCCTCAATATATAATATACTATAATTGTTACCTTATTAAATTAACAAACTGAGAGTTGATATTGGTAGTTAATAGTTTGTTAGAGTGAGTATTAAATGGCAACTTGTTTCGATGTTTGACATGTCGAACGCAGCAATAACTATAAATTAAACAAGAAACAAGATTGATTTTGTGGAAGTGGCGGATTGGAAATTGGAACGGTGATGACAGTTTAAAAGTGATCTGTCATTGGATTAGCCAATTAACCACATATATCAGTCTGCCAATTAGCACCAATCTTTCATTTTCGTTTGCTCTCTATGATATGTTGTTGCCCTCACATAAAAAGATTTGATTTATAAAACAGGAGAAACATAATTTATACTTTTTATAATAATAATAATAATATAATGTATTTATTATAGTTGAAAAACTAATAAATTACAAAAAAAAAACATTATATAATAAAATAACAAAAGTATTACATAAATAACTAAGGTTACCAAAGTTTTCATAAACATTAAGACCAAAGAACAACAATACTTAATAGTAAATCACAAAATCATTACGTTTCTCTTAAATAGTTTTTTAATTTATTTTTGCACGGTTTTGATTTTTCACGGATATTAAAATTGATTTAAATAATAATGAATTCAACAAAATATCAAATAGAAGTTAGAATTAATTAAAAACTGTTTAAATGCGTTTCTTAAGCCTAGTCAAATTATTGACATTTTCGCGCATTTCATACAAAAATATTATTTTTATTTAGAGAAAATATAACTTTTACATACTTGCGTGTGATAATAGTATATTGTAATACAAGTGTGGAAAGGGCTTCATTGAAAAACTAGTATGATAGTTGGAGCACGAGCGTCAGCGAGTTCTCCTATCATTCGAATTTTTCAATGACCATTTCCGCAAGTGTGTTACCTACATACTATTTTTTCTACGAAGTGGGAAATATTCAAAATTAATTTTAAAAAAATTCGAATTTAAGACAAACAAATCAGGTAGGCTTGCTGTCAGAGCTGAAAACAATAACAATATCTAAAAACTGACAGATCAATTTTGTAATTTTGCATTTAGGGTGTGTTTTATGATAAAAATAATGACATTTCATGCAGAATGTTGTAGTGATATTGAAAGTGAGTTTATTTGTACCCCTTCGGACATTTTACGGCTATTTAAATTTAAACTTTTGTCTCTGAAGTCAAAAATATCCTGAAAGCTTTGACCTTCCAGTAACTGCACAATTTCTAGTTCAGCAAAATGATTTATGTCTCAAATTAAGTAAAAATCGTCCATTTGAACATTTATTATAGAGATTAGGACATATAAAGTGTTTTAGATATGCAAAATGAACTTTTTGTTAAATTCGCACTCAATGTACAAAATGAGTAGTATTGATAATTATTTTCACCACTCATGTTTCAAAAGCCTACTTTCACCATCAATTTTAATATCTGAAAACATGTGAATTCGCACTTTCGTAGAAAAAATTCATTTATTATTATTTATTGTTATCCTAAATAGTATTGGAAATATAATTTCTATATCAGATTTAAAATTGACTTACCAGTTGACAACTTCGTCATTAAAGTTTGGTTTCAATTTGAAATGACACTTACCTGAAACAAATAAATAATAAAATTAGAGAAGTATATTCATATTATTCTGGGACGGTAGTAAATGAAACATACATATTTTTAATCTCCATTCCGCTAGCGGTACCAACTCACAAAAAAACCTATGGAAAATTATAGGCTAATTAAATGCCTCATCCCCCAATTTTAGGCCCTTTAATTTATTTGCAATATTAAATTAAACCTTAGTATCAATTTTGTTCTATTAAAATTATACTGCAGTATACGTAATATTTTTATTTTAAATATATTCCAATTAAATTGAGACAAAAGTATTAATATCCTTTTATAATAAAATCAGGATTCGCAACAAATATTCTAGCTACTTAGTAAAATTACTACTATGAAAACAACACTACAAAACAGATTTAAAAGGATAAAATATTTTAATTAAAAAGTAATGTTAATTACTGTACCAAAATAGCCTCCATGCTAGGCGATGCAACTCCAATCAATCTTTTTGTTTAATTTCATGAAATTGTTTTGTGCGGCGCAAATGGAACTGAAATGTGAGGCTGTGGTTAATTTTGTACAATCGTGTTTAGTGTCATTATGCGCAGGAATGTTTATATTCAGTAAACAAGCAGGACCTGCAACGTAGCTTTATGATTGTTACTTTAAAATAATATAGTGACGTAAACAGTTATTATTTATAGAAGAAAATTATGCAGTCAGGAAAGACATTTTTCTAGTGATGTTCGATGATGTTTTACAATTACTAGTATTTGAATTACATTCAAATCATTTAATTCTTTTTTAAAGTAGTTTAATTACTTCTAGTTGTTCAATTACATATAAATATACGTTTTTAACTTACATATTTTTTATTACTTTCAATGTTTTATATTCTCAGAAAAACACCTTTGTAGTATAAAAGAAAAACATGTTGTTTTAATTAATAATTATTCTTAATTAACATTTTGGCACTTTATATTATAATGTTCATGCCCTAATATAAATTTTATTTGACAGTTTTCTCAAATATTATAAATATTATTTGCAAATACGGTTTTTATAAAATTTTTGGAGCTAATTTCAAGCCATTCGTATGCCACCTTTAATATGAATTTTATGTTAAACATTGAAGAGAAGACAAGTATAAGTAGGTAGGTAGTTGAAAAATGTAATTAAATTTAAATTTTAAATTACTAGTATAATTAGTAATTAAATTACATTTTTAGGCAAGTAATTAAACTACTAAGTAATTTAATAAGTCTTTTAGTTTTCATGTTATGAACTCTCAAATTTTTGGTCTGATTTTGAGAAAAAAGGAAGGTTAACCACTTGTTACTTTTTTGGGTAAATTTTTTTCTATAAAGTAGCGGAATATACTAAGTAAATCAGGAAAAATTCAATGCCTCAAAACCTCGCTTTGATATCTATTTTAGTTTTCGAGAAAAGGTCTCCAGAAATTTGAACGAAAAAAATTACCGTTTTTTCGCATTTACAAATAATTTTCTTTAAATAAGATCAACTATTTTCTAAAATTTTGGGTGTTGCGCTTAGTATTTCAAACATGGATCATAAAATGTGATTGTATTAGGTATATATTACGTTTTTATTTTATAAGATCTACAAATAGCGCCAAGATCTGTAGGATACATTACAAAAACTACCACTACCAGAAAACATAATGTAAAAATAACAATTCATCTTACATGTGTGACAACATAATATTTATGCACATTTACCAGTATGTTGAAACTTAGTTGGTGTGACAGCATAACTTGTGCGATAAATAATGTTACTAATATATTATTTGTGTTTTCTAGGTATTCGAGGATCTGATTAATTGAGGACTTGTACAAGTGCCGTGTTATCTTCTAAGGAAGCAGGAGCAGTTGTAGCGGTCTTCAAAAGACATGGGAGAATATTTTTTCGGTAAGTTTCTTTACTCTTTTTTACAATACGTACATATCTGTTTTGCCTTTTACCCAAGTTGGGTACGGCAGCCTCACATATGCGAGTCATCGGTATGGATATTATGTTTTTCCCTGTGTGCAGTTACCAGCTGTTAACTTACTCATGACTTTTTGTGGAGAGTACAGTACAGGCTAAATTTTTGTGCAGTAAATTGAAATTGGATCTGAAACTGAACAGTCAGAACCACTGTCGGTCATTAGCATATTCAGCTATGCTTCCAATTTAAACAATTTTATTTCAATTTTAATATTGAATCTTAAAACATTACATTTATTATTATTGACTAAATATAGTGAACAAAATAGAAAAAAAAATTGAATACAAATACAAAACCTAAATAAATCGAGATAAAATCGAGGAAACAAAGTTAAACAAATATTAATATTAATTACATACATAATCTATCACGCTTTTCACTCAATTAGGGTACGGCAGCCTCACATATTGTGAGAATCGGTATAGATATAGATATTTTTATCGTGTGTGCGGTTACCAGCCGTCAACTGTTGGATACTTCTTGTTTACAATAATTCATTTATTATAAATATTTAATATTTTCAGGATAAGCAAATAGTGTTTATCAAATGTAAATAAATGATTTGTGGTTCCTAGGTATTCCATGTGAACAAGCCAAGCAGTCTTCGAAGGACATGGAAGAATTTTCTGCACATGACATCAACCACGAGAGTCGTCGAGGGATTACACTGGACAACTTCAACATCCATCGTGGGACTTTCTGCAGGCGACATCAACTACAGCAGCCTTCCAGAGACTTAGTGATAAGTGAATTATCAAAGATAGTTTTGCCAGTCTTTTCCCTTTGCGTGAATCATTCTTTAACTCGAAATAATACTTAACATAAATAATAAAGACTATAATCTTCTATCTTTGATAATAATGTTGAGATTGGAATTAATTAATACAGGGAGCACAGTCTTGGGTTCAATTCCCAATGACCATGTGAATATGATCTCAACAATTAATTTTAACTTAGGTAATAGTTTGCAAGGAGTAAACCACATCGTCTTTACTTTACTAGTACTTTGGTAGTACAGATTAAGGGATCAAGGGAATTTTGATGAAACTAGTGACATTATTATTGATTTTAAAATAATTTTAATTGGGGTGATAGCTTTGCCTTTGGTTATTTTGTTTGTCATGTTCTTGGGTTTCAAGTTAAAATCAATTGCGGTCTATATTAAACTTAAATAGGAAATGTCACTAGTGAAAATAAATGTGGTTTACTCCTTGTTCAATGGTCCTTTTTCAACGAACAAAATAAATAAAGAGATGCATTTGAACCTGCAAATAAAATTGAAGATGTTAATGTGACAATACAATAAATAAAGAACAAGAAGTGATGAATAAATTCGTTGTTGCCAGATACTTAACATTAAGTTGCGAATATAATGATGACAATTTGAGCAGAATTAATTTTTTATAAGTTGAATGTTGTAGACTTTTGAATAATAACAAATGAATTAATTTGAACTGGCAGCTTCGAAACAGCAGAGAGCATGCATCTCTTTCTTTAATGAATTATGTACAGGATCATTTAGAATTAGGAAATTTTGGCAGGTGAAATAACTTAGTGACATTTCGGTTCGCGAATTATTCTTTTGCAATTAGGTGTGGCATTGATTTGAATTGAATTTGAAATTTAAATTGGGATTAGTATAGTTAGGGGCTTGTTATCTTATATAGCTTGCTTTTAACTTGATGATGTTAGAACTTTTTTGGCTTTGCTAGACATGTGTGCGGTAGTATGCAGGTCTAGTTTTGTATACCCTCCCATACTCGTGTATGGGGGCAACGTTGGACCGGTACCCTACCATACCCTCTGCATATCTAAGCGAATCCAAGCGCAGCTGCAAGCGGACGCCTCGCCCTTGCTTCAGTGATGGACGACTCCTTAGTGTATGTATGGTATTAGCGGATGTGGTGACGGGAAGCCAGTCGATGTTTACCTGCGGCTATCGAGTCGGTGCGCGCTGTCGGAAGGTTCATTCGCTAGGTATGTCAAAGGCAGTCGCAGTCCGCCTAGCGAATATGCTAAATCCGACCAGGACATGGTGCGTACGTCGTTGTGGGCCAGGCGTAATGGTAAACACTGGAATAGCGTGTAACTAGGCGGTAAACTACGGGGAATCGGATTAGACGTCCCACGTAAACTTTTGAGCATAAGAACAACACTAGGCCGGCTTGTTCTTCAGGGTTAGAATCAATCAGCGACCGGGTAACTCAAAATTATGTACAATGATGTACTTAGGACAATGCCACACAGTAAATTCAACTAGAGTGGGTTGGGGGCTGGGAATGGCTTAGAGTCAATAGGAACCGTTAAACCGCATTTTAGTACTTGTATTTGTTTGCATGTCCTTCCGTTGAAGGGCCGACGAGGGCACGGTACACCCTGCATAGACCGCTTTTGGCACCCCAACCTCCTGGCGCCTTCGTCATCGTGCCTCGGATGGCTAAAGACGCCAGGGGGCAAGATGGAACCAATAAGTCTATGTTGTGGTCGGTGAGTCATTGGCGGGCAGTATAGTACTTGGTCGCAGATGACTTCGAACCGTACGTCCTTGCACGTGTAAGGATCGACGAGGGATCCGGTGCACTCCACGGCGAGTCGGGATGTAGCAGCTCGTAGGGTTTAGGTCAGTCAGCCTTCGATAGCTTGGATGAATTGAGTCACTAGAATGCAAAACTGAATCCATCCCGGCAATCCTGAGCATGAAGGTGGTGATGGACCGTGGAAAGTCTTTCCCTGGCTGTCTACCGCGTTCTAAGCACTCATCCGGGGATCGGCAAGAAATCCCACTACATTTGCACAAGAACAACAATCGGTTGTTCTTGGTGTTAGAATCAAAAAGCGCGCGCGGTAAATGTTAATTATTGGGTGGAAATGGATTAGGTCACTAGTATTTCACCTATCATATTTCAAACTTAGGTTTAAGTAAGTAAAAAGTTGACAAGGAGTAAACCGTCCACATTTGACTGTATTATTACTTTAATAGTCAATATTAAGCTCAGATAAGAAATATCACTAATAAAATATGTGTGCGGTTTATTTCTTGTTTAATGGTCCTTATGAATTGTGTACAGGGCCATTTACGTGGAGAGAAGAACCGTCTTGGTTGGTTGCGTGTTGGGTTCTCTTCTCCACTCCTTTATTTTTTTAGACATTGCCATGATATGTAACTAAATCTTTGATACAATTGTATACAAAACATACGTATCTATTTTGCCTATCATCCAGCTTGGGTGTGGCAGCTTCACACACTGTGAGTTATCAATATAAATGCAGTTATTACAATATTGACTTGTAATTACATTTGGCAATAAAATTCAATTGCAATGTAACAAAATGTAACTAATCATTTATTGTATTTCTTTCAGGGCAAGTCATTTCATTAATTTATATTGTAATAAAATTACAAAAACTTGTATTGTATTTGAATATTTTATTTGTAATTGTGTTGATATTTGAAAGAATGATTCTGTGAGCGAATGAGTTTGTGAAATAGTTAGTGTGCGTTTGCGTGAACGTTCTGCGTATTAGTGGATTAAAATGATTGATGATTAATTGCGAGTGCAAATGATTTCAAGTGAACGAAGCAAATGAAGTGTGCCTACCCAACTTGGGAAATGACATATTTATGTGTGTTTTAAAGAGAATGTGTGCGGTTAAGATGAGCTTTTGTTTGGACGTCCGGTGAATATGTTGATTGGAATGACTAATCATGTATTAGAAATGTAAATGATTTGAGTGGAAAGAATAAAAGAGCTTGAATGAAAAGGATAATAAATGTGGATGACGCGAAAGAAGTGTGTCAGGATGGGAATGTTTGACTGCTTGTTGAGTTTAAATGTGTGACAAGGTTCGTGCCACCCAAACTTGGTAAATGGCGTGATATTATTGCATGTAGTATGTATGAAAGTATATATTTCTCTTATGTATTTGTGTTGTTTATAAAAAGAAAGAACAATTAACAGTTTTTATTTATTTTCTACATGTTTCCTTTCAAAATGAGTAAAAATGCAGTAATTATTGCATGAATTATTTAAATGAAATGTAATTTTTTTAAAATAAATAAATAATTTAGTCAGAATAGAAAATTTGCTTTATTATATTTATTAAACCACTTATCTTTATCCTACGTCCCGTTATATAGCGTTTAATGTAATTTTTTAGGGGTGAAATCACTCAAAACGAGACAAGTGCTGCCATCTCTTGGTGTGACGTCACAGAATATTTTTGAGCAGTGGCCTAGAAAATGAAGCTGCTAATTAAAAATTTACTATCACAATATTCTTCTAATTATTTGCTAGGAAAATTGTAAAGTGCTTATTTCTCGTAAACTAAGGGTATTATGATAAAGAGGGGTAGTTTACCCCCTCAATTAGAACCTGCTGAATCCAAATATGCCCTCAGTTTTGTCGTTCAACCCTTATTTTTCAAGTTATATGCGTTTTAAAATTTTCCTAGCGTAGTTGCAATTTTGTATTTATATATAAATAATATATCAAAAGGGTAAGTAATTATGTAATTATGAGGATAGATTTAGAATCAGCGAGTACTAATTAGGGGTATTCGATATAAACAATCCATGAAATCAACGTATTTTTAGTAGATTTTGGTGAAATTTTGCTGACATTAAATAATTATTATCTCGTAAACTAAAGGGCTAAGGGCCAAAAGTTCAATACAAAGGTAGCGTAACTTTTCATTCTCTATCTGCTTGTCTATAGATAAGGCCGTTTTGGCCGATTTTTAATTATTTTTTTGATCTCCCACCATTCATGTTATCCTGATACAAACTTGGTGATTTTTGTTCGATTCAAAATTCCATTCGAGTGAGGGTGAAAATTTAAAAACGCGATTACGTAAAAACTAAGGGTTGGGGAGTGATTTAGGGGTTATATTCGTACTCTACGCGTTGAAATACACCAGTATGCATATTGCCACCCCTAAAAGTTAATTAGCACTGGAGATATTCAACCCTTATTTGTATCTCCGGTTCTAAGGGTCGTATCGAAAAAATCTACATTGCATTCGATAGGGGATGAAAAACTGAGCATCTTTTACATTTAACTTTTTCCTCTACGACCCTTAGTTTAAGGGTAATGACTATGTTTAGACGACTTTTTCACCACTTTGATTGCTCATAACCCTTAAACTAAGGGTCGTAGAAGAAAAAGTTAAATATGAAAGGTGCTGAGTTTCTCATCCCCTATCGAATGCAATGTAGATTTTTTCGATACGACCCTTAGAACCGGAGATACAAATAAGGGTTGAATATCTCCGTTGCTAATTAACTTTTAGGGGTGGCAATATGCATACTGGTGTATTTCAACTCGTAGAGTACGAATATGACCCCTAAATCACTCCCCAACCCTTAGTTTTTACGTAATCGCGTTTTTAAATTTTCACCCTCACTCGACTTCAGATTTCAGTCGAACAAAAATCACCAAGTTTGTATCAGGAGAACATGAATGGTGGGAGATCAAAAAAATAATTAAAAATCGGCCTAAACGACCATATCTATAGACAGGCAGATAGAGAATGAAAAGTTACGCACCTTTTGTATTTAACTTTTTGCCTTTAGCCCTATAGTTTACGAGATAATAATTATTTAAAGTCAGCAAAATTTCACCAAAAACTACCAAAATTACGTTGATTTCAAGGGTGGTTTGTATCATATACCCCTAATTAGAACCTGCTGAATCCAAATATGCACCCCATTTTGTCGTGCAACCCTTAATTTCCGAGTTATAAGCAATTTAAAATTTTCCTAGCGTAGTGTCAATTTTGTTGACGATATTCATCGATTTTTGAAGCAAAATTACAAGTACGCTAGGAAAATTTTGAAATGCTTATATCTCGTAAACTAAGGGTAGCAGGATAAAGAGGAGTAGTCTAACCCCTCAATTAGGACCCGCTGAATCCAAATATGCACTCCATTTTGTCCTGCAACCCTTAGTTTCCGAGTTATAAGCAATTTAATTTTCCTAGCGTAGTGTTAATTTTTTTGACGATTTTGCTAGTAAAATTAGCACTACGCTAGGAAAATTTTAAAATGCTTATAACTCGTAAAGTAAGCGTAGTAGCCTAAAGAAGGGTAGTTAATCGGCTTAATTAGGACCTGCTGAATCCAAATATGCACCCCATTTTACCATGCAACCCTTACTTTTCGAGTTATTTGCAGTTTAAAATTTTCCTACCGTAGTTGCAACTTTGTTGACGTCATACCAAGAGATGGCAATCTCTGTTAGACTGATTTTAGACCGATTTTAGACCGATTTTAGCCCTAATAACTTTTAATGCTAAATAAACACTTCAAGCGGGTAAATTGTACTGTACCCCCTAATTCGAACCCGCTGAATCCAAATATGAACCCCATTTAGTCATTCAACCCTTAGTTTAAGATATATTGTACATTTAAATAACTGCCACCAACAGATGGCAGCACATATCTCGTTTATAACTTATATGAACCTAAATAAGGGTGTTTATGTTAAAAATAATTAATTCAGTTAATTTATTTATAAGATTGTGTATTGTATTGAAGTATTTCATTAAATGAACCATAAAATTTATACTTACTGTTTATTATTTCGAATCCTAGTACATTTTCAGGTCCTGTAA
The DNA here is from genome assembly GCA_947534325.1 of Agonum fuliginosum. Taxonomy (NCBI): domain Eukaryota; kingdom Metazoa; phylum Arthropoda; class Insecta; order Coleoptera; family Carabidae; genus Agonum; species Agonum fuliginosum. The sequence goes on from OX384029.1 coordinate 1,130,615, forward strand.
GTGTTTAGGAAGTGTACCAAGGGTTGTTTAAGAAATAAAATTAGTGCAATGATGTAAGTATTACTTATTTGTTTTTATTAATAATATATACAGCTATTTCATCTCGATTATTTAATTTTTATGATATAAAAACATAAGTAAATGTAAATGGAAACGCTAATAAAAAATATCTAAATAAAATTAACTCTTTACAAAATGTTGAACAAGTCAAAAATGAACAAAAATATCAAAAAATAGCTTGCCTTAAAAAAACAATTTACAAGAATCTGTGTGCTGTGCAGGTAACTATCTAGTTCTTCTTTTCCCGGCGGAGTCCTAGATGAAAGGAGGAGCCCTGCGCTCGCTAGGCGGAGACGGAGGCAGACAACGGTGGTGGTGGCGCTCTTCTTTGATGACTTAAACTGCAGGTTCTTCTTCGACGACTTAGACTTCAGGTCGACGGTTCAGATGTTAGAAAGCTGGAGAAAATATAGTGCAGAAGCGTCCACGAGTGGCAAGAGTCTTGGATGTTGTGCCTGTCCAGAGGTTTACAAGTCTCCTTGCGCGGCTTCACTTTAAACTCCACTTGTCTATTCGACCCCAAGAACTAATTCCCTGACTGTACTGTACCTAAAAGCACAAACAAAAGCTAGCAACACATAAACAAAGCAAAGCTGAAAGATGGTAATGAAAAGAAGCTAACAGAGAGGTAAAAGTTGATATAAATAATAAACTCAATTACAGTTACAGCAGAATTAAAAGCTAAAATAATATTTTTAAACAGAAATACGTACTAGCAAATAGTACTTGGCAAACAAAACTTGATTACGCAATGAAATCTATAGACATCTAGCATGAATCTAGACGAGAAAAGTATAATATAATTCAGCTTTTAGAATAAGGTTTGGCTTATAATATTATAATGGATGTAGTCGGTTACTTTTCTATATTCTGTAAAATTTTATTTTATTTAAAAAATTGCGTGCGTGGCAAGTGGTCCATCTACCTCTTAAAATCCAGCATAAAATGTACTAACGTAGCGAGTATTTTGTGGCCAGAACAAGAATGGTAAAATTTTATTTTAACAAAGATTTAATAATTTAACTTTTAAAAGTTTGATTAAAAAAATATACATGTTATAAAAATTTCGAAAAATAAAAAAAATCCAATTTATGCAAACTTTACACGGTTATATCTCATGATAGAAATTAATTTTTAAAATTTGAAAAATCTGTAGATCCATTCTTTCTCTACTAAATGTTTATAAAAACATTATCCTGAAGTCAATAATAATCTGATAGTTTACTCGCAACGAAAACACTTTTACAATATTTTTCAACTTCGAAATGACATTGCATAGCTAGGATGCGGCAAAGTACGAGTACGATAGAAAAAAAAATTAAATCAAAATTATTCTAGGAATTCGGAAAAAAACGTTTCAAATTTTGTTAATATTTTTGGTATCCTTGCAACGCACAGGAAATACATTAATTTTAGAAGAGAATAGTAATTTTTTACTGCACTATGGCATAATGTAGTATATAACGTGTCTCGTAATAAAGAATTACATACATATTATTACACCGACAAACAAAAGGTTTGTAGTACAACCTTGGCAACCGTTTAAAAGTATCTAGTTAGAGTCAGTATTAAGTTACATTGTTTGTTCTAAAACCATTCCTCGAGTAAAGTCTGAATCAGCTTCGTTGAACTGAACAAAAGTGCGCATTGGGCAGTGTGGTTAAGGCAGAGCACAACAGTATCAACCTTCGACCATAGGTATAGACAGATAACACTCAATGCTGTAGTATACAATGTTGTGAAGGCAAGAAGTACGGTAGCGGGGAGCAGCAGCTATAGGTGAGGACACGTTAGAGTGTTGCACATTGCTAACTTCTGGTTTGTTAACATGGAACAGAGAATGAAAATAGGCAAACTGCAACACTTCAAGGTGTCTGCTGGTCATACTCCTCTTCACACCGCTACGCTAGTTCTTTGCTTCACAACAAAGGCTTGCGTTGTTTGTCTATTCCTATATATGGTCGAAGGTATCAACAGTAAATGCACTGAGATAACTGAGTGAAGTAAAACAAAAAGAGAACGTTGAACGTTGGTCAGACCGAGCGGGCGGGTGTCAGGATTTAATTTTATTTCTTATTGGGCAGCAGGAGAGTCGGTTCTGCTGGTCCGTTTTGCCATGTAATTTAAAGGGAGTGGCCCATCACTTACGGTGTCCATCCAATGAATACAGATGCGCCCTCTCAATATACGGAATCACTCTGTTTCAATTCGGGTGGCGTTTGCAGGGTTACCAACACACAGAGGCGAATTTACCCAGAACTCTACATTCAGATATAGTTTTACATTTCGAAGTTTGGTACCATAAGTGCATTTTGTTTTTTGTAACGTATTTTATTCATTTTATGTATGTATTGTCAATTACACTCGACAAAAAACGCACCACTTGAAAATGCACCAAAAGTCTGTTGAATTTGGTCGAAAATGGATTAATCTTCAAGTACTGACAAGTTTGAAGTTTCCTCTTTAAGGTCATGCAAGTTAATCTAACGCCAAGTTCATTTTCTCCCTGCCAGCCCCCTGAGAATAAAAACGTTCTTGATGTCAAAAAGTATCAAACTTTGACAACTTGTACTATGTAGTTGCAAAAAAAAATCGTGGACTCAAGACGATAAAGTTTACTCATTTTCGTTTCAGGGAAAAAGAATTGAGTATCTGCGATGATGACCTATAAACATTTATTGAAATTGTCTACAAATGTATATCTTCTTAAATTGAAGTGCTTTTTTTTTCGTTTAATGTTCTTATGATCGCTTTAGCCTTCAAATGTATCAAAATTCAAACAGATTAAATTTCGAAAGCCCATAGATTCAAATAAAATCTTCGAAGGTAGTTGAAATTTTTAAAAGTTTACCGAAAAATTAATAAATTTTATCGCCATGACAATCAATTGGGTCGAAAACATTTTTAGTACACCATACATGTTGTCAAAGTTTGACATTTTTGAGTCAAAAACATTATTAATATGCATACCATTGAAGAGAAAACTTCAATCTCGTGACAGTTATTAGCCGAGATATGACCTAAAAGGCACAAAATGCAAATTTTTAAATAAAAATTCTTAACTTCACGCCAAATCATCGGAAGTACTCAATTTTTTTCCACCGAAAGGAAAATGAATGAACTTTATCGCCTTGGTATCCACGATTTTTTTGCTCCCGGTGCAAGTTGTCAAAGTTTGACATTTTTTGACATCAAAACCTTTTTTCTAAAGAGGATAGTAGGGGTGAAATGAACTTGGTGGTAAAATAACTAGCATGACCTTCAAGAGGAAACTTCAATCTTGTCAGAACTCGAAGATTCATGTATTTCGACCAAATTCAACCGAGTTATGGCGGTTTAAAAATACGGAATTTTTGGTACATTTTCAAGTGACGCGTTTTTGCCGAGTGTATATAAAAATAAATTGACTGTGGCACTTTTTAAACATTAATCCATAATATTTACATTTAATCGTATCGTCAACTGTTATTACCTTTTAATATAATACTTATAATAATACTTATAATAGGTAGGTACGTTAGATACTTATAATTCATTAGTTCCGGACTTAATACGTTAGATACAACCATAATAACATCAAAACTTTCCATAATACGCGAATAGTCAACTAATTGACAGATAAAATTATTCATTAGTTTTAACATAGCTGTCTTTGATGATACGATTAAGCTTTGAACATAACGCGAATATATGCGATTTAAGCCCCCTTGGATGTTCAAAGAGACTCGGTTTCACCTCGTCGCTTAGCAACATCCTCGATATTATAAATCGCATAATATTATTGTTACATTAATAGCTATAAACTGCATAAAAATCTTCCCTGTGGTATACTCTCCGTCTGAAATGTGTGGATCCGTCCCTGTTCCCGATGGCCGTATGTGCGAGCGGCCAAGCAATGAAGGAGGAGATGCATTGCCACTGAAAGATTGCTTATTTAAAGTGAAACTGTTTTACGGAATGAAAACAACGAGCCAGCAACGACTGGGAATGAATAATGGCTGCCGGATAGAATTTCTTACCTAAGCAAGTTTAAAATTAGATTTCCGAAACTTGCCTCCAGAGTTTGTTAAACTAGACCACTGAATCTTCTGAGTTATGTTGCAACTTTTAATCAACTTGTTTTCTAATTACTGAAATTTGTTTCCTGCATTTTTAGCACAGTTCATATATTTGTAATTAGCTTCTTCATTTTATAGCAAACACATTCAGAATTATTGGAAGCAATTTGAAAAACCGTGATGTAAGCTTTTAAGGTGTACGTCTACCCTAAAATTTTACAGCTTTACAGAGGGGTACGCCTCCCATGTTTACTTTAATTATAATTGAAATATATGATGCTTTTACATATGAGTGTATTAACAAAGGATGTCTTAATGCTTCTATATTTTTATTTTTTGTCTTTGGCCTAGGAATTTGAAGTAAAAAAATTTAAAATAGCGATTTTTGCGGTTTTTTGTCATTATTTGATATGATTTTTTTTCGGTCAATATAAATGGCAAGTAAAATTTAAAAATCAAAAAGCCTGCAGCTAATTTTTCTTTTTTGAATAATTTTTATTTTACTTAATAATCTTTTAAAAATATAGAAGTTATTATAGGAATACTGAGCCATGTTTACAGTATTTTTCAACTTCAAAATGACATTGAATAGCTAGCATGCGACAAAGTGCGAGTTTCGGGCAGCCGTAGTAGTGGGGAAGAGAGTGAAATACAAAAAAAAAGTAAAATCGAGAGTATTTTAGGAATTCCAAAAAAGGTAGACGAGCCCCTGAAGGTGAAGTCGGCGGTGTGGTTACCAACATTTGCAGTTTTGGAAATATTTCAGTTGGAAAGCTAAATCAACTACTGCAACTGATTCATTAGATTTTCTCACTTTCGGAGCATCTTTTGAACATGGACAGGTTAACATTTGTAAAGTATTGTGGGCACTGTTAGGGAACGCGTTTGCGAGGTGGCGAAAATGCGAGTTCCCTAACAGTGCCCACTATACTTTACAAATAAAATGTATTATCAAATTTAATTCATTTTTTTATACTTAGCACTCGTATTCAACATAAAATGCTTTTTTAATTTGGTCTAAAATGAACTGGAACACTTTGTACCTTGTCATTTATAGTTGGGAATATACAAGTAAATGAAATAAGTTGCAAAAAAGCTTGCAAATATTTTCATAAAAGTACCTACACAATTTTCCATGTGCTGAAACTGAAAGATGTTCCAATCGAGATGAAACTGTTTATTACAAACAAAAACAAACGTAAAGAGTACGTCGAAACGACAGAACCATTTGCTCTGAAGTTGTCCGTTTTTCTTTTTACCTCGTGCTGGAGAATGAGCGGCACGAGGTATCTATTTACCCAGTCGGACCGGTAAACAGTCTTATTTGCGTAACTATATTCACAGATTGCAGAATTCTTCCCCTGCGTTTACGTCGTTGTAGCACGCGTGCGCAACGACGACCCTTTTTTCACTCGCACTGAAAGTGCTTTTTCAGCAATGTAAATTGTGTGGAGCCTTTCATCAAATGGAGAAATACTACTCTAAACCTCGTGCGAGTAAATAAGTGAACACTTTTTATTTTTAGAATCTTTTGCTTCAATGCACATACGCTTCTATAAAATTGCGAGCATACGCTCTGCAGTTATTAATTTAATTAGTTTGGAGAGAATGTGTATTCTCTTAATTAAATTAATAAAACAAAAATTGTCGGACAGCCGGCTGTTTATTAAAACTCTCCATATAAATTGAAGAGTAGAATTTATTTTTATTATGAAATGTAATTGTCTATTTTAATTACCTATCGATAATTAAAACTTGCAACACGTAAAATATGATACAGTCTGGTTCTTTAACCGCACAAAATCTCCACCAACGACCATAAGTATCGGTGAGTTGACAACCGCGCACACAGTAAATATACAAGATGATTCACAACTTCGTCCATATATTTTCAAGGCTCAATCACGAAGTATAATATAAATACAATAGTGGACACTCCGTATCTTAGCAATACTGTAGATTTGTGACATTTCTGTTTAACCTGTGTGAGAGAAAGATCACTACAGGGCCCGTGCGTTACCATCGTTGCCGTTGTTTATCGGAATAGAATGCATGCTCCGAGCTGGCCCGTATTTGTTGTCTCTCTCTAAAAGGTAGACAGAAAGGCCACACTTCCTCCGACTTAATATGTCCACTCCTGTCATATACTTTGTATCAATGACCTCAATACATAATGAACTAAAAAGCACAACTGAGGGAGTGTCCAGTGGTCCTCAAACTGTTTGTGAACGTTCATGTTTGACATTAAATGTCAAATTTTGACAGATGCATGAAATGTTCGCCGATTGACCAAAACTTAAATTCTTAATGTTTTCATTTTATATAGGGTCAAGCAAGGGTCAAGTATTTAAAAAAATATTTTTAGTTTATGATATGTCAGTATACGTAAAAAATATTACTGTCGACGCCATTGGAGATTGCATGTCTAATTTCTTGTTTAGTTGCTATGTTTTAGAGAGAGTTCACAATAATTAAAATTAAACGTTTTTCATGACCAGCCCATTACATTGTTGAAACATATGAGTTTCCAGTCCATTATGTATTAGAAATCACTGCTTTGTGATCATGGAACATACAGAATTTTTTTTAAATTCATGAATTTAAGGGCAGTTTTGAAACCACTGGATTGTTGATTGTATAATGGAGATATATGACTAACTATGAATGGAAAATATTAAATTGTATTAATTAACTCAAAACTGTTTGATTAAAATACCTGGAAACTAAAATAGTTAAATCTGAAAAAAATTCTTCAGTTCGTGATAATTTGTTGAGCACTATGTGCCAATAAAATATATGCATGAAGTTGTGAATCACTCTGTATTTATATGACTCTTCTTTTTATTTAAAGATTGAAATAAATAAGTTATTGTGTTCTTTTAAGGGGGTTTTATCGCTTAGCACTGCTAGATCACAAATCCTCATTATTTCAGGTATCCGCGCTGACAGCCTATGTTTTATGAGCACATGTTGTCTCTATTTATCTAATTGCTATGTTTCGCTCCATTTTTGTTTAGAAAATACTCAATTTGATTGGCTAGCGCGCATACAATTTTTAAATTTATTTAACAAATTACTCGACTACTATTTGAAAATTTTATATAATAATCTGATATAAACATTTAAATTTACAATGCAATCAAACTTACGAAGAGTTTTTCTCAGATTTATTGTTATTTAATTGTTTATAAATAATAATAATAACAATTTAAAAAATTCGACAACGTAGCTAGATTTTTACTGCCTTTATCTTTATATGGTATTTTTTTTTAGATTTATAGGATTAATAGGTTGGGAGTAATTTGTTAAATACTTTTTTACTGTGATAAAAGCCCCTTAAAAGATGTGAGCTATCTGGTGCTGTGCGAGAAAATTCAGCAATATGTTTCGTGTCAAAAGTTGGTGGACTGTGTAAAAATATGTAAATATGTGAAACTATGTTTCAGGAACAAGATGAAGTCAACGCCGTCGAAGTGTGCAAAATCTAATGCTGTAGTCATAAAAACTTCCTGAAAACTGAAACTGAAATACTGAAACCATGACTTATTAAACACGGGTTTATAGCCTTGGTAGCGCAATAGTTATTTATGTCACAAGTACGCAAAATAGAGTTTTAGACGACGAATCTATTAACTGTATTTAATTTTAATTCTAAAATATAAATTATAAATTAATGTTAACTTATATTCTGTTCTGATTTTGTTTATTAGATATTCCTTTATTTACCTACACGTGAACATAACTAGCTCTCGCACTAGTTAAAATATGCTTACACAAAAACAACCACCATCTTCATGTGGCCCAGGGCGTGTAGGTACCTACCCCGGTACTCATGTAGATTTGTGAAACAGATAGATGTAACATGTAACAATATGATCAAGTACGCAAACTTGTATAACAAGCATAGTTCCCAAGGTAGCATATTCAGCAAATTAAATTGTATCGCATTGAAATTCAACATTAATGAAGATAGTCACATAACAAGCTCCTCAACTCAACTCGACTCAACCTACACATCGACAGCAGTAGTAGGAATTGTGTTACACTAGTAATGCATTGGTCAGTGGCGCGGCCATTCATATTCGGAAGATTTTGTAGAATACTTTAACCCCATCTTTATAAAAATTCTTCAATATTTTTTACGCCGTTTTACCTTCCGCCATACCTGTAAAGAAAGGTATTGGAATCATGCTAAAAATCGGGTAGTGAGTTTTTAGTGGATGAGCACGAATTAGGGTCCTTACCACTCAGTTTTGATAGTTTCACGATGATGTCTGTATGTGTGTCATTTATTTCATAGCTAACTAGGAATGATTCGATTTGTTTCTGTAATATTTTAATTATTATTTTACTTAGAAATCTACAACGGAAAAGTAGCTTATTATAGATGGTTGTATGCAGAATTTTATGTAGAATCAAAATCTTAAAAAATATACGAGGTGTTCTATTTAAAATAAGGAAGTTGATGTCACTTCCGGTTAAACAGGAAGTAATAAAATTTAATTATTTATGTAGTTTAATGCGCCTTTGAATGTCGTTTATAAACCTATAACATAAATGTAATTGACTTAAAAATACAATTTTTTTTGGGGATGCGCCTGTTTCAGGAAACGTTTCATGATATGCCGAGTCATAGAAAACGACTATGCGTTTTATAAAACGACTGAATTGTGAATTTATAATTATCCTGCAACATGTACAGTACCAGACTGGTTTCGAATTTGAGTAGTCAGAACATGTAGAGCATGATTTTTCATTTATTTTCATATTTATGTAGGTGGTACTTTTGCGGAAACCTTCATTTTTGTAAACTTTCAATAAAAATTCAATAAATTTTTATTCAAGACGATAGTCCTTCAAGAAATGACCAAGACAAGAATCTTTTTATTTACCTATTGGTAAATCAAATCAATACAAAGATTTCTTATCTTGACCAACCATTATTACAACATTTAAACAGCAATTCTTCATAACATTTCTAAGCCCCATGTGTCTCCGCCACTGTGTTCTGTCGGACACAAGTCGCCACTCTGCCTCTCACGACAATGTTGTAATTAGGTTATGAGTAGCAGTGGCGGCGGCGGTGAGGGCGGCGGGGGCGGTGGTGTTTGCCGTTGCCAGGCGAGACGTCTGCCGCCCCCGACAGCAAACTAAGGCGCGGCTCCGGCCCCAGCCAGGATGCTGTGGAGCGAGGCTGTAGCTGCAAGGGTTGAAGCACAGCTCATGTCATGATGTAGTGATGCGTCGAGACGAGATTTGTCACTTCTTGTCTCGTCTCGTCTCGAATGTAAACAATTTGATCTCGTCTGGATTATTTCTCATCTCGATTATTTCTCGTCTAGATCTCGATCTCGTCTCGATTTCTCAAGTATTATTACAAAAAAATTTTCACCGATTGACTATTTTGCTATTTTTTGACAGCCTGATATGGCTGTGAATTGTAACTTTTAGTGCCTAGGCAATTCAATTATTTTTTCAATACCTGCACCGAGAATGCCACCATTCTTCCCCTATTACTAGGGAAGAAAGTGATGTATTCCTGACGGGTCAGCACCTTTCCTATTTACAGGGGAAAAGTACTTTACGTCACTCGGGGGCGGAAAGCAGTGTTTTCCTCTTGCTAATGGAGGGAGGGGAGCGAGTTTTTCCTCCCGCGCGGGAGGAAAGCAAGTGCGTTCCTCCCGCTTGCAAGAAAGGTGATTTCGAGACTGTTTATAAATTAAAAATTAAAGAAAAATTCAAACAATATTTTTTTAATTCAGAAATTATTATATAAATCTTTCATTTCTGAACAATGAACTGCATGTTCGGGCAGTTCGTAATTGTAATATTCATAGGGCTGGTGGTCTGTATGTTACCTGCCTGATATCCAACTCTCGTGACGTAAAATATTGTGTGTCCCACGGGAAGGAAGACTATTCCTCCCTAGGTGCAAAAAATACTATTCCTCCTGCTTTATGCGGGATTCCAATTGACTTTTTCTCCCTATAGTTGCTTAAAAATATTTCTGAAGCCGCTTTGAATTTGAAAGGACGTCGCACGGATTGAGATTCTGACTACAGCAAGACGAATCGGTCGAAGTGGGTGGATTCCACTATAACAACATCTACCATTCTATAATTGAGAGTAAATGTTGAATCATTTTAAAGCAGTTAATGTAATTATATGTGTGTCATTTAAACTTATTTCATGCAAATTCAGTAGCACTTAAAATGTTTATGCCCATGCCACACCGGCGTGGCATGAAGCACGGTGCTCGATGTGGCATTTTGCTTCATTCAAAGCTGTAAAGTGTGTCACACCGGTATAGCAAAATGCCATGCGAAAATTTGTATATTGCTATGTTCACTTCGTACTTAGGTTTTTGAAAATTATTTTTGACAGCTGAGAATTAAAATTAATCAATTCTTTGTGTTAATTAAATCAATAATTAGTTCATATATTGACAAAAGCTTAATGGGTTATATTCTTATTATCTAATTACTTACTGTTACTATTTTGACATCAATTATTCACCAAATGTCATAAATTATATTGAGGACTCTCACTGTGAAATCAGCAACAAATTCCCATAATGTCAAAATACTCGATGGAATAGCAGCGATACAATTTTGTACGTTATTCATTTGTTCCATCGAGCACCGTGCTTCGTGCCATGCCGGTGTGCCATGGGCATTAGAATTTCTGATTTTTTTAAAATTCGTTATCAGTATATCAGTCTGTAGCTACCAATTTACGCTTACCGTATGTACTCGAAGTGTTATGAGACACCCTCTATGTATATGTAATGAATGTGACATGAAAGTTCGATTAGTTTTTATGCAAATCGTCAATGTTTGCAAGTTGATTTGGATGTTTGCTGCAGTTGGAGTTGTTTACTGAAGTTTTGATTTAGCGCGAGTTCGATGTTTTGATGTTTGTACAACTGAATTGATTTTTGCAATTATTTATTAGACAGTTTTCCAGCACTACTCTTGAATTCTGATTTATTCATCTACGAAATTTTCGGAATTAAAAACACATAAGAGATAACATAAAGCAATGGTTCGCATATTTTTGTCGCATGATAGGGTGTCGTTATGTACCCGATTATGGTACTCGTATCTTGAGTAAATCGTATGCTTATCTTTTTCATTGTCAATAAATTGACAAGACACACACAGTTCAGAGGTAATTTGCTCACACATTCTGCATTATTAAATGCGCACTGTCACGAACCTTGTTGGTAGCAACAAATGTCACGAACAAAAGAAAGCGAAACAATATTTCCTCACGCCACATCCTTATCGTAAATAAACGCCTGGCGGGGCATCCATAAAGCAGGCCATGAAAAGTTGATGCCATTCTTTTTTAATACGCACCTTAACAATTTATCCCAATATACCGCCGTGGCATCGGCAAAATATTGGCGTTGAATAGTGAAAAGTGTGTTTCGTTTTTTACTTCAGGTGTATGTCTACCCTAAAATTTTATAGCGTTACAGAGGTGTACGCCTTCCACGTTTACTTTAATTATATTTGAAATATATGATGCTTTTACGTATGAGTGTATTAACAAAGGATGTCTTAATGCTTCTATATTTTTATTTTTTGTCTTTGGCCTAGGAATTTGAAGAAAAAAAATTGTAATATGAAAGCATGCAGCTAAGCTTCCTTATTATTTTAATTTACTTAATTTTTTTTTAAATACAGAAGTTATTATGGAAATACTGGAGCCATGTTTACAGTATTTTTAACTTCAATATGACATTGCATAGCTAGGTTGCGGAAAAGTACGAGTTTCGGACAGCCGTAGTAGTGGGGAAGAGAGTGAAATAAAAAAAGTAATATCGAGAGTATTCTAGGTATCCGCAAAAAAAGTTGACGAGCTTCTTAAGCGGCCCGTCTACGTTTATATTCCACTCTTTTCCCCACTACTACGACTGCCTAAAACCAGTTGAATGGAAAGAATTGCACGACGAGGTCGTAGACCGAGTCGTGTAATCACATGAGTGCTGTAATATGCTTTATAAAATTTTATCCACGAATGCTCAAAATTATTAAAAATTGATATTTTTGTTTAAATGTCAGATTTGAATTTTTTTAAATTATATATTTTGACAATTGATAGATGCCTGTTTCTATAATTTTGATTTAAAATCAAATTGTATGTACCTACATACAATTTGTTTGAAAGCAGGACATCCTGTCAGTTTTAATTTCAAAGTTAATACGTGATATTTATTTCTTATTCGTTTATAAATTATTTATTATGGGACAGTAATTCAAAATTGATTCATTCAAATAATATTTAAGGAATAAATAGGGAGACAAAAAATCTTATTTTTATTAGTAGTATCCATGGCTACGAACGAATGAAGTAGAGTAAATGCGAGAGGTAATAGACAAAAGCACATCATATTACTTCACTAGTGAGGTAATATAACTAATTACCTCACTTAAATGATAAAAATAATATGACTATTATATCACTGGCGTAGATAATAGTTAATTATATTACAAGTGGGGTAAGAGCATTATTACAGCTGACGAATGTGAAGAATTGCACGACGAGGTCGTAGACCGAGTCGTGTAATCACATGAGTGATGTAATATGCTTTAGCCCACATGTGATATACAAAATTTTATCCACGACTGCTCAAAATTAATGAAAATTGATATTTTTGTTTAAATGTCAGATTTTAAATTTGAAAATTATATATTTTAACAATTGATAGAGATGTCAGTTTCTATAATTTTGATTTAAAATCAAAGCAACAGGGTACATACAATGTGTTTGACAGCAGGACATTCTGTCAGTTTTATATACAAACAAATTCTTAATTTGTAAGTTTATACGTGATATTTATTTATAATTCATTTATAAATTATTTATTATGGGACAATATTTCAAAATTGATTTATTCTAAGAATATTTAAGGAATAAATATGTAGACAAGTATATTATAAATATGCAAGAGGTAATAGGATAAAAGCACATCATATTACTTCACTAGTGAGGTAATATAACTAATAACCTCACTCAAATGATGAAAATAATAAACTATTATATCACTGGCGTGGATAAATAATGTTATCCTTTATCTATTTATGTGTAACAAGTCACGCAACATCATTTAACAATTTATCTCAATATACTCGTACCTCCGTTGGCAAGGAAAAATATTTCCCCTTCTTAAGTGACGTGTGGCAGGCGTTTAAAGAAATTTCCCTGTCGCAGGACACGGCATTCCCCTGCGGGTTCCCAGTGTTGCCGACGGTGCCACGTTGTCAAATTTAAGACACCACCTGTCTTCCGCGCATTAAATTTACAGTTGTTTTGGGTCGGCGACGCCATGTTGCCATGTTTATCCGACACGGGCGCCATGTTTAATATTTACGTCGCCGGACTCTACGTTTTTTAGAGAAACGGGAAATGGTTGTCGGTTTTTGCTGATTTATCCCTTGCGGAATGCAAAAAATATTGCAATGTCCTCTTGTACTTATTACGGTCTGTTGGTTAGCGTTTTTGTCAGGTTTGTTTCATTTTTGTTGCTTGAAATTCCAAATGAGATGTATGCATTTTTTAGCCTTGCCTATATAATGCCTATTATATAGGCATTGATTTTCAGGATTCTATATAAAAAGGTGGTAACCACGGTTAAAGAATAATTAGGTTTACCGACTGGCTTCGATTTTCATTGACTACCCCGGTCAGAAGTTGTAATTAATTCACAGGTGTCTCTGCTGGTCACTACCGATACAAATTTATTCTGTCACTTGCTGTCACGGAATAGTATTTTTGAAATACATATAATAATTTGTGCGTTATATAGTGATACAGAATATGAACACGTAAAAGTAACAGGTAAATATTGCTGAGAAATAATGAAAAGTTTTTCAGAAAACTGTCAATGTAGATAGGTATAGGTTATTTTAATTTTAGGAAAAATGAGTAAAAATCGACATGATTTATAAACTGAATAATGAAGATGAATAGATGCACTACGAGACTGTTTTCATATATTGTGAAATTATTTATTTATAACGACGATCTTCTTCTTACAGTTTGTTATCTCTATACTATGTACCTGGAAGGAAGCCGTAGCGCAGTACAAAACAGCAGCAGTGAGACAAGTTGAGAGAGAAACAGACTCATAGCGTATAGCATTCGGGTAGTATCTCTATCACTGTCTAACTCATGTAGAACATGGGCAAAATACTTCAGTTTTTAAATACAAACTTACTTAACACGCGCGTCCTTTCCAGGTACGTACTATAGAGTTCACTGCCCTCGTACGTTTTGTCATAATATTACAATTTAAGTTACTATTTATAGTATTAAAGTGTATTTTTGCATTTAAATCAGTGGTGATATAGTATCTCTGATACAGCCAGAGATATCTGGATCCATTACACATTCGGACCGCTAGAAAAGATCATGTTGGCAAACCTAATTATTTTTTAACCGTGGTGGTAGCTATGAGACGGGCTATTATACAGAGTTTCCCAAAAGTCCCGGGACGGAGCTATAAGTTTTGAACAAGTAAAGAAATAAAATTGAAAATTTGGGAGTCATAAAAACTACATTCTTAGATAATTTAGAACTTCATGCAACGTGGAGTTTTTTTAGGGGATGCCCACCCCAACATTTTTAAATAATCGAGTTTCCTCATATTTTAAAGGTAATGAAAACAAACACATCACCATAAACCAAAACCCGATATCTTAAATTCTTCAACAATTTAATTTAAATGTTTTTTGCACGTTTATTACGATTTTTATAACAAATGTTTAAATTGTCGACCTTCTTCGGTCTCGCAATGACTCAAACGCTTTAGTGATCCCCAAATTTGCAATTTTTTCTTCACTCGTCCAAAACTTACAGCTACATTCCGGATATAGTTCTTACAACTTGGTTCAAATTCAATCACCAACAATGATGAAGTTTTGAAATCAGCATGCGATGCTGTCAAAACATAACCTAACAAATCTGACGACAGTTTGTTATCGAATACATCTATCTGTCGTGGGAGGCGGATTATTATCAGGTTATATTTCGATCTCCAAATCTAATATAAATTCATGGGCGAGGCGTCAACATCGGGAAGGTGAGTTTTTCGGATGGTTGCATCCGGAGAGTTCTGTCGCTGGGATAATTTGGATTTTAGTCGTCACGGCATTACACTCTATTTAACACGAGGGGTGGGGGGGGGTTGACGAATGCTGATTTCGCTCGTGCATCGTGTCATTCGTGACCTCTTTACCTAGTTCCGATATTGAAACGCTCTCGCGGTATTTATAAATCGAAATAACTTGATTTGGAATATTTACGTTCGGGTTTGATGTTATTTTTAGATATCATAGGGAAGAGACGAGATATGGATTTAACTGGGGTGCATTTTAAGTTGGAATTCGAGTCCGGAGGGACGCATTTTTCTGGAAAATTTGTCTGATAGTATCAGGAATCACGAGCAATTATTACCATCAATTTTATTTGAATTTACTTCGAAATACAGTAGAATAAATACATTTATCCACGCCAGTGATATAATAGTTACATTATTTTCATCATTTGAGTGAGGTTATTAGTTATATTTCCTCACTAGTGAAGTAATATGATGTGCTTTTGTCTATTTACTCTACTTCACTTGTTCGTAACCATGTATACTACTAATAAATTTTTGTCAATATTTGACAGCAATGTTGAGGTTATAATATACTTGTCTGCCTATTTATTCCTTAAATATTCTGGGTATAAATCAATTTTGAATTACAGTCCCATAATAAATAATTTATAAACGAATAAGAAATAAATATCACGTACAAACTTACAAATTAAAAATTTGTTTGAAAATAAAACTGACAAGATGTCCTGCTTTCAAACAAATTGTATGTACCCTGTTGCTTTGATTTTAAATCAAAATGATAGAAACTGACATCTATTAATTGTCAAAATATATCATTTTAAAAATTTCAAATCTGGCGTTTAAACAAATATATCAATTTTTAATAATTTTGAGCAGTCGTGGATAAAATTTTGTATATCACATGTGGGCTAAAGCATATTACAGCGCTCATGTCTCGGTCTACGACCTCGTCTTGCAATTCTTCACATTCAACTGCTGTAATAAGTAATAATGCTCTTATCCCACTTACTTGTAATATAAAAAAGTAATATAACTCAATGTTTCAAAAACCTACTTTCACCATCAATTTTTATATCTGAAAACATGTGGATTCGCACATTCGTAGAAAAAATTATTTTGTTAGTATCAAAAGCCTTGGTTTATTACAGTTGAAAATTACAAAATTTGTGTAGATTGATGATTGGTAATAAAAATCAGTTAATCGTAGAAAAATGTTGTGTATACTTCTAGTAGAAAGTATTTTTGCAGACTTCGCTAAGCATAAATTGCAGCCCTCGCTGTACTGGTGCTACAATGTGCTTCAGTACAAAAAGCTCCTCCTACAAATAACTATTGTGCATCGAATAGTCAACAAAGAATTCAAAGTATCTTATTTATTGAAAGCTTATGAATATGTACCATTCTACAAATAGCGAAGATGCAATTATCTCTCAATCGAATTCACGTCTTCTTTTTGCAAGTTTAATTGCAGGGCAATTACTTACATCAAAGCTCTATTTAAATTGCAAAGTGTGTGCCTAGTTACCTATTTGTAAATTGTGATCAAGGAATACGAAAAATTCCAGCATCGAAGATGCAGAAGTATAAGAGGAACACTTAAATTCAATTTAAAAGACAAAGAAATTTCGAAAGAAATACAAATTAAACTCGTCTATTTTTATGCAGATAGAAATGCAAAGTAATTGCAAAAGAAACGAAAGAAAATAAAACGGAACGTTTATGCTTTCGTACTCCTGTTTTAATTTTTGTCTACGTTTTTGCCGAATTCCTAGAATACTTCCGATTTTACTTTTTTTCCATTCCACTATTTTCCCCACTACTACGGCTGCCTGAACCCAGCCCGAAACTCGTAGTTTGCCGCATCCTAGCAATGCAATGTCATTTTGAAGTTGAAAAATACTGTAAAAGTGTTTTCGTTGCGAGTAAACTGTCATATTATTATTTACTTCAGGACGATGTTTTTATAATCATTTAATAGAGAAAGAATGGATCTACAGATGTGCCTTTTTAAAATTAATTTTTATCATGAGATATAACCGTGTTTTGCATAAAATAAGAATTTTTTTTTAATTTTTCGGAATTTTTATATTCATGCACAATTTTTTAATCAAAATTTTGAAAAAGCACATTTGTAGATTCATTCTTTCTCTATTAAATATATATTGTAATACAATTTTACCACTCTTGTACTGGCCACAAAACACTCGCTACGTTAGTAGGTTTTATGCTGGATTTTAGGTAGTAGACGGGCCTCTTAAGGTTTCGTCAACCCCAAAATTTTCCAGCGTTACAGAGGTGTACGCCTCCCACGTTTACTTTTAATTGAAATATATGATGCTTTTACATAATATGAGTGTATTAACAAAGAATGTCTTAATGTCTCTAGTTTTTAATTTTTTGTCTTTGGCCTAGGAATTTGAAGTAAAAATATGTAAAAATGACGTTTTTTGTTATTATTTGATACGATTTTTTCGGTCATTATAAATGTAAAGAAAAATTTAAAAAGCAAGAAGCCTGCAGCGAAACTTATAATTTTTGTTTCACTTAATTTTTCTAAAAATACAGAATTTATTATGGGAATACTGAACCATGTTTACATTATTTTCAACTTCAAAATAACATTGCATAGCTAGGATGCGACAAAGTGCGAGTTTCGGGCTGGTTTCGGGCAGCCGTAGTAGTGGGTAAGAGAGTGAAACAGAAAAAAGTAATATCGAAAGTATTTTAGGAATTCGAAAAAAGGTAGACGAGCCTCTTAAGCCCGTGAAGATGCAATTTCGCATAAAAATCATTTGGCAAAGTTTACATACTGAAGGAGTCTCTGTTTAGGTTTCATAACGTTTTTCATAGTAAACATACGCGATGTAATTTATAACTAAACCAGTAATATACGAGTCTTTACTCTGGGCAAACACGGCTCGAGTTTATCTACCGTCTGCTACAATTACACGCTATTTATTTTCGGGGCATAATATTGACAGTCTTTATTTAATTTACTCAGATTTACAAACACGGTATATTACAGCAGTGGAAACGTCATTATTTAAACTATTACATCCGCTAGTTTTTCCAGCATATTAAACCTAAAATCCAACATAAAATTTACTAACGTAGCGAGTGATTTGTGATCAGTACAAGAATGGTCAATTTTTATTTCAACAAGAATTTAATAGACAAAGAATGAATCTACAGATGTGCAATCCACTACTTTTTAAAAATATTATAATTTTGACGAAAAAAAAAATAGTAAGAGGTGTAACCTTACGTTTTTTTTTCGATTTTGGACTAAAACTTTGAGACGCTATATCTTGAAAACTAAAAAACTTATCAAAGCGCGGTTTGCGGCATTGGATTCCTCGTAATTTACTTAGTATAATCCGCTATTTTATAGAAATTTTGACGAAAACTAAAAGACTATGTACCACTTTTTACTTTCTTGTACGGAGTAGAAAGGAAGTATTTCGGAAGTATTGTAATCGCGAAAAATTTCGGTTCTCAGATTTTGACGGAAATATCCGTTTTGACCTTTTCTGAATCCATTATGACTAGTTTCGTCGTGACGTCTGTACGTACGGACGGACGGACGGACGTATGTGTGTCGCATAACTCAAATACCGTTAGACGTAGAAAGTTGAAATTTTGTATTTAGGACTGTTATAGCATCTAGTTGTGCACCTCCTATTTCTGGTTTCAATCTTTAAACCGGAAGTAGTACTTTTTTCAAATATTTCAATAAATATTTAATTTAAGACAAATTTTTTTTATTTTAAATGAAAGATTATGTAATTATTACCTACAATCGGTATTTTATAAATATTTTTGTATCTGCTATCATTTAAGAATAATTAAAGTATATATTTATAATTTAGTATTTCGGTATCTTGTAGTCCATGATCGATTAACATTTGTTACTACGTAAAATTTAAATGATTATGACATGACAGTGGTAAAATATGTTTTATATCTTCTTCTGCAGTTTAAATAAAATGACTAAAATATATTTGTGAGTATAGTAGCAGTAGTAGTAGTACTTATAGTAATATATTTGTATAATAAGTTAAAAGAATTTTTTATATTATTCTACATTTTAGTTATTAAGAAAAGTATGAACAGTTTAATAGGCGTACAAGGAAGTTATGTGGTGTCCACGTCAGATTTTTATATTTATCTGACATGTATGCCAATTTTCACAGCACAAAATGCATAGTTTTGTCCAACAACCGCCGGACTAGAGGTAACATTTCGGTTTAGAGTTTTAAATTTCCTGCCCCGGCCCTGTTCGCAGGCAACGACTTCCTCGTGAGAGTCTGGGGACCGTTTTCCTTTGTGGCTCTTCCTCCAATGCCCTCGCAGCGCACAACATCATGGACGCTTTGAGTCTGGACACTCCACAGCCCTCTTGTAAACTCACATACACAAATCTTACACAGCAAGACTCACATCAAATATACTGGAAAAGGAAATTGAAAATTCTTATAATTCATGAAGCAATCAGTGCGTTCACGTGAAGAGCTCTTGAATTTTTTGGTATTTATACACGAAGTTTAAATTTTTCTAAACTAAATATTTTGTGAGTACTGCTTTTTCTGATTCTTTATAAGATTGTGGAATTTAAACACATTTGAATTATATTTGATGTTTGTTTATTATTGAGGATTCTTTCATAGTTTTAAATTTTATAAAAATAATTCGGGAGAGAATTGCCAACCGTGTGTTGGTGTGTTACAGCAAAAGTTAAGTAAATAAGGGAACACGCCACTGCGTCAAATTGCCGTAATGTCAAATACCTGCTGTGTCCAATTGCCGCAGTGCCAAAACGCATCCCCACCACTTACATACTTGTAATAACGTATGTCGAGAGACTACTGCAAATTTATTTCGACACAGAGGCAATTTGACCCAGTGGAAATCAGGCACAACAGTAGATTTGACGTACCAAAACCGAGTTTGTGGGGCTCTAGTACGGTTTTGTTAGCTTTGTTAGTGTAGTAAATACCAAAACCGAGTTTGTGGGGCTCTAGTACGGTTTTGTTAGCTTTGTTAGTGTAGTAAATATCAAAACCTATGCCCGATTGCCAGTATGTCTAAATATTGCTGTTGTGCCTGATTTCCACTGGGTCAAATTGCCTCTGTGTCGAAATAAATTTGCAGTAGTCTCTCGACATACGTTATTACAAGTATGTAAGTGGTGGGGATGCGTTTTGGCACAGTAGCAATTTGACATGGCGGCAATTGGACACAGCGGGTATTTGACATTACGGCAATTTGACGCAGTAAATAAGACCTATTCTGTAGTGCGGAATTATATTCGCAAGACTACAAAGTAAATCTATATTCAGACCAGAGCTGGTCATTACTTAAAGTAAAATTACTATAAGTACTGATTTTGCAAGTATTGTACTTAGAGTACATTTGGTACTGGCACTTCTTCAACAATTTACTTGATACTTGTTTAAATATATCCGTACCTACTTGAAGTACTTTATGAGTAGGTACTTGAAGTAGCAAATATTTTAAAGTAATTTTAATATTTACTTGAAGTATTTAAAGTACCTACTTGAATTAAAGTACTTGAACAAGTTACTTGGTACTTGCTTAAATATATTTAGTAGGTACTTCAAGTACTTTTCTATTACTTGAAGTATTAAAGTATTTGAATTACCCAATTATAAGTATAAGTGCTAAGTTAACCAACCAGCGCTTCCACAAAATTCCAATTTTAAATATAAGTACGAACGTTGAGCACTGCTTGGTCAAATTAGCCACTTAAACTTATAATTGAATAGGTCTGAATATAGCTTTACAGTTATGCCGTTAAATTTATAGCTATAAAAACAACAACAACATTTTTAGAACAATATTATTAATTTCACAAAAATTTGTATTAAGGTGTAGTCGACGGTGTGGTTACCAACATTTACAGTTTTGCAAATATTTTAGTTGGAAAGCTAAATCAACTACTGCAACTGATTCATTAGATTTTCTGGGAGCACACAATTTGGACAAATATAGTTTTGTCAAAGTGTAGTTTGACCAAAAATAATGAAGTCAAACTGTATTTTAGTCAAACTGTAATTTGTTCAACTGGAATTTTGTCAAACCGTAAATATGCCAACCCGTAATTTGGCCAAACTGTATTCTAGACAAACTGTAATTTCACATTCCGTAATTTGACCAAACCGCAACTGCGACTAATATTATTTTGTCAAATCGTTTTAAGGTAAACCGTAATTTAGCCAAAACGCAACTATACCTAACTGGAATAATTTAACACGGAATTTATCAAACACGTATTTTTGTCAAATCGCAAATATACATAACTGTAGTTTACTCAAATCGTAATATTCCCAACTGTATGTCTTTATATAGAGTTGGGAAGATTACGATTTGAGTAAAATGCGTTTGGCAAGATTACGGTTATGCATAACTGCGATTTGACAAAAATACGGTTTTAATAAATTCCGTTTTGGATTATTCCAGTTAGTTATAGTTGCGTTTTGGCTAAATTACGGTTGACCTGAAAATGATTTGACAATATAATATTAGTCGAAGTTGCGGTTTGGTCAAATTACGGAATGTGAAATTACAGTTTGTCTAGAATACAGTTTGGCCAAATTACGGGTTGGCATATTTACGGTTTGACAAAATTCTAGTTGTACAAATTACAGTTTGACTAAAATACAGTTTAGCTTAATTATTTTTGGTCAAACTACGTTTTGACAAAACTATATTTGACTAAATAAGCGGACGCCAGATTTTCTCCCTTTCGGAGCATCTTTTGAACATGGGCCGGTTAACATTTATAAAGTATTGTGGGCACTGTTAGGGAACTCGTATTTTCGCCACCTCGCAAACGCGTTCCCTAACAGTGCCTACAATACTTTCCAAATGTTAACCTGCCCATGTTCAAAACATGCTCCGAAAGTGAGAAAATCTAATGAATCAGTTGCAGTAGTTGATTTAGCTTTCCAACTGAAATATTTGCAAAACTGCAAATGTCGGTAACCACACCGTCGACATCACCTTAAGACGTTATATTTAAATTTTGGTTGTTAAATGTTTGTAACTTTTTAAGTTCTAGAACCCGGAAAAAATGTTACATACAACCTAAGGTACACACACAGAGAAATCATCCCGAAAATACTTCGCAACATTCACAAAATCACCTCAAAACGTATAATACTGATTCTGTAGAAAAATATTTAATTAGTACAGCAGTCTCGTTCTAATAACAACATTCGTTATAATCAAACACTAAGCTTTCTTTTTATTACAAGAAAATGACGAAAAAAAATTCAATCTACCTCTATTCCGGGTCGTTCAGAGCCGTTAACATTAAAATTCATTAAGTAAATCGTTCGGAAACCCCCAATTAAGCATAATTGAACATTACGGGTGAGGCAAAGTGGGTTTTAGTTGGTGAACGCCCTGCCGGGTAGGTATGTGCAAGTGCGTTATAGGGGAGAATGGGGACATCTTGGAGTCTGGTCACGTGCTCCGACGGACGCCTCTAGAACCTTAAAGCGCTGCAGAATGGACAGTCGATGTGTCCATAGACTTTTCATTACCTGGACTTCATTTCACCGAATTTTAGAGTCCGTTCAATACAGTGTCCGAGTGTATTTTTTTACCTCTTTCTTTTAGCTTTTCTTGGGCGCTGTACTGGAATACTGATATTTTTTCAAACAGTTCAATTGAAAAATTGAAAGCTTTAATTTAATACATTAATTTCTATTAGCTTGATTCAGACCTTCCCAATTATAAGCATGAGTGCTAAATTAACCAACCAGCGCTTCCAAAAAATTACAAATTCAGATATAAGCAGGGCAAGAAACCGGTTTGTTTACCCGGTTAAAAAATCGGTTAACCGCAATTGATTCCCTGTTGAAGTGGGCCAATAAAAAGTTAAAGTGGACTACACTTTTTATAGTAAAATTTTTGTTTTTAAAAAATGGGAGTATGCCGAGCGAAGCAAGGCGAATTTTTCAATGCTGAAAGAATTTGACTTAGTTCCTTCTGAAATTAATGACGTAAAAAACAGTACTCAGTTAAGAATATTATATCATATCAAATATTTATGCATACCTAGATAAAGATTGATAAACGAGCACTAAGACTGACAAGTTAATACTTATACGAGTATTCAAAAATAAATCAATAAATCAATATCTA
The DNA here is from genome assembly GCA_947534325.1 of Agonum fuliginosum. Lineage (NCBI taxonomy): Eukaryota > Metazoa > Arthropoda > Insecta > Coleoptera > Carabidae > Agonum > Agonum fuliginosum. Next base: position 1,154,033 of record OX384029.1, read on the forward strand.
TCCGCTATTCACATTCATAAAAATTTCTTTTGCTTCAATTAAGTATAAATCTATGTCTCTTCCCTAGTATTATGTAAGACATTAATAAATATTTTAAATATCTCTCCCGTAAACGAATGTAAAAATGTTGTAAAATTTTTGGGCGAGCCAAGACTTTGAAAGGTGGGCTCTAGCCCACCCAGGTCCTCCGTTAGTTACGTCTCTGGTTTCATTTTAAAAAGAACGCTCCTCGGAACGCTCTAATACATTGCTGGATTGCTGTCAAAGTCGTAATAATAATAATAATAAAAAGCCCATGTTTCACGTTAAAATAAACTCACTGTATTACTGAAAGTCCAAATTTTAATATGTTGTCAATGTCAATAAAGTTTTGATATGCGGAATAACCGGGAATAACCGACGGAATTTATTAAATTATATTGAGGAAAGTTAAATTCTGGAAAACTGAAATCCTGAAAATGTTTAAAAATTACAAAATTGTATAAATTTTGTCAATATATTAATTAAAGTGCGACAAACACAATACCGAAAACCGTTGTTTGATCTTCGCTTAATTTTTGTAATATCCAGCATAAGAGCCCTGTCTACTACCTAAAATCCAGCATAAAATGTACTAACGTAGCGAGTGTTTTGTGGCCAGTACAAGAATGGTCAAATTCTATTTCATCAAGGATTTAAAAGAGAAAGAATGAATCTACAGATGTGCCTTTTTAAAATTTTGATTAAAACATTGTACATGAATATAAAAATTCCGAAAAATTCAAAAACATTTCCTATTTTATGCAAACTTTACACGGTTATATCTCATGGTCATGATAGAAATAAATTTTTAAAATTTGAAAAAGGTATATCTGTAGATCCATTATTTCTCTATTAAATGTTTATAAAAACATTATCCAGAAGTCGTTAACAATAACTCGCAACGAAAACACTTTTACAGTATTTTTCTACTTCTAAATGACATTGCATAGGATACGGCAAAGTACAAGTTTCGGGCTGGTTTCAGGCAGCTCTAGTAGTGGGGAAAAGAGTGGAATGAAAAAAAGTAAAATCGTGAGTATTCTAGGAATTCGGTAAAAACGTAGACGAACCGCTTCAAAGTTGCAAATTGGAAAATGTGAAAAATTAGAAAATTGTACAAAATTTTGAAATGCGGTTTGCGGCATTGGATTTTTTCGGTTTTCAGTCATTAAGAACCATCGTGAAATTATTTAAAACATTCCTGCAAGATTATTTTCCTGCAATTTATGAAAACAGTCTGCTTATTGCAGACGTATAGATGCGCTGAAGTTCATGAATCGTGAATGATTGTTAAAATTTTTCAATATAGTGAATTCTTGCGGAAATTATATCGGAGAATTTTTCATAAATTCAAAACGACAAAATATATCTTTTGAAATAGAAATCGCAAAATACTGCGAACGTTTTTACTGGGCGAAATTTCCTACAAAAATCAATAAACATTTCCATAAACAACTGGCAGCAGCAGTTTTCATTTCAACAATGCGTCCTTCGAGGCAATTTTTCAAACGGGAATTTCCGATATTCTGAAGTCTGCGGGTTCACACTATGCGCGTCTCACTCGCACGTGCAGAAGTCTCTAGCTCTCTCTTTCTAAGAATCTTACACGCACCAACGCATCACTTTTGTACTATATATACACACATACACGCAATAGCAAAAGCTACACATTCACATATATTTAAAAGAACTTCACAGGACATTTCTACGTTGTTAAAGTACGTAATAATCCGATATTTTGATGTCTTTGTAAGCTTTGTATCTATCTAGTATCAAGGTTTATAAATACTGAAACGAAATATGTTTCAGTCATTGAACGAAGGTTTAATAAGGAAAATCGCATGACACAAATAACAGCCAATGGAAGAATTGATTGCAATAAAAGTAACCATGGGTATATAAAAATTTACCGGAAATTGAGGATCTTAACTGAAATTAACTGAAAGCGGAAACTTTACTGGCATATGTCAGTTCGACATTAAATTAAAAATTGGTTAAAGAATCATTTTGAGTGTAAATAAGCAATTAATAAGGTAAATAATACAGGGTCCGCCAAAGGAACCTGACGATTTTTGGTATTCAACTACAAATTTATGTAACAAGTTATTTATTTTCACATACAAGTAATCGATAGTATATTACATGCCATTTTATTTATGGAAAATAATTTTGCTTAAATGATGTCCATCACCGCGTACACACTGTTCCAAGCCCATCAGCAGTAATTTCGCAAAATGGGAATGTTCCTTGGCCGGCACGGTCTTCCGACCTGACCGCTTGTGATTATTGGCTATGGGGTTATCTGAAGAGCAAGGTGTATTTCAATAGACCGTAAACAATTCAGGAATTAAAACAAAACATTCGCAATGAAATTAGTGCAATTCCTAGGAATATGTTAGAGCGAGTAATGATCAATTTGCAAAACCACTGGGAACGTTGGAATGGTGTGTACGCGGTGATGGACATCATTTAAGCAAAATTATTTTCCAAATAAAATGGCATGTAATATACTATCGATTACTTGTATGTGAAAATAAATATCTTGTTACATAAATTTGTAGTTGAATACCAAAAATCGTCAGGTTCCTTTGGCGGACCTGTACATATATTTATTAATGTTAAATACAAGTTTAGTAAATAGTTATTTTAAGTTTCTATTGTAATACGAATTAAAAAATAGACCGGCGGTGTCATTGCGGTTTTCAACCCACTTATCACTGACTTCAAATGGAATTTTATATAATTACTATTCTTGTCATTGCACAAATAATTAAAATTAAATACAATTCATTTCATAATAAATTAGATTTCCATTATAAATCAACAATCTAGTGGTTTCAAAAATGTACTTTTTGCAAAAACTGCCCTAAATTTACGAAAATTTAAATAATTTGTTTTGTTCCATGATCACTAAGTACCTACTACACACGGTTTCCCAAATGTCCCGGGACGGAGCTATAAGTTTTGAACGAGTGAAGAAAAAATATTGAAAATTTGGGATCACTAAAGAGTTTGGGTCATTGCGAGACCAAAGAAGGTCGACAATTTGAACATTTGTTATAAAATCGTAATAAACGTGCAAAAAAACATTCAAATTAAATTCTTGATAGAATATGATATCGGGTTTTGGTTTATGGGGATGTGTTTCTTTTTTCATTGCCTTTAAAATAAGGAAAACCTCGACAGGGGTTGCTATTTAAAAATGTTGGGGTGGTCATCCCCTAAAACTCCACGTTGCATGACAGTTCTAAACTATCTAAGAATGTAGTTTTTATGACTCTTTAGTGATCCCTAAGTTTTCAATTTTGGTTCCGGGTCTTTTGAGAAACCTGTATATGCCATTAAAATAAATACCTGTTGTAATACAATGATCGCTTGAATATACAATTATGTTAGGAACTGTGAGAAATTTGGTGAAAAGAATCAACAAGTTAAATGACACGTCTACTCGTTTTTACTGATTTATTATTACTGCCCATAGAATACACAATTATCCAATTATATAATCTTACTTGGTCGTTAGGTAACCTAAATTAACTATGAACAATATAAAGTAGAATCAAAACAATTTGGTTTAATATTTTAATTAGTTAAATAAGGAGGTTCCCTAGACATTTTAAAAAATGTTCTAATGCAACCAAACTTTGAATTTATGTTGTCTGTGTCATAAAAATGATACCTGAATTTGTTGGAAATTTTTGACCACGTAGTTTGAACGAAATTAATTGTTAAATTTTAATATTTTACATGGGATCTTATGGCTTTCCATTAATTGATTAAATAAAAAGATGTTAGAAATGTTCTATTTACTTAATTTTTGGTATATAAACGTATGCAAGCACGGACATCAATTTCCCAAAATTTGAAGAAGGTTGACCACATAGTTGTAACAATATTGTTGTTGTTCTAAAAAAATCTTCAAGCATTTTTTGATTAGTGAATTAGAAATTATTGTAAAAATATATCACCGCAACTGAACGAATTGCGATATCAACTAACACCCGTTGACCGAATTTTGTTTTACATTAATAAAAATATTTTTATTAATTAAAGGCTGATATCTGAGTACGCCACTGCATGTGTAGGGAACCTCCTTAACAATATTACTTAAATTGTTATTTTTTAAATAGATCAAGATATTTTTAAGAGCTGTGTCTTCTTTTCAATTGCAGAGAAATACCAAACATTTCGTAGAATCTTCGATTATGCTTTAAGGGTAGATTCGCCGCCTAGCGATATGAAGGGTGGTAAATTTTCCTAAATGTATTTGCAATAACATGTTTAATGTCTTGTGGAATTTGGAGCACAGTACGTACAAAGGAAATGTGGAAATTGGGAAAAGGGTACACAAAGTACAAAGTACATAAACTAAATTACGTTCTCATACATCGTACATATTAACATGTCAAGATAAAATATGACGTTATAATTTCAACATTGTTAATTTTATGAGTTTACACATAGCGTGAATTGCAGAATGCAAAGTTGCATATCTCTCTGTCTGCAATCAACAGCAATTAATCTCTGGAATACTCACAAACTCACATTCAAGTCAAACCATTCAAGCAACCTTACTGCAAATACAGGCCCGTAGTGCGTTTTCTTGACGCCTGTAGGGTGTAATTTAGAAAAAGGATAGGGAAAATGCGCCATAGATGAAAATTTTGTGTGGTTCAAGGTCAACTACCGTTAAATTTATTTACAGAAATGAATAACTAAATGTTACTCTCTTTCTACATAGAAAGTAATAGTAAAAAATCTGACGTGACCATCACACAACCTTCCCCCATATCTAGACTTATAAACATAAATGTATACGTACAATTCGGTGCCCATTGAAAATATACAAATAAAAATCTAAAATATTCAAACACAGAAATTTGCATCACCTGAATCAAAAGATTCGTTCACAGGCAAACTCTTCTGTGTTGAAGCCATCGTCCGTTCAATTACTATATTTAATATCTTACTTATGACTAGAGATGGGAATTTAGGATTTAAAATTTGCGAAAATAGGTTCCTAAAAAGGTTAATAAAATTCTCGTTTTAGGTACGAAATATCTAAAATTAGGTTTCAAAAAAAGTATTTTAGGTTATAAATTTTTTTTAAATATTTTATTATATTAATATAAATAAACATGTCGGCAGTACGGCAGTGTGGTAACGTGACAGCGTTGTGATTGATATAGTCAAGCACGCTTCACAGCGGTTAAAACTTGGATGGGTGACCATCGAGACAATAGTAATACCCACTGCGGCTCGGTGTGCCCGGCCCCCTTACACCGAAAAGGTATAAAAAGGGGTTACTGACTATATATATATATATATATATATAAATAAACATTTAGGTATTCATAAATATTCATAATCATATTCATAAATAAAATAATAAACAAAAATAAAAATTTACAGGTTTGTAAATATAAATAAACATTTACTCTATACTATAAATTATTGGTGAAATTTTGTGCAAATTTTATATATTGCACAAATCTATTAAACTTTAGGTTTAAAAAAATTAGTTAGGTACGGTTGTACTTGTACAATCATCAATTTGTACAGAATTCTAGCACCAATAACAATAACAATTAAAAAGATCAGTCCAAATTATTTTTGTAACTATAACAAACTAATATTTTTTCAATATTGTCTACAGTAAGATTGTGTCGCACAATCTACACTACAGCCAGTGTGGTGCGACTCGTTCGTATACGAACTGCTGTAACCATCACGTGACTAAAATTTTAGTTTTCGCACCGACCGCTAGACGACAGCTGTATTTAATTTCAAATACTTTTTAAAATGCGCGAAGAAAATAACTGCAGAAGTTCAAAAATCTAAATTGACAACTTAAAAAATACAAATATCTGTGAATGTTAAATTTAAAAAAAAGAAAAAAAATTAAAACACGATTTAGGAACATAAAAATATGATTTAGGTACAAAAATAGTAAAATAGGTCCAAATTTTAAAAAACCACAATTTTAGGAAAAATAGGTAAAATCATATTGGGTTCAAATGAAAGCATTTTCTTCAAAACGGATTTTGTATTATAACACATAAAAATAGTACTCATGTAGAAAAAAAGGAAAAATCACTAAATTCCCATCTCTACTTATGACTTATATGGCGCTAGTATGCCAACTTGTTACCCGTCTCACCTGTCAATATTTTTTACGCAGAAACAAAAATCAACCGAACATGGATTACAAGATATCAACGTTTTATTTGATAAATTTATTTTTTAAATTTTACTGCAGTTCTTTAATGCTACCAGATAAAGACAATACTATATTCATCCAAATTTATATACAATTTTGACAATTAACCTTTTCAATCTTCAAAAAATATCACTGTACCAAAATATAATGAACTCTTCTAATTTATATACAAATGTTAAATACCAATTATCAAAATTTTTGGGTAATTCGTATTTGAGTTATGCGACTAACACCCCTTGACCACATACATACCCACACACATACACACAGACATAATCGTGAAACTATCAAAAATGAGTTGTAAGGACCCTAATTCGTGCTCATCCACTAAAAACTCACTACCCGATTTTTGCATGATTCCAATACCTTCCTTTACAGGTAAGCGGAAGGTAAAAATGTGACCCACTTTAATTTTTAACTAGTCCATACTTGGTCCATCTAAAAAAATTCTAGTTACGTTTCTAATCGTTATTAAGTGCGATACGAATCCTTGCGTTTGAAAAGAAATGTTTTCAACATTGATCAGAATGGGTTATTGCGGCTCTTGGTGACATTTTGCACCAAGCAGGTGTAAAACCTTCATAAATCTTTACAATCATGCAATTCGCTTGCAAACTATGGCAGTTAGAGCAAGTATCATTCGGGCATAACAATAATATCCAGTTGAAATTCCGTAGCTCCTCTCCAGCGCCATTGAGTTCGTCAAGTCCTCGTCAACTTGGCAAATGGCATCATTCATGCTAACTTCCGCCTCAATTACGATTAAGTTACCTCCTGCGAGCTCGCGGCGTTCCCCCACCCCTCCCCGTCCCGCTGCGCGGAGCTCTGTGAGCTATGATATTTAACCCCCGTGCCCCACTTTCCCCTATGCTTCACTTTACTTTGTGTGTGCCTTGCGGTACGCCGTGTGCGCACACTATGTTAAGAACTTCGACCATATATAGGAATAGACAAATAACGCAAGCCTTTGTTGTGAAGCAAAGAACTAGCGTAGCGGTGTGAAGAGGAGTATGACCTGCAGACACCTTGAAGTGTTGCAGTTTGCCTTTTATCATTCTCTGTTCCATGACAACAAACAAGAAGTCAGCAATGTGCAACACTTTAGGGTGTCTTCCCCTCTTTTCCCCGCCTATAGCTGCTGCTCCCCGCTACCGTACTTCTTGCCTTCACAACATTGTATACTACAGCATTGACTGTTATCTGTCTATACCTATATATGGTCGAAGGTTAAGAATCACAACTATTCAAGATGTGGTTGAGTTAGTGTGCAGTAGTGTTCAAGGGAATGTACCACTGGTACGAATAAACGTTTTTTCCGAATTCCTAGAATACTCGCGATTTTACCCTGTCAGATTATTATTGAATTCAAGATAGTGTTTTTGTAAACATTTAATAGAGAAAGAATGGATCTACAGATGCGCCTTATTAAAATTTTAAAAATTAATGTCTATCATGAGATATAACCGTGTAAAGTTTGCATATATTGGATTTCTTTTTGAATTTTCGGAATTTTTATAATCATGTACAATTTTTTAATCAAAATTTTAAAAAGACACATCTGTAGATCCAGTATTTCTATTAAATCCTTGTCGAAAATTTTTTTTCTATTCTTGTACTGACCACAAAACACTCGCTACGTTAGAACAATTTATGCCGGATTTTGGAGGTAGACGAAAGTATGTATCACACCTTTTTACCCAACTTTGAATCATCGGTATAGATTATACAGGATGAACCATAATTTCATGTATATATTTTAATGACTTGGTACTCACTTGTCAACTGGATTGTTGATTACCTACTTAATGGATATGTGACTGACTGATTTAAATTAATTATACAATGGCAAGAATAGTAGATTTATGAACTTTTATATAACTGTTTGATTAAAAAATCTGGAAACTAAAATTACGAACTTTAAAAAATTCTTTCAGTTCCATGATCAGTAGTTACGTCTTTTCATGAAAATCTTACAGGTATTTCATGAAATACCAGCTATATGTATAATGTCAAATCATTTTATTACACAATGTACTGAGAATTTTGGTAGAAACTCTGAAATGAACTAAAAGTAAATACCCAATACCCCACATACTTGATTTTGGTAGCAACTCTGATTAAACAGAACTAAATTAAGAAGCTATACTAAATTCCACGAGAGCTTTCATTAAAGGGACACTTGGCCACGTGGTTTCGTGTATCCTGATTGGCAATCGCGACGCTTGAAACAACAACTTGTGTCCCTTTCATAAAAACTCTCGTGAAATTTAGTATAATACCTTTTTTGAGTGTACAAAAATGATGATGTGACATTGTATTTCATGAAATGTCGAAGCATTTTATTAAAAGACGTATTTTACATTCAAACATAAACACCATAATGTCAACTCACTCATGGGTTCTTAGATAAAAATATTCTTGTGCATTTAAACTGAAATCAGATATAAATTGAACCTAAATTGTTAGAACCACAGTTGGTCACTTAAATCATGGGTAGGTATAACAAAATTAATCATTTCAATAATAGTGGAGTTGACATTAAAAACAAAAATTCATAATTCTGTAAAATTATTTAAAAATATCATAACCCGACTTAAAACCAATGAGATTTGTTTCGAAGTAATGTTTACTGAAAACTGAAGACATTTCAATTACAAATAATATCGTGTTTATTTATAAATAGAATATAAATGGAAATGAATGCAAATATCTATAAATATGCATGACTTTGTAAAGTCCTGTTAAAATATAAATGAATCTATTAAGTAAACTTGTAATGTTGCCAGAAGGGATGCATTTCAATACGATAAACATAGTTTATTTATACTTTCAACTCTCAGTTCACATTTCAAATAATCCGACAGCTTTGAGTTCAGATATCTAATTAATGACATAACAGAAACGAGATTATTTACAGAACTAAGATTCATTTTATAAAATCAGTTATATCATCTTTTTCTTACCATTTGTGTTGTACCTACTTATTATATTAATAATTGTACTTTATTTTATTGTTAAATACTACCAGATTCAGCAAATTGTATTTAAAGTTAACTGTACCTATAGGTTATATTTAATTGCAAAAATTGTCATAAATAAATAATGAACCAATTTTTTTAAGAAAAACTAAAATCAAGCTTCAAAAAGTACTACTTTCGGTTTGCGGATTTCTACCAAAATCTTATCCGGGGTTAAGATCCTTATTAAAATGTTAAATATGAAATTTGGTTATTAAAGGTTTGATACTTTTTAAGTTATCGTAGACGAAAAATCGTCAGTACATACGCCCATAACTCGTTACTAAGGATCATACCTATTTAGTACCATAAACATAATAACATAAATAATTTTCTTATGAAATCTATTATATAGGTAGTAAATTACTCGGAAAACGACTATAGAGAGTTGACAAAATAAAATCCTTAGAACATTTTAAGAATGTGTGCTTGTTACTTGCTATATTTGCCCATTAACATCCAATTAATATCCCTGCGATTGCTAATGTCCGCCATTAGTAACATTATCTATGTAACATCCCAATGTTAGTAATTTAGTAATAATATCCTAACTATGCATCCCATGTAATTCTCTAAGATGTTTGTATTTTTGATCGTACTCAGAATGTGGCTAGGCTAGACTTACTTAAAGTACAAGAATAAGATACTTTAAACATCCCATGGACGATGCATGTCAAGTGGGTATGTAAGAATTTCAGCAATAAAATACGTTAGCAATATACTGATTCTACGGATGCTATAGAAGGCAGAACGTTTTTATTTCTTCTTGTCAATAAACTGCAAAAAGGCATAAATTTAATTGCATCTTTTAATGACTTGAACAAACGTAATATTAAATTCGTGAAGGATAAAGCTAGGAAGGGACGTCAAAGGAAAATCGAGAGTTCAAATAATAACTGGTTATTTACTGCCATGTTCTTCGAGCGATATAAAACTGACGTAAAAAGATAATCGAATTCGCAAGAATGATATGCCGTCGAAGCTGTAGCAATAATATTAAAATATAATCCCTTGTAATTTGCTTCGTACAAGTGTAAACGAAGACAATGAATTTTATTAGAACCCTCTTTAGATTGTTGCGATTACACAGGTTTATGACTAAGATAAGAATTTCGATTCGGGCCAATTTTGTGAACATTGTGGCAACATATGTTTTAGTCGTTGCTTTTTATTGCTAGAATTATTGCCCTATTATATTTTCTCTGAATATAAAAGTGATATACGTGTATAAATGTGTAACTAAAATTACATTGTAGTCTTTACACATTCACATTTGTATTTCTAAATAAAACTCTTTACGTCCAGATTCGTGCTAGATTTCTAGCACCACGAAATTTCAGATTCGTACGTCATGCTCGGCTATTTTAATAATTAATATTCTACTTTTTTGAAATTCCAGTATCTTGTTGTCCATGATCATATGAAATTTGAATTATTATGACAGTGGCACAGTACAGTTGACATATTTGGTTGCATCTTGGTTTACATTATCGTTTACATATTAAAATGTAAGTAAAACTATTTGTTAGATTAGTAGAATAAGCAGAATTAGGTGAGAGGTCGTGTGCTGGCCACGTAAGATTTTTTTTTCATTATGGTACTGAGTACCATACTGGATTCATTCTGATCCTTGGCCTATTATGGTCCTCAAATTAAGGCTTATAATGTTGTCATTATGGCACGGCATCAGATAAACATTTTTATGTACGACTGCATTATAAAGTACTGTTTATAACATAATTTTGCAGCAATAAAGCAGCTCTTTATAATACTAGTAAAATAAAGTTTCTTTATTTTACTAGTAAAATAAAATAATAGAAATAATAAAATAATAATAGAAAAGGCACACTTTGCTAGAGATTAAATTTTAATTTGTCATTTGTCAAATGTGTCATTTTGTAAATGTCATTATAGATAATAGAAAATCTTGCGTATAGGGCAGTCAAACATAAAATCTTGTATGTAACACGTATATAATAGGGTTTTATTGACTCGCCCATTTATGTGCCTCGCTTCGCTGCGCTCGCTCGTCCCCTAAACTGTCTCGCCAATAAAACCCTATATTATATACTTGTTACATAAATAGCTATTATCTACGACTACTATGAAAAGTTTATATTTATGTTTTCAATTGTCAACGTAAAGTTGATTTTTGCTGAGGACCAAGCAAAAAAAACATTTTATTGCGTCTCCTATGACAACGCGCAATAAACTACTTTTTGATTACATAAAATAAAAGAAAATGACAAAATCAAACAAATTTTTGTTTATATCGATATAATTGGTATCGTCATGGTTACGAATTAAACATAAATTGATTGAACGCAGATTGAACTAACTGAATACTATTATTATTATAACAAATAATTTCAGTCGTAGACAAAATTTTGTGTGTATTACGACTGTAAAGTGTCTTTGTTCCTCTTGCACTATTACCGTGCGCGAGTAACAAAGAGTCACTTTACGCTCTTAATACACAAATAACTATTACAGTATTACTTTAAAATGACATTGCATAGCTAGGACGCAGCAAGGTACGAGTTTCTGGCATCTGTAGTAGTGGTAAGAAAGTAACTTACTTGTATGACTAAACCATCTCAACTGATGAAACAAAAGTACTGCGCATCTTCTGAACAAGCGCACAAGTTCCCAAGCGCATACGTTGCAATAACCTCGCAGTAGACGTTGGTCGGTAGATAAACAGCGCAGAATTAAGTGCTTACCTCCGGAGCTAAACTACACAATCCCGATCTACGTAACGACTGTAAATCCCGCCTCGCTCTAACTTACCTGCGAGAGGCGATCAGTGCTTGGTCAGTGAAACCAACTCCAACGCCAACTCAGAATTAGGCGAGTATTTCGTACAAGTTGCAGGGAACTTCAAGCGAATGCGGGACGTTATGGGCACCAGGACCGTATTTAGGGATTTCAGCGCCCTTGTTAACTGATTACTTTGGAAAGCGTTACAATTTACTGGAAGAAAATCTAGATTTTTACTTCTCGCCACTCAAAGTAAGAAAGGTGTTTCTATAGTGAGATGTCAATGAATTAGCACGTTTTGAAGTCTCGAGACCACGATTTTGATGGATATTGAAGGCACGATAACTCAAATACCGCTACATTTAAAAAAAATTATGTCATTCTGACAACCTAGATTAGATCTGATTACCTATTTTGTTTCTATCTAACACCATTTAGCAATTATAAGAAGTTTAAAATGCTACATATTTGTTACAATCTCGGTTTATCTGCTTATCAATGAAAACAAAAAATAATCGTTATTTATGTATCAAGGGCATTATGATGTTTATCGTCATCCGAGAACGACATGTTTAAAAGCCCAAGGGCCTCTATTGATGATGTTTATAGCCCAAGTGCTATAAACATCAATGATGTCTTACTAGTTTTGGTATCCTATCAATTTAAGAAGAAAAACATTTGTGATATGTTAATATTACCATGGTAATTTCTTAATGCCCTAGAGCATAATGTAGTATACAAGGTACCTCGTATCCATGACATAAATAAACTATTTATTATATACTTACTTGGAAGATATACAAATATTTTCGTATTAATTACAAGTAAATTTTGGCCAATTATGAAAATATAAAATGTTGTTTATTATATGGTATCTAATGCCAGGTTCACACGAGGAAAGTTTTTACTAAAAGATTTCTTGAAAGTAAAACAAATGCTACAGAAGCTGTTATAAAAAAACTGTCAATACCGGTCATACGGGAAAACCGTGGGGATAACCAATTATTTCTTTAAAATATAATAAAACTAGTGATAAATACATTTTTTGCACAATAATTGGTCTTTTTTATCAACTTACCATGCCTGTTTCCAAGACAGTATGTTGATCTTACCGGTTACTAGGCTAAACAAAACTGTAAGTAAATTAACAGAACGATAAGTAATTTACTTACCGTTTTAGAACGGTAAGTAAATTTAGAATTAATTACGAAAAAATTAATATTTGCGTATGGATAAAAAAGACCAATAGTGCAAAAAATTATATAAGTATTACGAACGTTAAGGAATTACCGATGTCAGACAAAATTGGAGCCTTCACTTCATTATCTTCCATCGGTAAACTGTCCTTACCTTTCTTGATACTTAATATTATAATGAAAATAATTATATTACCCTTTTGAACGGTATTGACAGTTTTTTATGCCAGCTCCTAGCACTTGTTTTACTTTTAAGGAAATATTTCCTTGTATGAACTGGACATAACAGATTTTGGTTACGGAAATGAAACTTTAATTTCGACTGTTAAGTAGTGATAAACAATATTTAATTGAGTACCTACCTACCTACCTATTTATAGTAAATTCAATTATTTTTTTATTTCGGCTTAAACTTAATTTCGTGAAAGGCAACAATTCCAATAGGAACTACATAAAAATAGAGAAATTTTCGCCCTTTTATTGTTAAATAAAATGATTACTATTTAGCGCAATTGTAGATAGATAATCAAGAAACTCGAGTTCTGTGCCCGAAAATATTGACACCCTGCCCCTCCTAGACCCGTTCCTGCCTTCGAAGGCCATTATCTCCCTCAGGAGGTTAACAGAGTTCGCTAAGAACAACTCTCCTTCTTCCAGGAACAGATAGATCCTGCTAGAGTTCAGCCTCTCTCCGCTCTCTTCTCTCCGTACTCTATGCACGTGTGAATGCAGTACCAGACCAGCCGGGAAGGCAGTGTGAATAACTTAACTGCACTGGCATTCGATAAGAGATCGTGCGAATGGTTATATATCTAGGTTATGTCGGAATACGAAGCTAGCTTTAAATGCTGGAGTATTATCAAAAGAAGAATGGGTTTTCATCTAATATACCTGCCCACTTGATGTGAATCGTCTATGAGGTGTTTGAAAATATTCTATTCTTGTACTTTAAGTGATTTTACGTAAGTCTATCCTAGACACATCATAAGTACAATCAATATTACATACTCGATAGAAACATCTCAGATAATTACATGGGGTACAAAATTGGAATATTATTACCAAATTATTAATATTGGGATGTTCATAGACTATTTTCCTCATAAAATTTAAGCCAATCAGAAGTCTGACATTTCTGAATGTCGTCCAATCAACGTAGAATTACACGATAATTTTCCACTAGTGCAAATTATCGATAATTCGCACTAGTGCAAATTAACAATAATTTAAAGGATAGGTTTAAATGTGATTCTGACTTGCTGTCAAAGGAAGTTTTTAAATTTTGCTTTTTTTTCATGAGAGAAACAGCGTTTGGCTAAATTTTAATCGGGAAATTGTCCTTCGAATATCCCTCGTGCATGTAATTGTCGATAATTTTCTCTCTTGCGCATTCGCGCACTTGAGAAAATTATAGACAATTTGACATGCACTTGGGATATTATATATGATAATGTTATTTATTTAAACAAATATTTAAATTTTTGATATCTAAATTTTAGCTATTAACTTAAAAGTATAGCGGTCTTATGAATTCATATGTTTTAAGCAAACAGTCAAGATACATGATACATCTATACAGGTTGGTGGAGGTGAAATGCGAACATAGGAAACATACATGACAATCGAACTTTCATGCCAGGTATCTTGATATATTTTGTAGTAGTGTCACAAAACGAAGTAATGTGAATTTGTGTGGCAAAAAGAGTAATCAATAACAGAAATAATAATAAAATCTAAAAGTGTATGAAAACTTTCTCGTTCTGCTCGTACACATACATTATTATGCAAAGAAAATACTTTAATGAAATAAAAATTTCAATAATATGACAGGTACTTTGACATTGACAGTACTTATTCCACGTATATCAAGATGCCTAGCATGATAACTCCATTGTCATATATTTTCCTATGTTCGCATTTTACCTCCACCAACCTGTATAACATATACAAATATATAGAAAATAGTTGCTTTGGTTTTTAAGTAATTAAGAAAAAAAATTTAAAAATACTTAATTTGTTCGTAGTTTCATCATTTTAGAGATATTATCAAAAGTTATATCTTCTATATAAATCTAATACTATCATTCTTATAATAGTAATACAAAACTCAAATTTCGTACATAATTTCCAGGTTTTAAATAGCTAAAGTAAATTACTGCTCCAATGTACGCTTTTACTCCCGCCACTAGGGGTGACGTTTAACGTTAAAGTATACAAACACAATAAGGGTGTTATGTAATAATATATCGGTGAGATTTTATTACACTTATCAATCGACTTACAGATTAAATTCAAGGCCCGAATAAATTTAAATTACTACTATAAACATTGCTAAATTATGTCTAGATATTGTAGCTATATGTGTAAGCCACCAAACGGTGTTTATTTTCAGATAAAAGTTGCTTTGCATGTCAAAAATAATTACGACGTTATCAATAATCACAATCTTGGCATACACAAATTATTTTAACTATAACTGATGCTCAGATTATATTCAAAGTTATACTCCTAATCACGGAATATGCAAATGCATGCAGCTTAATTAAGGCTTATAAATTTTATAACGTAATCAATCATATACTGTATAATCAAAAGGAAATTGATTCTCTGCAGAAATTTCAAATCACTACATTTTTATTTCTTCTATATGTCATATCTATCAAGCCCTTTACCCAAATTGGGTTTAAGGTGTTCGTCTACCCTAATTTGACAGCGTTACAGAGGTGTACGCCTCCCACGTTTACTTTAATTATAATTGAAATATATGATGATTTTACATATGAGTGTATTAACAAAGGATAACTTTGGATCAAATTTGTGTGAACTTTAATGTCCTTGCCTTGAATATGGTCTACAATTTTTTTGGCAATCCGTGCAAGTTGTTAAAGTTGAACATTTTTTTCAGTCAAAAACTGTTTTTTTCTATGGTGGTTTACGGGACATGAGATGTATCGAATGTGGCTTTCAGGGACACCATTCGAAAGAGGAGACTTTGATCTTTTTAAAACTCAAAGTATTATTGATTTTGGGTCAAATGGAACCGAGTTATCATGGTTTGAAAATTGGACATTTTTCGTCAACAAAAAAATGTTCCCCTAATTTTTTCCTCGAGTGTATAAATGCCAAGAAAAATTTAAAAAGCAAGAAGCATGCAGCTAAGCGTCCTTTTCGAATAATTTTTGTTTTACTTAATTTCTTTAATGCAGCTAAGCTTCCTTTTCGAATAATTTTTGTTTTACTTAATTTCTTTAAAAAATACAGAAGTTATTATGGGAATCTGGAGCCATGTTTACAGTATTTTTTAACTTCAAAATGACTTTGCATAGCTAGGATGCGGGAAAGTACGAGTTTCGGCCTGATGTCGGGCAGCCGTAGTAGTGGGGAAGAGAGTGAAACAGAAAAAAAAGTAATATCGAGGGTACCTATTCTAGGAATTCGAAAAAAGGTAAGACTCATAATTTTAGAGCAAGTGCAATCATCAGCCGTAAACTCACAAATATTGAGGGTTCTTTACAGGTAAGAACTGGATTCGGAAATGCCAAAGTAACATTAGCGTGCCTAGCTTAAAACAGATGAATTAAAAAGACAGCAAACCTATTCGGCATCTTGGAGCTCAACGTAGTTTCAATACTGTCAAGTAGTTTGATGCTAATGACTAATTCTTCAAGACTTTGTTAATAAATTATTAATCCAGAATGTAAATTTATATGAAACTCACGGTACACAAGTTATCATTTGGGTTGGATTCCCGTTCTATCACCTACAATTTATTATTAGAAAGAATGTGCGTATGTTCTACACAGAGCTGAATCAAAATTCGCCAACTTATTACTCGCCTGAACGCAACTGAGTCAAAAGAAAAACTGAGCTGGACAACTTCTATATAAACTATTTCAAGGTAGCGAAGCGATTTTTACCAAAAAATTTGCTGATAATCTATGTCCGCTCGAATAATATTGTCTACCAATTTGAAATTACTAACCCCGGCCATCTCGTATATCGCGTACTGGTCTTATAACACACTCAGCTGCGCCATATTTTCAACCATCAAATAAAATATGCCACAATACCTCGTACATTAATACATCTTTCAAACAGCATAAAAACGAAATTCGAAAAAAGCAGAGCACAAAAAAGAAATCTGACAGCTATACAACACTCTCTTTATATTTTAAAGGAAACAAATAAAAGAAGCTCGCGTATGGGCCTTCCTACGTGACGTTGAAGGATTCCTAATCCACGCAGAGGTAACACAAACATACCGACATACACACATGTGGAGCAGAGACGTACGTGATCCGCGGACTACAGGGGTCGCATGCAAAATCACCCCCTCCCCGGGGGGGGGGGGGCGTAATCCCTCGGGCACACTCTGTCCGTAAACAACGCGCCTAATACGCCGTCATAGGCGCACAAAGGATTATTTCCAAGAGGGAGTGGACATGAAAATTTGTTAAGACTAATACAGATCTTTGCTAACTTTACCTTCACGTTTACTCAAGGATTCTTCGATGACTCTTTTAGAATCGTTTCGTGATTTTAAATTTTGAAAAAATAGTCCTGCAGGACTATTTTTTGAATGCCTGTCAAATAGTTGTGCCGCAAAATTGAATATTCAATGAGTCTTGGAAAAGAATAATTTCTAATTCATTGATAGTTTCAAAATCAAAATAGTTAATTTCTTTTGCAGGATACAAACGTACGACAGAATCCTAAAAAAGTCATCCTTGTGTTTTTGACACAACACTCGAAATAATTTAAATAACCATAAGCAAAAACAATAAAGTTACTTTAATTCTATTTTTGACACTTTGTGATTTCAGATAAAAGACCTTATAGATTTGAAAAGTACCTACAATATTTTTTAAATCTGATTTAAATATCATGAAAATAGTTATATAGGTATCTAGGCTGTAAAGAAGGATTTTTTATTACGAATGGGGAATATTATTTTTTGTAACATTAAAGCAAAATGTGAACACAAAACAAATGTTGTTCACGGGTTGCAACAAAAATAGTCGACGTTCTGGCCAATTCTCGTCAGCGATCGAGTGCATAGGCAGCGCTCTGATTAGTTGAAAAATGCGGAGCTAAAGTTGTAATTTTTACTACTACTTTAATTCAATTAAATATCATTAGTAGTCGCAGTTAAGCTTTTTTTTTCTGATAGGACCTACATGTTACATACTCATGTGGATCGTGCTACGCACTCCTAATATTCATATAGAAGTAACTGCATTTTTTCCATTTTAATTTAAAACTGGATCTCTCATAGTTGAGTAGATTATTTTTCTGGTAGATACACAGGGTGATTCATCATAACTTCCTTTTTTAAATGCGTGCCATTCAGGCTGTAGGGATCGTAGTGGGAAAAGAGTGATCTCATTAGACAGGTGCACTTTTAAATTTTCGTTCCCCACCCGGTCAGTCGCCATCATGCGTTGGAGCACGGAGCAGCGTGTGTTTTCAGTTGAGTCGTACTTTGCCAATGGATGTTCTGTGATCGCAACCCAGCGTGACTTTCGAAGGAGTGGCCAGCCCGCTCGCCCGATTTGGCTCCTTGTGATTTTTTGGTGGGTTTTTTTGAAATCCCGC
The DNA here is from genome assembly GCA_947534325.1 of Agonum fuliginosum. NCBI lineage: Eukaryota > Metazoa > Arthropoda > Insecta > Coleoptera > Carabidae > Agonum > Agonum fuliginosum. Next base: position 1,172,842 of record OX384029.1, read on the forward strand.
GTTTACGTCAACCGTCCAAGGACCCTAGAAGACCTGAAGGCCAACATCCGGGCCGCAATTGCCAACATACCAGCTGCCATGCTGGAAAGGGTTATGACAAACGCCAGAAATCGGCTTATTCAGTGTATAGACAATGGGAGGCGTCACCTACCTGATATGATTTTGAAAACTGAGTGAAACAAAACTTAGATATGTACCTACATTATAAAATAAAAATAAAAAGTTTCTGATTCATAAAATGGGCATTATTGCGTTTCGAAATAAGTAAGTTACGATGAATCTCCCGGTACTCTATGTCTTTATCAAATTTCTAGGTTTTTACCTATACAAGCTGAAATACGCTTATAAAGCATTTAAAACATTAAAAAACGCCAACTTAAAAAATGGATAGTGAATAACTAGCTCCGGTAGTATACACTGATGTGTCTTGTGCTTACGAATATTACTCATGCTGCGCACTCGTAACATTCATATCCAAGGGGAACGTCTTCAACACTGGAATATTATAAACTAGAAAATTCAAGAAGAGAATATTCTTGACAGGAATCATAAAAATCTCGAAATCCCAAGCTAAGGAAAATTCATTCACAAAAAAAACATTAATAGAAAAGACATATCTGGAATCAAGTAAACACAGAAAATTTACTTGGCGGTCAAACCTGAAGTTGGCTGCAAGCTGTCAGCTGGGGCCGTTTAAAAAACGAGTTCTGTTGAACTCAAGAAGGGTTTTGTTAGAATAGATTAGTTTATCTAAAAAAACGGAGTTCTGTTGGACTCAAGAAGGGTTTTGTTAGCATAGATTAGTTTATATATTAGCCAGAATCCGATTTTTTCCGCAGCCATATTTTTTCCAGTTTTGAATATTCCTTTACATACGTTTTCTGCATCAATCAGATTCCAAATTTGAATTTTTTATGAATGCATTTTTTATGTAAGCATTTTCTTGTCTCTGAATTTTCGTTTGTTTTATGATTCCGGGCAAGAATTTTCTTGTACTTGAATTTTCTAGCTCTGAGTTTTTTAGATTTGAGTAGGCACCCATATCCAAGCACAAGAAACATTCGTAATACTACCAGAAAAATAATCGACATAACTATGCCTACTTATGGTATTACAAGTAACATTTTGTAAAATACATACCTATCTATACCGAGGACACACATTCTGTAAAGTCTTGTAGGTATTTTTCTACTGTTGTAGTCCACCAAGATACAAAACATATGTGTGCCCCTGTCGCACGCCCATGCTTTGCGTTGCTATGTGCTGGACGGCCATGCTATGCGATGCTATGCTATGCTATAGCCACACGAAGCGTTCATCGTCCCGGATTACGAGTTATGGAATTGTGGACCGTTTGAAGGAATATTAGCTGCGTATGGATTTTGTTTCGGGATTGTAGTTTCCCTGGACTGCGATGCGAATTTGTCAGGCTTGATGGGATTTGTATTCATATCAATAACTCACATCAAACAAGTCCAAGCTATCCAATCTAGATTTCGTTTTAATTAGTACGACGAATAATAAATTTGAATTTGTGAGACTGTTTTACGGATTATGTTCTACACTGAATCTGAATCGATTGTATTATTATATCCCACTTTGCTTAATTGATCATCTTTTTTATCTACCTAATAGTATTATGTAGTAGTAGTAATACCTAGTAAATATCTTGATCTACAACTATTAAATAATAGCTTCATTTTATATCTAACTCCAAATACAAAATGTGCCTCATATTACACAGCGTGCAATATGAAATAGACTAGGAAAGTGTGACGTCACACCGCCTTGTGTTGCCATAGCAACACTTTCCAAACAAACATTTAGAACCATTTGGTTAGCATAGACGATTGGAAGAATATATTGTTATTTTATCTATACAGTTAGCATTTAAATTTAAATCTACGGTACGTTATACCTTATGTATTAATGAACCTATTTTACCAATTTATTTAATTTAAATACAACTAGTATGATTACTATACTGATTTAAAACAAATCATATTTTGAGGTTATGGTTTCATATTTGTATTAATATCTTATAATCAGATCAACATTTAACACTTTTTTCCTTGTAAATTGAACTAATATTTACTTAATTATTTATTGAGAAAGATGTGTTTGACAAGCTGGTGGAAGTAGAAGGTCTTGATTCACCATGTTCTATATCATTTAGTACCTAATATTTATTTTTATTTTTTGAGAAATATGTGTCTGATAAGCTGGTGGAAGTAGAAGATCCTGATTCACCATGTTCTATATAATTTATTGAAGAAATAGAAGGTCTAGATTCATCGTATTTTAAATCAGGCATTGACGATGTAGTTGGTCTGTATCATTCATTACAGTCAGGTGCGAAACACATAACCATGGTCTAAAATACAAATTTTTATTATAAAAATTAAATTATTAATAACAAACAATACCACAAAACAAAATAATACACTTTGAATGGTTGAAAACATTATAACCTCAAAATATGATGTTTAAAATCAATATAGTAATCATACTAGTTGTATTTAAATAAAATAAATTGGTAAAATAGTTTCATTAATACATAAGGTATAACGTACCATAGATTTAAAGTTAAATGCTAACTGTATAGATAAAATAACAATATATTCTTCCAATCGTCTATGCTAACCAAATGGTTCTAAATGTTTGTTTGGAAAGTATTGCTATGGCAACGGCAACACAATGGCGGTGTGACGACAGCACTTTCCTAGTCTATTTCATATTCCACGCTTGATTCAACCAATAGCAAGCAAGTATTTTCTTAGAGTTGCAAGCATTTGTTTGAAGTTTGTTGGTCGATGACAGATAATAAGTAAGGTTATGTGTGGTTGATTGATACAACAAACCATTTAACTGCAACAAATAGTATCGTATTGTCGTAAAGAAGGTAAATTATGGATATTGTAAGTAGTGAAATGATATGTTAACCTCTAGAGATACGAGAAGCAGCAAAAGCGATGTCATTAGATTTGTTGCTCATTTGTGTGTTTCTACCATTGCTAAAAACAGTAAATTTTGATATTTTTATAAATTTCACAAATTGTAGTAATTGTACATTAATTTTGTAAGCAAATAAATTATTCTAGCAAGCATTTTTTAGAGTTGTAGTAAACGTTATGATTGTTGCTTGTTAATCGATGACAGATGTAAGTAAGATTATACAACACCAAGTTCATTTACAAGTAGTTGTAGATACAGTATAGTATTTGACTCGCATATAATGGTTATATTACACGAAGATGATTAGAACACTCGCCTATGGCTCGTGTTCAAATTTTCATCTTCGTGTAATATAACCTACATTATATGCTCGTTAAATAATATACTATTATTTTGCCTTTTGGCTTAAATCTATACATTTTGTTTCCCTTAATTAGTGAAAATAATATATGATATAATACAATAAATAAATAATACAATAATTATTCATTTAGTTCATTTCAAGGTTTTCCTCCTTTCTTCTACTGTTTTCATCCACCATAGTCTTATGTATCAAGTTTTATTAACGTCATTTTAGTCACGTCTTTTTTGGAACGAGCGCAGCGAGTGTATAAAAAATTAGTATCTAGAGAGTTTATAAACGAGTCACATACTATACTTTTTCTACGACAAAAAATTAAACAACATAAATATGTAAAATTTTGAACATTTAGGTTAAATCATAATGATAATATACATAGTTACAAAATTCTACTTAGGCAAGTGTATTTAACTGTTATTTTGGAAAAACATTGACAATGATTGAAAGGAATCATTAATTTCACTCAGTTTTCCACAAAAATTAATTGCCAAATATAGGAGCCAACTTCACGCCGTGCGTAATATGCCAGTTACTATGTTCAGCCCGTGACTAAAAACGGCCAAAGCCACGACTTGTCGAGGTGTGTTTCAAATGTTATTTAGCGCCATGGAAACCAGTTCGATAAATGATGTTTTAATACCAGGAGTAGAAAATAGTATACTATGTATCAAGTTTTTTTAGGAATGTAATATTTCATGTAAAATAATTTTAGGTTAAATCATAACGATATTATATACAGCTACAAAATCCTACTTAGGCAAGTAAGTGTGTTATTTAACTGTTATATGGAAGAAAAAAAATTGACAATGATTGAAAGAAATTATTAATTTGCTTCAGTTTTCCACAAAAATTAATTGCCAAATATAGTAGCCAACTTCACCCCGTGCTTAATATGTCAGTTGCTATGTTCAGCCCGTGACTAAAAACGGTCAAAGCCACGGCTTGTCGAAGTGTGTTTAAAATGTTATTTAGCGCCATGAAAACCAGTCCGTTAATGATGTTTTAATACCAGGAGTAGAAAAATATATTTAGTATATAAGAGATTTAAAAACCGGAATAGACAAAAAGGTTTATTATGTTTTAAACAAACAAATAGTTATTAAGACGATCCTCTACCGCGCCAGAAAACAACCAAAAGCTCAAAGGTATAAATAGGTACATAAAAGTAGAAAATCCTATGAATTTGCCGCGAATAAAAAATCTGATGTGGCCAGCACAAGACTTTCCGCCATACTCATTCTATTCTTTTTACTTATATAATAGTTATTTATCTACGACTACTATGAAAAGTTTACATTTTTGCTTTCAATTGTCTACGTAAAGTTGATTTTTACTGAGGACCAAGCAAAAAACCATTTTATTGCGCGTCTTCTATGACAACGCGCAATAAAGTACTTTTTAATTACATAAAATAAAAGGACAGAATCAAACAAATTTTTTAATTAATTTATTTCGATATTATTGGTATCGTCATGGTTACGAATAAAACATAAACTGATTGAAAGCAGATTGAACTAAATGAATACTATTATTATTAGAACAAATAATTTTAGTCGTAGATAAAATTATGTGTGCATTAGGAGCATAAAGTGTATTTGTTCCTCTTACACTATTGCAGCGCGAGCCGCAATAGTACGCGAGTAACAAAGAGTCACTTTACGCTCTTAATACACAAATAACAATTATTCGTACAACGACGATTGCTTTTACGAACATAGAACACGTGTGAAAACAACTCAATTAATTCCTGAACACATAATCTAGTAAATCCCTTCATCCTATATCCCAATAGCAACAATTCATCACCTAGTCAATACATTAAATAATCCCATCGAGCCGTAGACCTGCCGCCGTAGTTCAGGTATACGATACAATATAATAAACATGATAAATGGCTAACATGCTCACGACGCGTGAAGGTGCGTGTGCGTGTGTGTTGGTGGGCCCCAACCTACCGGAGCCCTAGAGCGGTGCTCATCCAATGAATTCGTAACGAAGGCTCCGCCGCCGCATGCATCGCGATGGCAATGGTAAATGTTTCAAAAGACAGCGCTGTGATTTGCTCCCTAGACCCGGAAACGCACCGAGCGTGGTACCTCGGGACCCCAAAGTGTTTTCAAGTTTTAAACCCGCTCGAGTTTCTACAAAAGTATATTACAGTAAATGCATTATTCGTTTTGTACTACCATTTAAGTTTATTTTCAACGTGAATTTGGCCTAAGACACAAAATTATTTATTGGAAAAACTTAATCAACCATACACAAATTTTATACACTTTTCTTTTGTAGTAGTAGGTACCTATATATATATATATATATATATATATATATATATATATATATATATATATATATATATATATATATATATATATATATATATATATATATATATATTAATTAGTTTTTAGTTAAATTCTTACTCGTATAATATCACTATTTGATGGGGTCTTATTGAAGTTGGTCCAGACGTAAAAAAGTCGTATTTTGTTGTACAAAAGTTTAAATAAAAACCAAAATATTTCTAATATTTGTCAACAATATGATTAGATTTTAGGAATATTTGTGACGAAGAGCCAAAAGAGTCGTTAAATTACACTTGAGTATTTTATTTCCTCCGAAAAAATTTATGTTTGGCAATTTCAACCTCTTGTAACCTGACAGCGATTTGACTCCACCTACGGTGTCCTGATTTTTTAAAACAATTTTTCTTTTCAAATCGCTAGTCAACAAGGTTTCAATACAAACAGAAATTTATCCGGAGAAATAAAAAGCTCTTGTATAATTACAGTTGATAATACCGAATTTAAAATTACATAATATTTTTTATTCAATTTTGACGTTTTAAACTGCTATTATTAACTACATAGCAACAACTTTAAACAACTGTTTATTCACAAGTGAATTAAAACTTTTTAAATCACTCAACACATTTTTAAATCACTCTTATGTCATTATTTCGTCAAAACAATGACAACTTGCCACTGACGACTACTTTGATTTTCTTTTTTGTTATGTCAAAATAAATTTATTTTTCATATATTTGAAATAATTTCGGCAAAATTGAATAAAATATTGTATAAACCACCTGAGATACGAATGTTTATTCACTCGAAGAAATTATCCCACTCGCCCTTCGGGCTCGGGGGCTAAACTTTCTTCTCTTGAATAAACATTCATGTATCTCACTTGGTGTATAAATATCTATTATTAGAAGAAAATTTACCTTTACCATTTTCCGGTAGATTTTTTAAAGCAACAAAAGGCAAACAAAACATTGTTAGCGGTTGCTATTACCCTTAGCACGTTAATAATTGTGCTACGCAAAATATATCCTCAAACAACAAGCAAACTCACTGTACCATATATTTTCAATACCCCCCCCCCCCCATAAGTTTTATCAGCTTGTTTATATCTCGTTAAACGCTTCAATACGCTCGGCAAACGCCTCTTGTAGAATTGTTTATATTTGTCGTGGTACGTTGGAGAAACGTGTGAGAAATTTGTTCTCTGTAAGAAAATTCCAGGACTTTACTTTACGTGCCTACTGAATGGCTTTGTTAAATTATTCCCGAGGATTTTAGTAGCTTTCTCTGTTCAGGAAACCGCCAAACCCGCGTCGCTGGTGTGAATTGTGCGGTGGAACTTACATGGGAATCTTTCTCCTACTTACATGGCGCGGGTTTCTAATCTACCACTGAAGGGAACATTATTAACGAAAGTGCTTTTGAATTATTTAAACAATACCGTTTTCCATGCTAGGGCTGTTGGATCCTAAGTTTATGACAGAGAGATATCATAAAATTTTCTACATGGTCAATTTTTTATACAAAAATAAACATGGAAATGGAATTCAACCACACAGTTTATTCTAATCAACCTCTACCGGTTTCTACGCCACATACGTTTTCCTCAAGAGCTACAATAAATGTTTAAACAATATAATGAACAATTACAGATACTGAATATGCGGTGAAACTTACGTGATTAAATTTAAAAACTTTCGTACATATTAAAAACAGTACAATAATTATTGAACAACATCAAAAATAAAAAATCTGACGTGGCCATCACACAACCTTCCGCCATATCTAGATTTTAAACAGAAATGTATACGTGCAATCCGGTGCCCATTTAAAATATACAAATAAAAATCTCAAATATTCAAACACAGAAATTTGCATCACCTGAATAAAAAGATTCATTCACAGGAAAACTCTGCTGTGTTGAAGCCATCCTCCGTTCAATTACTACATTTAATATCTTACTTAGGACTTATATAGCGCTAGTATGCCAACTTGTCACCCGTCTCACCTGTCAATATTTTTTACGCAGAAACAAAAATCAACCGATCATGGATTACAAGATATCAACGTTTTATTTGATAAATTTATTTTTTAAATTTTACTGCAGTTCTTTAATGCTACCAGATAAAGACAATTTTTTTATAACGTAAGTTGCAAATAACTGTTCCTCTTATTCTCATTACAAATAAATACTATATTTTTCCAAATTTATATACAATTTTGACAATTAACCTTTTCAATCTTCAAAAAATATCACTTCCGATGAAGATATTTGTACCAAAATCTAGGGAGGTCTTCCAATTTATATACAAATGTTAAATACCAAATATCAAAATTTTCGGGTAATTCGTATTTGAGTTATGCGACTAACAACCCTTGACACACACACACACACACACACACACACACACACACACACACACACACACACACACACACACACACACACACATACACACACACATACACACAGACATCATCGTGAAACTATCAAAAATGAGTTGTAAGGACCCTAATTCGTGCTCATCCACTAAAAATTCACCACCCGATTTTTTGCATGATTCCAATACCTTCCTTTACAGGTAAGCGGAAGGTAAAAATAAAACAATAAATAAATAAATAGTTGAAACCGGTAGAGGTTGATTAGAATAAACTGTGTGGCTGAATTCCAATAGTTTCATTTTCCATAAACATTCCAGTCAAGAAAATCGTTTATGAAAAATAAACATATATTAACCCACTTGAGAAAATAAAATCACCAGAACATTTCAAGAATGTGAACATCCCGGAATGTAACTTGCTATATTTTTACTTGTTAGAATCCTATTAATATCCTAGGGATTGCTAATGTCCGCCCTTAGTAACATTATCTATGTAACATCCACGAAGTATAATACGACAAGAGATGACACTCTGTTGATTTTGTATGTGTTTCCATGTCACACAATTTTACTCCGAACAATAAAATTATTTTCAGACGACCACTACGGAAACTTGCCATAACAATGTTATAAACTACAATGGAAACAAACAAATAACACAAACTAACATGTTAGTCTAACGCACACTTATAACGTAACGCTTCGAGTTACACTATATGACAACAGATGGCGTTACGAGTAAAAATCAATTCAAATAAATGGAAAAAAAGTATATTAATGCAATAAATTGACATTTTGACACAGTCTGTAATATTATATAGACACAAATTTTCATTTTTCAATTTAATAATAATTATTTATTGGCTAATTGTGTATTCTTTAGTATTTTTGACATTTCAGATTATAGTTGCACAGTTGGTATCGAGGCATAACCTAACTTTTAAACGTCAGTGCTTCAACTTCAACAGTTTTATATAATTTAGTTCATTGAACATTTTTTTAAATATTTTGTGGTCGTCTGAAAAATAGTGTACATAACTCGCTCAAAAGTGAGATAACAGTGCTCGTGAAATTGAACCACTCGGCGCTATGCGCCTCATTCCTCAATTTCACTCGCTTGTTATCTTACACTTTCGATGCTCGTTATGTAATATACTATTGTACACTCTATATAGGAAAAACATAATTTGTAAATCAATCATAAACCAGTCATAAGTTGGCAAGTCGAAAAATATTTGAAAGATAAACCTGCTACATGAATATGCTAGCAAATACTTCTTCCAAAGACATTTCAGTCGCAAAATACCGATCCAACAATTGGCAAGAGACCATCTCCATCAAATATCACAACACCGCGCTTGGAAGAAAGAATTCCTGCCATATTCGCAGACCATCGCAGGAATGCGCGACGGAATTCGCGGCTCACAAATGAAAACGTTCGCGTGATCGCGTGGCGGCTTCCAATGCGAATATCTGCAAGTGAATAACGACGAGTGCATCGACGGTAACTGTCAGTGAAAAGAGTCGCTCACTGTGATGTACATCGCATACCTATATCCACTGCAGGGAGAAATCTTCCTGCAAATCAAGGGAAGAATATTCAAGGTGCATTATTTTATTGGATATTTGTAGTTAAATTCCGCGATATTTATTTGTATCTAGAAATATTAGTTGTACGGTTAGTTATTAGTTATAAAACTAGTCACCTGACAACAATTTGACTCGAAAAATTGTTAGGCAACAAGGTTTCAATACAAACAGAAATTTATCCGGCGAAATAAAATGCTCAAGTGTAATCCCACTCCTGTATAAAGTAAGCCATAAACAAAACACAAATGCATCACTTTGGCAGCGGATAAAAATTTGATGTGGCCAACACATGACCTCTCGCCATACTCTACTATTTTTATTTTTCTAATATAAGTATATACGAGTATTATATAGTACTTACTCACAAATATACCATTGTAGAAAGGAATTCGGGAATTGTAGTTTTTATAATATTATTAATGTTTATCATAACCATATACCTAGGTAAATAATAAATGACATTTCATATTTTCAAAATGTCAAAAATTAATTTGACATTTTTTTAATTTTCATTGGTAGGCAGATAAATCAAAATTGTATCTAATTTGTAGAATTTTAACTAATAAATTGTAATAATTGGAAAATGGTACTAGATAGAAACAACGTGTTCAATACAAATTGTAGATAGTAACATATTTAGTACCTATACATTGTTATTAAAAAATTTCCTATTAATCCATAAATCTAATCAGATCTAATCTAGTGTGTCAGAATATTATATGCAAAATTTTAAATTTTTTATTCAGTGGTATTTGAGTTATCGTACCTCCAACATTCACCCATCCATCCACACACACATACACATCATCGCGAAACTATCAAAATCGTGTTCTAGAGATCTCAATCGAAATTTTAGCATGATTACAATAGGTACCTACCTCAATAGGTACTATAAACAAACTCTGTATGTAAAATAGTCAATAAATCTAAATCTAAAATCTTACAGGACTGAGTGGCGAGAAGTAAAAATTGGTTTTCATTTTACCAAAATTATTATCCAAATGATATTTAAAAAATAGATAAAGATAATTTGTAATTTTATCTAGATAAGATAATAGATAAAAATATATTATCTAGATAAAATTATCTAGACGAGTTACAAAACTGGCGAAAGGGCTTCATGTTGATCTTCAATATCGCGAAACCTCCCTGCAATGCAGCTCATGCATGGCTCGGTATCTCCACTGACCGGACCCGGTTGATAAAGGCTGCACACTACAGAGCCGCCGCATCTCCGCTCGGGTAACTAGATTATGCGGAATATGGAACGCGGCAAAACCTAGACCCACACAGCGCGGAGATCAGAGGCCCTGCTCTGTGTCGCTGACCTCGCAACGCTCGCGCGGCGAGGATAATTTACTTAACAAGGTCTCAAGTCCTGCGAACTTGCTGTCAATTACCGACCGGGTAAATACGGGTGATATCGATGAATTGGAGCTTTCATGTGATTATGTTACAGTGCCTTCAATAGCAGAGAGATAATTATAAGTGTAGGCGTTTCATAATTAATCAGTCAGTTTGAGTACCTGTATTTTTACCTCTCGCCTCATATTCTATAAGAGAGGTATTGTAATGGATCATAATTTTAGAATATGGGTTTTTTGGTGGATAAGCACTATTCAGGGTCTCTAGAATACGAATTTACTATTTTCGCGACGATATCTGTGCGTGTTTGTGCGTATGAATGTATGGACGTATGAACTTATGGAAAGTTACGAGCTTGTGCGTTGTATGCTTGCACATTTGATTACATTTGAATTCAATTAAAATTACAAATGAAAAAAATAATTGGTACCTAATTATTTTACTACAATTATCATCTAGATGATATTTAAAAATATAATACATAAACTTTTTTTATAGTAAAGTTAAAGATAATTTTAGTACCTACCAATACAAATAAAGTTTTCAAATTGAGATCAAACTGACATGTTTCAATATATGAACAAAATATTTCTAGATAATATTGTTTTGCAGCTGTTGAAATCATTGTATAATAAGAGGGAGAAAATTATATTGAAATTAATTTCAGGATTAAATATTATTAGTTATTCATGAATTCATGCATATGCATCCGGAACCAAATTGAATTTGGTTATAAATTCATTTAAAGGAAAATGATGTGATATTAACTACCGATTTAATGCAATTAACATGTCACCAAATACCAATATACAACTACGAACACAATTTATTTCAGGTAAATTGTATACCTATTTCAGGAAGAAATAATATACAACTCATGATAATATATTATGTTAATTTAATTATAATTAAATTAACATAATTTTAAATTCAATGATTTCAGGATAATCTTTGTACCTAATACATGTAGTATAAAATTTGAATAATTTATAATTTTTCAGAAATTAAAATTGTAATTTATATACCTGGACTACGAAATGTTTGTTTAGTGTCCGACATAATTTATGAACGACTCTTAAAAATTCTCGAAGACAGGAAACATATTTCGCAGACTATTTTTTGTGCAACTGCAATACACATTTTATTTTTAGTTTTGTCAGTTTAAAATTTATATAGATATTACCTCCATTACCTCATCTATTATCATAGGTATTTATAAACTTTATTTACATGGTTTATATTACATTTTATATAACTATTACATAATAATAACATCTCACTTGATAAGAATCGTCCATGGGATGTTAAAAAATATCTCATTCTTGTCATTTAAGTGATATTACGAAAGTCTGTCCTAACCACATCTTGAGTACGATCAAAAATTACATACTCAACATAAACATCTCAGAGAATTACATGGGATGTATAATTGGGATATTATTACTAAATTACTAACACTGGGAAGTTACATAGATAATGTTACTAAGGGCGGACATTAGCAATCGCTAGGATATTTATAGTATATTAATAGGCAATAACATGCCGGGATGTTCACATTCTTGAAATGTTGAAATGTTCTGGGGATTTTATTTTGTCAAGTGGCATTTATGAATGAAACGTCCAAATAATTAAAACTATCTAGTCCACAAGTGAAAATATCTTTATTTAAAATTGATGTCAATTTGAAACGTCAATATTGAATACAGAAAAATTTCATTCATATACTTCTAACTTCAAACTATTTGACCCCCTCTCCTCCAATTTAGTAAGCGGAGTAAAAATATGTGACATGGTTAACAATCGAGTGTCATCTCCTGTCTTCGTGCTGACAACTACATAAAATGCACCACCTAAATCTTTAATAGAATCAGCACTCCTATTACAAGATAACGTCACTAAATCTACATTAGATTGAAAGTGGCCATAAAAGTGACTGCACGCCACAAATCCTGCATCCGCGGCTGTGACGTCACCCGTTCTGCATTTGTTAAACCTTTCAATCAACGATAATGCGGTGCACAGCACACTATGCCTTTCTATCAACGTGAAAACGAAGTCGCGCGCTGTGCATGCGGCAGCGAACGTGACTCTTGCGGTTTATGTGAAAAGAGAACAACAGAACATCGGTGCCAGATGTGGGACCTGATTCATCTGTACCTGTAGATCCAAATGGAAATAAAGATGCAGTATGCGAAATTAGAGATCCGGCGACAAATAATCGGATCGTGTGGCTCAATACGGGACAGTAGAAGACGTGGCCGGTCCTCGACCTGCCGTTTGGTCGAACATATCGCTACTGTGATAAGAGATCCGGCGACAAATAATCGGATCGTGTAGCATTTAGACTGGCTCAATACGGGACAGTAGAAGACGTGGCCGAACCTTAAGCAGCCGTTTGGTTGAGAATATCGCTGCTGTGGCAACACTGTTACTGTGATAAGAGATCCGGTGACAAATAATCGGATCGTGTGGCATTAACACTGCGGCATTTAGACTGGCTCAATACGGAACAGTAGAAGACGTGGCCGGTCCTCGAGCAGCCGTTTGGTCGAGAATATCGCTGTTACTATGACTTATAGCCGAAAGAATACGTAAGGTCGGACACTGCGCATCTTTGGGCGTGACTACGTGACGTCATTTAGAGACTAGCCGTCGAACGCGCATGTGAATTGTACAGAGTTGTGAGCTCTAAGTGACGTCATGCGCGGCTTGGACGAGTTTATGATGCCAGAGTGTTCGACCTTATGTATTCTTTCGGCCATGAATGTGACTGGTACATACATAAAATAAAAGACTGGTGAGAGATACAGAACCATTATCAATTCTTCTTGCTGTCGCAAATTGACGAATTGAATTTGAAGAACATGGTCATGGTGGTTCCAGCACTGTACGAATGACACGAGACATTCTGAAACAACCGTTTCCCGGCCGCTTGATCTATCATTTTGTCGATTAGTACTGATCCGTAAGATCGCCCAATTTGACCGTTCCAGATTTATTTCTTTGGGTTTTTTAAGTCATGGATGAAGAATTTACCGCCAAAAGCTTTAACACAAGTCATGGAAAATGCTGTGAAACGAGCCCAAATGTGCATCAACTGTAGCGGCAGCACGTGTAAGCAAAGATAAACATAACAAATTATTTTCATTTACAAAAAATTTACTGCCTTAAGAAATCGAATGATAACTTTTGCATCAGCTTGTACAAGGTTTTTATTCTGCATTAAGGTGGGAACAGACTAAGAAAACATTGTTGAATAACAGTTGAGCAACTGTTGGCGAACTTATACGTTCTGAAAGTTGACAAACTGTTCGGATACATCAACCTATCTAGTTGCTTGATGGTCGTTCAGTGGGTATATAGTATACAGCGTACATACTAGGGATACTGTTGGCGCACTGTTGAACCACATTTCCTTTGAAGTACCGCCTCTGGAGCGAACATAGTGCAACAGATCGTCAACAGCGGCCCAACTGTTGAGAAAAACCTCCACTCGTATGTTGCCCAACAGCTGCTCAACAATGTTTGCTTAGTCTGTTCCCACCTTTAGGGCGGATAGGTAAAGATGAATCTGGACCCCCCCCCCCTCATTTCGAGTGGGCTGCGAGCCCGGAAAAAAGCGAATCGCCTCGGAGTCGCACGGTAACCTGATTAATGCTCGAGATACGCGGTAGGTAAATGAATTATCGATCGTTGTGTGAGAAGCACGACTTAATTATTAGACACGCTGAAATGTCCTCGGCCAAATGGACTTTCTGCTGAGTGCAGAGCCGCACTCGACATACATACATACATACGCGATGCATTCAAATCAATAACTTCCACTTGTGCTGAATTACGTGCACGGTACGTGCTTCATTCGCTTATTACCGGAACATGTGTTTTACCCTTCTGCACATGCCTCGATATTCATGTGGTCTCCCGGAGGCAATCCTAGTTTTAAAATCACAGAATCTGCACTGGTTCTGACAGCTACAACTCAGGTCCGAATCCAGTCAGAAAAATATTCTCGGGGGAATATAACAAGTACTAATTTTCTGAAGACTAACGAATGCTATCACATATTATTAATCATAGCCCTTGTTATGTTTGAGGAGATATACTGAATGATTGCAAAATGTTTGGTTATATTTTTTCAATAGCTGACAAAAACGTTTTAAATTCTGTTTACTTTTCTCAATTTTGTCTTCACTGACATTTCCCCACCGAATACAATCAGGTTCATTCAATTTTAGTTTTATTTTTGACAAACAGCAATATTTAAATATGAAACTGACAGTAGGAAAATAATTGACAAAAACAGTTGACATGTAACAGCGGTTATAAAAATATCATCGATTTGATAGCACCTTACTACTCTATTTCAGCCAATCAAATTAGTCAAATATGTACCACGTGATACATGAATAATATATCAGTATTATAACCATGAGTACTGGCTGGTAACTGCACACACGGCCATATTTATACAGATGTAACGGCAATTCGTAAAATCAGGGAAATTTTATTTATAAGGTCTATTATGAGGTATCAGTGGATTTGAAACCAAATTAAAATTGGATTCATTAATTTACCTACCTACCTACACTTAATTTACAGCTATGAAAACTGCACACACAAAATATGAGCAAATAATGAATGCAGGGCTCGAAAAGAAGATTCTTACGAAACGGAACGCTAGTTTTCTTGAAAATGTAAGACATGTACCGACATGGCAACCCTGTCCTAAATTAATTTCATTTATTATTTTGATCATGTTAGTATTTTGTCATTTATTTGTGTACTGCAATTTTTTTGTCTACAATCGTTGTACAATATGAACATTGTTATCCAATTTTTAGTTAAGATATGTACAAAATTGTCGCCCTAGTGCAACAAAAACATAAAACTATTAAATTTCTTGCGTCAAATTGGTCTCAAACTACGATTGTGAACATTTTTTTTTAAATGTTTGTTTTGTTAATAAACGTTGTCATGATGATGATCGATAACCACGATTTAATTGAACTGTTCTGAGCACGACAAATAATAATAATTTTAAAATTAGCTACATTGACGTTATACGATTGTAGACAAAATATTGTGTGCACCTCGTTCGTTGGATAGAGGTTGTTTGTTGCCCTTGGCGAGTCGTCAATCGAAACAAATTTCTCGCCGCGTGCAACAAACAATGCTCGTACTTGATACACAAATAACTAACTCACATACTAGAGACAGAAAAGTAAATTTTTTGCGTCCTACGTAGGATCGAGAGAGATACCTATAATCTCCAAGACGGCATCAAGGGTAGTACATTTTATTGTACTTTATAAAGCCCTGTTCACACGAGGAAAGTTTTCCTAAAAAGTGCTAGGAGCTGTTAAAAAAACTGTCAATACCATTCATGAGGGGAATGTAATTATTTTCATTAAATATACCTATTTAAGATCACTAGCTTTAATATATTTTCCAGAAATAATTAGTTTTCTCCACGGTTCACTAGCTTTAATATATTTCATAGAAATAATTAGTTTTCTCCGGGGTTTGCCCGTATGACCGGTATTTACAGTTTTTATATGACAGCTTCTAGCACTTGATTTACTTTCAAAAAACTTTCCTCGTGTGAACAGGGCATAAAAATATCCCTGCAATTATTTAGCAACAAATTTTTTTATAACATTATTAGGAAAATCTATGTCACTTATGGCCATTTGCACCGCTTCCACTTAAATGTTAAGTGCGTCACTTAAATGAAAAATATCGAATCTAACTCATGACAGCAATGTTATTTCTACGTTTGACAATTTGGTTTTGATTCGATATTGTTTACTTAAGGAAAACTTAAAATTTAAGTAGATGCGGTGCAACTGGCCATTAAGAGATAGGTACATTTAAATCTTTTGTAACAAATTATTAATTAAAATATTCCTTATTTTCAACAATATATATTTATTCCTGTAGTATAGTAGGTATAGTATAACTTATTCATTCTGAGCAGAATTTTTATTTTTGTTGGTAACCATCCAACAGGTTTAATTCCCAATTACAGAATGGTAGATGTTATTATAGTGGAATCCAACCACTCGAGCCCGGTGGTATTATTGTCAGTTGCGCTTGGTATCGAACTGAGAACCGCTAGCATGCTAGGCTGAGCTAACCACTGGCCGTAATAAATAAATAATAAATATATTAAAGTGACTGTGTAATCGATTGTAATCGATGTAAGATTGAAAAAAATAAATTTATTTACTTCGTAATGTTCTAAATATATTTAATGTAAATAATGAAAAAATGATTTGACAATTCCGTTCAGACTAACAACAGTTTCTCATTCTCCTTCCTCTTGATATTTTCGGAATCCGTTCGCTATTACCACTCGCCAGTCTACAAATAGCGCATCACATCCGATTGTTCGAAGACGGGGCACATTTCTCCCCCTAGTGCGACCCTGACCGTGCAGGGGAGACAGGGAGGCACTGTGGCAGTGGTGCGAGAGCAAATCGAGCGGAAATCAACGACGAATCGCTCTGCAAAGGCCAAATTAGTTACCTGCTGTGGAATTGAAGTCCGCCTGCTGCCGCATTATCATGCTGCGGCCAGTGCAGTGATAGAATGCAGGGGTGAATTCATATACAGGGTGTAGTAGAAAAGAGGCACGGATACTGGTATACGGTGGCGTATACTTTCGTGGTGTATATCTTCGTGGTACATCAATAATAGTATCGTTTCGTAGCACTTTACCTGGTCAGGGTTTTCTACCTGGGCTTTATAATCCTGTCCCAGCGGAGAGTAAACAAGTAAGTGTTCTGTCGTTCCACTTTTGTTCCATTTTCTGTATTACTGTGTCGATCTGTCACATCTTTATATTTATCGATTTTAATCAAGTTTACCATAGTATTTTATATTTTTGTTACCTCTTGCCTCATTCTAAAAAAGAGAAGTATGGTACTACGGCTGATGTCAACATTGGCCGTTTTAACAAATACTTTCGAAATACTTGGACTGACATTGGTCTATCTTTTTTTAAATAACAGCCACACCAGTAGGAATAGACATTGGCCGTTTAACTGTAAAAAACCTCAAAAAATTGACGTTGGCCCTTCTAGCACCAAGCCACATATATTATAAACATGAATACTTCGAATGTTCGAATAATATTAATATCCATGAAAAGATGAATATTCCACTGGAAAGTTGTTTCAATATTATAAATATTTTTGACTATTCTGTAGTACCCGAATTTATGTATTTAATTGGTGCAACTTTGTTATGCACTTCTTTTAATAATATCTAAAATTCATCTACTAGCCTTGAAGAAGACACAATTGATGTCGAAACGTTGGCAGTGTAGAAAATAAAGAAAATTGACTGCATTCCCGACTATTTACTTCCCACATTAATATCTATTATGATTTATTAAATAATTTTTACCCTTTTGGGTGTGGCAGCCTCACATACAATAATACACTTTGTTATAATTACTTCGTGCAAGTACGTAATCCTGCTCAAAAACCGCCCACAAAAATTAACCAAAAACATCATCCTGTTTTCACGGGCAAAAACCTCAGTATAAAAATCGAGCAACTAGAGCCAGCTCTCGCTGCAGTGAGTACCAATCTAACGGCACAAAAACCCCGACATGGCTGTGTCAGCGGCGGAAGACAGGCATATGTCACTGGCGAGATAAGACCCAGACAGGAAACAGGGTTACAAGTGCCTATCGCCGGCGATCAACAAGAAACTTCAGCTACTTGTCCATTAAAACTACGTCAGACACAAGACCATGCACAGACTTTGAATGCGAGATAGTGTGCTATGCTACACGATGTGCATTTGTGTTTCGGTTTCTATGGGAGTTGTATGTGTTTAATTGACTTCGAATGTTATCAATCGACTATCGGTGTTTGTCTTTGCAACGGCTTGCTTGATACTATTTAACTCAGTGGCGTGGAAGCCATGGAAGCAAAAGTAGCACTGCTTCTCTCGTCGTTTATATTTTACCTCTCGCCTCATATTCTATTGTGATGTCCATTAAAACTACGTCAGACACAAGACCATGCACAGACTCTGAATGCGAGATAGTGTGCTATGCTACTTGATGTGCATTTGTGTTTCGGTTTCTGGTAAGAGATGGCTCTGTTTAATTGACTTGGAGTGTTATCAATCGGTGTTTATCTTCGAAACAGCTTACTGGGTACTGTTTAACTCAGTGGCGTGGAAGCCATGGAAGCAAAAAATGAACCCGTAAAAACAAAGTTTTTGACTATAAATTCTTTATATATGAGACTCGATCGATATTTATTTATATTTTTGTTTTCATTGTAACTCTTTCTTAGATAGTGTGTTTCAAGAAAGAGTTAAAAAGAGTAGGGTATGGCGGGAGGTCTTATGCTGGCCAAATCAGATTTTTTCTTGTTCCATAGTAAATGTTTGGTCACAACGAGTCTATGTACCAAATTTCAGAGTTAAAAAGCGTAGGGTATGGCGGGAGGTCTTGTGGTGGCCACATCAGATTTTTTCTTGTGGCAAAGTAAATGTTTGGTCACAACGAGTCTATGTACCAAATTTCAGATTGATTGGGTATAGGGAAATGGGTATGGCGGAAGGTCTTGTGCTGGCCACATCAGATTTTTTCTTGTGCCAAAGTAAATGTTTGGTCACAACGAGTCTATGTACCAAATTTTAGACTGATTGGATATGGGGAAATGGGTTTGGGGTATGGCGGGAGGTCTTGTGCTGGCCAGATCAGATTTTTTCTTGTGCCAAAGTGCATTGTTAGGTGACAAAAGTCTATTTGCAAAATTTCAGCTTGATAGGATCACGGGAAGTGGGTCATTTTTGACTTTTGTTTTTTTGCCGTACGTACGTACGTAAGACGATAAAGTTAATATAAAGGATTTAATAAAAATAGCACTGCTTCCCTCGTCTTTTATATTTTTACCTCTCGCCTCATATTCTATAAGGGAGGTATTGTGATCGGTCTAAATTTTCGAGTGTGAGATTTTAGCAGGTAAGCAATTTTTAGGGTCTCTAGAATACGAATTATACATTTTTGAGATGGTGTCTGTATGTGTGTGTGTAACTCCAAAATTATCAAACATTTAAATACCAAATTTTATATCTAAGGTTTAAATACGATTTTCAATAGACTAATAATAAAAAGAATAAAAATAGATCGGCGGTGTTATTACGGTTTTCTTGTTGAATCTGCAATCGTGCAAAAAATAATTTCCAGGAAACTGGCGTATTGTGTCATTCAATTTAGACACATAAAATTTTTTTTACATAGGAGTGTACTACGTCTCATAGAGGTGGAGCTTACATTAATTCAGGAGACTCTGTCGTATTTGAGGGTGATCATTTAGTGAAATATGACTTTCGTAATCCTATCAAAATAATGGTAAATATTGACATAATTGTACAAACTTTGTAATAATTTGGTAGAAAATTCATCACACTATGCTTCTCTAATGACAGTTTTCCTAAAATTTATGTCAAATCTATGTTATATCCGCAATAAAAATGACTAATTAATTAACTAAATAAAAAAATGCTGGAAAAAATGAAAACTCTGTCATTAAAAGCATAGATAAAACTTGTATCTATCGATCGATAGATTAGTTTTCATAAAAATCTTTCATCTAGAGCTGATAATAGGAATAGTAACAAGCAATCTTCGTTGTTTAGAGTACCAGCAGTGAACCGCGTTAAGAATTAAGAGCTTGCATCTAGCTTCCCGTCGCGTTCACCGGACGTCTCGTCACTGAACTATCTTCAGTGTTCAGCCGGCGGCTGAAACTGAAGCTGTAGACGATGTTATCACGAAGCTGAATCCTCACTCACGTCGCCCGCGGCAGAGATTCAGACTAAAGACTAAACAGCACACAACACACAAGAGCTAGAGCTGTGCAAGGTGCTCCCAGTCGACTTCAATCGCTGGTCATGTTGTATTCATTGCTCGCACGGAACTTGTCAAAAGAAGGTTATTATGAGAATGGGTGGAATCGGTTACTTGTTCTGTATTATGTAAGATGTGTGATGTGAATGAGAAGGGCGTGGTTCATCATTTCACTTGACGACATAACCTTTCTTATAACTGTCAGAAATGGTTTCGTTTGTTGATCTGCTATGTTTGTATTGTAGCGAAATATAAAATAAGTACTCATTATAATGTAAACAAAGATCAATAAAAAACAAATAAAACTTGATTGCTATTTATAATCATTTCAGTAATCTGCTAACCTCACGACATAACCTTTCTTATAACTTTCAATGTAGGAGAAGGAAGGTCTTCAGTCTGCAGTATTTTCGATTATTTTCGAAGCTCTTGTGGTATAATAACTGATTATTCATTGAATCAGATCCAGTTTTAAATTAAAATGGCAAAAATTGCAGTTATCCATGTTTTGATAAAATTTAGACGTAACGTAAAATGTGTCTTATGTGTTCTAGACCTTTGAAGAAAACCCAGAAATAGAAATGGTTGAATAAAAATTGGAAATATAGATTAAAATAAAAGTGTTCATTTGTTAAATAGTTACCTAAAAGTAATAGTAGTGAATAGTCGACTCAGAACCTTACTAGCACAAAATAATCAAGTCTACTCATTTTTATTAGCTGTGAAAATCAATATTCTGCATTTTTATTCTTGTTTTGACAGATGACAGATGATGTGAATAGTCAGTTATTATACCACAAGAAAATTTTCGAAAATACTGCCGACTGATGAGACGTATTTCCATAGAAACAACTCGAGACCGGAGGTCAAGAGGTGTTTTGCGGAAATACGTCGAACCAGGAGGCAAAAGTATTTTCTATTATTTTTGATGATCGAGTGGTATACGCATTGACTATTTCATGAATAAAACTAATTTAACAATTTTAAATAACACAATTTTATTTATTAGCATAATTTTTAAATTAATTTTAAATATTGTGATATTTGGAGAAAAATAAACAAACATTTATTATTGCTTGTTGTGACATGGTTACATACTATGTCAATATTCAAAAATATGAATTGGAATAGTTGTTTATATAGATAGTTTGTATGGTTTTTGTGAAAAATAGTGCATTTTAATTGGTTAAAATATAATGAAGGAAATAGTCAAATTTATTTTTATTTGTCAAAATATTTTGTCTTTATAAATACCTACGCATATTGGAATAGCTGTCGAAAAATGCATTAAAGCAATAAAATAAACGCAGAAAAATTTCCAGGTGTGATCTATCGGGAGTTCTAATTCTCTTCCACTTGAAGTAAAGCGAGTGGCCGTTAAATATCTGCGCTTCTCCCCAGGTTGAGATAAAGAAACATCACACAGTCCGTCTCTAAATAACCTCGTGTTCTCTGGTTCTAGAGTTCCGTTCCTTTCCTGCTGCCGTCCTGCCGTGCCTGCTTTCGGCTTGGCTGGTTCCGCAGGACTCGTGAGACCTGCAGGAACAGCAGCAGGAACATTCACTACCAGAGCCGGATTTAGGCATGATCTTTACGGGTTTGCCTAGAGATCCGAGCGTTCAAACACATCAAAAACTATTCAAATTTAAAATTTAAGACAAAACCTGATGTGGCCGGCACATGATCTCTCTACTTATTATTTCTATGTTGGTCTCATTACCAAAACATGCTTCACACAAGTTTGTGATTTATTTAACAACAACCAAATGTAATAAGTAATCAAAATTCAATGGTCATTCACTAGTTTTGAATTATATTGTTTTAATAAACACATTTTGTTTCACAAAGCATAGTCTTCGATAAATCAGAAATGAAAGAATGGAATGTACAACGCGAATGTTTGTCAGTGTAATGATTAGATTTTGGGAATATTTGTGAAGAAGAACCAAATTATCTCGTTCAATTTTACTCGAGCATTTTATTTCCTCTTAATAAATTTCTGTTTGACATCTCAATCTTGTCACCTGACAGCAATTAGACTCGAAAAATTGTTTTAAACATTTTTTCTTTTCAAATTGCTAGGTAACAAGGTTTCAATACCAAATAGAAATTTATCCGGCAAAATAAAAAGCTCTTGTGTAATTGTAGTTAAAAATAACAATTTTAAAAATTCGATATTGTTGCTAGTTTTTCACTGCCTTTGTCTTTATATGTTTTTTTAAGATTTATAGGTTTAATAGGTTGGAGGTAATTTGTAAAATACTTTTTTACTTTGAGAGAAGTTCCTTAATCGAGTGTGGATTTAGATTATCATGGAATATTTGGCAGAAACTGCTTCGCTACCTTGAAATAATGTAAATAGTAAATATAGAAGCCGTCCAGTTCGGTTTATCTCTTGGCTCAGTTGCTTTCAAGCGAGTAATTAGTTGACGAATTTTAACTCAGCTCTGAGTAGAAAGTAGAACATAGGAACATACTTTCCCAACCTTAACCTCCCCTCCCGCCCTCCTTATGGCTACGGCCTTGTACTATACTATTTCCAATTGGCAGATTTCTACCAAAATCAGCTGAAAAGTAAAATTGCAAAATAATCAAACAAATTTTTTAAATTCGTTTTTAAAAAGAAGATATTTGTGTTCAAAAAATAACAAAAATTGCCAAAATTTAAATTACCAAAAACCAAAATAAACTGAAAACTAAAATTAAAATTAAAATCCAGGGCCGTAACATGGAAGTCCGGCCCTGTCCGAAGCTCGATCCTATATCGCCGGTTCATTACTCGTCTGCCATCGACAGTGCTGCCTCTCGCGCCTGAAAGACAAACCTTTTACTCATTCTTCCCTCGTTCCACCTTCAATCTTCTCCCGATTTCTAATCAGAAAAATTGACCCAAACCACTGCACAACCTTTCATTTGCGGATCGCCGTCTAATCATTCCGACTCGAACGCTGTTTGTTTGCGCTGGAAATTTGCTATTTGATATTTTCCTTTATCTGAATTTCTTTTGTTGGCAGCATTGTGCGATGATGGAAACTGGCGGATTTAGAATGAGCTGTAAACTCAATCATGAGGTGTTAAGGCTGAATTGTTTGGAAATTACTGCTTAAGCTGACAAATCACTGTACAATCGTCATAATAACAAACAACGATTAAGGAGGTACACTCGGGTGGTGAGATTCTTACAATGTTTTTATTAATTTTGCAAAGTTCCATGAAACTCTCTCATTATTATAAATGTCGATTGTACCTCCTAACCTCATACAGAAAATTTCTTTTTTATTTTATTTTGGAGAAATATTTCAGACAGAACTGGAACTTCAAAAGGAAATTTTATATAATTATTATGTGTAGTACGTGAATTTTTACATTCCTAACCTATTCGTAAACAAGTTCGGTTTAGCTAAATACATAATAATAATAGAAAATAACTAATACGTAAGTACCTACGTCACAGATAAACGTATTCAGATAGTCAGCCTTATGGAAATATTTGTCATTAATTACGTAGCATCGTAGTATTGGAAACATGGTAATGGAAACATAAAGCCAAGCAAATATGAGATTTTAATTTTGTTTCATAATAAATTAAAAAATACCTATTAGCAATTTCTTTCATATTACATATTCTTGCTGTAATTATCTGAATAACGTTCATGAAATTATGATTATTTTTAAATTCCCACACCCAAAATGAATAATGGATCAAAATGACCCACTACATGTACAAGTATACAAATTTTGCATCATGCATCAGAGGGTTAAAAATGTGTTGAGTGATTTAATAGTATATTATAGTATATTGAGGGACTAAAGTGCATGATTTAATCCTGAGGGTGAAAGTTTATTTCACGAGCCGAAGGTGAGGAAAATAATCACCTGAGGGATTAAAGATACTTTAGTCCTGTGGTATACCTATACGCTATTTTTTGCACTTCATCCTCAAACGAAGGCAAAATAGTTTAAAAGAATACACATTTTGTAATTTTGACAGTAAATTTTATGACAAATATTTATATTGTTACCATAGATACTCTGTAACAAATAGCACGTATTTACTTGACAACGGGAATAATTAATTCAATTCCTTGACAACGGGATTAAATATGAAAAATAATTCCTTTTGATCAAATTAAGAACCTAAGTCCCTAAAAATAAGGACTAAAGAAGAGTTTTAGTCCCGGAAGTGCAAAAAAAAATTAATTCACTTGTGAATAAACATTTATTTAAAGTTGTTGCTACGGCGGTAATAATAGCAGTTTAAAACGTCAAAATTGAATAAAATATATTAAAGCAAATGATCTTAAATATATTTAAAAAAATAATTACATTTCCCGTATGAACGGCATTGGCAGTTTTTATTTATGAATAATCCTAGCACTTTTAGTGAAAACCTTCCTCGTGTGAACAGGTCATAAGAAACGTACTCAAGTCCTGTGCGAATTTCGTCGGTCGGTAAGCGTTGGTTTACGAACTTGATTCAGGACAGCCAACCTTCTTAATAACCTCGTAATTACAGGTAACAGGTAACTAGAGTCGTCCGCGGTTAGAATAATGAACGTTTTGTAACCCAACCCCAAATGCTTTGTCACTCGGCTCTCGCTGTAGAATTCTCAAGTGCGAGGCGGATAGCAAAACTTCCCCATTCCTCAAGCGTGTATTAGGCCTTGTTCACACGAAGATTCTTTCAAGATTCTTTCATGCTTCCAAGTTTTGGGAAAAATAATTCTAGTGAGAATAGGCTCCTCCACCATATTTTTTACATTTTTTTAAATGAAGCTTCATTCTAAAATATGACGACCTGTGAAAACGCAGCGTGAAACTGTGCTGTATTAAAAATTTAAAATTTCGCATTAAAGAAATACTTATTGAATATCAATTTTTATAGGAAAGTGATAATCATTGTAAATTTTGATAGATTTATTACCTTTTTATTGAAATGAAAATGTAACTCTTTTGAAACGTGCATTAACATGCGCCATGTGTGACGTAGACAACATTGAAACCAAACTGTTTGTGGATTTATTCGTGTAAGATTATTTTTTGTCGCTTTGACTACGGAATGAACGACGACCTGTGTTGAAATAAGGTAAAATCTACGCATCGTATTCGGTCCTTGTCAGCGCAGTGAACGTATGTTCTCAGGGCCGGGTACGTCACATCGTCACACACGGCATCGTTACGTTAACGGATAGCTGACTCGTCCGCCATATTGGAGCCCACAGCTCTTTGACACATCATACAACTGATTTGTCCAATCGCATTTTTAAGGTATATTAATATAAATGACGGGTTGTTTCGAATCCAATTGTTTAAACTACTGCAGAAATTGATTTATATTTGTTCAGTTAGCAATTTCAATTATTATTAACTATAAATTTAATGAAACTGTCTGTAAGTGTATTAAATGTCTTAAAATCTTCGTTAATTTGATAGTTTTCCAAATGTTAACTGTAGTTTAACATTTGTAGGTATATGATATTTAGGTTCCCTGCAGATCCAGAAAGAAGAAAAAAAAAATTTTATAAACTGTAGGTGACAGAACTGGAATCTAACCCAAAATTAGGTATAATAGCTGATAGCTTGTACCGTGAGTTTCTTATTTTACATTCTGGATTAATAATTTATCAACAAAATCTTAAAGAATTAGTCATTCGCATCAAATTACTTGACAGTATTAAAACTACGTTGGGCTCCAATATGGCGGATAGGTCTGCTGTCCTTTTTATATAGTAGGTAAGTACTAGAGTTTTTCACGACACCTATTTTTTTAATCTATGATTTTTTTCTGGCTTATTAGCAACTTTTTGGCAAAAAGAAAAAATACGGGTGTAATATTTTAATTATAGATTAATAAAAAAAAATCGTGGAAACCGACATTTATAATTTATTCATTGCTTCAAAACCAAGATTCAGAAGAAATAATCTTTTTCGGCAATTGACATTAAAAGTGGTGTTTTTTTGACAGCTTACAGTCAGCAAAGTGTCACTTTTGCTGCATAGGCAGCAAAATTAGTAAAAAAAGCCCAGGCAGCAAAAGTAATTGTTACTATGGTGAATCAACAAATTTGACATTTATAAAATTAATCAACATATTATCTAACCTATTTTGTTTTTTCATAGCAACAGTCAACATACGCATAGCAACATAATTTGATTGCGATACCTATCAATATATTGAAAATAATCACTAAATTAATATTAATTAATAACAATCGCCGAAAAAATAATGTGTTTAACTAGACAAAAAATAACTATTGTGTGAACAGGGAATAATGTTAGGAGGAAAATATAGAATGTCCAGCATTTTAATAACCTCGTAATTATAGATAACTGTAACTAGAGTCTCCCGCGGTTAGAATAATGACCGTTTTACACCCCAACCCCAAATGCTTTGTCGCTCTCGAATTCTCAAGTGCAGAGCGGATAGCAAAACTCTCCATTGCCGGCGTGTGTATTACTTTGCGACAAGTATTTTGAATATATTTACATTTCTATGCTTTGCTAGGCGGCGGCGGCGGTAGTTGAGAGTTCGTTTGCAATTTACACGGCTTGTTGTTCTACACGGTTCCTTGTGTTTGATTTGAATGGGTATTTGTTTGCTGGTGAGTTGATTATGAATTGAGGGACTGTGCTAACAAAGTTTAGCTGTTGTGAAATTCACTCTGTGCAGGTTTTTCTTATTTCGATGTTTAATGTGTTAGTTGTAATTTATGTTTGTTTTAGTGTTCATTATTTCTACGTTTGTACGGCGAAATATTTGATTAACTAATTACTAATTAATATTACCTAATTCAATAATGGAAGACTTACTTTTTGTGAAATTTTTATTATATCATTAAAACTGTTGTTAATTAATTGCAAAATGTTTGATCTATGACAACTCACAATACAGTGGCGGCGCCGGAGGGCAGGCCAGGGGCTCCCCAATATTACCTGTGGCACCAGTGCCTCCCGTAAACACCCAGAAAAAAAGATTTACATTTATTACATGTATTACAACATAAATAATTTTTGTACGTCCTTTTCTGATTAACTAGTTTTCGTCAGTCGACCATTTATTATTTTACCTAAAACTTAGTAGGTACCTACTCTTCACTACCAGTAAGAGAACATGAAGCCCTGTAAAAAAAACTGATGTGGCCAGCACACAACCTCCCGCCATATCTAGACTTGTAAACATAAATGTATACGTACAATCAGGGTTGTTCATCTACGCGTAAAGTATTATTTTTTATGTCTACACGTTTGCGTAAACTATGTAAAATGTAGACAATGTAGACTTCGCGTAAAGTATGTAAATAATTCAAATTTAACCTATAATTTTATTCGTTTTCGGTGAAATTTGTTCTTTGTCTACAATGTCTACACTGTTTTATTGTTTACACAGATACTGCATGCGTAGATTACGTGTTTGTCTACGCGTAAAATTACACGTAATCTACGTCGCGTAGACTACGTGAACAACCATGCGTACAATCCGGTGCACATTCAAAATATACAATAAAAATCTAAAATATTCAAACACAGAAATTAGTATCACCTGATTCAAAAGATTCACTCACAAGAAAACTCTTCTGTGTTGAAGCCATCCTCCATTCAACGACTACATTTAATATCATACTACTTATGACTTGCGTTAGTATGCCAAAATGTCACCCGTCTCACCTGTCAATATTTTTTACGGAAAAACAAAAATCAAGCGATCATAGATTACAAGATTTCAACGTTTTATTGGATAAATTTCTTTCTTAAATTATACTATAATTCTTTAATGCCACCAGATAAAGACAATTTTTTATAACCTAAGTTGCAAATAACTTTCTCCCTTATTTTTATTACAAATAAATATTAAATTTATCCAAATTTATAAAAAACACACACACACACGCACATACAGACATGATCATGAAACTATCAAAAATGAGTTTTAAGGAGCCTAATTCGTGCTCATTCACTTAAAACTCACTATCCGATTTTAGCATGATTCCAATACCTCCCTTACAGGTAAGCGGGAGGTAAAAAATGGTGTATGCAACTCGTGTATAAAGGTAATTAATACACTTGTATGAATTATGACATTCGTCGTAGCTCGTATATCGTTAGATTCATACTTGTGTATTAATAGCATAATATACAAATTATTATTCGCAAATTCGTGAATTTTCGCTAGAAGTACATACATTACCACTGAACTGTAGTTTGAATAATACATAATTATCTGACTATAAATGGAATAAAATAAAATGTTAATTAATTCTGCTATGGCAAGAAGTTATAAAGTTCCATATGGAAACAGCAGCAAAAATAATTAATCAAAAAACTTAGAATTTTAATTTCTGAATACAAAAATCTATTATGCCATATTATCCTGTACACGATAGAAACTGTAATATATTATGATGAATATATATTCACTACGGAAAATAATAACATCTTTTTGCCTCTGCACATAAAATAATAAAACTAAAATTTATTCACGATAGTACGGAAACATGTTAATATATTCAGCAAACTTATATCATAATTTGTAAACTTTTGATTTATAACCTAACAACACTGATCTCACGTTAACATATTTAACTTAATGTTAATATAAAACAAAACCTAAGTAAGTAGAAATAAATACGTGAAATTTAAATAATATATGTACGTAACTGTCAGCACATATAAAAACACAAACTTAATTTGAAGTGTTTCAAACGAACAAAGTTTTCCGTATGTAGGTACAGAGTTGTGTACACACGTATCTTAATGTAATAAAGCAGATTCTTGAAAAGTTTCAGAGAATATATAGGTTAGTTATAACTTATAACTATAAGTTATTATAACTACAGGTTTTTTTTGTTTTACTTGCGTTGTACTAAATAACAATTCACACATAAAATATATTCTAACTATAATGCAGCCAAACTTTGTGGTGCCCCAAGGCTTGAGCCCCACATGAATCATTTTGCATAAGACGGAGACCCGCATGAAATTTATAATATATCATAGATTGAACGAAATTTTTAGTAAAAATGAACAAATGGAAAAAACTAATTATGAAATAATGCAATTAAATTTCTATAAAAATAATGACCTAGTTGAGACGACACGAGAACCGAGTTATTTAGACGAGAATTGAACAGCCGAGAAATGACGGAGACGAGAACAATTAAATTTCTCGTCTCGAGAATTGACTATTTCTCGTCAATTTTACTTTGAACTGAAAAAAATATTTTTTTGGCATGAAAGAGGGAAAACATAAAACTGTACATCTATTTTTAATTAATTGCCCTACAAAAATAAGCGACAAATAGTATATTATATATTAAAGGACTAAAGTGCATGACTTAATTCTGAGGGTAAAGTTTATTTCACGACCGAAGGTGAGAGAAATAATCATCAGTGGGATTAAAGGTATTTTAGTCCTCTGGAATATAAGCTATTTTTGCATTTCATTCTCATATGAATGCATAATAGTTGAAAAGAATACAATTTTGACAGTAAACTTTATGACAAATATGTTTTTCTACGCTTGCTTCTGAAAGTTCATGTTTCTACATTGTTTTCAATGTTGAAAGCAGCTGTTTGTCGCACTTTTGGGTACTGTAAAACACATTTTTGCTTTTCTTAAATTTTCATTGTTTTCGCAACAACATTGATATTTCACAAAAAATTAACAATATGACAGTAAATGTCAAAAAATGAATGGTTATTTTTGTAGTTTTTCACTTCCTTGTTTTGCAGAAGTAGAAAAAATAGTGTGTATAACACGTATTGAAAATATTTTGTCGAACTTGAACGATTGCAACCCACCCTTCGCTCGGGCTGCAATTTTCGTTCGCGTTCGACAAAACTAAGTATATTTTCAAATAATTATTGTTTTTATTATAGATACTTCGTAACAAATTCCACGTATTTACTTGACAACGGGATTAATTAATTCAATTCCTTAACAACAGGATTAATAATTAAAAATAATTCCTTAGGATCAAATAAAGAACCTTAGTCCCTAAAAATAAAGACTAAAGAAGAGTTTTACGCCCGGAAGTGCAAAAATATTATTTTATACTTTTCAGAGGTGGGGATTTAGAATTTAAGAACCCACCCTGGTCCTATAAATTATCCTTGCTCCGCCACTGGTTTATGACGTCAGCGCCGTGCTCGCTGATGACGTCACCGTGTTTATTTATAGAGCCCCTCTATACCGACGTATGTCTAATGAGAAGTAATAATTACGATTTGAATTTGATGTGCGGCGGTGGTGGTGGCGGCGGGGCGGTCACTTCAGCACTTCATGATTTTCAGTCGACTAACTGAATGCGAGCGAGAGCGGTTAATTGAATTGCTGTTTACTGTTTAGCGGAATTCAAAACGCAGGGGGCGCTGGATTTTGTGGTTGAAATGTTTTCAGGGGTAATTGACGGCCAATTGTTTTGCGGGGTCATTACATATTTTAATTTGTGTCAATGCAAATTTTTTTGGATGGATTCTTATGGTGGGATTCTGTTCAAATCTGTAGTTGCTGCAGATCTATAAAACTGTAAATATTAAACAAAATCACAATGAAATTTATAAGCATATGACCATTTTTATATTTGTCAACAAACATTGAGGTGATTTTGTTCTATATTTAAAGATTTACAAATTTGTAAAACTTACAGATTTATACAGAATCCCACTATTATACATTGAGTTTATTTTAACATGAAACATAGGATTTATCATATCCATGGTTACGAATAATTTGATAGAAATGTTTAGAGCGTTCTTTTTATAATGAAACATACGGCATAAATTTGAATTTGTTAATTGGTGTCACACTGCTGCTATCTGGATATACGATTTATATTTTGAACAATTAAAATTATTGAATTTAAAAAATACTTTTCAGTGACAGCAAGTGACAGAATGAATATTGGTATCGGCAGTGACGAGCAGAGACACCTATGAACTAATTACAACTTCTAACCGGGGTTGTCAATGAAAAACATTGTCAGTCGGCAAACCTAATTATTCTTTGTCCGTGAGTAAAATGTATTATAACAAAACATACTCACATTTTTAATTCATGTCTGAGAACAATCGGGTATAAAAATGGTCCAGCAAAACTCACCTGAAACAACAAACAAATATTTTAATTAGAAACTCAAAAACACCAGATTTTAATACAAAATTCGTATGAGTTTACAACTTGTTTTAATAATAAATATAACGAATTCTGCATAAAACAACTATAACGAGCTATACTTATAATTTTCTTGTTTTGGTTATTATAATGTTGGTAACTTCTTAGTTAGTATAAAAACAACTAAAAGAAGAATAAAATAGTGTGTAATAATATTTTTATTTCCTACAATATCTTACTAACTTTCTTGTAGTTTATTAAGTAAATATAAAAAATTCAATCGTAGGAAAATTAAGACTCTAAAAGCATTTTGCTTCTATAACAAAGATTGTGAATAAATTCTAAACAAGTGAAAATTAGCCAAAAATATACAGTACCTACCTATTTAAATTTTTTTTTATTGTAATAACTCCTTCCAAAATATGGGCAGTTTTGTAAAAACTTATACTTGGGCAAATTTCGCCATTAAAAAATTAAATTTTATGAAAACTTGAAAATAATTTTTCTTTATATTATGGTAAACCTGCCATAACGTTCATACAGTTTTTATTTTTGCCACCACGATGTGTTTGCTACTAAACTATGCTCACCATCCTAACCTTAAAATGTCAAAAATTTACAGTTTTCTGTGTGCCTTACTATAAATACCAAAAAACAAGCTAAACTCCAAATTTGTCATAATGCCCTGTTCACACGAGGATAGTTTTAACTAAAAAGTAAAACTAGTGCTAGGAGCTATCATAAAAATCTGTGAAACCTTGGGTTAAACTAATTATTACTTGAACCCAGTGATCTTAAATATATTTCATAAAAATAACTACAATCCCCGTATGAACGGTATTGACAGTTTTTTTCTATGACAGACCCGAGCACTTTTACTTTCAAGAACCTTTTTAGTGAAAACTTTCCTCGTGTGAACAGAGCATAATGACACAACGTAATGCCCAATTGCCCAATGCACACGGAGAAACATTTTGACAAGTTTCCTGAAAAAAGTTTTCAGAAAATGGAGATTTTCTTTCAAAACAATAAATTTGTTTATGATTACATGTCACATTTGACAATTTGACAAATAAGAAGTTAGTTGCACTTCACAGCGTTTCCTGAAAACGCCTCATTTTTATAGGCGCCGTTAAAACTTTGAAGTTTTCGGAAACTTTTTTCAGGAAACATGTCAAAATGATTCTCCGTGTGCACTAGGCATTACGTTCATTTGACAGGTTTGACAAGAAGTGAGTAGGTACTAACTTTTTTCCCAAAATATAGTTTTGACAATAAAACTAACCTCCAAATCACGTAACCTTCAATCATATGATCACTCTGTATTATTCTTCTAAGTTTCCAATATACTCCAGCACTGAATACTTTCAATTCCTGCCTCAGTAAAAACTTCTCCACTAACAAATCTGTTTCAAATCACGTCGACGCCTACGCAAGGATCTCAAGTGGGTCAGGACACATAAAAAACAGCACTTCGTTAGGATAACTGATTAAAGATGGCAGCAGTGTAGCCCCGACGGACAGGAAATAGCATTTCGATAAGAACGGAAAAAATAATGAGCGAACGTGTCGGGGAAGTGTATTCCCCGCGGTGGGGCAGGTGGGAGGGGGGCAGGGAGGGTTCTAGCAGGACATGTCGCTGCCTCTAATCCTCCAAGACGATATTTCAAGATCCAGGACCGTATACCTCCTAATTGCTTGCGAGATGATGCGCTACTATAACTTTGGGGATTATTGTTATTTTGCTCAGTTGATTAGGACTGCGATCGTAATAAAAATAAAGGGAATCGTCAATTAAATCATGATTAGAATTTAATGAGGAAATTTAAAAGAAACTCATTGTAAAATTACACCACGAAACATGTTCTATACATATCATCAAGCCTTCATCGGTACTTATGTACTTATGTATGGAGGAGAAAATAATATATTGTACAACAAGAGTGGATGTGATGCCTATATCGCACGAGAACGAGTTTGCAGTCACAACCCCATAGGGGGAGTGTCTGCAAACGTCCGCGTGCGATATAGGCAATCCAGTCGAGTTGTACAGCCTATTTTTTCTACGATCAAATAGCGAAATATTGTTTTTGCAATAAAATACACTCAATATGATGCCAAAAATTATGTAATAGTAGGGTTACATCAATTATTTTTTAATTATTTGAATAATTCTTGCCAACGTAAAAACTCTAAATTTGATTTGCTCTTTTTGCAATAAAGTCATGCTTTTAAACATAATTAATTATTAAATAACAGTTGATTTAATGTTTTTTATAATTATTTGTCGTAATAAAAAAAATTTGCACGCATTAATATTTTTTTGATGTATTTGACCATAAATTTCATATCCACACCTGGTATGGATATGACATCCCTATCCACACATGATAGTATGAACATTATGTTGCCAATATCCAGTAGGGGGTAGAAAAAATTAATTTTTGAGATTATGTTAAAACTATCATAACAATTTAAATATTTATAGTTTGATTAAAAAGATTACCTACCCACTTAACATGAATGTTTAAAAATATCTTATTCTTGTACTTTAAGAGGCCCGTCTGTACTAACGTAGCGAGTGTTTTGTGGCCAGTACAAGAGTTGTAAAATTTTATTACAACAAGGATTATATTATATACATTATTATATACACATTCTCCTGTCATGTCATGGACCAGTTAAACGTGATATACAAACTGTGACGATAAGGAAAGATGGCAATTCCCGGGCACGTGCTACTCGGATTAGAGATTCTTCAAGACTGTCGATATTCGACTCACACCTAACACGTAATTCCAAGTGTACTAACGTAATCGAACAAACAAACATGACCATAACTTCATTAGCACACGCATTCTTATATCATTCATTATTATTACAATCAACATGATTGCTAACCCCGACATATATTTTATTTAATTTTGACATAATAATAACACGTTATGAATAAATGAATAAACCTTTAGTTAAAGTTGATGTTAGTGTTAAAAATAATAGTTTGAAACGTCAAAATTGAATGAAAAACTTCTTATTTAATACAAGTTTAATTTAATTTTCATTCATATACTTCAGACATTTATATATGTGGTACAAATTTAATTACTCAATTTAACTACTACTCCGGTAATAATCGGTTTGTGTACGGTACTATAGGAATGTCAAAGGTAAATTATTTTCCGTAGAACATAAATTCACAGAAATGAAAGCAATATCTTTATTGCAGAACCAATTACTTACCATTCCTTGTATCTAAACTGAATGAAAAGTAAGAAAAATAATAAAATATTTGAAGGAAACTTTCTCAGCGAGAATTATCTTTCCATGCTGTAGCAGCAAATGTAAAGCCAGCGAAACAATAAAGGCAACTATTTTATTTCTCGATCTCGCTTCGCGTTCGTGTGTGGAGGTAATTGAAACAAATAAAAACTGAGCAACGTTGCATGACAACCCAGATCCCACACAACAATGAAAAGTAGGAATTGCAAACAACATAATCATTTATTGATATTTTCCTTGATACGTTTACACAACGAAGATGAAAAGTATAATATTATTGCATATATAATTAATATGTAACATTGATAGAATTTCCCATATTTTTTTGCAAAATATGTTAGAATGCTTCAAGAAAATACCACTTCCGGTCAAGGTATTTGTACCAGAATCAAAGCATCTCTTCTAATTTCTAATTAGTATACAAACGTAAAATACCAAATATCAAAATTTTTGGGTTATTCGAATTTGAGTTACCTATCCAACCTCCAGAAATCCGGCCTTGACCACATTCATACACACACACACACATACGTACAAGACATCATCGCGAAACTATCAAAAATGAGTTGTAAGGACCCCAATTCGTACTCATCCACTAAAAACTCAATACCCGATTTTTAGCATGATTCCAAAATCGTCCTTACAGGTAAGCGGGAGCTAAAAATAGTATAAATAACTCATTTTTTATAAGATATGACAAGTAAACGTGGGAGGCGTACACCTCTGTAACGATGTAAAATTTTAGGGTAGACGTACACCTTAAGAGACCCATCTACTACCTAAAATCCACCATAAAAGGTACTAACGTAGCAAGTATTTTGTTGACAGTACAAGAATGGTAAAATTTTATTTCAACCAGGATTTAATAGAGAAAGAATGGAACTACAAATGTTTTTTTTTAAAATTTTGATTAAAAAATTGTACATGAATATAAACATTATTTTATATGCAAACGGTTATATCTCACGATACAAATAAATTTTTAAAATTTTAAAAGTCATCTCTGTAGCCCCATTATTTCTATTAAATGTTTATAAAATCATTATTCTTAATTCAATAATAATCTGATAGTTTACTCGCAACGAAAACACTTTTACAGTATTTTTCAACTTCAAAATGACATTGCATAGCTAGGATGCGGCAAAGTACGAGTTTCGGGCTGGTTTCAGGCAGCCCTAGTAGTGGGAAAAAAGTGGAACGGAAAAATATAAAACCAAGAGTATTCTAGGAATTCGGTAAAAACGTAGACGAGCCACTTAATATACTATTGCAAAACTGGAGCAGTTACTACTCCACATTTTCAAATCCTCATTCAGAATCGAGATAACCTTCGTTGAAAGGAAGCCAGCAGCGCATTGACATTCCACACGCCGCTGCCGACTTCTAGCGTGGGCGGCGGCGGCGGTGGTGGGGACAATGGCTCACGTATGACGAATATAGCGGCGTTCTAGCGTCATGTCTCCCCCAACCCCCTCCCCCCACCAACCCCCGCCGGGTGTTCGCATCAACGGGATGTAAAAATCCTTCATCCGGTGTTCCCAACGACCGGAACCCTTCAAGGATAACGCCGGGGCCAAGGATGAGGGGGGCTAATTTTAGCGGGAGTTTATTCTGCCTTCTGGTGATTGTTATATGTGGTTTTTATTAAACTATTTGATGTTTTCTTCTTTAATAGCTATTTATGTAACAAATGCGTAATTTAAAACTTTTTTGGATGAGCTGACGGTTATGGCAGAGCGAGCGCAGCAAGGCTGACAATTAAGGCGAGTCTATAAAGTCCGATTATGCACGAGTTGCATACAAAGCTCGACTTCCAAGATGATATTTTCATTTTATTTTAATATATTTGAAAAATTTGGTAGTAAATGTAATTGTATTAATATTACAACAATTTGTTGAAGTTGAGGCTGTACGGATTTCTGTGCTCAAGAACCACAATTTTAAAGCATAATTTAGTTACAAAAGAAAAAATCTGATGTGGCCAGCACACGACCTCTCGCCAAAATCTGTTTATTTTACTAATCTAATAAATTAGTGTTACTTGCATTTTAATATGTAAACGATAATGTAAACCAAGATGCAAGCAAAACTGTACTGTTACTGTCATAATCATTCAAATTTTGTGTAGAAACAAATTTCATACAAGATACTGGAATTTCACAAAAGTAGAATATCAATAAATTGTACTTTATTTTATTTTATTATTAAATACTACCAGATTCAACAAATTGTATTTAAAATTAACTGTCCTCATAGATAATTATATTTTCTTTTATTTTGAATTGGAAAAATTGTCATAAATAAATAATGTACCAATTTATTTAAGGAAAACTATATCAAGTCTCAAAAAGTACTACCTCCGGTTTGCGGATTTCTACTAAAATCTTATCCGGTGTTAAGATCCTTATAAAAACCTTAAATATAAACTTTGGTTATTAATGGTTTGATATTTTTAAGTTATCGTGGACGAAAAATCGTCACATACGGTCATACACGCACATACACACAGACATACTCGTGAAAATATTAAATTCGTATTGTACAGACCCGGAAACGTGTTTATCCACAAAAACTCATAATCGAAAATTATGATCCATTACAATACCTCTCTTATAGAATATGAGGCGAGAGGTAAAAAAACACCTCGCCCAACTAGACGTTATGTAGAAGAAAAGTCTGATTAAAATTGTAAAAGTTGTAGCGGTTTGAAAACTGTCCAATTTTGGTCTCAAACTGGCTCTTTTTTTGGCTGGCAGTGTACATGTACGAAGTTATGAATCATTCATAGCAAATACAGTTTTAAATTTACATTAATATTAAAAATATAAAAATAAATTATCTCTCATAGCTTGAACTTTAATATGATATGTGTTCTTAAAAATTCGCCCCAGTATGTGGCAAGAAATGCGAGGAGAAATGAGAAGAATATATTTAAGTCTTTCGCTCATGTCAAGATGCAAAATGGCTGACGGAATCCTCGTACTCTGCTGTTTAAATTTGATATTTTTATGGAAGAAATGGTGTCAAGCATTATTTCCTCTTTCCTTCGTTTAAATTAATAGACACTCTTTGTCATATCATTACGAACGTCACGCTTTGTACTCTGTTACTTTCATATACAGCAAATATTAAATTCTGTCAGTGTATTTTTAGCACTTTTATTTCGTACACATAATGCCCTGTTCACACAAGGAAAGTTTTCACTTACAAGACTCTTGAAAGCAAAACAAGTGCTAGGAGCTCTCATAAAAATAACTGTCAATGCCGTTCGTATGGCGAATGTAATTATTTTTATTAAATATATTTAAGATCATTAACTTTAAAATATTTTTAAAAAATAAATAGTTTCCCCGTATGACCGGTATTGAAATTTTATTTTATGACAGCTACTATATAGCACTTGTTTCACTTTCAAAAAACTTTTTAGTAAAAACTTTCCTTCACTTCTATATTGTAAATGATTGAATAATAGTATAATTATTTAACGACTACATAATGTAGGCTAAGTAAATGGAAAGATGAGTATATAATCAGTTATTATACCACAAGAGCTTTGAAAATAATCGAAAAATACTGTCGACTGATGAGACGTATTTCCATAGAGAAACTTGAGACCGGAGGTCGAGAGGTGTTTTGCAGAAATACGTCGAACCAGGAGGCAAAAATATTTTCTATTATTTTTGATAATCAAACGCATTGACTATTTCATGAATAAAACAAATTTAACAATTTTAAATAAATTTTTTTATTTATTAGCATAACTTTTAAATTCATTTTAAATATTTTGACATTAAGTGAAAAATAAACAAACTTTTATTATTGTGTCATGGTTATGGTGAATATTTTTTATTTTATTTTTTTATTTTTTGATGGTAACCAACCTACAGGATTAACTCCCAATTACAGGATGGTAGATGTTATTATAGTGGAATCCACCCACTCGGACCCAGTGGTATTATTGTCGGTCGTGCTGGGAATCGAACTGGGGACCGCTAGCATGCTAGGCAGATCCTCTACCGCTGAGCTAACCACTGGCATACTATTATGTCAATATTCAAAAATATGCACTGGAATAGTTGATTATATAGATAGTTTCTATGGTTTTTGTGAAAAATAGTGCATTTCTTTACAAATTTTTATTCAATAAAATATTAACCTCTTACCCCACATTTTGAAGACAGTATCGGGACTCATAATACAATAGTGTTGAATTATGACTCCAATAGTCGTAGATAAAAAAATATTCTGATCAATATTTGAAGCTACGAATAAACACAAACATTATTCTTTGTAACATGTTTCGTTATCGCTGTCTTAACAGAACAAGCATCAAGAAATCCTTGGAGCACATGCCGCGAAATGTCACCCAAAACACCCCCTTAAGACCGCCCTTCATCAATTACCCCAAATAAATTCCCTTCAAGCGCCCTTCACAAATTTATCACGTTGCGTAAAAATAAAAAATGACACATCGAAAATATTTTTACAGCGTCGCTGATCAAAGCGTGCCTGGCAAAGAGAAAGAGAAAGAGAGAACGTAGAGAGAGTGCGAGGTCGATCATCACGTCAAACATCGTCCTTATTAGGTGGCGATCCCGCCCTTAGATTATAGAAATCTATAGAGGGAGCATAACAACTAAGCAATCATGAACACCAGAAAATAAAAATCTAGAATATTCATAAACAGGAAAATGCAACACTAGAAGATGCACATTAGAAAATTTATGAGTAATAAAATACCTTCAGCAAAGGATCACAGGTAAATTTAAATCTAGAATTTTAGATTCGGCATAAATGCTAACAGAAAATTAAATACCAAATGATCAGGGGACGCGCACAACTCTGTTTAAAAAAAATTAACTACCAGAAAGGCCCCTTAATACCACGAAGTATAATATAAACACAGGAGTGGACACTCTGTATCTTAGCAATACTGTAGATTCGTGGCATTTCTGTTTACCCTGTGTGAGAGAGAAAGGTCATTACTAGACCTGTGCGTTACCATCGTTACCGTTGTTTATCGTCATAGAATGCTTGCTCTGAGTTGGCTCGTATTTTCTGTCTCTCCCTAAAAGGTAAACAGAAAGGACACACTTCATCCGC
Organism: Agonum fuliginosum; assembly: GCA_947534325.1. Taxonomy (NCBI): domain Eukaryota; kingdom Metazoa; phylum Arthropoda; class Insecta; order Coleoptera; family Carabidae; genus Agonum; species Agonum fuliginosum. The sequence continues at coordinate 1,213,169 of OX384029.1, forward strand.
CATAGTGTCCACTCCTGTCATATATTATACGATTTGCTCCCATATTTACCAATCCCTATTTACCACCGTCCCTTTTTTACCATCGTAATTCTTTTACCAATCCATTTTGTACCAACATTATACTTTTACCAATCCATTTTTTACCACCGTCCCTTTTTACCACTAATTCTTTTTTACCACCAACGTATTTACCAACGTATTCTTTTACCAATCCATTTTTACCACCGTCCCTATTTTTACCACTAATTCTTTTTACCACCAACATATTTACCAACGTGTTTTTTTACCATTCCATTTTTACCACCGTCTCTTTTTTAACAAAGCTAACAAAACCGTACTAAAGCCCCACAAAGTCGGTTTTGGTAATTACTACACTAACAAAGCTAACAAAACCGTACTAGAGCCCCACAAACTCGGTTTTTGTTCTTACTACACTAACAAAGCTAACAAAACCGTACTAGAGCCCCACAAACTCGGTTTTGGTATTTCCTACACTAACAAAGCTAACAAAACCGTACTAGAGCCCCAAAAACTCGGTTTTGGTATTTCCTACACTAACAAAGCTAACAAAACCGTACTAGAGCCCCAAAAACTCGGTTTTGGTATTTCCTACACTAACAAAGCTAACAAAACCGTACTAGAGCCCCAAAAACTCGGTTTTGGTATTTTTCTCCACTAACAAAGCTAACAAAACCGTACTAGAGCCCCACAAACTTGGTTTTGGTATTTACTACACTAACAAAACCGTACTATAGCCCCACAAACTATTAATGGTAAAACGGAATAGCGGTAAAAAAGTATGGTGGTAAAAGTTGTAATGGTAAAAACGGAGTGGTAAAAGTGTATGGTGGTAACAATGCCGTGGTAAAAGTTGGAGTGGTAAAAATAGAATGGTAAATATGTAGCACAACGATATTATACTTCATGCTTACGAATTTTCTAGATTTGCATCTTCTGGTGTTACATTTTGCTGTGTATGATTTAATTTTTTTTATTTTGATCTTATTTCCACAATTGGGCAACTTTACTACAGTTAATATCAGTCATCTTTAAATGATGATGCTTCCTCCATAATTTTCTTTACTCTAAGTTCTAAGATCACGTCGCTCACCTGTAAATTCAAAGACGGGGTGAAAGTTCCGCGGGTGGCTGGATCGATTGTAAATAATTGTGAGTGTCGAGGAGTGACGTCACACACATGATTTTTAAAGCGAGGTGCTTGTGCGCAACTCCATCTTCAGTTACCAGAGTTTCTTGTTGCTATGACTACTCACTCCCCTTATTCGATCTTTATTTCATGTAGGTATTCATATCAATTTCCTTTTTGTTTTGTAATCAAATTTAAATTAGTGACGTCTTTTATACAAGGTGTTTACTATACTACTGCACGAAAAGAAAAATGTATTATATAATTTGATATTCTGATTATAAAACAAAACTTAGAGGATATAAGTTTATTGAGGAACAAAACAATGAAGCAACTTTTTCGCCATTTTGGTAAGCTCCATTTGTACATTTGAACGCAGTTATGTATTAGTTTTCGAAGTACTTATATATTTATTATTAGTGCCGTGATACAAATTTTTAGTATAATATTTCGCCGTGCTATACAGACCTACGAGTATAAACAGATAAAAGGAAAATTACGGTAGTAAATCCATGGGTAGTGACAACCCAAAATATGACTTAAATTAATATACAGCATTCATTACAAGTCGTAGAATTTGAATAAAAATAAAAATTTATAGGTAACCGTTGAAATAACGAAGATAATTGAATTTAAAGTTGACACAAAAACGCGCTAAAATACATTGCGTATATGGAGGTTACCAGTAGATTTACTAAACGATTAGAAAATTTTATATCATAACAACCCAACACATATTTGGAAAACGAATATGTTATTCTTTAATATTTGAGGTATTTATTAGAAAAATAAAAAATATGAGTCACCGCAATAATGGTTGAGAAATCGCATGCAAAAGGTTCCAGTCTCAAGAAAAATTATGTTTTTGACGTACTACTACTGCATTTCAGTGTAAACTTAAATTTCAATTATATTTTTTATTTAATTGGATACCTATGATTTGTAATTTACATCCAAATCTACGATTTTTAATGATTTATTTCTGATTATTTGACTGCTTCGGCCTCACCTCACACCGAAATCACGCACGCTTATGACCGACGGATTTTCTACCTTATATTACCTACGTCGTCAAATTTTATTTGAACGTATAGTATAAAGTATGTTTTATTTGAAATATAAGGTAGTAATAACATTTTCTGTAAGTTAGAATTCTAAAAAATCCATATAAAAAATTAATGAATAAGTGTTTTTTAAGCATAGCTTTATCTTATGATTAAGAGATTTATTAGAAAATATAACTCGGCATAAACCTAGTTCCATTCCTCGCCTGTAAATAAATTTATGAAATTTGGCTTTATCTGTAAAATTTCGTGAGCATTTTTGCTAGACTGCTTTTAAGTATTTTAAGCGAATGTTTCCATGCGTTACAATAAGGACAAACGCGGTGTTGAGCTACGTGGAGTCGATAGTCTTAAATGAATATCTATACCGATGACATACAGTATGTAAGGCCGCCTCATCTAAGTAAGGTAAAAGATGTGATAAAAATATACTATTCACTATCTAGTGTATTTTGTACATCTCTGATTAAAGCATGTTTTTTATTTGTTTTTCATTATAATTTCTTCCTGTAAATTAAAGTTTAACATATTAATTTAGATGGTAAATATTTGCCTCCGAAAATGATGAAAACCGACAAAAACAAACATTTAAACAGAAAATTAAATTTTCCAGTAAAATCAAGCATTATATACTTTTATAAAAATATATAAGGTAATTTAAAACGCATTATTATCTGTCTTATTGTCATATTTTTATATTTCTCTTGATGATAATGGATAAAAAATGATGATTCGTTTTATATTCTCACGCAGAGAGCAGGGTGGTACGAAACACTTCACCACTTCAATATTTGCAAATAATGTAACCTAGTATATTAAAAAACATACAACAGGTACGATGTATTTAATATGTCGCTTTATTACTTTTCATTTAAAAAAGAAGCAAATTGAAACATTATTATATTATGTACGTATATTTTTACTTGATATGAATCGGCCATGGGATGTTTAAAAATATCTCATTCTTGTACTTTAAGTGATATAACGTTAGTATATTCAAGCCACATCCTGAGTACGATCAAAAATTACATACTCAATGCAAACATCTCGGAGAATTATATAGGATACATAATTTGGATATTATTACCAAATTATTAACGTTGGGATGTTACATAAGGTTACTAAGGGTGGACATTAGCAGTTGCTAAGGATATTAATGGGCAAATAAGTAAGCAATAAACCGGGATATTCACATTCATGAAAATCTTCTGGGGATTTTGTTTTGTTAAGTTTTGTTATGATAACATATTGTGATGTTACCATAGACACCGACTTTTGAAAATCGGTGTGGGGCTGTAAGAATTAAAAAGTAAAGACATATTTCTTTTTTCATTCTTGTATCAAATGTTGATCCAGAAAAGAGGTTTTCAGAGATATAATTTTAAAAAATCTGACGTAAACACCACATGACTTCCTTGTACGCCTTGTTTGTTCATACTTTTCTTAATAACTAAAATGTAGAATAATATAAAAAATTATTTTAACTTATTATACTAGTATACTCACAAATATATTTTAGTCATTTTATTTAAACTGCAGAAGAAGATATAAAGCATATTTTACTATTGTCACTGTCATGTCATAATCATTTAAATTTTACATAGTAACAAATGTTAATCGATCATGGACTACAAGATACCGAAATACTAAATTATAAATATATACTTTAATTATTCTTAACTGATACCAGCTACAAAAATATTTATAAAATACCGATTGTAGGTAATAATCACATAATCTTTCATTTAAAATAAAAAAATTTGTCTTAAATTAAATATTTACGGAATTTTTTTAAATTTATTACTACTTCCGGTTTATAGATTGAAACAAAAAATAGGAGGTGCACAACTAGATGCTGTAACAGTCCTAAATACAAAATTTCAACTTTCTACGTCTAACCGAATTTGAGTTATGCGACACACATACGTACATACGTACATACGTACATACGTACAGACGTCACGACGAAACTAGTCATAATGGATTCAGAAAAGGTCAAAACGGATATTTCCATCAAAATCTGAAAACCGAAATTTTTCGCGATTGCAATACTTCCTTATTTCTCCGTACAAGGAAGTAAAAATTAATTTAAAAAATACGACGCTGGCGAAATTTTTAAAAAAATCAAGGTCAATACCTTAAAATCGAATGTTACTAAGGACACGGACATTAGTAATAGCTAGGATATTAATAGAATGTTAATGGGCAAAAAAAGTATGTAACAACATATCCTTGTAATGTTCTGGGGATTTAATTTTGTCAAGCGAGTAGTCTAGTATTGTCTGTATTATAAAGCTACAGTTAGTAGAAGTTATTTAAAATATAAGAGGCTTTATAAAACAATGGCGTTACGCTACGAGAGAAAAACTAATGAAGCATGGTGGCAGTAAATTGTAATGAAATCATAAATTTAATTAATCTCTCGGATAGAATTTCCAAGTGGGACTGCGTCATTAATACTACCATCAATAAAGAGACTGTTAATTGTTGGGTTTACTTCAAACAATAAATTTTAATCAGGCAAACTTTTCTAAGTCTACTTGTAAATAAACAACGCTTGCATCCCTCCCCGAAATTTATCACGCAATTAACCCTAAGCGTCAAAATTTTAAATTACATTCCTTGAAACTGACAGACAAAATTACTTCACAAACTCGTCCCAAATTAAAAAATAAATACCTTAGACAACCGCTAGGATTTATCGTCGCATTGTTTCTTATTCAATCAGCGGAGGAAATTTTCTTTCGGTCCGATTCGAGAATTCGCGCAACAACATCAAGTTTTCGGGCTGATTAAGAAAACTAATTAATCATCGTTGCTATCCAGCATTTAAATTAAAGAGTAGATTGAAATCTTGCACAGAACGGTTAAATCATTCAGATGGCTTCCAGTTTCAGACATTCAGACTTCGCTAGAAACTAGAGAATGAATGGCTTTCAAAGCGAGAATTTCTACTAATTTCATCAGTGGAAACATCCACAAACAATGAACTTTTATAAGGTGTTAATAACTTGTTTTAAAAGGTCTAAAAGCGTACGTTTTGTGGCCTCTACAGTTATTTGTCCAACTAGAGAGGAAAGCGCTTCTTTTTCCCACTCGAAGTTTCTGTCACGAGCGAAGCGAGTGAAGCAATCGAGCCAGAGTGGAAAAAGAGCTTTCCTCTCGTGTTAGACACAAACAATTTTCACGACATACTAAAAACATTATAAATATAGAAGAAACACATACCTAGAAGTTAGATTATAACTGCAATCTGTCAGAATGACGTTTAAAAACAACGAAATGTGTTACTGCAGCCAATATACCAAATTTATTTAATTTGTTAATAAGATGGAAGGATCCAGGAATTATATTTTGAGAAATAATTGGTAGGAAGGTTTACAGAATCCATTTGAATTTGTTTTTTTAAGGCATATTTATTTATTAGAACGTTTTGAAAACCAACTGTTCTCATCATCAGCTTGCGTAACATTGGAATATTATTATAATCAAAAAATTGGCTTCGTTAAACACTTTAGACAGATTACATTGTAGAAGAGCACGAAGTTAATGCCCAGTGCACACGGAGAAACATTTTGATAAGTTTCCTGAAAAAAGTTTCCAGAAAATGAAAAAAAAAAGAAAAACAATAAATATGTTTATGATCACATGTCAGATTTGACGATTTGACAAATAAGAAGATTGTTGCACTTCACAACGTTTCCTGAAAACGCCTCATTTTTAAAGGCGCCGTTAAAACCTTGAAATTTCCGGAAACTTTTTTCAGGAAACATGTCAAAATGTTTCTCCGTCTGCACTAGGGATAATAGTTTCGGGGTTGACGAAATACTACATTTTTTTTGTTTTAGTAGTTACTAAAAAAAATGTAATGTTACTACGTAAAATTTAAATGATTTGACATGACAGTACAGTGACACTAGTAAAATATCGTTTATAACTTCTTCTGCAGTTTAAATAAAATGACTAAAATATATTTTTATTCGATTATATCAAAAAGTGACGTTTTTTGGTTAAGATATTCGGACGAAAAGCTAACCTTTTAGGTAGAGTATTAATATTTGTGCCGTTGCTAGGTGACCCACTTTTCGTCTTAGGCCGAGAAGTACACAGTCGAATAATTTTTTGTTCTTTTTTGTTTCATTTGTCTGTTTCGCAGATAACTACAATTAGCAAACTAAACAAAAATTTAGAATAATTTATAATAAAATATTAATATTCTAGTTATTTTAAGTTCTCACTTACAATCGAATAAAAAATAGTGTATGATACACGGACGAAAAAGCTCTCGTACTCCTAAGGTTGCTGAACTCGGCTTTGCCTCGTTCGGCAATTTTCCATAGTCGTACGAGAACTTGCATTTTTCGTCCTTGTAACATAAATAACTATTGTGAGTAGTATTACCTATATATTAATATATTTGTATAATAAATAAAAGTAATTACGTATGGCGGGAGGTCTTGTGCTGGCCAGATTTTTTTATATCCGACGGTAGAAAAAACTTATTTTATATTTGTATGTAAATCTAGTATACTGTTGTTCAAAACGTATAACAAAATTAGAGTAGCACAAGAAGCGGTACTTCTGAAAACAAAACAAAGTTTCCAGCAAGAAACAATATCTCACAAAGGTAAGCGGAACCGGAACGTACCTGAAACCGAGCGTTGAACTCCGGGAAACCGCAGCTGAAATGTTTCATTCGCTGGTCGCCGCTACTCGTCTCAGCGAAGGGACTAGGGACCAGGGAATTCAATTTGGAACTTCTCCGGCATTTCTTTTGTTTTAAAATTATTCTTTTCTGTATACGGCGCCCGGATTTAAATTTAATGGCGCTTGGCGCCTCAGAAGAACTCGCGGCCGCAGTTTGGCTGACTGATTGCGGTTAAATGCTCGGAGTATTTTTGGTAAAAGTTTCAGTGTTTGTTGATTGAAGTGCTGTGGGAATTAAGGCCCCTGAGCGGAATTCGGATGTTTTTCTACTTGTTGCATAATTGATTTCGCCAAATAAATTATTACACGAAAGGTTATTTTATTTTACCATTTACTTTCACTATACCTATGCTACTTTTGTTCTGCAATAAGGCATCAAAATTTAAGGCGCTATACTTCTTGAGTGCAATATTGCTGCAATAGAATCAGAATTCATGATTCTGGCTATATTGCTCAAAATAAAAATTAGTAATGACAACGCAGTGTTGAATTGAAGCATTCAAACTATATATTGTTCCAACAACAATTAGAGATAAAAAGAAATTAAACACTAGAACTTCTTGAGGATCTCATGAATAAACTATAAAAGTTATCATTGAGTTTAAAGACAAAATGAGTAGAACATAGATGTAAAAAGTGCGGAAAAACAATAAAACTATAATTTTATCAACAGAATTGCCATAAATTATATCTAAACTTGTACAATTTTCGCCGAGTTTCGCATAATTATTAAAGCCAAACTAATTACAGTAATTACATATTTTAAATATTCCACACTTCAAGTATGCTTCCTTAATCTACATACAAAAATTCAACATCATACGTATAACAGTATTAGATTGAGATCATCACAAAAATTAAATTCTAATCTCCAAATCTTAAGTTGTCACTTCTTGTCAGAATAAGTATGAATATTATTTAATATTTTGAAGTTGCCTAAGTTTTACCATTTCGGAAAAAGTCGAAGAATTCCTATTGTATACGAATAGTTTGGAAATAAAGTATGAAAATCGAACGAATCTCGGAGGAAATCAAACGAGAAATCTAGCATGAATCTAGACGAAAAAAGTATAATGTAAAACAGGCTTAATATTGTCCTCAGTCCTTTGAATAAAAATTATCCAATGATATCCGGTATAAAAATTAGGCCAGCACTTAAATGTTCTTTGTCAAAAATCTATTATAAAAGATTTTACACTACGCTATCACATTTCTCGTCTATGACCGACACTATAAAAATTCTTTGCCAAAAATCTTTTATAAAAGATGTTTGATGAGAAATGACACATGTAATAACTTTTTTTGTAGTTATACTACCTTTTATAAAAGAACCAAATTTTTGTCAAATATGTTTTATAAAAAATCTATTTCTAGAAACTTTTGTTGTGTAGTGCCGGCCTTAGGTCAGTGAAAATAAAACATACTATAAAGTAAAGATCGCATACCTAACAAGATAATATTTATTTGCGTTTTATTTAGTTTGATATGCAATTCAACTGAGATTGTTGAACGTAACGTAACTATTTTGAAAATAATTATTATTCCAAGCGCAAGAAGCTGATTCTTACAGCACGGCGTCGCTGCAGAAGCGGGTGTTGGTCTGTCCCCCTCGCCCGCCCCCCTTGTGCAAATACCATTATCGCAAACATCTACACTCCACGGCATCTACGGGAATCTCTGCCATCTGAACAAACAAGCATAAATTTACTTAACTCTGTTTCCAAATCAAAATCATCTGCGTTTACCGATTTAGATCCCAACTTCTCCAGACCTTACCCGTAAAGTTTTCTATTGAAAACAAGTAGTTTCTGCCGAGTCGAAATATCACAGTTCACCGAATCTTGCACGGTTTACTTACAGGATTTTTCTTTAATACTACGCTAGTACTTATATACTTTATAAAGAAGTGAAGCATACAAAGTTAAAAATAAACTATCAGTTGAAGTTATAAAAATAGAGGAGAGGGGGGTTAGTGTGGACATGGGGTTAATGTGGACATCAACGATATTTCAAAATTGGAGAATAGGAAAATTTTGAAATAATTCATGTAGGTTGACAATACCAGTAGGTATCACCATATGAAATTTCTTCACGATCCATCCCTTAGTACTAGAGTAACTGGCTTGGAAGTGATATCGTGTGTCAAAAGTAAGTTTTTCAATAATATTTTGAAGGCGTTTTTTTGTAGCTTAGTAGTTTTTGTTAAAACTAACGGTTAGTTAATATAATTCTTCATTAAATAGCCTATCTTTTCCAGTAATTTTTTTTGAATAATAACTATTGTTATCTATAAAATAAATTATTTATATGAAAATGGTCTGATGGGGCTACTATGAACATTGTGTGAGGGGGTTAATTTGGACATGTCCACATAACCCTCGAGGCTATAATATGGACATGTTCACATTAAACCGTGGGATCATTTTGAAGAAATACAACTCTTTTTTACATTTTAACAGACATACATAAACAAAATGGATCTATCCTACAAAAGGAAAACCGACCGGACTAAAATTTCAGAGCAAGACGTGATGAAAGCTGTTATACAGAACGAATGTGCACACACCTCTAATTTATTATCGTATAATATTAATTTTAGTATGTATGCTGTAAACTGAATAATTTACAGTATATTTGTTAACAATAATTATATTTTCAGTTATTTCAATAAATGCAGCGAAATAATGTATTTTAATAGATGTCCACAGTAACCCCTTATAAAAAAGGCATTGTCCACATTAACCCCAGCAAGGGGCCAATGTGGACAAAAAACATTTTTTTTTTCAAAATATGAGTATAATTTCTACACATAAAATTTATCGCAAATTTGTACAGCATATACACTATAAGTGTAAACTTTATATTAAACCTTTAAATGTAGCATTTATTAACTCCTATACCATAATATGCAACAATTTAAAAAATATGTCCACAGTAGCCCCCCTCTCCCCTATCTATTGTTCTTTAATTATTATAAATATTTTAAAATGTCTCCTCCTATTTAAATAAAAAGAATAAATTCTGCTGTTGCATGTAGTTAATTAAATTTAATATTCTCTTTATTGTTACAAAAATAAATAAAATGCAACTTCAGGCGTACCTACCTAGCTAGAATGTAATTTATTACTTTAAAAATAGGTCTGACGTAATAGAAAATTACACAGAACAATTTTATTCTGAAATTAAATTTTTATAATCCCGCAGGAAAAATTAATTTTTGAATATTTTATCAGTTTTTTGTCAAATTAATCTTGTTGTTGTAATTAGTAAGCCACAGAACGTGCTTTTTATTCGATTATCAGACATTGTAGAAAGTCGAACTTAATTAACATGTCAATAACTGACAAAATGTCAAAGCAAAAGTGATTATTCCAAATTTGGGACACACTCGTCAATGAAGCTAATTTTTTGTATTATTAAAAGAATAATTAGGCAAATAAAGGTCATAAAAATTTCCGAATATTATTTTTACAATATTTATTACAGCCGTAAATACATGTTTAAATTCATTCTTACAAGAATACCTAATATATTATCTTAAATATGAGTAATTAATTTAAAACTACGTTGGAACCGTTTATTGCACATATATTCAGATTGTTAAAAATAACTGAAACTATACAGGATGCCCTATGAAACTGTTTGAGTATGGGGATCTCGAGAACCATAAGAGATACGAAGTTGGTTAAATTAGACAAAAGTTGTCCCTTTAAGGGACCACTTTATAAATGTTTTTGTTTTCCCACAAAAATGCATAGGTGACTATACAGGTTGGTGGAGGTGAAAGGCGAACATAGGGAAATATATGACAACGGAGTTATCATGCTAGGCATCTTGATATACGTGGAATATGTACTGTCAATGTCAATATTATTGAAATTTTTATTTTCATTAAAATATTTTCTTTGCTTAATAATGTATGTGTACGAACAGAACGAGAAAGTTTACATGCAGTTTTAGATTTTATTATTATTTCTGTTATTGATTACTCTTTTTGCCACACAAATTCACATTACTTCGTTTTGTGACACTACTGCAAAATATATCAAGATACCTGGCATGAAAGTTCGATTGTCATGTATGTTCCCTATGTTCGCATTTCATCTCCACCAACCTGTATATACCCAAAAATGTAAATTTTACCAATTTCGTTTTTCACCTAGAACTTGTTTGTTTGAATTAGCACATGTTTCTAATTTGCACGTTTTTAATGAGGAATTCACAGCAGTCCTCAAATTTTTTTATCTCCTACTTTTTTAGCTGCTTCTCGTATCTCTGGAAGTGAACACATTATTTTCACTACTTTCAATATCCATAATTTACCTTCTTTACGACAATACGATACTATTTGTTGCAGTTAAATGGTTTGTTGTATCAATCAAACACACATAACCTTACTTATTAACTGTCATCGACCAACAAACTTCAGACAAATGCTTGCAACTCTAAGAAAATACTTGCTTTATATTGGTTGAATATGAAATTTCATATTCCACTAGTGTAATATGAGGCACATTTTGTATTTGGAGTTAGATGTAAATTGAAGCCATTATTTAATAGTAAATAAAAGTATTTATTGTAGAATGAAATTCAGGATATTTTCTACGTCAAGTACAATAGCTTATAATATATAAAAAACGAACATTGACATCGCCATTGCTATGAAAAACACGCACGCACCCTACGCGAATCAAATTACTTAGAACGTATTTTCTGTTTACTGTACTGTTTCGTGTATGGAATTCGTATGAGTGCATGTGTTCGCATTCAATTCCCGAGGAAATTTCAGAATGTGTGAATACCGTGAATACATTGCGGCTATTCATACGTCATACCCACCCAACCAGAGAGGTTATTCTATATGGCGAGTTCTATTTTCGTTTTTGCAGAGAGGGGACGGATCAGTTATATTTACTTTTATTATTTTATAATTGTATGTATTTATATTATTCAGTACAGATTATTTTTCAGCCAAAAATTTCAAAATAATTTTTAAATAAAGTAGCTCAGTGCATAAGTGGTTTACTGGGATTTTGACAATTAAGGTTCGAATTTAGTCAGGTAAACATTTTAATCCAATTATCAAAAAATCTATCGTTTGTGGTGCATACCAATTTATTGTACTATTCAGATTACTGATCATGAAACAAACAAAAAATTTAAATACGTAAATTTAAAGACAGGTTTCGCAAGAAGCACATTTTTGAAATTTATTGTATAATGGTTATCAGATTAATTGTGAATGCAATAAAATAAATAAAAATTGTGTAATGACAAGAATAGTAAATTAATGAAATTCCATTCGAAACAGTGATCCAAAACTGCTTGATAAAAATTCATGGAAACTAAAATTGCGAATTTAATAAAAAAAAATCTTTCAGTTCCGTTCAGTTGAGAATGAGCACTTACATATATGCTGTTGTGAATCATCTTGTATATTATACAGTGTGTGCGGTACCAGCCGTCCACTCGCTGGTACTTATAGTGCACATTTTTAATAATTCCAAAGAAAACAATCTGCTGTGGCCAACACAGTACTTCCCCGACTATAAGTCTTAATAACTTGCTTTCGTAAAGGCTTTAATTTTATGATTTATTCAGCAAAATTTAAATAAATTTATCTTTTTTCCCGAACTATTTAAGTTGATACAACTTCGGCATAACTTGAAAAACTGACCATCGTTTAAAATAGTTTTTGATTCATCGACTAGATTTTTTTCCTAGAGACCTTTAATTTGATAATAATAATAATTTTTGGAGAAAAAATTGAAAATTGCATAAAATAATTAATGATCGTTTAAAAGTTATTTTTATTTTCCTGCTAGAATTCTTTTCCCGAGGGCCTTAATTTGTTACCACACAAGATAGTAATTTAATAAAAATTTAAAAATTCAGTTTATAAAGTTGGTACCACTGGTTTAATAAAGCTCATTAATTAAAGTCAGTTTTTGGCTTAAGATCTGAAATATAAAATTTCAGTCCAAAATTCAACGAGTTTATAAGTTATCCAACATCCAGAGATAGCAACTTTGTTTTGGGTTCAGTAGAATTTAAATCGTAAAGATTCGTTAAAAACTGTCAAAAAATCACGATTACATAGGTCGGGGAAGTAAAAAATTTAAATATAGACCTCGCATTTACCCCGCACACAAAGCCACAGTTGTGAAAGTAAAATCCCGCTCCCGTTGAAAGTCTCATTGACAAGCGCGCATCAGCAAACAGATCCAAGGCGGGCCTGATGAAGGTCCAGCGCGGCGTGTTCCATGTCGTCCGCGGAACATACGCGAAGTAAGATTGTTTGCTTGCCCCAGGCTTTCCGGCTAAAGCGGCCTGACACTTTTGCTTTGTGCTCGCTTTGCTGGCAGCGGACATATGTAGAGGGCTGGATAGAGTCAGTCAACATGCGATAGATTAAATGGCGGAGATAGAATATGGCCACCAATTTGTCTTTTAGCAGAAATGTACAGTACAAGTAAATTATTGAGAAAAGGCGATTCAATACTTTGTGTATTAATTTTAATGGCAGTGCTCAAACCACTATCACCAAACTGAAATAGTATAATGTGTATCAAGTGTCGAAATGAACATTATTTTTAAGGCAAAAATTTTAAAAATCTGATGTGGCCAGCACAAGACCTCCCGCCAAACTTACATTATTCTTTTTAATTATTATACAAATATATTAATATATATGTTAGCAGAGGCGGACTGGTAACGTGTCGGCCCAGTGGGAAATAAATTTCACCGGCCCAGCCGCAATTTTTTAAGAAAAGTGCAAAAGTGTTGTTTTACGAAGAAAGAAAAAAAGCGCCGCAGGCGAATTTTTTTTGGGTTCAAGGTCAATGGCTGTTTCATTAAAAGTTTAGTTTTTCCCATAGAGGAAAAATTAAACACAATTTAGAATTTACCCTCATTTACGTAGCGATGCCGTGAGACGAGAAATTTAAGTAATCTCGTCTTGGTCATTTCTCGGCTGTTCAATTATCGTCTCGTCCCAATTTCTCGAATAAAATTTGTTGCCATCTATTTGTAAAGCTAGATGTGACATTAAGAACTTTTTTGTACATTTCTGTTAAATTTGCACACAATTCTTATTTTTAAAATAAAAAATATTTATATCAAAACAATAAAATGCTACGAACAAAGTATAATCAAATGTATTTTGACATTTTCGAAGAGAATAATATCAAATATTTTTCAGTTTTTATTTCGAGAATTCTCGATTTCTCGAGAAATATTTCTCGTCTCGTTATATTGAATTCTTTTCTCATCTCTCAATCCGAGACGAGAAAATTATTGGTTTTCGTCTCGTAATTTTGAGACGAGACGAGAATGAGCTGAGATTTCTCGTCTCGTCGGCATCCATACTTTTATGAGTAGAAATTAAAATAAATAACAAATTTAAAAATAAATGTAATGAAAATTGGGAAATTTATTAATATGTAATTAGTCTAGCGTTTTCTTAAACTTGTAAAGAACAAAACCGAGCCGAACAGCCGATTCTAAATTAATGACTGACCAATACAAATCATGAATACAAAACTTAGTTTCGTTTGTTTATTTGTATACAATATTGCAAATAATTGTGAATTTTAATAAAGAAAAACTCAGATTTGGGTTGTTTGCGTTATTTATATAAAAAAATTATTATCCTTATCGATAATCGGCCCTATCGTGTCGGCAGTCGGCCCAAATTCGTCGCGGCCCAGTGGGAAATATCCCACCATCCCACCGGCCCAGTCCGCCTCTGTATGTTAGGTACCTATTCCAAAAATTTCTTACGACTACTAAAAAAGAAAACATTCAGAGGCAAGTAAACGCAGGTCTATTGGCTCCATTAAATAATAAAGAATAATTAGCTTTGCCAACATGATCTTTTCTAGCGGTCAGAATGCGTAATGGATCTAGGTGTCTCTGGCTGTATCAGGTCATACTACTCGTATATTGACACTGATTTAAATGTAAAAATACACTTTAATACTATAAATAGTATCTAAAATTGTAATTTAGATATATCCAAGCGACTATGTTCCATAATTTATCTTTAGATCGAAACGTGTTTAAAAATCCTCCATTTTCTACGAAGGAGATCGTCGTTATAATAAAATAATTTAATAAGTTCTCCTAAAATTAAAATAACCTATATCTACATTGACAGTTTTTCTGAAACACTTTTCATCTTTTCACAACAATATTTACCTGTAATTTTATAACGTAATAATAAGCTTACGTATTCTTTACATTTTACATATATTTCTATATCACTATATAACGCAAAAATATTATATTTCAGAAATACTAATCAGTGATAGCAAGTGACAGAATGAATTTGTATCAGTAGTGACCAGAAGAGACACCTAGAACACTTACAAACTAAATAAACTTCTAACCAGTATTATCAATGAAAACCTTGCCTAACCTTTACCCATGGACTCATCACACAATCACTTACAACTTGGTAAGAAACCAGCGCAGTAGTTCAGGCCAGCGCCGCGGCGGTGGTGCAGGGCAGTGGGGCGGCGGTGGAGGGGGCGGCGTACGAGCTGCTAAGCCCCGGGGGCGCAGTTGCCATGGCGACGCACGCTGCGTCCGCCAAGCGACGCCCGAGAACACGCGCTGCGCACGCGCACGCAGAACGACGGTTACATCGTGGTGTTGTGTATTATTTGTACACATGAACTACAGTTTTGCAGGAATTATTGGACACGCTGAACTAAAGTAATGTCTTCCTTTTTTATAATATTTTTGTTGAGGGTATCGACTCTACGTATTTGTCAAATAGTAACGCATGGAGAAATACGTAAATGCAGTTTAGCAGTTTTTAAAATGCTCAAGAAGTTTACAATTAAGCAAAATTTATTTACAGACGAAAAATAGAACTAGGTCTATACAAAGTTTCATTTTGTAACAAATCTCTTAATCATAAGATAAAGTGTGTAACAGTTTTTCATTAATTTATATATACGGATTGCATTTTTTTTCAGAATTCTAACTGGGCATAAACCTAGATTAATTCTTTTACAAACATCTAGTACCTACCTAATTTTTCATCAAATTTTTTATATGCAATGAGTAAAATAGGAACTGCTACACCTCTAAACACGCAATATTTTGTTACGGAGACGGGGCTCTTAAGGCTATTAACAATATTCAAGATTGTGACTTTGTTTTTGTTTTTGAAATATATCTATGAACATCTATAACATGTAAGTATATAAAGATTGTCCCTAGAGTGCTACTAATACATAATAGTCTGCTGTAATTAATTTTGTCAGTTTTAAAATATTTTTAACTTAAGCTAGATTGAGACCTACCCAATTATACTCATAAAGCATTACAAATTTAATCGTATTTAACTGTTATTTGTTATTACCTTTTAATATGCAACATTTATTGATAATTATAAACAACATAATACGTTAGATACTTTTAATTCATTAGTTATGACCTTAATACGTTAGATACAACCATAATAACATCAAAACCTTCCATAATATACAAACTGTGGACTAATATACATTGCTGTCGTTGATGATACGATTAAACTTTGAATATAACGCGAATATGTGCGATTTAAGCCCCCTTGGATGTTCAAAAAGACTCGGTTTCACCTCGTAGCTTAGCAACATCCTCGGTATTATAAATCGCATAATATTCTTGTTATATTATTAACTACTAATACATTAAAATTTCTGTATAAATATACAACCCTGTAGACAATTCAGGCACAGTTACAATATACAAAGTAATAATATACCATTATCCCAAACAAAACGCAAAGTTATTAGGTACCTATATTTACATAATCGATACATACTTTCAGCACATCAATATTTCATCTGATCTCTTAGGATTCTTGTGGAAATCTAATTATAACTACATAGTTAATGTCTATGTCTTTTAAACTCTGTATTGTTATTAATTTGGTTCGTTGGAAAACTGTATGCGTACCAGTGCTGCTGTTCTCGAAACACAAAAGTGGTCTAAATTAAGTTTTCGCCTGTCCCAAAGCCTAAATTAAAGTATAAATTATATTTAGAGTCTACAACAACGAACAAGTATAGGTAGGTACTCTTTTGTTATGGTATGTATTAATTGAAAGTTATTGGTTTACTAAAATAGGTTGGAAACGTCACGTCAGGTCGGAAGCAATTAATGTATAAATAGTGTCAAATGCGAAGCTACGTCATAGGCAGGCGCAGGCTGAATATAATTTAATCAAAAGTAAATCCAATCTCGTTTTCGGTGCAAGACAAAGCAAGTTTTTCTTTGCATAAACTTCAGCGTGTTTATTACTAGGCCCAGCACGCTTACCTGCCGTTAATTTACCTTAACAATGGTTGCAATTCCAAAACTAATTTCGCTGTGAGTCGCTCACGCAATAAAACACAATTATCTCAAAATCCAAATTCCGAAGCTCAGCTGAACACATATTAGAGATTAACGCGGTTCCGAGGGTGAGGATCAAGGTACGAGGAACTATTCCAACCGTTGTCACTGTCAAATGAAATCATTTGATAGTTAGTTGGACAAAATCACTCCGGATTTACTGGTTAGCGCGAGATATTAACTCACGTGTTTGCTTTATTCAAATTTAACCCAATTTATTTTGGGACAGAGTAGTTTGTATTTTGTACGGTCGATGTGGCCAGCACAAGACCTTGCCATAGTCTAGTCTAGTTTTTGTCATTTGATGAAAACTGCAGAAGAAGATATATGAACGATGTGTCACAATTGTCAGTTATTAAGTTATTATACCACAAGAGATTCGAAAATAATAGAAAATACTGCCGACTGATGAGACGTATTTCCATAGAAACAACTCGAGACCGGAGGTCGAGAGGTGTTTTGCGGAAATACGTCGAACCAGGAGGCAAAATATTTTCTATTATTTTTGTTGATATAGTGGTATACGCATTGACTATTTCATGAATAAAACAAATTGAACAATTTTAAATTAACACAATTGTATTTATTAGCATAATTTTTAAATTCATTTTAAATATTTAAATAAATGAAGTTGGAATTTACTTGACTGAAAGTTTTATTAAAAAGATTGCAGTAAATGAATTGCAGTCAAAAAGATATATTTTTTATACCAGTCTACCATGTGGGGCCGAAACCGGTAGAGCAGTGGTATAAAAAATATATCATTTTAAATATTTTGACGTTTGGTGAAAAATAAACAAATACCTATTTATTATTGTTTATTATGTCCTGGTTGAATACATACACTATGTCAATATTCAAAAATATGCACTGGAATAGTTGCTTATATACATGATAGTTTCTATGGTTTTTGTGAAAAATAGTGCATTTTAATTGGTTAAAATATAATAAGGGAAATAGTCAATTAAATTGTACGAAGTAACCATGGTTAAAAAATAATTAGGTTTGCCAACATGATCTTTTCTAGCGCTAAAGCCTGTTTTACATTATACTTTTTTCGTCTAGATTCTAGTTCGAGATTCATCCGAGAAGTTCCTATCCATTTCTAGTATAATGTAAATCAGAAATTCCCATCCGAGTTCCGTTCGATTTCCATCCTTTTTTCTAGTATAGAAATATACGCCCGGCTCTATTTTTCTATTCGAGATTCATACTAGATTTGTCTACGCACGCGCAGTTCAATCTGGAGTCAGTTTGACCAACCTTTAAAAGTTTTGATATTTTGTTTCAATTTGTTCACGTTGACATTTATGAGTTTTGCACTTGTACGTGTTATTCAAGTTGTGTTAATATTTTTTCCATTATAAATTCTAACATCCAAATCTTAAGTTGTCAGAATAAGTAAGAATATTATTTATTATTTTGAAGTTGCCTAACTTGGACTATTTCGGAAAAAATCGAAGAATTCCGATTGTATACGAATAGTTTGGAAATAAAGTATGAAAATCGAACGAATCTCGGATGGAAATCTAACGAGAAATCTAGCATGAATCTAGACGAAAAAAGTATAATGTAAAACAGGCTTAAGAATGTGTAATAGATCTAGATGTCTCTGACTGTATCAGGTCATACTATACAGACACTGATTTAAATGTAAAAATACACTTTAATACTATAAATAGTATCTAAAATTGTAATTTGGATATATCTAAGAGGCTATGTTCCATAATTTACCTTTAGATCGAAAATATTATGACAAAACGTGTTTGCAAATCCTACATTTTCTACAAGGGAGATTAGATTGTTGTCATAAATAAATAATTTCACAGTCTCGTAGTGCATCTATTCATCTTCATTATTTAGTTTATAAAACATGTCGATTTTTAGTCAGTTCTCCTAAAATTAAAATAACCTATATCTACATTGACAGTTTTTCTGAAACACTTTTCATTTTTTCACAAACAATAATTATTTTATTAATTTCGAACTCTAAATTATACACGGTGTTTCAGGGTTAAGTATCCTAACTTAAGGCGCTACACTTGTAAATCCAGAAGATTAACAATTTGAACGATTCTGGCTATATTATAAAAAATTTCAAATTGAAATTTAACATAAAGAATAATGACTCATTAATGAATCAATAAATGCAAATTATTAATTGCTGTGACATCAATTAACAAAACTTGGAGCTAATTTTTATCATTTAATAATCCGTATTATACGTTGATTAATGCACAAAAATAAAAAATTTCTTTTGAAAACGATAATATACATTAGACGGTTGAAGAGAGATTTTTTAAACAGTTAACCCATTAACTGTAATAATTTATGTAAAACTCGCATTTTTAGTAATTTTTAGAAATTATTTAACAAAATACAGCAAGGTTTTTTCTAAATTTCATTCTATAGCAATGTAAGCACAACCTATATAAGTACATCATTCTAAAATATGGTCATCGATTTAAAAAAAAGTCACAAATTGATTTATTGTAACATGCTTTTTTGCTTTGCATTTGATATGGAAGAGATGGGCCTAAAAATATTTACTTTAATTCCGGAGTAGTACCATTATACAAATAAATTCATAAAATACTTTATCTACAACAATAGAATAATGTATTCATTATATACGTGAAAGTAGTATAATAAACCCCTCCATAAGGACACATTATGAAATAATGAATTCATTATTTCACACTGTTAAATAATGAGTACTTTATTCTCTCGAACTGTCAAACTGCCATCACATCTGTTTTAATATTAGTGTTACATCAAGTTATCATTTTATGACGTTGTAAGCAGAAACAGTAAAAATAATAAAAATTTGTAAAACGCTGTATATGACTAGCCCATAATAGTTCTAAATTACTCGGATAAATTGTCATCACAATAAAGTTTCAGGTTAGGTTAATATCAATACAAATTTGTAGTAAGAAAATGTTGCTTTATTTAAAAAGTTGTAGATAAAACGTCGTATTTGACTCGAAAATAATGGCTATAATTAACTCGGATGATTTATACACTCGCCTTCGGCTCGTGAACAAACTTTCATCCTCATTAATTATAGCCTACATTATTTACTCGTTAAATAATATACTATTATTGTAGATAAAATAATAAAATCTTTTATTTAAAATAAAATGAATCACTCCAAAAAAATTTCAATCCTCATAGTTTAAAACATACTATAGCGATCTAAATGACACCTCTGGCTAAAATGTGTCGTTATTTGCACACAGTACATTTATTTCAAATCCGTCAAAATCAATGACATTTAGCCTAGCGAAATTTCATTATCAAATTAAAATTGTTCATAGCAGTACTTGATTGAAATCGTTATTTGCGTATAGTTCAAGAGATTCTCTTTTGTACAGTGGACTGAAAAGGTAAATTAAATTTTAATTGCAATTTGCTGTCCTTTGAACATGAGGATTAAATATTGGATTTCAGATATCCTAAATTCGCGTAATCCTCATTTTTAATCTCATAAAAATATTCATTTTAAAATTATACCGGGTTTAAAAATATCTGTTTGGCGCTTGAAATAATTCTTTACTACTTTACTTTTATTTTGAGAGGCTTTCAAATCACTGTACCTTTATAAAATACTATATAAAAGCGAATCAAAGCGTAATGAATGATCATTTTATTATTCTCTTTGTACTGGATTATATCTATTAAAATTTTGAAAATATATAAATATTTAACGGACACAATGAATACGGGATTATATATTATTTAAATGATTATTCTCTTTGTATGATAAATGCAAATAAAGTTTTGATTCATATGCATTTATTTTATATACATACTATATACATGAAACTATTTAAAACAATATCTACATTATGCCCTGTTCACACGAGGAAAGTTTTTTGACAGTAGAACAAGTCATATAATAATTTGTTAATAGCGGTCATACGGGGATCCGTGGAGGAATAGTTATTTGTCCAACTAGAGAGGAAAGCGCTTCTTTTTCCCACTCGAGCTATAAGTTTATGTCACGAGCAAAGCGAGTGAAGCAATAGAGCGAGGGTGGAAAAAAGAGCTTTTTTCTCGTGTTAGACTCAACATTTTTTTCACGACATATTAAAAAAAATTGTAAATGTAGCAGAAACATACCTAAAAGTTAGGTTATAACTGCCACCTGTCAGAATAACGTTTAAAAACAATAGAATGTTTCACTGTAACCAATATGCCAAATTAAATTTAAGTTGTAAAATCGTGAAATTGTAGAAAATAAAAGTATAAAACATAATAATTGTAAAATAATAGTTTACAGTATATCACTATACAATCAGATTTTCAATAAAATTACTTACAATTTTTAAAATATTTCATCGTACAATTACATTGGTGGTAACACTGCTTACTTTCCTCTCTAGAGAAGGAAAACTTATACTTTCGCGAGAAGAAAATTGTGTTTCTGTGTCGTGAAAAAACAAATTATTTCTTTAAAATATATTAAAACTAATGATCTTAAATATATTTAATAAAAATAATTACTTCCTCGTATGAACGGCATTGACAGTTTTTATTTATGACAGCTCCTAACATTTGTTTTACTTTCAAGAAACTTTTTAATGAAAACTTTCCTCGTGTGTACACGGCATCACGTTTAAAGAATAATTAGGTTTGTCAACATGATCTTTTCTAGCGGTCAGACTGTGTAATGGTTCTAGATATCTTTGGCTGTATCAGAGATACTATATTTACACTGATTTAGATGTAAAAATATACTTTAATACTATACAAAGTACCTAAAATTGCAATTTAGATATCTAAGCGGCTATGTTCCATAATTTAATTTTAGATTTTACAGCAATATTTACCTGTTTCTTTTAAATGTTCTAATAAGCTTACGTGTTGTTCATATTTTACATATATTTCTATAACGCACAAATTATTAAATTTCAAAAATACTATTCAGTGACAGCAAGTGACAGAATGAATTTGTATCGGTAGTGACCAGCAGAGACACCTAGGAACACCTATGAACTGATTACAACTTCTGACCGGGGTTGGCAATGAAAAAGTGGCCAGTCGAAACCTAATTCTTCTTTATCCGTGATGGTTGCCAATGGTTATGAATAATGCACATAAAAATGGTTCAACAAATTGCAAAAACAAAAAATCTAATCTTCCGTCATCTATTTTCGTTTCAATTAGAGTTTAATCTGAATCTACAGCAGTAATATTCATTCGAAATGACAAGCAAAACCACACAGACCGTTAAAAAATGTCAGAGAGAAAAATCAACCAAAGTGATCTATATTTTCGTCGTCCTAATTAAAAATCACGTCATCTGTGAGGACCGGAACAAACAAACAACCGACAAACGGAAAAAGGTGCGTCGATTTCGATAAATTAACAAAAAACAAAAACCGTCTGTTTTGTGAGCACAAAAAATCAGTTGCAAATCAATCTAGCGGCTCAATCAACGAAACAAAAGATACGCGCGCATCCGCAGTGGCGTCCCTCGTGGCTGTTTACTCAACTAGCGAGGCTTGGAACCTCGTCTGACGTCACAATCAATCGTACGCACCGACTTACGATGCACGTAATTCAATTTTATGACATCATTTCAACCACAAAAAATATTAACAAAAGTAATTATCGGTTATTTTACTCTTAATTCTGATCATTTTTACTAGAAAAATTATTGAAATTATAGCAGGTGTTATTTATTTATTTTTGCACGAAATTAGAAGGTGGTAAGCAATCTTAGAAGGCGGTAAGCACTCATGAAGAAGGCGTTAAGAAACAAGGCAACAGCATAAAAATGCAAACTAAACCTGCATAACCAAAAATAAACATTATTTTTAAATTTATTTTATTACGTTCGGGCAAAAAATATTATAAGCATTACGGAGTTACGTGCATTTTGTACCAGTTTCGGATAATATTGGAAAACTCGGTCTCCAAACATGATCCTCAACCGGTAAACTGCACATACCGTCCTTGATACTTAATATATACTATTAATATAAAAATTTTCTTTTTTATCAACTTACCATACCTGTTTCCAAGACAGTATATTGAAATTAATGATATCTGATTTCCAAAGTTCATTGTCACAATATTATAAAACAAAATCACTCAGTGATCAACCTAGTGTCGAGTCTTGTATCTCATTTAGTATTGTGTTTGGTTTTTTGCATTGAATCATACATTTTATCGATATTTGTATCAAACCTTACACCATACACTAATCTGGGTACATTACTCATTGACGAGTTCATAAACGGAACGATTTTGTTTTATATTACAGTATATTGATCTTACCGGTTGCTAGGCTACACAAAACGGTAAGTAATTTACTTACCGTTTACTGAACGGTAAGTAAATTCAAACTGAACGGTAAGTAAATTAACAGAACGGAAAGAAAATTTGATATTAATTACGAAGAAATTAATATTTACGTATGGATAAAACAGACCAATAGTGCAAAAAATGACATAAGCATCACGAACGTTAAGGAATTACCGATGTCAGACAAAATTAATTGAAGCCTTCGCTTCGCTTAATCTCCAAACATTGTCTTCCATCGGTAAACTGTCCTTACCGTTCTTGATACTTAATATACTATTATTTAGCTATATTTCTTATTTTGTTTCAGTAATATTTAAATTTATTCCTGATAAAAAGGTAACACTTTTTAGTTAAAAAAAAAACAAATAGACTCATTCCAATTTAACTTCGAACTGCATCACAAAAAGCAAATATATCTCTTGGTCACCAGGTAATACATCATCCCGTGCAATATAAATGCTTTTACCGCCAAATTAAAATAATAACCATTCATTTTCCCATTCCTGCCTCATACATCATCATTACAAACCAACTGCCACAAAAAATGCAAAATACAAATACAATGGTTCCCTGGGTGCGCTGATCATCACAACAATTACCAAGTCGTTATAGAAACATAACCTATGAGCTATGATTCAGCGCTCACTGCTCTGTGATAAACGAGTACAATAAATTCTACATAGAGTCGCCGATGACAAAGCAATGGCTGCCTGCAAAGGCTGGTTCACGATAGCTGCATTGTCAGCGAATTTCAACGGAATAATACGCGCATGTTACACTGAACACTATCAATGCACTCTGGATAGATTCAACTTATTTGGTTTATATAAGCTACTCCATCACACTAATAATGTAGCACAAACACTCATAATATTTATGTCGTAGGCAGATTGTAAAATTAGGCATTTTAGAATAAGCCTAGGCATGAAGGCACATATTATAAAACAAAATGTCACATCATATCATTTCACTTAAGGGAACAAATTACTCGAAACCTAGTAAACTTATAAATCTAAAAAAAATACCATATAAAGACAAAGGCAGTAAAAAACTAGCTCCAATGTCAAATTTTTCATATTATTGTTATTATTTTCATTTATAAACAAATTTAAAAAATATGATGAGGCCACCACAAGACCTTCCGCCATTCGTAATTTATTTTTTTTCTTATTATACAAATATATTAATACATAGCTACTACTACTACTCCGAAATATATTTTATTTAAACTGCAGAAGAAGACAAACGATAAAATATTTTACTATTGTCACTGTCATGTCATAGTCATTTAAATTTTACGTAGTAACAAATGTTAAACTATCATGGACTACGAGATACCGAAATACTAAATTATGAGTATATATTTTAATTATTCATAAATGATACCAGATACAAACAAATTTATAAAATACCGATTGTGAGTAATAATCACATAATCTTTCATTTAAAATAAAAAATTGCTCTAATTAATTATTTATCGAAATATTTTAAAAAAGTACTACTTTCGGTTTGTAGATTGAAACCAAAAATATAATGGCTTATTAAGATTCGCATTTAAACCTTAAATATGAAATATATTAATGTTTGATATTTTTTTAGTTATCGCGTTCGAAAAAATTGAACATACAAACAAACGCACACACAGACATCATCTCGAAAATGTTAAATTATTACTCTAGGTATCCTAAAACGTGCTTATCCACACCAAAAACTCACACTCGAAAATTTTGACCCATCACAAAACCTTTCTTATAGAATATGAGGCGGGAGGTAATAATAATTCTGAGAAAAACTCTTTCTAACTCTGATTGCATTGTAAATTAAAATGTTGTATCACATTATTATATAAAATTTTCAACTAGTAGTCAAATAATTTGTTAAATACATTTAAAAATTGTATGCACGCTAGTCAATCAAATTTCTAAACAAGAACGGAGCGAAACGAAGCAATTATTATGTAAGAAACTCATTCTGATTGCAGATAACATAAAACACTAACTGCTCAACATTACAACCCCAGTTCATATCGTAGCTCCTACAATATCTTACATAAACATAACTTATTCATAATACATTCTTTAAATGTCTTACAAACATAGAGACAACATGTACTGTCAGCTCGGGAATATGAAATAGCCGGGATTTGTGTGCTAGCAGCGCAGAGCGATAAAAACCCCTTAAGAAAGGTATTGGGTTGTTTATTTAGTTCCGTTCAATCAGAGTTTGTAGCAAAACGAGTAAGAAGGGTATTGGTTTTTTATTGATTTCAGTGCAATCAGAGTGTCTACCAAAACCAAACATTGTAAAATTTGTAAAATTTTTAGCTTTGATTATTAAAAACTTAATTAAGCAAATTAAAATTAAAATAAGCTTTGCCACTAATTTCACATAATCAGATAAAATTTCGATATTAATATAATTTATTTATGAGGTTATTCATATTTATTTGGCTATATTTTATTATGTTCAAAATAAATTAATATTTATAATTAGTCATAAATAAATTTATAAAATTAAATTTATTTAGGATAAATAAATACCAGCCGCAATCAACAATATTTTATTATAGGTAGGTATACTATTGAATTTTACTTGTTATTCTTTTAGGTATATTAAAAGTATAGGTATAGTAATAATTGTAGCTGTGGCTCTTTAAATGAGCAGTTCCATCAATAAAAATTTTGTTTCGTGATCAAGTAGGTATGTCAAATAGTATCTGCCATTTAATTTTTACTTTCTTATACACCGTATAAGTAAGTCTAGGTATCATGTAAAACTTCGATTTTCGCGGAAATACATGTTTCTGGAGCCTCTGTGTCTGTGTGTATGGATGGATGGATGTGTGTGCTTATTCGTCAGAAGTCAGAAGAATATTTTCTGCTATGCCTTTCCCTTTAATAAGTAGTCTCTTGCCAATGTCTGAAAATATCGAAGTTCTTGATAAATAACTCTTAAGTCATCAGCATCGCACAGAATCATAAGGTGTGACATGAGTAAGTATTACCCAAATTGTGAGTCAAGATAAAAAGGTAGAAATGTCAAAACATTACACACAAGTTCAGAAACCGTTCGTCTATTTCGTTTATACACGAAATACCCAGCTCAAGCACACAAAGAATAAACGAACGCACCTTAAGTAGTACTCACTGTTCAGATACGTCAGTTATTCTAATTCTATTATGTCGAACGTGTGTGTCAAGTGCAATAATTATACGAGTACCTACATACAGTTGTGTATAAGAAAGTCGTTCAGAATTTTTACCTCTCGCCTCATATTCTATAAGAGAGGTATTGTAATGGATCAAAATTTTCGAGTATGAGTTTTTGGTGGATAAGCACGTTTCAGAGTCTCTAGAATAAAATGACGTCTGTGTGTGTGTGTGTGTGTGTGTGTGTGTGTGTGTGTGTGTGTGTGTGTGTGTGTGTGTGTGTGTGTGTGTGTGTTTGTGTGTGAGTTTGTGTGTGTGTGTGTGTGTGTGTGTGTGTGTGTGTGTGTGTGTTTGTGTGTGTTTGTGTGTGTGTGTGTTTGTATGGACTGACGATTTTTCGTCCACGATAACTTAAAAAGTATCAAACTGTTTATAACCAAATTTCATATATAAGGTTGTAATAAGTATCTTAATACCGGATAATATTTTGGTATAAATCCGCAAACCAGAAGTAGTACTTTTAGAATTTTGATAAAGTTTTAAATAAGATAAATATATTGGTACATTATTTATTTATGACAATTTTTGAAATTAAAAATCAAAGAAAATATAATTATTTATGGCCTATGGGTATAGTTAATTATAAATACAATTTGCTGAATCTGGTAGTATTTAACAATAAATAAAGTACAATTAATATTATATTTTTTTGAAATGCCAGTATCTTTCTCTACATAAAATTTGAATAATTATTATGACAATGACAGTACAGTTGACAGCTTTTGCTTGCATCTTGGTTTACATTATCGTTTACATATTTCATGAACATGAAACTATTAAAATGTAAGTAAAACTATTTATTAGATTAGTAGAATAAGCAGAATTAGCCAGAGGTCGTGTGCTGACCACAGCAGATTTTTTTGTATTGCAGCAGATAAGACTAATTAATAATTATTTCCCCACCGATAAAATCTTTCAGCTCTCATTTGCTGCCATTAAAATTCCATCCACGGAAGATTTTTAATAAAACCATACGAACACATCTGCTCGCCGCTAACCGCTCCGTACGAATACATGAAACTGTGGCATGAAGACACAAACAAGTACAATGAAAACGTAATGAAACATTCATGTGGCATTCTGAGTGCGCGAACCGCGGTCGCGATCGCGATACGGCGCCGTAACGACAGAACTTCAGTTACGGCGGATTGGCGTCAGTTACGGTGGAGCGTAGTCGATGCACACAGATGGGATTTGCTGTCAGATATCGGCTTCACATAACAATTATTTTTATCTTCCTGAAACGGAGGATTGTAACTGTTTGTGTGGGTGTGTATTTTGCGGGGGTGGTCTACCTGTTACACTGTTTGATCGCTTATATTTTTAAGGAGTACAGTCTAAACTGAACTCTTGAGGTCTCAAAAGTATTATTTAAATGTAACTAATTATAATTAGTATTAGAACAATGTAACTTCGCTTGAAAACCAACTATATGGAATATTTTTTCAACAACCTTCATCGTTTATATTTTTAATCATTTATGTCTTCTACTAGACTTGGATGTGACAGTACACTACAGAAAAGATTTTTGTGCAATTAAACTGGAATATAAACTTGACAAAAATTGTTTTTGTACCTACTCATATATTGAAATGTGTTGTTTCGCGTCACCTAAGCAACATCCAGAATGTCAATTTCCCAAGTTTCCACTAGCCACGGTTACTAGAATCGGTTGCGACCAATGACCTATTATAATTTAGACGCCGCATGGCATTGTTGATGTAGAGCTTGTTTTGAAGCCGACACTTACTTGGGTGGGGGAACGGGAGGCAGACCGCGTTGGTAATGCGTGATGCCTAGTTTACTGTAATGTTGTCTTGTTTCTGTTTACATTATGTCATTATGTGACAAGCTTTTCGAAGGTTAGGTTTTAGTATTGTTTTATGTTTTGTGAAACTTCTTAAATTCTGTTTTGTGTCAAATACTCGTAATATTTTTCAGTAGTTTATGTTACAAATTCTGTATTTAGTTGAATTTAAAACATTATTATGGTTAATAATTGTGCTATGCCAACGTGCCAAGAGTTTTCGGCTTCAAAAAAAGAAAATGTGTCATCTAGTGTGCAAGTTTTTCTGTAGAAATAATAATAATAGATCAGAAAATGCAACTAAAAGTGATTTCAGATATCCAATGAACCAAGCTAGACGAGATCAATGGCTGAAAGCCGTGCAATCTATACAAAAATAATTCTAACAAACATCTTTATTATTTTAATCAAATATAATTTAAGGTTAACATTTGAAATAAACAGTGCTCTTGCTAAAATATTATAGTACCTACAAAAGGTAAAAAACGTCATCTTTAGATGTCTCCTTATAACTGTCATTTAAATGTAAAATAATTTATAAAATATTAAATAATACAACAATATGCACAATATTTAACAAAAAATGCGTACATATTTTTAAATTGCATCTCAAAGTGAATTTTGTTGTAGGTTAGAATGATTTCATCTGACAGATACTTTAGAATTATTGTAGTACACGCAACCCGCACTGCAAGCTAGGTCTCAATCAGCCTACTACGTCTCAGGAAGTGTCGGCTTCACAACAAATGCGACTATGCGGTGTCTAAATTATAATAGGTCATTGGTTGCGACCCTTCCTATTGTTACTATTATAAACAAATGGTCAGATTGTTTCCTCCTAAAATTAGTTCTATAGATGTCACTAGTGCATCACTGCCCCCGCTGTTAAATAACAACAAATGTAAAAATTTTGTTGAAAATGAAGCTTAATATTTATAAATTGTATAAAATATATGATTACAATTCATCTAAGAAACAATAATGGTTCTAAAACATATATTTGAAAAGTGACAGAATTCTGACATTTATTTGATTGGCAGGTAGAAAATTTAGTCAAATAAACTATACTTTATTTTATTTCAGAGTAGGATTTTGTGCTAAATTATGAAAAACTTTGACAATTATTAAAGAACCACATTTTGCAATATATTTTAAATTTTAGATTGTCAATTTGGTTCTAAAATTTACGATCACTCCACCCTCTCAAAGCACACCAGAAAGGAACTTTTTTGACCACAGTGACAGCTCAAATGTCCCAACTATCTTCTAGTAACCGTGCCAATAGCTAAGTTATCGGGAAATTTCGAAAAAAACAAACCTAGTTCTAAAACATATTTATTAAAAAAACTACATATATTTAAAATAAATGTAAATAACTATTTTGTGAAAACGAGATTAGTTAACTTTTAGGAACCCGAAAATCATGATATTTTTAAAATTCTTTAAATTTAATTATAAATCAATTTCAATCAAGTTCTAATGCCCATGTCACACCGGCGTGGCATGAAGCACGGTGCTCGATGTGGCATTTTGCTTCGTTCAAAGCTGTCAAAAGGGTGTCACACCGGTATAGCAAAATTCCATACGAAAATTTGTATATTGCTATGTTCACTTCGTACTTTGAAGGGTTTTGAAAATTATTTTTGACAGCTGAGAATTAAAATTCATCAATTTTTTGTGTTAATTAAATCAATAATTAGTTCATATATTGACAAAAGCTGAAAGGGTTATATTCTTATTATCAAATTACTTACTGTTACTATTTTGACATCAATTATTCACCAAATGTCAATAATTATATTGAGGACTCACTGCGAAATCAGCAACAAATTTCCATATGTCAAAATGCTCGACGGAATAGCGGCGATAAAATTTTACGTTATTCATTTGTTCCCATAGAGCACCGTGCTTCATGTCACGTTGGTGTGACATGGGCATAAGAAGATTCTAAAATTCTATCCAAAATTTTTACCAATGCAACTTTATTAAAGTTACAAATTTGAAAATCTAATAAATCAAGGTATTCGATAATCAAAACTCAGTGTGCGGCATTAGATTTCTTGAAATTTACATTTTTAAAATTTTTGTAAGTGGTACGTAACTTTATGATAATCATTTGAAACAAAATTTATTGTATATTTCATTCATAATGAAAAAAATGCTAATGGACCAAATAAGACTGTCTCATTATGTTTCCAATCATAAAACCAAATTATACGCCCTTAAAATATAATAAAAAACAACAGAATCATTCTTAATACAGCCACAAAAATCTTATCAAAAGTCATAAAAAATTAATAACACAGTAAAAGTTATTATTCTTTTAACAATTATTACATCACCCAATCATAAAAAAACAAAGAATAATATTCTTTCTTGCTATTCATAATAACAAAAGTTTAATTTACGGCGTGAATTAAAAATGCTTTTACGAGGAACAGTACACGTCACAGTTGTAGCTCCTTGACATTGTGACGTTTCTTATGAGAACCAGCGCCATCTATGAGCATTATGCGATACAGAGCTGCACTTAGTCCGCGCGGAGCTCAGTTGACACCCCCACACACACACTGACACACTTCTGTATTCAGGACGGCGGTTTTTCTTCGCTCGAGGTTCGTCTGTTTGTTTGTCGGAAATGGAAGCCGTGGGAACGCGTCACGTGACCAAGTTTTCGCACGTAACAGATATGTGTTGGAATCGTTTCTACTTCGGGTAAACTCGTATTGACGATTACGGCCGAACGTGTGCTTGCATATTTAAGAATAGATATTTTCACCGAGCTTTGCTCCGGGGATATATGCAGGAGTTTTAATTAATTTTGTGTTTTGTGATGAATGTTATTTGCTGGGAATAAAATTAGATCGTATGTAGGTACTGGCACATACATTTGACTATTTCCCTCATTATATTTTAACTAATTAAAATGCACTATTTTTCACAAAAAAACGTAGAAAGTATCTATACCGTGGGTTTAATTTAACGTGAAACGCGGGATCTTTCATATCCATGGTTACAGATTTGACAGCAATGTATTGGAGCGTTTCATTTAAAATAGAACATAGCAAATGAAATATGTTTGTATTTCTAATCATTTTAGATATGAAAAAAGTTGCAAGAAATATAAACATTTTATTAGTTATTTTTTCAGAATACAATTTATAACAAATTCTCAAATACACGAAATAAATCAGATATGTACTTGTCTGAAGCTAACATCTGCATTATACCAACGTATCATTTGCACCTTTTCTTCAATTGTATACCTTATTTTCAACAACACAACCCTAATTGACAGGTCATATTTAGGTACTTGATAATATGACAGCCTTGAATATAAAAGATCCCATGTTTCACGTTAAATAAAACTCACGGTATAAACAACAATTCCAGTGCATATTTTTGAATATTGACATAGTATGCGTATATTCACCGTAACCAAACCATGACACAACAAACAATAATAAATGTTTGTTAATTTTTCACCAAATGTCAAAATATTTAAAATTCATTGAAAAATTATGCTAATTAATAGGTAAAATTGTGTTATTTAAAAATTGTTAAATTTGTTTTATTCATGAAATAGTCAATACGTATACCACTCGATCATCAAAAATAATGGAAAATACTTTTGCCTCCTGATTCGACGTATTTCCGCAAAACACCTCTCGACCTCCGGTCTCGAGTTGTTTCTATGAAAATACGAACCATCAGTCGGCAGTATTTTCGAATATTTTCGAAGCTCTTGTGGTATAATAACTGACTATATCCTTTTTACCTCCCGCCTCATATTTTATAAGAAAGGTATTGTAATTGGTCAAAATTTTCGTGTATGAGTTTTTGGTGGATAAGCACGTTTCAGGGTCTCTACAATAGGTCATTCACTAGTTTTGAATTATCTTGTTTTAATAAACACATTTTGTTTCACAAAGCATAGTCTTCGATAAATCAGACATGAAAGAATGGAATGTTCATCGCGAATTTTTGATTATTACATTTGTTTGTTAAATAAATCACAAGCTTGTGTGAAGCATGTTTTTGTCATTTCGGTAAACGACACACTTTAGGTGTCTAGACCCAGGGCAGAAAACAGTCAAAAACATTGATTCTGCAGGCTATTCTGTAGCGTTTATTGTTTTGTTAAACATAAAAATAACAATTAATTTATGTTTGAGAGGAAAAAATATTTTGGCATCCATATTATTTGTAAAAAGCTGCAATATTTAAAATAAATAAAATAATACTGTAAAAATGTTTTTTGTTGCGAGTAAACTGTCAGATTATTATTGACTTCAGGATAATGTTTTTATAAACAATAATAAAGAAAGAATAGATCTACATATTATGTGCCTTTTTAAAATTTTAAAACTTAATTTTTATCATGAGATATAACCATGTAAAGGAAAGTTTTTTGAATTTTTCGGAATTTGTATAATCATGTACAATTTTTTAATCAAAATTTTAAAAAGGCACAACTGTGGATCTATTCTTTCTCTATTTAATCCTTGTTGAAATAAAATATTACCATTCTTGTACTGGCATCAAAATACTCGCTACGTTAGTACATTTTATGCTCGATTTTAGGAGGTAGACGGGCCTCTTAAGTGCTTACATTAGGTAAAAAGGCGTGATAGATATCTATCTATCTATTATATCCTCATTGCCTTTTCTGCAAACGTCTCAAATAAAACACGAATCAACAACCAACCAACAATTCAAAGACATCAAAATGACTCCGTACTGCGTGTACCTGCTACGAACCACAACCACAACCATAAACCACATTCGTTAAACTCATGGTTGTCTGAAGCCATGAAACCATCGTTCCAGCAACAGCTTTACGCACACTGGATCTCGTTACACGAGGAGAAGAAAAATTTAAGAAGCCTGCAGCTAACCTTCCTTTTTCGAATAATTTTTGTTGTAGGTACCTACTTAATTTGTTTAAAAAATACAGTAGTTATTATGGGAATACTGGAGCCATGTTTACAGTATTTTTAAACTTCAAAATGACATTGCTTAGCTAGGATACGATAAAGTACGAGTTTCGGGCTGGGTTCGGGCAGCCGTAGTAGTGGGGAAGAGAGTGAATTAGAACAAAATTAATATTTTAGAAAAATAGGTAGACGAGCTCCTTTCGGGTGTCGTAGGCGTTCGAGGACAATGGCGAAGGGAAAGACATAGTTCTATGTGTCACTAACAAGCCACGACTAAGCGATTGTTTTGTACTTGTACGAAATAGCGCCATTGTGGGCCACGTGTAAATTAATCTAGTGTGATGCTGGTTTCATTTGTCAACTTGGCGGAGGACTTATTTGTGGCTCCAAATACAGTACTACTGTTTATATCATTGAGCTTTGAATTTTATTTTAAAGTTTTTATAATTGTGTTAATATCAAACATTCAAACCAGTCGATCAAATACTTCATTTTCATTAGAAAGAAGGTTGAAAATTACTCTAAATATCCATCATACAACATAATATTGTTCTTCTTATAAATAATCGACGTTTCGGTTTACACTTAAATCTTCTTCAGGGTTAGTAAGAATCGAGGTTCAAACCCGGTCCTCAGCTGCACACCGCCGTACATCCACCGACGCCTTGGTTCCGCGCCGCGACGCCGCTAGAACAGCGAACAGCGAACACGGACGCGCACATATATCATTGTCCATTGTATGCAAGTGACACCGACGCCTGGCTGTTTCCCAGCGCCAGCGTCGATGTCTGTTGAGTTTATCTGCAAGGGTGCAATCACACGTGGATGCTAAGAACATGGCCGCCTGACTTGGTGACGGGTTTATCTGCACGGCAGGGAAATGTAGTCGTGGTTGTTTCATGAAATACACTAATGACGTAAATACTCGAGAAATAAGGTTGGTACTTTTACTTGGTTAATAATTTGTTCAGTGTATCAATCTGTAGCTATGATTATTAATACGAAAAAATTTGATGTGGCCAGTACACACCTTCCGCTATATCTAGACTTATAAACTTAAATGTATACGTACAATGCGGTGCTCATTTTTAAAATATACAAATAAAAATCTAAAATATTCAAACATAGAAATTTGCGTCACCTGAATCAAAAGATTCATTCACAGGAAAACTCTTCTGTGTTGAAGCCATCCTTCGTTAAATTACTACATTTATATATACTTATATAGCGCTAGTGTGCCAACTTGTCACCCGTCTCACCAAAAAATATCACTTCCGGTAAAGATATTTGTACCAAAATCTAATGAGCTCTTCCAATTTATATACAAATGTTAAATACCAAATATTAAAATTTTTGGGTAATTCGTATTTGAGTTATATCCAACCTCCACTTTCGGCCCGGATCACACACATACACACACACACACACACACACACACACATACATACATACATACATACATACATACATACATATATACAGATATCATCATTAAACTATCAAAAATGAGTTGTAATTCGTGCTCATCCACTAAAAACTCACTACCCGATTTTTAGCATGATTCCAATACCTTCCTTTACAAGTAAGCGGAAGGTAAAACGCGATTCGTTAATGTAATTTAAGGTTGTAAATTGATGGGTAGTGACAACCCAAAATATGACTCAAATTAATATAAGTACAGCATTCATTAAAAGTTGTAGAATTTTGATAAAATTTAAAATTTACAGGTAACCGTTGCAATATCGAAGATTATTCACATCATCTGTCATCTGTCAAAAAAGACCAATAAAAATGCAGAGTATTGAATTTCACAGCCAATCAAAATGAGTAGACTCGATTATTTTGTACTAGTAAGGTTGTGTGTCGACTATTCTCTACTAGTACTTTTAGGATTTTCTGCCTTAACAAAATCTACACGCAGTTTAATAACCTTTTTATAACTAGTCAACAAACTTTATATCAGAGCTTTTTGTACATCATAATTAAATAGTACGGACGGTAGGACAAAGAATCATCAAATACGTATTTGTAAAAATAAAATTTACTCACAAACTTTGATATCCGATAACGTGTGCTCAGCTCAGAGTTCACAGTAGAGAAGAATATGAAAAAAGTTGAGGACTCACCTGGAAAAGAGAAAAACATTGATTAGACATAAAAACGTTTACAAACAAATGTCATATGGCTATCACAATAACTATAGGTACACCACTGAAATTCAAAAATATTTATTGATTATGATAGTGACAGTGCCAATAATAGAAGAAGATATAAACGATGTGTCACTATTTTGACACTGTCACTGTTCACCTGGACAGCTAACAAGGTTATCCACCTGCCCTGTCCAGCTAACATATTTTTTGTTAAATATAATTGGTAAATTATCATTATACAAAATTTTAGCTTTGCTGGTTTCACTTGAAAATCTTTTATTTTTTGCAAGTG
Organism: Agonum fuliginosum; assembly: GCA_947534325.1. Classification (NCBI taxonomy): domain Eukaryota; kingdom Metazoa; phylum Arthropoda; class Insecta; order Coleoptera; family Carabidae; genus Agonum; species Agonum fuliginosum. The sequence continues at coordinate 1,249,189 of OX384029.1, forward strand.
CCACACAGCCTCTTAAAATCTTGAGCCACGCTTTTGGACCAGCTAAAACTGCAATTCTTAATTAGTTATTATATTATATTACAAAAATCAGCTTTGCTCAAATGGTCCGGTCAAATTTGACGCCAGCTCTCGGACTACAAGTGAATATTCATTTTTTCGATTTTGAACCTAAATTTTGAACGCTCATATCTCGGAAACTAAAAAAGATTTTTAAGTGTGGTGTGTGCCATCTTCGTCGTTCAGTTAGTATAATTTGATAGGTACCTTTTAGAAAAATCAATATGTCTCAAAATCTGTAAGAGATAAACAAATTTGAGGACTTCTGTGAATTCCTCGTTAAAAACTCCCTATAGAACGTGCAAATTAGAAACTTTGTAATAATTCAAACAAAAAAGTTATTGGTGTAAAACGAAATCGGCAAAATTTACATTTTTGGGTATATCTAGTCACCTATTCATTTTTGTGGGGAAACAAAAACATTTATAAATTGGTCCCCTAAAGGGACAACTTTTGTCTAATTTAATCAACTTCGTATCTTTTATGGTTCTCGAAATCCCCATGCTTTACAGTTTCATAGGACACCCAGTATATTTGTATAGTAGTAAAACGAGTGCTGGCCACATCAGATTTTTAGGCTGGATTCAAACCCGAGTTGTCAGTCCCACAACGCACTAAACCATCCACTTATTACAACCAAACCAGCATTTAACAAATTAAAACACAATAACTTTCCCTCTAAACCTCATCGCGTGAGCGCATTTTATTATAGTTGGTTTCCCTAAAGATCAATCGGTTATAAACATGTCGTAACTTCGACCGCGATCAGCGCGGTGATTGGACAATGGCTTCGTGACGAGCTAGTGACCAGCGCTCCTGCTTGACCCGCTGTCCTGCAGACAGCAGGAAGAATGCCTGTCCTGCAGACAGCAGGAAGAATTTAAAGTGCGAGGCTGCTAAATGATGCACACGAAGAACTGATGGGAGTTTGGGATAGTTTGCGAGTGAAAGGGCGTAAAACTCAATGGGTTGCCGTTTGATGACTTTAACTTGCGGAGAATGGTTGAATTAGGGTTGTTTAAGGGGCGTTTGAAAGGGTGGATGCTCAGCAGGATTTTAAAATAATGTTTGCATGTTTTATAAATCTTTTACACCTTTTATGATTTATTTGTGCATGTTTTGGGCCTTATTTTCAAATTAATTATACAATAATTTAATTTTTGACCGTTCAAATAATGCAATTTTGTTCCTTGCACAGTAATAATAAATATAAGTTTGACTACCCTGTATTTTCTGTTATAAATGTATAAAGCCCTGTTCGCACGAAGATTCTACTAAGATTTTGAATCTTGGAAAAGAAGAAATATCAAGATTAAGAATCTTGAAAACAAATAAATTCATGGTTTTAGAATAAATTATAAATTCGTTTTTCCGAGACTCATTGAAGATTCAATTTAGTGGCACCGCAATTTAACAGGTAATTCTCAATAGAAAGAAGAAAACTTCTTTTTCAGGATTCAGAATCTTGTTAAAATCTTCAAAGAATCCTCGTGCGAACAGTCTTGTTTCCTTCCTCAGCTATTCGTCCAATAATAGTACATTATGTAATAAGTTTTATAAACGTCATTTTAGTCACGAGTTTTTTAGGAACGAGCGCAGCGAGTGCATAAAAATCAAGTATCTAGAAAATTTATAAACGAGTCACATACTATACTTTTTCTACACCCACAAATTATACAGCATAGATTCATAAATATGTAATATTTCATTTACTTATTTTAGGTTAAATCATAATAATATTATACACAGCTACAAAATTCTACTTAGGCAAGCGTATGTCACTGTTATATGGTTAAAATTTGACAATTATTAAAAGAAATCATTTATTTTCCTCAGTTTTTTACAAAAATTTAATGTCAAACATAGGAGCCAACTAACCCCGTGCTTAATATGTCAGTTGCTATGTTCAGTCCGTGACTAAAAACAGTCAAAGCCACGGCTTGTCGAGGTGTATTTAAAATGTTATTTAGCGTCATGGAAACCAGTTCGTTAAATGATTTATGGTATTAAAATCTTGTATATAATAAATTTGTCGTAGATGAAGTAAGTAGGTATAGTATACAACTTGCTCCGATGATTAAACCCTCGCTCGCATTGCTCGCGAGAATAAAATCATCCATTATAGCGTCGTTGTACAATATACTAGTAATTCTAATACATAACTACTACAAAACAAAGTTAAACAATATTCGAACCCTTCTATAAATAATTAAAATACTTCAAAACGTACTGTAAACATTTTACAAATTATGACCACATTATAACCTAACATCCAGTTGACGTCTTTGGTCCACATAATTTCGTACACTCGAAATAAATTGTTTCCTTACCTTTAATAATAGATATCCTAAACTACCTTGGATGAAAGTAAGTAAGGAATACCACACATTATTGAAAATATCCCAAATATTGTTTCAAAGTACACAGTAAATAAATACACTTCACAAGACAAACACAGAATAACGTCAGCTCACAATAAAATCAATCTCTAACTGAATCCTGACAAGTAAATTCGAGATTCTCGTAAGGCAAGTGTTGGACACTGACGCGAGAGCTGTGTGTATGTGTTGGTGAAGATTGTATTCGAACAATATTTTTAAAGAATGAATACGTTTTATAATATTATGATTTTTTATTTGTCCTTCAATTAAAATAGGTAAATAATATTTTTTAAAGTGTACTTAGCTCCATTGTTACTTAATGATCTTATGTGATGTAAAAATATTGTAAAGCCTCTGTTATTAAATGTTGATTGTTTTTATATACAGTGTGTTCCCACATTGAGTAAACGAGAATTTAAAAAAACAAATTAAAATGCATGATTTGTAATTACGAAAAATTATTGTTTTATTATTAGATTTATCATAATATAACTATTGGGTATATGCAGACAACTAAATTAATAAATTACACTAAGAAATTAAATTTAAAAAGTAGACATCATTATTTACTCTACAGGGTGTTTCTGTACTTATGGACCAAACTTTAAGGGTACCTATAATGTAACACGTTGTACTGATAACGGAACAAAAATAATATTTCAAAAATTCGTAAAATTAAGGGTGGTTTACTTAAAGAAGACATGTTGAGTGCCATAGGTTTCATTACTGTGAATGAAACAGAATAATTGAAATTTGTTCATTACACAATATCAGCGTTGGATTAGATAATTACGTGCATTGTTAATATTTGAATAAAACAACACAACACAAACAACTATGAAATCAGTGGCACCACCCTTAATTTTGCGAATTTTTGAAAAATTCTATTTTTTTCGTTATCAGTAGAATGTGTTGTAATATACCCTTAAAGTTTGATCCATAAGTTCAGAAACACCCTGTATAATTGTTTAAGCAACTCAATTAACAAACTTAAAGCCTCATTCACATAACCACAAAAGGATTTAGTTTTAAGATTTTCATTTATGTATACGTTTAAGAAAGTTTGAATACATCTAACTAAATACGAGCATTCACAATGCTTGAAAGTGGGAAATGTGAATGCTCGTATTTAATTATATGAATTTAAACTTTATTAATGGCATATTACAGAAATAAAATTCGGTGCGTATTAACGAACTATATGCGGAAACAGATATGACATGTGTACCATAGACGTCAACGATGTGTGATTGCTCTGTTTCAAGAGACCAAAAAATATATTAAAAAAATTAACCATTTATTATTTGGTTATTTTAATTAAAATTTGCATGTTATTAAAATATTGAAAAGAATAATAACAAAAATTTGAATTTGTTTTGTGATGTAAATAAATGCATCCCTGAAATCAGTAATTAAACTTATCGTAAAACAAAAGAAAATCCAATCCCCATCTTGAATTCATGTCCACTTGATATTTTATCCTTAATTTGCATAGCGAGAGCTTAAAGCTTAAAAATTCATACTCCTGCACGATCCTGCGAACAATTCGCATTTTTCGTATCATTTTCAAATCCGTTATTGTTCCGGCAGATTTGTAGAACTCTTTTCGTCGTTTACTTTGCAGCTTTTGAGCTTTCACCTATAAATATGCAAAGCTCGTTATAGAAAAATATAATCTAATTGTTCCTGACTAGTACATGGAGAAAATAGCCAAGTGTGCTATGTGGCAGACGATGGTTTTGACAACTTAGACTCAAATACAGTTTGGTACATACCCATTTGACATGAATCGTCCATGGGATGTTTAAAATATCTTATTCTTGTACTTTAAGTGATGTTACGTAAGTCTATCCTAGCCACATCCTGAGTACCATCAAAAATTACATACTCAATACAAACATCTCAGAGAATTACATGGGATGCATAATTGTGATATTATTACCAAATTACAACATTGGGATGTTACATAGATAATGTTACCAAGGGCGGACATTAGCAATCGCAAAGGTATTATTAGGATGTTAATGGGCAAATATAGCAAGTAACAAGCCGGGATGTTCACATTATTGAAATGTTCTGGGGATTTGATGTTGTCAAGTGGGTAATGTAGTTTAAAGTCGCGCTCGAAACCGTTTTGAGATAATCATTTTTATGCACTTTATCTGCATAAATTTCTGCAAACAGAAACAAGCAATAGGCATAAATAACAAATCAATAGAATCATCAGAGTTTCTAGATATATAATACTTGAAATAAATATAATTTGCAGTAGAAATGAAAGAAGAGGGAGAAAAATTCATCAAATTGCAATGAATTCTATGCAAAATGAAATATTATTACAGACAAAATTCTGAATAAGGCGATTAGGAATATATATTTTCATTGTGTAACATAATTTTCATTGTAGGTTACATCGTTTATCCAAAATGAGCCATGTAAAAGTTTTCATGTGTTTGACGTGGCACTAGTAGTTACAGAAAATAACATTTCTTTTTAAATCAAATTATGACTTATAATACCTAAGATTCTGACTACTATCGGATTAAAAACATAACCATTACAGACTTCGTGTTACGGTTGTTTCACTTTTAAGCGCGCCCTTAACCCAACTGGATTTAAACCTGGTAGTCAGAACCACTATCGATAACATGGTGCATTGAGCTATATTTCTACCCTTCGACCATATATAGGCATAGACAAACAACGCAAGCCTTTGTTGTGAAGCAACGAACTAGCGTAGCGGTGTGAAGAGGAGTATAACTGCTTGAAGTGTTGCAGTTTGCCATCAGTTGTTTTAACAAACCAGAAGTCAGCAATGTGCATCACTCTATCGTGTCCTCACCTATAGCTGCTGCTTCCCGCTACCGTACTTCTTGCCTTCACAACATCGTATACTACAGCATAGAGTGTTATCTGTCTATACCTATATATGGTCGAAGTATCTACCCCATTAAAACGTTAATAATTAATTGAACAGAGTTCTGTATTTTGCGTTTCAGCATGAAATGCCAAAGGTAAATGTTTCTCAGAAATCTATGGTTGAGTGTTTTGTGTGAAGTGTTATTTATTTGATGTCATGCAGCATACTGCTTTCAGCTTTCATCATTGGTTCTTAGAACTTGCTACTGTAATTATTGGTAAAGTGTATTAGATATTGCTCTTAATTAAGAAGAAAATTAAAATTTTACCGGTAAACAAGTACATGCAGCATGTGCGTCATTCTATCATTTTAATTACAAACGTAAAAATAGTATAGGTATTAAAGAACAAGTTCTGTAAGACATGATTTTTCGCACACGTTCAAATTTAGTTAAACGAGCCTGAAGACGAGTTTACTAAAAGACAAGTGCGAAAAACATGAGATCATTATACTAATTTTCTATTTGGCGTCTTTTTACCTCCCGCTTACCTGTAAGGGAGGTATTGGAATCATACAAAAAATCGGGTTGTGAGTTTTTAGTGGATAAGCACGAATTAGGGTCCTAACAACTTATTTTTGATAGTTTCATGATGTCTGTATGTATGTATGTGTGTATGTGTGTGTATGAATGTGGTCAAATACGAATTACCCAAAAAATTTGATATTTGGTATTTAACATTTGTATTTATATAAATTGGAAAAGCTCATTAGATTTTGGTACATAATATGTCTTCAAAAAATATTACTTCCAGTGAAGATATTTATAGAGGTTAATTCATTTAAGCAGAACCCTGTGCGAAGTACGAATTCTCGTCTTAGAAAGAGAAGCATAGATGATAATCAAGAGGAAACTACGCTACTGTCTGTTCTACAGAACATCAGCTTCAATATCTGTTATTCTTATGTTGACATTCGTAGTGTTTTGCTTCGTGTAACCCTGTGAATTTTGTAATTGATTGTAATTGTGTTATATTTTAGTTTTCTTTGAAAATTAAGTGAAGTGCAGCGTAGCATATATTCGCTAGCTCCACTTTTGTAAAACGGACAGTACTTGACAAGCTCTGCCTTCTCGCGCAGCTCAGGGTCCTAGATATTTGAGTTTTACTCTACCAATATCTAATGAGCTCTTCCAATTCGTATACAAATGTAAAATACCAAATATCAATATTTTTGGGTAATACGTATTTGAGTTATCCGACCTCCAGAAATGGCCTGAACCACACACATATACATACATACATACAGACATCATCGAGAAACTATCAAAAATAAGTTGTAAGGACCTATATTCGTGCTCATCCACTTAAAACTCATTACCCGATGTTTTCATGATTAATATACCTCCCTTACAGGTAAGCGGGAGGTAAAAATGATTTGTTCATTTGCATTTTTTTAATGGTGAGTGTTAAGAGAGAAATGATACTATTTATATAGGTACACAAGTGGTATGCCAGAAGATACGTAGTTTTCTTTATTTTATTCTTGTGCATTGATGACAAAATGCAGTATATTTTGCTGATTGTATGTGTTCTTAACGTATGATCTTGTAGTTATGCTACACCCTGTATATTTATATTGAAGACTGTGAGGGTGGCCCACCCAAACTGCCCCCAGCATGAGATTATAAACGCAAAATATAAATCCGGGGTAGAAAATTGCTCCCGCATTCAATGGGAGCCCGTACAAAATAAAACAGCGTTTTTACGGGAGAAAAAAATGAAAATCAGAGATAAAGCCTACAATTACATCCAGAGCTGTAATGAGAACAATTAAGCCAGCCCACAACGGCGCTCACGTCCGTACTAACAGTAAATTTAATTATAAAGCTCTGTCACTGAAGGAGCTTCAGTTGGTATACCTGGTTTTGTGGTGGACACAGATTTCACTGGACTGAAAGTATGTAAGCAGTTTAATTTTTTTTTGATAATAGAATTATACGCAAAAAAGTAACTACACTGGGAATTTAAAAAAAATATGATTTTAAAGCCGATTTTATTTACAATATTACAGGATTGTTGGGCTGCTTTTTCAGAAAATTTCAGGATCGATTTTTATATTTCAAGCAATTTAAGTTCATTAATTTTTATTACCGGTGATCGTCTATTAAGGGGCTTCTCTCACAGTAACAAATTACTCCCAACCTATTGAACCTATAAATCTAAAAAATCTGATGTGGCCAGCACAAGACCTTCCGCCATACTTTCTTTATTCTTTTTATCGTACTTATACAAATAAATTGTACTACTACTACTTCTACTCACAAATATATTTTAGTCATCTTATTGAAACTGCAGAAGAAGATATAAACGATATTTTACTATTGTCCCTGTCACAATTATTCTTAAATGATACCAGATACAGAAAAATTTATAAAATACCGATTGTAGGTAATAATCACATAATCTTTCATTAAAATAAAAAAAATTTCTCAAATTAATTATTTATCGAAATATTTAAAAAAAGTATTACTTTCGGTTTGTAGATTGGCACCAAAATTTAATGGGTTATTAAGATTCGTATTAAAATCTTAAATACAAAATTTGAAATTTTAATGTTTGATATTTTTTGAGTTAGCTTGAACGCAAAAATTGTAATATAGATACGAACGCACGAACGAACGCGCGCGCACACACACACAGACATCATCTCGAAAATGTTAAATTTTTACTCTAGCGACCCTAAAACGTGCTTATCCACTAAAAACTCACACTCAAAAATTTTTAACCATCACAATACCTCCCTTATAGAATAATAATTTTGAGAAAAATTCTTTGTAACTCTGATTGCATTGTAAATTAAAATGTTTCTACCACATTATTATATAAAATTTTTCAAATAGTAGTTGAGTTGCTAGCCAATCAAATTGAGTATTTTCTAAACAAGAACGCAAATTATATAAATAGAGACATGTACTGTCAGCGCGGATACCTGAATAGCTCGAATTTCTTTTCTATCTATTTTTCAAAACGCACAAATCTACTCACACTAAAAGGGTCATCAAAACTAGACTAAATAACAGATCGATTTGAAAATTTGTGTCAATTATTATGAAAGAATAACCAACACAACGACATAATAATATTTGAAAAAAATCTGACGTGGCCATCACACAACCTTCCGCCATATCTAGACTTTAAACAGAAATGTATACGTACAATCCGGTGCCCATTTAAAATATACAAATAAAAATCTAAAATATTCAAACACAGAAATTAGTATCACCTGAATCAAAAAATTCTTTCCCACGAAAACTCTTCTATCTAATAATATCTTACTTATGACTTATATGTATAGCGCTAGTATGCCAACTTGTCACCCGTCTCATCTGTCAATATTTTTTATGCAGAAACAAAAATCAACCGAACATGGATTACAAGATTTCAACGTTTTATTTGATAAATTTATTTTTTAAATTTTACTGCAGTTCTTTAATGCTACCAGATAAAGACAATTTTTTATAACATAAATTGCAAATAACTTTTCCTCTTATTCTTATTACAAATAAATACTATATTTATCCAAATTTATAGAAATTATTGACACTTAATCTTTTCAATCTTCAAAAAATATCACTTCCGGTGAAGATATTTGTACCAAAATCTAATGAGCTCTTCCTATTCGTATACAATTGTAAAATACCAAATATCAAAATTTTTGGGTAAGTCGTATTTGAGTTATCCAACAGACGGCATCGGCCCGGACCACACACATACACACACACACACACACGCACACACACACACATACATACAGACATCATCGGGAAACTATCAAAAATGAGTTGTAAGGACCCTAATTCGTGCTCATCCACTAAAAACTCACTACTCGATTTTTTGCATGATTCCAATACCTTCCTTTACAGGTAAGCGGAAGGTAAAAAGTCCCAGTCGTCCATTCCGGAAACTCTTCAATCAACCTGTATGTCATTAAAATATTTGTACAAAGTTGTGTATCAATCTGTATATAAAAACTTTAATATCCAATAATGGTTTAAGGATATTTTTGTTGGCTGTATGTTATTATCAAAATTAGAATATATTACATTACAGCTTGGGTCGTAAATGGGTAATGAAAACAAATTGAGACGGGTAACCTATGAATACACATGAGACGGATTTGCATATTAATTACAAAAATATATTTGATAGATCTCACCAACAGGTATATTTTATTTAGAACTAATTAAATAATTTTTCGCATTCAAACTAGCAATTATGTCAATTTACATGCTGTCAATTTAACACAACAAAATACTTAATTACCTTTCGATGATATTGTTAAAATTTATTATGTTAATTATTGTTTATTTATTATTACAATGTAAATTTAATCTAAAGCTAGAGGTTTCAAATTATTATTATTATACAATATATAGATTAATTGATTAGGTATTATTATTTCAGTATTTTAACAAGTAATCAATAAAATAACATCAGGTTTAGTAACATAATTTGTGTATGTTGTATCATATTTACATCGTTTTAAAAATAGTTTTACAAAAAATATGTTTATCGTTCAACTAAAAATATGGTGTTGCGAGGTAAAGTGTATATATTTTTTACCATAATGTGTGCAGTTACCAGCCGTTTGCTTACTAGTACTTATTGTTAAAGGAAAGATTTTTTTAGCTGTTGAATTTAAATGAGTACTTGACTGGATTTAATTCTTACCTGTATAATTTTTTCGAAAAAGGATTAATTTTTTTTAAATGTGCAATATTAAGGCTAAGGTTTTTCAAGTTAACATGATGATAATAAATATTAAAATGAGCTATTTAGGGCCGGTTGCTGAAAAGATATTATTTAACTGCCGAGTTAATTTATTTCTTAATAAACTCACTATGATTTTCATCATATGTTTATATGTAAGAGCGCTCTGGAGAGTTTCAAATACGTCGATTTCACTGGAAGTCTTTTATTTATAATTGTTTTTTTATCAAAATATTTTAAATTTACTAGTATTTTTAATAACGTCAATAAAAATGTTATTATCTTGATTAATATTGACGTTATTAAAAAAATGGATAATTTTTTTTTATTTTGATGTTAGCAATTAATGAAATTGCTGACAAGGCTTGGCCAGAACGTCGGCTATTGTTGTTGCAACCTGTGATTCTGATTACCATGTGTTTTGTGTTCAAATTTTGCTTTAATGATCAATTTTAAAATAATTGTGCGATTTCATAAAATAGTATATTATATATTGAGGGACTAAAGTGCATGATTTAATCCTGAGGGTGAAGTTTATTTCACGAGCCGAAGGTGTGGGAAATAATCACCTGAGGGGTAAGAGGTACTTTAGTCCTGTGGTATATACGCTATTTTTTGCATTTCATCCTCAAACGAATGCAAAATAGTTTAAAAGAATACACATTTTGTAATTTTGACAGTAAATTTTATGACAAATATTTATATTGTTACTATAGATACTCTGTAACAAATAGCACGTATTTACTTGGCAACGGGATTAATTAATTCAATTCCTTCACAACGGGATTAAATATGAAAAATAATCCCTTGGGATCAAATGTAGAACCTTAGTCTCTAAAAATAAAGACTAAAGAAGAGTTTAGTCCCGGAAGTGCAAAAAATATAATTTATATCTCGGTTGTAAAAATATTTTTATTACTCACGTGGTTATTTGTCTCGTCGGGCGACTCGAAAAAATAGTCTACATTCGTAATAAAAAATCCTTCTTTACAGTCTAGTTATACAGGATTTCCCAAAAGTCTCGGGGCGGAGCTATGTTTTGAACGAGTGAAGAAAAAAATTGAAAATTTGGGGATCACTAAAGAGTCATAAAAACTACATTCTTAGATAGTTTAGAACTTTCATGCAACGTGGAGTTTTTAACAACATTTTTAAATAGCAACCCCTGTCGAGTTTCATCTTATTTTAAAGGTAATGAAAAAAGAAACACATCCCCATAAACCTAAACCCGATATCTTGATTCTTCAAGAATTTAATTTTAATGTTTGTTGCACGTTTATTACGATTTTATAACAAATGTTCAAATTGTCGACCTTCTTCGGTCGCTTTAGTTTTTTCTTCACTCGTTCAAAACTTTTGGGAAACCGTGTATAAGTAACTATTCCATAAACTGGTTAGGTCAGGACATTTTATAAAGTCCAGAGTTTAGTCTAAAACACCTGGAGATAATGTAACCCCACACGGAAAGATTTCAAGAACTTAGTTACTTCCTCTACTGTGAATGATTCTCCGTGCATTTCGCAATAGCTGCGGGCGATGTAACCACATTATGGATTCGTCGTATTTGCGTTGTACGAAATGTAAGCAAAATTGCCGGAGCAAAAGCTTGTTCCAATGTTTCTTGTTTGCCACACGTATGTGATTGTTTACTGATGCACACGAAAATAATGTTCAATGCAGATTTCATTATGAATATGCATAGCTCATTTGTTTCCATGATTGTGACGTCAATAGAGATAAATGTAAATTACCTGCTGGTAATTGTAGGATTTTTATTAGATTCTAATGTGTATTATTTATAGCATTGTTTTTATTTTACAGATTTGTACTACAATATTTTTGATAGTCTTTGTTTTACTCAATTGGATTTGAGTGATGTAGGATTCAAAATAAAATAATATTGTCCGTATGAAACTTGTTCTTTAATATACTATGAAAGCAAGACGAATACGGAAGCAAAGGCAAGTTGCGCGAATGAACGTTTGAGAGAACTCGGACCGACCGCATTGCGTAAGAGGGTATTATAGGCAGGGAGGGTCACCAGAAAATATTAAAAGGGAATTTAATTTGACGGCGGGATTTAAACCGAGAGGCTGTACCAATTTACGTCGTCGAAAATAATCCGCAACGAATTTATTAAAATACGTGCATAAGTCATTACGGCCACAGTGAAGATTTCCTTTGTTACGTCGAGGGCCTCTTCAAAATTTTCCTCCCTAATGACATTTTCATTGGAAACCCTACGCCTACATGTTTGAAATTTATTGTTTTAAACTCTTTGATGTTCGTAATTATAATTATTGATTAATTTTTATTTTTTATATTCGTGTTAACGCATGCATGCAGCTAAACATTGCTAAACATACTTCACGTGTTGTATTGTATTGCAGTTGGAAATAATTATAAATTATTTACTGTCATGTCAAATATTAATTCGAGGTACAAAAATATGCATTGTAGGTCAATCATTTGTCATGTTATATACAAATACATGAAGGGTTGTCTGATTGACACATCATAGGTATTATATTCAATTCGTTACTATACCACGAAGTACAAATTACAGGAGAGAAATCGGCGTATGTTTTAATTGTTGTCGCGGTAGTAAATCTATTATTTTTCGCCTAACTACTTTATTGAGACCTTTAAGCCTCATTCACCTAATCAATTCGTTTTTAGGGGGTCGTGTACCTTTTTTTCGAATTCCTAGAATACTCTCTTTTTTCTATTTCACTCTCTTCCCCACTACTACGGCTGCCCGAACTTTTAGTTTGCCGCATCCTGGCTATGCAATGTCATTTTGAAGTTGAAAAACACTGTAAACATGGCTCCAATATTTCCATAAAAACTTCTGTATTTTTATAGAAATTATTCGAAAAAGAAAGCTTAGCTGTATGCTTCTTGCTTTTTAATTTTTTTTATTAATTACCTAATTTTAATTAATTTATAGTGACTGAAAAAATTAAGAAATCCTTTGTACTTTGTGGAAGGCGTACATCTCTGTATAACAAGGTTTTAATAGGGAAAGAATGGATCTACAGATGTGCCTTTTTAAAATTTTGATTAAAAAATTGTATCTTATGATAAAAATTAATTTTTAAAATTTGAAAAAGGCACGTCTGTAGATCTATTCTTTCTCTATTAAATGTTTATAAAAACATTATTCTGAAGTCAATAATAATCTGACAGTTTACTCGCAACGAAAACACTTTCACAGTATTTTTCAACTTCAAAATGACATTGCATAGCTAGGATGAGGTAAAGTACGAGTTTCAGGCTGGTTTCAAGCAATTGTAGTAGTGGGGAAAAGGGTGAAATAGAAAAAAAAAGTAATCTTGCTTAATTAAATATAAATTTCTTTTCCAAAGTTAGTTTAAAATATATTGAGTTTTCTTGCCGTTAATACCCTTATTTTTGCGAATTTTGGAAAAATCAAATTATATAATCTATTAAAGTTGCGTGCAGAGAGAAACAGCCTGTATTACCTCCAGGTGTAATATCTGAGTCTGGTACAATGTGAGATAAATTACAAATATTATAAAATAAAGTTGGTAGTTAAGGTTATCGTCTCCACGTAGCTCAACACCGCGTTTGTCCTATGTGAATGCATAGAAACGCTCGCTAAAAATACGGAAAAGCAATCTAGCAATTTCTACAATGCTCACGAAGTTTTATAGATAAAGCTAAATTTCATATATTTATTTACAGACGAAGAATGCAACTAGGATTATGCCGAGTTACATTTTCTAATAAATCTCTTAATAATAAGAAAAAGCATGTACAAAATTGCTTAAAACACAATTTTTCATTAATTTTTTATATGGATTCCAAAGATTTTTTCAAAATTATAACTCGGCATAATCCTAGATTAATTCTTTCACAAAACTCTAGTACCTGTCTTTCCTTTAAATTTTTAATATGCAATGAGTAAAGCAGAAACTGCTACACCTCTAAACACGCAATATTTTGTTACGGAGACGAGACCCTTAATGAGAGATTAAAACGATATTATAGTGCAGTCCAAATTGCCCACATGTCGTCCAAAGTTTATAAACTCTGCATGTTAATCACATGCCATTGCATCTAGTTATGCCAGCAATGAATAAAAATATCCTGCATAATCTGAAAATCAATGTTTCATTGGCGAATTACTAGCGCACGCCAAATGAAGCCATCGTCGTCCAAATCGCTCAAATCACAGCGCTAAAAATACTAAATTTCGATGTTCATATTGCGGAAAATTTTAATTTAATTACGCTTAATGGACGTTCTGTAACTTGCCTATATGATTACGTGGATATTAGGTAGCCAACACTATACAGGATGTTAAAAAACAGTCGAAAATTTGGAAGGTACACAATTAAATATCATGATTCTTAATCAAGAATTTTTCTAAATACATCGTAAAATTAAGGATAACTCGATGCACAAAACACTCAATGTTTCAAACGCCTTCTTTTACCATCAATATCAGAAAACATTTGAATCCGCATTTTCGCAAAAAAATAAATTGTTGGTACTTAATAAATTGTACTCCTGTATAAAGTAAGCCATAAACAAAACCCAAGTAGGTATATCGCTTTAACAGCGGATAAAAAGGAAGGTAACTTTTTGCAAGTGATAAAACCTTATTTATCCTTTTCTTAGCAACTAAACAATAAACAAAACAATAAAATGTTATTTGCTTTATTTCTAATATTTCGCAGCGAAATGATTAGATTTTGGGAATATTTGCGAAGAAGAACCCTAAAGAGTCATTAAATTATCTCGTTGAATTACACTCGCGAGCATTTTATTTCCTCCGAATAATTTCTGTTTGACATCTCAACAGTAATTTGACTCGAAAAATTGTTTTAAAATAAAATATCTCCACTTACGGTGTCGTGATTTTATTTAACAATTTTTCTTTACAAATTGCTAGGCAACAAAATTTCGATACTATCAGAAATTTACACGGCAAAATAAAAAGCTCTTGTGTAATTACAGTTGATAAAAATTTTACGTTAGGTATTCATTTGTTCCATCGAGCACCGTGCTTCGTTCCATGCTGGTGTGACATGGGCATTATGTAATATACTAATCTACACTCAATTACTTTACCATTAATTTTAATAGCAGAAAACATGTGTATTCGCGTTTTCGTAGAAGAAATAAACTGTTGATAATATATTTTATCTACAACTATTAAAATAATAGCTTCATTTTATATCTAACTCCAAATACAAAATGTGCCTCATATTACACAGCGTGCAATATGAAATTTCATATTCCACGCTTGATTCAACCAATAGCAAGCAAGTATTTTCTTAGAGTTGCAAGCATTTGTCTGAAGTTTGTTGGTCGATGACAGATAATAAGTAAGGTTATAAATGTGGTTGATTGAAACAACAAACCATTTAACTGCAACAAATAGTATCGTATTGTCGCAAAGAAGGTAAATTATGGATATTGTAAGTAGTGAAATGATATACGAGAAGCAGCAAAAGCGGTGTCATTAGATTTGTTGCTCATTTGTGTGTTTCTACCATTGCTAAAACAGTAAATTTTGATATTTTTATGAATTTCACAAATTGTAGTAATTGTACATTAATTTTGTAAGTAAATAAATTATTCTAGCAAGCATTTTCTCAGAGTTGTAGTAAGCGTAAAGATTGTTGCTTGTTAATCGATGATAGATCATCATTACATGTTCGTTAAATAATATACTATTATATGTAAGTACGTACCTATTTAATTAAATTGTCGTTCTTATTGAAACTACTCACAGAAACTAAAGACGATCCTTGAGCTTGGCTCCGCGCATTAAGGTCCCACTTGAGCGCAATATAAATAATTTATCCAGTGATTGGTTTGCTATAAAGCATCATTAACTTCCGACTTAGCAGCAGCGCTAAGTGACAAACGGTGTATTGTTCGCTGTACCTGTCTATAGTGGGATTATCCTATTATCAATAGGCGATGACGTCACAGCGAAGGAGCAGAGCAGCTGAAGTTGAAGGACAATGAAGTGGATGTACACGGGATTACCGAACCCAATTTACACAGCGGACAAGTTATAAGCGGAGGGAGGTTGGTCATTGGCCAATTCTACCCGGCTTCGGAGAGATTCAAATACGTTGATTTTCACTGGAAATTTCCATCATCTCAAATTTATTGTAATTGTATTTTATTTTGTACTTAATGTTAAATGTAGGCTATATGCTTCAGTTTTTGTAGATAAAGAATCACTGTAAAATCAAATGTAGATGAAGTAGCTACACTTTATTTAATAGTATATTACATAACAAGAGTTGTAAGAAGCACATTACGCACGAGTGATAAAGTTACACAAGAGCCGTAGGCAAGAGTGTAATTTCACGAGTGCGTAATTGCTTTACAACTCAAGTTGTGTACTACACTTTTTCTGTTCATGTTCATTTCCATTTGATGAAAATTTTGTTCTATTTTTAACTCTCGCCACATATTCTATAAGAGAGGTATATTGTAATGGGTCAAAATTTTCGAGTATGAGTTTTTAGTGGATAAGCACGTTTCAGGGTCTCTAGAATACGAATTTACTATTTTCATGATGACTGACGATTTTTCGTCCACGATAACTTAAAAAGTATCAAACCTTTAATAACCAAATTTCATATTTAAGGTTTTAATAAGGATCTTAACACCGGATAAGATTTTAGTAAAATCTGCAAACCAGAAGTAGTATTTTTTGAAACTTGATATAGTTTTCCTTAAATAAATTGATACAATATTTATTTATGATAATTTTTGCAATTAAAAATAATAGAATATATAATTATCTATGGGTACAGTTAATTTTAAATACAATTTGCTGAATCTGGTAGTATTTAACAATAAAAAAAGTACCTACAATAATTAATATTATACTTTTTCGAAATTTCAATAGGTAGGTAATATCATTAATACTTTATTGAATAATAAACTAATTTATTACTTAAGCAATACAGATTTAGAGCTTATACTGAAATTTGTACGTACTCAATTGACGTTTGATAAATGAAGTAAATGTCATCTGATACCAATACCAACTTTCTAAAAAATATGTTGCATGTCACAAAGTGAACCCTAGCGCCATTCAGTTGACCATGGCCAAATATAAATTTATCTTGTAGGTACCGTTCTTGTACTTACTAATGTAATTGTATGAGTAGAAGTAATGTACAAATCATTTTTGTAAATACTCAAATTGTAAATTCATTATAATAATAATTAAATTTAAAAAAATGTGCATTATCTTGAATAAAAAATTTTTTCTGCACACCCTAGCAAGAAAGTCACGCTACACCTACGCCACTGAGTTAAACACAACCTACATTCTACACATGTCAATATCGCACCCCCGTTTCAGAAGTGACACAACACAAAATATGTAAATTTGAGGAAAATAATATTTAAAACTTCCATAAAATTTAATAAGCCATTATTATGTAGGTAATCTTAACCGCACCAAATTTAGTTATGATGTTATAGCATGTAAGTGTTATGTTGTTTTTATTTACTCGTATTGTTTAAAAAAAAATTTCATTCAAAAAATGCCGGAAACCATAAGTGTCTTTTCAAAATTGTACTAGTTAATTAAATTTTATTTTCTTTGTCCCTTTTTTGCTTCATCACAAAGCTCCAACATTACTTTATCTCGATTTGTAAGTATTCTGAAATATAGGTAATGTTCTTAATACACACGTTAAGAACTTACTTCCTTCACTTAAAGTGACACAATTCAAACAACAAAAATTACATTCCTAAAATGAAAAACGATATAATTCAAAATAATACACTCTTACACTTAACACGTTTACATAGTTACTGTATTTCTTGACGATTTCAAAGAAGACATTTTGTGATTAAATTAAAACACGCTAGCCTGGTTAACTTCATAGATATCGCTAAATGAACCGAATACCCAAAAGTCCCTAAGCAAATAAGAATATCTTTACGAAACAATTCATTTAACTTACTTATGTTAATCAATGCAAATTACGTAGAAAGAAAGTATTCGAAACTTTAGAACCCAATTATATTTAACTCGAATTAACACGGTCGACTTTAGGAACTTTCTTTTCTTGCTTGTATTTTGAATAGAAACATTTTAAAATAAGTACCCAATTTTAATTAACATCTCAAAATGAGTTTAATTAAATACGTATAATTTTTCCAACGAGTCATTCGGAATTTTGTAAAGAAATTTTAATTTCGCATTCATTCACACAACAACGACGGGGTATGTCATTTGTTTATTATATTTAAATGGAGTCGCAAGCCTTGCAGAATCACGAAGGCGTAATGGAATTAATTACTCGTAGTATATTAATTAGTGAAATTTCAGTCGCTTACCTCGCGTGTCTTGAAGTTTTCAATGGTTTGCCAAACTGTCAAGTCATATTTACACGAAACTTGTTTCGACGTCAGCAAGAGATCTTATACGGTCCTGAATATTACCACAAGTCTGATACAATCTGTACATTCAAATGTAGGTACAAGAACTTATTGAAACACATTAATTGGTATTTATTTCGTGCACGATAACTTGAAAAGTATCAAACCTTTAATAACCTAATTTCATATTTAAGGTTTTAATAAGGATCTTAACACCGGATAAGATTTTGGCAGAAATCCGCTAAGCGGAAGTAGTACTTTTTAAAGCTTGATATAGTTTTTCTTAAATAAATTGGTACATTATTCTTTATGACAATTTATGCAATTAAAAATAAAAGAAAATATAATGACCTATGGGTACAGTTAATTTGAAATACAATTTGCTTAATCTGATAGTATTTAACAATGAAATATTCTACTTTTTTGAAATTTCAGTATCTTGTTGTCCATGATGATACGAAATTTGTTACTACAGAAAATTTGTATTATTTATGACAGTGACAGTACCTACAGTAGACATCTTTTGCTTGCATATTGGTTTACATTATCTTTTACATATTACATGAACATAAAACTATTAAAATGTAAATAAATCTAATTATTAGATTAGTGGAGTAAACAGAATTGGGCGAAAGGTCATGTGCTGGTCACATCAGATTTTTGTTTATTAGTTTATTATTATTATTATTGTTTGTCAAAAAAGACTTAAAAAATATTAAGATAAAGACAAAAGAGAAGAAAACGCCAAATTGAGTAATTGAGAAAGATAGGTATATAAATTTTCAAATTTTAAATCATTTTCTATATTCTCCCCAAATATAACTCGGACTATGATTTAATCATAGGTGATAGCATTAGTTAGGTCTTCACAAAATTCAACATCGACTAACTGATGCTATCAGCGATGATAATCATAGCACTAGCACTAGTTATACAGGGTTTTCAAAAAATTTCAGGATGGAGCTAAGTTTTGAAAGAGTGAAGAAATTTTTTTTGAAAATTTGGGGATCACTAAAGCGTTTGGGTCATTGCGAGACCGAAGAAGGCCGACAAATTGAATATTTGTTATAAAAATCGTAATAAACATTAAAATTAAATTCTTGAAAGAATTAAGATGTCGGGTTTTGGTTTATAGGGATGTGTTTCTTTTCTCATTACCTTTAAAATAAGGTGAAACTCGACAGGCGTTGCTTTTTAAAAATGTTGGGCTGGTCATCCTCTAAAAAACTCCTCGTTGCATGGAAGTTCTAAACTATCTAAGAATGACTCTTTAGCGATTCCTAAATTTTCAACACATCCCCATAAACAAAAACCCGATATCTCAATTCTTTCAAGAAATTAATTTTCATGTTTTTTGCACGTGTATTACGATTTTTATAACAAATGTTCAAATTGTCGACCTTCTTCGGTCTCGCGATGACCCAAACGCTTTAGTGATCTCTAAATTTTCAATTTTTTCTTCACTCGTTCAAAACTTATAGCTCTCCTGTTAAATGGCATCAAAATAAAATAAATATTTAAATTTATCAGTGCTACTATTTCCAGTAGATACTTTAAAGCACAATTGAAAGCAAAGCTTCTCGTATCGGTGACACAGTTCACAGTTGAAATGCATCTGACCCGCCACATCGTCCGTTCATAAGAACGGTCACTGAGCGAAACACAAAGCCAGATAACGCCTGGCACAAAGCAGCGTTGATACGGACAAATACGCCGGCACTTCAAGAGATAGCCAGGCCTCCGATATATAGTGGCCCGTGGTCGTTGTCTTCTGTTTCTGTTGCCACTTGTTTAGTGTCAACAAAACTCTGAATTATAACTGCGCATGCGCATGACCAGTTCAATATATGAGACATTACTGGATGCTTGTTTTTGTAGGAAATAAAAATGCGTTGCGGGCAATTGGGTTTTATTATACAAAGTTTCTTGTATTTGTTTGTCTATTTTTTATAGCTGTGAGAAAGTAATTTTTTCTGTAAGACAGTTATAGAATTTTATCGTTCCTACGTAATTTTTAATTATGGAATGTAATGTAACGAGTAATAATTACGTTAGTTTCATAATTTTATGTGTAATATAAAATATTTATTGAAATTATTAGGTTACCAATGTCGATTGTTATACAGGTTGGTGGAGGTGAAATGCGAACATAGGGAAATACTCGTATATGATAATTGAGTTATCATGCTGGCATATTGATATACGTGGACTACTGCCAATGTCAAAGTAGCTGTCATATTATTGAAATTTTTATTTTTATTAAATAATTTCTTTGCATGATAATGAATGTGTACAAGCAGAACGAGAAAATGTCAAGAAGAAAGTGTGACAACCCTGGATGAACTGCAAATTAAAATTTTAGATGCATTTGCAACAATTACGCCACAAATGTTAAATAATGTTAGAACTGGATTTTACAATCGTTTAAGCTACTGTTTGACGGAGGGAGGAAATTTGTTTGAATATTTATTGTAAATTCTGGTTAAATTATTATTGTTTTACTATACTAACATTCAACATGCACTTTTAGATTTTATTATTATTTCTGTTATTCATTACTCTTTTTGTCAGACAAATTCACATTACTTCGTTTTGTGAGACTACTACAAAATATATCAAGATACCTGGCATGAAAGTTCGATTGTCATGTATGTTCCCTATGTTTGCATTTCATCTCCACCAACCTGTATATGTCGGAGTACGAGCGGAGCGGACCATAGATGATCAGTTACGTGATCAATAAAACTACTAAAAGGCGCAATTATTGGAATAGTTAACTAATCACCAAATAAATCACACATTCACCACTCATTTCTTGGACCAATACAAACTGTGACGACAAGGAAAGATGGCAATTGCCGGGCACGTGCTACTCGTATCAGAGCATCTTCAAAACTGTCGATATCCGACTCACACCTAGCACGTCATCCCAAGTGTACTAACGTAATCGAACAAACAAATGCGATCATAACTTCATTTGCACATGTGCATTAATATATCATTCAATATTTTTACAATCAACATGATTGCTAACCCCGACATATAAATACTATACTATATTAGAAATAGAAGTTCCCTGCAGTAGTACTACTGCAGTAATAGTACTACTGTAGAAATAGTACTACTACTACTGTATTTCCTACATAATTATAATTAAAGTCCATTACCAAGTTAAAATATATTACAATGACCATGCGAGAGGTTATGTGTTGACCACATCAGATTTTTTTATTTATTCTTCATTAAATTTATACATAAAAGCAATTTTTTCGAAACCAATTTATTATTTTATACGCCGTTCTTGCCAATTACCTATGTGTCCCATATAATTCTCTGAGATGTTTGTATTGAGTATGTAATTTTAGATCGTGGCTAGGATAGATTACGTAATATCCCTTAAAGTACAAGAATAAGACATTTTTAAACAATCATGCAAAGTGGATGAGTACATTTTTTGACAAAATCTTCTGCACAACCATGTATGTCAGCTTTCATAAAAATAAACTCACAATCGAATTATTTGCCCTACGGCTAAGAAGCTCAACCCAAGTACTCGCCAACTTACACAAAAATCATAGGTAATAAAACGCATAACGAACGCCTACGCTTTTCTCGAGAAATCTCGGAAACTGCCGCGCGATAAAGATCTCTCGTCTCTAAACTGGCCGGGGCGGTTCGGTTACACACAATATATCCAGACGTCAGTCCTTGCCACCCCAAACAGAGACAGAACACCAGGCATAAGATAGAGAAAGACAGAGATGAAGTATGGGCATGCGACTGTTTTGATTTTAAATTTCTGCCGAGATTTTCATCTGTTCGAGTGTTTGGGATGAATCGTCCATGGGATGTTTAAATATCTTATTCTTATACTTTAAACATAAAATGTACCTACTAACGTAGCGACTGTTTTGTGGCCGGTACAAGACTGGTAAAATTTTATTTCATCAAGGATTTAATAGAAAAAGAATGGATCTACAGATGTGCCTTTTTAAAATTTTGATAAAAAATTGTACTTGATTATAAACAGAAAATCTTGAAATGTTGTTCCGAAAATAAGGGTTTTAAGTAGGAAAGGTTGGCTTGTGGATCCCAAAAAATTTTATATTTTGACTTTTAATTTATTTACAGACTAATTGTTTAAAATTTATATATTATAATATTTGCTGAAGAAGGGCAACATTTTGGGCCCGAAACGTCCAAAATATATACGGCATGACTCTGTGAAGTCGTCATTTTTACTTTTTTGGGATCCACAAGCCAACCATTCCTACTTAAAATTGATTATAAACATTCAAAAAAATCCAATTTATGCAAACTTTACACGTTCATATCTCAAGATATCACATTTGTAGATCCATACTTTCTCTATTAAATGTTTATAAAAATATTATCTCAAAGTCAATAATAATCGAACAGTTTACTCGCAACGAAAACACTTTTACAATATTTTTCAACTTCAAAATGACATTGTATAGCTAGGATGCGGCAAAGTACGAGTTTCGGTCTGGTTTCAGGCAGTTGTAGTAGTGGAGAAAAGAGTGGAATAGAAAAAAAGTAAAATCGAGAGAAAAACATTGACGGGCCGCTTAAAAGCCACATCCTGAGTACGATCAAAAATTACTTACTCAATAACAATACATCTTCTCAGATACACAATTGGGATATTACCAAATTATTAACATTGGGATGTTACATAGATAATGTTACTAAGGGCGGACATTCCCAATCGCCAGGATATTAATATTAATAGGATGTTAAAAGGCAAAATAGCAAGTCGATGCACATTCTTGAAATGTTCTGGGAATTTTATTTTGTCAAGTGGGTGTGCTATTGAATTTACGATATTTTTTCGAGTGCAATGTCTTGTTATATTTTAATTATCCTGTAAAATTGTTTATTAGTTCATAATTAATATTGTTTTAATGAGTTATTATCCCGTTCTTTGCCTTGTCGTCTATACCTAGAAGAAAGCACTTATGTTGCAATTAAAAATAATGTTAATTACAGTGCGCATAGTAACTCGTATTAACTTTCAATTACGTTTTTTAGTTTCAAAGAGAATTTCCTTTGGAAATTAGAATCCGAAAGATCTTTTACAAGATGAAAACGCCCTTTAGTTGCATATTGATCCTTACAAAATATACTTATGCAGCTTTTATATGATGCCCTCTCTACTAACAAATACAGAATGATCCACAACTTAAGGCTATATACTGTACGACCGACGTGCTGATCATGAAACAAAAAGAATTTTTTTAAATTTGCAAAGTTAAGGGCAGTTTACTTGACGTGTGTACATTTTAAGTATCACTGTTTTGATGGTATATTTTTTGATAATTTGACATTTATTAGTATTAGATATTATGTAAACAATTATTTTCATTGTAGAAGATTTGAAAAAAGTTATTAAAAATAACTACCGACCAGTGGCAAAAAAATGTTTGCTTGAAATACGATGCAATTTTTTGCGAATTTAAAAAAAACCTTTTTGTTTCATGATCAGCACGTCGTACAGTACATACCCTTTAATTTTTTATCTTAAGTTGTGAAATCGGATTTTGATTTAGTATTCATTTATTGTACGGTAAATATCATTCAAAAATTTGTGTTTGTGTATAAAAGTAAACGCTTGTTTCAACAACTTTTAAATTACCTACATTTAATTAACTGTCTTTGTGAAATAAAACGTTTATAAAAAGAAATAAATTTTATTTGAATACTGTATTTTTGTGACAAATGGATTATGTTAGAAATCTTTTAATATTCATAATATGAATATGATGTTCAGAATTTTAATTAATGACGATTTGAAACCAAGTTGAGCTCATAAGCAAATAATTTAAATTTTTAATTTGAATTTTTACTTTGGCACAGCTTGGGACGGTGAAATATTTTGCCTGATAACTTTTTCTCTTAATTATCAATTTGAAATATGAGTTCACAGCAGAAATTTTTATGCTGTTGAACTGTAAAGTGTACTGACAACTCAGGTTCGATTCTTTGGAAATTCTTTAATGCTTCTGAATCATGAGAAAATTAATTGCAGTGAGAATTGTTTGACAAATAGCGGCGCCGCTAAATTGAATTGAACAAAAAGTGACACATACTCTAGTTACTCTTTTTACTATACTAGGTACTCTCAAATATAATTCAGTCATTTTATGCTGTAAACTGCACAAGAAGATATAAACGATATGTCACTATTATCATAATCAATTAAATTTTACGTTGTAACAAATGTTAAACGATTATGGACTACAAGATACTGAACACTGAAGTTTCATACTCTAAATAATTATAAACAATAATTTAATTCCTAATTTATACTTATTGTAGATAAAATAATCTTTAATATAAAAAATCTGATGTGGACACCACATGACTTCCTTGTACGCCTATTAAACTGTAGAATAATATAAAAATATAATAACCGTCTGTGATTTATGCGGAAAATACCAAAAAATACCTACAGTAAAGTGCCCTTTTGGTACGGACGATCGCAACCAAAAATATTAGGTGATCAACTAGAAAACTAGATGCAACATGAGTCTCAAATACAAAATTTCAACTTTCTACGACATACCGTTTTTGAATAATGCGAAAAATACCAAATAGTGCCCTTTTGGCACGGATGATCGCAACCAAAAATAGGAGGTGCACAACTAGATTGTTACAATAAAACTTTGTATCATTTCAAATTATGACGTATACTAAGATTGTGATTATTATGGGGCTAAAAACATTACCATTACAGGTTTCATTTTACGGTTTTTCACTTTTAAGGAGGTACACTCGACACTTGAAATAATGAGAGAGTTTAATGAAACTTTGCAAAATTAATCAAAACATTGTAAAAATGTTACCTGAATTTTTTCATAATTTTTCACCACGTAGATTTACCAAAAATAAATGTTAAAAAACTACATTTTACATGGCCTCTTATGGGACTACTTTTAAATCAACGTAAAAAGCATTTAACGAAATGAAAGAAAATTCCAATCGCTTCTTTAAAACGTGCATTACTATCTCAAAGACCGGATAAAAGTAATACAAGCATCACTTACCACGTAATTAACAAGAATTCTTAATCGAAAGACTGACGTTTATGCCTACTGGAGAATATAGGCGAAAACATAATATAGACACGGCAACGTTGAAAAGCGCGAAATTTGAATTTAACCAGAAAAAACAAACATTATCTATCTATAATTACAAGTTGTTCACAAGAATGAAAGGTAATATGCACAAATGATAAATAATTCATACCCAACGATTTAAATGAAATTTCAAGTGCAGAATTCTCTTCACCTTCTATTTTTACTATCTGTCAGATTGACATAAGAACGTGAAAAATGACATGTACAGCACAGCGTTGCCGTAGTTTACACTGGTATTTAGCCGAATGAAATCTTATAAAATAAATCATTTTTACATAACAAAAATAAATAATATTCTTAATTAAGTTATTTAAATCTTATTTTACTAGAAAAAATTCAAATAGACTGCGTTTACATACAATAAAAATCTGACGTGGCCATCACACAACCTTCCGCCTTATCTAGACTTTAAACAGAAATGTATACGTACAATCCGGTGCCCATTTAAAATATACAAATAAAAATCTAAAATATTCAAACACAGAAATTTGCATCACCTGAATAAAAAGATTCATTCACAGCAAAACTCTGCTGTGTTGAAGCCATCCTCCGTTCAATTACTACAATAATTAATGTCTTACTTAGGACTTATATAGCGCTAGTATGCCAACTTGTCACCCGTCTCACCTGTCAATATTTTTTACGCAGAAACAAAAATCAACCGATCATGGATTACAAGATATCAACGTTTTATTTGATAAATTTATTTTTTAAATTTTACTGCAGTTCTTTAATGCTACCAGATAAAGACAATTTTTTTATAACGTAAGTTGCAAATAACTTTTCCTCTTATTCTTATTACAAATAAATACTATATTTTTCCAAATTTATATACAATTTTGACAATTAACCTTTTCAATCTTCAAATAATATCACTTCCGATGAAGATATTTGTACCAAAATCTACGGAGCTCTTCCAATTTATATACAAATGTTAAATACTAAATATCAAAATTTTCGGGTAATTCGTATTTGAGTTATGCGACTAACACCCCTTGACCACACACACACACACACACACACACACACACACATACACACACACATACACACAGACATCATCGTGAAACTATCAAAAATGAGTTGTAAGGACCCTAATTCGTGCTCATCCACTAAAAATTCACCACCCGATTTTTTGCATGATTCCAATACCTTCCTTTACAGGTAAGCGGAAGGTAAAAAATGTTTATTTTTATTTTTTATAAGTTGGAACCCTGATATGAAATTCATTGCGAGTATAGGAGATGCCCCTAACCCCCCACCACTCGAGTGTACCTCCTTAAGCGCGACCTTAAAAAAATTATTGGTCGAAATTTCTATAGGAGTTGTTAAATTAAATCAGTAAGGAGTAATTTATAACCTATTGCATAAAAAATAAACAATGAATATTTTATTAGTAGTTAAAAGCATCATCATAATTTTGATGTCAGTATGGTGGCGAGCTTAAAGATTTGTATTTAAAATGAACAGAAGAGATAAAAAAGGTGAAACATTCCAGCGCACACTTCCTGCAAAATTAAGAATTAAAGGACATGTCGGTGTCCACGCAGGTATGACAGGACCTTTTTGTTAAATATTTTATATTTGAATTCAGAGCTAAAACAGCCCTAAGCAGGAAAGCTCCCTCATAACTCACAGTCACTTGTCACGGGGTGAAATTATCACCGCTGTTATTTTAATTTGCGCCGGACGACCGCACAGTGACGTCATCGCTCCAAGTGTTCTCATCCGAAAAAGTTTCCATTTTCGTAATGGAGTTCCAGTTCCTCTCTAACGGACTTAGCTTCTTAACCCGTTTAACAGCTCCGGTTGCACGAACGCGCCCCCACACCCCCCCCCCCCCCCCGCCCATCGAAGGCGTCGATAGCGGAGCGCTTGTTCTTGCATGGCCTACTTGCCTACTGTGCGTTGTCAGTTCCTCTTGATTCTTTTATACCTACCGCCGAATATTCTATAAGGAAGTTATATTGTAAATTTTCGAGTATGAGTATAAAAAATTATAGAAGTACTAGACGAAAGGGGGCTGTGCACTAGAGCATACCAATACTCGGATAAACCGAGTGTCCCAAAAAAATGGTACGCTAATACGTATAAATACGTAATAAAGCAATAGTTCTGAAATTTTATATTAGTAAATAAGGCATAAGGAGACATCAAAATATATACTATTTACAAAAATATCACTTGTGGTTAAACCAAATATGACATCTACTTTCTTATTTCAAATAGAACCTCCTATATATTTTTATATATTTGATTTGTGATGTATAGGGTCTTTCAATAGGAGTAATAGTTTTTATAATAAAGGTTTCTCGGTTTCTGATATATATTTTATTTACAGCGTTTGACGCCTCTAGACCGATTGGAAATAATAAAAAAATATTACCAAAGTTCGAGCTCAGTTGTGGGTGCTCAACATTTATTCATCCCAGAATTGGGTCGCCCTCACCGTTACTCTGCGCAGGCTATAAGACGCACTGTGATAAAGTTTGAGTTAACATTACTAAGACAATAAGCCACCAAGAAGACAACGAAATGTTCGAAGTGAGGAGAAAATCACAGTTGTAGCGGCCAGTGTTGTAAATGAGCCAAATTCTGCCAAATTGGAGCGATCTTGTGATCAGTGTCAACAAAGCCGTGGTGGACATTTGAACGATATCTTGTTCCGAACATAACTGTATTGTCTAAGCTTCCAAATAAAGCAAAAACTAAATTGATATGTCAAACCGTTGACGTTTTATTTAAAATTAAAATCCTATCACTCTTAATGAAAGACTCTATATTACAACTCTAGATTTCATGCAAAATATCTCAGGAAAAAGTCAAAGAAAAGAAAAACAGGACATGTTACAAAATTTGATATTTTTTTTAAAAACAATTGACATTCCATTGGTGAAAATAATTATTAAGAATAGAATGTTTGTAAACGAAAATGGTAGTCACTTTGAATATTTTCTATAATTTTATCTTTTAAATAGATCATGTTTCTGACAACTTAGATTTGGATCCAGTTTGTTTTTATTCACAAAAAAGATTATTTCATGATTCCAAAATGAAAATAATCCTAGTGAGAATTGCCTGTCAAAACTGAATCTTCAATGAGCCTTGGAAAAGAAGAATTTCCAATTCATTATAGGTTAGAAACAATTTCTTTTATTCCAGAAATCAGAAGCACGACGAAATCTTAAAATGAATCTAAAAGGCAAAAAAATACTTGTTCGTCTATGTGGATAACAGAAGAACCCATAAATCCATAACCGTATTTTTATATGCGCACATTTCCATAAACTGTTGGAGTTTCACGAATTCATCTGCCGAAGTTAAAGGCGGTGCAACGTGTTCGAAACGGGGTTAAAAACAGTCGACTTGGGCGTCGAAGTGAAGCGCAGCTTATTTCTATAAGCAACGACGCCGGAACGACGGCGTAAAGAAGAAACATGTGCTTGCCCATAGTCACTTTATGCCCGGATAGCGGTGCATCGTAAAATATGGCACTGCGATGATATTAGTTTACTATAAGATCGTAACTTCTGAATCACGATGTCCGTAAAAAATGTCTTCACTCAAGCGGATATGAAAATGTTGCCGAGGAGAACTTTATTTTGTATAGAACTACCAAACAACTTTTTAGGTTTATACTTCATTCGGCAAATTCGCACGCGCATTTTATGTCTCGTATTTTATTGTTAAAAATCTGACGTGGCCATCACACAACCTTACGCCATATCTGGACTTTAAACAGAAATGTATACGTACAATCCGATGATGATTAGAACACGAGCCATAGGCGAGTGTTCTAATTTTCATCCTCGTGTAATATAACCTACATTATATGCTCGTTAAATAATATACTATTATTTAAAGCAATTTTATAGGGAAAACTTCATAACGTTTTTCGCCATTTGGACGACTGGTGTTGATCCATTTATATTACAAAATGCCAGAAGAGTTAAATATATTTATTCAGATATAATTTAATTGTTTGTTTATTAAAGTAACATATCCCGAAACCCATAATTAGGCTACGCAACCGGCTTAATGAAGGCTAGAAAGAATAAATGGCCTGTTTAGTATTTCGGAGGAAACTAGGCTATCCGTAATTTCCTAGCAACTTGTAAAAATTATTCCGGCCACGTGCCCTCATTTTGATGTAAATGCGCCGGGCATTTAGAGCGTGATTAATTAAAAATGGCGGCGGCTAAACGCAGCGAACCTAACCTACATGTAGCAAGTCGAGATACGTTTGCATTTCTTAATCCGAGAATTCGCTATTAGCCGTGATTTACGGCTAAAGTTGAAATGGATTCAAGAGCTGCAGTGAAATTTCTTATCCGCGTCGAATTACCGAACGTATAGCTCGCCAGGGCCTTAATAAGCAGGTAATTCTGCCCAGACATTAAAATTTGATTCATGGAATGCCAAGTGGAAATTTTGTTGCTTATAAAAACCGCCGGCGAGGTGTTTTATAATCAAACTCAAGAGATGTATCTTCATTTCCCTGGATTATTAATTAGGAAACTACAATGGATCCTTTATTTACCCGACATAAATCTGCTATATTCATTAAACAAAATATATGTTTCTTAATTTTTCAGTTTATTTTATTGAAATTTATAGTGTATTATTCAGCGAAAGGTGGCCGTAAAAATAATAACTGGTTCGGGTTATATTCTTTTTAAGAGGAACGGATACTGGTGCAACGTACAAGTGAAAACAAAGTTTCGTTTTCACCATGATATCTAATCTAAATATTAACATTTTAAAATATTTATTTTTTTAATTTGTAGAGGAAGGTTGTTTGTATGACATTTGTGTATTACAATTTTAAATTTTTGCTTGATTTGTTATTACAGGCGTTATAAACATTGGCAATTTTGTAATTCATTTCAAAGTGTATTATGTTTTGAATTTTAAAATTTAAATACGGAAATGTCACAGAACCAATTTTCTTCTACAAATTAAAAAAAATTGTCAATTTTTTTTCATATTTAGATTAAATTTTACGGTGAAAACTAAACCCCTTTTTGACACAAAAATAAGGACAGGCAGTGTAAATATTCGAATAAATATTCGAATTTCAATTTAGCTCCACCTCCAAGCTAGAGTAGCATTGGGTACACTTATTAAAATTCTAAGAAATTGACTCTTTTGATAATAACCGACCCGGACCGATAAATTTTGGTAGTGCAGTAACCGTTCCTCTTAAGGCTGAACTACATTCGTTTAGATCACGGTTATTAGAAGATAGGTTGGAACACTTCCTATAGTTACATGGTCAGATGTTTTCCTGCTAAAATTAGTTCTATATAGATGTTACCAATGCATAACTTTCTGCTAGATATCTAGTTCAATTTCCATCCGAGATTCGTTGGAATTTCATACTTTATTTCCGAAAAGTTGGTCAAACTGACTGTACACTGAACTGACCATGTGTAGACAAATCTAGTACGAATCTAATTATTATAATAATTAAATATTTAACATAATATTTGACTATAAATATTAAAAATCTGAAGTGGCCTGCACACAACCTTCCGCCAAATCTAGACTTATAAACATAAATGTATACGTATACAATCCGGTGTCCCTAAAATATACAAATAAAAATCTAAAATATTCAAACATAGAAATTTGCATCACCTGAATCAAAAGATTCGTTCACAGGCAAACTCTTCTGTGTTGAAGCCATCCTCCGTTGAATTACTACATTTAATATCTTACTTATGACTTATATGGCGCTTGTCACCCGTCTCACCTGCCAATATTTTTTACGCAGAAACAAAAATCAACCGAACATGGATCACAAGATTTTAACGTTTTATCTGATAAATTTATTTTTTAAATTTTACTGCAGTTCTTTAATGCTACCAGATAAAGACAATTTTTTTATAACGTAAGTTGCAAATAACTTTGCCTCTTATTCTTATTACAAATAAATATTATATTTATCAAAATTTATATAAATTTTTGACAATTATCTTGTTCAATCTTCCAAAAATATCACTTCCGGTGAAGATATTTGTACCAAAATCTGATGTGCTCTTCCTATTCGTATACAATTGTAAAATACCAAATATCAAATTTTTTGGATAATTCGTATTTGAGTTATGCGACATCCGGCATCGGCCCGGACCACACACATACACACACACGCACACACACACACACACACACACACACACATACATACAGACATCATCGAGAAACTATCAAAAATGAGTTGTAAGGACCCTAATTCGTGCTCATCCACTTAAAACTCACAACCCGATTTTTAGCATGATTCCAATACCTTCCTTTACAGGTAAGCGGAAGGTAAAAATATATTCATACGTATTGATATTATAAAACGGGTATTTAAATTTGAATAGTAGGTCAATTTGAAGTCAATACCGTGTATTTATAGAACATAGCTAATTAAATAATTATAAATTGTTTTGAAATAACTAATTATACTGGAATTCGTTCGTAACAAGTCGTGATTTAATCAATAATTAATATTTTTGATGGTAAACAAATCTCCAAATATAGACTTTGTATGTCATCTAGTGACAAAACTACGAAACATTTTTATATGGTAATAGAAACTGGAACTAGATTTTAGATTTTGTCTAGAATCACATCCAAGTTTTGTACTAGTCTCTTGATCAGCCTGCAATCATTGTTAACAACACCAAATTTTTAAATCGTAATATTGACGTTTTATTATTAATTAGAAATATGAATGAATAATGTAAATTACAAAAAAAAAACATTAAACACTATGAAATATAGGTGCAATATTGCTTTGAATTTCAATGATCGTCGCACGGATTGAGATTCTGACTGCACCAAAACGAATTGGTCGAAGTGGTTGGATTCCACTCAATAACATCTACTATTCTGTAATTGGGAGTAAATCCTGTTGAGTGATTACCAGCAAAATTAAATTAAAACACTGCTTAATTGTTTTAAGTTGCATGTGAACATGTTATTAAATAAAGAATAAAAATAAAATAATAAATAATTATGGGCTAGAAATGCCGCACAATATGGAAAGCTATTTTATTGCTAACGCAGAGATGAATGTTTAGATATGTAAAATGTGTAAAATTTAGTTCAAGCGTAGTCGTATATCTGATGCATATGTTTCTGCATTAAGATATGCATACGACAAAACCATTTCTTGAATATAATGCTGCATTTTCTGAACGAAACGTTTGTAGTATTTGTTGGCCTTATTTTCTGATTGAAGTTCTTTGTATGAAAATGTATGTACACATATTTGCGTGTAGTTTTGCTTTTTCATTATCAATTTGAAATACAAATTGATGTCATGCTATTTTGCCAATTCTAAACTTAATTTCAAATTTTAGATTTCATTCACTTGCCTTGAAAGTAATTTTTAAAAATTATTTAACAAAACATTGCAAGGTTTTTATAAATTTCATCCTAAAGCCGTATAAGCATAAAAGCACAACATTTAAGTAAGTATAGCAGTAGGTATAGGTATATCACTGTAAGCATGCTTTTTCCGTTCCCATGTTTTAATTTACTTATTAAATATTAAATATGCATTGTCTGTACTTTAATGAAATTCATTCCGATACAGATTTTCATTCAGAAACACCCAAATAAATTTCATGCAAATGAATAGTTTTTTTAAGAGAGCTTGGGAGTAGAAAAAATAGTGTATGCGACTCGTGTGTAATAGCTATTTATACTCATGGCTCATACCGTTCATTAGTGATGTCGCCGAGACGAGAAATTTCTCGTCTAATTCTTGTCTCGCCTGGAAATTACGAGACGAGAACCTATAAATTTCTCGTGTCGGATTTTCGAGATAAGACGAGAATTCGAAACTTCTAGACGGGAAATAGTTCTCGAGGAATCGAACTGGCTATAATGGCTATTATTCCCTCAGATGATTAAAACCCTTGCTCGCTTTGCTCGCTCGTGTTGTAAACTTAATCTTCAAGAATAGTAGCATCCATTATAGCGTTGTGTAACATACAATTATTTCTAAAACAAGAATCGAGTTCTTTGAGCCGAGAATTGAACAACCGAGAAATGACCGAGACGAGAAATTTAAGTATTCTCGTCTCGAAAATTTGAATTGAGACGAGAATTAACTATTTCTCGTCTTCTCTCGTCTCGTCTCACGGCACTAAATTATTTACACGCGTATTAATAGCTATCATTATAAACTCATTGCATAATTATTATAATTATTAAACTATTTTTGTTTCGAATTTGATAGCAAAATATGCGAATTGGCTTGACTATAAAAACGCACATTTTTGTGAATCAGCTTGTATACCTATCCTGTCATAATTAATAGGTAAAAATGACGTATATGTATTTATATTTTCTTTGTTCAGTTATCGATTGAAATCGTTAGCAAAAGCATCATGACGTCACTCATCAATATGCCTGCAATATTTAGAAGAACAAAAGTTAAATTATGAATAATCAGCTTTAAGCAAACTTTATTAAAAGTTAGACTTCCTCAGGAATTTCTCGAGACACCATTCAAAATATTGGGCGTGATTTGACGACAAACTAATCTAGTAACCCGGTTTATTACGATCCATTTAGAGATTTTGTGCATCCACTTTCCTCTCAGACGCTTCCTGTATGAAACTTAGTTTTATCGCGGCTTAGGGTCCTATTCCGCCCAGCGTCGCCGTCGGTACAAGGATTCAAAATGAAAAAGTTCAGATAAGATGAGAGGAAGATAATAAGAGCGAAGCCTCGCTTGGGGGGGGGGGGGGTTCTGCCAGTGGCGCCCGTCTCAGGCGCATTATCAGCGGAGCACATTGTCTATTACGAATTACGATATTTTATTTTAAGGAGCTCGTCTACCTTTTTTAGAATTCTTAAAATACTGTCGATATTACTTTTTTCTATTTCATTGTCTTTCCCACTACTACGGCTGCCAGAAACCAGCCCGAAATGCGTACTTTGCCGCATCCTAGTTGTGCAATGTCATTTTGAAGTTGAAAAATACTGTAGGGGAGAGTGTTGTACCTTGCGACACATGCACCTTTGGACTACATAAAGTAGAATTTGACAACACTGTTGAAAATAAAGTGATACACGTTATTTCAAGACTCTTGCAGTTATTGTTCAGTTGCTGAAGATGAATATTTTTTTCAAAAGGCATGTTTTTTTGATCGTATGTTGCATTTTGTATTTGGTACCTTTCATTGTCTGGTAGTCCAGTACTGCATTATATTTAATAAAAATATTTGCTTAGTTGTACCTTTGCACAATAATTTGCTTGTACTTTCGGACATGTTTACAAGGTACAAGTACATGTCTTCGAGGATATGTAAACTTCAAATTTAATTTTCAAGGATAATGGAAATTATAATTGGGTACATTTATCGCTTTACTAAAATTTTAAGTATCGCGCTACGGTATAGACTTTAAATCGTATAAAATTGGATCATTTTATTTTTCTTCCCAAACTTAATTATATTTCTTTGAATAAATATGTGTATCATAAAAAAATTATAAATACATTCGTTTAAAATTACTATATAGTTAAAAAATTGTTTCTGTTCGTTTGATTCTTTCTTTTTTCTATATATTTTATTTGTCCCGAAGTACAACCAGCTCTGTTCCAAGGTACACCGCATTGTACCTTGAGACAAAAGTCAGTTGTTCTTTAATGTACAATCATTTTCCGAAAAACACATCACAAAAAAATATAGAACAAAAAATGTAAATATTGTCCCAAAGTAGAACACCTTCCCATAAATATGGTTCCAGTATTTCCATAATAACTTCTGTATTTTTAAATAAATAAATAAAATGTTAGCTGCAGAGGCTTCTTGCTTTTTAATTTTTCTTCCATTTAACAAATAATGACTAAAAACGTCATTTTTATATATTTTTACTTCAAATTCCTAGACCAAAGATAAAAAAAAAATAGAGGCATTAAGACATCCTTTGATAATATACTCAAATGTAAAAGCATATATTATATTATACTTTAATTATAACTAAAGTAAACGTG
Source organism: Agonum fuliginosum (assembly GCA_947534325.1). Taxonomy (NCBI): domain Eukaryota; kingdom Metazoa; phylum Arthropoda; class Insecta; order Coleoptera; family Carabidae; genus Agonum; species Agonum fuliginosum. The sequence continues at coordinate 1,284,810 of OX384029.1, forward strand.
GAAGGCGTACACCTCTGTAACGCTGTAAAATTTTAGGGTGGACGAAAACCTTAAGCAGCTCGTTTAGGTATTTAGAATACTCTCGATTTTACTTTTTTTCTATTCCACTCTTTTCCCCAGTACCTACTACGGCTGCCTGAAACCAGCCCGAAACTCGTACCTACATTGCCGCATCCTAGCAATTCAATGTCATTTTGTAGTTAAAAAATACTGTAAAAGTGTTTTCGTTGCAAATAAACTGTTAATTTCTTATTAACTCAAAGATACTGTTTTTGTAAACATTTAATAGAGAAAGAGTGGATATACAAATGTGCCTTTTTTAAATTTTTATCAGGAGATATAAACGTGTAAAGTTTGCATAAATTGGAAATTTTTGTGAATGGAGAATTTTCAAACACGTTTTGTCATAATATTTTCAATCTAAAGGAAAATTATGGAACATAGCCGAGTAGATATATCTAAATTACAATTTTAGATACTATTTATAGTATTAAAGTGTATTTTTACATTTAAATCAGTGTCTGTATTGTGATATGATACAGCCAGAGATACCTTTTTTTTTTGGTAGGAGAGAATGCTCATGCACACCTAGGATGATGCCGTGGCAGCGCATCCCCCGGAAGGGTAGAGGTAGTGTGGGACTCTAGCCATCCGCTTGCGCCTCATCCAGATATACCTAGATCCATTACACATTCTGGCCGTTAGAAAAGATCATGTTGGCAAACCTAATTATTGTTTAACCGCGATATGTACTAAAAAGAATCAATGAAAATTGAAACACGAGCAATAATAATTCACCACCTACCCAATAATAATATAATTCCGGGATAGGTATTCAAGATTTCAAATACAATCCACACCTTGTATACATAATTCATTCCAAGTTAACATAACCTAGATCGAGAACATCCGAATATCTGCAAATCCAAGCCTTGCGAGCAAGGCGCAAGACAACCGTCGAGCAAAGCGAGCAAAAACTTCTTGACAACTGGGGCCCGGGACGTCGAATTCAGCGCAGGGTGGGCTTCAGGGGAGGAGGGGGGTGTCGTCGAATGGTAATTGGTACCAGAGGTAAATTGGTGAATTGTGTAAGACAAGGTGAAGAGGGCGATACGATCGACGCTATCTCCGCATTCGCACTTCGCGCTTGAAGAACTAGAGAACGATTTTGAAATTAATTACTACATGCGCTTCGGAACAAGCGCTTTTAATTGGTTAATTAATAATTGATCTTTTATTATTTAGGTCGAGGACGCATATTTCGGAAGCGCGCGATAACTCATTGTTAAGGATCTATGTGATTAAATTGGATGCTTCACGGGTGTTTCATTTATTTTCCTTGCAAATTGTTTCCATTGCCTCTTTGTTTTCATTTACGACAAAATATTTTATCCAACACCTCTTCATAAAAGCATCATACTATGGGGATTTTAAACAAGCAAAGTAAAAGATTGGCCCATTGAGTAAATTCAAATTGTTACTTTGCTTGTTAGAAGTCACCATAATAACGATGTTTTAGGTTGGAATCGGGTTGGAATTTAATATTTTTTATCTACGACTACTATCAAAAGTTTATATTTATGCTTTCAATTGGCAACGTAAAGTTGATTGTTACTGAGGACCAAGCAAAAATATGCGTCTCCTACGACAACGCACAATAAAGTACTTTTTGATTTCATAAAATAAAATAAAATGACAGAATCAAACAAATTTTTTTATTTATTTATTTCGATATTATTGCTTTCGTCATGATTACCAATAAAACATAAATTGATTGAACGCAGATTGAACTAACTGAATACTATTATTATTATAACAAATAATTTTAGTCGTAGATAAAATTATGTGTACATTACGAGCGTAAAGTGTATTTGTTCCTCTTGCACTATTACAGCTCTCGCCTTCGGCTCGCGCTGCAATTACCGTGCGCGAGTAACAAAGAATCACTTTACGCTCTTAATGCACAAATAACTATTTAAATATTTAAGCAGTTATTAAGAGGTGTTCGGCCTCGTGAGTTAAAATTTCCCTCGTGGGTAATTCCCTACTTTGCCCACTTGTAAAGTAAATAACTATTTGTAATATTACTTTCAATAAATTAGGACGCCTATATCCTGAGCATTTTTATGAATACGTTTTGACATATAGGTAGTGTCCGTGCAACCAGAGTTAAATTTTAAAAATTTATTTACAGACGAAGAATGCAACTAGATTTATGCCGAGTTACATTTTCTAATAAATCTCTTAATCATAAGACAGCTTGTAAGGTACAATTTTTCATTAATTTTGGACTCTCAAGATTTTTTCACAATTCTAGATTAATTATTTCACAAACATTTAGTATCCGTTTTTCCTTTAAATTTTTAATATGCAACAAGTACAGCAGAAACTGCTAGAGTAAAATTCAAATATCTAGGACCCTGAGCTGCGCGAGAAGGCGGAGCTTGTCTTGTACTGTCCGTTTTACAAAAGTGGAGCTAGCGAGTATATGCTACGCTGCACTTCACTTAATTTTCAAAGAAAACTAAAATATAACTCAATCACAATCAATTACAAAATTCACAGCGTTACACGAAGCAAAACACTACGAACGTAAACATGAGAATAATAAATATTGAAGCTGATGTTCTGTAGAACAGACAGTAGCGTAGTTTATCATCTATGCCTCTCTTTCTAAGACGAGAATTCGTACTTCGCGCAGGGTTCTCCTTAACGGAATTTACCTCTACACATGCAATATTTTGTTACGGAGACAGGACCTTAAGGTTTTAATAAAAATAAATTTATTTTAATCTCTTTTTAAATTAGATTACTTTAATGTACATATAATAAAAGTAAATGAAATTGTATGATTGGTCCTATTTCAAAAAAACAACTTTTGTGAAATAATTGAAAAATCATAAAAAATCAATTACTGAAAATTTAATCATAAACATTACAACGCAAATAATTTCATGAATTCTCGTCCAGAAATTTTATTAAAATGTCATGTGCTAAAAAACCTCATCAAATATTTGTCAAAAAGTCAGTACAACCCTTCATGACACTCATTTCAGCAACAAATATTGGCGGTTAAATTTCAAACTGATCAGCCTAAAATTTCAAACTCAATTTGCTTTATTCGTCCCTCAAAATATAAAATTTCATACAGCAAAAGACTCAAATATTTATTCGACATTAAGTCGTGGGACGGGCCATCGAATTATCCCAATTTATACAAAAAATCTCCCCCGTTTTCTCCGCTTTTCAATCACTTAGCCGATAGCGCGAGCGTAAGGAGCTAAGGAGGCCAGGTAATGTCGTAGGGAGCGAAGATTGAACCCGCGGTGTCATTAGCCGGGCCAAATGTTGCCGAAAACACGATTATTCGCATTAATTCCATCGTGAATCAGAAATAATTTTAGTGCAGATCTCCACCGATCTCGATTCTTGCCGATGAATATAAACGGGGGATGATGAAGCAATGGAAACGGTTTCCAATTTTTTTTAGGTGGTATTTATTTTTCCTACGATCATGTACGAAATTAACAATTTCCGTACAGTTACTTAAAGTTCTGTTTACACGTGGACACATGGAAGACACACACACACGTAACAGAAAGAAATACTGAGTGTGTTGCTCAATGTTGGGATTATCTATATAAAATTATCTTAGATAATCATCTAGATATTTTTTTAAATCTTATCTTTTATTTTTTAAATTTTATGTGTTTATCTTATCTAGATAATAATTTATGTTATCTTGAGTGAAAAATAAAAAATAATTTTAAAATTTTATGAAAATAAGTTGTCGAACTTTGACTCAGCTCTGTGTAGAACATAGGCACATTGTTTCTGTCTCGTACCGCTATGAATATAGATATTATGGATACTGTCGTGCAGTCAGAGTTATGGCAGAGACGGTAAGGTAGAAAAAAAAAGCTCTACACAGAGCTGAGTCTTGCCTCAACGTAACTGAGTCAAAAGAAAAACCGAGCTAGACGACTTCTTTATACACTATTTTAAGGTAGCGAAGCGGTTTCTGCCAAAAATTTTGTCCGCTCGATTAATATTGGTTACCAATTTTAAATTCCTAGGCTCGAAAATCTCTTATTTCGCGTACTGTTAATGTTGCTTTTTTTAATTAATATAACTGGTGACTTCTTGTGTGTTCTGTTAACATGAGCTATAGGTTACGGTTCATAATGACACTGGATTTGATATTTATTACTGTAACAGTAAGGTTCGCCAACTTTTAAGAAAACTTTCTAGAGTATCACTATATAAAAGGGTGTGGCTATAGGAGCTATATTGCAAACAAGTAGCCATGGTCTCATACTTTTAAAAAATGTGGAATTAATTAATGTTTAACTGTAACAATCTAACAATATGGAAGGTATCCAAAAATTAGTTCAGTATATAACTTTTAAACTCTTCATGTAGTACCAAACATATTATTTTACTCAAATACAATTTTACTGAAGTCAGCCATAGTCAGTATAAAGCCACTTCACTCTTTCCCAACAAATAGCAAGCAAGTCCTATTTGTTCTTTGTTGATCTTTGTTTACATTATGAGTATTTTATATTTCGCTACAATATAAACATTGCAGATCCAACTATGTAACGCAACTATTTCTGACAGTTATAAGAAAGGTTATGTCGTCAAATGAAATGACGAACCACACACTTCTCATTCACATCACACATCTTACAGAATACAGAAGAAGTAACCGATCACCCATTATAAACCAGCCCAACAGTACTTGTTAACCATGCATTTATAAAATAATTCAACCTTGCGCGCATTTCCAAAACATTCGAGTCGCACCTCTGAAAATAATGAGGTTAAATTCATTTGTGTACATTGTTCGCAAAACACAGTAGCGACAGAGCCGTAATGGAACAGATTACATTACGCGTGCAATTACGAGTCTCCGTAGAAATAATTCGATTCAAATTAAGCGCAAATAAATGTTTGTTTTTAATCCCGCTCCGGTTATTTTTTCAATTACGGATCTCTCAAGCACGACAGGAATTAAGAGGTAGGGTTGAATTCGGATAACTTGATTACGGAGGTGGCTGCGATGCTACTTACTCAACTGTTTTACTACCAATTCGTTTGGATCTGAGTGAGTGAGAACGTCAACATACCTGAAACAAAATACACATGTTAGTTACGAGGTAATTGATTGGCTGATTAATTACAGGGGGCGTGGCCGAGGGTGAAAAACATGACAGTTTCATTTTTAAATCACGCAATACTCATGAAACGTGTAATTTTTTTTACTAGGGAAAATATTTTGGAAAGGTACTTGTAAGTAAATTCAATAGTACCTATATAATTTTGATTATAAATTTTGTTTCGCCAATTGACATAAAAAGTGCTATTTTTGACAGCTGACAGTCACTTTTAGTGCCTAGACATTAAAACTATTTTAATGTCTAGACAGTAAAAGTAATTGTTGTTATAGAGAATCAGTAACATTTTTTGAAAAATAAATAGGAAATATGTTTTTTATAGCAATCGCCCAACAAACTCGTAAAATAACATAATTTGATGGTAGCACCTTTTAAAATATTGAAAAAAAAATTACAAATTTAAGTTAGATGCAGAATTTAATATTCTAAAACTTTTATTTAAAGTATTTTGTCTAAAATTAACTGGTCACTTTGAGCAAGGAAAAACTGATTTCCCATGTTAAACGCATGTGACCCGCGTTTTGATTTACATCTTGTATATATCTTGTATATTCATGTTCAGGATTTTTTTTTGTTTCCTTCCTAATGATCGGAGATATCGTCTCTGTTACAGTAAGTACAGCTAAATTTTATACAGCAAATACAGGCTGTTCCACAACTTAGGACAAAGAATTTAAGGGTATATACTGTACATACTGTACGACGTGCTGATCATGAAACATAAAGATTTTTTTTTAATTCGCAAAGTTAAGGGTAGTTTACTTTACGTGTGTATCACTGTTTTGATGGTATATTTAATAATTTGACATTTATTAGTTTTACTTAGATATTATGTAAACAATTATTTTCATTCATTATTTGAAAAAAAATATTAACAATACTACCGACCAGTGGCAAACTAAATGTTTGGTTGAAATACGATGCAATTTTTTTGCGAATTTAAAAAAATTCTTTTTTTTTCACGATCAGCACGTCGTACAGTATGTACAGTATATACCCTTAAATTCTTTGTCCTAAGTTGTGGAACAGCCTGTATATGCTGTATAAAATTTAGCTGTACTTACTGTAACAGAGACGATATCTCCGATCATTAGGAAGGAAAAAAAAATCCTGAACATGAATTCGGTAAGAAAATCGCAGATGACACCGCCGCTCTATTTTTGAATTCTTTTTACAATAGAAACTTGAAATATTTACTAAATTTGTATTTAACATTAATAAATATGTATTATTTACCTTATTAATTATTGCTTATTTATATTAAAAATAACAATTTAACCAATTTTTAATTTAATGTCAAAGTGACAAATGCCGGTAAAGTTTCCGCTTATTAATTTCAGTTAAGTTACTGAAGCTAACTACTAAAAACTTTCTGAGAAAATTTTTATATACCTAACCATGGTTACTATTATTGTAATCAATTCATCCATTTACTGTTTTTTGTGTAATGGATTTTCTTGTAGAATTTCAACAACTTGTAAATATATTCAAGGTTAACGTAAATTAGGCAAAAATGCGCGATAGATACGTGAAGTTTTCTCTTTTGGAGACGGCACTGGCTCTAAGCGACTAAGCTTCGCTGTGTGTCGCGAGTTTCCGATGGAAATTCAGCTTAAGTTAATAAAATTCCTCTCCTTCTTTGTGTCAACTTTCCACTTTTTCCTCTTCCTGATATTGTTTCCGCTTTATGTTCCCATGTACGTCATTCGAATCACGAACTAGTGGAGTTCATCAATGGCTGGGGAAGTTTCCTGTAACCCGATGCACAACTTCGGCGAAACGAATTCAAGGAAATTCTTAACTGGTTGTTTCTGAACTAACTTTTTGATTTTATTTTCACCATTAATTTCTGTTATTTTGTTTTCTATACTCGAATATATTTACAAGTTGTTGAAATTGCTCGTTATGCTTACGATCTTGTCGTATTCTACAAGGAAATCTACTTACGAACAAAAATAAAATGAGAGAACATACTCTAATACCGGTACGTAGGTAGTTTTCTTACTAATGATCGGAGATATCGTGTCTCTATTACGGCAATAATAAAATAGGTAAACTTAGATATTACATGGCATATTTTTGTGTCTAAATTAAGAGTATGTTCACAATTTCGGGCTTATATTTTAATTTACTTTACTGAAAATCGTATGACACAAATAACAGCCAATGGAAGAATTGATTACCATGGTTATATCAAAATTTAGCGGAATTTTTTTACTAGTAGCTTGAGAAACTTAACTGAAATTAATAAGCGGAAACTTTACTGTCATATGCCAGTTTGACATTAAATTAAAAATTGGTTAAATTGTAATTTTGAGTGTAAATAAGCAATTAATCAGTAAATAATACATATTTATTAATGATAAATACAAATTTCGTAAACATTTAAAATTTCAAATATAGAGTAAGCGGTGTCATTGCGATTTTCATACCGAATATACACTCGTGCATTCATTCATGTCCAGGAAATTTTTTATAGTGCATTCCATTCCATCAACGTAATTAGCTCTCGAGTACCTACCACTCGAGCTAATTAAGACGTTGTTGGAGAGCACTCAAAAATTTTCCTGATAGAATTAATGCACATGTGATATTATAAGTGATAATTTATTAAAGATATATTTAAAGAAGGATGAAAATATTCGGAAATGCACGCAGTCATAAACAATTTTTTATTACTAAAAGACCTTGCTATAATGTTCTCAAATTCATTTCATGATTGACTGCTTCAAGAAATACGCAGAAACTGCATTTTGCGGGATTAAGCGGCCCGAATACTTAGAATACGCCCGATTTTATTTATTTTTCTATTCCAATCTTTTTCCCCAACCCGAAACTCGTACTTTGACGCATCCTAGCAATTTTAAAAAGGCACAACTGCAAAAAATACTTCTTAATTTCAAAGTATCCAATTCCAAATAAGCAACTTATAACATCTTTATTGTCATTTTATAAAGCTTTATACTTTGTAATATATTTCAACACTAAAATTTGAAAGCTTGAAACATAAAACTGAGCATCGTTAAAATATGGATAAAATTATGTCGTGCGGTTCATAAAACTCATTTATCCATTTATTTCCAGATGAAACTATTTATTATCCATGTATCATGAATCTATAATGAAAGATATAAAAACGGTATTTTATAAATTCATGACAATTACAATATCTAGAGATGGGAATTTAGGTTGTAAGGTTTATAAAAATAGGTACCTAAATTCTAGTTTTAGGTACATATGTGAAAATTGGTACTAAAAAGTAATTTTAGTTTATAAATTGTATTAGTTAAATAAAAATAGAGTATGGCGAGAGCTCATCTGTTGACCACATCGGATTTTTACCTCCCGCCTCATATTCTACAAGGAGGTATTGCGATGGGTCAAAATTTTCGAGTGTTTTAGTGGATAAGCACGTTTTAGAATCCGTAGAACACCTACGAATAAAGTATTTTTGAAATGATGTCTTAGTGTATGTGTGTTAGGTTGTATGTAACATTTTTTCCGGGTTCTGTAACTCAAAGAGTTACAAACATTAAACAACCACATTTTACACCCATAAAATTTGTTACACAGGTTGGGTTACACCCCGTATTAGTGATGCGTCGAGACGAGACGAGACGAGATTTTTCACTTCTCGTCTCGTCTCGTCTCGAATTTATTTTTTTTATCTCGTCTCGATTATTTCTCGTCTCGATTATTGTTATCTCGTCTCGATCTCGATCTCGTCTCGATTTCTCGACCATTTTTACTAACAAATTTTTTTGCCGATTGATATTAAAAGTGCTATTTTTGACAGGTTACAGTCTGTGAAATGTCACTTTTAGTGCCTAGGTAATTAAATTATTTTTTTTTCAAAATCGGCATGAAAATCGTCATTTCCAGACTAATTTGCGGCATGAAAGTAAGATTTTCATGACTAGGCATGAAAATTTTATTTTCATGCCTAGTCATTTTTACTTTCAACTTTGTTTACTTGTCATGACAACTTTTTATAAAATTTGTGACAGCTCTGATGATTTGTCACAGGATGATTTATGCAAACCTATTTTTTTGTAATTTTAAGCTTAATTGCCGATTTAAAAAAAATATAATACATCACGCGTCATAAAAATGTCTTTGCTTGACTCAGAGGCTTTGAAGAAATGCTCGGACGCTGCGCATCCTCGCATTCTTCAAACGCCTCCTCGTCTGCAATGAAACATTTTCATGACTTGTAATGTAATATACTATTTTCAATACCTCCACCGAAAACGCCACCTTTTGTCTCTATTACTAGAGACGAAGGTGAGGTAGCTCTGACCGGTCAGTACAGTTTCCACCTAGAAAGAAAAAGTACTTTTCCTCCCGCTTTATGTGGGATTCCAATTTTCTTTTCTTCCCTAGGGAGTAAAAGTACTAACCGGTCGGAAATATCTCACATTCATCCCTAATAATAAAAAATTTAATCTAATAATTTAACATGGTCAATGTCAGTAAAATAATAGATCTATGTTGACAGGTTGAATTGACAATTTAGTTGAGTTTGACTATGACAATAACAAATAGACGAATTGGTGGAAAAAAAATTAAAAATTGTTGAATAAAGTATAAATAATTTTAAAAATTCGAGAAATCTCGACGAAAATGTCGAGATTCGAGAATCTCGACATTGTAATCTTGTCTCGAAATTTTTTTACAAAAATTAGTCTCGTCTCGACGAGACGAGAAATTTCGAGACGAGACGAGACGAGATTCGAGAAATTCTCGTCTCGTCTGCATCACTACCCCGTATATTTGTTTAGTAGTAAAAAGAGGTCTTGTGCTGGCCACATCAGATATTAAAGTACTTAAAAATAAATGTAAATCTGTATTTTATTACAGTTTTCTAAATCCACTCTTTATCGAAACGAATAAAACTAGAAGTCGCATGATCGAAACGTTTGAAATCTAGTAATTTATATCAGTCAGTAAATTTAAACCAGAACCACGTAGGAAAGCAATCAGCAGCAGCAGCAATAACTTACACAAGAATAAATACATGAAAAGAATAAAGCAATATTATCACTGGTTGCATTTTACGAGCTTTCGCGCCGAGGCGCATCGAGGATTACTCGAAGGGCGACATTGTTTTATTATTTGGCCGCTGCAGCAGTACTGGCGCCATAAACACGCTCAAATCAGTTATGTACGCTCTCATTGGGAACATAAAACACATTGTAAAGAAAACAAAACCCATAAAATTCTACGGTTAAAGAACAACGCAGGAATTGCCCGGCGACAATAGGACGAGTTACTTGAAACTCTAACGACGGGGTAGAACCCTTTGCTTTAATCGGAAACTTGTCGCGAACTTTACCAAATGCAATACTTACTACGCGCTGCTGTGAACAATCACATAAATGAACTATAAATGCGCTTTTTATTGCTAAATGTCACTTTATCCAAATACTCGTATTTTATACACATTTATATATAAATTATTTATATCAAAATACTTTAATTACGAAATAATAACACATAAAATGTTTTTAATATAAAACAAAATCGTTCCGTTTATGAACTCGTCAATGAGTAATGTATCCAGATTAGTGTATGGTTAAGGTTTGATACAAAGATCGCTAAAATGTATGATTCAATGAAAAAAATCTGCTGTGGCCAGTACACGACCTCTCGCCTAATTCTGCTTATTCTACTAATCTAATAAATAGTTTTACTTACATTTTAATAGTTTCATGTTCATGTAATATGTAAACGATAATGTAAACCAAGATGCAAGCAAAAGATGTCAACTGTACTGTCACTGTCATTATAATTCAAATTTTGAGTAAAAACAAATTTCATATCATGGACAACAAGATACTAGTACTTAGTTGCACTTTATTTTATTGCTAAATACTACCAGATTCAGCAAATTGTATTTAAAATTAACTGTACCCATAGATAATTATATTATATTTTATTTTTATTTGCAAAAATTGTCATAAATAAATAATGTACCAATTTATTTAAGAAAAACTATATCAAGTTCCAAAAAGTACTACTTCCGGTTTACGGATTTCTACCAAAATCTTATCCGGTGTTAAGATCCCTATTAAAACCTTAAATATGAAATTTGGTTATTAAAGGTTTGATACTTTTTCAGTTATCGTGGACGAAAAATCGTCAGTCCATACATTCATACAAACACACACACGCACACACACACACACACACACACACACACACACACACACACACACACACACACACACACACACACACACACACACACACACACACACACACACACACACACAGACATCATCGGGAAAATATTAAATTCGTATTCTAGAGACCCTGAAACGTGTTTATCCACCAAAAACTCATACTCGAAAATTTTGACCCATTACAATACCTCTCTTATAGAATATGAGGCGAGAGGTAAAAACCAAACACAACACTAACTGGGATACAAGACTCGACACTAGGTTGATCACGACGCGTTTCGATCTTTCGATCATTTTCAGGTGACTGGATTCATATTACGAAAGCTTTTAAAATGTGTTCACACATAGATTATTTTATGCATCTGAATGGGGGTTTTCCCGATTTCTTGTTATTTTATGTTAATCTATACATTAAAATATTAGACTCGTATTTTTTCATTTTGCCAAAAAGTTGCTAATAAGCCAGAAAAAAAATTATAAAAGTTTAAAAAAAGGTGCCGCGGTAAACAATGCCGTGTGTGACGGTGTGACGTCACCGGCCCTAAGAACATACGTTCTCCGCGCTAATTAGGATCGAATACGATACGTAGGTCTTACATTTTAACACAGGCCTGTAGTCCATTCCGTAGTCAAAACGACAAAAAACGATCTTACACGAACAAATCTACTCACGGTTTGCAATCAGTGCCGTTTGCGTCACACATGGCGCTTTTTAGTCTCATTTAAATGGAATAAATCTATGAAAATATCCAATTATTATCACTTTCTTATAACTTTGAGCAAGATACTTGAACAAGTTGCTCACATTGCAGGTATATTTTTTAATATACCAACTTTCTTCAAAATTACTTACTTTGAGTACTGGATTTAGTGACTTGAACGAGTTACTGGCGCCGTCGTAACGTCAACTTAAGAGGCCTCCTAAAATCCAGCATAAAATGTACAAACATAGCGAGTGTTTTTTGGCTGGTACAAGAATGGTAAAATTTTATTTCATTAATAATTGTACATTATTATAAAATTTCCGAAAAATTCATAAAAATTTCCAATTTATGCAAACTTTACACGGTTATATCTCATGACAGAAATTTTTAAAAGGCACATCTGTAGATCCATTCTTTCTCTATTAAATGTTTATAAAAACATCATTTTGAAGCCAATAATAATCTGACAGTTTACTTGCAAAGAAAACACTTTTACAGTATTTTTCAACTTCAAACTGACATTGCATTGCTAGGATGCGGCAACGTACGAGTTTTGGGCTGGTTTTAGGCGGCAGGAGTAGTGGGGAAAAGAGTGGAATATAAAAAAAGTAAAATCGAGAGTATTCTAGGAATTCGGAAAAAATCTAGACGAGCCGCGTAATATGTGAAGCTGCCAAACACAACTTGGGAAAACGACGTGGCAAAATGTACGTATATTTTCACTTACAATCGTACATGTATATTAATTCTGTCCGGAATTTTTTGTGTTCTTCCAACAACGTCTTAATTAGCTCAACAGTTTACTCGAAACGAAAACATTACATTATTTTTCAACTTCAAATTGACATTGCATTGCCAAGATGCGTCAAAGTACTAGTTTCGGGTTGGGGGGAAAGTGTAGACGGGCCGCTTAATCCTGAAAAATGCAGTTTCAGCGTATTTCGTGGAGCACTAAACCACGAAATCAATCAAACATTATAGCACGAAGACACATATTCAATTGCCGATATCTCGTTCTCATCAAGCGATATATTCAAACATCTCTTACTTACTTACTTACTTAATCCCGATCCTTTCTACCTTTACAGGTGTAAGGCTGTTGGAGTTGGGTGTTTTATTGTCCTGTGGGTTTCTTCCTCCATTGCTCCCTCCATGACTTTCTATCTTGATCCAGCCCTCTACACTGACTCCAGCTGATTCCTCTCTGCTCTGCTGCTTCTTTAACCTCTTCGCTCCACGTTTTGTTTGGTCGGCCTCTTCTTCTTTTTCCTTTCGGTTTCGCTTCATACACTTTTTTTGGTAACCTGTTTTCTGTCATTCTGTGTAAGTGTCCTAACCATCTCAGCTGTCCCTCCTGTATGAGTTCTTCTACAGGTTTTGTTCCGAGGTTTGTCCTGAAGATTTCATTCCTTATCCGGTCCTTTCGAGTCTTGCCTTCTATCTTTCTTAAGAATCGCATTTCTAGGCTCCTAACTTTACTTCTGATGTTTTCTGTAGTTGTCCATGATTCGCTCGCATATGTAAGCACGGGCAGAGCAACTTTTTTCCCAAAAATGTATTTCTTATTGCATTGAATAGTCTCCCCGTTTTTCCTGTTCTTTCCAGTATTTCTGATTCTAGATTTCCTGTCTTGCTTATGACCACGCCAAGGTATTTATATGAGTCCACTTGCTCTAGTTCCGTATTGTCTACTTTTATTCTGTGTTGTTCTTCCTTTCCGTTTATGATCATTGTTTTTGTCTTTTCTCTGTTAATGATTAAGTTTTTCTTTCTCATTTCTCTGTTATAAACGTTGATGTTTTGCTGGAGGTCTTTTTCGTTTTCTGCCGCTATAAACATGTCATCTGCATAACACAGTTCACTGATGTTTACTTTCTCCATTTTCCAGTGTCCTACCTAGTATGGTTTTATTTTCCCTTTACAGAATTTTATGACGTCGTCCAAAATTAGTGAGAAGAGTATGGGGCTTCAAACATCTCACAATTCATATTAATACCCCTCTGTAATGTAGGCCAGCGAACGTCTCACTGGGGACTAAGTGCCAGTGCGGGCCTGGCGCGCAGGGTGGGCTCTAGGAATTATCTGCGGTGAGTTATAGGTGTAGTTTGCTCGTACGTAACCGATGTGATAATTTCACAAGCTTCTTGTGGTTTGTTATCAGTTGCAAGTTCCTGAACTAGTTAAACCGACTACACTTAAACGGCGCGAGGACGTGTGGAGATTGTTATAAAGGTTCACTTATCGTATGAGTAGTCAAATTTTATGAGGATGATATTATACGTTAAATTTAGATTCATGATCGGTTATGGATAGTTAACGGTTCATCTCGCTTAATATAAACTTAACAACGGTTAAATGATAATATTGAAACTATGAATATTTAGTTACATTTCTCGACGAGATTAGCTACGTTTCGACCTCTTAACATAAGCACTGTTTTAGTTTAAGACATAAGCTTGAGACGATCCTCTACCGCGCTAGAAAACAGCCAAAAACATGGATAACGCGTGCCAGTTTTGTTAAGGTCGCGCTCGAAACCGTTTTCAGATAGTCATTTTTATGCACTTTATCTGCATAAATTTCTGCAAATAGGAACAAGCAATAGGTATAAAAAATATATCAATAGAATCAGTTTCTAGATTACCTTTAAAGAATGCCTGAAAATAAGGTATAATTTGCAGTAAAAATGAAAGAAGAGGAAACAAAATTCATCAAATTGCAATGAATTTAATGCAAAATGAACATAATTTCTAGAATAAGGCAATTAGGAATGTATATATTAGTTGTATAGTATAGTATAGTAGGTACAATCTACAAAATGGTGGATGCAGAATTTTAGAATTTTGCTTTAAAATCGAAATATGTTAATTTGAATTTTGACAAGTTTTGTTATTTTTGGAACAAAAATATCTTCTATTTTAAAACGAATTTAAAAAATTTGAAGTCAATTCACTTATAAATAAAAGCTGTACAGTGGTGCGCGAAAACCCTCTTTTTTAAAAATATTGCAGATTTTACAAATACGGATGCCAAAATTATTTTTCCCCTCAAACATAAATTACCTATTTGTTATTTTTATGTTTAATAAAACAATAAACGCTATAGAATAGTGTGCGGAATCAATGTTTTTGACTGTTTTATGCATGGACCTTAAAGTGTTTGACATATTAGTCAATGCGGCTGATCGTTTCCACCTTCGACAAAATTTATGACAATATTTAAAACAGTAGTAGTAATTGAGCGGAGTATGGTTTCAACTCAGAGGAGTAAAAATCTAGACTATTCTAACCAGGAAAATAAAACACAAGAAGATGCAAATCTAGAAAATTAATAAGTAATGAAAAACCTGCATCAAAACCATATCATAACAAGATTCATTGATCGAGTATGTCAGAGTATAGAAATGGTTCTGGGTTGTTAATTTAGTTCATTCGCCTTATTTTGCACCTTCCTGCGTTTGCTATTTCCTTGCATACGGAATCTAAAATCCTGTGAATGAATCTTTTGATTCAGGTGATGCAGATTTCTGTGTTCGAATATTTCAGATGAGCACGTATACATTTTTGTTTATAAGTCAGTTTTCTAGATACGGCGCTAGGTTGTGTGCTGGCCACATCAGATCTTTTCTAATGTTTGAACTGGATGTGATTCTATGATGAAGTTTTATTAATTAAAGACTAATATCAGTCATTAGGCGAGCGCTTAATAAAAGCTGTGAGCTATAAAACTTCAGGCAATGTTGCTCGAGCGCCGCCCAAAATTGTTGTGTCATAAAATTTAAAGCTGCCCTTTAAAAACAGCGCTCGCTGTACTCACATAACGAACCAGGTGTTTTTAGTATACAGCTAGTATTAAACTGTCAAAATATCACTAATCCTGTACCAAACAAGACAAATTACACCGCTTGCAAAATATTCCCTTATTTCAAACAGAAACACTGCACTTTTCAATTTCACGCCGCAACATTTACAGGAATCTACACTGAAATATTACCTCTCCAAATCGAAATCGAAACAAAATTAGTAATGTAATTGCCGTTTTACACTACGCTAAATATTGAATAAGAAATTGCGCAACAAATTGAACAATATCTTGAGCAATAAATTGCTTTGTTTTAAATGAATTCTGTTATATACTGAGACAATTTTATATACCTACCTACAATATTTAGTTTGTGATTCTGCGTAGTTCACATATAATAATAATTTGACAGCCGCGCGTATCTATTTTTCAGACAATTACAAAGCAATGCAATATTTCACACAATTTGCTGTATGATACTACACAAATTAGATTGTTTCAAAAATTGAACAATATCTTGTTCAAGATTTAGTGTATTGTAAAACGGGCTTAGTTGGATGTGGCAGCCTCACATATTGTGCGTCATCCCCACTTTCATTTGTTTGCGTGCCAAATGGCTGTACATTTTCGTCAAAAAAAAGATGAGTGTACAACGAACAAATAATGTTTCTACTTGGCAAATTGATGAAGAAATTGAAGGTCAACTTTATCAATTTATTAGTGAATAAATTGGATGGTGTAAAACAGGCGTAAGATATTAAATATTGTAGTAAAGAACGAAGGATGGCTTCAACACAGAATAGTTGTCCTGTCAATGAATCTTTTGATTCGAGTCAGGTGATGCAAATTTCTAATGGGCACCTGATTAAACGTTTATAATTCTAGATATGGTGGGAGGTTGTGTGCTGGCCACATCAGATTTTTATTTCCTATTTTTAAAAAACCGTGGCCTATTTTAATAATATATTCTGCAACAAGTCTGGAATGAAGCATATTCAGCAGGAGTGGAAAGTTTGAGACGAGCCGTAGGCGAGTTTCACGAAGGCGGAATAGCCATTCCAAACGTGTTGCAGACTATAATTTCTCTATAAATTTAATTGCATTAAAAAAAATAACCTAAAACTATTAAAATAAAAATATATGTGTTTGTAAAATAATATTGTATAATAAAATTATTAGTAAATTAATAAATCTAAAAGTATTTTGGAGCTACCCACCAACCAAAAATATTGAATAAAGATAAAATATTATAACTCGCCACATTTCATTCCATTACAAGTGACGGAATGAATGTAACCATACCATAATTGAAAATGATGTAAGAATATTCCATTATATAACAGTCGTATAGAAATATTTTTCTGTCTATGTACCCTACCTTTTATAGTTTTTTTTGTGACTAAAAATCCTCAGCCTACTTATTAAATAAGTTATATTTCACAAAACAACATAAAGCTTACAAAGTACAAATAGGTATACAATTTCACAGCACCGTAGTAAAACTTTTAACAAATATAATTTTATAAAACTTTCTGGCACAGTTTATAGCCCTTAAAGTAAAGAACTATACTTCAGTGGATTGTAAAATTTATCCGGATTTTTCTTAAGTGACACAAGTATAAACCATACAGCATACATTGTTACAACAGATGGGCAGACTGTTCATGAGATCATAAAAAGTGTTCCCTGATTAAAGAATTTGTCAAATTTTTTACAAACTTTTTTCGCAAGAACAATGTTGAATATAATATAAAAGGAGTAAAAAATCCAACATGTCATAAAAACTAAGAGCTTTTTAATTTTAATCGAACATCTATGCTGCTGCCTGTTTAGGCATTTTAGGTAGGTACTCGATTTAGGTGTAACTCTGATTTAAGAGGCCCGTCTGCATCCTAAAATCAAGCACAAAATGTACTAACGTAGCGAATATTTGTGGCCAGTACAAGAATGGTCCAATTTTATTTCAACAAGGATTATATACTTAAACAGTTGTGCCTTTTAAAATTGTAATAAAAAAATTGTTATATGATTATAAAAATTCCGAAAAATTCACAAAAATTGCAAATTTATGCAAACTTTACACGGATATCTCCTGATATAAATTTGTTCTTTAAATTTTAAAAAGCACAACTGTAGATCCATTCTTTCTCTATTAAATGTTTATAGAAATATTGTTTTGAAGAACAGATTACTCGCAACGAAAACACTTTTACAGTATTTTCACCTTCAAAATGACTGTATTTGCTAAGATGCGATAAAGTACAAGTTTCGGGCTGGTTTCAGGCAGCAGTAATAGTGGGGAAAAGAGTGGAATAGAAAAAAACTAAAATCGAGAGTATTCTAGGAATTCGGACGAAACGTAGACTAGCGCTAGTAAACTAGTAAATTATCTTGAAATTTTCACCTTTTAATTCTTTTATAAGTAATGTTTTGCGTGTTATGTGTTTTGATGTGGCTCAAAGATTATTTATAGTGTTCAATAATTACTCTAGTAATAAAAATCAACTGGTACAATGATAAAGGAACATTACATTAGGATTTATAACCGAATCTGGTTTTTACGACTCGGTTCGTCATTGGTTGACAATGCAGTGGCGATCTGACAGCACCGAAAGCGTAAAATTTGATTGGATGTATTTTGGATCCAGCCTTTACTCACTCGCGCGCTCACGCAGCTAAAAAAGCCTTTTTCCTTGTTTGTTTTTTCAATAACGCGTCATTATTAATGTGGACAAAAACGCTGCAATTTTCACTCATCATTTTATTCTGCAGGCGACAATTGTCAAGCATAAGCGACGCCAGTTTCCATTCATACCTCCAGGGGTATTGATTTTTAATTTTTGTGTTTAATTTGCAGTGAAATATCTGCATTCAATTTGTATTGGGGCATTTATTTACAGTTCTATAATTTTGTGGAAAATAATTACATGCTCGAAACATCATCATTCCCACTACACGATTAATACTACAATTTTTTTGGTGAAGTGGTTACAATTTCCAAATTCTAATTTATAAATATTCAAAACGCCTGACATCAAATTTAGTTTGGTTGGATGCTGTAAAAATGAAGAGACTATTTTTAAATTTATTTTTATTTAAGCATGTACATGCCATGGTAATTCTAAATATGAAATGAGATAGGTAGTCATTTTTTGTTTTAAAATCCTTTTTATTAATTTCGATTGATTTGTACCACAGCCTTTGATAAGATATTATAAGCCTCCTGCCATTCAATCGAGTTGAAACTTAGCACAATACGTTGCCGATGACAACGCATTCTACGAAAAATTATTTACTTTAAATATATTTTTCATTAGGTCATAATTGACACTGTCATAATCATTTTATTTTTCGTATTAACAAATATTAATAATGACTACAAGATATCGAAAGTTTGAAACACAAAATTATAAATTGTATTTATTCTTAGCTGGGTCAGATATACAGAAAAAAATTGATTGCCATAAGTATTTTATTCATCGAGTTAAGCGGCCCGTCTACGTTTTTCCCGAATTCCTAGAATACTTTAGATTTTATTTTTTTCTATTCCACTCTTTTCTCCACTACTACGGCTGCCTGAAACCAGCCCGAAACTCGTACATTGCCGCATTCTAGCTATGCAATGTAATTTTGAAGTTGGAAAATACAGTAAACATGTTTTCGTTGCGAGTAGACTGTCAGATTATTATTTTGGACTTCAGGATAATGTTTTCATAAACATGTAATA
This sequence comes from Agonum fuliginosum, assembly GCA_947534325.1. Lineage (NCBI taxonomy): Eukaryota > Metazoa > Arthropoda > Insecta > Coleoptera > Carabidae > Agonum > Agonum fuliginosum. The sequence goes on from OX384029.1 coordinate 1,304,407, forward strand.
GAGAAAGAATGCAGATTTATGCCTTTTTAAAATTATAAAATTAATTTCTATCATGAAATATAACGGTGCAAAGTTATCATAAATTGGAAATTTTTGGAATTTTTATATTCATGTACAATTTTTAATCAAAATTTTAAAAGGACATATCTGTAGATCCTTTCTTTCTCTATTAAATCCTTGTTGAAATAAAATTTTACCAAACTTGTACTGGCCACAAAACACTCGCTACTTTAGTACATTTTATGCTGGATTTTAGGATGTAGACGGGCCTGTTAATGATTTGCTATGAAAATTCATTGGGCTTATTAAGCCCTTAATATAAAATTCGAGAATTTGATGTTTCATATTTTTTAGATACCGTCGGAAAAATATTATAACATACACAAAATGCACCAAAAACTCATACCCAGAAATTTTGATCTGTCACAGTACCTCTCTTATAGAATATGAGGCAAGAGGTAAAAACAAATCATTTAAAAATTTCTAACTCAAAAATCTGTCCTTTAATAGGTTCCCGGAACGCTTTATTAGGGATGGCAACGATATATCGATATTTGAATTATATCGATATATTTAAGAAATATATCGATATTTTTAAATCGATATATCTTTTTCGATATATCGTTAAAAATATCGATTAATTCCTAAATAAATCGGGAAAAACAAATTTAAGATTTTTTATGAATTCTGCTGCACGCAGTGCACCTATGCTGTGGTTGGATTACGAAATAGGAATTTGGCATCGGATGTCGAAGGGGAATGGAAAAAAATGTTGATGTAACCATACTTAACAAGTTTTTTGTACCTAACCTAATTTAATAATTTTAAAAAGTCATGAAAATGCAATTTTTTTATTTATATATATTAAAATTCCCTTCTACCGTAAAGTGTAGGCAAATGAAGATGATATTTTATTTTGTGAACAGTATTATTAATTTTTGTTTAAAGAAAAATATATATTTATCGATATATCGCATATATCGATATATATTTTTCGATATATTTTAGTATCGATTCACGGATTGCGATATATCGTTCGATACGATATATCGATTTATTAATAATTTTTGCCATCCCTACGCTTTATGACCCCTCCCCCTCCACCCATTTCATTCCAGTTATCGTTCGTCGGAGGTGCTGCGCGTAGATTACTAGCGACGATTGCATTTGACAGTCAAAGTTTTGCTGACGAGAATTTTAATTGAACCTTTGTAATTCATTGCTTGTTGAGTTCGCGCTCACAACTCGTGCTGTGCAGTGCAAACTGCGACGATGAAATACTGGAGCAGTGGTCGCGTAGGAAACGTTTTCTTCACTTTCTGTCAAAAGTTACAAGGATATTAACGCGCAGATTCTAATGTTACCAACGCAACATCGTTTTGAATAAATTTCAATGAATTGTTTTTCGTTTTATCTGATTTGTTATCCACTAACAACCATGAGTGACGGCTGGTAACCGCACACACGGTATAATGTATATCAATAGCGATGGAGCTTAGTATGTGAGGCTGGCAAGCCCAAGTTGGGTAAAAGGGTGGCAAAACTCTACCTACGTATATTTAATTTTCTAATCTTACATGTGTATTAATTCTTTCCGGATTTTTTTGTGTTCTTTTCAATTACTTAGCTCAAGTGGTACACGAGAGCTGATTACGTTGTTGGTATGTACGATAAAAAATTTCCTGGTAATGAATTAATGCACGAGTGCAATGACACCCCTGAATTATTTTTACAATAGAAACTTGAAATATTCAGCAAATTTGTATTTAACATACGTACCTACAATGGATATGTATTTCATATTTATTGCATATTATACCACACAATATGCAATGAATATTTTACGAACATAAAATTGATATTCGCGGGATGTTATATGAAGTGTTGTAACTTATCAAGATAAATCATCTAGATAATATATTTTTATCTATTATCTTACCTAGATATATTTTTCTTATTTATCTATTATTTTATCTAGATAAAATTACAAATTATAGGTATTTATCTATTTTGTAAATATCATCTAGAGAATAATTTTTGTAAAATTATATCCAATTTTATCATTAAAGATTTTACTTGATTTGTATAAATTAATTAATAAATAACATGTCGTTCATATTTATTATCTATTATCTAGGTAATTTCTTCAATGGCTATCTGTATTTATTGTCTTATCTAGATTAATAAAAAGTACCTAAGTTATATCTTTATCTAGATAAAAATATTGTCATCTTTTACAACATTGGTAATATGTACTTGTACTTACATTCTTTGTATGAAAAACAAATAGAGTGTATATGTATTTCATATCCGGTAGTATGTACCTATATGTAATATAGATTATTGGAACGCGAATGTTCTGGAAACAAATGTATATTTGTGCAAAATTAATTAAACATACATAATGATAGTGTATATCCATAATTATTTACCTACTATTATTGCACTATGTAATATTTACGGTATATAATGAAATGTATACGTTTCTGATTATTATTACATTACTATTATTGTAATTAATTCCTTCATTGGCTGTTATTTGTGTCATTTGATTTTCTTGAAAACATCGTGTTTGTAGAAAATATAATGTGGGTTTTGTTTCTGTGTATAAAACAAAATATTCAACAAAGGTATAATAATTTCCATTGTTTCATTTTTTAATATTAATTTATGCAACCATGTTAAAAATTATGTTACATACATATTTGATATAACAATATTCAAATAATTTTTTTATTAAGCTTTTGTATGATGGCTTAACAAAATCATTCCCTGGAAAAATTCAGTTGAAAATGGCAAAAATAAATCAAAATTTTTCGGAGAGTTTTCTACAAAACTAATACTGATATTCATGTATGATTTATAGAGAGGGAAACATTATATTGGGATGCTATTTATTCAGCGAACAATATCTATGTTGACGGAGGAGGGTCTTCATATTTTATGTCACAAATAAAAGCATTGATTCATATGATTCTTATTTGCCATACAGTACAGTTCACAATAAATAGCACACTAAAAGAGCACAACAGAAAAAATACAGAGGAATAACGAAAGTACAACATAATATAGATATGTATGTAATATATTATACCTTGTGTGCGAGTATTTCCCGTTAACACTCTCTTACATCTTATGGTTGTTAAAGTTGGTTTTTAGAAGAGTAAAAACAAAAATCACTTTTTAAAAATAATAAAAATCACAAAGAAGTAGGATTGTATTTTTCGTTAATTTTAAAACACGTATAAACTGTAAATCATTGTGCTGAAATAAAATTGAACAAATTTCAAATAATATTCATTTAGTGAATGAATTTACAATATAATGACAACACAATAATCTTATACATGTATTAAGTGTAAAAATGGTGGTGTTCGAGCCAATCACAAGCATAGAAACTTTTGTTTTTACTCCTCTTAGTTTAAAAACAGATTAAACAGGGTGTTTCTATACCTCTCCATGCAACGTTATAGACCGGGAGCTCATGACAGGTGATGGTCTCGGATTTCATACAGCATGCCTATGACAACATATAAAAACGGGTTTTAAACCCTTGCACGCTTTCCGGTAATATGGAAAATTTTCCGAAATTTTCCACCCTTGGGCCAACGAGGACTGCATGCCAATTTGGTTATAGGTGTTTTATTTTTTATTACAAGATCACGTGACTGTTTGAGCCCTTTGGGATCCAGCGAATCGCATGCCTATAATTTCAATATTTTCAATGTGTTTATGTTTCTTTTGATAAAAGAGCATGCATTATTAAATCAGGAAAAACACAAAATTTGTGTGCAAGTGGAAAAATGCAATTTTCCATATGACCGGAAAGCGTGCAAGGGTTTAATACCCGCAATTCTTTGTTGTCATAGTCATAGGGTCCATATTCTATCCTCCAAAAAGCATGATGTATGAAATCAATTGTCTTGAACTCCCGGTCTATTAATAGGTTTTATAATTTAAAACATTGATCGTAGGAAAAAATCGTAAAAATAAGGACAGTAAAAATTTTATTACCACTGGTTTGAAAGTTCATTTAACTTTTTATTTATTAATTATTACATAAAAAGTAATTATCTGTAGATAGTCTGATAATATTTATAATTTTACTTTATAAATAACATAATAAATAAACAGTTAAATGGACGTTCAAACCAGCGAATCTAAGATCTAATATTTACACTACTGGAAAGTGTAAGTAAATTACAAGAGACATCAGTTGAGCAATTGAACTAAAATGTATTCTTGATGATGACTATTCGAACCTAGTTGTCAGAACCACAACTTCAACTACATAACCACAGTTAGTTATATAACGCATAAAATATAAATATAAGATTCCAAGTAAGTTAAAAAAATCTATTTTAGACATATTTGAATATATCTTTATTCTTCAATAAAAAGTAAACCGATGAAAGAATCTTATACAAATTCGCTTTCACCAGCTTCCAAAAATAAATTCCACTAAAAGCGCGTTAGATATTCCCAATAGATTTAATGAAGTCCGTTGTCAATCAATACACATTCTAATCCGTCCATTAGTCGGCCGCATCGCAGGAACAAGAACAAACACTTGTACTGCTGTTCTCTCGGCGCTGCGTCGTTAAAGCACATCGGCGCTAGTCAACAGGGGGGGGGGGGGGTGTAGATCTCGCGGTCCGGTGAAACGAAGAAATAGCCGCAATCGTGGCCCGGCTCAATCCATCAAGATACCGACCCGAGAAGCGTTTACCGCACCAGCCGAACCATTTGTAACTCAAGATTAATAGAACGAAAATCCGCTGGCCCGGGGACTGCGCACCTACGCCAGTGCCGGACTAGGGGGCATGAGGGCCCGGAGTTTTAATTTTCAACTGTCATAACCCTCGGCCATTGATAATTACGAAATAGTTTTGTCACAATCTGAAAGCTTCTTAACCTAAAAGCTTGACGTAGTTGTGACAAAATTCTTATTTATCAATGGTCAAGGGGTTTCGACTAGAAAATGTTGCAATTTAATTATTTATTGAAAACACGAAAATCATTTTAAAACAATAGTATTAAATTCTGTCATAACTCAATAAAAACAAAAATACTACAATGTCACTATTTTCTGTAAGAAATTATGTTTGATCTGTGGCTAAATTAGAGTTCCCGAAATGTTGAAAATTGCGTACATAACCAAAAATATCTAAGAAATCGAATGTTGAAGACTGGAAGTCGATATCTTGATTAATTGAAAAATAAAATTAGTTTTTGTTCAAAAAATCTGCTGTGGCCAGCACACGACCTCTCGCCAAATTCTGCTTATCCTACTAATCTAATAAATAGTTTTACTTACATTTTAATAGTTTTATGTTCACGTAATATGTAAACGATAATGTAAACCAAGATACAAGCAAAAGATGTCAACTGTACTGTCACTGTCATAATCATTTAAATTTTATGTAGAAACAAATTTCATATCATGGACAACAAGATACTGAAATTTCAAAAAAATAGAATATTAATTGTACTTTATTTTATTGTTAAATACTATCAGATTCAGCAAATTGTATTTAAAATTAACTGTACCCATAGATAATTATATTTTCATTTATTTTTAATTGCAAAATTTGTAATAAATAAATAATGTACCAATATATTTAAGAAAAACTATATAAAGTTTCAAAAAGTACTACTTCCGGTTTGCGGATTTCTACCAAAATCTTATCCGGTGTTAAGATACTTATTAAAACCTTAAATATGAAATTTGGTTATTAAAGGCTTGATACTTTTTAAGTTATCGTGGACGAAAAATCGTCACATACGTCCATACGTCCATACATCCATACATACATACGCACACACACACACACACACACACACAGACATCATCGTGAAAATATTAAATTCGTATTCTAGAGACCCTAAAACGTGCTTATCCACCAAAAACTCATACTCGAAATTTTTGACCCATTACAATACCTCTCTTATAGAATATGAGGCGAGAGGTAAAAATAAAATTTTACCTAAAATGACTAGAAATTGTTCACTTATATTTTAACGATTTTTAACCATTCATCTTCGAGAAAACCCCGGTTTTCCATAGTTTTTCTGTTAGTATATCTTTTTAAGCAGGATAGTTACGAGGTGGCAAACCTGAACACCAAAAAACATATAGGGTGAAAAAAAATTACATCTCCAAAACTTTACAGGTAGAATGCTACATTTACTGGACTAGTAACCGTATAGTAATATGTGTAATTGTAATTATATATTAAAATTTATCCCGAATAACTTGTAGATATAAAATCATATTTGTCGAATTTTTTATCTTAAACATTAAACTTGGTTGGTTTATAGTTTCCTATCATTCCTGTGTTTTATTATTACAATTTTTAATACAACAATATGGCATTTTAAAAGTTTTATAAAACTATTACCACAAAATTCATGTTACATTTAAACGTAAAATATATAGAGAGATAAAATTTTAATTCTTGGGACTGGAACACTAGCGGCACTGTAAGCCCTGCACTCGGATGCCTCAAACTGACCACTTGATCGTCTTAAAAAAATTCTGACTGCAAAAAAATCTCGCCGTTTCCAGTTTGAATTAAAAAAAATCTGACGTGGCCGTTACAATACCTCTCGCCTTGACATTGAAGTATTATTATTTAACCTCGTATTTAACCAAATATTAAGCTTTAATTTAAATAAAATACAACAACACCGTATAACATTTGATATAATAATATAAAATAATCATACATTATATTATTTCTGTTTATCTGTCACATTGACAATTTTTATTTTTGTTTTAAATTTTATTTCTATTTCGGGATTCACAAATCGTGGTAGGTAAAATTATATATTTAAAAAAATTATATTTCTTTATTGGTTAAAGATATAGAAACAAGTAAGATTAAATATTGTACAATGTAATTTCTTCTTTCATGTGTGGTATGTCAAATTGTAACAATCGCATTATTTTATACAATTTTTGCAAAAAATGTTATAGTGCTACAAGAAAAGTACCACTTCCGGTTGGTGGATTTTTACCAAAATCTTTTCAGCTCTTCATTATCATATATAAATGTATAATGCAAAATATTAGAATTTTATGATCAGTAGAATTTGAGATAATGAACCGGGACGAAAGGCTATAGTAGGCGTACATACAGACTTTCATACACACACACAGACACACACAGACACACACACAGACACACACACAGACATCATCGTGAAAATAGTCAAAATAGGTTCTAAAGGTGCTAAAACGTGCTAATTGACAAAAATCTCGACATCGAATTTTTTCACGATCCCTATACCTCTCTAGGCGAGAGGTAAAAATCGTCGCACTGATTAATACTCTGACTTCATCAAGACTAATTGGTTGGATTCCACTATAACCACAATCTATTAAAAACGAACATCTCATGAAAGAAAAAGAGCCCGAAATGTTAAAAACCGCCTCTGCCTGCGATGTACACCTACCCCTATACAACCTACAACGATTGTATTGTTTATCCGGTTTAGTTCGCTCGGATGTTGTGTTGTATTCGTTCTGCTAGCAGCTGCTTAAAACTTTCATGGACCCCGAGGGATGCACGGGAACGCTAATACTAATAACTCTCCAGGGGGATCTCACAACCCACACGGCACGCGAGGCCCTCCCTCTTCCTGTAGGAACCCGTCAACGATTCCCAATCAGCGAATTTTCAATCACGAATCTGAACACCATTTACATAGTTTCTATCTGTAGAGGCTTTTATCTAGCTTGCTTGTAGTATTTCACATCATAATGCCCTGTCACACGAGGAAAGTTTTTAGTACAAGTTTCTTGAAAGTAAAACAAGTGCTAGGAGCTGTCATAAAAATCTGTCAATACCGGTCAAACGGGGAAACCGTAGGAAAAACTAATTATTTCTTTAAAATATATTATAGGTAGTGATATTAAATATATTTAAAGTAGTTCGGTCGTCGTTGACGCTAGTCAAATTCAGTCCGTTTTTTGTTGTCAATTTATGAAGTGAAATTCGACTGTAACGGTTTTTAATATTTTATTATGAATTTTTATGGTTTATGCATCTGGTTCTCAAACAAATAGTCGTAATTTACAAATCTTGTAATTTCATTCGCAACTTGACTAGTCAATCACCCGGTGTCATAACTCGGGCCAGGTTATGGCATCGACACAGTTGGCAGCATTGTCCGAGGCATTCAAATGTAAACACAGGAATGATAAATGATAAATACGATAGTGTGTTTATAAAAACGAGTTCTTGATAAATGACTTAAAATCATGAAAATCATTGATTTTTCAATCCAATCTGTTTCAAGAAATAAAAGGTTAACATTCAAATATGCGTTTAAATTTCCCACGCTCCGCAGTTGGCAACCCTGCAGAACGTGACGCCCGATCGGCTTCCGCTTGGTCGTGATTTTGTCACATATTTTCCCATTTTTTGGGCTATTTACATCGGCAACGTAGGGTTTTGACTATGCATAACGAAGCCTTAATATATTACCTTTCCAAATATCAATTTGCCACTATTTATTCAACGAACTTTTACGGCGCAATTTCAATTTTTCTTAACCAAAAGTGTCGTTTTCCATAAGAGCCCATGTAAAAACAGTGAACTTCAAACTCATTTTTCTCAAAAACGAGTACCGCAAGGGCATGTTTTCTTGGCACTTTTGAAAATAATATTAAATTTTCTATTCAACCAGACCATTTTCAATACAAAATCAAAGACTTCAATTGACGACCGAACTACTTTAATAAGAATAATTATATTCCTCGTATGAACGGTATTGACAGTTTTTATTTATGACAGCTCCTAGCACTTCTTTTACGTTCAAGAAACTTTTTATTGAAAACTATCTCGTGTAAACAGGGCATTATATTATAATTCATCAGTATAGATATCTACAAGCTGTTAAAAACAATGAGTCAAAAGCTTTGAAGATATATTGTCGTAAGCAGATTGTAAATTAGTATTTTTATAAAAAGCCTAGACATGTAGGCTTATTATAAATCACAATGTCACATCATTTTATTTCACTCAAAAAGGATGTTAGGTATTTTATTTGGGAGTGTCTATTCGTACGCTACCGGTTCACCGGTGCACCGGTGCACTGGTGACTCGGGTAACATCGGCTACCGATGCTCACCAGTGGCACTGGCACACCGGTAGCACCGGGGCACCAGTCATCGGCACCAGCGCACCGGTGGCACCGTCGCACGGGCAGCACCGGAGCACCGGTCATCAGCACCGGTGGCACCGGCGCACCGGTGGCACCGTCGCACGGGCAGCACCGGCGCACCGGTTGCACCGGCGCACCGGTAGTACTGGTGGCACCGGCGCACCGGTAATACCGGTGGCACCGGCGAACCGGTAATACCGGTGGCACCGGCGAACCGGTAATACCGGTGGCACCGGTAGATAGCACCGATACACCGGTGCTACCATTTTTCAACATCTAACAAATTGCAAAAGTTATAAACTAATAAAGATGAAGAAAAAAAGGTATTTCGTTTTTCGCTAATATTTCAAAAACTATTAATAATTAAGAAATTTAAAAACAAGATTCTTAAAGATGAGGAAATTTCCAATAAAAAAGTCCTGGAACTCTACTTTCATTATTTATGATAGTAATTTAACGCTGAAAATAGAGCTCCAAGCGGCCGGTGAGGTGTGCGTGCGCCGTCTCTAAAGCGAGTAGGTACATCATGTAAAATAATTTTTTTACAGTATCAAATATCAATTTAAAAATTTGAAAAAATTATGGTGTATTTTCAACACTTCAAAGAATTTAGTTAATTTTTCGAAAAGTTATACAATTGTTAATTAACAATATTTTGTCGGACCTTCGTTGTCATTGAAGACAACAAAAAATGTTTAAATAATCGGATTAAAATTTTTCGCTTCTTGGAGCCCTTCTTTTATATATACTTAACAATATCACGTCATGAAAGTTTTTAAAATTTCAATATTTTGTTTATTATAATTTTTGCAAGTCAACAAAAAATTAAATATTGAAAAAATTTTTTTCTTAAACTAACGTTAGATTATTACTGTTTTCGCAACTAACAATGACGTTACATAACGTACCTAAGGATTTTTTTATCTCATTTGTTTACAAATTGTTTATAAACAAATGGATTCGTTTCATACTTATGAAATTTTTTTTACCATTTTGTTGTCTTGATAAAATAACGATTTTTAAGAAAAATAAGTTTTCTTAAAAAAATGTTTTTATTGTTTAAAATCGTTTTTTCCATATTTCCATTGTTTAAATAATAAGTTAAGAAATTACTTTCTCTTTAAAAATCATAATTGCCACTTTTCAATAGAACAACCAAAAAAAAATTTTTGTTGATAATTTCATTGTTTATTAAGTTAACAATTTGTTATAAACAAATTGCAAATCTCATTATATTTTTTTCCTGAGACTAATAAAATTACAAAAACAACCATCTATTGCAAAGTATCGAAAAAAGTTTATTTTAATTTTATATTGTACTTTAAAAAATTATACGTGCTATAAAAGAAGCACTTGATTTTTCAAGAAAACTGCTATAACTTTTAAACTATTCGAGATACGAAAATGAACATTTAAGTCGTTTGTATATAATATTGATTGGACTTTTAAATGAGTTATTAACCAAGTTTGTAACTATTGTTGATATGGCTTAATTAGTTAAAAAATATAAATAATGTGTTATTTTGTTCAGTGATAAAATATCTTCCAAAAAAGTTTTTGATGATATTGTTTAAAAGTACCTAAATAGATTTTCCGATCAAATTTTTTAATTTTACTCGAATTTTTGCAAATTTTCTCCGCTGTGTCTTTAAAATAAATTAATTGTTTATACTTACTGTCAAAAACATTGATTCCGCACGCTATTCTATAGCGTTTATTGTTTTGTTAAACATAAAAATAAAAAATAATTTATGTTTGAGGGGAAAAATAATTTTGGCATCCATAATTGTAAAAAAACTGCAACATTTGTAAAAAATAAATTTTAATATGTTGTCAACAAAGTTTGGATCTACGAAATAACCGATCGAATTTTTTAAATTCGTTTTAAAACAGAAGATATTTGTGTTCAAAAAATAACAAAAATTGTCAAAATTCAAATTAGCATATTTAGCTTTTAAAGCAAAACTTTCAAATTTTGCATCGACCATTTTGTAGATTGTCCTTTTATCTTCAACAACATCTTTAGATTATTATATTTAACAAAACAATAAACGCTGTGGACTGGCGCGCGAAATCCATGTTTTAGGCTGTTTTCTGGCGCGGTAGAGGATCGTCTTAAGGTTTCAATACTATTATTGGAAATTTCCTCCTCTTTAAGAATCTTTTTTTTAATTTCTTAATTATTAATAGTTTTTGAAATATTAGCGAAAAACTAAATACCTTTTTTTCATCTTCATTTGTTTATAACTTTTGCAATTTGTTAGATGCTGAAAAATGGTAACACCGGCGTACCGGTGCTACCGGTGCCACCGGTACGTCGGTGCTACCGGTGACATCGGTACTACCGGTGCGCCGGTGCCACCGATGTTACCGGTACCACCGGTGCGCCGGTGCTGATGACCGGTGCGCCGGTGCTGATGACCGGTGCGCCAGTGCTGATGACCGGTGCGCCGGTGCCACTGATGCTACCGGCACCACCGGTGCGCCGGTGCCACCGATGCTACCGGTACCACCGGTGCGCCGGTGCCACCGTTGCTACCGGTACCATCAGTGCGCCGGTGCCACCGATGCTACCGGTACCACCGGTGCGCCGGTGCCGAGGACCGGTGCCACTAGTGCGCATCGGTAGCCGATGTTACCCGAGTCACCGGTGCACCGGTGCACCGGTGGACCGGTAGCGTACGAATAGACACTCCCATTTTATTTAGTTCACTTCAATCATTCAAAATTGAGTATGCGGAACTCACGAAAGGTATTGGGTTGTTCAGTTCACGGTTAAAGAATAACTCGGTTTAGCGACTGGCCACACTTTTCTTTGACAACCCCGGGTAGAAGTTGTAATTGTCATTAGTTCATAGGTGTTCCTAGGTGTCTCTGCTGGTCACTGCTTGACTATAGTTGTACAAATTCATTCTGTCACTTGCTGTCACTGAATAGTATTTTTGAAATGTAATAATTGGTGCGTTATACAGTAATATAGAAATTTATGTAAAATATAAAGAACACGTAATCTTATTATTGCATTATAAAGTAACAGATAAATATTGTTGTGATAAAATTGTAAGTGCATCAGAAAAACTATCAATGTAGATAAGTATAGGTATTTTTTTTTAATTTTTCAGAATTTTTATATTTATGAACAATTTTTAATCAACATTTTAAAAAGGCACATCTGTAGATCCATACTTTCTCTATTAAATCCTTGTTGAAATAAATTTTTACCATTCTTGTACTGGTCACAAAACACTCGCTGTTAGTACATTTTATGCTTGATTTTAGGTAGTAGACGGGGCTCTTAAGTTTAAGTAGGTTTTTTTATTTAATTCAGTTCAGAGTTTCTGAAATGATGCAGATGTTTTAAAAATTCACTGATTTTATAATGAATATGTGCATGGGCGTCGTTAGGGGGGGGGGGGCAAGGGGGGGCGCCTGCCCCCCCCTAGATAATGATACAGAAACTCAAATTTCATACCTATATGACAAAAAAGACCAAACACTTGGAATTTTTTTTTTAGAAATTTCAATGTACGAAATACGCGAATCTTTTCAAGAATAATGCTCCTGTACTCAGAAAATGAGTTTAATTGGAGGGTAGTATTTTCCTCGAAAATCGAAATGAAGCAACAATGGGCAACATGGGTTATGGGTTGCAGCGAGCTTTGATATGCTTTTCTTGCCCGACGTTGGCTAAATTTATTATTACTTATTAAATATAGGTATAGAGATTTGCAAGAAACGGTATTTAAGGTTTATTCTGAATCTTTAATGTAGGTACTGGATATCAGAAATGTATAGTTCTAATCATTGGCGTAGCCAGGGAGGTTTAGGAATTAAACCACCTTCCCCCAGCGAATTAGTATTTATATTTTTTTGCCTACATTTATTTCATTATTTTTTTAAAATTTATTATTTATTTTAATTTTTGTAATTGATAGAGGGTAAAATATGATGTCATTTCAAGTGTATGTATAACTTAACTTTTAATGAAGCAGCCTGTGACCTTGAACTCAAAAAAAATTTCGCCTGCGGCGCTTTTTTTTCTTTCTACCCACCAAATTAATTTTTTAGGACTACATTACTGGTCCCAAAAATATTTTGCCCCCCCCTAGGAAATAACCTGGCGACGCCCATGAATATGTGACATTATACTGTTCATGCAGTCAGAGTTGGCCAGAGCGGTAAGAATGTGCCTATGTTCTAAACAATTCTCCAACTTATTACTCGCCTAAACGCGACTATGGTAAGTGAAAATCCGAGCTGGACGGCTATTGTATACACTATTTTTCAAGGTAGCGAAGCAGTTTCTGCCAAACAATTTCATGATAATCTGTGCCCGCTTGATTAATATTGTAGGTACCCAATTCGAAATATGTCATATATACGTAGTAGAAAATTACAAATGAAACGTCAGTTTCAGTAGAAAATTAAATTTTGTAAGCTGGGATTAATGAATATTTTGTACTTTTTGTTACAGTCAAATGGGTCCGCAATTCACAATTTAAAGAGTGATAAGAATTTTATGTATCATTAAATTTATACTACAGCTAAAAACTACTATTTGTTATTTATGGACCACATTTTAACGTAATTTTACTGTAAATCTTTGGAGATTTACTGCAGTACGTAAAACTATTTAGTACTAAATGTTTAGTTACTTCTTCTCGTAAAGTAGACATGACGCCATTTGTCTCCAATCGTAAAAAACCTAATTTTCTTTATTCTCCATTCTTTATTCATAAAATTATGCTCGTATATAAATATTCTTACAATATTTACATTGTAAGACGAGTAGATTTTGTATCATTCTACGTTCTTAAGAAGGATAATGAACTAAATAGCGGACTAATTTCTACTTTCAATTCTTTTAATCGCCATTAGTTATTAGAAAATATATACATTGTCTGTACTTGAATAATAACATAATAATTAATAATAGTTAATTTAAGAAGTTCCATTTAAAACAGTTGTGTGCAGAGTTATAGGAACACCCTGTATAAGTGAAACTAAAAATGTATCGTCATTTAGGGTGCAATTTATTTTGTGAATATTGAAAACAATTTCTTGATTCATAAATTGGTAAGCATGTCATCTGTCATTTAATTTTTATCCAGAAGTTATAGAACACCCAGTATAGGTACCCACTCATCACTGAACACTTAGGTACTTCATTCTCCATAAAAACTATAAATTACATAGCTATTACTTTCAATAACGCCATCAAATCCATACTGTTTCTCAACAGCGTATTTCCCCGTTAAATATGATGTTAACGTAAAACAACCTCTCTTTATCTCGACCTATCACACCGCATAGATCATGGTGGCAAGGAACTTCAAGTACTCATAAAGTACTTGAAGTATGAATATATTTAAACAAGTATGAAGTAAATTTTGAACAAGTGCAAGTACCAAGTATAAGTACCAAATTTAAAAAGTACTTGAAGTACAATACTTGAAAAATCAGTACCTACTTAAAGTAATTTTACTTGAAGTAATGTTCAACTCTGTAAAGGAACCACAAAATTATTAATGTAAATATGTATTAATTTAAAAGACTACAAAATGGGCTAGCACAGATATGTAGATACACATAATTATTGTAAAAACCATGTAGGAACTACTCAGCAATAAATACTTTATATACCAGTGGATTTCTGTTCTAGGATTCAGGAGCATAGTGTCTACGTGTGAACAGGGCTTTAGCTGTGCGGACGTAGACGCAAAGACGGCCATGAGTCCGGAGCAGGAACCCGGAGCGGGGGCGGGTTCCGGTGCTGATAAAGAGGTCCGCGCTGATGGAGGGCCACGCTTGAGGGCAGGAGGTAAACCAGGGCTGAAGTCTGAATTCGCTTCCGAGAGTGCAGAAAGGAGGAAGAGTTGTAAGAAGGGTGGAGAAATTGATGCTAATTTGTTATTTAATAAAAAAATCTGATGTGGCCAGCACAAGACTTCTCGCCATACTTACTTACTATACAAATATATTAATGTATAGGTTCTACTACTCACAAATATATTTTAATCATTTTATTGAAACTGTAGAAGAAGATATACACGATATTTTACTACTGTCACTGTCATGTCATAATCATTCCAATTTTACGAAGTTACAAAATGTTAAACGATCATGGACTACAAGATACTGAAGTACTAAATTTTATTAGGTATTTACTTTAATTATTCTCAAATGATACCACATACAAAAAAAATTATAAAATACCGATTGTAGGTAGGTAATAATCACATAATCTTTCATTTAAAATAAAAAAAATTGTCTTAAATTAAATATTTATCGAAATATTTGAAAAAAGTACTACTTCCGGTTTGTAGATTGAAACCAAAATTGAATGGCTTATTAAGATTCGTATTAAAACCTTAAATATAAAATTTGAAATGATAATGTTTGATATTTTTTGAGTTATCGTTTCCTAAAAAATTGTAACATACAAACGAACGCACGAACGAACAAACGCACATACACACACGGGCACACACAAACGCACACACACACACACACACACACACACACACACACACACGCACACACACGCACACACACACACACACGCACACACATAGACATCATCTCGAAAATGTTAAATTCTTACTCTAGGAACCCTAAACCGTGCTTATCCACCAAAATCTCACACTCGAAAATGTTGACCCATCACAATACCTCCCTTATAGAATATGAGGTGGGAGATAAAAATTGTTATCGCACTGACATTATTATATTTGGTTGAAATTCACTAATAACTAATAAATTAATTGTATTATATGAACAACAATAATTTATTAAAATTCTAATCAAAGTTGGCAAGTTAGCTAATTTATTACATTTCCTTTCGCTTGAAGAGCTTTAGGTACAAACCCAAAATTCAAAGTCATAGTGAGTATGAACTTCGCTAATAATTAATTAATCAAAATAACGAATTCTGCGGGTTGAAACTCAATGATGTGGAAAGGTCGTAAGTTAGTCGTGATATATTTATTGCAAAAGGGTAGCCATAAACGTCCAATCTTTCACGATAACACACCAAATATTTACACATTCAGCACGAATACACCACCACAACGATTCAAATCATCACTGCCGTAGTTTTATTTGTCTTAAGCCCTGTTTACCAATGAATTTTTTGAGGATTTTTTGGCATATGGAGTAAAAATATTCAATAGTTATATCTCGAGTGCTATTAATTTATCGATTAAATTTGACATGCCTTGCTTATGTAATAAATTTGTTTGAATACGTAATAATTTGAAAAATTTTTATCTGAAATTATTAAGTACGATAACATTAATTTTGACGTGTTAAACAGCTGTTTATTTAAACAACTGTTTATTCACAAGTGAATTAAAACTTTTTAAATCACAACACATTTTTAAATCACTCTGATGTCATTATTTCGTCAAAAATGCATAAAAACAATGACAACTTGCCACTGACGACTACATTGATTTGTTATGTCAAAATAAATTTATAATTCATACGAGTATATTTGAAATAATTTCGTCAAAATTTAATAAAATATTGTATAAACCACTCGCCCTTCGGGCTCGGGAGGTAAACTTTCTTTTCTCTTGAATAAACATTCATGTATCTTACTTGGTGTATAAATAACTATTAAAAAGCAATTTTTTTAAATATGCAAAACATCAAATTTAATCAATGCAATTCTTTAGCACGAGGGATATTTATGTTAAGATTATTTTAGGAATTTGAAACAATATGTTATTACGTGTTTCATAATAACTACCTAATGAAAACTCAAGTAAACACAAAATTACTCAGAGCGAATAATTTTGCTGGTATTCAGCTCGTTATTACAGTATTCATTTTGAAACCAAAACGTTGATTCTGACAGCCATCTGACATCAAATTGTTGTTGTAGGTAGCCATTATAACGACAGCAAATCGTTTGTTATCTTTTTACTTGTCAGATAAATGTAAAAAATTAAATTTGTTTTAAATGAATAATTATTAGGCATGTATAAAGATATAGAACATCAGTAAACATAAAAATATTTTAGTAAAATGCCTTAAAAATCTTAAAATTTGCTTTATAAAGCTATATTCAATTTATTCGCTGAAATGGTTGGGTGCCATTTAATCACTTATTTAAAATGGAAAATGATACAATCTGATTGGTCGAATTTGTAATGAGTGAAAGAATCTTTTTTTGACTTGGTAAATCATCTTACCTGCAAGTCATTGTATGTTAGTAGGTGTAATGTTCGTTATCGTAGGTTTATTTAATAAGACCCGCACACGTATTTGTACTACTAACTTTATTGTTTTGTGAACGTCTACACAGATTAACAATCTGCCATCAATTGAATTCAAATCATTCTCATTAAACATAATTACACTTTTTTAATATAATTTGTTTACCAATGCAATTATCTAATACATTACAGCATCATCATACTTATCCAATACACTACAGTAGGAAAGAAAGATATTTTTATTGTTTACTTTTGAGAAAAGCTAAAATGTTTACTGATCCAAACACATCATATTTGTCTTTCTTTTCCAAACCAGTGAGCGTATAGATCTGTATGTAAAATATTTTAATATAGTAAAGCATAAGGCAACTGCTGAAAGCTGAAAGCACTACTTGCAAAAGAAAAAGAAACAAATTTTCTTTTCCATATAAAACGACAACATTTTAAACTGACAGAAATATGGAAGCAAACGATAATCAAACAAGATACATCAAATAAAATCTAGTAGATATTTACTCTGATCTTTGCAACTGCTAAAAATTTCTCTGTAAGTTGTAATAAAACATTATGGATCAATAGCTGTCTCCATTTATATGAAGTGACATTTTTACTTTCTTGTACACGGAGTAAAGGAAGTATTGTAATCGCGAAAAATTTCGGTTCTCAGATTTTGACGGAAATATCCGTTTTGACCTTTTCTGAATCCATTATGACTAGTTTCGTCGTGACATCTGTACGTACGTACGGACAAACGTACGTACGGACGGACGGACGTATGTGTGTCGTATAACTCAAATACGGTTAGACGTAGAAAGTTGAAATTTTGTATTTAGGACTGTTATAGCATCTATTTTTGGTTTCAATCTACAAACCGGAAGTAGTACTTTTTTCAAATATTTCGATAAATATTGATTTTATTTATTTATTTTAAATGAAAGATTATGTGATTATTACCTACAATCGGTATTTTATAAATATTTTTGTATCTGGTATCATTTAAGAATAATTAAAGTATATATTTATAATCTAGTATTTCGGTATCTTGTAGTCCATGATCGATTAACATTTGTTACTACGTAAAATTTAAATTATGGCATGACAGTGACAATAGTAAAATATGCTTTATATCTTCTTCTGCAGTTTAAATAAAATGACTAAAATATATTTGTGAGTATAGTAGCAGTGGTAGTAGTACTTATATATTAATATATTTGTATAATAAGTTAAAAGAATAAAGTAGGTAGGGCGGGAGGTCTTGTGGTGGCCACGTCAGATTTTTTTATATTATTCTACATTTTAGTTATTAAGAAAAGTATGAACAGTTTAATAGGCGTACAAGGAAGTCATGTGGAGTCCACGTCAGATTTTTTATCATCCATCATCCGACGATCCTTTTAATAAATATCAACGATTCTTTCACCAATATATTTATTAATTTCATTCGGCCCCCCATTTGTTAAATGGCCCACCGGGCCAGTCCGACCCTGTATTTAGCTAATAATAAACTTATAACAAATTTTATCAAGTAATAGAGCCAGCATTTTGGTGAAACAGTGTGAAAGGCAGGCGCAAAACAAGAAGTAAGACGTCAGCACAATGCAGGCGTTGAAGTAAACTTACGCGTTTCCCATTAGAGGGTATATCTCCACACTTCATGAAGCGTATCGCGTCGTTTATAAACTCGTAAACCGACGCCATACTTAATATAGTATGAAAGAGTGGCGCGAGATGTCTCTGGTCGCTAATAGGAACATGACGGAATTATGTTTTGTTGTTACACAAGCATCGCAGGCATTTTTCTTCTTCTTCTTGTTTTAGATAGTAATGAAGAAAGATGTTAGCAACAGAACTGTCGAGATGAAAAGATGTAATGATGTTGGAAATCTCAAAGGGTTTATTAACTAATTAAAGGTTTTATGAAGGAGATTTAATCGTTTACAAGATACTCCTACTTATAAGTTTTAGAAAATAAACATTTTACTTTTAGGATTTGAGTTAATATACTATAATTAAACTCGCGATTAAATGTAGTAGACAGAAATAATGTCGAAATCATACGTGTCTTGGTATATTTTATAAAGTGATGCTTTTGTTATTTTGTGGATTACTTATTATTAGAAAATGGCAGATGTTTTTTCATTAAGGTGTTCGTCTACCCCAAAATTTTACAGCGTTACAGAAATGTACGCCTCCCACGTTTACTTTAGTTATAATTGAAATATATGATGCTTTTATATATGAGTGTATTAACAAAGGATGTCTTAATACCTTTAGTTTTAAATTTTTTGTCTTTGGCCTAAGAATTTGACGTTTTTTGTTATTATTTGATACGATTTGATTTTTTTTTTTTCGGTTATAATAAATGGAAAGAAAAATTTAAACAGCAAGAAGCCTGCAGCTAACCTTCCTTTTTCTTTTAATTTCTTTAAAAAATGTAGAAGTTATTATGGGAATACTGGAGCCATGTTTACAGTATTTTTCAACTTCAAAATGACATTGCATAGCTAGGATGCGGCAAAGTACGAGTTTCGTGCTGGGTTCGGGCAGCCGTAGTAGTGAGAAAGATAGTGAATTAGAAAAAATAGTAATATCGAGAGTAATTTAGGAATTCGAAAAATAGGTAGACGAGCCCCTTAAATAATCAACGTGGTAAAAAATTCTGAAAAAAATTAGGTAACATTCTTACAATGTTCTGATTAATTTTGCAAAGTTTCATTAACCTCTTATTATTTCAAATGTCGAGTGTGCCTCCTTAAGTAATTTTTTTCAAAAGTAGTATTTTAAATCCTGCCGCCGATAAACTTACGATAAAATAAAATATTAATTCTTTATTTATTTATCTGTGATTTGTCAGGTATCGATTTTTTTAATACTTAAAAAAAACCTCCAAGGGGTGGTGATGTGTAATTGACTTAAAAATACAATTTTTTGGGGATGCGCCTGTTTCAGGAAACTCCTGGTATATCCTTACTGCTGCCACACTCAGGTTGGGTGAAAGGCGTGATAGATATGTGTGAAATGTATCCGGTAAGAGAAATATTTAGGTGCGATGCCGTTAAAAACGTTTCGGTGTGAATTCTGGCAGGTTTTGCTTGGCCGACGCATAGTTAGCATTCCGGGTTCGGTCTGGAGCTGTGATCCGGGGACCCGGAGTCCCGGAGTGGGAACACGTTCCCCTTCCACTCACCGACCGGAACTAGTTCATGAAAACGTTCCCTGTTTATTAGAGGAAATCCAGGTCTACTCTCTGCTGGGTCTAAACCTTTCCTTGTTCCTTCGTTACTTCTCTTACTTGTATCTTCATTTTTATTCAAGTACAAAAATCTGATGTGGCCAGCACAAGACCTTCCGCCATACTTACTTTATTATTTTTATTTATTTTACAAATATATTAATTTATAGGTACTACTACTTACAAATATATGCATAAGGCAATCTAGTAAATCTAGTTATTCTATTGATATATTATTTATGCCTATGGCTTGTTCTTATTTGCAGACATTTATCTGAAAACGGTTTCGAGCGCGACCTTAAAGTGTTCGTCTACCCTCAAATTTTACAGCGTTACAGAGGTGTACGCCTCCCACGTTTACTTTAATTAGTAATTGAAATATATGATGCTTTTACATATGAGTGTATTAACAAAGGATGTCTTAATGCTTCTATTATTTTTTTTCTTTGGCCTAGGAATTTGAAGTAAAAAAATATTTAAAATGACCTTTTTTGCGGTTTTTTGTCATTATTTGATAATATTTTCCTCGGTCACAAATGGCAAGAAAAATTTAAAAAATCTGCTGTGGCCAGTACACGACCTCTCGCCTAATTCTGCTTATTCTACTAATCTAATAAATAGTTTTACTTACATTTTAATAGTTTCATGTTCATGTAATATGTAAACGATAATGTAAACCAAGATGCAAGCAAAAGATGTCAACTGTACTGTCACTGTCATTATAAAAATTAGGTAACATTCTTACAATGTTCTGATTAATTTTGCAAAGTTTCATTAACCTCTTATTATTTCAAATGTCGAGTGTGCCTCCTTAAGTAATTTTTTTCAAAAGTAGTATTTTAAATCCTGCCGCCGATAAGTAATAAATTTTCATGTCGCTCCGAGTAGCATTTACGTCGTCGTAAAAACACTCCTACATTCGAGATTCGAGTCGGAAGAGGGTATCGTATAATCCGAACCAAGGTACGCTATATCAGAGCCGTTTAGGAAATATTATCTGCTCTTTCCCTGGTGAAGGGCGTGAAACATTGGCTGATCCTGTTGTCGGCTGGTTATCTGCCGGTTCGCTATCTCGACACTTATCTGGTACTTGCTATATCGCTCCGGAGGAGACTAACAGAATCTTAGATCGATCTATTGACTTGTTGAGAAGTTGGTGGGAAAGAACAACGGATTAATTTTTGTTTTCTTTCAAAAATGCGTAATAACAAAATAAGAGCTGTACCCTGTTTGAAATAACAAAAGTATTTTGACAGATAGGTTCTTGTGAATCTATTGGTTGCTATATGCTGTTGTAGGGGAGATATTTTCTATAATTAAATTGTAATTTCTTGACTGTTTAGGTAAATGGAATGAAAAAATAACAGAGTTCTCAGTCTTCAAAGTTAAATTTATTTATTACCAGATGATAATCATCACCGACGTTTCGGTAGCAAATCTACCTTCTTCAGAGTTAATTATCAAAATCTTGAAAAATTAAACTTTTAGTTACATAAAAATTTAGCAACTTGTCGTCATAATTTAAAACATACACCATACAAAATTATTTGAATATTTGTAGACCAAGCAAAGTTACTATCATCTGTTAATAAATAAATTTAACTTTGAAGACTGAGAACTCTGTTATTTTTACCTTCCGCTTACCTGTAAAGGAAGGTATTGGAATCATGCAAAAAATCGGGTAGTGAGTTTTTAGTGGATGAGCACGAATTAGAGTCCTTACAACTCATTTTTGATAGTTTCCCGATGATGTCTGTATGTATGTATGTGTGTGTGTGTGTGTGTGTGTGTGTGTGTGTGTGTGTGTGTGTGTGTGTGTGTGTGTGTGTGTGTGCGTGTGTGTGTGTGAGTGTGTGTATGTGTGTGGTCCGGGCCGATGCCGTCTGTTGGATAACTCAAATACGAATTACCCAAAAATTTTGATATTTGGTATTTTACAATTGTATACGAATAGGAAGAGCTCATTAGATTTTGGTACAAATATCTTCACCGGAATTGATATTTTTGAAGATTGAAAAGATTAAGTGTCAAAAATTTCTATAAATTTGGATAAATATAGTATTTATTTGTAATAAGAATAAGAGGAAAAGTTATTTGCAATCTACGTTATAAAAAAATTGTCTTTATCTGGTAGCATTAAAGAACTGCAGTAAAATTTTAAAAATAAATTTATCAAATAAAATCTTGTAATCCATGTTCGCTTGATTTTTGTTTCTGCATAAAAAATATTGACAGATGAGACGGGTGACGAGTTGGCATACTAGCGCTATATAAGTCATACGTAAGCTATTAAATGTAGTAACTGAACGGAGGATTGCTTCAACACAGAAGAGTTTTCGTGTGAATGAATCTTTTGATTCAGGTGATACTAATTTCTGTGTTTGAATATTTTAGATTTTTATTTGTATATTTTAAATGGGCACCAGATTGTACGTATACATTTCTGTTTAAAGTCTAGATATGGCGGAAGGTTGTGTGATGGCCACGTCAGATTTTTTCATTCCATTTTCTATAATGTCTGCACTTATCACCTTGAATATTTCATTAATTATATACTTTTACAGTGACATGGCAATATTAATGTCACCAACAAAAACGTTACACACATAAGTTTCCCTAAATCGACTTGTGTATATTGTGGCAGTTTAATTTAAATTTTAGTTTTAAAAAGACACCAAATAGAAAAAATAGTATAAAGAACTCAGATATTTTCGCATTTGTCCTTTAGTAAACTCGCCCGATGGCTCGTTTTACTAAATTTGGACGCGTGCGAAAAAACATGTCTTATAAAACTTGTTCTTTAAATATACTATTATTCCATTCATAGTTAATCAGATATCCATTATACAATCAACAATATACAGTGTGCTTTTTACCTTCCGCCATACCTGTAAAGAAGGTATTGGAATCATGCTAAAAATCGGGTAGTGAGTTTTTAGTGGATGAGCACGAATTAGAGTCCTTACAACTCGTTTTTGATAGTTTCACGATGATGTCTGTGCAGATGCCAACAAATATTTGACAGTTATAAAGTGTATAACTTAATGTTGGAGGGAAAACGGTCTGCCAATATTCAATTTTTCGACTAACAAAATGTCCACACTAATTTGACCGCTAGTTGTTGGTCTATTGTTGAAATAAAATTTTACTAGTCTTGTACTGGCCAGAAAACACTCGCTACGTTAGTACATTTAATGCTGGATTTTAGGAGTAATAAAAATTCATTATTTATGTAGTTTAATGCGTCTTTGAATGTAGTTTATAAATATATAATATAAACAGGGCCGGATCTAGGCATGGTGCAAGTGGTGCATCGCACCAGGGCGCATCAGGGCGCCTTACAGGATAATTTAGAAAAAATAAAATGTACTATCTATGTTGCTTAATGAGCAATTTGTAATTATTATAAGTAATTTTGTATCTAATAAATTAAGATTCATCTGATTTCTCTGAAGATAAATTTAAATTATTTTTAAAATTATTTTAGATACAGTACTTAACTCTTTAGAAGAAAGATTTAGTCTACTTAAACACCACAATGATTATTTTCAAAAAAATAAGATATAAAAGAAATAAAAAATATGAACAAAGAAATTTTAAAATAACATTGTAATGACATGGAAAATATATTTAAGGATGGTACAGATAAGGATATAAATGCCTTAGAATTATTTGATGAATTAAAGATTTTAAGTGACTTTGTATATCTTAATAATTACTCAGAAACGATTGATATTATTAAATTTTATTTATACTAACAATTTGGAATGTGTGTTTTGAAATTAATGTATTGTTCTACGAATTTTTTAAACTTTTCCCGTAACAGTAGCTTCTGCCGAAAGATATTACTCCAGATTAAAAATAATACAAAATTATTTAAGGTCGTCTATGTCTCAAGATCGGTTAACATGTATATCAATAATTGCATGCAACAGAACATGAGGTAACTACCATACTTGATAATAACGAAATCATTGATGAATTTGCTTGCATAAAAGCCAGAAAAGTACAATTTTAATGGATATAAATTTAAGGTTGATAAGAATAAATCCATTTTGTTTTTTATTATATATGTATATTATTTACATTTTATGCGAAGAATGAAGAGTTTGCCATACGAATAAATTGGTTTTGTTTTATAATAGATATATTATTTACATTTTATGTACCTACTCTATTGTCTTTTTTAAAATATTGGGGGAGGGGGGGGCTGAATATAAATGTAATTGACTTAAAAATACGATTTTTTGGGGATGCGCCTGTTTCAGGAAACTCCTGGTATATCCTTACTGCTGCCTCACAGTACGTGTGGTTGCCACACTAAAGTGGGTGAAAGGCGTGATAGATATGTGTGAAATGTATCCGGTAAGAGAAATATTTAGGTGCGATGCCGTTAAAAACGTTTCGGTGTGAATTCTGGCAGGTTTTGCTTGGCCGACGCATAGTTAACATTCCGGGTTCGGTCTGGAGCTGTGATCCGGGGACCCGGAGTCCCGGAGTGGGAACACGTTCCCCTTCCACTCACCGACCGGAACTAGTTCATGAAAACGTTCCCTGTTTATTAGAGGAAATCCAGGTCTACTCTCTGCTGGGTCTAAACCTTTTCATGTTCCTTCGTTACCTCTTATACCTTTATCTTCATTTTTACTCAAGTACAAAAATCTGATGTGGCCAGCACAAGACCTTCCGCCATACTTACTTTATTCTTTTTATTTATTTTACAAATATATTAATTTATAGGTACTACTACTCACAAATATATGCATAAGGCAATCTAGAAACTCTAATGATTCTATTGATAACTTATTTATGCGTAATGCTCGTTCTTATTTGCACATTTATGCAGGTAAGGTGCAATCTGAAAACGGTTTCGAGCGCGACCTTAAGTAATTATGATAAGTTATTATTCATTAAGGTGGTACACTCGAGTGGTGGGGGGTTACGGGCATTTCCTATACTCGCAATGTATTTCATATCAGGGTTCCAACTTATAAAAAACAAAAATAATTTTTTTTATTGTATGTAAATGCAGTCTATTTGAATTTTTTCTAATAAAATGAGATTTAAATAACTTATTTAAGAATATTATTTATTTTTGTTATGTAAAAATTGTTTATTTTATAAGATTTCATTCGGCTAAATACCAATGTAAACTACGGCAACGCTGTGCTGTACATGTCATTTTTCACGTTCTTATGTCAATCTGACAGATAGTAAAAATGGAAGGTGAAGAGAATTCTGCACTTGAAATTTCATTTAAATCGTTGGGTATGAATTATTTATCATTTGTGCATATTACCTTTCATTCTTGTGAAAAACTTGTGATTATAGATAGATAATTTTTTTTTTCTGGTTAAATTCAAATTTCGCGCTTTTCAACGTTGCCGCCTCTATATTATGTTCTCGCCAATATTCTCCAGTAGGCATAAACGTCAGTCTTTCGATTAAGAATTCTTGTAAATTACCTGGTAAATGATGCTTGTATTTCTTTTATCTGGTCTATGAGATAATAATGTACGTTTTAAAAAAGCAATTAGAATTTTCTGTCATTTCCTTAAATGCTTTTTACGTTGATTTAAAAGTAGTCCCATAAGAGGGCATGTAAAATGTAGTTTTTTAATATTTATTTTTGGATAATCTACTTGGTGAAAAATTATGAAAAAATTCAGGTAACATTTTTACAATGTTTTGATTAATTTTGCAAAGTTTCATTAAACTTTCTCATTATTTCAAATGTCGAGTGTACCTCCTTAAGTAATTATGTTGATGCCAAAGCATTGAATTACTGAATTTTCTACTTTTTCGTGACACAAAAGTATTTTTTATTGGCTCTCATCAGTAACTTCGATATTCAAAATATCTTTGATGCAGGATATTAACAAAGAATGGCTGTGTGCTCCGACGACGCCGGTTCTTTTATAAGCATTTTCTTTACGTGAAGCATTTTCACGTTGCCTCTTGCGTTTGTTCTCAGATTCCTTTAGACGCACTAGGCACTAAAAATACTCTGTCTCCCCTTCGCAATTTCCCCGTGGAGATAGTACTCACTGTAACCTATATTCCTTCTGCACTTGAGGCACAACTAGAATGAGTATAGCTACTATTGATTTCATTCGTCTATACAAATCACTCACAATTTCGTGCATACCCACTTGACATGAATCGTCCATGGGATGTTCAAAACTATCATATTCTTGTAATATTATCCTGAGTACGATCAAAAATTACATACTCAATACAAACATCTCAGAGACTTACACGGGATGCATAATTGAGATATTATTACCAAATTACTGACATTGGGATGTTACATAGATAATGTTACTAAGGGTGGACATTAGCAATCGCTAGGATATTAATAGGATGTTGATGGACAAATATAGCAACTAACAAGTCGGGATGTTCACGTTCTTGAAATGTTCTGGGGATTTTATTTTGTCAAGTGGGTATTGTACTTACTTAAATTACTGATCATGGAACAAAAGTTCTTTAAACAAAATTCGGAAAATTAAGAGGCCCGTCTACCTCTTAGGGTAGGGTAGGGTTAATTTTACAACACGTCGTACTTTAATATAACAGAGCGTCGTACACCTAACGCACACATGTATTATTATATTTTTTGGCCGACATACCTATTTATTTAATAGTTATTTACTTTACAAGTGGGCAAAGTAAGGAATTACCCACGAGAGAAATCTTAACTCACGAGGTCGAAGGCTGAGTGAGATAATTTTCTCGAGTGGGTCATTCCTTTTTGCCCACGTGTGAAGTATAACATTTTATCCAACACCTCTTAATATTAAGTTCCAACTTGAAACATCGTAACTATGGTGACTTCCAACAAGCAAAGTAACAGTTTACCCACAAGTGGGGGTATAATTTTGATCAAAGCCACTTGTGGGTAATTTTTTACTTTGCTTGTTTAAAATCATCATAGTTATGATGCTTTTATTAAGAGGTGTTGGATAAAATATCGTATTTTCTATGAGATGAAGTTAGATGCATTTGACATTTGCACTTAAATTTCCTTTAGTCAAGTAGCCTTGAAACCACTGCTCTGAGATGTCGCCAGTAAATGTCTCATTTAAAATTAATCTGTTTTATTTATTTCAGACTCTATTGAACAATACATTGTGTAGCGTTTTTGTAGGCTCTCTTTTTTTATTTTAAAGTTACCTTTTTATTTAAAGGTTAAAGACATAAAATAAGAAATAGTATGACGTCAACGATGTGTGATTGTTATGTTTACAGTTCAGGAAACCAAAAAACACTTTTTCTATTCTTGGAATTAGAATATCATTTAACGAACTGGTAGCTTATTAGGGTGTAGTAACATAATATATTATGAGTCATGTGCAGTTAAATTAAAATATGCACCTGAACGGATTCGAACCTGGGTTGCTGAAATTGAAATGTAAATGATTCGAAGTCTATACTTACAAATGGCTTTTTCAAATTAGCGAGTACTAAAGCGATCAACTTTATCGTCATCGGCAATTCTCACTCTTTTGCGATTCTTGAAGTCAGTTTGTAAGTGATTGCTGTTTAAAATGTCTCAGTTGTCCGCAAAAATCGTGTAATTTTTAACTTTATGGTCTCATGAAATTAATTAAAAGTTTTATTACACTCTTTATAACTTTGACACTCCAAACGAAAAGTACTTAAGGCTACAGAAATTGTGTAATTGAAAGGGTCTTTCGGTTATTTTTAACGGAAATAGACCTTTTCACAATTTATCTTGCGAATTTGTTCGATTTTCTCCGACATTATTATGAAGTTGTATTAGTTACTTTTTTGGAAACTTATTTTGTCTAGCATCTGGTACTGCGAAAAAGAAAATCTACAAAACCGTCAATAGAAAATTAAAGCCTCATTCACGTAAGCATTTAGTTTCAACGCTTACATTTGTATTTAAGTTTACAACTAGATTCAGACCTATCCAATTATTATAAGTAGGTATAAGTGCTAAATTAACCAACCAGCGCTTTTACAAAATTTCAATTTCAATTATAAGTCAATTATTATATCCCTGAAAATAATAATCAATAATAGTCAATAATAATCTGACAGTTTACTTGCAACGAAAACACTTTTACAGTATTTTTCAACTTTAAAATGACATTGCATTGCTAGGATGCAGCAAAGTACGAGATTTGGGCTGGATTCAGACAGCCGTAGTAGTAGAAAAGAGTGGAATAGAAAAAAAAAGTAAAATCGAGAGTAATCTAGGAATTCGGAAAAAACCTAGTCGGATCGCTTAAGAACTATAAAGTAGAAAATGTTCGTATACCTAGTTCAATAAATTTGAACATTCTTAAACGCGAACATAAAAATCCTTAAAACTAAATGGTCATGTGAATTATAAATTATACTTAAAGTCTTACATGATACTCGTAAATAGTACAACATTTTGACATAATTTGTTGCCAAATTTATAAAAATTTTATTTAATGATGATGACCGTGAGGTCGAAACGTACGTAGAGATAGTAAAGAATATTTTGTATTTTATTCATTCATTTTTGAAATTTTATTTTATAGTGTTGTATATCAATTTACTTAAATTTATTGTTTTCTTTATTATATTTTATCTATAAAACATACTTAAGAAAGTTTTTTTTATTTATAAAACTGTTACATACATGGCATAAGAAAATTCTAATACTATCGTAACCATCTGAAAAGAAAAAATATGTCTTATAGGGCATCATTTCTCGAAACCCATGATACTATTTTTTGCAGCTTGTGTTCAATAACATCAAGCATCAATCCGACATGCTAATGGATCGTACATGATTTATATAACCGAGACACGAGAGATCCGTAGTTAAGAAGAGGAAAAAGCAGAGAATAAGATGATATACCCCCTCCCCTCTACTCACGAACGCCGAGAAATGCATGCATAAAATATACGCCAGCTCGCAAAAATTTCTTGTGGGAAATATGAGCTACTTCCTAAAAAATATGTACGAGAGAAGTTAGTTTTATGTGTAGAATTGGATTGTTTAATTCAAATCTAAGCAGGGATGGGCATTTACGTGTAAAAAAGAGTTCTTTTACGTTTATATCGTAAAATATGTTAGGTATGTAGATAAAATAACGTCAAGGACACAAATAATGTAAAATTTTAGATTTAGCTGTCAAACTCTCAAAACCTACACATTTGTTTCGTTGCGAATGGTAATTATTAAAAGTTAATGGGGGTTTCCACGATTTAAAAAAAAATGTTAATCTATGCATTAAAATATTAGACTAGTATTTTTTTCTTTTTGCCAGAAAGTTGCTAATATGCCAGAAAAAAATCATAAAGTTTAACAAAATAGGTGCCGCGAAAAACGATACCATGTGTGACGTCAACGGTACTGAGAACATACGTTTACTGCACTGACAAGGACCGAATACGATAAGTAGATCTTACCTTATTTCAACACAGGTCCGTCATCCACTACGTAGTCAAAACAACAAACAACGATCTTAAGCCGGGGCCAGACATGCGGCATTCGGCGAATCCCGAGCACCTGTTCGCCGAACTCAGTGTGTTCACCTCATCCCGTCTAGAGTCGGTAAACTAACACACATCAAAGTGGGCGAATGTTCTTCTAGAGGGGATTCGGACAACCGATCACACATTCAGGATTCGGCGAACAGCGAACTGGCGAATCACTCACTCCAGTTCCAGCTCAGTAGCGAGTAATTAAGTTATTAAACTTATTCGTAGTTAGCAATTTTTATTATTGTACTATATACAAATTGTTTCTATAAACAATTATTTAGACTCCCACACGGCCTCAATCGATTATCTTTGTTGTTGTTGTTAATGTGATTGTTTCATATTACAATAGGTTTGTAATCTCGTTAAGTCCTCTATTTTCTATGAATAAAGGAAAGAAATAAAGTCATTTTGTCGTCTGACAACTTAATGTTCAACTAGGCGAACGTTCGGCAGTTTCCCATATTTTTACTTATTATTCGTCGAATGCCGCATGTGTGAACACAAAGGCGAATACTGTTCGGCAAATCACGAACATTCGGGATTCGCCGAATGCCGCATGTCTGGCCCCGGCTTTACACGAACAAATCTACTCATAGTTTGGTTTCAATGTTGCCTACGTCACACATGGCGCATTTTAATGCACGTTTCAAAAGAGCTACATTTTAATTTTGATAAAAAGACAATAAATCAATCAAAATTAACACTTACGCCTCATTCACAATACGAAATTAGTAGTTATAGCCAGTAAGTATAGTTAGTAGTCATAGTTAATCAGTTTAGTTCTGACTACTGTCGTTCACAATTACAAAATCAATGTAGTAGTTAGCCTAGTAATACAAACTATTTTTGAATTTAGCATCAGAAGTCAGAAATGTCAATTTGTTCGCTTATAAGTATATTTTATGTTTGGTTTACTTAAAGTTGCTTTTCATAATAATCCAATTATATAAATGGCTAGAGAAGCATTTATAAATATGATACAATATTGTAATCGTCCATGGGATGTTCAAAACTATCATATTCTTGTAATATTATCCTAGCCATATCCTGAGTACGATCAAAAATTACATACTCAATACAAACATCTCAGAGACTTACACGGGATGCATAATTGGGATATTATGGCAAAGGTGATCTCGAATATTAACGTCATCTTAGACGTCAAACGTCAAAATAAATTCTCGTTCTAGATTCTGATTGGTAAAATTTATACAGAAAACAGGTTACATGACTTAGGTATAAATGATTTATTTGTAAGTGAAATATGTTACGTAACACAACTGCATGAATCCACCGTGACGTCAGCACTCGTTCACAAAAGTAAAGAGTCGAACGTAAATGATGAGCGAAGAGCAATCATATCCGAAATCAATTTCCTGCATGAACTGTGAAGATAGCGGCACTTGCGCCGCACGTCACAAATCAAATGAGTCACGCGAGCGCGAGCGCTGGCAGATGGGGAAAAATCTCAAATCACTGGAATTACTTTCCCATCCGGCCATGGCGGCCGTAAAGGTATCAAGATGTAATCACAGCGCGTATAGATCGCCTGGTTTGATTGACATGTCTGCTTGTCGCCGAACGAGCGAAACGAAACACTCAAGCTTGTAAACTGGAACAGTTTGCAACCTTGACGTGGTTTTTACTTTTTTTATTTACTATATTTTTACCTTCCGCCATACCTGTAAAGGAAGATATCATGCATTATTTGCAACTTAGGTTATAAAAAAATGTCTTTATCTAGTAGCATTAAAGAAATGTAGTACAATTGAACGCAGGATGGCTTCAACACAGAAGAGTTTTCTTGTGAATGAATCTTTTGATTCAAGTGATACTAATTTCTGTGTTTGAATATTTTAGATTTTTATTTGTATAATTTTAAATGGATACCGGATTGTACGTATACATTTGTTAAAAGTTTAAATTATGGCAGGAGGTTGTGTGCTGGCCACATCAGATTTTTTATTTTTAATATGATATATTCATAAGTAATATAATAAGAGCCATTAATTTATTCATAAAATCATTATTCATAAAATCATGACGAGTGTCAAATTTGACATTTCATTCTCGACAATTTTGACCCGAGTTGTCGTTTCTACGCAGGAATTATGACCAAATTAATTTATGTCTCGAATTATATTTGCTTCTTTTTTTTACAAATGTCAAAATAGGTTAACCATGGATATACCTACTTACTGTAGTTTTATTACACTTTAGTATACAGTGAGTTTATTTTAACGTGAAACATGGGCTTTTAATATGTCCATGGTTCAAAAGCGTTTTTTTTACTGAAGCAGGGAATAAATATAACTGTATTAGTATTATTCCTGAACAATATAAAATATTTGGGTAACTGCAATAGTTCCAAGGGACGCTTTCAACTTTTAATAGTTCAAAGTATAAATCGTATTTTCTGGTAGCAGCAGTGTGACACCAATTGACAAATTCAAATTGAATTCCTATATTTCATTTTAAAAAGAACGCTCTAATACATTGCTGTCAAATACGTAACCGTGGATATGATAAATCCCATGTTTCACGTTAAAATAAATTCACTGTACTTCAATATCATAAGTGGTTAAATATTGCTGGAAAATTTTCAGATTATTACGAGAGTTGTTGCTTAGCAATTTATAGAATGACATTGACAAAAAAATCACGAGCTGTCAAGCGAGTGATTTTTAATCAATGTCACGAAATAAATTGGCAACAAGCTCGCGTAAAACAATCTGAAAATTTGGCAAGGCAAAATTTAACCACGAATGATATTTGGATGATTATTTTAATTTCGACACTAATTAAATAACATATTGCTAAGAAAGTTATTCAAATGTTTTGACTTATCAAAACTAACATACCTACATAAAAGCGGGCGTAATCCCTCTCTTTTACAAATAGTGCATTTTTTTCTTAATATGGGTAAATTATTTTTTCTCTATCATAAATTATTTGTTATTATTATGTTTAACAAAACAATAAACAGAAGTTGCAGGATTAGAATATATTCCCTCATTCCTCTAATTGTAGAGAGAGCCGGAAAATCAGGTAAATTCTGTCAGAAAAGTGACAGCAGATTTAATAGATTTAAACGTTTCCTCCGCGTTATTGATTTATTTGCTCCTGCGACATTTCCAGACGTCAGAGAATCATTTTAATTGGACGTTTTCTTTTTGAGATACTTAGATTTGAGTTAGTTGACATGGCAGAAAAATTTCATCTATTACAATCCATAAACTGGAAACAGTACTTTATCCGAAGAGTAGATTCTCTTCATTACTTTGATAAATAATACATTTTTAACAATACAAATGTCATCTTTTTATTAGTGGAACTGCGAAACGACATCAATTTTGAATACTTCATTAAAATTTCGATTTATCTATTTCACTTATGCCGTTGCAAGCCAATTATTTTCAATCGTCGAGTACCTTGCTACCCATAGAACCCATTGATCGTATTAACGTCTGTAAGACGTACATCTTGCAACTGTCGTCTGAACGTCATAAGGAGACTAGTATTGGTCGAATTTTAGACATCTTATGCGGTAGTCTTTAAGTCGTCATTATGTTGTCCAGTTTTAAATCTCCCGCTTACAATATAATTATAGGAGTCCTATATCTGTCTCAAAATTCATCTTGGTTAAGACATACAGGAAACCTACTCGTATATTAATCAAAATTAAGTCGTATATTGGTCATAATTTTATTAAAAAGAACATCGTTTGACTGTCGAATTAATATTAAATTAAATAGACGTCATTTGCATGGAAAAATATCATCTTTTAAACATCAAGAATGGAGGACATAAGACACGTATGTGACGCCTTTGTGACTACATTTGGATCAGACGTTTTAGAGACATAAACATTATAAAGACGTCTTAACGACGTATTTGTGTTGTATGGGTACCAACTGTGGATCTGACAAGTTTAATACATTTTGGAACATTTTGGTTTAATTGTACATGATTTTTCTCTATAGAGTACTTATCACTACCCATACAACACAAATACGTCGTTAAGACGTCTTTATAATGTCCATGTCTTTAAAACGTCTGATCCAAATGTAATCACAAAGACGTCTTATGTCGTCCATTCTGGATGTTTAAAAGATGTTATTTTCTTCCATGCAAATGACGTCTATTTCATACCTTTTCGACAGTCAAATGATGTCCTTTTTAATAAAATTATAACCAATATACGACTTAATTTTGACCAATATAGGATTCCTGTATGTCATAACCAAGATGAATTTTGAGACAAATATAGGACTCCTATATTATATTGTAAGCGGCAAATTTAAAACAGGACAACATAATGACGACTTAAAGACTACCACATAAGACGTCTAAAATTCGACCAATACTAGTCTCCTTATGACGTCTATAAGACAGTAGCAAGATGTACGTCTTACAGACGTTAATACGATCGTTTTTGTATAGGTAGAAACCATTCCATAATATGCGTATTGTCAACCAATTGACAGAAAAAATTGTTGGTTTGTTTTAACATCGCTGTCGTTGATGATACGATTAAGCTTTGAATATAACGCGAATATATGCGATTTAAGCCCTCTTGGATGTTCAAAGAGACTAGGTTTCACTTCGTCGCTTAGCAGCAACTTTGGTATTATAAATCGCATAATATCCTTGTTGGTATCTGGACAATATCCCCCAGAACAATATCCCCCGGACAATATCCCCCTGGACATTATCCCCCTGGACAATATCCCCCCTAGGACAATTTTCCCCCGGACAATATCCCCCCTAGGACAATTTTCCCCCGGACAATTTCCCCCTAGAAAGGATCGGACATAGAGTTTTTTTAGAAGTAAAAACCTAAAACACTGTTGTTGTTTAAGTGTATTACACATTTTAATAACTATTAGTTTATAAAACACGGAGTTCTGTTGGACTTAAGAAGGGTTTTGTTAGCATAGATAAGTTTATGTCAAAAAAACGGAGTTCTGTTAGTCTCAATATGGGTTTTGTTAGCATAGATTAGTATATTATAATTAAAACACATTTTGCGTAGGGGGATGTTGGCAGGGGGATATTTTTAGGAGGATGTTGTCCAGGGGGAAATTGTCCTAGGGGGGATATTGTCCAGGGGGATAATGTCCAGGGGAATATTGTCCGGGGGGATGTTGTCCGGGGGGATATTGTCCGGGAGGAAATTGTCCTAGAATCATTCTTGTTATATAGGGTGTTTTTTTTAGACATGTGGTTTTCAAGTTGACACTACTTTTTTCGGAGATGGTCTTTTTGACAGCTGTCACTTGATTTATGCTCAGTTTGGTTTGCCATTTCATAATGAATAGACTTACTCCTGAAAAACGTTTGCAAATCGTGCAAATTTATTACCAAAATAATGGTTCGGTTCGCGCGACGCATCGCGCGCTGCCTCCAATATTCGGTCGACATAATCGCCCAGCAGAGTCGGTAATTCGAGCAACCATGGATCGGTTTCGCACCACGTTTACTCTAGTGGATAATGCGCATTCTCAGAGACGCCGTACAGTGCGCACCGAAGACGCTATTGCTGCTGTGGAGCAGAGTATCGAAGAAGACCTGAATGAGTCCATCCGCCATCGCGCGCAACAATTGGAGCTGTGCCCATCCACTTTATGGAAGATTTTGCGGAAGGATCTTGGTTTGCGGGCTTACAAAATCCAACTCGTGCAAAAATTGAAGCCAAACGACTAGTGATGGGTCGTTCATGAACGAGTCGTTCAAAATGAACGACTCATTTTAGTGTGCCGTGAACGAACGACTCTTTAGTTCGTTCAGTACGGCACACCAGTTCACACTAGCTCCGTGCTAGCTCCGCTCACCGCTCCGCTCGCTGAACGCAGAAAGACGAACGAGTGCGAGTGGAATGAACGAAACGAACGAAACATACAGACAGCGCACGGTACATAACATATTTCAGAGCACTATTGGCTTGACTGAGTGCAGTGTATTCTGAGAAGAATGCATGCGTTTCTGTTGTACGGCCAACAATGAAAATAATCAACAATATGGGAAGTGGGAACAATGTAGGACTGGACAACAACAACAAACGTTTTGTTAAATTTGTTGAACATTCTTCAAAATGTTGCCAGACAGTACTCCTTTTGCTAAATTTTTATTTTGTTTATTTTCCATTGTCAATATACATATACAACAACTATAAGCAACACAACTAACAACTAAAATGCTCAGGTTCAGGTTCATACAGTTTGGCACATGTGCACATGCCACATCGCATATGCACACACGGCGAGCGCACACCGCACAGTGCTGTGAGCTGTGAGCATGTGCAGAGCAGCTCAGCTGAGCAGCACACTAGCACGGTGTCATTTGAAACGCACAGTGCTCTTTTACAGAGTCGTTCGAATGAACGACTCAGTGTGAACGACTCACTTTACTGAGCGGAGCGAAATGAACTGACTCACTAAAAATGAACGAAAGACCCATCACTACAAACGACCATCAAGCGCGTCGCACGTCCGTGAATGGGCCCAAAACGAGATGGCCACCGATCCCGATTTTCACAAGAAAATTTAATTTTTTTAAATTTAATTTAAATTTAACACCGCTGGACTATTTCTTGTGGGGTTATGTGAAGTCGCTTGTCTACGCAGATAAGCCCGAAACGATTGACGCCTTGGAAGAGAATATTCGGCGCGTTATTGCTGACATACGGCCCCAATTGCTGCAAAAGTGGTCGGAATTTGGGCCTCTCGACTGGAATTTATTCGAACCAGCCGCGGCGGCCACTTGCCCGAAATCAGTTTTAAAACATAATGGCAAACCCTTATCTTTATAATAAAGCTAAATTCTTGGCCATAACATTAAATTATATGCGTTTTATTTCTTCTTGAAAACCACACGTCTAAAAAAAACACCCTATATTAATAGCTATAACTATTAGATTCAATAAACAAATAGGTAGTAACAAAAGTATAAATCCTATTTTCTACATGAAAGGATTTTCTCCCAAGAACGCAATAGTACGTCGCCGTTCTATAATCTTCTTATGAATGACTGAAGATATGCACGACTATTTTATATGATATTCTGTGATAACAGCGCATCAGTTGGCAAGAAATCATCCCACAGTCGCTAGTTCCATCACCTGCCGCGGTTCACACTATCTCAAGTTATCGCCGTGCAAAATATAATACATGTGAACACAGTTTCTGTTCCGTGTTATTTCAACACGCCATTACTCCGTTAGATGACAAGAGACGCGAATTATAAACGAAGCTACTTGGCGCTGCTGCAGCCATTGCATTGATGCACCCCCCCCCCTAACGTTGCTTGAATAATGCATGCAAACGCAATATTATACCAAAAACAGCGCGCAACTATGATGGCTAAATAAACTATTTCTGACAATTCTGCCAACATTGCAACGGTAAGTTTTATTTAAATATTGATGCATGAAAATTACTTGAAGGTATATGAACGCGAATGAGTGAAGAGTTTGTTGTTTGCTTGTAGTGTTTTATTGTTGGTAAATATAGGAATTATTTATTATTTTGCTTACTGCGGCTTAGAGGTAACACGGTTTGGTATTAATTTATAATAGTAAACCTGTAAAATACATTGCATATAAATGAAAATTACTAAAAGTTGTATGAATAGTTTTGACAGTTTGTAATACATATTTATTTTATGTACACTGTACAGTGTGGTACCTTACTTAATTTGAACCTGAGGTGTTAGAATAACAGTCGATCGACCAAGGATGTTGAACATCCAAATCGCATATTAACGACAGCGATGTTAAAACAAATCAACAATTTTATCTTTCAATTAGTTAATAGTTTGCATAATTATGAAAGGTTTTGATGTTATTATGGTTGTATCTAACGTATTAAGTTCGTAACTAATGAATTATACGTATACCTAACGTATTTAAGTAACTAACGTATTATGTTGTTTATAATTATCAATAAATGTTGCAAGGTAATAACAGTTGATGATACGATTGAGTATATTATTGAGCTACATAAATACCGTGTATCATTCTGATGCTGTAAACAGTTTCGTTAATTTAATGTTTGCAAACTAATTATGTTTTATGTTAAATATATCAGTAAAATGTATAATAACAAAACATACTCACATTTTTAATTCATGTCTGAGAACATTCGGGTATAAAAACGGTTCAGCAAAACTCACCTGAAACACAAACATTTTAATTAGAAACTAAAAAACACCAGATTATAATACAATTACGAATTCTGCATAAAACAGTTACACTGCTCAAAATCGTACAAGGATATTTTAATAATTATATGTAAAATGAAACCTATAATAAATTATATTCAAACATTAATTCAATTAGTTGACAGTTTGCATATTAGGGAAGGTTTTGATGTTATTATGGTTGTATCTAACGTATTAAGTTCGTTACTAATTAATTATATGTATCTAAGGTATTATAAGTAACTAATGTATTATGTTGTTTTAAATTATCAATACATGTTGCATATTAAAAAGTAATAACAATTATTATAAAGGAAATATTAGATATTTATGAATTTATGTTTATGTGAAAAAGTACATTCCCTGCGCTTATTCCTGAAAAAACTAATGACTAAAATTACGTTTATAAAACTTGATACTTGATACATAATATACTCGTACTATGAAGAGAAGCAAAGAACGAAAATAACTAAAATATTTTGCCAATAGACTAATAATAAAATCTAGTGTGTCAACACTGCTTTTTACAATAACTGCATAAAACTATTATTAACAAAATTACACAAAAATATATCCAACAAAATGTTTGCCCTTCCGGTAATATTTTTCATTCATAAAACATCTCGAACCATTATCTAAAAATTTATAATTATTATTATTATCAATAACTGTACAGTGTACATACATTCTGCAACATTTATTAACAGAATTACACAAAAATATTCCCAGCAAAATGTTTTCCCTTCCGGTAATATTTTTCGTTCATAAAACATCTCGAACCATTATTTAAAAATATGTAGTATAATTATTATTAGCAATAACTGTAAATACATTCTGCAACATTGCAGCGTAAAGAAACCCGCAGCATTAAGCAAATGTCATCTGCAAATGCATTTGCAAAATTGGTTCTAAACATAAATGTTTCCTTGAAATTGCATAGTACGCATTAATATTACAAACAAAAGCACTAGTAGGTGTACTTTGTATGTACAACCATTTCTCCTTTGCTCCGTCGCGGCTGTGCTGCAAAAATTTTACATAAACTGCAAAATTTATTTCTTTTTACTGCGGGTCATACATACATCTAATATAATTTACAATGAATTATGAGGCTATATAAACATGAGAGAAAATACAACTACATTTTAAAGCTATCTTAAAGGACAGTTACAATTATTATATTACTTATAGCAAAGAAAATGAACAACGATTGCAACTTTGTATTTACGAGGTTGTCCGTAAAGTAAGGTTCCCAGTGATTTTTCACAGTGTAAAACATGTTTAATTCCATGAATGCGTACATTTTTGGAAAGTTCAGACTTTTACCTATTTTTCTACATAGCCGCCAATGCGGTCAATGCATTTTTGCATGCGGTGTACGAAGTTTTGAATGCCCGTATCAAAAAATCTGCCGCCAAGCCACGCAGATACGTCCGGAACGCTCCTCATCATGAACGTAGGTACGCCCGTTCTTGAACTCTCTGCACCATTTGCGCACGTGTTGTAGGCTCATACACTTGTCTCCATAGTTTTCGCATAGCTGGGAATGGGTTTCTACCGGCGCAATGTTTTTTGCAGGTGTGAGCTGCGCTCAGTGATCCGTTTCCTGTTTGCAAAAAACATTGCGCCGGTAGAAACCCATTTCCAGCTATGCGAAATCTATGGAGACAAGTGTAGGAGCCTACAACACGTGCGCAAATGGTGCAGAGAGTTCAAGAACGGGCGTACTGACGTCCATGATGAGGAGCGTTCTGGACGTATCTGCGTGGCTTGGCGGCAAAATTTTTGACTCGGGCATTCAAAAGCTCGTACACCGCATACAAAAATGCATTGACCGCAGTGGCGACTATGTAGAAAAATAGGTAAAAATCTGAACTTTCCAAAAATGTACGCATTCATGGAATTAAACTGTGAAAAAACACTGGAAACCTTACTTTACGGACAACCCTCGTATTAATGTATTATTATGACTGTATCCCTCATCTACAGCATGTTCCACAATTTAGGACCAAAAATTAAGAGTGTCGTTTACTTAAATGACCAAAACATTCTTCGCACAAGTTTGTGATTTATTTAACAACAAACAAACGTAATAATCAATGCTTTGTGAAACAAAATGTGTTTATTAAAACAAGATAATTCAAAACTACTCAACCTGGTCATTCACTAGTTTTAAATCAATTAACAGTTGTGCCTTTTTAAAATTT
This sequence comes from Agonum fuliginosum, assembly GCA_947534325.1. Lineage (NCBI taxonomy): Eukaryota > Metazoa > Arthropoda > Insecta > Coleoptera > Carabidae > Agonum > Agonum fuliginosum. The sequence continues at coordinate 1,344,930 of OX384029.1, forward strand.
TAATAAAAAAATTGTACATGAATATAAAAATTTCGCAAAATTCATAAAAGATTTCAATATTTATGCAAACTTTACCCGGTTATATCTCCTGATTTTTTAAAAGCCACATCTGTAGATCCATTCTGTCTCTATTAAATGTTTATAAAAATATTACCATGAAGTCAATAATAAACTAACAGTTTACTCGCAACTAAAACACTTTTGCAGTATTTTTCAACTTCAAAATGATATTGCATTGCTAAAATGCGGTAAAGTACGAGTTTCGGGCTGGTTTCAGGTAGCCATAGTAGTGGGAAAAAGACTGGAATAGAAAAAAAGGAAAATCGCGAGTATTATAGAAAGTCGGAAAAAATGTATACCCTAAAAACTCTACAATATTTTTACCTCTCGCCTCATATTCTATAAGAGAGGTATTGTAATGGGTCAAAATTTTCGAGTATGAGTTTTTGGTGGATAAGCACGTTTCAGGGTCTCTACAATACGTATTTACTATTTTCACGATGATGTCTGTGTGTGTGTGTGTTTGTGTGTTTGTGTGTTTGTGTGTTCGTGTGTTTGTGTGTTTGTATGAACCGAGGATTTTTCGTCCACGATAACTTAATAAGTATCAAACCGTTTATAACCAAATTTCTTATTTAAGGTTTTGATAAGTATCTTAACACCGGATAACATTTTGGTAGAAATCTGCAAACCGGAAGTAGTACTTTTAGAAATTTGGAAAAGTTTTCCTTAAATATATTGGTACATTATTTATTTATGACAATTTTTGCAATTAAAAATAAAAGAAATTGTGATTATCTATGTGTACAGTTAATTATAAATACAAATTGCTGAATCTGGAAGTATTTAACAATAAAATAAAGTACAATTCATATTCTATCTTGTTGTCCATGATATGAAATTTGTTTCTACATAAAATTTGAATTATTATGACAGTGACAGTACAGTTGACATCTTTTGCTTGCATATTGGTTTACATTATCGTTTACATATTACATGAAGATGAAACTATTAAAATGTAAGTAAAACTATTTATTAGATTAGTAGAATAAGCAGAATTAGGCGAGAGGTCGTGTGGTGGCCACAGCAGATTTTTTCTTTTCATTGTGCAGTCTTAAAATGACATTACATTGATAGGATGCGGTAAAGTACGAGTTTCGGGCTTGTTTCAGGCAGCCGTAGCAGTGGAGAAAAGAGTGAAATAGAAAAAAGTAAAATCGAGAGTATTCTAGGAATTCAGAAAAAAAAAAACTTAGACGTCAGTTCATTATACTTACTCTAAAAACTCTACAATATTTTTTCTTTTCATTGTGCAGTCTTAAAATGACATAACATTGCTAGGATGCGGTAAAGTACGAGTTTCGGGCTGGTTTCAGGCAACCGTAGCAGTGGAGAAAAGAGTGGAATAGAAAAAAGTAAAATCGAGAGTATTCTAGGAATTCGGGAAAAACGTAGACGCCAGTTCATTAGTTGTCAAACATTTAAAAAAGCTTTTTAACGTCAACAAAGTAGGAAGGGAGCTTGGGGCTTGGCTCCTTCACGGTAAATTGAATCAGACATGTCATCCGGACACCGGCAAATGAGGGAAACGGGATTAAGCATGTGCGTGCACAAACTGGAAATTATACGCTGGTATTTATTTTTAGGGATTTTATTTTCAAATCCCCGGGAAATATGTCCGTGTCTAATCAACCGTTTAATAAACGTCGAGTTTCAAAATGAATCGATGATAACCGGATTACAGCGGAATTCAAGGCTCATACTTAAACCGGTAACGGTAGCGGTATTGTTGATCCGCCTAACCTACAAATCCTACGAACGGAGGAGAAATCCCTTTTGTTCTTCTTGTTAGTCGTATTGATTTACTACAAAAAATTGCTTTTATTCAAATATTTATTATGAGTCGAAAAATGATTGTCGTCAGGTTTCAAAAATGAGAAATTTGTTAATAAGTTGGAAGGATGCAAGAATTATATTTTGATTTTAACAGGAAGGTCTTCAGAATCCATTTTTCCAGATTTGTTTTATTAAAACATATTTATTTATTTATTAGAACGTTTCGGGAACAAACTGTTCTCATCACCAGCTATAAAAGATACAACAATGCTTCAAAAGATGATCACAACATAAAACCTTGCATAACATTGGTAAATAACCAAGAATATTATTATAATCACAAATATTTGCTTTGCTAAAATACTTTAGACAGATTAAATTGTAGAAAAGCGCGAGTAGTTTCGTGGTTGAAGAAATACTAAAACAATAATTAAAAACATAACACAAAATGCAAAGTCGCTAGCTAAAATTCCCTATAAAGTGACATACATACTTCATGATATTTCTGAAATCGGTTAGAGTATTTAAATTTTGGTGGGAATTTAAATTAATATGTATAGTCTCATATAGCAGTCTCTGATCTTTATTCGGTACGTTTTTGATAATTTATTATTACTTCATCAAGCTTTTACTTAGAAATTATTATTTTACTTAGAAATATACAACGAAAAAGTAGCTTATTATAAATGGTTATATTCAGAATTTTATGTAGAATCAAAATCTTAAAAATTATACAAGATGCTCCATTTAAAATAAGGAAGTTGATATCACTTGCTGCTAAACAGAAAGTAGGTAGTAAAAATTCATTATTTATGTAGTGTAATACGCCTTCGAATGTAGTTTATAAACCTATAATATAAATGAAATTGACTTAAAAATACAATTTTTGAGGGTGCGCCTGTTTCAGGAAACTCTCGGTATATTTATACACCTCATATTATCGAAAAATTTACTTCTAAGTTCAGTAAAAAGCAAGATAGTTAAGTACTTATTTATGTTCAAAGAAAATGACTGTTTTACAAATAAAATTAGGTTTTAATAATACGTTATTGTTTTATTGTACTAACTATAAAATTTAAAATAGATTAAAAACCGTTTTATTCCATTTACAAAATAAGTAATAGGTTGAAAAGTTTTTGTATATCATGTTAGCGAATATTTAATTAGTTTCCCGTAGAAAATTGAAGTTTTTCTTTTTTACAGAGTTTCAATATTGTTGCTGATAAAAATATAGTTTTTCCATGTTTACCTGATGAAAGTTTGAAAGTTTATTAAATTTACTGTATTATAATAATCATACTTTTTCCAGTTTTATTATGATAATGTACCTCGCATGTTAATTATTTGAAATGTTAGAAATACTATAATATTTTTGAAATAGACATACCTACTAATAATTTATATTTAAGTTCTGTAAGTGAATGCTTTGTAGCAAAATAGGAGTGAAATAGGGGGTGAAAAAGGTAGGCATATTTACTTAAGGGAAAAGGAATAACCAGTCGTGGCGTAGTTGGGAAGGGATGATTTAGGGAGCGGTACTAATCATGACATACAAAAACTCTAACACACTTTACTTATAAATATATTTAATAAAACACAAATTCCGAATATAACACGAATATAAAGTAATAAACTTATGACTTATCGTTTCAACTAAACTTATAATACGAATTTATAACAACTAATAAAACTTAAATTTACGCTCAAAAGCGTAATGTCCGTAGCAACGGGCTACATATTTTGACTTATCTCAAGCTCGGCTAACGAAGAACTGTCTCAGACGCCCAAAAACCAAGGGAACGTCTGGCCTAAAGGAGTGGAGGGATGCAGATGATCTCTGAACTATTGTATCTAAAAATAACTTCAGATAACAAAAATACAGAGCGTAGCATATGCAAGTCATCTTGCTACAGCTTTATATTTTTAGCTATTTCTTATAAAAAAAATCTGCTGTGGCCAGTACACGACCTCTCGCCTAATTCTGCTTATTCTATTATCTCGAAACTAATCTAATAAATTGTTTTACTTACATTTTAATAGTTTCATGTTCCATGTAAGATGTAAACGATAATGTAAACCAAGATGCCAGCAAAAGATGTCAACTGTACTGTCACTGTCAGATTAATTCAAATTTTATGTAGAAACAAATTTCATATCATGGACAACAAGATAGAATATGAATTGTACTTTATTTTATTGTTAAATACTACCAGATTCAGCAAATTGTATTTATAATTAACTGTACCCATAGATAATTATATTTTCTTTTATTTTTAATTGCAAAAATTGTCATAAATAAATAATGTACCAATATATTAAAGGAAAACTTTATCAAGCTTCAAAAAGTACTACTTCCGGTTTACGGATTTCTACCAAAATCTTATCCGGTGTTAAGATCCTTATTAAAACCTTAAATATGAAATTTGGTTATTAAAGGTTTGATACTTTTTCAGTTATCGTGGACGAAAAATCGTCAGTCCATACATTCATACAAAAATACACACACACATACACACACAGACATCATCGTGAAAATAGTAAATTCGTATTGTAGGGACCCTGAAACGTGCTTATCCACCAAAAACTCATACTAGAAAATTTTGACCCATTACAATACCTCTCTTATATAATATGAGGCGAGAGGTAAAAATTATACAGTATCTTTGGACTTGTGAATGTAGTAAAATATTAAAATAGTACTTCAATTTTCCCTAAGAGATGTATAAAATAAACAAAAGAAGATTACGAAACGTCAAAATGTAAAACCCAAAACGACCCTTACAAGATATTGGTCCCCAAGGAACTGTTTACCTAAATTAGAAATTACTGAATTTATATTTTTATTGTCGCGTTTTTCTTAAAAATTCTACAAGCAGTACCTATTATAATACAAGAACAATTTAATATTTTCTACCTAGACAGTAAACATTTTTTAAGTCATATATCACAAGACGAACTCTTGATGTATCGTAACTTGAAAATAAATCAAACAAGTTGCACAATTTGTTTGAAACTGGCGACGTGTGAAAATGTTTCATTTTTTATCACTTGTCATTTGTTACCTGGTTGATGGAGAACGATTTTTCTGTATTTACATAAAATAATTTGAATAAGGGTGACTTTTATATGGATATATGACACCCTTAACGTATTTTATACTCCGCTTCTTTACTCAATGGAGTATTTACTTAGTAAACAAAAATAAAGCCACGTTTTATATTTGATGGATAATATAAATTTATAATACGAGCATCTAATGTTTCTACTGAAAATTGTATAGCTCGGTTTTCGGGAAGAATTAGTCTGTTTTTATTTGTAGGCGTACTGTACCTACATAAACATGCATACCTATACATACATATCAATCAAGCCTTTTACCATATTTAGATGTGAAAGCATCATATTATACAAGCACAATCAAAAAAAAAATGTATTTTTAAGTCAATTACCTACATTTATATTATAGTTTTATAAATTACATTCAAAGGCGCATTAAACTACATAAATAATGAATTTTTATTACTTCCTTAACTTAGCCGGAAGTGACATTAACTTCCTTATTTTAAATGGAACACCCCGTATATTTTTTAAGATTTTGATTCTACACAAAATTATGAATACAACCATGTATAATAAGCTACATTTTCGTTGTAGATTTCTAAGTAAAATAATAATTAAAATATTACAGAAACAAATCGAATCATTCCTAGTTAGCTATGAAAAAAAATTAGAGAAATAGTACATTACGCACCAAGGGAGAAAACTCGATTTTGCTCCCGCGGGTGAATTGACAGCACGAGACTGAATCGAGGAGAATCAGTCGAGTGCTGTCAATTCACCCGAGAGAGCAAAAGCGTTCCTCCCGAAGTGCATACGATAATTTTTGTCACGAGTACACAGAAAAATGAGCTGAAACGTGCTTGTTTAGAGGGAGCAATAACGCGTTTTTGCTCCCTTGAGATATTTTGCTCCCTCTCGATTATTTTTGAACAAACAAGCAAGTTTCAGCTCATTTTGCGTGCACATGTGATAAAAACAGTTTTTATGATAGTAAAGATGTCAGTTTATTAAGATATATAAATAATAATTCAGGTTACTAATAATGTGATTGTTTTGTTTAAGTAAGTACCTACATACTTCTATCTTTTATTTCATAACTAATTAGGAATGATTCGATTTGTTTCTGTAATATTTTAATTATTATTTTACTTAGAAATCTACAACGAAAAAAGGTAGCTTATTAAACATGGTTTATTCAAAATTTTATGTACAATCAAAATCTTAAAAAATATACGGGATGTTCCATTTAAAATAAAGAAGTTGATGACATTTAAAGATTTTTTTGTGCACTGTGTTTAATCCAGTTTATTCAACTCTAATTTCTGAAAGAATTAATATTTTGACTTCTTGAGTTAAATGAAATAATGTAATATTGTGTTTTATAATATGCCTAGGCTTTTTATAAAAATCCTAATTCAAACCTTCGACATAATATATCCTTTATCCTTATCCTAATGAAAATCAGGATTGTTCATCTACGCGTAAAGTATTATTTTCTACGTCTACACGTAAAGTTTGCGTAAACTATGTTATGCTGGGTCCACACTTGAACATTTTAGTCCGAACGAACTGAACGCGCAGAGCAGAATACTCTGAACAAAAGCTCGTTGCGTTCGGCAGATTCGCCGAATTATTGGTTTTCCAACATGCTTGAAGCATTCGCAGTGAATGTCAATAATGGATTCCAATTTGACGGTAGCATTTAGTGTTTTTTAAATTATTTGTAAGCTAGAAAAAAAATAAGAAAAGGCGAAGAAATATGGGGTAAGAATAAAATGCTCACCATTGCTGACCTTGTGTATTCTTCGTTAAATTTGTGGCTTCTGGCGTAAATATAAGGCGTTTTATATGTATGCCAGGTAATTTAATTTTGCTGACTGCTAAAAACTTTAAATGACATGCTGACCATTGCAGAACATGTTTATTTTCTATGAATATTCTGATATTTGGCATAATTATAAAAATTTAAAGTGTTTTATATATAAACCAAGTAATTCAATTTAGCTAACCGCTAAAAATTTAAGCTGACCTACACTAACCACAAATTTAACTAAGAATACACAAGTTCAGCATTTTTTTGGGTCAGCATTTTATTTATATATCCAGAAATGGGTAATAGGACACTTTATTATTTCACCTATTCTCATCCAAGCGTCATGTTTCTTTTAACTTATTGTAATAAAACCCATACTTAGGGTTCCATAAGACATGGTGTTGCTCATAAATGTCTATTAATTACACTTTTCCCTGTCCCATTTCATTTTCAACACACAATAATTTATAATAACCTTCAAATACACACAATACAGCTGTCTATGTTTATACAACGAATGCTGCGATCAAGGCGATCAGCACGAACGGTGCGAATTCCCGTCAACTGAATGATTCGGCGAACAATTGTTTTCTTTGAGCAAGTCCGATTTACCGACAAGCAACGGAAAACATTTGGCTCGTTCGGTTCGGCTCGGAGAGACGTCCACACTTGGCGAATTCGGCTTGCGCGTACTGCTTGTTCGGTTCGTTCGGACTAAAATGTTCAAGTGTGGACCCAGCATAAAATGTAGACAATGTAGACTTTGCGTAAAGTATGTAAATAATTCAATTGTTACAAAATATAACCTATAATTTTTTTCGTTTTCGATGCGATTTTTGTGCTTTGTCTACATTGTCTACACTAGTTATATTGTTTACTCAGATACTGCATGCGTAGATTACGTGTTTGTCTACGCGTAAAATTACACGTAGGTAATCTAAGTCGCGTAGACTACATGAACAACCCTGATGAAAATACATTTAAATTTACATAGCTCATAATTCACAACCATAAGTGATATAACAATTGTGCCGTTTAAACTCTTGCCAGTTAACAAAACAATTAAAATAAGTCTAATAAGAACACAGCCCAAGAATTTCTCCAGTCTGCTGTAAGAGACACCACCTCGAAACAGACAAGTATAATACATCTCTCATTAGAAAGTGTTTCTTTATGCGAAATTCCTTAGTTGCAGAAGACAAAACAATACGCCTAATTATTCAAATATCCCGCGCGAGTGACAGTTCGCGCCGCCCCTGAAGTTTCCCCGATGCGCAGGTTTGCGGTGTCTTGGCCACCCCTGATTATGCGAGAGATAAATCAAGTTGTCTTCTTGTTTCTTGCGTTCGTGGAGGTGTAACGCCAACGAAGATCTTAATTAAAATATCTCACTACGTCATCAGATGTGCTAAGACGTGCAGAGATCATTCTCACCTGATTTATTTCAGGAATTCGCAACAGTTGTGGTTTTGACAATTCTGGTTTGAATCCAGTAACTGCACAAAAATCTACCCTGTGGTGTGCTCGCCACTAACTACCAAGAGGAATTTTCACTTACAATTTTTTTTTCTGGTGTTCCACGAACACGGTATAATAAAATCATTTTATTTATTGATTTTATTTCACATTCAGACCATCAAATAAATAACTACATGTCATGAAATATTGAAATTAAGTGCAAATTTACTTTTAATGAAGAATGTACACTAGAAATTAGCATTTTTAATTTATTTGCTAATATTCGGACAAAAATATATGTCGGAGTACGAGCGGAGCGGACTATACAGTATACCTATAGGTGTTCCACGACTTAGGACAAAAAATGTAAGGGTATATAGGTACTGTACGACGTGATGATCATAAAACAAAAAGAATTTATTTTAAAATTCGCAATGTTAAGGGTAGTTTACTTGACGAGTGTACATATTGAGTATCACTGTTTTGATGGTATATTTGATAATTTGACATTTATTAGTACCTACAAATTAGATATTATGTAAAGAATTACTTTCATTGTAGAAGATTTGAAAAAAAATATTAAAAATATCTACCGACCAGTGGCAAAAAAATGTTTGCTTTAAAAACGATGCAATTTTTAAAAAAAATTATTTTTGTTTCATAATCAGCACGTCGTGCAGTATACCCTTTAATTGCTTGTCCTAAATTGTGGATACCCTGTAAATGATCAGTTACGTGATCAATAAAACTACTAATAGGCGCAATTATTGGAATAGTTAACTAATCGACTCACAAAATAAATCACACATTCACCACTCATGTAGTCATATACAAACTGTGACGATGAGGAAAGATGGCAACTCCCGGGCACGTGTTACTCGTATCAGAGCATCTTCAAAACTGTCGATATCCGACTCACACCTAGCACGTAATCCCAAGTGTACTAACGTAATCGAACAAACAAACACGATCAAACATCATTAGCACACTTTCATTCCTATAAATATCAATCATTATTTTTAAAATCAACATGATTGCTATTTGCACGATAAATAGTAATGTTTTTAACCCAATAATAGTCAAAATTTTATTTTTTATTATTATTCGTTATTATTTATTTACGTCATAATTTGTTTTTACCTCTCGCCTAGAGAGGTATAGGGATCGTGAAAAAATTCGATGTCGACATTTTTGTCAATAAGCACGTTTTAAAAAAATCTGCCAACCGGAAGTGGTATTTTCTTAAAGCATTTTAACATTTTTTGCAAAAAATATAGGAAATACTGCGATAGTTACAATTTGTCATTCGACATTTGAAAGAACAAATTATCTTTTACAATATTTATTTAATATCGTTTCTATATCTCTTACCAATAAAGGAAAATTAATTTTCAAAAATTTGTAATTTTACCTACCACGATTTGTAAATCACAATATAGGAAAAAATTATAAACAAAAATGAATATGTCAATGTGACAGATGAACAGACGTATGCACAGTTTCTAAAATGTTTGTGGCACCATTTTAAAAGAAATGTAAATATTATTAACTGAACATAATGTAATAAGGTAATAATAAAGTTAAATTTTTATCTATAAAGAGCTAATTAAGAACTAAGAACTATAAAATTATTTTCAAAAAGTTTGTAAATTTATTGCAAAATTATAATTTAAGAAAGCCTAACTAAAATCAAATTCACATAAATTACAGTGTTAAGGCGAGAGGTCGTGTGCTGGCCACAACAGATTTCTTTAATACTGATATACAATGCTGTAACAACACTCGTTATAAACGAGGTTTCGTTATAGACATGGATTATTTTGAGGGTAGAATCGTATTTCTGAGATAATTTTACCTCGATAACCAATTTTTTTCGGAGTTTCTACAATAAATATTAAAGATTTATTATGTGCTATCCTGGTTAAAGACACCCTTAAAAATGGGGCCCCCCAATAGAGACAGGTAATTTTAGAGGCCAGAATCGGCTTCCTCGGACAATTTTACCCCCGGGTACAAATTTTCGCCGGTTTTCTACGATTAATAACAGAGAAAATAATTTTAAAAAATTTTATAACCGAGAAATTCACATTCCAAAATTTGGATTTTAATGGAACGAAGTATAGCAATTTTCAAAATTTATAAATGTCAAAATTATACTGTTGGACGGCTTATTTTCTTATAATTTAAAATAATTAAAATTTTGAGAATTTTTTCCGGGCTTATTAGACTGACTCCAACTGGAAACAGGGGGGGGATACAAACTTGAGGACGGTAAAGAGATTTTCAACCCCAAACAATCCTCGAAAAGCATTTTATTAATAAAGTTATTGCATTTTGAAATTTTTTGTGAGGTTATTGGTTGGGTTAGGCCAATTTTTATTATACAGAGAGTTTTTTTTATAAGTAAACATAGGGCATGTCATTACCATAGTTACAGTGTTACAGAATGACAGCAATGCATTAGAGCGTTTTTTTTATCAGTAAACATAGGGATAATTAACATACGAAAATAAATATGACATATAAATGAAAGAAATGATAAATTATTTATTTATGTTTTCTACACTTAAGAACTAGGTAGACACTTAAAAAATAATGTGTACAATGGTGACAGAATGAATGTTGAACAATTAAAAAATCGAATTTGTGCTGCTTCCAAAATATTACTACCCAGCAAATGCTATAAATTATTTTTATAATCGTTTAGGATATTGTTTAGAAGTTAATGGTTCCAATTTTGAGCATTTAATTCGTTTAAAAAAATTCTCAATAGTTTAATGTAGGTATCTACCTATTATAGTTCTTAAGTGTAGAAAATATAAATAAATAATTTATCATTTCTTTAATTTATATTTCATATTTATTTTAGTATGTATAATATTATCCCTATGTTTACTGATAAAAAAGACGCTCCAATACATTGCAGTTATTCTGTAACACTGTAACTATGGTAATGACATGCCCTATGTTTACTAATAAAAAAAACTCCCGGTATAATTTCAAAAAGCCAATGTACACTCCGTTCCAAAATTTTAATTACAGAAGTAAGGGATGAAAACAATGACGACTTTTATTAAAAAAATTAATTTCTCGTAAACGGGACCAGATATCGATGCGCGGTTTTCAGCATTGGATTAAGCATGAAATAGGCTTCATTTGGACTAGCACGGCTATAACGAACATTCGTTATACGACCTCGTTTATAGCGAACATTTAATTAATTTAACAATAACTTTGATTCTAGGAATCGGAAAATTATGAAAATTAGTATACTGATGTAAAAAAATCCGAAAAATCCAGTTATAAACCCAAATTTAAAATCGGGACACCCATTTTGGGTGCAAAATATATATCTTTATTACTACGCATAGAAATAAGCTGTAAATTTGTATACTTATGTTTTAAAATATGAGAAACCCATTTTTGAACCTTAAACTGAGTTTACTACACCCATTTTGGGTGTAACATTTATTTTTTAAATATTGGATATAGAGAAAAGCTATAAATTCATGTAGTACCCTAGTACCTAAAGAATTATATTTATTTTTAAAATATAGATACGTCCACCCATTTTAGGGTGTTGTAGATATTTCAAAAACTATATCAGATATTTAGATGATGTTTTCAATGATGATTTTAATAATGCATTTAAATAATATTTATACACAAAAATCTCTCTTGTGGTGACTCTCCACTAATATCTAAATGGCGCAACAAAGAAATTAATTTGTCCCAGTAAAAAATTAACCACACGACAAGCAAATGTGTCATCACTATAGCGCGATTAATAAAACAAAGAACCTGTCCAACAAAGGAGAAAAAATATCTTAATCCCGTCCTGCTGACCTCCCCGTCACAGTTACCAGTAGCAAGTGCCGAGAGCGCCTTAACGGTTTAATCTGTAAAACGCCTGTTTCGCTGAGCTGTGGCGATTTCTCAGCCGCGCCTAAAAAGCAAAAAGGCTTCAAGATGCCGGTAGATTTACGTCTAACGATTAATCAAAACTTGGACCCTTGACGCGATGCTGGACGTCGCCGTCACATACCAACTCAAACATGTTCACGCAAGAAAAACAATGCCCATATTAGCGGAAAATTTTTATGCGAAAAACGTAATTAATTTGTTATTAAAGCAATCTTTTTATAATTGAAGTTGAGGCTTGTTTTATATTCGATGGACAAAAACGCTACAAAAAGGTTCGTGAATGAGGTACAAAAAGTCTTGTTAATGTCCTGAATGTGTTAAATTACATAGAGTGTTCTGGACAAGAAGTGTTGCCAACAAAATTAAACAATATAACCACTCAACACCACTACAAATTTATTACGCTACTTGTCCTAGTATTACTACTGTTTGGAGAGCTTTTTAAGCTACAACAAAACATATTAATCATAATATCACATGTGCATTTGTGCATTAATTCTTTCCGGAAATTTTTTTGAATACTCGTGTACCACTCGAGCTAATTAAGACGTTGTTGGTATGCACGATAAAAATTTTCCTGGACATGACTTAATGCACGAGTGCATATTCGGTAAGAAAATCACAATGACACCGCTGCTCTATTTTTGAATTCTTTTTACAATAGAAACTTGAAATATTTACTAAATTTGTATTTAACATTAATAAATATGTATTATTTACCTTATTAATTGCTTATTTATACTCAAAATAACAACTTAACCAATTTTTAATTTAATGTCAAAGTGACAGATGACGGTAAAGTTTCCGATTATTAATTTCAGTTAAGTTACTACTAGTAAAAAATGCCGATAAAATCTTTATATAACCATGGTTCCTATTATTAAAATCAATTCATCCATTGGCTGTTATTTGTGTCGTGCGATTTTCAATTTAATTTTAATATCTGATTTTATTATTCTGAAAAGAATAATTAATTTACACTATTATTAAGCACGATTAAAGCAAATACAAAATGGAACTCCCCTTTTTGAAGAAAAAGTTGCCCACTTTAATAAAATCGGAGTAGTGGGCCATATTTAATAAATTTTATTATTATTCTACTTTTGTAACATAGATAATGTTACTAAGGGTGGACATTAGCAATCGCTAGGATATTAATTGGATGTAAAATAGCAAATATAGCAAGTAACAAGCATGATGTTAACATTCTTGAAATGTTCTGGGGATTTTATTTTGTCAAGTGTGCCGATATACGCAACCAGCAAAAAATTATGTCACATCTTCGCAATTTTAATCTTTTGAACACTACAGCAACCACATCCATAATAATATATAAAATTAACAGACACAATTGGCGGTGCAAAAATTTAATCTCACAAAAAATAAATAAATTCTACGATAGGAAGGACCGAAACAATTATATGTGGGACATGAGTAAAGATAAAAAGGTCATGCTTGACACAGCGTTGCGAGTATGATACGGACAATAATTATGTACACATCCCTCGTGCTTCATGTCAGCCCTGATTTAACATTGTTATCCCGCGGCCATAATAGCTCAACAATAATAATACACAAGCGCGATCTCGCCAAAAACATCCAGAGCTTCATCATTTCTGTTCCCGGATTTAACGACAAATTCTACATTTGTGAAAAGTTACCTTCTCGTACATATTTCAAGTACGTTTTATTTTTATTTTATTTTATTTTGCTAGAAAACATTCAAATGTAGAATGGTAGATGTTATTATAGAGGAATCCACGCACTTCGACCGATTCGTCTTGGTGCAGTCAGACTCTCAATCCGTGCGACATTCTTTGAAATTCAGGACTACATTTAAGACGATCAAGTGGTCAGCTTGATTTAACTGCAAGATGTTTTACAATCACACACTGCCGGCCGAGAGACTTGAACCACGGAACTCCGGGTTCGTACGTCATCACATGCAGAGAGCTGTGCTTCAACCCGCGCAGCTACTGCCTCGACAGGACTACATTTAAGACAGTCAAGTGGTCAGCTTGATTTAATTGCAAGATGTTTTACAATCACACACTGCCGGCCGAGAGACTTGAACCACGGAACTCCGGGTTCGTACGTCATCACATGCAGAGAGCTGTGCTTCAACCCGCGCAGCTACTGGCTCGACAGGACTACATTTAAGACGATCAAGTGGTCAGCTTGATTTAATAGCAAGATGTTTTACAATCACACACTGCCGGCCGAGAGACTTGAACCACGGAACTCCGGGTTCGTGAGCTGTGCTTCAACCCGCGCAGCTACTGCCTCGACAGGACTACATTTAAGACGATCAAGTGGTCAGCTTTATTTAATTGCAAGATGTTTTACAATCACACACTGCCGACCGAGAGACTTGAACCACGCAACTCCTGGTTCGTACGTCATCACATGCAGAGAACTGTGCTTCAACCCGCGCAGCTACTGCCTCGACAGGACTACATTTAAGACGATCAAGTGGTCAGCTTGATTTAATTGCAAGATGTTTTACAATCACACACTGCCGGCCGAGAGACTTGAACCGCGGAACTCCGGGTTCGTGAGCTGTGCTTCAACCCGCGCAGCTACTGCCTCGACAGGACTACATTTAAGACGACCAAGTTGTCAGCTTGATTTAACTGCAAGATGTTTTACCATCACACACTGCCGGCCGAGAGACTTGAACCACGGAACTCCGGGTTCGTACGTCATCACATGCAGAGAGCTGTGCTTCAACCCGCGCAGCTACGGCCTGTTTATAAATTAATATGAATTTTCATGAAAATAGTTTTATTATGTTTCTAAACAAAAAGTATGTTTGAATCTATCACATTTGTCATAACTGAATAATGGAGAAACAGACGAAACAGACTAGACTAGAGTTGTTTTTGCTCGTGCTATGTAAAACAAAGGATTCTCATTTTAATTAAAAACTCGTACAATTCTAAAATCATATTTTTGGATTAGTGCCAAGCATATTGTTTTAAGTCATAATTTATCAGTAAAAACATTTATTTTCATGCATTTGTTTGTACCTGCTAGCAAATTTAATTAAACAAGCTTTTGTTATTTTGTTAATATTCCTGAAAACCTACGAAGTTTTAGTTTACACAATATATTGTTCAATAGAGTCTGAAATAAATAAAACATACGTAAAATCACGTCATTTCTCTAAAATAGAATTGATACGAACCCCTTAAAACACTATTGACATAATTTGCTAGTAAAACTGTCAAATTTTCATTTGTACACCAATCAGGGTAAAGAAATTTGATAGATTCATTGAATGCAGCTATTAATAGGTGTTAATACTTCACAAGTGGGCAAAAAGATTGATCTACTCGAGAAAATTATCACCTTAAGCCTTCGGCCACGTGGATAATTCCTTACTTTGCCCACTTCTAAATTTGACATTTGCTGGTGCCATCTCTTAGCAGTTGTTCCAAGGTAAATTGACAGAATGAAATGTTTGTGCATCAAAAGCATCTCACTCCCACTTATTGAAAATTTATATTAAAAATATGATTATTGAAGATAATATATTGTATTTAAGGACTTTAGGAGAAAAAAGATTAATGAAACATTAATTTTTTAAATTTTATTGCGTAGACTGTGACGTTTCGACCAGTGTTTTGGTCATTATCAAACAAGATTCTGGTAAAGAACAACGAAAATTAAATTGATAGTCAAAAAAAAAATTTTGGTAGCAAAAAAAATCTTACTTTTCCTTGTTCTTTACCAGAATATTGTTTGATAATGACCAAAACACTGGTCGAAACGTTACAGTCTACGCAATAAAATTTAAAAAATTAATGTTTCTTTTTTTTCTCTCCTAAAGCCATTAAATCCAATATCTCTTCAATATTCCTACGTTCGGGCTAATATTAGTTGATTTTCTAAAATATAATTAGGTATTTCCCTGTCATTTGCAAACATTTGCAGTACCTAAATATGTGCATTAATAGTTTATATTTGCTAGTTATTTAAGTGAAGTATCAAGTTAGCTTCCATACATCTTCCCACGTACACAGCTATTCAGAAACATTGAATATGCAAAACTGTTCTAGAGTTCTCGCTAACAGTTGGCAGTTTATTTAAAACGGCACTGTCAACGTTTTCATTTTATTAAGAACTTGTTCGTTGGTACATCTAATGTTCGAGCTTATCAACTTCACGCCTGGTGTGACGCTAGTCCAGAGCGCTGACGATTGCCGTTTCCATTGCCTGCTACGCCGGAGTTAAATCGTAAAAACACTCGCTGCCTTACCTACCTGTGTATGCGCAACTTGTGATAGTTCCTGCAGTTCACTTGTTTACGAGGAGATCTTTCTTTTTTACTCAACTTAGGAGACACATTATAAAACTTATCTCGCATTCAAACTGGAACTGAAAGTTATGCACGAATAGTTTTATTTAGGACATTATTTTTATCATTTTAGACTCGGCCATAGTTTAATTATTGGATTTATTACAAGTGCTTAATTAAGTCTTGAAGCTTAAAGAGGTTCGTCTACCGCCTAAAATCCAGCACAAAATGTACTAACGTAGCGAGTGTTTTGTGGCCAGTACATGACTATAAAAATTCATAAAAAATTTCAAATCATGCAAACTTTACACGGTTATATCTCCTGATACAAATTTATATTTAAAATTTAAAAGAAGCACATCTGTAGACTCCTTTCTTTTTCTGTTAAATGGTCATAAAAACATTACCTGTTCGAACTGTATATGAGTCAGGTACTACACATACAACCATGAGTACCCTTGAGTTGACGGCTCAATTATACAGACATTGTGAGGCTGCCACACTTAAGTAAAAGCGTAATAGACACGTGTATAAAATATATTTTATCTACAACTAGTAAATAATAGCTTCATTTTATATCTAACTTCAAATACAAAATGTGCCTCATATTACACAGCGTGTAATATGAAATTTCATATTCCACGTTTGATTCAACCAATAGCAAGCAAGTATTTTCTTAGAGTTGCAAGCATTTGTCTGAAGTTTGTTGGTCGATGACAGATAATAAGTAAGGTTATGTGTGTTTGATTGATACAACAAACCATTTAACTGCAACAAATAGTATCGTATTGTCGTAAAGAAGGTAAATTATGGATATTGAAAGTAGTGAAATAATATGTTCACCTCTAGAGATACGAGAAGCAGCAAGAGCGGTGTCATTAGATTTCTTGCTCAGTTGTGTGTTTCTACCATTGCTAAAAACAGTAAATTTTGATATTTTTGTGAATTTCACAAATTTTAGTAATTGTACATTAATTTTGTAAGTAAATAAATTATTCTAGCAAGCACTTTCTCAGAGTTGTAGTAAGCGTAATGATAGTTGCTTGTTAATCGATGACAGATGTAGATTAACAACACCAAGTTCATTTACAAGTAGTTGTAGATAAAGTATAGTATTTGACTCGCATATAATGGTTATTACACTCGGATGATTAGAACACTCGCCTATCATCGCCTCATCATCGTGTAATATAACCTACATTATATGCTCGTTAAATAATATACTATTATAATGATGCAATAATAGTAATTTACATTATATGTGCGGTAGATTCAATTTTACAACGCGAGGTTCTATATTAAAGTACGGCGCAAAGCGGAGTGCTTTAATAAAACGGAGCGTTGTAAAATTACATACCGCAAGCATAATGTCTTCTATTTTTTGGCCGTCATACTAACTATTTATTAAAAATATGTAATTTATACAAAATTTCAAGTTGTGAACATTGAATTTTAAAATCAATCCGCGTTGAAAAACAATCTTGAAAACAATGAAATGTCAATATAATTTAAAACGTGCATTTGAGTCAGCAAATGTCACATTAAAAATGAAACTTTTCACTTATTTCAGACTCTATTAAATAATTTACTGTGTAAACGAGCGTTTTTAAAGGTTCTCTTTTTTATTACAAAGCAATTTTTTATTTAATAACCTCTAAATACTAAAACAAAACGGTGCGTATTATCTAACCTCCGTGTAATAAACTCATGACATGTATGTAAAATCGCAACTACCATTCATAGACGTCAACGATGTGTGATTGTTATGTTTACACGTCACGAGGCCAAAAATATATTAATAGGGCATGGAATATGGACAATGGGTCTTCTCAAAGTTCGGTTTCCGAAGTTTAAAGCCCGTATTTAACAACGTTCCTTAGGAGATTCGTAGTTTCCTTTAGCAAACCCCATACCATACGTTATACACCAAGTAAACCCTAATACCTTAAGCCTGTTTTAAACAAGGGAACGTTCATTAATACGAGCTTCAATCTTAAGCCAGTATTTATCAAAAATAATATAGTAATAATCTTGTTATTGAATAAGCATTAAAGTCCGAATTGTACTAGTAAATTCATATTTATGTATTGATCTATCTTGATAATAAATTGACTGTTCTTCTATCTAACCCTATCGCGCAAACCCTTGTTCAACCCCGGGACGTTACTAAGGGTGGGCATGGGTGGTCCAGGGCCCACCCTGCAAAGACTTGGTCCACCCAGTGGCCCACCCAAAATTTTTACAATATTTCTAAATTAGTTTACGGAAGAGAGACCTATATTTACTACTAGGGAAGACAATATATTTATACTTAATGCCCATATCACACCGGCGTGGCATGAAGCACGGTGCTCGATGTGGCATTTTGCTTCAAATTTCCATATGCCAAAATGCTCGATGGAATAGCGGCGATAAAATTTTTACGTTATTCATTTGTTCCATCGAGCACCATGCTTCGTGCCATACCAGTGTGACATGGGCATAATTGAGGCAAATGAAATGTTTATGAATATGAATAGTGAATAGATATATAGATTTATTGCTGGTAAATGATGCATTTTTGAATAGATACCTATATGTATTAGCTTGTCAGTCTGAGTGCTCGTACAATTTTAATCTATGCAACATATTTGATTTCATATCCTTAACTGGGTACTATTTTTCTACGAAATTAATTTCAGGAGGAACTTATGGCCGTTTTTGAACAAAAAATTACGCAACAAATTGAACAATATATTGCTTTGTTTTGAATGAACTCTGTTTTATACGGAGACAATTTTATATACCTACCTACTAGTGATGGGTCTTTCGTTCATTTTTAGTGAGTCAGTTCATTTCGCTCCGCTCAGTAAAGTGAGTCGTTCACACTGAGTCGTTCATTCGAACGACTCTGTAAAAGAGCACTGTGCGTTTCAAATGACACCGTGCTAGTGTGCTGCTCAGCTGAGCTGCTCTGCACATGCTCACAGCTCACAGCACTGTGCGGTGTGCGCTCGCCGTGTGTGCATATGCGATGTGGCATGTGCACATGTGCCAAACTGTATGAACCTGAACCTGAGCATTTTAGTTGTTAGTTGTGTTGCTTATAGTTGTTGTATATGTATATTGACAATGGAAAATAAACAAAATAAAAATTTAGCAAAAGAAGTACTGTCTGGCAACATTTTGAAGAATGTTCAACAAATTTAACAAAACGTTTGTTGTTGTTGTCCAGTCCTACATTGTTCCCACTTCCCATATTGTTGATTATTTTCATTGTTGGCCGTACAACAGAAACGCATGCATTCTTCTCAGAATACACTGCACTCAGTCATGCCAATAGTGCTCTGAAATATGTTATGTACCGTGCGCTGTCTGTATGTTTCGTTCGTTTCGTTCATTCCACTCGCACTCGTTCGTCTTTCTGCGTTCAGCGAGCGGAGCTAGCACGGTGCTAGTGTGAACTGGTGTGCCGTACTGAACGAACTAAAGAGTCGTTCGTTCACGGCACACTAAAATGAGTCGTTCATTTTGAACGACTCGTTCATGAACGACCCATCACTACTTACCTACAATATTTAGTTTGTGATTCTGCTCAGTTCGCATATAATGCTAATTTGACATCCGCGCTATCTATTTTTTCAGACAATTTACGAAGCAATGCGATATTTCACACAATTTGCTGTATGATACTACACAATTAAGACTGTTTCAAATATTGACCAATATCTCGTTCAAGATTTAGTGTAAAGTAAAACAGGCTTAAGGCATTTTTGAAATAAATGTATGGCAAAAAATATTTCATCACAGACCCGTACGATCAAAAATTCCATCCGGAACACGCATCAAAGCAACGTTTCTCTCGTATAGTTTTTCGTTCCTCTGGATATAACATGCATCAGCCATCGTCGATGATTGATGAGAAGCATCGACAGATGATGGCAGCGGGTTGGCTGCGACCCGATGTTCACATGTTACAACAATGGCGATGAGCACCAGGTGCCACGCGAGTGAAACGTCACACGGGTTTTATTTCTGTAAAGTCATTTGTGTTGGGGATGTTTGTAGTCGGTGGGATGAATTCAGAGGGTTTAGGGTGACGGTCATTAGTTGTTTTCTTGTTTATGTTACGGAATCTGCGATTTCTGTTTAGTTATTTATATGTGACTATATTGGTTTTGTTTACAAAAATGGGTCCAAAACTTTTGAGGGTAGATATGTCGTATGAAATCAGTTGTTTTATAAAACGTCGAGGTGATTTCTTAGTGCCCATGTCACACCGGGGTGGCATGAAGCACGGCGCTCCATGTGGCACTTTGCTCGATGAAAAGCTGTCAAAGGCGTGTCACACCGGTATAGCAAAATGCCATACGGAAATTTGTATATTGCTATGTTCACTTCGTACTTTGAAGGTTTTTGAAAATTATTTTTGAAAGAATTAAAATTCATCAATTCCTAGAGTTAATTAAATCAATAATTAGTTCATATATTCGCAAAAGCTTAAAATGTTATATTCTTTTTATCTAATTACTTATTACTGTTATTATTTTAACATCAATTATTCACCAAATGTCAAAAATTATATTGAGGACTCACTGTGAAATCAGCAACAAATTTCCATATGTCAAAATGCTCGATGGAATAGCGGCGATACAATTTTTACGTTATTCATTTGTTGTTTATGCCACGCCGGTGTGACATAGGCATTACGATGTCCTGATTCAAATAGTATATTATATATTGAGGGACTAAAGTGCATGATTTAATCCTGAGGGTGAAGTTTATTTCACGAGCCGAAGGTGAGGGAAATAATCACCTGAGGGATTAAAGGTACTTTAGTCCTGTGGTATAATTATACGCTATTTTTTGCACTTCATCCTCAAACGAATGCAAAATAGTTTAAAAGAATACACATTTTGTAATTTTGACAGTGAATTTTATGACAAATATATTGTTACCATAGATACTCTGTAACAAATAGCACGTATTTACTTGACAACGGGATTAATTAATTCAATTCCTTGCCAACGGGATTAAATATGAGAAATAATCCCTTGGGATCAAATTAAGAACCTTAGTCCCTAAAAATAAAGACTAAAGAACAGTTTTAGTCCCGGAAGTGCAAAAAATAATTTTTTTAAAATTCGGAAAATTAAGGAAGAAGATTTTTAAGTACACATGATGTTTAATGTCATTAGTCGACAAAAATTCTATACTTTATTTGTTATTTAATTAATTAAAAGGTGAATAATAATTTATTAGATTAGTAGAAAGAGCTGAATTAGGCGAGAGGTCGTGTGTTGGCCAGATCAGATTTTATTTAATAGTATTAATTTAAGGCTAACTTTTTTCTATGGTTTATAATGAAACATAATAATTTATAAACGGTAATTTAAAATGATGGGTATTTCTCAGCCTGGTTCTTTTTCCATGTAAGTTTCGAGTGTGCCATGAAAGAGAACAAAGGAAGAAGAGCTATAATTTTTCTTGTATAAATCCAGCAGTCGGTGAATGTCGTAGCAATATGTCAAACGAAGCGTTTGCTGCATTTGACTTACGTACGAAGTCAAAAAAGCAAAATCGAATTGATAAGAATGGTGTAGGGTAAAATGAGGGAGGAGACGAATTCTCCACTCCACCGCCCCTATTTTCCTGTACCGAGTTAGATGGGAAGCATAAGATCAACATTTATCCAAAGCTTTTAGGATCTGCTGCGAATGAGATCGAATACGTTCTCCTGTTCCTGGTTTCAGACTCGCGCAGTTTAAAAAACGTACAAAGCTGATTTTTCCATTAATATAGAATGAGACGTGCAAACACCAGCTATTCTTTTCGAAACACATGTCTGAAATATTTATTACGAGCTAAAATTCCATTATTACGAAGGCATTCTTTAATGACAACAAATTTTGTGCTGTTTGAATATACAAAGTAAACATAAAAGTGACTAAGTCTCGATTATTTTATTCATCAGTTAAACATCGTTATAATTTTGAATAAATAATACATCAAATTTTAGTCGAATACTAAACGAGTTATCGATTCTTTGAAGATTGCACAAAAAATCCTTGTGTAATCCTTTAAAACTAAAATATACAAAATTTCTTATTTGTTGCCTCATTTACCTTTCTACAAAATGTACATTATATTTTTATTCTTATTCTTTTATCTTTGGTCATATTAAATTGTTACCCTCGGATGCCACAATTTATAATACTCTTGATTCATAAATAGATATTTTTCTACTGCTGGTATTAAAACATCATTTAACAAACTGGTTTCCATGGCGCTAAATAACATTTTAAATACACCTCGACAAGCCGTGGCTTTGGCCGTTTTTAGTCACGGGCTGAACATAGCAACTGATATATTAAGCACGGGGTGAAGTTGTCTCTTATATTTGACATTTAATTTTTGTGAAAAACTGAGTGAAATTAATGATTTCTTTCAATGATTTTCAAATTAGCCCAGTAAAATAAGACAAAAATTTGCTCCAATTCCACAAAAATTGAGGGCGAAAATTTTATTGTTTTAAAAGATAGGTATTGACATCTTCTTCAAGAATAGCCAACATCCCGAGCTCTACCCCCTGTGCTTCGCCCCCACTGCCCCTTTTAGTGGATGAAAATCACATTTTTTTTAATTAACCCTTTTCCATAAGATTAATTTAAAAATAAAAATACCAATTTGTAGAGCGGAAAATTCTCTTTAAGATTGTTTTCGAGAAAATCGTAAAAATATATTTTGACACTAAAAGGGGCAGTGGGGGGCGAAGCACAGGGGATAGAGCTCGGGATGTTAGCTATTCTTGAAGAAGATGTCATTACCTATCTTTTAAAACAAAAAAATTTTCGCCCTCAATTTTTGTAGGTAGTTTTCTTTATTTTACTGGGCTAAATATGAAAATTAAATACACTAGCCTAAGTAGAATTATGTAGGTATGTATAATATCATTATGATTAATTTTTCAATCACTTCCAGTGAAGATATTTGTACCAAAATCTAATGACCTCTTCCAAATTACAATACCTACAAATGTAAAATACCAAATATCAACATTTTTTTCGTATGTGAGTTATCCTATCCTGACCACACACATACAAACACCATCGTGAAACTATCAAAAATAAGTTGTAAGGACCCTAATTCGTGCTCATCCACTAAATACTCACAATCCGATTTTTAGCATGATTCCAATACCTTCCTTTACAGGTATGGCGGAAGGTAAAAAGCCTAATTTTACAATCTGCCTACGTATGTTATTAAATTCGCATATTTTTTGTCCAAAGACATAGGTGATTTGTGTTTCTGTCGATAAAGAACGATGAGGAAAGTAAAAAGTCTCATTTCGAAGTTGAGGCTTGAGACGTAGAGTCTCCAGACTGAAGAACTCGCCACCGGATATTGTGTAACTTAACGAAAAGTCAACATCGTATTTTAATTGAAAACACTTCGCTGTCTGAATGCTATGATGGATAATCTTAAGAGGAATATCTAAGGGGCAAGACAAAAAGTAATTTATTAACTTTGTACAACAGTAGAAGGCTTCTTTTTTTAATTACATAAAAAGCAAACACAGGTCTGAAACAAATTTTCTTTTTCAAAACGAAATGAGATTTCTTATCAGTCGATCTAAGTTTTCTGCCTTTCTGTAAATACATCTCTATCTTCTTGAAATTCCCAAACGGAAAGGAAATCAGCATTCCACGTACACTCCGATAAAAAATTGTATTTCAAATAAATTGCAATGTCTCTCTCAATATACATTATATTTTTTACAGTTTGTGAGATGAACGAAGTCTGCAATGATCCAATGATGTTTTGACTCAATGAACAATAATATTTAAAAAGATGTGTACACTTAAGCGGCTCGTCTACGTTTTTGCCGAATTCCTAGAATACTCTAGATTTTACTCTTTTTTTCATTACATTCTTTTTCCCACTACTAGGGCTACCTGAAACCAGCCCGAAACTGATACTTTGTCGCATCCTAGCTATGCAATGTCATTTTGAAGTTGAAAAATACTGTAAAAGTGTTTTCGTTGCGAGTAAACTGTCAGATTATTATTGATTTCAGGATAATGTTTTTATAAACATTTAATACAGAAAGAATGGATCTACAGATGTGCCTTTTTAAAATTTTAAAAATTAATTTGTATCATGAGATATAACCGTGTAAAGCAAAATAGGATTTTTTTGAATTTTTCGGAATTTTATAATCATGTAAAAAAAATTTATCAAAATTTTAAAAAGGTACATCTGTAGATCCATTCTTTCTCTATTAAATCCTTGTTGAAATAAAATTTTACCATTCTTGTACCGGCCACAAAACACTCGCTACGTTAGAACATTTTGTGCTGCATTTTATGTAGTAGACGGGCCTCTTAAGCTGCCCGTCGAAGTTTGTCCCGAATTCCTAGAGTACCTACTCTCGATTTTACTTTTTTTCTATTCCACTTTTTTCCCACTACTACGACTGCCTAAAACCAGCCCGAAACTCGTACTTTACCGCATTCTAGCAATGCAATGTCATGTTGAAGTTGAAAAATACTGTAACAGTGTTTTCGTTGTTAGTTTATTATTGATTTCAAGACAATGTTTTTATAAATATTTAAAAGAGAAAATAATAGATATACAGAATAAGTTGTAGAAAAATGCTTATTTCGACAATTCTAGCTAAATATTATTCACGTAAAATTGATGCTCAGCAGTACCAAACTGTACTAACCTAACATATTTGTCATGGAATAAAGTTAGATTTTCTCCAAATTTAAAATAATGATCAACCAAAAAATATTGTAACTAACTCATGTGTTAATAGGCGATTAAGGAGGTTCCCTAGACATTTTAAAAAATGTTCTAATGCAACCAAACTTTGAATTTTTGTTGTCTGTGTCATAAAAATGATACCTGAATTTTTTGGAAATTTTTGACCACGTAGTTTGAACGAAATTAATTGTTAAATTTTAATATTTTACATGGGCTCTTATGGCTTTCCATTAATTGATTAAATAAAAAGATGTTAGAAATGTTCTATTTACTAAATTTTTGGTATATAAACGTATGCAAGCACGGACATCAATTTCCCAAAATTTGAAGAAGGTTGACCACATAGTTGTAACAATATTGTTGTTGTTGTAAAAAAATCTTCAAGCATTTTTTGATTAGTGAATTAGAAATTATTGTAAAAATATATCACCGCAACTGAACGAATTGCAATATCAACTAACACCCGTTGACCGAATTTTGTTTTACATTAATAAAAATATTTTTATTAATTAAAGGCTGATATCTGAGTACGCCACTGCATGTCTAGGGAACCTCCTTAATAATCTCGGCAATTAACGCATTCGCTTCTCTCACGCGTTAAAATGTCTCAATTATTAATCGCCTTCATTAATACTAGTTAAATAACTATTAATAACAATATAATAATAATTATTTAATATTTTAATAATTTAATTTCAAAACGTTGATCATTTGAACAGCACTAGAAATATAATTTTATATACAATAACTACGATATGACAATTTTGCACATAAACAATTTATTAGTTATATTATAAACTTATACGATTCCTGCTTGTAATTAACATCACATATTCAGGTAATTGTTTGGAAAACTGATATACATAGTATTAATTATTATTCAGTCACTATAGAAATAGGTATAAATTAATACCTGAGTTATCCGATACTTCAACGCAAATAATCTATTGTTAATAATAATAATGAGAATACCTACATACAGGATGTTTCATAACTTCAGGTACATACGTTAAGGGTATTATGTTTGATATGCTGATTACGAATAAAAAAGAATTTTTGTTAAAATCGCAAAATTAATTTCTATGTTTCCCAGTCAAAAATTTATTGTTTCATAAAAAATAATTAAATTTCGTTTGTTATTTTACTAGTATTATGTAATTTAAGATGTTCATTATCTACTTCTATTGTTTGTATTTAATAGGAAAACGAATCCAGTGCAGTACTACAAAAAATGTTTTAGGTAAACAACCCTTAATTTTTCGAATTCAAAAAAATTCTTTTAGATTCGTAATCAGCATATTAAACAACATATACCATTAACGTATGTACTCGATGTTATGATACACCCTGTATACGAGTAGATCGATAGAAATTTTCAGAACTCATAATTATTGATAAATTATTATATTTATGCTGTTCTGTAAATTATATATTTGTCGGAGTACGAGCGGAGCGGAGAATAGATGATCAGTTGTTACGTGATCAATAAAACTACTAATAGACGCAATTATTGGAATAGTGAACTAATCAAAACATCAAATAAATCACACATTCATCACTCATGTCATGGACCAGTTAAACGTGATCTTTGATCTACAAACTGTGACGATAAGGAATGGTGGCAATTCCCGGGCACGTGCTACTCGTATCAGAGCATCTTCAAGACTGCCGATATCCGACTCATACCTAGCACGTAATCCCAAGTGTACTAACGTAATCGAACAAATAAACACGATCATAACTTCATTAACACACTTGCATTCCTATCATTAATTCTTATTACAATCAACATGATTGCTAACCCCGACATATTTATTTATATGACGTTTCGAGAAATTTGCGTCGTAGAAATTAATAAATATAAAGACCTAAACCCAAATATAATAATTTATTAACTCCTACATAACATTGTTCATGAATTGTACAAAATGTTAAAATGTTTCTGACGAATTTCTCGTCTGAAATAACTCGAAGCTGTTGAGCGGAAGATGTGATAAGTTTTTTTTCTAACTGCTCTTGGAACGACGTTTGAAGAAAAATGACACTATACCTATTCCGGAAATATAATAATACCTATAACTCCCTGAAGGAACATAAGTCAACCCCAACTTCTTCTTGTTTCACTTTCTTTTATCAATTTCTTTCTACATTTCTGTCCAAAAGTTTCACACAAAAACAGGATGCTATTTATAAACATTAGTTCTCGATATTAATCGCATAAATTATTGTTGCTTTCTTTGTAACTTTATAAGATCTTAATTAGGATTATTATGACATTATTAAGAGGTTATGTATAAATAAGATAAGTATAATATAAATGGCGTGCAGCTATAGAGCAAAATTAAGATATTCTCATTGCAAAAATAATTTGACTCGTATAATCGGTTATTAATTTCGTATACATTTAATAGTATTTTAAATAATAAGTTTAATAAGACTTTATTTTGTCGCACGCGTCCAAATTTAGTAAAACGAGCCCTCGGGCGAGTTTACTAAAGGACAAATGCGAAAAGAGTCTCATAACATGAGTTCTTTATACTATTTTTTCTATTTGGTATCTTTTTAATATTAAAATTTATATTATATTGCCACAATATACACAAGTCGATTTAGGGAAATTTATGTGTGTAACATTTAGTTGGTGACATTAATATTGCCATTTATTTAACTGTCACTGTCACTGTAAAAGTATATAATTACTGAACTATTCTAGGTGATAAGTGCAGACATTATAGAAAATATTGAACTTATATGTTTTCTATTACTAGATTCATTAATATTATTGAATTAGAACTAATTAATTAAACAAATCAGATTTAGAGGGTATACTGAAATTTGTCCGTTCTGAAGTTTATATTTGAAAATTGAAGTAAATGTCTTCTGATACTAGCAATACCTTCTAAAAAATATGTTGCGTGTCACAAAGTAAGGCCTGGCGACATTCAGTTACGTTTCACAAAGTTAACTTTGTGAACGCCAAACAGCAAAATCTAATAATTATAATACGGTTGTGATTTGCGACGAGTAAAATAAATGTTAGGTATTTTAAGTATAAGTTTTCATGTCCAACATTAACATCATTTTAATCATTTTGCAGAATTTTTATTTCATTTCTTTAATAATAATTTTAATTGAAAATTTTCTGAAGTAAAAAGCATGAAAATAAACGTAACATTTTAAATTAAATTTACCTACTCCTACAAATAAAATTACAGAAATATATTCGCATTAAATGTGAGTAATTGGGCAAAAAAATTGAAATTCTTTTTCCCAATACTTTTTTCAAATTATACAACATAAAGCTCTGTTCGCAAAAGGATTCTATGATGTTTCTGACTTTTGAGAAAAATAATTATGTCCAATAGCGGCATTGCTAAATTTAACATTCAATGAGCTTTGGAAAAGAAGAATTTCTAATTCATTGATATCTACAAAATAGTGAATTTCTTTTTTGCTAGGGTTCAGGAGAATAAAAAATCCTTCACTTAATACATCATAAGTACATAAATATGTATCATTTGTCTTTTATCAAACTTCTTAAAAAAATTAATATTAATTCTGCAGGAGAAAAATTTATATCGGTAATGTTTTTTAAGTTTCACAAATTCATAGAAACTTTTATTTTCTCATTTAGGTAAGGCAGCTTTACACTGAGAATCATGTCGGTATAAAAATATATTATACTCACTTGACAAAATAAAATTTCCAGAACATTTCTCGAATGTGAACATCCCGGCTTGTTACTTGCTATTTTTGCCCATTAACATCCTATTAATATCCTAGCGATTGCTAATGTCCGCCCTTAGTAACATTATCTATGTAACATCCCAATGTTAGTTTTGGTCCCAATTATGTGCCCCATGTAATTCTCTGAGATGTTTGTATTGAGTATGTAATTTTTGATCGTACTCAGGATGTGGCTAGGATAGAATAAGATATTTTTAAACATTCCATGAACGATTCATGTGAAATGGGTACTGTGTGTGCGGTAATCAACCATTAACTCACGGATGCTCATGTCGTTCGTGGATAGTACCCCACAGGGTCATGTATACCTGACCGGATACGAACCTGAGTTGCCAGAACCATTTATACAATTCTACCAATTCATCAATTAGTTCTTGTTTTTAATTAATCCCACCAACACTACATCACCAGCAGCAGTCGTGTTGGCACCACTGACATCTCTTCCTGCTGTCTCCTGGCAGGAGAACACGTGCGTGTTGCAGGATTCCTGCTAGTCGCTTCGCAGGAAGATTCTACGCAGCTTCTGTCTGTGGTTGCTTGGCGCAGCTGCCACAAGTCAAGGGCGAACTTGCAAACAACAGACGGCTCAGCGAATCATTAATTAGATGAGTGATTTTGTTAGTGGAGAGCTGTGGTGTTATAAATTGTTGCTATTAATTTTGGAAATTAACTCTGTAGTAAGTTAATTGAGGAGGTTATTTAAACGCAGGGTAATTTATCGGAGAAGTTTGGTAACTTATTTTACTTGTCTATGTTTTGAACCACCGATATCGTATCACGGTTATAAAATAAAGTTCATAAATAAATACAATACCTACTTATATTATGTACTATGTATATTTTTTATTTTTAATGGTAACCAACCTACAGAATTAACTTCCAGTTACAGGATGGTAGATGTTATTATAGTGGAATCCAACCACTATATAGTATAGATACTAATAATAAAATTATGATTTCATTTATGTTCGGGGGGTAATGAGAGTTATTGCCTAGTGATTTATTGAGTGACATTGATAAAAAAATCACGAGCTGTCAAGCGAGTGATTTTTAATCACGAAATAAATTAGTAACAATCTGAAAATTTTGTCAGGACAACCACGAATGATTATTTCACGAATGAAAAAGTTAATTTTGACAGTTAACTAAAACGTTTTCTACTAAAACTAAAATAGTTACGAAATTGTGTGAGTGTGTTTTGTCAAAATAAAACAAGGTAATTAGGTAAAATCACGAATTTTTGTTGGTTTAGAAATGTATGAGTGGAATAGTCTTCGAAAAATGTCAATATTTTTTATTTTACTTTCTTCATCTCAACAAAATGTTTTCGAGAAATTGAGACGAGATGAGAATCAAGTTCTTTGAGACGAGAATTGAACAGCCGAGAAATGACCGAGACGAGAATATTAAAATTTCTCGTCTCGAAAGTTACTACATTCACATCACACATCTTACAAAATACAGAAGAAGTAACAGTAACCGTTTACATCCATTATAAACCAGGCCTAAAGCCCGTTTTACATTAAACTAAATCTTGAACAAGATATTCTTCAATTTTTTAAACAATCTAAATTGTGTAGTATCATATACAGCAAATTTTGTGAAATATTGCTTTGCTTCGTAAATTGTCTGAAAAAATAGATAATCGCGGTTGTCTTATTATTATTATATGCGAACTGCGCAGAATCACAAACTAAATATTGTAGGTAGGTATACAAAATTGTCTCAGTATAAAACAGAGTTCATTAAAAACAAAGAAATTTATTGCTCAAGATATTGTTCAATTTGTAACGCAATTTCTTGTTCAATATTAGCGTAGTGTAAAACGGACATTACAGATGATCAGATTCTCTTATTTTCGCACTAGAACACCGCGATTGAAACGAAACGTCAAAAGCCAATAGCCTCATTCGTTTAATTACGCCACCGATGACAAATGACCCACACTCCGTGGTTGATAAATTCAACATTTGAGATTCGATTCACTTTATTCAAATACCAAACGAAACGGTCTGAATATTAGACAGAGAAAAACGAAATTGAATTACATGTCGAATATTCGGGGCGCGCATTATCAAGCAATCTCGGCCGGGCCGGGAATTAATTGGACAGGGACTCGAACTGTGAAGTCATCTCGGCCCACGTTGCCATGGCGACGACGGGAATCCAATGAGCGTGTGTGCGCGCGTGTAATCACTGCCATCTGACACGTGTCATTCGCGTGCGCACTCGCCGCTGTCACGCGCTGACAGCAGGAATCACACAGACTCTTCCTTGCTGGACACATCATGTCCTCACGAATTTATAACTGAGGTACGGAGTTAAACACGCAAGAAGAATCAATCATTTTTAGAAATTTATGTAAATTGGACTTTTAATTTTATTTCTAAGAATAAGGTCCTCCTGCAACGAAAAATCTTAGCAGTATTACTTAAATGCAGTAAAGGTTCCGGCACCTTTACTTTGCCAGAGTAAAGCCACATTCATATTACGAAATTAGCAGTTATAGTCAGTTCAGTAGGAATAGTTATTAGTTATAGTTGATTAGTTTGTTGTGACTATTGTCGTTCACAATTGCAAAATTAATGTTGTAGTTTATTTCACGAGCCGAAGGTGAGGGAAATAATCACCTGAGGGATTAAAGGTACTTTAGTCCAGTGGTATATATACGCTATTTTTGCACTTCATCCACAAACGAATACAAAATAGTTTAAAAGAAATTTTGACGGTAAACTTTATGACAAATATTTATATCGTTACCATAGATACTCTGAAACAAATAGCACGTATTTACTTGACAACGGAATTAATTAATTAAATTCCTTGACAACGAAAAATAATCCCTTGGGATGAAATTAAGAACCTTAGTCCCTAAAAATAAAGACTTAAGAAGAGTTTTAGTCCCGGAAGTGCAAAAAGTACCTTCAATCCCTCACGTGATTATTTTCCTCATCTTCAGCTCGTGAAATAAACTTCACCCTCATGATTAAATCATGCACTTTAGTCCTTTAATATATAATACACTATTTTGGTACCATGCAAGTAGCTTTTAATTATATACATATGGATTACTGTAATTTTTTTTTCTGAAGACGTACAAAATATAATAGGTTTCCGATGTAATGTTACTCCTCAAAACATATTATTCTCAGTAGCATTTCATGAGTTTTTCTCGGTTTTTCCTCTTCAACACAAATTATTAATCAATTTAAAAAATAAAAGATACAAAATTCGTTAACCTAATGACCCAGATTCGCGCTAATTTAAACGCGAATGTAGAATTTTGACAGTGCATTATTGAAATTGAAAACTTAATTCAATTTGCGCTGCCAGATTTTAACTTAATAACATTCAGTATTTTAAATTGCGTTTAATTCACGCTGTAGTGGAAAACGGTTTTATCTCAAACATAAATGATTCGAAAAAAGAACATAAAACAATTTAAAAATTCATAAAAAGAATAAAAACCACAGCCTGGAAATTAAAAAAACGATTTCAGCCGAATATTTAATTAAACAGATAATCTTTCGGCGAAATATCTTTTTCCGAACCCGACCAAGCTGCGCAATCAAAAAATACGCTCGCAGAATTAAACTCAAAGATAAAAAGAAGAATTAATCCTGGATTATGTATCTAAGGTGAGAAGTAGGACGCATGAAATAATAATATATTGTACAACAAGAGTGGATGTGATGTCTATATCGCACGAGTTTGCAGTCACGATCCTCATTTCAAATGTCGAGTGTACCTCCTTAAATCTGGTTTGTTCAATAGTACATTATTCAATGAGGTTTTAAGGCAGGCTATTACACACATGACGAATATAGAATATTGTACAAATACAACAAGAGAGGGAGTGTCTGCGAACGTTCGCGTGCGATATAGGCAATCCACTCGAGTTGTACAGCCTATTTTTTCTACGATCAAATGAAACATAGTTTTTGCAATCAAATGCACTCAATATGTTGCCAAAGATTATTTAATGTAAACGTTAAAACTAAATGGTAATGTGAACTCGGCTTCAGCTTGGCTAATTCGCATTGCATGATGATGACGCACGGTTCACAGACAGGTGAATTGATGAGAGTGGAGGTTTTATAAGGTGATTAGTGGAATATTCGAGACGTAATCACAATATCGCTCCGAACAATCACAGGCGATATTTCAGGTGGCGGGAAATCAATGATTCGTAATATTTCTCCTTTTTCTTTCTTTTGCGTGAATGGAATTCGTTCCGGATTGATGGTAGGAGAAATGGCGGTTTAATCTTTTTAGTGACTTTTTCTATTTTTAGTTGTCGTAGAAAAATGGTGGATTGGAATGATTAGGAAAATTTGTGTTCCATATTAACGTAATTGGAAATCGATCGCTGCAATCTTTCATAAAATGTCTCACGGTTTTGCTAGAAGCTAATGCAAAACTAAGAGATTATAAAAAAATCTGATGTGGCCAGCACACGACCTCTTGCCTAATTCTGCTTATTCTACTAATCTAATAAATAGTTTTACTTACATTTTAATAGTTTCATTTTCATGTTTATGTAAACGATAATGTAAACCAAGATGCAAGCAAAAGATATCAACTGTACTGTCACTGTCATAATCATTCAAATTTTGTGTAGATACAAATTTGATATGATCATGGACAACAAAATACTGGAATTTCAAAAAAGTATAATATTAATTGTACTTTATTTTATTGTTAAATACTACCAGATTCAGCAAATGTATTTAAAATTAACTGTATCCATAGATAATTAATTTTCTTTTATTTCTAATAAGCAAAAATTGTCATAAATAAATAATCTTTTTAAGGAAAAAATACTACTTTTGTTTTGCGGATTTCTTCTACAATCTTATCCGATGTGAAGATCAATTACACAATTTGCTGTAAGATACCTACTACACAATTTAGATGTTTGAAAAATTGAAAAATATCTTGTGTAATGTAAAACGGGCTTTAGCGAGGTATTGTGACGAATCAAAATTTGCGAGTGTGAGTTTTTGGTGGTTAATGCATTTAAAAATAAGATAAATTACAACAAAACAGTAAATAGAGAGTACTTCAACTGCAAATAATTTCACCCAAACGAAGAAACACTCAAGCCGAGCGAGACGCAAACACCGAGCTAATGACGTCATTTATACGCACTAATTGTATGCCTGGGAGCATTTTTGAAGCATCTAGCGTCACCAGATCCCAGTGCTACCAACATAATCACTTTTATTCGCTGACTGTTCCGTTCTTTCTCGCATCCTTGTTTATTTAAATACTCATAACGGCTAATCCGTTTCCGTGTGAACGCGGGACGTTATCGACACAAAGTCCCTGTAGCTCAGAGATAAAACTCCCTGCTTCAGACTTGCTGACCGCTGCGGTTTTGTTTTCGTGGCTATCGTGATTATTGTTTCAGGATATCTGTTATTTGTCTGCGCTGATTAAGGACCACGCGGACTAAGGAAAATATTCTCTGTTTTGTTAGGTTTTTGTTTTGTTTGGATCTGCGGATGGATAGTAGTTGTTCTTACCAACTCCATTAAAGTATTTTTTAGGGAAAATTTTTTATGCTGAATAAGTAAATACTCGTAACTAGCGACAAAAAAAAACGAAACACCAGAAATTCGCCAATTTTGCCAATTTTTAAACCGTCATAACTCCGCGTGTTTTTAACCAATTCGGACGAGTCTTTGACAAAAAGATAGCTTTAAGTGTTAACTTGCGATCTTAGTTGTAACCCCTTTAAACCTCGTCAACCCCCTATGAAAAAATATATGTTTTTTTAACCCTTCAATTCTCTTGCCAGTTCAACTTTGACAGTCTCTACAGGGTTGGAAAAGAATCGTGGACCCGATGAAACATCGTGACAATGAAGTTTCGTTTCCTGTAAAAAACGCCAAAAACGAAGTTTCTGCGATGATTTGGAGCTAAATTATGCGAGGTTGAAATGGCCCATGCATTTTGGCTTTTCACCACCGACATTACGTTACCCAATGTGCATCACTTTTTATTCAAACACGCATAACTTTGTTTCTAGACATCGTAGACACTTCGTTTTTCATTTAATTTACAGGTAATTGAGTGTGGTTTATTGTTCAAATGGTGAATCGAATTTAAAAAAAATTTCAGCTCCATACAGATAGCCAAAGTTGGACGTTGAGAGGGGTTACACCTAAGATCGCATGCATGCCCATAAAATTAACTCTTGAAACTTAATTTTCGTCAAAGACCCGTCCAAATTGGTCAAAAACAGGCCGAGTTATGACGGTTTGAAAATTGGCATAATTTGTCGAATTTCAAGTGTTTTTTGTTTCATACAAAATTCAGGTTTGTTTAATAGTACACTTTATACATGAATCAATGAGATTTTAAAACAGACTATTGCACATATGACGAATATGGTATATTGTACAAGTATAACAAGAGTGGTTATGATTCCTATGCAGTCTCCAAGTTCTAAGTAAGACAAATTATTACTGCAATAGAAATAAGCTCATTTTATCAAACAGTAGGTAAGTACCTTGTCTTCTAAAAATGTGGACCAAGTTATTTCCAATCCTATTTCATCCGAGTCTTTTGAGATGTGTCTTGTTTACACAAAATATTGATAAAGGAAAACTTGATAAATAAAAGATGAATCCTTAATGAGCCGAAGGGCCTGATTGCCTGCGGCTCTTGAGGTTTCAGGATTGGTCCCCTGACCGCTTCGCTATTATCTCAAACTCGAGAATTATTTATTACTTCTGTGGTTTCTCATTAACATCTTAATAAAGCGTTCTCTTAACGAGGGAGCTGGACAAAAAAGCAAAACCTATTTTTATACGTGCTAGTAGTGTTGACATCTTCATCTTAATTTCTTAATTGATTATGACGAGCCCAGACTCACATGAATTCGGCCGTTCGAAAACAAATTCGATTTTTTTTGTACAAAAGTTTAAATAAAAGTCAAAATACATGTAAAATGTATTGTATATATTTATTAAAAACTGTACTTAATACATTTTATACAATCTCAAATAATATCAGCAATCGAAACTTTATGGAACCTAATTTAAACAAAAAAAATTAGAATAATCGTCCTGCAAGGACAATCAAAAATTTTTGAAAAGACTGCAAAATATTTGAGACTTTTTTCTCCAGGAAAGTATATTTAGGACTAGATACTGGTCACAATAAATTGGAGCAGTTGTAAAAATAAATGTGGAGTTACACTGTGGCAAAGTCGTTTATAATTATTAGAGAAAACAATTTAAAAAATTGCCAGTTGTATGCTATATTATCATATATAATACCATTAGTGACTATGATTTTGCCGGCAATTTTTGCCGTCTGGTCACGACTGCTTGTTGCGTCGAAAATAAAGACGAGTGCGTAGCACGAGTGTTTATTTTCTAAAGCAACAAGCAGGAGTGGCCAGACGCCAAAAATTACCAAAAAATCATAGTCACGTATGGTATTCGGCTTGACAATTTCTCGAATTATTTTATTTATTCCAAAAAAGTAATGTATTTTTAAAACAATCATCACAACTGATATAATATCTAAGCAACGCTTCGCGGCAATTTTCACTAGTGAAAATTGTCAGTGTAATTTTCACTAGTGAAAATTGTCACTGTAGTTCGTCTGTGATTGGTACAATTCAGCAAAATACTGCGTTTTGATTGGATGAACAACTATGAGTGGAATTGTCAAAGTTATATTTAAAGTTTATTTAACTTATATTAAAGTTACATTAAATAGCTGGCAAACATTTATGTTGTTTCCTTTAATTACTATAAACGACTTTACCACTGTGTCCACCTTTACTACTCCACCTTTATCTTTACAACTGCTTCAATTTTTTTTTTATTGTGACACAGTATCTAGTCCGAAACATACTGTAGGTACTGGAGAAAAAAGTCTCATATATTTTGCAGTCTTTTTCACAATTTTTTGATTGTGCGTGCAGGATGATTATTCGAATTTTTTTTATTCGGTTCTGTAATGTTTCGAATGCTAATTTTATTTGAGATTGTATAAAATGTATTGCAGTTTTTAATAAATATAAAAATATATTTTACTTGTATTTTTACTTTTTTTAAACTTTTGTACAAAAAACCCAATTTTCTTACGAACGGCCGAACTCATGTTGTTGTACCTACATATCTTCTTCTATACTTGACTTAATGACTAAAATCTATTAGTAAGTACTTATATATTTATATTAGTAGTTAAAAGTGTAGGATATGGCGGGAGATCTTGTGCTGGCCACTTCAGATTTCTTTTTAAATATGAATATTTGTTTAAAAAAAAGTACAAGACTGACTGATGAATAAACTCATTGTTTACAATTGTGTAGAATTTCAAGCTTTGAAAATAATTTGGGAGGCAATAGCGGGCAAAAAACTGTTTTCCCATGTAGGTACCGCTTTTTTTGAAACACCCTGTGTATCTTAAATCGACAGTATTCCAGAAACTCGTAAACCAGGAACTTAATTTTCTCCTGTCTTTACTTTAGCACGCTTTGATCACGTAATATTACGAACAAAATAATCACATTCCTACATATCAGCGTTGCTAGTGAATTTCATCTGCTTGTATCAAGTGTGCTTCAGTGATACAATTCAATCGACATGGCGGTGAAAGGAAGGCTTGGGTGGGGGGTGCGAGGGAGACGGAGCATCGTACGTACGTCTCTCTCGCAGGAAATTGCGGCTACATCCTCTCGTTGCTTTGTCATGTTGCAATGCGCGGCGTGGCAAGTAGCATGGCATCGCATGGAGACATTATCTGACGGTCATGTTGCAATCCAATGTACGCTACATAATGCCGGAGAGCGGGTTTTGTACAAGAGGTTTTTTAAATGATAACCGTTCGACAGGATTCATGTACATGTTGTAATTAAAGTGGAATCCAACCACTTGAACCACGTGGTATTATTGATTAACTATCGTGTATATTACCGACTGGCTACGTTTTTCATTGATAACCCCGATAAGAAGTTGTATTAGTTCATAGGTGTTCCAGGTGTCTCTGCTGGTCACTATGTATACGAATTCATTTTGTCACTTGCTGTCACTGAATAGTATTTTTGAAATTTAATAATTTGTGCGTTATTATAGTGTTATATTATGTAAATAAAATAATTGCAAGATATAGAGCAGGTAACGAAGAAGAAAGAAATAAATACTGGATGAGAGACGACGACAGACAATGCAGAATATGTGGGAGAGACTTTGAGACAATAGACCATTTTACCCCTTCAATACGACTTTTGGCTAATAAAGTTAACAACGTAAATATAACTGAAATCACATCCTATTATATAAGCAATACTTATAAGCATAGTTTGAAATTTTTATTTTTTATTCTTTTTTGAAAAAAGCCTGGGACAGTTTTGTCCCTGCAGTAATTAATGTGAACCGATTACTGGGACAATAATGCCTACACAGTACTAAGAAGACACACCAGTATGTTTGTTGTTATAGCTTCATAGTACTGTTGGGACAAATATATCCCATACAATATTACTGCAGGGATATATTTATCCCAGAACCCTAAGCTTTCCTTGCAAAATACTGTATAAACAACTTACCTGTCACTAATACGATGTTCTACAATTAGAAAATAATGTCAGATTTATCTCTACTCTATCAAAATACAGTCTTATATGACAATCAAGGCAACCACGTGTGATAAACGACTGGTTTTCATTGACGCATGTGCTAGTGGTTTAGTACTATCCATTCAAAAATGTTAAATGAATCATAAACTAGTAAGTTATCCCATCCCAATGTAATTTAAATGAGTAAATTTGAGTATAGAATTTTTTGAAGATATTTTGGGACTTATATATTGAAAGGGTTAAGAAGAGACTGCAACGAAAAACTATACAACGGCAAATCGACACAACAAATTCTACATGACGGAAACCCAGACACGGAATGGATGTAAAAAGTATACAGTATAAGAACAAAAAGTATAAAACGTTCAACATTACTACAGAAAAACTGTCAATGTAGATATAGGTTATTTTAACTTTAGGAGAAATGAGTAAAAACCGACATGTTTTATAAACTGAATAATGAAGACGATCTGCCTCGTAGATAATGGAGGATTTTCAAACACGTTTCGATCTAAAGGTAAATTATGGAACATAGCCGCTTAGATATATCTAAACTACAATTTTAGTTACTATTTATAGTATTAGTATGACCTGATACAACCAGAGACACCTAGCTCCATTACACATTCTGACCGTTAGAAAAGATCATGATGGCAAACCTAATTATCTTCTAACAGTGGTACATATCTATCACATCTGTTACTTAACTTGAATGTGACAGCCTCCCAAGATGGGAATCTTTGGTTTAGAAATAGTATATCGTTTGCGGTTGCCAGTCTTCGGCTAACGGTTGTTAAGGAAGACTAAACCAAACACCACAGATAATTATTTTCTACTTTCTATCGGATATTGGCAACATATCTTCATACTATCATTTGTGGATATGTATACACAATTGACAAAATAAAATCTCCATAACATTTCAAGACTGTGAACATCACTATACCCTGTTCCAAATAAGAGTATAGTAGATGGCGCTGCGGAGCCAGCCCGTTTTACGCACATTAAATAGAAATTTAAACGTAGCGCGGTATTTTTGAAATAGTGTTATGTTCCGCGCGTCACGCGTTACTGACGCTAATCAACGACTCACTTTTTCAACAATACCAGCTGTTATTACTACGGCGTTCGACAGCTTAATGATGTGCGCATATCACAAATTTTTCGCTGATGTAAACTTGGTTTCCGGCTAGACCAATCAGAACGCTCAAATCGTAAGCCCTATCTTGCCCATACTATATTCTTATATGGAACAGACCATAGCTATATTTGCCTATTAACATGTATGTATTATCATTTCGGGATTTGAACCTCATTTAGGTTATATCCCTGATGGCACACACACACACACACACAGTATTATTTTTTTACTTTATATACTTTGCCACGGAGTTTTTTACTTTACTACCATGTGTGTTGCCAGTCGACCCGGCGCAAGCCCTTGCTACAGCCTTTAGCCGGTGCCCGATAGCTAGAGGTTGCCAAGTTAATTAAGGTAGATCCCAACTTGGAATGGTAACGGGAGTAGGTACCGATCCAAATCAGGCCGTGAAAATTTCCTGACCTGACCGGGATTGGAACCAACGACCTCTGTAACCAGAGCCTAGCATCCTAACCACTATACTCGACTATGCTATCTCGCCGTGCATATTTGCCTATTAACATCCTTTAATAGCCTATAGCGATTGCTAAGAAACATCTACCTATGTAACATTCCAATGTTAGTAATTTGGTAATAATTTCCCAATTATAT
Organism: Agonum fuliginosum; assembly: GCA_947534325.1. Lineage (NCBI taxonomy): Eukaryota > Metazoa > Arthropoda > Insecta > Coleoptera > Carabidae > Agonum > Agonum fuliginosum. The sequence goes on from OX384029.1 coordinate 1,385,170, forward strand.
GTCCCATGTAATTCTGTGAGATGTCTGTATTGAGTATGTAATTTTTGTGAAACATCCCATAGACAACTCATGTCAAGTAGGTATTGCTGTTATAATGTAGAACCCTTTTCATTCACAAACCAAGAAACAGTATACAACAAAAGAACAATAATTATTCTTGCATTTTTGCATAATTTATAGCAAGAATTTTTGCCATAAATCCACAATCACGACACCGCAATCACCTAAAAGGCGTTTCCAAACTTTGTGGAAAGTGTGGATCATTTCTACCCCCATTACTATATCATTAAACTAATGTTGTTTAAATTAATTCGCACAAGATTAATTTGCACGGGAGGACTGGGCCCAAGGCACGGTTTTCTAAACTTGAAACTTTGTCGAATGGTCGTTCTCACGTATGGCTCGTGCTGCACACGCCTGCTAAGCCCTGGATGGACCATCTTATGATATATGTGAAAAGTTGCCCGGACGCAAGCGTCTATGTATACACTTGCTCTTCCATCAACGTTAGGAATTTTTGTAAACATGTTTATGACATGTAGAAGAGTCAATGTGATGCATCAGTGTTATTGACTGTGGTACTAACTTTAACTTTTATCAATTTCATAGCCGAGGGATATGTGATCGAATTTGGTTCTTACAGCTCTGGTTTACCACGGAGTATAATAAGTAGAGTGCGGATTATATGCAGGCAAATATGATCAAAATATGCATGCAATATGTATTGAAATAAGGCCAAAATATGCTCAATATATTTAAACAAATTTGCAATATTTTATAAATATATGCATGCATATGCAGATAAGCAACATAATTTTTTGATTCGTAATCAGCATATCAAGCAACATATACATATGTACCTACCTGAAGTTATGAAACACTCTGTATGTAAAAAATATTGAAATATGCAACATAATGCACACATTTTATACCATATTTTGATCTATTTTTGTATGAAATGCAAACATTTGTAAAAAAAATTATTAATATGCACAATAATATAATATATGCAAATGCATATAATCCGCACTCTAATAAATAATAAGACAGGAGAAGAAAGACACTCTGTTTTTGTATGTGTTTCCATATCATACAATTTTACTCCGAAACAATCAAATTGGGTGGGGTGAGGAGGCCGCAGTGAAGTTAGTGGCGGGCTGTCAGTTTAAAATTTAAATAGATATTACGTCCAGTATCTCTATTATCATAGGTATTTATAAACTTTATTTATGCCTATGTCATACCGGCGTGGCATGAAGCACGGTGCTCGATGTGGCAGTTTGCTCGATGAAAAGCTATCAAAGGGGTGTCACACCGGTATAGCAAAATGCCATACGAAAATTTGTATGAATTTGTATGTAGGTGTAGAAAAAATACGTTTTTAATTCTATATTCATAATAATAATACTTACACAATAATTAATATTGTGTAATATCAACTCCATTACGTAAATTAATATAAACTACAATAGATATTGACAAAGTGTAGATAAACATATCAGTTTAATTAATTTCAAGTCAAATTTAATCACATACCTAATTGCGTATCAAATGTAACGTAATAATATTAGCTAAAGATAATTAAACTGTATTTGTTACTCTAATAAAATCTTTGTTTGTATTAAACAACCAGAAAATATTTGACTTGCGCAGGAAATTAAAATTCTGTTTTCCTGCAACTTTACTAATTTATTGTGAAACTCATTTTCAATAATCTTCCATGAGATATTCTTGTACTTTAAGGGATATTACGTAAGTCTACCCTAGCCACATCCTGAGTTTACAAAATTACATACTCAATACAACTCAGATAATTACATGAGATACATAATTGGGATATCATTACCAAATTATTAACATTGGGATGTTACATAGATAACTAAAAGCGGACATTAGCAATCGCTAAGATATAAATAGGATGTTAATGGGCATGTAACAAAGTGGGATATTCACATTTCTAAAATGTGAGGATTTTATTTTGCCAAATGGGGTAGGTATATATTTTTTGTTTAAACGGTGAAAAATGCAAACCACAAATTATACCTAGATGTTATAAAATCTTAGCCACATCCTGAGAACGGTCAAAAATTACATACTAAATACAAACATCTCAGAGAATTACATGGGAGACTTAATTGGGATATCATTATCAAATTATTAACATTGGGATGTTACATAGATAACTAAGGGCGGACATTAGCAATCGCTAGGATATTAATAGGATGTTAATGGGCATGTAGCAAAGTAGGATGTTCGCATTTTTTAAAATATTATGGAGATTTTGTTTTGCCAAGTACCTATATATTTTTTGTTTAAACGATTAAATGTGCAAGACACAAATTGTAGATGTTATAAAATCCAATTAATTCAATTAAAAAGATTAATTTTGCCCATTTGATAATCGCATTTGTGTGGTGAAGCACTTGAGAGACTTCAAAGTAATTTATTTTGAATTGTTTAAAAAACATAAAACCAAAGAAGATTATATTTTGTGATGCTTAATTAAATTTTCAAAATAATAATGAAAAGTCCACTGGGAAACTGTCAGAATTGCTCGTTGTGTTCAATTATGGTTAAATTATAAGGAATTAATTCAGATTTAAAATATAACATGCATAGGTAATTAACAAACATTTATTATAATTAACGGATGGAATAAATCCTTTCCATTGAAAACAAATACAATGATGGTATAGAGTGGTCTGTTTCAAACTTATCACTAATTACTAAAATAATTAACAATTTTTACAACAGATTTATACTAGATTTATACGCATTATGTTTATCATTCAATTCAATTTATATGATGTGGAAGTCTCCCATATAATAAATAATCGCATTAGATATATCATAATTTCAAGTAGGTGCATATGTTTGATATGAATGTTACGAATCAAAAATAATTTTTCAAAAATTAAAAAAATTCTGCGCGTCTTATGCCCATGTCTCACCGGCGTGGCACGAAGCACGGTGCCCGATGTGGAATTTTGCTTCGTTCAAAGCTGTCAAAAGGGTGTCACACCGGTATAGCAAAATGCCATACGAAATTTGTATATTGCTATATGTTCACTTCGTACTTGAAAATTATTTTTGACAGCTGAGAATTAAAATTCATCAATTCTTTGTGTTAATTAAATCAATAATTAGTTTATATATTTACAAAAGCTTAAAGGGTTGTATTCTTATTATCTAATTACTTACTGTTACTATTTTGACATCAATTATTCACCAAATTTCAAAAATTATACGAAGGACTCACTGTGAAATCAGCAAGAAATTTCCATATGTCAAAATGCTCGACGGAATAGCGGCGATACAATTTTTACGTTATTCATTTGTTCCATCGAGCATCGTGCTTCGTGCCACGCCGGTGTGACATGGACATTATCGTAAGAGAATATTTTCTAGCCCCTATATTGAGAATGATTTCTACCATATAATTTCTAATAATTTAATTAAACTTGTACAATGAGAAAATGAATGTCATTATTAAAGTGTTTGCCAAGGTGTTTACTAAATTATTATACCTAATTATGCAAATAAAGTGAAATTAAATTGCCCTTAATTTTTCGAATATCTTAAAAATTATCGGGTTTCCCTAAACACGTCTCCCGGAAAAAATCGGGAATTCCATTTTGGCAATTCCCGGGAATAGATAGGGAAATTCCCGGGAATATATAATTCATGTGTCACGTGACACATATTTGACTAATTTGATTGGCTAAAATAGGGCAGTAAGAGGCTATCAAATCGATGATATTTTTATCACCGCTGTTACATGTCAACTGTTTCTGTCAATTAATTTCCTACTGTCAGTTCCATATTTAAATATTGCTGTTTGTCAAAAATAAGACTTAAATTGAATGAACCTGATTGTATTCGGTGGGGAAATGTCAGTGAAGACAAAATTGAGAAAGTGAAACAGAATTTAAAACGTTTTTGACAGCTATTGAAAAAATATAACCAAACCTTTTGGACTCATTCATTATAATATTCTCCCCAAATATAACTCGGGCTATGATTAATCATAGGTGATAGCATTCGTTAGTCTTCAGAAAATTGAACTCGTGCTGCGCACTCGGTCAATTTTCATCGACTAACTCATGCTATCACCGATGATAATCATAGCACTAGTTATATTACCCCCGAATATATAGGGAAATTCCCGGGAATAAGAAGGAAAATTTCCGATAGCGATAATAAACGGAAAAAATTAACCCAAGCGCAGCATTACCGACATGCTTCTACTAATGTGTTTTTTAAATATCAACATCTATCCTAGGCTCATTTAGTTGATCTGATGATGGTCATAATCATGACCGAAACGTTGTCATAACTTACTATCATCAATAAAACTAGAACCATGTTATCCAAAAACGTGATTTAAATTATTAATTCTTTCTTAAACTTGGTTTTGTTGTGCCTTTGATTTTTATGAGGAAATTTATCGTAAATTTTTCCACAGGATTCCCCGGAAAATTTCCTCAGAAATTCTTCAGAAAATTTTTAGGTTAACTAAATATCCAATGAAATTCTTTCATTTCTGATCACGTGTACGAAATTGACCAATGAATACATTTAACTGATAGCAACCCATGGGACATTATCACTTATGTCAAATATGTTGCTAGGTTACAATTATTTATGTTCATTTTTATGTTTATAATAATAATTGAAAAAAATGTCATTTGCAAGTTTTGGCAATGAAAATGATACTTCAATTAATAAAATTTTCTGTCCAAATAACCCTCGACCATTGATAAATACTTATAATTTTGTGACAGCTACCTCAAGCACGTTGCTTTTAGGTTAACAGCTCTCCGCCTGCGGCGTCGGGTGGTTACCAAGCAACGTGCTTTCGGAATGTCACAAAATTATTTCGCAATTATCAATGTCCTTGGGTTATTATAGCTGAAAATTCCCCAAAAAACTTCCCGGTAAATATGCTGGGAAATTTGCCGAATTATTCGTTCCCGGGAATGTATCCACCACTGTGTACCACAATCGGTGTGAGGCAGCATCCAAAAGTTGCACTACATTATGTTTCCAATAACAATACATTCTACACTGCATGACCAAAAGTTGACTCCCAATGTTTCACCAGCATCAGCAAGTAATCAATTTCCATTCACAAAGCCGGCCAAATCGATACAAAAGTGACACATTAACTTCTACACCCCCAAACAAGCGAACCGCCAACAGCAAACGGAAAACAAATCAATGAACGAAACAAACAAAATAAGACATGAATACCAAGCGACAGTGTTCACGACCAGGGCAACCGCAAACACGTGCGAACACAAACGAATGCTAACGAACGCAGTCGAACATGGATTCCTGGAAAACATAATCCTGTGACAAAATGCATCTAGCAGGCGTGCCACGCCCACTCTGTCATTACCACTGCGTGTGGGCGTGTCTGTGTCTGGACATGTAGCAACGTGTACCCGACGATATACCTCCATTTAAACTGATCTGTTGGCCGATCGACGCATTTCTGTGGTAAAAATGAAACCGTGTGTTAAATTGATGTATAGGTGGATTTATTTCCAGTGAATACTAGCTATTTTATGCAAATTTCAATTGCAACGATATTTTTAAATGCAGTATCATTGACTATTTCACTCATACGTTTCTAATCCAACAAAAATTCATTATTTTAATTAGTTACCTTGTTTGACAAAACATCCTTACATAATTTTTTTCGCACCCTTCTAGCTAATAGACTGCTTCAATTTCGTAACTATGTTAAATTTGATAAGTGAAAATTTTTTGACGTTTCAAAAACTTCCTTAGCAACATATTATTAAATTATTGGCAAAATTGACTTTTTCATTCATGAAATAGTCATCCGAATATCATTTGTGGATAAATTTTGTCTTGTCAAAATGTTCAGATTGTTGACAATTTATTTCGTGACTTTGATTAAAAATCATTTGCTTGACATTTCATGTACTTACTAGGTTTTAAAACAATTAAAATTTAAGCTAACAAATCTGTATTTTATTTGAATATTTCAACAAATAAGTATTTCAACTTATTTGTTTATTTGTTTTAAAAATGCAAGCGAATAAATAATTATAAATCAATGTTAAACATTTTGATTAACATACTCGTATGTATTTCTTATTAGGTTCTGCTAATGAAATGGCAGTTAATCTAGGGTAGAATAGCTTCAGCTGCAAACGATGGATTTGAACCCGATTTACATCCATTTCAGAACACCCTGAATTTTAGTCCGGACGAGGAATCAGTTTCAAAGACTGCTTGCTGCTGTGTGCTTATTTCTCGCCTAATCCATAAATTGGTAAGCAGAAAACATGAAGAAGGTATTTAACCAGTTTCATTCATAGGAAAAAAATAATCTAATATGCACCCGACAGCGTAGTCTAGCGTGTTAACTGGCTTGCGCCGGCTAACGTGCTGTGACGTCAGTCAACGTGAGATCGATGGTTCGAGTCTCCGTCGGGCGACAATGTGTGATTTGTCGTAAAAAACTAAAAATGCCCAAGGTCTGGCATTCAATCACACTCGGGTGTTACAAGCTATCCACTTGTTCACCTTAAATGTAGTCCTGGTTGCACAAAGAATATATCTCCGCTGCCGCTGTGGTTGAAACCACAGATCGCCGCACGGATTGAGATTCTGACTGTATTAAGATGAATGGGTGGAGACTGATCCCCTCCGATAAAAGGATCTAAAAAGTTTCAGGAGAAGCGGCGCTACTCCCACGGGAGTGTTAAGCCACTATATTTATATAATATGCTATTTGCAAAACAAAATGAATCTTAAATACATTTCAATATAGGAGAATTTGCACATTCGAGTTCAATTTTTGATTACAGTACTTATTATATTATATTAATCACTTATTTTTGTAATATTGTTTAATGAACTGTTCAATTAAGTTGTTATTATTATTATAAGATAATGAGCTCAGTAAAATAATAATTTATTGTATAAATTTAAATTGAACCAATGAGTATACTCGTATTAAGTATTAATAATTTCTTCAAATATATAAATTAAATTGATGAAAGATGATGTTGCGACTACGGTATAGTTAATAATTACATTATACTACATAAAAATCACGATATTTTTTAAATCACGACAGAATTCTTAAACATTTGTGAACAGAGCTTTATTAATATTAAAATACTGAGTAGCAAGTTTGTCAATAAAGCGACCATACGCTTGCCGACATCTGGAACAAAAAATCTTGGGAAAACTAAAACACTAAATTTTTAAAAAGAACGAGTAGGTACCTACTTAGTGGTAACTAGGCAGCGTTACATCCAAATTAAATTTGAATTCTGAATGAACTAAATAATTTTTTATCACATCTTTGATTGATAATTTGAGTGTGGCAGCAGCACAGGTTATTAAATCACCAATACTTACAGATATTTCTATGTTATAATATAAATATACTTTGAAAGTAATTAAAAATCATTTCATTTTAAAACAAACGTTTGACATCCAATATATTTTTGTTACCAAAGATATTACGGGCGAAGCAAACAGACTAAAACCACTTTGCCACCCGCCGCCAAACTCACTTTATCTCCCAGCAAGAGGTAATTGTCGATTTCCACAAAATGGTTTTAGTAAATCTCCTGAATGTTGGGAATTATGAAATATTTGATCTCCAATTTCACATGCAGGTGCAAAAAACGAAACCATCGCATCAACACAAAAGCTAGGGTAGAGTATCTGATTACGGATAGATAAATAAAACATGTATCTATGTTGTTTTATCAGCGTAATACAAATCTGTCAGTCTGCTGAACGTACAGCTAATGCAGCGCATTCATTGGCCTGTCACACAACGTCACTGACGTCATATTTAAAACAATATGCGGGCGAACAAAAATCAGGCCATGTTGAACAAGCATTGAATTTTAAAACAGAAATTAAATGTTAATGCTCCAAAAAATTACAACAGTGCGAAAGATAATAAGGTTCGTACTGATAACAGTTTCGAAATGTTTTCAGGCTTCTCTTATCAGGAAAATGTAAAAGGTTTAGGCCAACTTTTACGGTCTGCGGTCTAGGGACAACCAATAAGAAAGCAGCATTTATGACACGTGATTTTTGTTGACAGACAACAGAGTTAAGGCGGACCACCTCCAATCAACAACCATCTCAGGGTTTGTAGGTGTACAGGGGGAAGTAGCAAGTGTTCCCCCACTTCTAAAAGAACATGCCCAGTCTGTTTTGTATAGTCTGAGACAAAAATATTACAACCGGCGTATTGTGTCATTGAATTTAGACACCTTAAATTTTTTACATAGGAGTGTACTACGTCTCATAGAGGTAGAGCTTATATTAGTTCAGGAGTCTCTGTCGTATTTGCGGGTGATAATTTCGTGAAATATGACTTTCGTAATCCTATCAAAATTATGGTAATTGAGATAATTATTGTACTAACTTTGTAATAATTTGGTAGAAAATTCATCACACTATGCTTCTCTAATGGCAGTTTTCCAAAAAATTGTGTCAAATCTATGTTATATCCATAATAAAAATTACATTTTTTAATGGACTAAATAAAAAATGCCGGAAAAAACGAAAAATCTGCCATTAAGCAAGCATAGGGAAAACTTTTATCTATCGATTGATATATAAGTTTTCATAAAAAAATCTTTCATTTAGAGCTGATTTTAATAGGAATAGTAACAAGCAATTTTCGGTGTTTAGAGCAGTGAACCGCCTTAACCTAGCTCCTGAATTATTTGGTTTCGTATGATTAGTGTCTGTCAACGAGAAAACAAACTGTTAAAATGTCAATTTCCGACATTCACCTGATTTCGTCTTCTTCCATCATGAATATCAATATCACAATTATAATATAAATAACGAAGTGTCAAACAAATAAAACATACGAAATGTCAAAGTGTCTTACCAACTTAGGCCCGTCTATATTTTTTTCCGAATTCCTAGAATACTCTCGATTTAACTTTTTATCTCCTACTACTACGACTGCCTAAAACCAGCCCGAAACTCGTACTTTACCGCATCCTAGCTATGCAATGTCAATTTGAAGTTCAAAAATACCGTAAAAGTGTTTTCGTTGCGAGTAAACTGTTAGTTTATTATTGACTTCAAAGTAACGTTTTATAAACATTTAATAGAGAAAGAATGGATCTATAGATGTGCCTCTAAAATTTAAAAAACAAATTTCTCGCTACCTTAATACGTTTTGTGCTGGATTTTAGGAGGGAGACGGGCCTCTTAATAAATGAATATATCAACTTCCATTATGATCCTGTATTACTTTTGAAACTATTTTTATATTTGCAAGTTGTATTTGACTATAATACTTATTTTAATATTTAAATCTGTACATTATGCATATATTTTTGCTGTAGTAAAATCTGTAAGCTTCTTATGTTGATGCATCCATTGTGCATACTGAAGTAAGAGAAAGATATTGTATTTCTCAGAAATACGTAATACTCAAATAAATATATAATTCCCTCCATTGTCTGTCAATACAATATAAATGAAGAAAATAGATACCTACCCGATATAATATTATAAAAGTGTATATCTATCATCTACCATGAAAATAAAAGTTCATATTTATCTACGCGTAGGTACAAGTATTATTAATAAGATATTTAAGATTTATAATAAAAAGTTATTACTATTTTTATTTTGCATGTGCAAGTGATTTTCAAGTTCAACATTGATTCCGCACGCTATTCTATAGCGTTTAATGTTTTGTTGAACATAAAAATAACAAATCATTTATGTGTGAGGGAAAAATATAGTTTTGGCACCGATATTTGTAAAAAAACGGCAATATTTGTAAAAAAAAAAGAGGTTTCTCGTGCGCCACCGTACAGCTTTTATTTATAAGCGAATTAACTTCAAAATTTAATATGTTGTCAACAAAGCTTGGATCTGCGAAATAACCGATCGAATTCTTTAAATTCGTTTTAAAATAGAAGATATTTGTGTTAAAAAATAACCAAAATTGTCAAAATTCAAATTAACATATTTCGATTGTAAATCAAAATTTTAAAATTCTGTCTCGATCATTCTGTACACTGTACTTTTGTCTTCAACAATATTTTTGTAGATTATTATATGTAACAAAACAATAAACGCTGTGGAGTAGCGCGTGTAATCCATGTTTTTGGCTGTTTGCTGGCACTGTAACCACGTAACACAAAAACTTTCATCCAATATCAATAGAAATAAAAAAATCAGATGTGGCCAACACATGACCTCTCGCCATACTCTACTATTTTACTAAGTGTGTATGAAGGTATTTACTCACAAATATACCATTGTAGAAGGGAATTCGAAAATTGCAGTTTTTATAATATTATTAAAGTTTATAAATAATGAATTACATTTCATATTTTCCATTTCAATGTCAAAAATTCAAAAATTTATATGACATTAACACACATTAACTTCTTGTAATTGGAAAATGGTGCTAGATAGAAACAACGTTTTGAATACATATTGTAGACAATAACATTTAGTATACAATGTTATTAAAAAAAATCCTATTAATTCATAAATTTTGAGGATATTCCAGAAAAACTCTTCAGATCTTCAAGAAACTACCACTTCCGGTTGCACGATCAACACCAAAATCTAATCAGATCTAATCTAAGGTGTCAGGATATTATATACAAAATTTCTTTTTTTTTATTAGGTGGTATTTGAGTTATCCTGACACACAGACACACACGCACAGATATCATCGCGAAATTATCAAAATCGTGTTCTAGGGACCTCAAAACGTGCTTATCAATTGAAAACTCACTATCGAAATTTTAGCATGATTATATAATACCTCTCTTACAGATATGAGTGGCGAGAGGTAAAAAATTAAAAATGCATAACACGGTGCACGTGTTTGATACAGTACTAGGGGGCAAAGCCCCAGCTGGGCTGGTGGGCCCCAGAAAGCGTCGTTGGAGGCGGCAGAGAGCGCGCTCGCGCTCGTAAATTTCAACTTATCGTAACCAGAGCTCCGGAGTTATTCATGACTCGGTTGTCATACCCAGAGCCAGAGCGCGGCGCTGAATGATTCATCTGATGTACGACACCTCGGGATTTATAATAGTGGAATTGATCACTGCACGCGTGACAAATTGATTGGAAAACGATCGCAAACACACTTGGAAAACCGTCCGAAACACATGCACACATCCGTCAGCTGATTGCGGCCGATGTTGTCAGTGCTCGCTACTAAAGCCGGGTATTGTTATTTGTAATTGATTCGTTTCTAGCCCAGGTACAATTTACAGCTATATTTACTGCCCGTGCAGCCAGAGTTGGCAGGAGCGGAAAGAGAGAGGCGTAATGTGCTTGTGTTCTACACAGAGCTTATTAGTTTTTACCTCTCGCCACTCATATCTGTAAGAGAGGTATTGTAATCATGCTAAAATTTCGATAGTGAGTTTTCAATGGATAAGCACGTTTTGAGGTCCCTAGAACACAATTTTGATAATTTCGCGATGATGTCTGTGTGTGTGTGTGTGTCAGTGTGTCAGGATGGATGTTGGAGGTACGATAACTCAAATACCACTGAATTAAAAAATTTGAAATTTGGTATACAATATTCTGACACCCTAGATTAGATCTGATTAGATTTTGGTGTTGATCGTGCAACCGGAAGTGGTAGTTTCTTGAAGATCTGAAGAGTTTTTCTGGAATATTCTCAAAATTTATGAATTAATAGGAATTTTTTAAATAAAATTGTATACTAAATGTTACTATCTACAATATGTATTCAAAACGTTGTTTCTATCTAGCACCATTTTCCAATTACAAGAAGTTAAAAATTCTACAAATTTGTTACAATTTTGATTTATCTGCCTACCTATGGAAACAAAAAATAAAATATTTGATTGTTAATGTCACATGAATTTTTGACTTTTTGGCAAATTGAAATGGAAAATATGAAATGTCATTTAGTATTTATAAGGTCATAATAAACTTTCATAATATTATAAAAACTACAATTAATTCCCGAATTCCCTTCTAGTACAATGGTATATTTGTGAGTAAGTACTACATAATATATACTTATATTAGAAAAATAAAAATAGTAGAGTATGGCGAGAGGTTATGCGTTGGCCACATCGGATTTTTTACCTTTCGCCTAAGGGAGGTTAAAAATCGTAAAAAAAATTGATTTTTGTCAATAAGTACGTTTTAGTACCTTCAGAACCTGTTTTGACTATTTTCACGAGGATGTACTCGTATGTGTGTGTCTACTATGTGTTTTCGTTCTGATTCATTATCTCAAATTCTACTGAACATAAAATTCTTATATTTCGCATTATACAAGAGCTGAAAAGGTTTTGGTACAAACCTGCAACCGGAAGGTATTATCTTGAAGCATTCCAAAAAAATTTGCAAAAAATATAGGAAGTAATGCGATAGTTACAATTTTTCATACGACATTTTTGAAAGAACAAATTACCTCTTACAATATTTTTATTTAACATCTTTTCTATATCTTTTACTAATAAAGGAAAATTATTTTTAAAAAATATGTACTTTTACCTATCACGATTTGAAAATCATAATAGACTAGACTTAGAATTAAATGGCTTTTTTAAAGGACTTAGAATTAAAGGGCATATACTGTACGACGTGCTGATCATTAAACAAAATATATTTTTTTAAATTCACAAAGTTAAGGGTAGTTTACTTGACGTGTGTACATTTTAAGTATCACTGTTTTGATGGTATATTTGATAATTTGACACTTATGAGATATTATGTAAACAATTAGTTTTATTGTTGAAGATTTGCAAAAAATTATTAAAAATAACTACCGACCAGTGGCAAAAAAAAGTTTGCTGGAAATACGATGCAATTTTTTTCCAAATTTTATAAAATTCTTTTTGTTTCATGATAAGCACGTCATACAGTATTATACCCTTTAATTTTTTGTCGTTTTTTTGCAAAAAGTGGCCTAACAAAAACCAAATTCACATAATATTACAGTGTCAAGACGGGAGGTTATGTGCTGATCACATCAGATTTTTTTATTCAAAGCAATTATTGGCGAATGTCACCTTCAATTGATAAATGTGGATGACGTAAGATCGTTGGATTGAATTTTGCCTTATATTTAATGATTTTTATGGCTACCCATACAACACATCGATCGTATTAACGTCTATAAGACGTACATCTTTGCTATTGTCTTATAGACGTCATAAGGAGACTAGTACTGGTCGAATTTTACCTCTTACGCGGTAGTCTTTAATTCGTCATTATGTTGTCAAGTTTTAAATCACCCGCTTACAATATAATAGCAGTCCTATATTTGTCTTAAAATTCATCTTGGTTATGACATACATGAATCCTATATTGATCAAAATTAAGTCGTATATTGGTCATCATTTTATTAAAAAGGAGAAAATGATATCATTTGACTGTCGAAAAGGTATTAAATAGACGTCATTTGCATGGATGAAAATAACATCTTTTAAACATCCAGAATGGAGGACATAAAACGTTTTAAAGATATGGACATGGACATTATAACGACGTATTTGTGTTGTATGGGTAGGTATACCAAAATTTCAATCGTCTTTTTGTATATCTCTATTCAGTTTGCTAAACTGTTAGAAAATATGCAACACCTACGTTGTGTTTTGGTGGTATGTATTTTCTCGCTGGCAAAGAAGAACAATTATTATTAATTTCAGTGTCTACTTCAGTTGCGGTGGTAATTTGTATTCATTTGTGTTGGATATACAAGTACAGCGTCAGGTTGCAAACAACAAAGAAACAAATTCTTGTAATTTAACGCTTTGCTAGTTCCAACATCGTCCGGCGTAATTCACTGTAAAATTTATTGCTCTGCGCCCTTTAAATTTTCACGAATATTAAAAAACAAATGTCTACCTATCCATTGTGTTGCCTGGTTAGCGCCTTAAATAATGCAGCCCGCATTACGGCGCGGGCGGCCGCAACCCGCAGTGCTCCGGTGCGGTGCGGGTTGTAGGCGATGCCTTTCATGTGTTCATTTACTTCTAAGACACTTTAGATAATTATTTGTCCAAGACACTTGACATTTATAAGGTGTTTTTATTAGGAATTTAAATATGCTGTATTTATATTACTTTTGTAACTTTTGTTCTGTCTCGTATTTTGGTCTCATGTCATATTATTTTCATCATTTGAGTGAGGTAATCAGGGTTGTCCACGTAGTCTACGCGACGTAGATTATGTGTAATTTTACGCGTAGACAAACACGTAATCTACGCATGCAGTATCTGTGTAAACAATAAAATAGTGTAGACAATGTAGACAAAGAACATATTTCACCGAAAACGAATAAAATTAATTATAGGTTAGATTTTCTGACAATTGAATTATTTACATACTTTACGCAAAATCTACATTGTCTATATTTTACATAGTTTACGAAAACTTTACGTGTAGAACAACCCTGGAGATAATTAGTTATATTATCTCACTAGTGAAGTAATATGATGTGTTTTCGTCTATTACATCTCGCATTACTGTATTTCACTCGTTCGTAGCCATGGATACTACTGATAAAAATAAGATTTTTATCAATATTTGACAGCAGTGTTGAGGTTAATATATTTGTCTACCTATTTATTCATTTAATATTCTTGAAATAAATCAATTTTAAATTACTGTCCCATAATAAATAATTTATAAACGAATAATAAATAAAGATCACGTATAAACTTACAAATTAATTTTTGTTTTTGAAAATAAAACTGACAGGATGGCTTGAGTTCAAACAAATTTTATGTACCATGTTGCTTTGATTTGAAAACAAAATTATAGAAAGTGACATCTATCAATTATTATTGTCAAAATATATAATTATTAAAATTTCAAATCTAACGTTTAAACAAAAATATAAATTTTTAATAATTTTGAGCAGTGGTGGATAATATTTTGTATATCACATGTAAATGTGATATAATATGTGCTGTAATAATGATCTTATTCCACCTGTAATATAACTATTATGTCTTACTATTTTATTTAAAATATTTCGCATGACATTTCGCTTGACGTTTAAAATTTTGTTTTTATTTTTGTAGAGAAAAAGATTTGTGATGTGTCAATATGACCATGGTAATTTCTTAATGCCCTAGGGAATAATGTACCATATAACGTACCTCGTATCCATGACATAAAAAACAATTACATGCTAGGAAGACCGAGGAAGACACAAAATTTGAATGTTCCAGAATACTGGAGTTGATTACAATATGGCGGTGATTTGTAGAGTTGGATGATTTTAGGGTTATGATGAAGTAATTTGAATTAATGATTGATTGGTTTGATGTTTGGTTTAATGGTTTACTGTGGTTTAATTACTGGATATGGAGCATATATTTCAATTGATGTTTCTTTTTTGCTAAAACAGAATTTAATGCGAGCTTTAGGTATATATGATCGATTGTGGTGCTACCAATTCAGGTTCTAATCCAATCAGCAATACATTATAATCTATACGCAAAAAATTTTCATTAATAACAATTAGTACTACCCAATTAAGTGGCTGATAACCGAATATATGCCGATGGTTCAAAGTTTTAAGAACATTTCTTTTACATTTTGTTTATGTATTCTAAAAAATATGACACTATGTTAGCTCACAGAATTGGTCATGCATGACGTAATAATTTTTATTTCAAATTGTATTCGTGCTGTGGAGGTGTGTTATTATTATTTATGTATTATTTTGAACGCATGTTGCACATTACATTTCCGAATGAAAAATGAAAATGTAGTAGTGTTGATATTACAAAAATTTATGGTAGTTATATCCCACTTGACAAAATAAAATCCCAGAACATTTCAAGAATGTGAACAGTCCGCTTATTGTTACCTGCTATTTTCGTCCATTAGCATCCTATTAATATTCTAGCAGTTGCTGATGTCCGCCATTAGTAACGTTATCTATGTAACATCCCAATGTTGATAATTTGGCAATACCCCACTTGACAAAATAAAATCTCCAGAACATTTAAAGATGTGAACATTCCGGCTTGTTACTTGCTATTTTTATCCACGAACATCCTATTAATATCCTAGCGATTGCTGATGTTCCGATCTTAGTAACGTTATCTATGTAACATCCCAATGTTGATAATTTGGTAATACCCCACTTGACAAAATAAAATCTCCAGAACATTTAAAGATGTGAACATTCCGGCTTGTTACTTGCTATTTTTATCCACGAACATCCTATTAATATCCTAGCGATTGCTGATGTTCCGATCTTAGTAACGTTATCTATGTAACATCCCAATGTTGATAATTTGGTAATACCTCACTTGACAAAATAAAATCTCCAGAACATTTCAAGATGTGAACATCCCGGCTTGTTACTTGCTATTTTACCCTTTAACATCCTATTAATATCCTAGCGATTGCTTATGTCCGTTCTTAGTTATCTATGTAACATCCCAATGTTAATAATTTGGTAATAATATCCCAATAATTATGTGTCCCATGTAATGCTCTGAGACATTTGTATTGAGTATGTAATTTTTGATCGTATTCCGGATGTGGCTAGGATGGACTAACGTAATATCACTTAAAGTACAATAATAACATATTTTTAAACATCCCATAGACGATTCATGTCAAATGAGATTAATTTTTTGTGTGAAATTTAGCTATTAATGCTTATCAAATAAAAATCAAATAATTAATGTGTCGAATAAACAAATAATGAAGAATACTTTAGTTCGATGAGACAGTAATATTATTTTCTGATCATACCTAATAAATTCGTTTACCTAGTATATATTTCATTATCCATTTAATAATTACATGAATGAAATTCAACCATGTAATATTCACAAATTGACAGATATTAATAATTCAAAGTTTCATCAAAATGTAATAATAACATTAAGTGCTCATGTGCAGATATTTCAACAACTGCGTATAAACGTAATAATTGCAATAATAATGAAATTATATTGTACCAAACTGGTAGAACCCGGATCATTTATTTGCAAGGGTTATCAATATGTTATATGTTTGTATTTTGAAATTATTATTAATTATTTACTTGTTTATCACAATTTTGCAGTTGTGATTGTGACGGATTGCTAACGAAGTAATAATGAAATATATGTGTTTAAATATTATATTTAAATTTGATATTTATAAATATCGTTGAGTCAATAATACATTTTTTAATGTATGTAAATTTATACTTTAAAAAATTTATTGACAGTTTTATTAATTTGCAGCCAAGTTTAAGCACAACTCTCTGCATGTGATGACGTACGAACCCGGAGTTCCGTGGTTCAAGTCTCTCGGCCGGCAGTGTGTGATTGTAAAACATCTTGCAATTAAATCAAGCTGACCATTTGACCGTCTTAAATGTAGTCCTGTCGAGGCAGTAGCTGCGCGGGTTGAAGCACAGCTCTCTGCATGTGATGACGTACGAACCAGGAGTTGCGTGGTTCAAGTCTCTAGACCGGCAGTGTGTGATCGTAAAACTTCTTGCAATTAAATCAAGCTGACCACTTGACCGTCTTAAATGTACTCAACATTAGAGACGAATTATGCAAGATGTTTTGCTATTTTTCTACCACTAGTACCAGATAAATTTATTAGATACAAGATATTTTTTATACGACTGTTATAGAATGTTATAATAATTCTTACATCATTTTCAAAAGGTATGGTTACATTCTATCACTTGTTACGAAATGGATTTATTCCGTTACAAGTGACGGAATGAAATGACGAGTTATAATAATTTAACTTTATTCAATATTTTTGGTTGGTGGGTAGCTTCAAAATACGTTAAGATTTATTAATTTATTAATTTTAAGCAGAATATTATTTTATAAATACATTTTTATTTTAATAGTTTCAGGTTATGTTTTTTAATACAATTAAATTTATAGTCGTAGAAAAAGTATAGTCACGTTTGGAATGGCTATTCCGCTCTCGTGAAACCGTGAAACTCGCCTACGGCTCGTCTCACAAACTTTCCACTCGAGCTGAATATGTTTCATTCCACACTTGTTGCAGAATATGCAATTCTAATCAAATTACGGATATCAAGATAATTGACAAATATGACATTATATTCGTAAAATCAACTAAATTGATCACTAAAAACATTTATTTCGTTTTAAGCAATAGGTATATGCTAATATCTGCAAGGAACTATTATTTTAACTTAGTGCCTCGAGAAATAATTTTCAAACGAATTGAGTACTTTTTAAATGAATTATACCCTGTTATGTATTAACTTTTTTCATAATAAATATAACTAAAAGCAAGCTAATTAGTTACTGTATTCAACATTATGGAACAATTTTTTTAGACTCAATTAGTTTTTCATAAATAGACTTAATTGAATAAAAAATAAGTGTCCGAACCTATAGTGGGGGGTATTATTTTGTCAAGTGTTTTATCGTTATCATGAGTTGTGAGATAATTTTCCGAATTCCGCGATGGAAATTGTCCGAATGTAATAAAGATTCGAATTCGAGGTGTTTGAAGCCTACTCGTGCTTTGTCAATAAATAACAAACGGATCTAGTGACCGTGCAGATTACTGCTGAGCGCATGCGTACTCGCGCGCGCGTGCCGTACAACGAGTGTCCGGTGACGATTTAAATTTGATAAATCGACGGCGAAATAAAATTTGCATGCCGTTGATACAAGAGCATGAACCGTTAGAGAGAGAGAGAGAGAGTGTGTGTGTGTGTGGGTTTGTATGATGTATGGGTGTGTCCGCGAGGCCAGGGATTTTCATTTTAATCTTGGATTTTTTTGTGAATCCGATGTACACAATTATAATTTTCATACAGATTTTTTTGCGCGTTGTTTTGTTTTTTTGTTGGCTTATTCGAAATAAATTTTGAATGAATTTATAACCAAAACAATACTGGTTATTATATTATATTCTATCTTGCGCAGATATGTATTGTCTTTTTAGGTACATTTTAACCTTTAATTGGTTCTTGCCGTTAATTAAGGAGGTTGGTTGCCATATATTGATGATGAGAGGCTGAAATTTAGACAGTTCCTTTATTACACTATTGAGATTCTAACTTTTTCCCTTCCGCCATACTTGTAACGGGAGGTATTGGAATCATGCTAAAAATCGGGTAGTGAGTTTTTAGTAGATGAGCATGTAATAAAAAGATGTTTACTGAAAACCGGAAGTTATTATTTGAATCCATCCTGGAATAACAGTTGAATAAACACAAAAATTACTAAATTGCGAGCTAAATTGTATCTATATTTTTTCTAAGAAAATGTTCTATTTATGACAAATTCAGAGCCTCAAAAATTATAAAAGTAATGGGGGCTTAAGTATATAAAATTGTTTTAGAAATCATATGCTGAAAACCGGAAGTCGATATTTTTGTCCGTTAAACTATGGCAGTCGTTGTTTTATGAGAAAATGTTACCACTTGATTTAAATAATTTTAAAATTTCCAAAACGCGTTTTTATATTTTTTTCGAAAATAGAGAATTTTATACTCTATTACGTCATATAAGTTTATTCTTCGTAATGATAAGCATTTTGAGTAAAACTTTAAAAAACTAAGAATAGCAGTCATATTTTCAAAATTTTCAATGGTTTCCGGAAACTTTTGATATGTTAAAAAGCGCATTTTCCTGTATTGCATTCCGTCGAGAAAGCTCTTTTTGCAGTTTTTTGAAGTTGGACTAAACTATTTTTAATAAATTAAATAACTGAAAACTATGTTGACAAGATATTAGAGTATACGCTAGGTAATAAAATACCAAACCAAATATTTTATAAGATAAAATAATACTCCAAGATATCTCAAGGAAACCAACACCAAAATAAATAAAAGTCGCATCAATCAAATTCATATTTACCAAATGTAATAACAAAACGACAATAGACTGAAAAGCGCGCCTTTGTCATCATATGTACATGCACTAATAACTCACTTTGCTAAGTTAAGAGACCCTTTATATTGACTAAAAGAATTCTATCTCTCTATTGAAGCCTCGTTCAGTCCACGAAGGCTGTATCGATTTCGAACAAAAATTCATTTTAAATTAAAATGTCTACATAAAGGGATTTTATTTTCAAAAGAAAAAGAAAATTAAACGAACCACTTCAGGGAACGTCACCGTGGACTGAAGGCTGAAGTCGAAGAGACAGAAGCTGAAGCTGAAAACTGAAGGCTGAAGGGTGCTCTGCTCATTGCTCTTACCTGAAACAACAACATTTTGTTAGAATATTTTAGGCTACCTGGTTTTGACACAATAACCGGCGAGAAAGTGTGGATTACACTGCTCAATTTAAAAGGGTTATAACACTTGGCAAAAATATAAACGCACCAAAAATTCCGAATTTTTAGACCGTCATAACTCGGTTGAATTTGATCGAAAATGAATGAATCTTCGAGTTCTGACAAGATTGAAGATTCCTCTTTAAGGTTAAGTTAATCTGACGCCAAGTTCATATTCTTGATGTCAAAAATGTCAAACTTTGACAACTTGTATCGGGTGCAAAAAATTCACTACCAAGGCAATAAAGTTCATTCATTTTCCTTTCGCGAAAAAAATTAAGTTCTTAAGATGATTTGGCGCAAAGTTATCAATTTTCGAAAACTGGTTATTTTCTGTCGATGTATTTAATTATTAATAAAATTAATACTGTAACTAAGGAGGTAGGTAAATATTCCTTATAAATAGGCTAATTTTTAAATTTTCACATTTTCTGAGAAAATTTAAGGGGAAAACATCTTAAAAAATAGTACAGTACAATACCAGCACTGAAAAGTCGGATTTATTTCTATTTCCAGTCAAATTATGACAAAAAAATTCATAAGATCAAAATGAATCATTATTCATAAAAAAATACGATTTAATATTACATATTTTTACTCCGCGAGCAACTAAATTGGAGGGGAGATTTATGAAAAGTAAATTAAACTTGTATTTTATAATATTTTATTCAATATTGACGTTTCAAGAGGATTGTCCGTAAAGTAAGTTTGCCAGTGATTTTTCACATGTGAACTGCACTCGGTAATCCGTTTCCTGTCTGCAAAAAACATTGCGCCGGTAGAAACCCATTCCCAGCTATGCGAAATCTATGGAGACAAGTGTATGAGCCTACAACACGTGCGCAACTGGTGCAAAGTGTTCAAGAACGGGCGTATACTGACGTCCATGATGAGGAGCGTTCCGGACGTACCTGCGTGGCTTAGCGGCAGATTTTTTGACTCGGGCATTCAAAAGCTCGTTCACCGCATGCAAAAATGCATTGACCGCAGTGGCGACTATGCAGAAAAATAGGTAAAAGTCTGAACTTTCCAAAAATGTACGCATTCATGGAATTAAACATGTTTTACACTGTGAAAAATCACTGGGAAACTTACTTTACGGACAACCTCGTAACACTAACATAAATTTTAAATTCACTTGTGGACTAGGTATCATATCATCAAATCAAATCATATCAAATCGTATCAAATAATGACATAAAACGTCATTTTTAAATATTTTTTACTTCAAATTCCTAGACCAAAGACAAAAAATAAAAATATAGAAGCATTAAGACATCCTTTGTTAATACACTCATATGCAAAAGCATCATATATTTCAATTATAACTAAAGTAAACGTGGGAGGCGTACACCTCTGTACCGCTGTAAAATTTAAGGGTAGACGAAACCTTAACCAGAATATGTACAAATAATATTTGACAAAAACGATGTCTTTGGAAGTGGTTGTTGTGCTAATGCGGCCTGGGTAACCGTATATCCGCGCGGCCGATAGAGCGGCGTCCATTGTGCTCGAAGTAGTAATGGACAGCATTGTTGTGCGCGGGAAGACTGACAATGTGTGACGTATTGCTGCTACTTCCGGTCCAAAACAGCCGCCCTGATACACGAAGATTAATTTGTTTCGGACACTAATGGACACTAACGTATATATGATTTTCTTTCAAAAATAAACATGTCTTTTCTACTGGGCTGGATTCTTTTTGTGAAGTATGTTTCTAAGAATGATTACTTGTTCGAGGCCCTGATTTCTTTCAAGAAGTTTGTGAATGTAGTAAATAAGTTCAATTTTGCACTCCTTACAAAAGGAGGAAACAGAATTGAGTCAATGAATCTAATCATAAAATAGAACTATTTCCGATTATATTGTTATTATTTTATTTATGTTATACCTATTAGCCACCATGAAGGCGATGTTACATAATGGATGTAACTGGTGACTTCGTCTGTGTTCTGTTAATATGAGCTAAATGTATTTCTATGATATGGTTCATAATGACACTGGATTAGACGTTTACCTATACTGTAACAGTAAGGTTCACCAACTTTTAAGAAAACTTCCTAGAGTATCACTAGGTATATATATACTGGCGGAAAAAAATGAAACACTTAAAATTCGTAAAAATTTCGACCATATTTAAAGCGTATTTTCAATCGATTTCGATGAATCTTCGAGGGCGAGTAACTTGAAGTGTCTACTTGAAAGTCATGCATGCAAACTTCAGCGCAACCCCTTCCGGCCCCATCTAGCACCCACGTGAAAAAAATTTGTTTTATGTCCAACTTTGACGATGTGTATTGAGTTGAATTTTTTTTTGACACTACTACCTACCACTAAAATTTGTTCAATTCCCTGTACAGGACTCAAAGAACGAAGTTCCTACAATGATTTGGCACAAAGTTATAGGTGTTTTTTAAAAAAGTGCATTTTTAGGGTTTTCGCACATAACTCAGCGACTTTTCAACCAAATGAGACGATTCTTTCGGGGAAAACCCATTGTGGCTCTACTTTAAGGGGGTAAACTCAGATTAGGATGATCTCTTTTCGTACCCTTCAAACCCGAACAGAAAACACGTTTTTGGGCAAAAATACTTCGGCGATGTGTACCGAGTTGGAAAAAATTTGTCGACTTGATCCACAGAAAGAGTATTGAAATTTGTTCAATTACATGTGCAGGACTCAAAAAACGAAGTTCCTACGACGATTTGGCACAAAGTTATGGGTGTTTAAAAGAAAATGCATTTTGTGCTTTTTGACTGATAAGTCGGAAGTTTTTCGACGAAATTGTTTGTTTCTTCACGAATGAAATTTTCTTTCAAAATTTCTAATTTTTTGGGCAATTTGAGTTATTCACACGAAATATTCAATTTATATTATAAGTATAAACATAAAATAAAAATGTAATTGACTTAAAAATACAATTTTTTGGGGTGCGCCTGTTTCAGGGAACTCCCGGTATAGTGTAAGACGAATCTCTCAAGTAATAAACACAAGTTTCCTTCGTATGAGTAATACAAGTGTATATTTACCTTTTGTAACTCTTCTACCGTATTAAAATGAGTGTTTACTTGTTTACTGAGGTAAAATTTAATTTGTAAAATATATAATGATGCGAGTTTGCCGTTGCCAATACGCTAACATTCAGAAGTTTGCAAGTACAACAACTGTTTATTTAAACTGAAAGTTGGGCATCAGTGGAAAGATAATAAACTGTTGAAGAAGTTATGTAACGATCGCTTCACTCTTGTATAAACACAAACCTGGAACATTTGCCAGGAGCAGTCGTTACCTTGTTCAAAGATTCATTTAATTCTAGAAGCTGTTGCCTTTTTTCAGAAGATTTTAAAACTTTATAATAAGGATGTGCAATTTACAGAATAACTTTTCTATACGACTGTTATAGAATGTTATCATTCTTACATCATTTTCAATTATGGAATGGTTACATTCTATCACTTGTTACGGAATGGATTCATTCCGACACTAGTGATGGAATGAAATGTGGAGAGTTATAATAATTTAGTGAAATAATTCTTGACTGAATTTGGTATTTGAAGAAGAAAAATAATGGGTGCACCAGTCACTGTGATTACTATTACCTATGCTTTTTACTTCCTTGTACGGAGTAATAAGGAAGTATTGTAAACGCGAAAAATTTCGGTTTTCAGATTTTGATGGAAATATCCGTTTTGACCTTTTCTGAATCTATTATGACTAGTTTCGTCGTGACGTCTGTACTTACGTACGTACGTACGTACATACGTATGTACGGACGTATGTATGTCGCATAACTCAAATACGGTTAGACGTAGAAAGTTGAAGTTTGTATTTAGGACTGTTATGCATCTAGTGGTGCACCTCCTATTTTTGGTTTCAATCTATAAACCGTAAGTAGTACTTTTTTCAAATATTTCGATAAATATTTAATTTGAGACAATTTTTTTTATTTTAAATGAAAGATTATGTGATTATTACCTACAATCGGTATTTTATAAATATTTTTGTATCTGGTATCATTTAAGAATAATTAAAGTATATATTTATAATTAAGTATTTCGGTATCTTGTAGTCCATGATCGATTAACATTTGTTACTACGTAAAATTTAAATGATTATGACATGACAGTGACAATAGTAAAATATGCTTTATATCTTCTTCTGCAGTTTAAATAAAATGACTAAAATATATTTGTGAGTATAGTAGCAGTAGTAGTAGTACTTATATATTAATATATTTGTATAATAAGTTAAAAGAATTTTTTATGTTATTCTACATTTTAGTTATTAAGAAAAGTATAAACAGTTTAATAGGCGTACAAGGAAGTCATGTGGTGTCCACGTCAGATTTTTTATTCATAATGTCGACGTTTCGGTCTTAAATTAAGACCATCCTCAGGACAAATGAATTTTACATAATATTGTCAATACAATTGAGACCTTCCTCAGGAGATAATAGAGAAAGAATGGATGTACAGATGTACTTCTTTAAAATTTGAAAAATAAAATTTTATCATGAGATACCTATACCCGTGTAAAGTTTGCATACATTGGAAATCTATAGTGTACAATTTTTTTTTATTAAAATTTTTAATAAGGCACTACTGTTAATTGATCCTATAAATACATAATCCTTGTTGAAACCATTCTTGTACTGGCCACGAAACACTCGCTACGTTGGTACGTTATGTGCTGGATTTTAGGAGGTAGACGGGCCTCTTAAAATAAATACGAAATTTGAGTAGCTATGTGCTTTACTTTTAATTAAAGCTTCAAGTATAAAAAGTCCACTACCTCATTTATAATAAAATTAGAGCCGCGAGTATTCTCAAATAATACGAGCAAACGTGTACAAAACGAATCATACTTATAATAATTCTCAACTCCGTAGAAATGCACAACGTAGATGGAACAAATTCAATTCCTCTTGATCTGAAAGTGCGCATTCTATTTTTAACCTCAATTTTTCCACGTTCATAAAAGAAGAACATCGCAACATGGCGAGAACAGACAGCTGCAGCAGCGGAGTGCTGAGAGGATGTGACGTCACGGATACATGCAACATAAAGCAGCGCAGCAGGCGGGGCGGAGGGGGGGAAAGAACAATAGACGACGTCGACGTCGAGAGCGAAAGGACGCGTGGTGAAGATCGCGTCACGTGACCACCAGCTTTCAACTGTTACAGCGCTTATCAGCGTAATCCAGCAAGATATATTGAGTATTAACCTTTTAGTGCCTGAGGCTACCGTGCCTCGGCCAGTGCTGGATTTAGGAGGGGAACCTCCTGTCATTGCAATATTTTAATTTGTTTCATAAGACTATAATGAAAAACCAAATAATGGGGTTTCCAAGCCGGCGGCTTTTAAAGAAATACTTTATAGGAAAGTGATAATAATAGTTAATTTTGATAGATTTATTACCTTTTTATCGAAATTAAAATGTAACTCTTTTGAAACGTGCATTAAAATGCGCCATGTGTGACGTAGACAACATTTAAACCAAACCGTGAGTAAATTTGTTCGTGTAATTTCGTTTTATGTCATTTGGACTACGGAATGGACAACGAACCACCTAATTTTTCGATTTTTGACACGTTCATGTTGTCGGTTTGGGTTTACCAGGTTCAAACACGGTTACTTACAGTTTATTGAAATTTTTTTTTCTCAAATACACCTCGACTTTTGGTCTCGAGAAAATTTTGACGTAATAATTTTCCAAATATTGTTACTTTTCGTGGTATTATCTTTGAATATTTATACACACAAAAAGGCAACACCGGAAAATGCAAATCTAAAAAATTTATAAAAAATAAAATATCTAAGTACATCAAAACATTTTTTCACAGGAAAATTGAAATCTAGAATTTCTTTTTCAGCATAAATCAAACATAGAGAGACACAAGTCTAGAAAATTAGTTTTTCTACTCCCTACTGGATATTGGCAACATATCTTCATACTATCATGTGTGGATAGGGATGTCAAATCCACACCATGTGTGGATATGAAATTCAAGGTCAACTACGTCAAAGAAATTATTATTGCGTGCAAATTATGTTTTTATCATGACAAATAATTATTAAAAACGTTAAATCAACTGTTATTTAATAATTAGTTATGTTTAAAAGCATGATTTTATTGCAAAAAGAGCAAATTAAATCAAAAGTTTTTAAATTATCAACAATTATTCAAATAACATATGTCAAAAAATAATTGATGTAACCCTACTTTTAAATAATTTTTTGCATCATATTCAGTGCATTTATTGCAAAAACTATGTTTCGTTATTTTATCGTAGAAAAAATAGGCTGTACAACTCGAGTGGATTGCCTATATCGCACGCGAACGTTTGCAGACACTCCCCCTATGGTGCCGTGACTGCAAACTAGTTCTCGTGCGATATAGGCATCACATCCACTCAAGTTGTACAATATACCATTGTCCCTTCGACACAAGAGGATACACAAATTAGATAGAACTGAAATAATGAACAACCTTCAACCCAGTACCGCAGTACCATTCTTGAGTCCCACAAACTCGGTTAGACAATAAAACTCTTCCAGACTTGCATCTTGCTGTGTATGCTTGTCAAACAAAAATCTAGTTTTTAATTTTCCTGAAACGAATCTTTAGGTGTTGGTGCAAATATTTTATGACTATATTTGCCAGTTTCCGTGTATGAATAGTCCAGACTTGCTGGTGTAGAAACCATCTCGATGTTAGAAATTGTCGAGTCCGCTCCTGCGGTATTCCCAGGAGTTGTAACTGAGAAGCAGGATCATTGGCAGGATCGCAGGAGTGTCGCTCCTGCTGCACAGTTGCATCGCTAAATTATGAAAATCATCCCACATTCAGCTAACTGCCTGATCTCGCTGCTTGTGGCATTTCACGTGCATACGAATTTCATTTCATTTCTGTCTACATATTTGCAAAGCGTGCATATTTTATAAATAATTACTCCACGCACGTAGTTACTAGTCAGTGCTTAAGTATTTAGATTATTTATGCAGAATGCAACGCCCAGTATATATCAATCATTTAACTAATTAGTATAACATCAAATTGAATCTACTTGTTAAGGAGTATATATATATATATATATATATATATATATATATATATATATATATATATATATATATATATATATGTATATATATATATATATATATATATATATATATATATATATATATATATATATACACGGTTTCCCAAAAGTCCCGGGAAAGTTTTGAACAACTGAAGAAAAAAATTGAACATTTGGGGATCACTAAAGAGTCTTAAAAACTATATTCTTAGATTGTTTCGAACTTCCATTCAACGTGAACTTGCAACATTTTTATCTCACAATGATCCAAACGATTTAGCGATCCCCAAATTTTCAATTTTTTTACTTATCGCCTGATATTCTATAAGAGAGGTATTGTGATGGGTCAGAATTTCCGAGTGCCAGTTTTTTTGCAGATAAGCACGTTTTAGGGTCTGTAGAATACGAATTTTACACATTTTTGAGATGATGTCTGTGTATGTTCGTTCGTTGGTATGTTACAATTTTTCGGAAACTCAAAAAATATCAAATATTTAAATACCAGGTTTACATACGATTTTCAATAGACCAGTTGTATTTTGGTACCAATTCATAAACCGGAAGTAAGATTTTTCTTAAATTATCTCGATAAAAAGAGCATTTATGATAATAATTAAATATAACACATAATTTTTTGAAAGAATTTCTGTACCATTTAGTATAAACTATACGACAATTTTAATCTACTTTTTTGAAATTCCAGTATCTTGTTCGTGATATGAAATTTGTTTCTACACAAAATTTGAATTATTATGACAGTGACAGTTCAGTTGACATTTTTTGCTTGCATTTTGGTTTTCATGAAACTATTAAAATGTAAGAAAAACTATTTATTAGATTAGTAGAATAAGCAGAATTAGGCGAGAGATCGTGTGCTGGCCACATCAGATTTTTTCTCCACTCGTTCAAAACTTATAGTGCTTAGAAGTACTTTTTGATGCTGTCTGTAATTCAGTTAGTTCAACTAACATGTTCAAAGTTTGAATATATAAACAACTTCATGGCACAAAAACTAAACTCCTTCCTAAAAACTAATTTCAATAACAAATTCCACCCAACCGCAATCCTTCAAGCGCAAGTTCAATTCACAACGAAGCATTTCATTTAGGTGCAAAAGAGCGGGTGGGATTTTTGTTTCGAACTTAGTATTGTTCCAGTTGTTGCGGTGAGCCTCCGAACTCGAACTAGGATCTCAGTAGGCCTGCGGACAGCGAACAAAACCGCGACAAGGCCGGATATGCGACGCGGACGGTTATGAAAACATAGCCTGCTCGCTACCACTCTTTGCTAATAATTGTTCTATCCGAAGTACACGCCCGCTTGATCCGATTACGTGTAAGACAATAAATGGAATTCGTAGTGAGCTAGAGTTGTGTGGTATTAAGGGGTTTGAATGCTTCGTATCAATAGAGGATTAGAGTTTTCTGCACCGGATTTTAGTGAATTTTAATCATGTTCTATCTATTATTGTTTATATTTAATAGTACTCTGATAATTTGCTTTATGTGGTAGTTATAAACCTTGTCGAGGCAGTAGCTGCGCGGGTTGAAGCACAGCTCTCTGCATGTGATGACGTACGAACCCGGAGTTCCGTGGTTCAAGTCTCTCGATCGGCAGTGTGTGATTGTAAAACATCTTGCAGTTAAATCAAGCTGACAACTTGTATGTCTTAAATGTAGTCCTGTCGAGGCAGTAGCTGCGCGGGTTGAAGCACAGCTCTCTGCATGTGATGACGTACGAACCCGGAGTTCCGTGGTTCAAGTCTCTCGGCCGGCAGTGTGTGATTGTAAAACATCTTGCAATTAAATCAAGCTGACCACTTGATCGTCTTAAATGTAGTCCTGTCGAGGCAGTAGCTGCGCGGGTTGAAGCACAGCTCTCTGCATGTGATGACGTACGAACCCGGAGTTTCGTGGTTCAAGTCTCTCGGCCGGTAGTGTGTGATTGTAAAACATCTTGCAATTAAATCAAGCTGACCACTTGATCGTCTTAAATGTAGTCCTGTCGAGGCAGTAGCTGCGCGGGTTGAAGCACAGCTCTCTGCATGTGATAAACCCGGAGTTCCGTGGTTCAAGTCTCTCGGCCGGCAGTGTGTGATTGTAAAACATCTTGCAATTAAATCAAGCTGACCACTTGATCGTCTTAAATGTAGTCCTGTCGAGGCAGTAGCTGCGCGGGTTGAAGCACAGCTCTCTGCATGTGATGACGTACGAACCCGGAGTTCCGTGGTTCAAGTCTCTCGGCTGGCAGTGTTTGATTGTAAAACATCTTGCAGTTAAATCAAGCTGACCACTTGATCGTCTTAAATGTAGTCCTGTCGAGGCAGTAGATGCGCGGGTTGAAGCACAGCTCTCTGCATGTGATGACGTACGAACCCGGAGTTCCGTGGTTCAAGTCTCTCGGCCGGCAGTGTGTGATTGTAAAACATCTTGCAATTAAATCAAGCTGACCACTTGATCGTCTTAAATGTAGTCCTGTCGAGGCAGTAGCTGCGCGGGTTGAAGCACAGCTCATGAAACCGGAGTTCCGTGGTTCAAGTCTCGAGGTCCGTGAAGTTGGCGTATACATTAAAAGATATTGGATAAACGAATAGTTATATTAAATTTGCTCATTTTTTGCTAAAAATTGCTAATAGTTTTACATTTTTTGCTCTGTCCGTTTTAAAGTTATTTCCCATTTAACCTATATACGCTAACTTCACGTGGCGTATACATGGGGTGAAATTTCAAATTTGTTAACACTATCAAATTTTGCTCATTTTTTGCTATTTATTGCCGTATTGATGACATTTTTTGCTGTTCTCCTTCATTAGTTATAAACAAAAAACCTTTGTATACGCTAACTTCACGTTGCGTATACATAGCGTAAAATTAATTTTTTTTCTATACTATAATAATTTGCTCATTTTTTGCTATTTATTGCTGTATTGATGAAATTTTTTGCTGGTGTCCTTCGTTTGTTATAAACAAAAATCCATTGTATACGCTAAGTTCACGTTGCGTATACATAGTGTAAAATTAAAACTTTTTTAACGCTATAATATTTTGCTCATTTTTTGCTATTTATTGCTATATTAATGACATTTTTTGCTGTTCTCATTTATTTGTTATAAATTAAATTAGCTGTTGTATATGCTTTTTCTCGGTTCTCTAATGCATAAACTAAATACACAGATAGTATAAAATTAAAACTATCTTAATGCTATATTTTGCTCATTTGATTTGCTATTGCTATATTCATGAAAAGTTTTGATGTTCTCATTTATTTGTTATAAATTAAAGTAGCTAGTGCAAGTAACGGTTTTCTACCGCGTTCTCTAAATATATGTATTCTCATTATTTATTAGTTAAGTACCTATAATTATAATTTTAAATATAATTCTTCATTATTTTATAACATTTTGCTCATTTTTGCTATTCTCATTAATTTGTTATAAAATAAAATATGCATTGTACGCGTTTTCTCCATACTGTAAGTAGCTATGCAAAATGCACGCAGCCATGGTGTAAAATTAATGCATTACTAATATTAAGCTCCTTTTTACTTCCCTGATCTATGTAATCGAGGGAAGTATTATAATCGTGATTTTTTGACAGTTCGAGATTTTGGTGAATCTTCACGTTTTAGACCCTACTGAAGCCAAAAAACATAATTTTTAAAAAAGTCGGTTTGTTAGTCTGTCAGTCTGTCTGGATGTTGCATAACATTTTATATTTAAGATCTTGATCCAAAATCTGACTTCAAGTTCGTTACTGAGCTTTATTCAATCAGTGGTACCAACTTTATAAACATAACTTTTTTTATTTTTTCAAAATACTATCGTGTGTTAATGCTCTCAGGAAAAGAATTCTAGTAGGAAAACAAAAATAACATTTTTTAAAAAATCTTGAATTGTGTGTTTTTTTATAAATTATTCAAATTATACCGAGTTTGGTGTCAATTTAAAGCACTCGGGGAGATATATTTAGTAAAAATGTAATAAATGACATTTATGCGATTTTATGTTTTTCAAAAAATTGTCCAAATTTTTTTATTCAACCAGTGGTACTAACTTTATAAATATAACTTCGTGCACTGCACTGAGAGAAATGGATATTAATTATTGCATATTTAACATTGATATTTTTAGTATAAATATGTAAATATTTAATATTACAAAATATATATTTAAAACTATTATAAACATATATTGATGGTTAATATTCGCATATATTTAAATAATATATATTTAAGTTTAAAAACTGTATATTAAGCATAACTACGTATATTTAATCAACTTCTTCAAATATACGCATATATTTAAATAACTATTATTTAATATCTAAGGAAATTTAATAACTCTCATTTAATATCTACGGATATTTAATAATATCTTACATGTATAACTAAATATACTGCATATTAGAACAAAATACACTGTATATTGCGCGGATCAACCATGCAACATGCAGTTTCGAACAGGCTATTGTAGTTGTGGCGTTGTCTCAGACAGACATTAGTGTTTTCTATAGAAAAGACAATACTCAATATTGTTTATCTGTGGCGTTGTGGAGATATTTATGCAGATATTTGAGCTGTGCTGCTGTGCAGTTTATTACAAAACATTTTTGTGAATAATAGAAGTTTAGATTGGTTTTGTTTTCCTTATTTTTATTTTATATTTTTGACGCAATGTTATTTTTGTTTTATACCTACATATTTTTTTTATAATACTTGTTAAAGATAATAAATATGTTGATATTAATTAAAGCAGTTTAAAAAAAATTAAAACCTACCTAACTTGATAAAATATCTAATACCTATATAAGTTTGCTACCGTAAATATCTGATATATTTGTACCTAAAATATTTACATAATAAATCGAAATATCTAGGATATTAGCGATGACAATATATTAATTTTAATTCGTCACAATACCTCCCCTTATAGAATATAATGCGGGAGGTAAAAACAACTGACCATCGTTTAAATGTTGTTATTGATTTTTCGACTAAATTTTTTTCCCAGAGAATTTTAATTTTGATAATACACTTGAAAAAATTTTAATAATTTTTTGAGAAAAAATTGAATATAGCAAAAATGTCATTTTTTACATTTTTACTAAACTTATTTCACCGAGACCTTTAAATTGACACCAAACTCGGTATAAATTGAATAATGTACAATAAAAAAATTGACGATCGGTTAAATGTTATATTTATTTTTCTATGTAAGTACTAGGATTATTTTCCCGAGAGCTTTAATTTGAAACTACACACGATACTATTTTGAAAAAATAAAATAAGTTATATTTATAAAGTTAGTACCACTGGTTGAATAAAAAAATTTGGACAATTTTTTGAAAAACATAAAATCGCATAAATGTCATTTATTACATTTTTACTAAATATATCTCCCCGAGTGCTTTAAATTGACACCAAACTCGGTATAATTTGAATAATTTATAAAAAAACACACAATTCAAGATTTTTTTAAAAAATGTTATTTTTGTTTTTCTACTAGAATTCTTTTCCTGAGAGCATTAATTTGATACCACACACGATAGTATTTTGAAAAAATAAAAAAAGTTATGTTTATAAAGTTGGTACCACTGATTGAATAAAGCTCAGTAACGAACTTTTTTAACGACTTTTTTAAAAATTATGTTTTTTGGCTTCAGTAGGGTCTAAAACGTGAAGATTCACCAAAATCTCGAACTGTCAAAAAATCACGATTATAATACTTCCCTCGATTACATAGATCAGGGAAGTAAAAAGGAGCTTAATATTAGTAATGCATTAATTTTACACCATGGCTGCGTGCATTTTGCATAGCTACTTACAGTATGGAGAAAACGCGTACAATGCATATTTTATTTTATAACAAATTAATGAGAATAGCAAAAATGAGCAAAATAATGAAGAATTATATTTAAAATTATAATTATAGGTACTTAACTAATAAATAATGAGAATACATATATTTAGAGAACGCGGTAGAAAACCGTTACTTGCACTAGCTACTTTAATTTGAGAACATCAAAACTTTTCATGAATATAGCAATAGCAAATCAAATGAGCAAAATATAGCATTAAGATAGTTTTAATTTTATACTATCTGTGTATTTAGTTTATGCATTAGAGAACCGAGAAAAAGCATATACAACAGCTAATTTAATTTATAACAAATAAATGAGAACAGCAAAAAATGTCATTAATATAGCAATAAATAGCAAAAAATGAGCAAAATATTATAGCGTTAAAAAAGTTTTAATTTTACACTATGTATACGCAACGTGAACTTAGCGTATACAATGGATTTTTGTTTATAACAAACGAAGGACACCAGCAAAAAATTTCATCAATACAGCAATAAATAGCAAAAAATGAGCAAATTATTATAGTATAGAAAAAAAATTAATTTTACGCTATGTATACGCAACGTGAAGTTAGCGTATACAAAGGTTTTTTGTTTATAACTAATGAAGGAGAACAGCAAAAAATGTCATCAATACGGCAATAAATAGCAAAAAATGAGCAAAATTTGATAGTGTTAACAAATTTGAAATTTCACCCCATGTATACGCCACGTGAAGTTAGCGTATATAGGTTAAATGGGAAATAACTTTAAAACGGACAGAGCAAAAAATGTAAAACTATTAGCAATTTTTAGCAAAAAATGAGCAAATTTAATATAACTATTCGTTTATCCAATATCTTTTAATGTATACGCCAACTTCACGGACCTCAAGTCTCGGCCGGCAGTGTGTGATTGTAAAACATCTTGCAATTAAATCGAGCTGACCATTTGATCGTTTTAAATGTAGTCCTGTCGAGGCAGTAGCTGCGCGGGTTGAAGCACAGCTCTCTGCATGTGATGACGTACGAACCCGGAGTTCCGTGGTTCAAGTCTCTCGTCCAGCAGTGTGTAATTTGTTAACATCTTGCAATTAAATCAAGCTGACCACTTGTTCGTCGATAATTTTTTATATTATTTTGTCAATAATTACATCGTGATTTAGTAACGTAAAGAAAAACGAATAAAATTTTAAATTACTCAATTTAGCCATCAGCGTTACTGGTCATTAATAATCCATTAAAAACCTTTCAAAATAAATAAATTCTCGTTCAGTTATACTTATTAAACATCTCATTACACATTTTAATTGGTTATTAACTCTACAAATTTTATAATACCATTAAAGTCATCAATTTTTCATTAATTTTTTAACTAGGAAAGTAATTTAATTCGAAAACTTTTGAGCCGGATCGCAGAATTTTTCCGGGCGGGCATACATTCACGCAGATGATAAGAAGACGGCTTATGACTTCCAGCCGACAGAGGCGCACTAATCGATGCGAGGAGCACTCAGCGAGCTGGCAACCGTGTAATTGGATAATCTTTAAGTGTACATTTTTCATGGGGACAATTTTTTCCGTCTTTATCCCCGGATCCTGGGAATATATCTGCCCGAGTTGTGTCACCGACGTCTCAGAATAAGACGTTAAACGTTGTCATTTGTTATGTGCCTTCCGCCGTCAACTTGATGATTTAAATAATAATGAGTGTTTGTGGATACTTAAAAGGTTTACTTTTTATTCTTTTTATGCCGTCAACTCGAAT
The DNA here is from genome assembly GCA_947534325.1 of Agonum fuliginosum. Classification (NCBI taxonomy): domain Eukaryota; kingdom Metazoa; phylum Arthropoda; class Insecta; order Coleoptera; family Carabidae; genus Agonum; species Agonum fuliginosum. The sequence continues at coordinate 1,420,153 of OX384029.1, forward strand.
GTTGATGTTCAACAGAATAGTTTATTATACGGAGAAATTCCGGCGTTATTTGGTTCTGATAACTCTGGTTTGAATTCTGTCACACTTTGTAGGTTAGGTTAGGTTAGGTTAGGTCAATCAACAACCATCTCAGGGTTTGTAGGTGTACAGGAGGAAGTAGCAGTAAGCCTGCTTACAAGTGTTCCTCCACTTCTAAAAGAACATGTCCAGTCTGCTTTGTATAGTCTGAGACAAAAATATCACAACCGACAACCGGCATATTGTGTCATTCAATTTAGACAGGTTAAATTTTCTTTTACATAGGAGTGTACTACGTCTCATAGAAGTGGAGTTTATATTAGTTCAGGAGTCTCTGTCGTATTTGCAGGTGATAATTTCGTAAAATATGACTTTCGTAATCCTACCAAAATTAGGGTAAATATTGAGATAATTGTACTAAATTTGTAATAATTTGGGACAAAATTCATCACACTATGCTTCTATAATATCAGTTTTACAAAAATTTATGTCAAATCTGTTATGTCCGTAATAAAAATGACATTTTTAATGGAATAAATAAAAAAAATGCTAGAAAATAATGAAAAATCTGTCATTAAGCAAGCATAGAGAAAACTTTTATCTATCGATTGATATATTATTTTTCATAAAAATCTTTCATTTAGAGCTGAATTTAATAGGAATAGTAACAAGCAATTTTCGGTGTTTAGAGTAGTAGCAGTGAACCGCCTTAAATAGCGCCCTGTTTGAAATACCCCGGATGTAACATTTTCTTGAAGGCAGATTTGAATTAATACAGGGTGTTTCATAACTTCAGGTACATACGTCAAGGGTATATGTAGTTTGATATGCTGAATACGAATCAAAAAGAATTTTTTTTTAAATCACAAAATTAATTTTCATGTTTCCCAGTCAAAAAATTTTCATTGCCACTGCCACTGGGTAAAGTAATTATTGTTTCATTAAAAATAATTAAATTTTGTATGTTATTTTACTAGTATAATATAATTTAAGATGTTTGATTACCTATTTCTTTTGTTTGTGTTTAGGAAAACAAATCCAGTGCAGTACTACAAAAATGCTGCAGGTAAACTACCCTTAATTTTCCGAATTTAAAAAAAATTCTTATTGATTCGCAATCAAACAAAATATACCTTTCACGTATGTACTCGAAGTTATGTTACAAACTGTTGTATATAATGCTTTATTATCATAAATATCCAGAATAAACTAACAAAAACGGAAAGCAATAAAGTTCTTGAAACATATTTTAGTAAAACTATAAACTTCGGTCATAAAACTAAAAATTCTGAAAAGCATGACACTGGGACACTCCAACAAACTTTCCGGAAATTATACGATATAAAATAATAATTCACAATTCTCTCGAGCCAGTCGATTCACAAGTAAACTCGACTGTAACATAAATGCATTTTTAAATTAGTACACAATAAATTACAGGTCTTTCTGGAAGAAGAGGGTAATAAATATCATGTTTAGTTGTAAGTACCACGCGTGATGTATAAACATATCGATAGCGGGCTGAGCCCGGGCTTCTCGTGAGAGATCGGGGATACTCGGCGTCAGGCGGAGATCCCCGATGGTTTACGAGCGAACTTGAGCGGAGATCTAGCACCAATCTTATAAATTGCAGTCATCCCCCGTGTACACGCAGCTTCATAGCCTATACCCTAGTGACGGACGCAGCAGGAAGAGTTTCAAATTAAAATGTACACTGATAAACATTTAAAAATCTGATGTGGCCAGCACACAACCTCCCAACATATCGCACTCTCAGAACATTATAGTAGTTAGTCAAAAAAATTAATATTTGCTTTAATAAATAAATTATTTTTTAAAGCCCTAACACTAACTAAATAAGATAAACTAATGATTTATGTGAGCCTATATAACATTCAACATCATTTTCTCTTAAATCCTTGATTTTAAGTTAACACAGTAATGTACTGAGAGTGCGCCGATATATAGGTACTTATAAACAGAAATGTATACGTACAATCCGGTGCCCAGTTAAATATACAAATAAAAATCTAAAATATTCAGACACAAAAATTTGCATCACCTGAATCAAAAGATTCATTCACAGGAAAACTCTTCTGTGCTTGAGCCATCCTCCGTTAAGTTACAACATTTAATATTTTACTTATGACTTATATGGCGTTAGTAAGCCAACATGTCACCCGTCTCACATGTCAATATTTTTTACGGAAAAGCAAAAATCAACCGATCATGGAATACAAGATTTCATCATTTTTTTTGATAAATTTATTTTTAAAATTTTACTACCTACAGTTCTTTAATGATACCAGATAAAGAAAAAAATTTATAACGTAAGTTGCAAATATCTTTTTCCCTTATTCTTATTACAAATAAATACTATACTTATCCAATTTTATAGAAATTTTTGACAATTAATCTTTTCAATATTCAAAAAATATCACTTCCGGTGAAGATATTTGTATCAAAATCTAATGGACTCTTCCAATTCGTATACAAATGTAAAATACCAAATATCAAAATTTTTGGGTAATTCGTATTTGAGTTATGCGACCTCCAGAAATGGCTCGGACCCCACACATACATACACACACATACATACGGACATCATCGAGAAACTATCAAAAAAGAGTTGTAAGGACACTAATTCGTGCTCATCCACTTAAAACTTACAACCCGATTTTTTTCATGATTCCAATACCTTCCTGACAGGTAATCGGGAGGTAAATAAAATAATAGCTAGTACTGTCCTAACGTATAAATTCCATTAATACAAATATTATCTTCATTAATGGCCATTTGCACCGCCTCCACTTAAATTTTAAGTGTCACTTAAATGAAAAATATCGAATCGAATTAATGACAGCAATGTTATATCTAGGTTTGACAATTAGATTTTATTTCGATATTGTTCATTTAAGGAAAACTTAAAATTCAAGTGGAAACGGTGCAACTGGCTTAGTGTAATAATTTAAGTTTGAGGTTTTATGTTGGAACCAAAGCAAATAAATTAATAAACAAATTTAAAATTGGACAACAAGGTAAATAGGGATTCACGGCGTTGTAAATTTAATAAAATAATTGGCTTGATTCGTGAATTTACGAACATTAAGCGCGTCTAAAAGGACAAACACTCTGTTAAAGCAGTCATTACCGGATAAGTTATTTATATGCAAGTGCGGTTTCGAGATTAGTAGCTGGAAGACTGAAATGGGAATTAATGTTGAATAAGCGGCTATTACGTACTGAAATATTCATCCTACAAATTAGTGAACGCAGCGATAGTAGCGCACCCTCTTATTAATATTTTAAAAATGTTACCGTTCCGTATTTATTAAGCTTACCCACCGAACATTATCGACTTAGCTTTACTTACTTATAAGGTTCATTACAAACACAATCATTCATTCATGTATTTGCAATTTGAAAATTGTACTTTAAAAACTTACTTTTATTTATATTCGTGCTAATCGTTCAAAAACAATTAAATTATAAATTTCCAAAATGTTACAAAATTTAAAATTTGTTAAAAATGACGCTCATTTTATTTTTGAACGTCTTGCTTTGAAGGTAATAAAAAAGAGTGAAAGTGTTAAAAGTATTTTTTGTCAGTTGATAGAGCTGACATTTATTGTCAAATATACAGATTCAGAACTTTAGGTAGGTATATACTTTAATGGTATAGTAGGTACTCAACAAACTGAATATGGATATGAAAATTTTTTAATCAAACTGTTTGGGCCATTGTTTCCATACGGAATTTATTTCAATTTTACGTAGAATAGTATATTATTCTGCAACAAGTGTGGAATGAAGCATATTCAGCTCAAGTGGGAAGTTTGTGAGACGAGCCGTAGGCGAGTTTCATGGTTCCACGAGAGATACAGCAAAAGTACCTACTACTTTAATTTATGTGGATAAATCACTTTGAATGTCGTGTTTGTCCATTTTCATGAAATACTGCAATTTATCACGATATTTAATGTTGGTTTATGCTCAAAAATTTAAGAATAAGAATAGTATTAACGTTAAAACAGTTATCTCATTTGAGTCGGTTTATACTGGAGAAATAATTCTTAATTCTTATTCCTTATTCTTACTTCTGCAGCATAAACCGACTTATATATTATAACTATTTCAACTTTACGATTATTTTTATTCTTAGCTCTTAATTCTTAAATTTCGTGAGCATAAACCCGCACCTTAACAACACACGCCTACTAAAAGGTGAAACAAAAATAGAATCGTTTCAATAATACCTGCTCTATAACATTATCGAAGGAATTGAATGAATTTATGATATAAGTAGTTAATTTTCGTTTTAAGGAAACTGTTCGTTTCGTATACGATCGTAGAAAAAGTTTTCAACCATTTTATATAGTGAACAATGGAAGTGAACCATATATCCTGGTTCGAATTGCCACCTTAAGGCATGTAATACCAAACAACACTTCACATATAAACGCAATAAATTGCGCACACTTCATCAGTCCAGCGAATCACAGTCCGTGTGTCCTCTCAGTAGTCCACTTTCTCTTTCCCTGCATTTCTCCACGTCCAGTGCTCCCCACTAACCCCTACCGGGTCACGTGGTCACCATGTCGTCACCTCGACGTCTAGTGACCTCACACCGATCACCGCTGATGCGCAGATTTTTCCTGCTAGGCTAATTCCTCAGCAGGACGACGCATCAGTTATCCTGGCTTTGCTTCAGGATTCGGGAGAATTTCAGCTTCAGCGGCAGGGATTCAAGGCCTCAGAGGTTGGTAACCCTTGTGTTAAGATGAGGTCGCGCATATTGCGGACTAGAATGTCAAAGGAATATGCGGGTTGGTTCTATAGGGGTGAATCTTGATCGGATGTTTTGAATATTGTTATTTTGGACTGTGATTGAATTTTAATGTATATATTTTATTTTTATCGCTACAAGATTGAATATTCAAGACATTATTCTAATAAATCATAAATTAAATAGGTGTGCATCAAATGTGGAAGATTGTTTTTTTTTTATTTTGATGCGGTAACCATTCAACAGGATTTGGTCCCAATTACATAGAATAGAATGGTAGATTTTTATTATAGTGGAATCCAACCACTTTCATTCATCTTGGTGCAGTCAGAATCTCAAAGCGGCAACGGAGAGATTATTTATGCAACTAGCGACTACTTTTAAGACGCTCAAGTGTTTAGCTTGAAACGCCCGAGTGATATTTAATTATAATATGTTTTTACAATTTTAACGACAATTCCACTCATAGTTTTTCATGCAATAAAAACACAGTATTTTGCTGAATTGTACCAATCACAGACGAACTACAGTGACAAGTTTCACTAGTAAAAATTACACTGACAATTTTCACTAGTGAAAATTGCCGCGAAGCGTTGCTTAGATATTATGTCAGTTGATGACTGTTTCAAAAATACATTACTTTTTTTTGAATAAATAAAATAATTCGAGAAATTGTCAAGCCGAATACCATACGTGACTATGATTTTTTGGTATTTTTTGCCGTCTGGTCACTCCTCCTTTTTACTTTAGAAAATAAACACGAGTGCGTAGCATGAGCAGTCGTGACCAGACGGCATAAATTGCCGGCAAAATCATAGTCACTAATGGTATTATATATGATAATTCCACTCCTGTATAAAGTAAACCATAAACAAAACACAATTTTATCGTTTTGACAGCGGATAAAAAGGAAGATAACTATTTGCAAGTGATAAAACCTTATTTACCTTTTTATTAGCAACCAACCAAATCACTAAAATGTCATTTACATCATATTTTTTAATATTTGTCAATGAAATGATTCGATTTTGGAAATATTTGTAAAGAAATTTTGAAAAATTAAATTATCTCATTGAATTACACTCGAGCATTTTATTTCCTGCGAATAAATTTCTGTTTGACATCTCAATCTTGTCACCTGACAGCAATTTGACTCGAAAAATTGTTTGAAAATAATATCACTCCACCTACGGTGTCGTGATTTTATTAAACAATTTTTCTTTTCAAATTGCTAAGTTTCAATACAAACAGAAATTTATCCAGCGAAATAAAAAGCTCTTGTGTATAATTATAGTTGACAATCACACATTGACGGCCAGGAAATTTGAACCACGAATCTGACAGATGATAGATGTGTATAACAACCAGTGTTGTGACTGATCTAGATCAATTGATCTAGATCACCGATCTAGATCAATTTACGTGATCTTTGATCTGAGCTAGATCATCGTATTTTTAAGGATCTTGAGTTTGATCTAGATCAAATAAATATGATCTACGATCTTAAAATAAGATCATATTTTTAGATTTTTTTACGCTATATGCAAGTTAAAGCATAAAATTGAAAATTTAAAAGAGTAAGAGTTTAATATTTTTAATATGTTTTAATTTTAAACTGTAGATTAAATCGCTTGAATACTATGTATTTTTTTCTTTTTTTATGTAATGTAATACAACAATTATATATTTTGTCTAATATTGATCTTTTTATGATCTAAAGAAAAAAGATCATTAATTTCTGATCTGATCTAAAAAAAGATCCTATCATAAAAATTGATCTATGATCTGAGCTAGATCATATTAAACGAGAAGATCTTGATCTTGATCTAGATCTATTTTAAAATGATCTGTCACAACACTGATAACAACAAGTAAGTATTGAAAATGAGTAATATTGAATTATTAATTAATTAATTAATTAATTAATTAAGTATTATTATTATTAAACACAATGAGCTAATACAATACAGCCAACAAGAAAATAATATCAACCCTACTTACTACCAACTTCACATCAAAATTCACTTAATTCATCCACTTTATGTACGCTTATTTTTATGATCATTGTGAATATACATAATTTTTTACGTTTTATGTTATGTAGTTCTTATCATTGTGAATTGGGACTTAAACACTCATGATTGGCAGTAAAGAATATTTTTGTAAAATGAAATATTTCCTCCTATTGCCAATCACGATTACATCTCCAGTACAACTAGTACTAACATAGAGAGCTGTGTGTCCTGTGACGTCAGCGTGCATCCCTGCGCCCTTGCGGAGTATCCCGCAATGACGTCATCAACATGTCCGACCAGTCATTAGGGTACTTGTAATCACTGCCGTTTACCACACACACTCACATAGATACACTCGCTATGGATCTATCAGAGTGTAGTATGTGCTGATAGCGCTAGGGGATGCGGATTGATCCTGCAGTTTGTAAACTCCGATTGAATGTTGCATTGTGTGAGCTCTGATAGTGCGATGGCTGCAGGCTGAATTCACTTCGTGATTCATGTATTCAATATTCAGGTTGATAATTTGTTGTTCGGTGTTACCTAATACACTTCACTTCAGACTCAGTTTGCTTGGTTTCACTTTGGATTATAGTATGCTGTTGTGGTTTAGAAGAAGGTACAATAAATACACTGCTCAAAATTGTACAAATACTTATAAGCATTAAGGTTATTTACGACATTTAAATACATTTATCTACGACTACTATGAAAAGTTTATATTTATGCTTTCAATTGTCATCGTAAAGTTGATTGTTACTGAGGACCAAGCAAAAAAACATTTTATTGCGCGTCCCCTATAACAACGCGCAATAAAGTACTTTTTGATTACATAAAATAAAAGAAAATGACAGAATCAAACAAATTTTTTTATTTATTTATTTCGATATTATTGGTATCGTCATGGTTACGAATAAAACATCAATTGATTGAACGCAGATATAACTAACTGAATACTATTATTATTATAACAACTAATTTTAGTCGTAGATAAAATTATGTGTGAATTACGAGCGTAAAGTGTATTTGTTCCTCTTGCACTATTGCAACTCTCGTATTCGGCTCGCGCTGCAATTACCGTGCGCGAGTAACAAAGAGTCACTTTACGCTCTTAATACACAAATAACTATTATTAGCCTAATTCCTAATATGTTTATTTACAATATATTTGAACTAAAATGGTACAGAAATCCAGAGAAGAAACTTAAAATATAAGTTTAAATTAAGTATTATTTTAAATAAAGTATTTAATTATGCCTTATATTAACAACGAAACAGCCTAAAATCTAAGATTACTAAGTGGATAATAACCTAATGATGGTAACCATTCTATATTCTTAATTTCTGAAAACAGAATGACTTAAATTGAGCCTTTAAATTCTTTAATTTAATTTTATAATTCTTTTGCTGCATAAACCCACCATTAATTCTTAGGCGAATGAAACAACGTACCTATATGTCGGAGTAGGAGCGGAGCGGATTATCGATGATTAGTTACGTGATCAATAAAACTACTAAAAGGCGCAATTATTGGAATAGTTAACTAATCACCAAATAAATCACACTTCACCACTCATGTCATGATATACAAACTGTGACGATAAGGAAATATGGCAATTCCCGGGCACGTGCTACTCGTATCAGAGCTTCTTCAAGACTGCCGATATCCGACTCACACCTAGCACGTAATCCCAAGTGTACTAACGTAATCGAACAAACAAACACGATCATAACTTCATTAGCACACTTGCATTACTATAATTAATTATTATTACAATCAACATGATTGCTAACCCCGACATATATTTATAATATATATTCAAAAGCTCACATTTTCCGAATGATTATTTTCAATTACACTCTCAACAAAACGCTGAAACAATTCATTTATTCAGTAATAATATTTCCAGCCCGCTAGATAATAAAATTCCAAACATTCGCTGATAGACATTCATGTAACGCTAAACAGAAACAACAAGCAAGCGGTGGCAGAAACAAGCGAACTTGACGAACACAACCGGCATTACATCGGACAATAAAACAAACCGAACGTGGATTTTAATTGCTGTAATCCTAATTGCGCCGATAAATTACGAACAGAGCGACTACACACACACGAACACACGCGGCACACTCTGCGCCCCCCCCTTGGGACGGCACTGGCGGAGCATTGTTGCAGGAAGCGAAAGCAGGACCGGAACTTAAAAATTATTTTCATTATTCCGAATTCCTAGAATACTGTCGATTTTTTTTCTGTTTCATTTTTTTCCCACCAAAACGGCTACCTGCTGTTTAAATTTTTTTAAATTAATTTCATCGTGACATATTACCGAGTAAAGTTTGCATAAATTGGATTTTTTGAATTTATCGTAATTTTTAAAATCATGTGGGTATAATTTTTTAATCAAAATTTCAAAAAGGCACATCTGTAGATCCATTCTTTCTCTATTAAATCCTTGATGAAATAAAATTTTACCATTCTTGTACTGGCAACAAAAACCTCGCTACGTTAATACATTTTATGATGTATTTAACGAGGTAGACGGGCCTCTTAAGCGACCCGTCTACGTTTTTTCCGAATTCATAGAATACTCTAGATTTTTTTTCTATTCCATTCTTTCCTCCACTTCTACGACTGCCTAAAACCAGCCCAAAACTCATACTTTACCGCATCCTAGCAATGCAATGTCAATTTGAAGTTGAAAAATACTGTAAAAGTAGTGTTCTCGTTGCAAGTAAACTGTTAGTTTATTATTGACTTCAAGGTAATGTTTTTACAAACATTTAATAGAAAAAGAGTGGATCTACAGATGAGCCTTTTTAAAATTTTAAAATAAATTTCTATCAGGAGATATAATCGTGTAAAGTTTGCATAAATTGGAAATTTTTATGAATTTTTATAATCATGTATAATTTTTCTATTAAAATTATAAAAAGGCACAACTGTTAATAGATCCTTTAAGAGGATATTATTCCTAACATGAATCCCGAATTTTCATTTTGATAAATTCAGTTTACCCCACCCCCCTCCTACCAAAACGGTCAGAAATTTACGTCAGAGATAAACACAAGTTAAAACCCCACCCTTTTGTGACACTATCATGAGTTACGCCGTAAAATAGGCAAATTTTGTTCAAAAGTGATCATTTTCTGGAACAAAATACAGCCGTAAAACAAACTTACAAGCTTGAAATTTTGTATACTTCTAAATAAAGGTTGTGTACCTATAGTCCGCTATCTCAGTAATATATCAATATTTAGGTTTTTTATATACTTAATTTATTGTCAAAAATTGGTGTATTTTTTAAGGCAATTAAACATTTTGCCAACATTGAAAAATGAATAATTTGGAGTTAGCGGACAATTTTCATCTCTTATGCATATAATAGTAAAAAAATTAATACTATATATGTTGTACCATGCAATCAGGATTTGTTAAAAGAAAATAGTCTTTTTATCGAGTGGAATTATGTCCTCTTAAGTATATAATGAAATACAATTTTAGCATTCTTGTACTAGCCACAAAACATTCGCTACGTTAGTACGTTTTGTTTATTATAAGTAACAAAGTAATTAAAGTATTATGTTGTTTATAGTTATCAATAAGTGTTTCATATTATTAAAAGGTAAAAACAGTTGATGATACGATAAAATAAATAACAGATCGTCGTATTCGGCAATAAATTTCCTCATGGTTTGAAGTAATACTACCCAATAGGTCCTGCTAGCTTACGGTGCGTCAATATTTGATAATATAAATAAAATTGCTAACCTTTGGTGTACTCTGACGATGTATAATAGGTGTCCCAGAAAGTCTTTAAATTGCTTATGGCACCACACTTTAAATTTAAATAGTCGTTATTAATTTTATATCGTTTTACACATTAAAAAGTTCAATTACACACAATTTATAGACATTTCTACATTTAAGTTCATCAAAATATATACACAAAATAAATAATTCTATCTTATAAACATTGATAGGTACACACACTACGACAATCCGCGGCGAACTGATCCTGCAATTATCTGTTTCTAGCGCAGAGAAGGTTTCGACAAGTCTAGTTTATTCCTCTCATAAGAATATTGTGACAAAATGTAGTATTTTTCTGATTTATAAAAATAAATTATTAGTAAAAATAAATAAAATTATGTTGCATATCTGCACATATTTGTAAAATATTGCATATTTGTTTAATTTTGTGCTTATATTGAGCATATTTTGGCCTTATTTCAATTCATATTGCATGCATATTTTGATCATATTTTCCTGCATATAATCCGCACTCTGTTATTAAATATACGAGGGGTCGTTTTTATATTCCCGGACTAGGCATGAAAACAAAAGACTAGAGCAACAACAAAAAATTATTTTTTAATATAGGTCCCCTGCTTTTGAATACAGGTATAACACCGTTTCAATAACATCTTTAATCCAGTATAAAAATATTCATTTGGTTTTTCCGCAAAATGGCCCTCAACAGCTGCTATAATTTCGTCATTGTCCCTAAATTTTGTCCCCCTTAGTGTTTTTTTGAGATTTGGGAACAAAAATAGTCACTGGATGCTAGATCTGGACTATAAGGCGGATGTTCAATTTCTTCGAAGCCACAATCAGCTACAGCAGCTTTTGAAAGTCTGGACTTGTGCATTGGTGCATTGTCGTGGAGCAATAAGACACCTTGCGTCAGTTTTCCGCGTCTCTTCACTTTAATAGCATCTCTAAGGCGATGCATCAGGTTTGCATAATACTCTAATTGCTAACTGCTAATTGTCGCTTCTTTAGTCTTGCATCCTCCAGTACCAAACACTTGTTTTTTTCAACAACATCTGAAGTGATCACGTCAACAGGGCGCCCTGGACGGGGATCATCATCCAGTGATTCTCGACCATGTTTAAACAATTTTGACCACTCGCAAATAGTTGACTTAGAAGGGCAATATCCCCGTATACAGCCAACATTTCTTCAAGAATAATTTTTGGAGGTTTTCCTTGTTTTGTAAGGAATTTTATAACAGCCCGGTATTCGATTTTATTCATTTCGATAGATATACAACGCGCGACGACAGAAACTGACAGATAATAAAATTAATAATGTTGCAATTGTTTTGTAAATTGCCACACAAGTTACCAAGACATATGTGATTAAAAAACAGCATAATGAAAAATTGCATCAAAATTCTAAACAGCCCAGTCCGGGAATATAAAAACGACCCCTCGTAAATGTTCTAGATTTGTATCTTTTTGTTTATTTGTATCTTTAGTTTTCCTGTGTATGAATATTCTACAATAATATTTTCTGGCGTTGAATGAACAGGGCACACCTCTATTTTGCATTCCGGGCCGGGTACCCCACCCCCCTAGTCCGGCTCTGTCAGAGGGCGGGCCGCCTGCCCGGCTACAATCGCTAACTATTGTGCGATTTGATTTGGGCGACAGCAGTTGATTTAGGTCAATCAGCGGAGACATTTACACTGACCAGCGATGAACTGTCACCCGTAGGCCAGACCAGGAATGTCGGGAATTCACTACAGCTTAGAGGTTATGTTGAATGCTTTGCGGATGTGGACGAAGGACGACTCTCTGTAGCGCGGAGAATGGAGAGGGTGGAGTGGAGAATGAATGATTTTATAAATGGAAATGTTGGTTTCGTTTTTCAGTAAACGTTCAAGTTATCAGATTTTATTATTAAATAAAGTTATATTACATAATGAGCTCGGAAAGCAAATGATATTGTGTGAGTGCGAATGTTGACGAGCATTCGATAGACACTTTTCGGCGAGTCATGTACACTATTTCTTCCAAGACCATAAATATTAAACATTCTGTTCATGAATATATTTTAATGTCAACTGTCACTGTTATAATTTTGATTTTACGAAGAAACAAATATATTATGATCAAGGAATAAATGATTTTCAATAATAAGAATATAAATATACATTTTTACCTTCCGCTTACCTGTAAAGGAAGGTATTGGAATCATGCAAAAAATCGGGTGGTGAATTTTTAGTGGATGAGCACGAATTAGGGTCCTTACAACTCATTTTTGATAGTTTCACGATGATGTCTGTGTGTATGTCTGTGTGTATGTGTGTGTGTATGTGTGTGTGTGTGTGTGTGTGTGTGTGTGTGTGTGTGTGGTCAAGGGGTGTTAGTCGCATAACTCAAATACGAATTACCCGAAAATTTTTACCTTCCGCTTACCTGTAAAGGAAGGTATTGGAATCATGCAAAAAATCGGGTGGTGAAATTTTAGTGGATGAGCACGAATTAGGGTCCTTACAACTCATTTTTGATAGTTTAACGATGATGTCTGTGTGTATGTGTGTGTGTATGTGTGTGTGTGTGTGTGTGTGGTCAAGGGTTGTTAGTCGCATAACTCAAATACGAATTATCCGAAAATTTTGATATTTGGTATTTAACATTTGTATATAAATTGGAAGAGCTCCCTAGATTTTGGTACAAATATCTTCATCGAAAGTGATATTTTTTGAAGATTGAAAAGGTTAATTGTCAAAATTGTATATAAATTTGGAAAAATATAGTATTTATTTGTAATGAGAATAAGAGGAAAAGTTATTTGCAACTTACGTTATAAAAAAATTGTCTTTATCTGGTAGCATTAAAGAACTGCAGTAAAGTTTAAAAAATAAATTTATCAAATAAAACGTTGATATCTTGTAATCCATGATCGGTTGATTTTTGTTTCTGCGTAAAAAATATTGACAGGTGAGACGGGTGACAAGTTGGCATACTAGCGCTATATAAGTCCTAAGTAAGATATTAAATGTAATAATTGAACGGAGGATGGCTTCAACACAGCAGAGTTTTCCTGTGAATGAATCTTTTTATTCAGGTGATGCAAATTTCTGTGTTTGAATATTTGAGATTTTTATTTGTATATTTTAAATGGGCACCGGATTGCACGTATACATTTCTGTTTAAAGTCTAGATATGGCGGAAGGTTGTGTGATGGCCACGTCAGATTTTTATATTTGGTATTTAACATTTGTATATAAATTGGAAGAGCTCCCTAGATTTTGGTACAAATATCTTCATCGGAAGTGATATTTTTTGAAGATTGAAAAGGTTAATTGTCAAAATTGTATATAAATTTGGAAAAATATAGTATTTATTTGTAATGAGAATAAGAGGAAAAGTTATTTGCAACTTACGTTATAAAAAAATTGTCTTTATCTGGTAGCATTAAAGAACTGCAGTAAAATTTAAAAAATAAATTTATCAAATAAAACGTTGATATCTTGTAATCCATGATCGGTTGATTTTTGTTTCTGCGTAAAAAATATTTACAGGTGAGACGGGTGACAAGTTGGCATACTAGCGCTATATAAGTCCTAAGTAAGATATTAAATGTAGTAATTGAACGGAGGATGGCTTCAACACAGCAGAGTTTTCCTGTGAATGAATCTTTTTATTCAGGTGATGCAAATTTCTGTGTTTGAATATTTGAGATTTTTATTTGTATATTTTAAATGGGCACCGGATTGTACGTATACATTTCTGTTTAAATTCTAGATATGGCGGAAGGTTGTGTGATGGCCACGTCAGATTTTTTAATTATTCCAGGTACAGTAAAAGTACTACCTACTTTAATGAATGTGGATAAACCACTTTTAATGTCGCGTGTGTCCATTTTAATGAAATAATGCAATTTATAACGAAATACTTTATGACAGAAAAAATATCAAATGTCAGAAAGACGACACACAAATATATTTTGGTCATTTAGTCAACTGTAGAAGAAGATATAAATCATATATTACTATTGGCACTGTCACTCTGACACTGTCATTATCAATTAAATTTTTCGTAGTAATTTTTAAACAATCAATAATATATAATCTTTCATTTGAAATAAAAAATATTTTAATAAATTAATTATTTATTAAAATATTTAAGAACACTACTACTTCCGGTTAGTGGATTGCTTTAAAAAAATAATCGGATTCTTAAGATTTGTATTACGACGTTATATACAAAATTTGGTTGTTAAATGTTTGTAACTTTTTGAGTTATAGAAGCCGGAAAAAATGTTACATACAACCTAACGTACATACACAAACACACAGACATCGTCTCGAAAGTTTGTATTCTATGCATCCTAATACGTGCTTATCCACTAAAAACTTATACTTGAAAATTTTGACCCATCACAATACCTCCCTTATAGAATATGAAGCAGGAGGTAAAAAGTTAAATCGAGAGTATTCTTAACGGATGTTACTAGGCAAATATAGCAAGTAACATGTCGGGATGTTCACATTCTCGAAATGTTCTGGGGATTTTATTTTGTCAATAAGGCACTCAATTTTTTAAAGTACATGTATGCGTAGTGACAGTTAACGATCAATGGCCAATACACTTTATTCATTTATAATCGCTACGTAAACCTCGAAGCACCAAATAAAATATGAATCGTTATCTAGAACCCCACATAACTCACTCAGCTACATAAATAATCCACTAGTGCATTTATTTATCGCTGTTGTCGCAAAGACAAAACAGAAAAGTGCAGCGCATGAGAACGTGTGCATTAGCGCTGGGAGTATCCCCCCCCCCCCTTGGCCCGTGCCTGGAAATCCGGCGCGCTTACCTGCAGTTCTCTCTGCCGACCGCATATACTAGAATTTATAGCCCAGCGCCAGATGAAATATTTATGCAAAATAAAAATATCAAACTTGTAAAAATTGCGAACGCGATTTCGAGCGGTTTTTTACGACGAGAGACACAAAAGATATATGCTCTAACCATTCAATGCCTCGGTGATATTTTGTGTTTATGTACCCGGGTATTCCTTCCTCCTGCTATGAGGAATATATAAATATTTTGCCGATATTTCTGCCGGAATAAGAAGCCTGCATTAATTCAATTATCTGAATGTTACGCCTTTTCCAACCGGAAATAAAATGAAAAGTTAGAATAAGGTATGAATACTGATGGTGATGTAGTATGCTGTATGTGCGCAGTTTTTCAAATACTACCGGTTAGTTTTGCTCACATTTTAAAATATGAATTCTCTACTTCAAGCAAAACAAATCCACAAAACATTACAAGATGCACGAACATCACGCTTGTTACTTGCTATACAGGGTGTATCATAACTTCGAGTATGTATGGTATATGTTGTTTGATATGCTGATTACGAATCTAAAAGATTTTTTTTTAATTCGGAAAATTCAGGGTTGTTTACCTAAAACATTTTTTGTAGTACTGCACTGGATTCGTTTTCCTATTAAATACAAACAAAAGAAGTAGGTAATGAACATCTTAAATTACATAATACTAGTAAAATAACAAACGAAATTTAATTATTTTTAATGAAACAATAATTACTCCACCCAGTGGCAGTGACTACGAAAAATTTTGACTGGGAAACATGGAAATTAATTTTGCGATTTTAAGAAAAATTCTTTTTTATTCGTAATCAGCTATCAAACAACATAATACCCTTAACGTATGTACCTACCTGAAGTTATGAATCAGCCTGTAGTTGTATACTAACATCCTATTAATATCCGAGCATGTAACAAATGCATTTTTTTATTTCTGCGCATAAAAAAGTAAATTTTATTGTTAAATACAACCAAAATTAACTGCACCCATAGATAATTTAATATATTGTCATAAATAAATAATGTACCAATTTTTTTTAAGGAAAACTATAATCAAGCTTCAAAACTACTTCCAGTTTGCGGATTTCTATCAAAATCTTATCCGGTCTTATCTTATTAAAACCTTAAATATGAAATTTGGTTATAAACGGTTTGATACTTTTAAAGTTATCGTGAACGAAAAATCGTCAGTCCATATATCAATACGAACATACGTCCATACCACGTCCATACGCACACACACAGACATCATTGCGAAAATAGTAAATTCGTATTCTAGAGACCCTGAAAAATGCTTATCCACCAAAAACTTAGACTCGAAAATTTGACCCATTACAATACCTCTCTTATATAATATGAGGCGAGAGGTAAGAATTCAGATTCTGCGAAAATTCCGGTATCGAATTTTTTCATGATACCTAGACTTTATACTGTGTATAAGTAAGTAAAAAAATATAAATATAATAACACCTACTACTGGGATTCAATGTGCGGATATGATGAATATATTTTCAGGTAAAAAATAGGAAAATATTTCGTTCGATTATTTCAGCATTATGTTAATTGAATTTTTAACCCACTTTTTAGTCAGCGATCGTTAAACCTAATGAATAATTAATATTTCGTAAAATAATATGCAAATTAAATTTAACAAAATTTTCTTTCAGCTTCAATACTTCCAAGGGACGAAATTCCATCTAAATATAAAAGAAAATTATAATTATTTTCTCGGAAGAAAGAGATAAACAAAAAATAATTTCCACTCTATTTTCTAAGCAAACAGATATGCGCTGCATGAGAAGGTAATATCGCAGTTATAACGAGATTTAGAACGATCTGACAAATATTTTTCTTCGATTACCATGCTTCCTAGCTACTGACTTCGCTACACAAATATGACGAACAGAAATAAAAGTGCAGGACACACTTTTGCTTCTTTACCATCTTGTAAAACATTTCTAAGGCTGGACAACAGGTCTGAAGTAGGAAGTACGGTTGGTACTCAAGTCAAAATACGGGTTTGGTTGTATTATTAATGGCAACTACCAGATTTGGTCTAGTATATGTTTTTTGGATCGCTGAACACGAATTTCGGGGTCATTTTGTAAAGAAATGTGCGGAACACCCTTAAATTTGCAAAAACTACCCCCAAAATGGTTTTTTTAAAAATATAATCGCACTTTGAGTGCCCAGATTTCGCACAAAGGGTTTTTTTTGGGTCGCTGATCAAGAATTTCGGGGCATTTTTAATAAAAATTAATATTTCACCCTTAAATTAGCTAAAACTAACCCCAAAAAGAGTATTTTTGCTATTTTCGAACTTTGAGCGTCCAGATTTAGTCCGTATAGGTTTTTTGGATTGCTGTTCAAGAATTTCGGGTTTTTTTTAAATAAAATTTAATATTTCACCCTTAAATTACCTAAAAGTACCCCCAAAAAGGGTGTCTTTGTTATTTTCGCACTTTGTGCTAATTTTAGGGTGAAATATTATTTTTATACAAAAATCCCCGAAATTCTTGATCAGCGACCCAAAAAACCCCTATGTGCCAAATCTGGGCACTCAAAGTGCGAATATATAAAAAAAATACCCAATTTTGGGTGTAATTTTAGCAAATTTAAGGGTGTTCCGCACATTTCTTTACAAAATGACCCCGAAATTCGTGATCAGCGACCCAAAAAACCTATACTAGACCAAATCTGGTAGTTGCCAGTAATAATACAACCCCCCGTATTTCGACTGGAGTATGGTACGTATATAACGAATATACTTTTACAGTGACAGTTAAATAGATAATAATATTAATGTCGCTAAACAAAACATTATATACTTAAATTTCCCTAAATCTGATGTGGGCAACACAACATAACCTCTCGCCTTGAAATATGGGAATTTGGTTTTAGTTAGGCTTTTTAAATTTCATATTTTACAATATGTTCTAGGGTAGATCGGTTTCAAACACTTTTGACAATACCAGCCCTCAAACAACGTATTCAACACGAGACTGCAGCAATACCTATCAATATGCTGCGAGAGGTCATGCTGAAATTTAAGGCCCGACTTCATGAATGCATCAATTTCAATGGAGAACATTTGCTAAACATAGTATTCGGAAAATAATTTAAATTGCTACTTTTGTACTTCACCTTGTTAATAAAAAATATTTATTTTTAAATTAATTACATTTTGAAATCTTTCCATTTGACTGGCAACCCGCTGTTCACCCGTCCAATTATCCATTGTAAACTAAATGGTAGACCACGCTGATAATGTTGAGTCGGCCATTTTCCTCCCCACCACCTCCCTACGAGCTCTAAGCCCTACATCAAATCTTTCCATTTCACTGGCGAACCCTGTATATTAATATATTTGTATAGATAATAAGTAAAAAGAATAAAGTAAGTATGGCGGGAGGTCTTGTGGTGGCAACGTCAGATTTTTACCTTCCGCTTACCTGTAAAAGAAGGTATTGGAATCATGCAAAAAATCGGGTAGTGAGTTTTTAGTGGATGAGCACGAATTAGGGTCCTTACAATTCATTTTTGATAGTTTCCCGATGATGTCTGTATGTATGTGTGTGTGTATGTGTGTGGTCCGGGCCGATGCCGTCTATCGGATAACTCAAATACGAATTACCCAAAAATTTTGATATTTGGTATTTTACAATTGTATACGAATAGGAAGAGCTCATTAGATTTTGGTACAAATATCTTCACCGGAAGTGATATTTTTTGAATATTGAAAAGATTAAGTGTCAAAAATTTCTATAAATTTGGATAAATATAGTATTTATTAGTAATAAAAATAAGAGGAAAGGTTATTTGCAATTTACGTTATAAAAAAATTGTCTTTATCTGGTAGCATTAAAGAACTGCAGTAAAATTTAAAAAATAAATTTATCAAATAAAACGTTGAAATCTTGTAATCCATGTTCGGTTGATTTTTGTTTCTGCATAAAAAATATTGACAGATGAGACGGGTGACAAGTTGGCATACTAGCGCTATATAAGTATAGTAATTTATTATACAAGACGATAAAGAGATCATTTATCGAAAAGTGAAAGATGTTAGTTCACGAGTGACGAAGGAACGAGTGGGCTATCTTTCACGTGTCGATAAAGACTCTTTATCGTCGTGTACAATATATTATTTTATTTTGTACTTAATGTTAATTTGTGTAAAAATATTCTTATTTTACTTAAATTTTATTTTATCTACTCAAATTTTACTTTATCTACTCAAATTTTACTTTATCTACTCAAATTTTACTTTATCTACTCAAATTTTACTTTATCTACTCAAATTTTATTTTATCTACCCTCGATGTTAAAGTAATACTTTATCTACTGAAAATGAACGTATAAAACCAATTTTTAACATTAAGTACAAAATAAAGCTATTAAATGTAGTAACTAAACGGAGGATGGCTTCAACACAGAAGAGTTTTCGTGAGAATGAATCTTTTGATTCAGGTGATACTAATTTATGTGTTTGAATATTTTAGATTTTTATTTGTATATTTTAAATGGGCACCGGATTGTACGTATACATTTCTTTTTAAAGTCTAGATATGGCGGAAGGTTGTGTGATGGCCACGTCAGATTTTTTGAACGTGAAACATGGGATTTATCATATCTATGGTTACGAATTAGACAGAATTTTTTTCGCTATTTGGAAATTGTGTAATAGGAAGTGATCCAGCTAGGTATTTCGCTTGAATCAGTTGCACCTAGGCGAGTTGTGACTCAGCTCTGTGTAGAACATGGCCACATTTTTTCTCTTCCTTTCCGCTCCGGCCAACTCTGGCTGCCTGGACAGTATTTTATACTGTGTAAAATTATTGTAAAATATTTGGACTGATGTGGCCAGAACATAATCTGTTTAATATAATCTATTCACAATTCACAAATATATTTTACTAGTTAGTCTTTTTATGTATCTACAGAATACGATATAATTAGTAAAGCCTCATTTACGACTATGGACAGAAAATTCAAATGCTGGCGACATGTCAGCTGCAAAATTGTTTGCGGGAGAGATTCTAAATGTTATAATTGTATAAATTGATCTACTGAATCTCCATGAACAATTTTAACAATTTTTTCAAAATTATTATAAATCTCTGATGTATGATGAAGTTTTGTCGTCATTTATTTATTATTTTTGCGCGTGCACCTGCGAGTGGCGAAGGGGAGCGGAGTGGTGAGACGTGACATTCATCACGACGCACAGCTCCACACACACACGCACACACGTACGCAGGAACGCAGCGCTACGCAGGGTTTCCGCCATCGCTATGTGTGTGCCGAGGCCGATCAATATGGGCCACTGGTGCACTTCGCATTCCCAAATACATACAACACTGAGCGAGATCATTATTCTTATTGTCTGTCATTCCTAGCTCAGGATTGCTGCTTTGTAGGCTGCGCACTTTATTTCTATCAAATAATTATTAGCCATTAAGGTGGTAAGAGGTACGTGAATATAGATTCACTGTCGATTATGGCAGATATCAACACAACCTTATGAATTTAAGGCCCCGGTATACCTACTATAAAAGTGTCGTTCGTACTTTACTAATAACTTAATTCAGGTGCACTTTAGAGAAAAATGTATTTACAAAAAAGGTCTATAATTTTATGCAACATCGGATTGATTCAAAAATTTCAAAATTCTCAAAAATATAAATTTCAAAATTAGATTTTTACCTCTCGCCTCATATTCTATAAGAGAGGTATTGTAATGGGTCAAAATTTTCGAGTATGAGTTTTTGGTGGATAAGCACGTTTCAGGGTCTCTAGAATACGAATTTACTATTTTCACGATGATGTCTGTGTGTGTGTGTGTGTGTGTGTGCGTGTGTGTGTGTGTGCGTTTGTATGAACCGACGATTTTTCGTCCACGATAACTTAAAAAGTATCAAACCGTTTATAACCAAATTTCATATTCAAGGTTTTAATAAGTATCTTAACACCGGATAAGATTTTGGTAAAAATCCGCAAACCGGAAGTAGTACTTTTAGAAGTTTGGAAAAGTTTTCCTTAAATATATTGGTACATTATTTATTTATGACAATTTTTGCAATTAAAAATAAAAGAAATTGTGATTATCTATGTGTACAGTTAATTATAAATACAAATTGCCGAATCTGGAAGTATTTAATAATAAAATAAAGTACAATTAATATTCGATTTTTTTTGAAATTCCAGTATCTTGTTGTCCATGATATAAAATTTGTTTTTACATAAAATTTGAATGATTATGACAGTGACAGTACAGTTGACATCTTTTGCTTGCACATTGGTTTACATTATCGTTTACATATTACATGAACATGAAACTATTAAAATGTAAGTAAAACTATTTATTAGATTAGTAGAATAAGCAGAAATAGGCGAGAGGTCGTGTGGTGGCCACAGCAGATTTTTTTAAATTAGCAATTGGGAATAGTTTTTGAAAAAATATTGACAATCCGATGTTAAGAAACTAATGTAGATTATGTGTAATTTTTTTGAAAAAGATATTTCAATCGTAGCATGACTATAGTAAACTACGATTTTTGATGTTTTTTTAGACTTTCCATTATTCAAAACAAGTGCGAAAAGACGATACATATAACTAGTAATACTGTAACCAAAATTTGGTTCATAAAGCACTCGAAATGCACGAGTAATTAATTTAATAAGGAACTACACTACTACTACTACACGCTAAGAAAGTATACTAGCACCTTAAGAGGCTCAACTACCCCCTTAAATCCAGCATAAATGTACTAACGTTCGAGTCTTTTGTGGCTAGTACGAGAATGGGCAAATTTTATTCCAACAAGAATTTAATAGAGGAATAATGGATATATACACACAGTACCTTTTTACCTGTAAGGAAGGAATCATGAAAAAATTCGGATTGTGAGTTTTAAGTGGATGAGCACGTATTAGGATTCTTACAACTCATTTTTGATAGTTTCTCGATAATGTCTGTATGTATGTATGTGTGTGTGTGTGGTCAGAGCCATTTCTGAAGGTCGGATAACTCAAATACGAATTTCCAAAAAATTTTGATATTTGGTATTTTACATTTGTATATAAATTGGACGAGCTCATTAGATTTTGGTACAAATATCTTTACCAAAAAATTGTACATACTTGAAAACTCCAAAAAATTCAAACAAAATTGCAATTTACGAAAAATTTAATCGGTTATATCTCATGATAGAAATTAATTTTTAAAATTTTAAAAAGGTACATCTGTAGATTCATTCTTTCTCTATTTAATGTCTATAAAAACATTATCCTGAAGTCAATAATAATCTGACAGTTTACTCGCAACGAAAACACTTTTACAGTATTTTTCAACTTCAAAATGACATTGCATAACTAGGATGCGGCAAAGTACGAGTTTCGGGCTGGTTTCAGACAGCCGTAGTAGCGGGAAAAATAGTGCGCATAGGTTGTATTTTTAGTAAAAATAAAGAGAAACAGTTTTACCATTTCCTGTTAGAGTAAACAAAAACTTTTGTAGGTATTCATTGAATATTTACTCCTAGCATTTCATCTTGTAGAAACCCGACTTTAGTTGGTTTTAGAAGCCGACTATAAATGATTGGATAGACGAATGTTCCATTTACAAAAATAAGCAAAAAAAATCAGCACAACATCTCGGTAAATCGGATACTCAAAGCTGAGACTGCATTCGACAGGCCACGTATAGGTTAGATTGTCGCAGGGATAATACCCGGACTCCTCAAAGAAAGCGCTGGCATTACAAGCGCCTGAAAGCTTCGGAAGAAAGCCCAACTTACAGAATCTCCTACAATGTAACTCCAACACGTGCTACGTTATAAAGTGGCCTGTGTTATGTCCGGTAAGTAGAATGGGGGGAAGGGGGAGGCGCTTGCTCCAGACATAACAAACCACATCACACGACGTGACGTTTTAGTAATTAAATTATTTAGTCGTGGCCAGCTTTGGAAATATTCTTCACAAAGCTGTGGTCAACGCCTACATATTTATAACACTTTGTAAAATTCCTGAAAGCTGACTTCTGAAATTGTAAATGACATATTTTTCTACGGTGTTGTTTTAATTATATGCTTTTTGGACTTCACTTTGTTCTTCTATGAAGACTGTTAATAGTTATTTTTGCACTTCCGGGACTAAAAATCTTCTTTAGTCTTTTTTTTTAGGGACTAAGGTTCTTAATTTGATTCCAAGGGATTATTTTTCATATTTAATCCCGTTGTCAAGTAAATACGTGCTATTTTTACCTCTCGCCTAGAGAGGTATAGGGATCGTGAAAAAATTCGATGTCGAGATTTTTGTCAATTAGCACGTTTTAGCACCTTTAGAACCTATTTTGACTATTTTCACGATGATGTCTGTGTGTGTGTGTGTGTGTGTGTGTGTGTGTGTGTGTGTGTGTGTGTGTGTGTGTGTGTGTGTGTGTGTGTGTGTGTGTGTGTGTGTGTGTGTGTGTGTGTGTGTCTGTATGTGCGCCTACTATAGTCTTTCGTTCTGATTCATTATCTCAAATTCTACTGTACATAAAATTCTAATATTTTGCAATATACATTTATATATGTTAATGAAGAGCTGATAAGATTTTGGTAAAAATCTGCCAACCGGAAATGGTATTTTCTTGAAGCATTTTAACATTTTTTGCAAAAAATATAGAAAATACTGCGATAGTTACAATTTGTCATTCGAAATTTGAAAGAACAAATTATCTTTTACAATATTTATTTAACATCGTTTCTATATCTCTTACCAATAAAGGAAAATTAATTTTCAAAAATTTGTAATTTTACCTACCACGATTTGTAAATTATAATATAGGAACAAAATTTAAAAACAAAAATGAAATGTCAATGTGATAGATGAACAGACGTATACACAGTTTCTGAAATTTTTGTGACACCATTTTTAAATATAAATATATTATTAACTGGGTTTGAAACTTAGAACTTATAGGAGCCGAAATATAATAAATTTAAAACTGACTGAATTCCATTACGTTTTTATCTTTTTATCCTTCCATTAAACGTATTCAGTCAAGAAGTATCATCGATTCATTATTATTATTATCACTGGATATAAGGTAATAAAAATAAAAATTTTATCTACAAAGAGCTAATTTGATTTCAATGCCAATAGGAATCGGTACTTTGCTTGAAGAACTATAACAAAAATTACAAAAAGTAGCCTAACCAAATCCAAATTAACATATTATTACAGTGTCAAGGCGGGAGGTCATGTGCTGGCCACAACAGATTTTTTACATAGAGTATGGTAACAATATAAATATTTTTGTCCTAAAGTTTACTGTCAAAATTACATAATGTGTATTCTTTTAAACTATTTTGTATTCGTTTGAGGATGAAGTGAAAAATATCGTATATACCACAGGACTAAAGTACCTTTAATCCCTCATGTGATTATTTCCCTCACTTTCGGGTCGCGAAATAAATTTTCTCAGGATTAAATCATGCACTTTAGTCCTTTAATATATAATATACTATTATGTATCTAGAACGAAAAGTGAATCTTTAAGGTACTAGCAAGTCGTAATTACTTGCGAATCACTTTTCGTTCAAAGTACTTACATACAAAATTTTATTTCATACTTGTTACTAAAGTTGTTAAATTATAGAATTTATTAATAGAAATTTCCAAAAATTTATAGGAATATGATACAAGATATAAGTAATCTAAATAATAATTTCTATAGAGACAAGTATTTGTCTATAAATAATGAAAAAATAATTAACTGACGTTTTGCATTTTTGTGGTACTGCGGTTATTTTAGTCGTAATAATGGACGAAAAGTACATACCAGAAAATATATTAATTGAATCTGCGCAGGTAAAGAGTAATTTATTACCAAATAAATAATAATAATAAGTCCTAGGATTTTAAAGTTTCCCTTTTTGTACAATAAATCGTCCGAAAAATGTAACTTTATGTCATAGTATTAAATAAAAATAGTGACGATCTTAAAATATTTTCAGGTCGCTGCTTATAACAATCTGTTCCAGTAATCATAAATAATTTATTAAGATTTGGTTAAATTTATATTACATTACTAAAGTCTTGAGAAACAATTTGAGAATTTGATTTATTTGGATCACTTTTCAGTGTAATTTTTTTGACGACCAGAAGAAAAATTAGATTAGAGGTTGGGGACTATTGCAGTGACCCAGACATTAGCCTTGGGGGCGGATATGAAAATAAACATATTTTTGATAATGTAAAACAAAATTCGCTCAAAGCGGTATCATTGCGCTTGGAATGCTTACATTTTTTAAAATAACTTTCAAATGGTTTAGAAAAAGTACACAAAATCTTCAAGGACCTGTTTTTAGGTTTATAGGAAGTATTAATACAAGTTCTACGAGTTTTTCATCATTTTATCACATAGTTTAAAGCATGCAAAATTGCCATAAGAGTCCATGTAAAACGAGCGTAATTTAACACTCATTACACAAAAACCGGACAGACGAAAATTTTTAAAAAAATCAGCCTCTCATCATCATTTTAAACCATAATCATGAAAGAAGTTTCCCATTTTGAACAACAACTATTTAATGTTATGTAAAATATAATTAAAATTATATTAGTTGTAATCATTAAACTTACTTTTCCATTATAGTAATTTCGTTATATTTGATGAAACCGTGGCAAAGTTTTTAACTTTATCCATTAACCTTCCATAATATAAGCTACAAAAATTCACAAATAATTCATAATAGTCAATCATACCGTTGAGCTAAAAGTTCTGTTTGCGGCATTCAATTCTATACATATTAATTGTACTAAAAAATAGTTTTCATTAAAAAAAATCATAACGCACCAGTGGCGTACGATCAAAAAATTCAAATCCAATTTAATTTTTGATTTTCTGAATTTTTTTTCGATTCGTAATCAGCATATCGAACTGTTTGTACCCTTGACGTATGTACTCGTTGTTTTGGAACACCCTGTACATGCCGGCTAGAGTTGTTTACAATGGCACATAATTTATTTAATTGAATATAGAGCAATAAATAACACAATGCAAATATATTCAGCGGGCTTCCTTCATGAAACAGATAAACCGCGCTAGGATAATTCACGTCCACGCGATATTAACATAATTTATATTCTCATAGTCGGAACCCATTATTTAATTCCATAATTAAACTTTTTCTGCAATCATGTGTGATGTAAATGATTTGTATTTGTGTTTTTAATACATATTTTAAATGTATTAACAGCGATATTGATAAAGCAATAAAAGTATTAAATTTATTTATAGCACACATCAACATTATTTGTAGATTGGAAATTGGCAGATTTAAAACCACAACAAAAATGGGAAATACATCATTTTGTGATTTATATTCTCGGCGTGTGATCGTGTAGCATGCCACATTCATCAAATTAAATTGGAAGCATTTATTCATCGATATTTTAGAACTGAAATATTTTTTTATTATATTGTTAGTAGTGTCCATGGTTAAAGAATAATTAGCTTTGCCGACATGATCATTTCTAGCGGTCAGAATGATCTAGATATCTCTGGCTGTATCAGGGATACTAAGGGTGATTTATCGTAACTTACCTACTTATTTTATGAATCAGAAACTTTTTATTTTTATTTTATAATGTAAGTACATGTCTAAAGTTTAGTTTCACCCAGTTTTCATAATCATATCAGGTAGGTAACACCCCCCATTGTCTATACACTGAATAAGCCGATTTCTGGCGTTTGTCATAACCCTTTCCAGCATGGCAGCGGGTATGTTGGCAACTGCGGCCCGGATGTTGGCCTTCAGGTCTTCTAGGGTCCTTGGACGGTTAACGTAAACGCGGCATTTCAAAAAACCCCTCAAAAAAATCACAAGGAGCGAAATCGGGCGAGCGGGCTGGCCACTCCAAATCGCCCGTTATTGAGATGAGGCGCCCCGGGAAGTGTGCCATCGATGCTGCTCCGTGCTCCAACGCATGATGGCGACTGACCGGGTGGGGAACAAAACTTTAAAAGTGCACCTGTCGAATGAGATCACTCTCTTCCCACTACGATCCCTACAGCCTGAATGGCACACATTTAAAAAAAATCTGACGTGGCCATCACACAACCTTCCGCCATATCTAGACTTTAAACAGAAATGTATACGTACAATCCGGTGCCCATTTAAAATATACAAATAAAAATCTAAAATATTCAAACACAGAAATTTGCATCACCTGAATAAAAAGATTCATTCACAGGAAAACTCTGCTGTGTTGAAGCCATCCTCCGTTCAATTACTACATTTAATATCTTACTTAGGACTTATATAGCGCTAGTATGCTAACTTGTCACCCGTCTCACCTGTCAATATTTTTTACGCAGAAACAAAAATCAACCGATCATGGATTACAAGATATCAACGTTTTATTTGATAAATTTATTTTTTAAATTTTACTGCAGTTCTTTAATGCTACCAGATAAAGTCAATTTTTTTATAACGTAAGTTGCAAATAACTTTTCCTCTTATTCTTATTACATATAAATACTATATTTTTCCAAATTTATATACAATTTTGACAATTAACCTTTTCAATCTTCAAAAAATATCACTTCCGATGAAGATATTTGTACCAAAATCTAAGGAGCTCTTCCAATGTATATACAAATGTTAAATACCAAATATCAAAATTTTCGGGTAATTCGTATTTGAGTTATGCGACTAACACCCGGCCTTGACCACACACACACACACATACACACACACATACACACAGACATCATCGTGAAACTATCAAAAATGAGTTGTAAGGACCCTAATTCGTGCTCATCCACTAAAAATTCATTACCCGATTTTTTGCATGATTCCAATACCTTCCTTTACAGTTAAGCGGAAGGTAAAAAGCAAGTTATGATGAATCATCCTGTATAATTGATTTAAATGTAAAAATACTATAATACTAATACTATAAATAGTAACTAAAATAAAAAATTGAGAAAAAATTATATAATTATAAAATTTAGTATTTAGTTCTCGTTTCCGAAACAATTGTAATATACGAACGAATGAACGCACACACTCGCATACACACACACACACACACATATACATACAAATTAAATATTTTGATTTAATATATTTGAAAAAAATTAATTTAATTTTATTAAACGTGTTTACACGTGTTGAGTACAAGATATTACATGAGCAAGCGAGCAGCAAGTGAACATCTTTGCTTGTTCGCAGGGGGTTTTATTACATTTCTTATCATAATGGAAAAATACAGCTAGAAGTGCTGACTTGGAATAATTATTGTAGAATAAAGGGTAGCCAATACATAATTCCTCCCTTCTGAGATTTTACAATAATTATTAATTAATTGAACTTAATTTTACAGGTTCCTTAATGTTATTGGGTTTTTTATTTATTTTACAACAAGTGAAAAACTTAATTCTAAACTTATATAATAGTACAAGACATATTATTAAGAATAACAAACTATAAATAATATAGAAATGATGATTGTTATTATTTTGTGATTATTTAACTTATTTGTGATAATTCTTTGATTATAATATTAATTTTAATATTTCTTGAAATGTTTTTGTTAAAATTGAAAGTTTCGAATAGGTATTATTTCTTTATACGTTTCTTGAATTGTGTCAACTTAAAATTGTATTAAAGTATTTTCAAGTTCAAGAGTATCATATTTGCAATCATCATTCGTTTGGGTATTTAAAATATTTATTATACAATTACTTAAAATAATATATTCGGTTTTACAATAGTATATCTTATTAACAAAAATGCAATTATTTATCTTATATTTATTATGGTTATTCATAAAATACATAGTCTGTTTTTCAATTAATTGTAAAATTTTGTTAATATTTATAAATGGTAATGGCGTGAGTTGAAATAAGTCATAAGTTTCGGAAGAGAAAATTAGGATATTAATAAGGAAG
Organism: Agonum fuliginosum; assembly: GCA_947534325.1. Classification (NCBI taxonomy): domain Eukaryota; kingdom Metazoa; phylum Arthropoda; class Insecta; order Coleoptera; family Carabidae; genus Agonum; species Agonum fuliginosum. The sequence goes on from OX384029.1 coordinate 1,449,556, forward strand.
TGTATTTGTTCATTGTCGTGTCGACAGTAAGTTTCTATAATTTCATTTAGTTGTCAAATGTCTTTGTTTTGTGTTATTTTTCTAAGTAACAACAATTTATTGTTTTACTTTGTTAATCCGAATATTTTTTTCGGCTACTTGATCTTTAATTTTTACTTTTCCTAATATTGGGTCGTAATGTTGAACTTTATATTTTCTAAATAATGGTTTTTTGAATTTTTTAATTAGTCTTGGGTTTTCTTTCACGTAAATTGTATCTTTTATTTGTAAGGGATTATCATTCTCTTTGTAACGTTTTTGTTTCTCTGTTTTTATTTTATCATTAATAATTTTAAATAATTCTTCTTGTTCTGTTTGATAATTTTGTATTATTTCTTCCTGGATGAGTGGAATAGTTCTAAACGAGATTTGGTTATTTTTGCCAAAAAGTATTTCATTAGGAGTTAATTTTGTTACAGAGTGTTTGGTATTATTATAAGCTAAAACTGCTAAGTCAAGTTTTTCTAAGAATGTTTTGGTTCTAAAATGATTATTATTTTCGAGAAGTCTGAGATGTTCTATAAGTGTTGAGTGGAATCTTTCAACTGCGTTGCTTTTAGGGTTACTTACGCAAGTTACGTGACTTTCAATATTTCTAAGTTTGAATAGGTCTTGTAAAATGTTACCTTTAAATTCAGGTCCTGCGTCCATAATTATTTTATTTGGTATGGTATAAATTTGGAAGTATTGAATTAATTTCTGTAATATGTTATTTGAGCTTTTATATTCTAACGGGCATACTTGACCGTGTTTCGAGAATTGATCAAAAATTGTTAAAAAGTTATTTTTATTTAAACAAAGAACGTCAATGTTTATTATGTCAAATGGTTTTGCGGGTGTTGGTGTTAAATTATCTATTGCTGGAATTGGTTTTCTGTTGTATTTATTTAATTTACAAAGTTCACATTTATTTATATATTCGGTGATATTGTTTATCATTTTGGGCCAAAAATACTTTTCTTTTAGTGCATTGAGTGTTGCTATTATTCCTCTATGGTTTGTTAAACCTGTGTGGAAGTCGTGAATTATTTCTATCTGTTCATCATCGTTCTCAATGTCTTCTACTATTTTGTTACAAGCAACTATATTAATCGTGTTAAATTCAAAATTTTCTTTTATAATTTTTGAAAATTTGAGATCTAAGTCTTTTTCATTAAAAATGGCTAAATATTTTATTTTTGGAACAATATATCCTTTTAGAAAGTTTAGTATTTCATCGTTAAGATTTTGTTGATTGAATTTACAATGAATTCGTTGTTTTCTATTTTCGAATAATTTTGTTATTTCTATTTCAGTTTCAAAATTATGTGTTTCAAATATTAACTGATTATCGGCTATGTTGATTCTATCTTCTACATATCTTAATCCGTTAACTAAATTTTCTGGATCTGAGTGTACTGTATTTTGATTTGAAGAAACTGATTCATTGTCATGTAAATTTACTGTAGGAAGTTTGTAAGCGTTAATTTGTATATTTGTGTCTTCAAATATTTTTAATATTTTCGCTGATACTTGATTCCATTCTAATTTATCTAATCCGCATCCTAGAAGAGGTATATTAATTTCAAAAATTTCATTAAGAATAAGATAATCTCTTAATTCTTTTAATGGTTTGTCTAGGTTTTTAATTGATGGTCTTTCGTTATATCGTTCTTTTGTTATTAAGTGGATAATTGTTTGATTATTATAATTTTGAATAATTATGTTTTTATTTTTTTGATTTAGGTTTCTACAAAAATTTTTACTGTCAAATTTCTTATTGACTTGATCTGCTAAACCTTTACTCATTTCAATATCTTCAGAAATACAATGGGCAAATATTTTTGTTTCTGTTACGTCACCGATTTTATTGTGGATTTGTGTTTTGTCACGTTGACGAGAAAGATTGTCGGCTATAACGTTCATTTTTCCTTGCAAGTATTCTATGTCGAAATTATATTCATTTAGTTCAATTTTCCACCGCATAAGCTTTTGATTAGGATTTTTCATATTAAACAACCAACATAAAGGTCTATGATCTGTTTTGATAACAAATTTTCTGCCAAATAGATAAGGTCTAAAATTTCTAACAGATTCTATTATTGCTAAAAGTTCTTTTTCGATGGTGCTATAATTTTGTTCAGCGTTACCTAATGTTTTTGAAAAATATGCTATCGGCATTTCTTTACCGTTTTCGTCTTTTTGTAATAAAACTGATCCGATGGCATAATCGGAGGCATCTGTAGTTAATATAAAATCTTTATTGAAATTTGGAAATTGTAGTATAGGAGATGAAGTGAGAATTTCTTTACATTCATTAAAACTTTTCCTGTATGACTCATTATAAATATCAATGTTTTGACCATTTTTTAAGCATAAAGTAAGAGGCTTAGTAAGTTTTGCAAAATTTGGAATAAATTTGCGGTACCATCCTATTGTACCAAGAAATTGCTTGATTTCTTTCTTTGTTTTAGGAATATTGAGATTTTGAATTTTTTCTATTTTAGAGGGATCTGTTTTAATTCCATCTTGCGTAATAATATATCCTAAGTATTTTGTTTGTGTTTTCAGGAATTCAGATTTATCCATCTGGATTTTTAGATTTGCTTTTCTTAATTTTTCAAAAACTAGTAGAATGTTGTGCAGATGTTCTTCAAGATTTTTGCCAAAAATTATTACGTCATCCAAATAAACTAGACAAATTTTGTTTACTAAATCTCCTAGTGCAATATTCATCATTCTTTGAAAAGTCGCTGGTGCATTTTTGAGACCAAATGGCATTCGTAAAAATTCATAATGACCTGATGTAGTAGAGAATGCTGTTTTTTCAATATCATTTTTGTTCATAGGAATTTGATGAAAGCCTGAATGCAAGTCTAAAGTCGTGAAATATTTTGAGTGTCCGATGTGATCTAATAGTGTGTCAATATTTGGAATTGGAAATTTGTCATCTTTAGTTTGAGAATTTAATTTTCTAAAATCAATTACAAGTCTCGTTTTACGTTTACCGGAGGCGTCTAATTTTTTTGGAACTATCCAAATAGGCGGATTCCATGGAGAGTGAGATGGTTGAATTACATTTTCTCTTAGCATAGTTTGAATGTGTTCTTCAATATCATTATCATAAATTATTGGAAGTCTATAATTTTTTGTATAAATAGGAGTTTCATTATTAACAATTATATTATGTTCACATAAATTTGTACTAGATAATTTTTCGTTAGCTTTTGGAAAAAGGTCTTCGTAATTATTTATAATTGTTTTTAATTTTGATTTTTCAATTTGATTCAAGTGTTCTGATCGAATTTGAATATTATTATTTTGTTTGCAAGTTTTGAAATCGTTTTCTAGTTTCTTTTCTTTTCCTTGTATATTAACAGAGTTTTTAATGAAATTGATTTGAATGTTTAGTTTTTTGAATGCTTCAATTCCTAACAATAAATTATATTGTTTGTGGAATTTGTGAACGTAACATTTCAGTGGAATTTTATTTATTTTTAGTATAACAAAATGTGAAATAGTAGTTTTACCGTTTACGGTTGTAAACGTACACTTTTCTTCATGAGTTTTCATATTTTTTAAGTTAACTAAATCTGGATGAATTAAATTTATGCTTGAGCCTGTGTCTAATAATATTACGTAATCGTTAATTTGTAATGACGGTAAGTTGTTTGTTAAACTCGACATTACGTATTTTGTTCGGTCATGTCTGTTTCTAATTCTAAAAAAGAATCATTTTCAAGTTCATCGTCTTGTTCTACTACGTTTTCGTATTCGTCAGCGTTTTGTTCTGGTCGTTCATCTGAACTATCGTTGAGATGATAATTCTGTCTTATCGTCTGCGTTGACATTGGCGTAGTAATTCTCGTTTGTTGCGTCATTGGTTTTGGTTGAAATGTTCGTTTTGTTTCAAAAAAGTTTTTCAAATTTTGTCGGGGTGCAAAAGGTTTTGATTGGGTTTGATTGTTATTGAATTGAACTGGTTTGGATGGGAATTGTTGAGCTGGTAATTTCTTTGGTGGTGGATTGAAAGTAATATTTTGTTGGGAATAATTAAATTCGTTTCTTAACAAACGTTCGCATTCTTCTAAAGTGCTCGGTTCTTTCACAATAATTGCTCCTCTTATTGCCAAAGGTAGGAGAGTTATAAAATGTGAAACTACTAATTTTTGATTTTCTCTAATAATCGCATTTTTCTGCAATTGATTATATTCCTTAAGCAAAATTTTTGATTTATACTGAGCAAATTTGTGCGATATTATTTCCAAGATTTTATCTACATTAGTTTTAGTATTCCTTATTTGTAAGATTTCTAGTAAAATTGTTTCGGCAGTGCTTTTGTCACAGTAATTATTTTTTAAATGAGTTTTTAACTCATCCCAATTATTGAATTTATTTTCGGACAATAATTCGGCAGCTTTGCCTGTAAGTTTCGTTTTTATTAGTCCGAATAAGTAAGTATCTTGAATGTTTGATAGTGTTACGGCAGTTAGCGCAGACTTAACGTCGTCTACGGCACTGATGAAGTTATTAAGTAATTTTATGTCTCCATTATAAGGAGGAACGATTTCAGTTAAATTTTTTAATTCTGAAAGAGTGGTCGTCATGATTGATGTGTTTAGATTGTAAATTTGATTTAACCTACTTGGTCGTAAAATATTTTTTACGTTTAATGGAGTAGTATTTTCTACTTCAATGTCCGAATTTTCGGATTCTGAGTTACTAATATCACTATCACTAGTGAACATAGATTTAGGTGTGTTTTTGTGTGTTTGGGACTGTGCCGGTCCCTCGACAACTTTATTACTAGTGTTTACTAGAGTTGCCCCTTTGTGTAATAAATTAATATTTTAATTTTAACTTACACGAATATTATATTTAGAATAAAAATAATTTGATGGTTGACGGGCATCACCGGGTTCTCTGTTTCTTGCTTCTGTCTGTAGTCGTGCAGTGTAGAAGTCCTCGACGTGGGTCGGCCACCGAACAGCAAGTCCTCGTTGCTTGAAGCTGGAGTACGTGATCAGTTTTGGTCCGGAACCTCGAGTCGTCTTGTGGATTCTTCTTTTTAGAGATGGGTCGTGGTTAGACCCTGATGGGCTATAGGTTGAAGCCGTTTGATGTTCTTGTAGTCTTTTTTATTTATTAATTTTCTTCGTTTTTGGTTAATAGGTTTCTCAGAGCAAAGAATTGAAATTCACCACACAATTTTTGCTTTTGTGTTTCTCTGATTCTACCCAGACTGCGCCAATTAAATATTTTGATTTAATATATTTGAAAAAAATTAATTTAATTTTATTAAACGTGTTTACACGTGTTGAGTACAAGATATTACATGAGCAAGCGAGCAGCAAGTGAACATCTTTGCTTGTTCGCAGGGGGTTTTATTACATTTCTTATCATAATGGAAAAATACAGCTAGAAGTGCTGACTTGGAATAATTATTGTAGAATAAAGGGTAGCCAATACATAATTTACACATACATCATCTCAAAAATGTGGAAATTCTTAAAACGTGCTTATCTGCTAAAAACTCACACTCGAAAATTTTGACCCGTCACAATACCTCTCTTATAGAATATTACTCCAGTCAAAACGCGGTAAATGGTGTGATGACGCTAACCAGGACGGGAAAAGGTATACTATAGTTTTTTTGGGTCGCTGAATCCGAATCCGGGGCCCAAATAACCTGGAAAATAGGGGAACACCCTTAAATCAGCAAAAAGTACCCCTTTTTAGGGGTAATTTTGCAATATTTTGTAAGTAAAGCTAAAATTAATTATTTGTTTTAAATTTTTAAGTATTTAAAAATATTTTATAGCATTTTGACCATTATACAACGTGTTCACCCCCCTGGAGGGAGGAAAAAAGTGTACTTTTTGCTGATTTAAAGGTGTTCCTCTATTTTCCAGGTCATTTGGACCCCGGATTCGGATTCAGCGACCCAAAAAACCTATAGTAGACCTTTTCCCGTCCTGGTTAGCGATATATAACCCCCCTCCACGCGTTTTGACTGGAGTATATGGGCGAGAAGTAAAAAACCCAAAAAATCGTGGTTACAGGTTACAAGCAAAATAAAATGCAAGTAAGTATATTACTACTAATACACCGTAATATACCTGCGTGGTAAGACAATTTTGATATTTTAATCTCCTTTCTGAATTTTCTTTATGTCAGCAGTGGAAATTTGAAAATAACTGGCTTTAATACGATCTGAAAAAATTCATATTGGATATTCTGCAGGCAAGTCTCGACAGGAGTGCGATTGACTTGTCGTTGACGACTGACATAAAAATACATTGATGTCGCCCTTTGAACGCTACCGGAAATTGTCGTACATATTTTGCAGCAGAAGCGAACGTCACATTCACGTCGCAGTTGCCTCAACCCACTCGCTCACTGAGGCTCGTGGTGCTGAATACATTTTTCACAAATTGATTTATGCAAGGAAAATGTACGCAGGTACTTTACTTCGCCAGTGTACATCACCGCAGGTACTTGATATACATTTATGTCACTCTTCGGAAGACTTCTACCATATTATAATATAAGACTTAAGCGGCCCGTCTACGTTTTTGCCGAATGCCTAGAATAATCTCGGTTTTATTTTTTTTTTTTCATTCCACTCTTTTCTCCACTACTACGACTGCCTAAAACCAGCCCGAAACTCGTATTTTGCCGCATCCTAGCTATGCAATGTCATTTTGAAGTTGAAAAATACTGTAAAAGTGTTTTCGTTGCGAGTAAACTGTCAGATTATTATTGTTTCAGGATAATGTTTTTATAAACATTTAATAGAGAAAGAATGGATCTACAGATGTGCTTTTTAAAATTTTAAAAATTAATTTGTATTATGAGATATAGCCGTGTAAAGTTTGCATAAAATATGAATTTTTTTTGAACTTTTCGGAATTTTTATAATCATGTACAATTTTTTAATCAAAATTTTAAAAATGCACATCTGTAGATCCATTCTTTCTCTATTAAATCCTTGTTGAAACAAAATTTTGCCATTCTTGTACTGGCCACAAAACACTCGCTACGTTAGTACATTATATGCTAAATTTTAGGTAGTAGACGGGCCTCTTAAGCTGCATGCACATAGAACTTACTTTACCTACCGTTACCTTGTTACACCAGTGTTGCATTGGTGTTGCATTGTTAAGGACACCGTTCACATAATACCTATTCTCTATTTAAAAACTCATCGGACAAATTTGAAGTTGGAATGCTAAAACTGATCGTTTTTGATTGGCTCATGTAACACCAGTTTTACACCACCCAAACTTTGTAATGTAAACAAACGAATGTTCTCCATCTTGTCTCGTCAGCTGTTGTCAGTGACTGTATCGAGTTTTCCCGCTGACAGGTCAAATTTAATTTTGCCACAAAAAAAAACTAGTGATATTTTTCTCGTATTTACACAGTGCAAATATCGCTCAGCGAGACAACTTCAAGTTTGTCCGTTTAGTTATTACATCAATTAAAATGTAAGTAAAACTATTTATTAGATTCGTAGAATAAGCAAATTTAAGGCGCGTTTACATTGGAGGAGTAACTGAGACAGTTACTGGTACAAGTAGCGGGCTATACTAGTATACTCAACTAAGCGCTAGGCTAATAGGTGTTTACACCAGAAATACAATTTAGACGACTAGCTATCTCGTACAAAATCTATTATTAAATGAAATAAAGTAAAGATAACAAAATTTATCGACATCCCACAAACACACATGATCACGATATAGTTCTACAAACTTTATTGTCTCCGTTTAAGACCACTTTTAATAAAGTCAAAATATCGAATTTAACTATAAAACATTTATCTTTAAAATGAGACGTCAAAACACACTAGTATATCCCTAATCACCAGTGACTGTTTACACTGATATAGTGCAGAGATGAGTGTAGTGGATAGTGCAGAATGTATGTGGAAGGGGAAGGCTAGTAGGTGAGTAGCTAACCCGGGAGGTTAGTTACTTCACTACCCCAACTACTTGTACTAGTAGTAGTACTGGTACTAGCTTCTGTTGGCTACATTGGATGAGTAGCGGTCTAGCGAGCTAATAGTACTAGTAACTAACCCATTTACACGACCAAAGTAAACCCGCCTTTAGGCGAGAGGTCGTGTGCTAGCCACAGTAGATTTTTTCAATTATATATCTGTGAGTGTGCGTCCGGATGTTCTATAACTCATGAGCGAGAAAAGACAAAATAATGAAACATTAATTTTTTCATCGCACTTGGGGAAATCTAAGTCGAAGACAATTTGGTGCACCGTGTGCAATAGAAGCTTCTCTGGCGCTAAAACCCAACTGTATGTTTATGTATGTGAAGAAGAGCAAGACAGATGATCAAGAGAAAGAAGTGAGTTTTTTATAAAGTGTTCTACAACATGGAGTCCTGTAACATTGATCGATTGCCGCACAAAAGTATCCGCGGTCAGCGGATAAAAAAGTGTTTTTCACTGAGGATGAACGAGCTTCTTACCAGCCCCAAACTTACAATCTCTACAAATTTGGGATTTAAAAGCCGCGGTGCAAAAACTGACAGATTTTAAATTAATCCTAGCAAGATTAATCATCTATTGAATGCCAACGCTCTTTAGTTTCATCGAAAAGTAATTACCATCATTTTATGCAAAGAAAATGCACTAATATAAAAACAAAAAGAACATTAGAGACACCACAATACGTTGAGGGCTAAATATGTTCCATTCTAATTCAAGAAATTTAATAAACGAGTACGTAAAAATAGTTATTTAATTATCTAGTGTGTTAATGAGGGCGATTAACAATAATTGTCGAGATTATTAATCACCAATTAACACATACGTTTCCGTTGATCATACCTTTTAATTTGAATAAAATCTAATTTTTATCCATGGCAAATATGTTAGGTTAAAAGTCAATCAATGTTAAGTGAATATTATTTAGCTAGAACTGTCAAAATCATTTCGTTTAATTCTGTTTAACATTTTTCTACAACTTATTATACTAAATATAATTACATTATTTGTTGAACGAATTTTAAAAAATCGTTGATTAACAAAAATCATGCTTAATGTAATGCATTTTTTACATCAATGATACTCATTAATAAACAACGGAAAATAAAATTAAACTAAAAAGTAATTAGGTATCTATAATTTCAAAATTGGACAATAGACAAATAAATAATATTAAATATCCGGGACTTGGCCAGCACAAAATGCTTTAAAATGTATTGAACCGGTTCACAAGCATTGGTTTTGTTCCGGTTTGCAAATATATTTTTAACGTTCAGTTTATTGCTATTTTCATTCTTGTTCCGGTTCGGTTCCTATCCTTGTTCAAAATGCATCTAATTTATAATAAATTAAAATAAGATTGTGTATAAAATAGTTATTTTTGTAACAAGTGTGGGAAATGAGTAATTCTGAAACCGTGTATTACAACCAAGATTTTTTTTCTGCAATCCGCCTCAAATTTTTTTGACAGTTTATATGTAAATGACTACTTGGTACTTGGGAAGCTATGCTGCATAGTTTATATTTAATTTTGAAGCATCATGAATTTCATTTCCGCACTAATGCAAGAATTGGCTATTTCCCGCATTCATTTATGTGTCAGAATGTCTATTTCCCGCACGATTATGGCATTAATTAATATGTATATGTATAGCACGACATATTGTAATACTGCAAAACTCAAATTGGGAAAGTTTAAAAATTTATATTTCGCACGAATGCCTTAAAATAAAAACTCATACATCTTAACACGAAACTTTACAAACAGTCAACATTTTAGTCCTAATTCGTAATAAATCTACGCCGCCTAACATCTCATCCGATCTCATCCATGCAATCAATACATAAAATATTATCAAATAAAACGAATAAAATAAAATGAATATGCAAAATAGTTAAAACAATCAGTTAGTTATTACGCTATTTGCAAGTAAGCTGAAAGGATAAACAATTACAGCATTAACAGTAGAAGAGTAAGTATAATAATTTATGAACAGATAAGAATTCCGTCGAAATGAAAACAGAAATACGTTGGCAACCATTTAACATCGTAACAAATTAACAAAAACAAGCAAAGCAAGGAAAGAAAACAAGAACAAGTCGTGAACAAAACAGGAGAACATAGCGAAGCAACGTACACAAACTGCAGGGTGCACGTTTACACAATTAGGTATTCTGAAAGGACGTCGTTAGTTGACCTCTCGGCCGCCTGGCGCCCCAGTCACCTGCCAACAGGGACGGACTGGCCCCGGGGAAATCCCACTACCAAGAAATATGCAAAAATCGTTATTAACAGTAGAGGGCCTTTATTCTGGTTATTTATAGTATTATAAACTACTAGTTTATATGAGGAAAATTGAAAATCTAAATTGTTTGCATTAATTTGATGTTTCTTTATGGTGCACTGAGCTATAAAGTGGTTTGTGGGCTATAAAGTGACGTTTATGTCAAAGAAATTCGTGCATAACTGTCAAATTATGATATGACAGTCAGAACTGGGCATTACTTCAAGTAAAATTACTTTAAGTATTGATTTTGCTAGTATTGTACTTCAAGTAAAAATATACATACCTACACACAAACATATGAGGTCTGGCTATTAAAAAACGAGACTGCGCGTGCAGAAGGCGTCCTAGTGGGGCAGGATTGGAAACGAATGCAGCGTTGGATAGCTGGAAGTGTCTACTATTCCGGTACGAAAACACATCGCAGTCGCTGTAGTAGTATTTTTTCTGTAGAAGTTAGAAACGAACGTGTTTTTTTATGCCGATAACAATGTATATTATAACATTGAATATTGCACCAGGACAGCGCACCTGCCCATAACGCGTTGTCTGTGAAGCGTTATTTAGCCGCTAGAAGTACTCCAGTGCTCGAACACGCGCCGTACTCGCCTGATTTAGCACCTTGTGACTATTTTCTATTTTCGAAGATCAAGTCTGCCTTAAAAGGAAGCCGGTTCGAGTCGATGGAAGAGGTGAAGCGAAAATCGGCACGAGAAGAAAACTTTTTTAGAAAAAATACTAATACAGCGACAAAAACGTGCTTTCGTACCAGAATAGTAGACACTTCCAGCTATCCCTCATGCCCCTCTAGGACGCCTTCTGCGTGCGCAGTCTCTTTTTTTAATAGCCAGACCTCGTACATTATCTACCACACCTCTAATTAAAATTTAGTATGGCAGCCTCTCACTTGGCATGAATCGTCAATGGGACGTCTCAGATATTTACATAATTGGGATATTATTACCAAATTACTAACATTGGGATGTTACATAGCTAATGTTACTTAGCCTTTGCTACGATATTAACAGGATGTTAATAGGCAAATATAGTAACAAAACGGGACGTCCACATTCTTGAAATGTTCTGGGGATTTGATTTAGTCAAGTGGGTAATTTTACTAATTCATTATCGGGCCAGTCCGTGTCTGGCTCTCGCCGCATGCGAAACAAGTCGATCCCTGATTGCGATATTCAAAAAGGAAGAAGAAGTTTCCAGCTCAAGATAATTGAATTTGGCGGCGATGGCAACGGTTGCCGAGGATTCACAGAATCACTGTAATCAAATTGCTCGGGTTCAAGACGACGCTAACTGCAACAATCGCCGCTTGGAACGCTGGCAATTGTCGGTGCATGTGGTGACGACAACAGTGCTACTTCTTACGGTCTTACTCGATCAAAGATCAATGCTTTGTTCTTTTTAAGGTGCGATTGACAAATCTGTTCAATATATCTGTACAATAATTCACACTCACTTGACAAAATAAAATCCCCAGAACATTTGTAAACGCTTGTTACATGCTATATTTGCCTATTAATACCTAATTAAATATTAATACCCTAGTGATTGCTAATGCCCGCCCTTAATAAATCTGCTGTGGCCAGCACATGACATCTCGCCTAATTCTTCTTATTCTACTAATCTAATAAATAGTTTTACTTACATTTTAATAGTTTCATGTTCATGTAATACGTAAACGATAATGTAAACCAAGATGCAAGCAAAAGATGTCAACTGTACTGTCCTGTCACTGTCATAATAATTCAAATTTTGTGTAGAAACAATTTTCATATCATGAACAACAAGAAACAGGAATTTTAAAAACGTAGAATATTATTTGCTCTTTATTTTATTGTTAAATACTGCTGTATTTAAAATTAACTGCACCCATAGATAATTATATTATGTTATATTTTTAATTGCAAAAATTGTCATAAATAAATAAAACACCAACATATTTAAGGAATACTATCAAGCTTCAAAAAGTACTACTTTCGGTTTGCGGATTTCTACCAAAATCAAATCCGGTGTTAAGATACTTATTAAAACCTTAAATATGAAGGATGAAATATTCGGGAATGCAGTCAGTGAGTTTTATTTAACTAAAAAACCGACGTTTCGCCACACCCTTGTGGCTTCATCAGGGTGAATTAGTTGTTAAAATGTTGTAAAAAATCTTTTACATAAATTGTGTACAATAATATTTTTAAAAATTCTACAGAAACATGTAGATGGGTCAAGATTTGTAAATTTCACACGTCTCATTGAAGAAAACAGTCAAAACGAACCTAACGGTGGAGACAAACACCCTTAAAACATAAAAATTTCAACAGTCAAGATTTCTATCATATTAATGACTAGCTTTACTGCAAGTAATAGTTTGCCATGAAGCGGTGATATTCTCACAATGTCACTAGCTCTCCAGCAATGCAACCCCGGGGCACTAGCGCTGCGAGCTGTGATCGTTCCTGTAAACTTAAATTAGGCGCCGCACGTGAACAACAAAAGTTCACAAGGTTCTAGCAACGAGATAAAACTATCAGAACAACCGAGCAAGTTTCACAGCCCAAATTCGTTACCAAACATTCCTATGCTTGGTTCCTATCGCAACTACGAGCAACGACTGCGCCAAAGGCAATAAGGATGAACGCAGATTCTGGTTCCAACTAATCTTGGATTTCTGCTTGTGTTTGTATGTTTTTTTCCTTCCGCCATACCTGTAAAGGAAGGTATTGAAATCATGCTAAAAATCGGGTAGTGAGTTTTTAGTGGATGAGCACAAATTATGGTCCTTATTTGGTATTTAACGTTTGTATATACATTGGAAGAGCTCATTAGATTTTGGTACAGTTTCACCGGAAGTTATATTTTTTTGAAGATTGAAAAGGTTAATTATCAAAAATTTATATAAATTTGGATAAATATAGTATTTATAACTTACGTTATATAATATATAAATTTGTCTTTATCTGGTAGCATTAAAGAACTGTAGTAAAATTTAAAACATAAATTTATCAGATAGAACCTTGAAATTTTGTAAACCATGATCGGTTGATTTTTGTTTCTGAGTAAAAAATATTGACAGGTGGGACGGATGACACGTTGGCACTAACGCCATATAAGTCATAAGTAAGATATTAAATGTAGTAATTGAACGGAGGATGGCTTCAACACAGAAGAGTATTCCTGTGAATTAGTGATGGGTCGTTCATGAACGAGTCGTTCAAAATGAACGACTCATTTTAGTGTGCCGTGAACGAACGACTCTTTAGTTCGTTCAGTACGGCACACCAGTTCACACTAGCACCGTGCTAGCTCCGCTCACCGCTCCGCTCGCTGAACGCAGAAAGACGAACGAGTGCGAGTGGAATGAACGAAACGAACGAAACATACAGACAGCGCACGGTACATAACATATTTCAGAGCACTATTGGCTTGACTGAGTGCAGTGTATTCTGAGAAGAATGCATGCGTTTCTGTTGTACGGCCAACAATGAAAATAATCAACAATATGGGAAGTGGGAACAATGTAGGACTGGACAACAACAACAAACGTTTTGTTAAATTTGTTGAACATTCTTCAAAATGTTGCCAGACAGTACTCCTTTTGCTAAATTTTTATTTTGTTTATTTTCCATTGTCAATATACATATACAACAACTATAAGCAACACAACTAACAACTAAAATGCTCAGGTTCAGGTTCATACAGTTTGGCACATGTGCACATGCCACATCGCATATGCACACACGGCGAGCGCACACCGCACAGTGCTGTGAGCTGTGAGCATGTGCAGAGCAGCTCAGCTGAGCAGCACACTAGCACGGTGTCATTTGAAACGCACAGTGCTCTTTTACAGAGTCGTTCGAATGAACGACTCAGTGTGAACGACTCACTTTACTGAGCGGAGCGAAATGAACTGACTCACTAAAAATGAACGAAAGACCCATCACTACTGTGAATGAATCTTTTGATTCAGGTGATGAAAATTTCTGTATTTGAATATTTTAGATTTTTATTTGTACCTACCTATATTTTAAATGGGCACCGGATTGTACGTATACATTTTTTTATGTTTATAAGTCTAGATATGGCGGAAGGTTTTTTCAGATTTTTTGTTTCAAAATAGTGTATCGTAATACAAAATGGAACGGGCTTCACTGAAAAACTAAGAGATAAGAGATTTTCAATGACTCTTTCCGCAAGTGTGTTAAACTATTTTTTCTACGAAAGTGGAAAATATTTAAAATTAATATTAAAAATATCTGATGTGGCTCGCACTAAACCTCCCGTCATATACCTATATTTTATATTACTATTGAATATTTGGTAATGTAACTAGGCAAAGCGAGTGAATCTCCAACCCGTTCTGTTCTTTGCTGGCTGGTAATTACATCCTCGTAAGTTCAGCAGGAGACCGCAGGACGCCGGCGTCGGGACGTCGATATCATTAGCGTATGCCGCAGGATAAATATTTACGTAATCAGTAATAGAAACGTACAGCAGCCATGAATATCTTATTTCTCCTGCGGGTAAACAACTTCGGGCGATTCGTTTTCTTAATAATTCCGCCGATTGACGTAAGCGTAATTGAATTTTCCTGCTGCAGTTCGAAGCCACGCAATGATATTCAAGTATTAAGAAGTTATTGCGTCAGTAGGTTGCTTTAGTTTCATCGCATTTGCGGTAAATGTTCGTCATATCATAATTTTAAATTCCATTTGCGCTTATCTGAATACCGAGACTGGATTATTTTTCCTTCACTAAATGAGTAGTGATATCGACAAAAAAAAATCTGATGTGGACAGCACAAGATCTTCCACCATACTTACTTTATTCTTCTTACTTACTATACAAAATATATTAATATGGTACTACTACTCACAAATATATTTTAGTCATTTTATTTAAACTGCAAAAGAAGATATAAACGATATTTTACTATTGTCACTGTCACTGTCATGTCATAATCATTTCAATTTTACGTAGTAACAAAGGTTAAACGATCATGGACTACACGATACCGATATACTAAATTATAAGTAATACTTTAATTATTCTTTAATGATACCCACATACAAAAATATTTATAAAATACCGATTGTAGGTAATTATCACATAATCTTTAAATTAAAAAAAAGTTGTCTTTAATTAATTATTTATCGAAATATTTTTTAAAAGTACCACTTCCGGTTTGTAGATTAATACCAAAATTTAATGGCTTATTAAGATTCGTATTAAAACCTTATTTATAAAATTTGAAATGATAATGTTTGATATTTTTTGAGTTACCGAATAAATTGTAACATACAAACGAAAATGTTAAATTCTTACTCTAGGGACCCTAAAACGTGCTTATCCACCAAAAACTCACACTCTCAAATTTTAACCCATCACAATACCTCTCTTTAGAATATGAGGCGAGTGGTAAAAATCTGATGTGGCCAGCACATAACCTCTCGCCTAATTCTGCTCATTCTACTAATCTAATAAATAATTATACTTGTAATATGTAAACGATAATGTGTACCAAGATAAATAAAGAACGTAATATTATAAATGGCTGTTTTCTTTTACAGGGTTGAGGAGTTTATTTTACAAATAAATTATCGTAAAATCATAATATAAATCAATTACACGCCAATGCGAACTTCATTAAAAGGCAATTATTCATGAAATATTTTCATTTATTAATTAAAAACTGCAAACAGCATAAAATTGTTGATTTAAAATCATGCAGATATAGTTCACATTTAATTAGATACAATTTTGTTCCCATTTTATTTACTCAATACAAATAAAAATTCATTTCAGTTGATAACTTTTTATTAATTAAATGCATAGCATGTTTACTTTAAAATAAACATTTAAATAAACAAATACCATTGAAATGTAAATTTAAAATATTGGAAATAAAATGCAAACTACTCCAGAGCTAACAAAAATGTTATTGCGTTACAAACCAAAATTATTATTGTTGAGCTTTTCACTTAAGTCGATTTTACACTACTCAATTTATTATTAACAAATTGATCAAGTATATCAAATTACGAATTGACAGCTGTAATTTGTACGAATGTAGCAATAAAAACTAAAGGTTAAAATTTTCAAATTATTTTCATTAATTCTTGAAATTACATTATGAAACTGAAGTAATATGAGTTAAATAAGATGTAGGAATGGATGTAGTATTGTCCTGTACAATATGGTATCATACTTGTTAGGCGTACAGTTTTTATTTATAAAAAACTGTTTTCACATGTTAAATGGCTATGCCACACTTTCGCTGGGACACACGGTATAATCTATTAAAGTTTCGTGCAGAGATATAGAAACAACCTGTATATAAAACCCGTGCAGGCTTGGCAACCCCATTTGATTGTTTCGGAGTAAAATTGTATGACATAGAAACAAAAACAAAATCAACAGTGTCATCTCCTGTCATATACTTCGTGAATAAAAGTAATGTCTATGACTAACATTAAAAAATCTGCTGTGGCCACCACACGACCTCTCGCCTAATTCTGCTTATTCTACTAATCTAATAAATAGTTTCACTTACATTTTAATAGTTTCATCTTCATGTAATATGTAAACGATAATGTAAACCAATATGCAAGCAAAAGATGTCAACTGTACTGTCACTGTCATAATCATTCAAATTTTATGTAGAAACAAATTTCATATCATGGACAACAAGATAGAATATTAATTGTACTTTATTTTATTGTTAAATACTTCCAGATTCAGCAATTTGTATTTATAATTAACTGTACACATAGATAATCACAATTTCTTTTATTTTTAATTGCAAAAATTGTCATAAATAAATAATGTACCAATATATTTAAGGAAAACTTTTCCAAACTTCTAAAAGTACTACTTCCGGTTTGCAGATTTCTACCAAAATGTTATCCGGTGTTAAGATACTTATCAAAACCTTAAATAAGAAATTTGGTTATAAACGGTTTGATACTTTTTAAGTTATCGTGGACGAAAAATCCTCGGTTCATACAAACACACAAACACACGAACACACAAACACACAAACACACAAACACACACACACACAGACATCATCGTGAAAATAGTAAATTCGTATTCTAGAGACCCTGAAACGTGCTTATCCACCAAAAACTCATACTCGAAAATTTTGACCCATTACAATACCTCTCTTATAGAATATGAGGCGAGAGGTAAAAATAAGAGAATTCTCAGCGAAATAAAACTGTAGACCGACGAAGAAAAATAATAAGACATCACATTTGACGAGTAAAATAAAAAATGTGGTATTAGCGCTACGGAATAGCGGGGGTATTTATTTCTTGCAAATGCTGGAATGCGCAAACTGCGGCCGTCATTACATAATGTCTGAGTTATGGAGGTTAATTTTTTCTGGGGAGGGAATAAAATTCTTGCCGGTAGTTTTCCGTCAGAAAGTTTTTCAGGTTCATTTCCCGTCCGCTAATATAATGTACGGCGGTTCCTGCTGCCGTAAATAAGGAATTTACGTAATTTTGTGTGTCGCAGACTTATTTCCTCAGCAATTTTACGTTTCCGTGTCGGGTTCAGCTTAAGGTGATCCTCTACCCATGGCAGAAAACAGTCGAAACATTGATTATTGTTTTGTTAAACAAAATTTCATACTTTGTTGCATTTGCTTCTTTATGAGATTGATTTCAGTCCGGAAAATGAAACATTACGGAATTGTTCTACTTTACTGGATTGTAAAGTAGAACAATACCGTAATGTTTCATTTTCCGGACTGAAATTTAATTTTTGTATTGAGACCAAGACGACTTGATTGTATTTAGAAAATATATATAAAGAATGGGTGCAAACTTTGTTCCAAAAATGCAACACAGGTATGAAATAAAACGTTGTACGTCATTCGTCCGGTAGTTTTCACGGTACTCGTTTCGAAATTCCTAACTCGGCTCCTATGTCGCCTCGTTCGGAAACATCTTACTCGTACCGTAAAAACTCATCTACCGGACTTATAACGCAAATTACTATTATGTTTGAGGGGAAAATATAGTTTTGGCATCCATATTTGTAAAAAAAACTGCAATGTTTGTGAAAAGAGGGATTTCACGTGGCACTGTACAGCTTTTATTTATAAGTGAATTAACTTCAAATATTAATATGTTGTCTACAAAGCTTGGATCTGCGAAATAACCGATCGAATTTTTGAAATTCGTTTTAAAATAGAAGATATTTGTGTTCAAAAAATAACAAAATTGTCAAAATTCAAATTAACATTATTTCGATTTTAAAACATAATTTTAAAATACTGCATCGACCATTTTGTAGATTGTACTTTATCTTCAACAATATCTTTAGATTATTATATTTAACAAAACAATAAACGGTGTGAAGTGGCGCGCGAAATCCATGTTTTTGGCTGTTTTCTAGTGCGGTAGAGTATCGTCTTAATCCGTGACACTTAATTTTGACGAAATTATTTCAAATATATGAATTATAAATTTATTTTGACATAATAAAAAAACAACTCAAAGTAGTCGTCAGTGGCAAGTTGCCAGAGCTTTTATGCATTTTTGACGAAATAATGACAGTTTAAAACGTCAGAGTGATTTAAAAATGTGTTGAGTGATTTAGAAAAGAATAATTTATTTGTAAATAAACATAGTTGTTTAAAGTTGTTGTTATGAATTTAATAATAGCAGTTTAAAAAATCAAAATTGAATAAAAATAGTTATCTCGTTCCAAGAAAAGAAAAGGAATTTGCATTATAAATTATAATCCGTAAAATATTTTTAATACATAAAATGTAATACTTACGCTGTGAGCTATTTCTGTAAAAAATAAAACTAAAGACTAGAGTGCTAGGAGAGATAAATACTGAGATTCCGTATTAATTTTTCCATGCAATTTTGCTTAGAGCATATTAAAAAGTTTTATTACATTTCTGCGAAACGATGCGAAGTAGTGACAGTTTTAATATCCATCCCCTAGCGGATATAATAATGAACTTACCTGCACATACTTCGACACTACCCGGGAATTAAATAGTTCCTACGTAATATATTACTATGCAGGAAATTCATTTCATATGTTGTTCATTTTATGAAACGTAGGTGGAGATATTACATTTTTTTGAGATGTAATTATACAAGATTTATATTTGATATGAGAAACATTTTTTACTGAATATTATAACACATATTAAAGTATAAAATTATTATCAGTTCATGAGTATGCCAGACTTATTGAAGTAACTAAATTGAAATGAGTATTAACTTCAAATCAGTAGACCACAGCGTCGATACATAGAGCCCTGTTCGCACGAGGATTCTTTGAAGATTCTACAAAGATTCTGAATCCTGGAAAAGAAGAAGTTTTTTCTTTCTAGTGAGAATTACCTGTTAAATTTCGGTGCCGCTAAATTGAATCTTCAATGAGTCTTGGAAAAAAAGAATTTATAAGATTGATTGCGTCAAAACCATTTTTTTAAGATTCAGAATCTTGGCAATTCTTTTTTTTTACAGGCTTCAGAATCTTGGTAGAATCTTCAAAGTTCAAAGAATTCTCGTGCGAACACTATTAGGTACTGTGGTTCTAGAATTCCTATACCAAAACCGAATATGTGGATTTCAAGAAGGGTATTGGGTTCTGTATTTAGTTCAGTTCAATCAGAGTTTCTATTAAAACCGAGTATGTGGGATTGAAGAAGTGTATGAGGTTCTTAATTTAGTTCAGTTCAATCATAGTTTCTACCATGGTCAAAAAAAAAGTCCGTTTCTAGTGTGCTTTGAAAAGGTGGGGTGATGCAGTATAGACCTCGATCGTACATTTTAGAATCAATTTGACATATCTAAAGTTTAAAATATATTGCAAAATATGGTTCATTAATTATTAAAGCTTCTTCTTATCATAATTTAGCACAAAACCAAATTTTATCCAACTCTGAAATAAAATTAGTTAAATTTATTTAAGTAAATTTCCTATCTGTCAATCAAATAAATGTTAGAATTCTGTCACTTTTCAAATATTTGTTTCAGAACCATTATTGTTTATTAGATGAACTGTAATCATATTTTATACAATTTATAAATATTAAGCTTCATTTTGTACAAAATTTGTACATTTGTTGTTATTTAACATTGGGTGTAGTGATGCACTAGTGACATCTATAGAACTAATTTTAGGAGGAAAATATCTGACCATTTATTTATAATGATAACTATAGGAAGTGTGCCTACCTGTAGTAACCCTGGTTTTTACAAAAACCGAGTGGCAAGACTGAAAATGTTATTATTAGATCACGTATCGACGCCGTGACCTCATGTGTATACGCCGTGATTTTAGACACCGTGGCCCTCACTGCTTTTAGACACGATGACATTTTTGAATTTTAGACGCTGTGATTTTATACGCAATTTCCCGCACTCTATACGAACTTGAGTTGTCAGAACTAGTGATGGGTCTTTCGTTCATTTTTAGTGAGTCAGTTCATTTCGCTCCGCTCAGTAAAGTGAGTCGTTCACACTGAGTCGTTCATTTGAACGACTCTGTAAAACAGCACTGTGCGTTTCAAATGAAACCGTGCTACCCTGCTAGTGTGCTGCTCAGCTGAGCTGCTCTGTCCATGCTCAATGCTCATAGCACTGTGCTCGCCTTGTGTGCATGTGCGATGCGCAGCGATGTGGCATGTGCCAAACTGCATGAACAATATATTATTGAACGATGCTTATTGTTGTTGTATAAGTATATTGACAATGGAAAATAAAAAAATTAAAATTTTACAAAAAGGAGTACAACTGTCTGGCCACATTTTGAAGAATGTTCAACAAATTTAGCAAAATGTTACTATTATTTTTACATGAATGTATTTTTTGCATTTACTTTCCAGTCCTACATTGTTCCCACTTCCCATATTGTTGATTATTTTCATTGTTGGTTTTACAACCGAAACGCCACGCTTCTCAGAATACACAGCACTCAGTCAAACCAATAGTGCTCTGTAGTCTGTTATTTACCGTGCGCTGTCTGCTGTCTGTATGTTTCGTTCGTTTCGTTCATTCCATTCGCACTCGTTTGTCTTTCTGCGTTCAGTGAGCGGAGGCTAAATAATAGCACGGAGCTAGTGTGAACTGGTGTGCCGTGCTGAAAGAACTAAAGAGTCGTTCGTTCACGGCACATCTAAATGAGTCGTTCATTTTGAACGACTCGTTCATGAACGACCCATCACTAGTCAGAACTAAATGTCAGATAAAATAACTTCAACCATCAAATGCAAATTATGTAAGTACAGCAATATGTTTTCAAAGATTTATTTCGCGTTCTAAAACAAATGTAGTGCTATCAGAAGCTAAATAATATATTTTTATGGAAGATGTTAACAATTTTTTATTCTGCCAGTATAATATCTCCCGAGAGAAAATGTATTATTTGGTTTAGGAAATAAATGGCAGAAACATATAAATGTACTCTGGACGTCTTCTCAAAACTTCGCACTTCAACACGACATAATTTATTGACTGAAAGAACTGCAAAATTGTTGGATACTTTATCAGTAAGAATTAGTTTCGAAGGTATTTTCAGTGAATTATTAATTATTTAAGTTCGAATCTTCACAATTTCAACGATTCTGGCTACCTACATTAAAACAATTTTAAATTGCTGTGACATCAATTAGCAAAATTTGTAATTAATTTTTGTAATTTGATAATCAAATTTACTATTTGGTGATTACAAAGTTAACTTTGTGAAACGCAACTGAATGTCGCTAAGCTTCACTTTATGACACGCAACATATTTTTAGGAGGTTGTTATTGGCAGTATCAGATGATATTTACTTCAATTGTCAAAAGTCAAACCTCAGAACTGACAATTTTCAATATAACCTCTAAATCTGTTCTGTTTAATTAATTACTTTATATTCAATAAAATTAATGAATCTAGTAATAGAAAACATAAGTTCAATATTTTCTATAATGTCTGCATTTATCACCTAGAATAGTTCTGTACCTAATTATATACTTTTGCAGTGACAGTGACAGTTAAATAAATGGAAATATTAATGTCACCAACAAAAACGTTACATACAGAATTTCCTTAAATCGTCTTGTGTATATTGCGGCAGTTTAATTTAAATTTTAATATTAAAAAGACACCAAATAGAAAAAATATGTATAAAAAACTCATTTTATAAGACTTTTTTCGCACTTGTCCTTTAGGAAACTCGCCTGAAGGCTCGTTTTACTAAATTTGGACGCGTGCGAAAAAAGCATGTCTTATAACACTTGTTCTTTAATATACTATTATACGTTTATTAATAACATTTACACAAAAAAATATGGAATGAATAATGTGCCTTAGTCGGAAGACAGCTATAGAGGGATTATTTTTAAACAATTATCCAATTGACTGTAAAAAATTATGTAAAATTTGTCTTTTTAGTAAGTTTTAGAAATTATTGTAAGATGCACCTTAACTGCACTAAAATCTTTCCCTACTGACGGTAGTCTCCACTAACAACCATGATTAGTAACCGCACACAAGGTAAATATATAAATTATAATTATTGTTAATAGCTGAACTGCAAAATTACCACTAAACTTTATACTCGCATTTAAATAAACAATTTTCAATCATGATAAAATATTATATTATAATTAACAAAATTATAAATACGAAATTTATTAATCTCTTTGAAATCATGTAAACCATAAATTAAATTAAATTATTATTAAAATAGTTGTCAGATTTTTATTTAAGCATATCAATATTAATAATAATTAGGTTGTTGTTGTATAAAATCTCGATTGGAAAATTTTAAAAGCAAATTGCGTAATTAATTTTTCAGTTATTATTTTCGAATTAATTTGCAAATGTGGTATACGGTACAACGCACATTTGCTTTAATAAAAATGACATATTTTTAATTGAAAATGTAAACATTTTTTGTACACGTGTTTTATGTTTAGAAATTGAAATATAAAAAAAATCTGATGAGGCCAGTACAAGACCTCTCGCCATACCCTATACTCTTTTACTACAAATATATAGGTAGGTACTTACAAATATATTTTAGTTATTTAGTCAAGTGTAGAAATATAGAAGAAGATATAAATGATGTGTCAATATTGGCACTGTCACTCGGTCACTGTCATAATCATTTAAATTTTACAACTGTAATTACACAAGAGCTTTTTATTTCGCCGGATAAATTTCTGTTTGTACCTTGTTACCTAGCAATTGGAAAAGAAAAATTGTTTAATAATTTTATTTTAAAACAATTTTTCGAGTCAAATTGCTGTCAGGTGACAAGGTTGAGATGACAAACATAAATTTATTCAGGGCAAATAAAATGCTCGAGTGTAATTCAACGAGATAATTTAACGACTCCTTTAGTTCTTCTTTACAAATATTCCCAAAATATAATCATTTCACTGAAAAATATTAGAAATATGAAGCAAATGACATTTTAGTGTTTTGTTTGGTTGCTAAGAAAAAGGTAAATAAGGTTTTATCACTTGCAAAAAGTTACCTTCCTTTTTATCCGCTGTCAAAACGATAACATTGTGTTTTGTTTATGGCTTACTTTATACAGGAGTGGAATTATCGTAGTAACAATCATTATTCATGGACAACAAGATACTGAAGTTTCATACTCAAAATTATTATAAATAATACTTTAATTCCTAAAGTACCTACTATGACAGAACAATTCATAAAATGCTAAAAATTCTTGACAATAACATATATAATTTTTCATTTGAAATAAATAATATTTCGATAAATTAATTATTTACCAAAATATTTAATTACCTCCCTATAGATTATGAGGCGGGAGGTAAAAAACGTTACTTAGTACTCTCGCACGTATTGTTCATTGTTTAACAATTTATAATCTCTTCTTTCGCGACTGCATAAACCAAAGTGACATCTAACGCGAAGTAACACAACTTACATTAACAATGTGACACCGCTCGAAGTCACATCAGGGTTAAAAGTTAACGTAACTAGAAATGTCATGTCACACCTTGGAGGTGTCAGTCCGCGCACAACGTGCGGGTTGCGACCTGCACGCGTGTTCGTGCGTGCGCGCGTGCACTCGACCCGCGCTGAGTTGTGGTCCGGGCGACACTTACGCACGGTCACCACATTTCAAATTAGGGCAGAGTTATGAAATTTTGCAGAATGTTTTGAAGCAGGGTTTGTGGCTGGGATTTTAGTTCATATAAATAGATTGCTAAATAAATTGCTGCAGAATATTTCTTACAACAAGAAAAATGCCATTATGATAGTTATTTTGGTACTCGTAATTTTGATAAAAAAAACTCCTTACTCCAGTGAAAATATTTAAGCTGCACACAAAATTTTATTTCCACCCTCACAGCGTTTCTTGATAAATTTACTTTATAAATTTTAACACAGTTGATACGACAATTTGAGCAGAACAGACATGTAAAGTCGCTTCTATGAGCCTGTAATATATTACAGGTCAAAACACTGTATAAATTTTTTATTTAGTTACCTGTAAAGTGTCCATTTACAAAAAGGTGGAAATAAAAGACATTTCTCGTTTCGACCAACGTCCTGACCATTTTCAAGCAGTTAGTTACAATTTAAAAACATTATAGAACTATTGTAAATATAGTTTGAATATATAACATTAAATCAATAATTTTGATGATAAAATCTTCAATAATTTCAGGAAAAAAGTGACTGTTTGTCACAATTTTATTTAAAAAATCGAATAAGAATTAGAAGTCTTGAACTATAAAGCATCGACAAAAAAATTACCCGTGATAGAAAACAGTCAAAAACATTGATTCCGCACGCTATTCTATAGCGTGTATTATTTTGTTAAACATAAAAATAAAACATAATTTTGGCACACATATTTGTAAAAAAAAATGCAATATTTATAAAAAAGAGGGTTCTTGCGCGCCACTGTACACTGTACAGCTTTTATTTATAAATGAGTTAACTTCAAATTTTAATATGTTGTGAACAAAGCTTGAATCTGAGAAATAACCCATCGAATTTTTTAAATTCGTTTTAAAATAGAAGATATTTGTGTTAAAAAAATTACAAAAATTGTCAAAATTCAAATTAACATATTTCCATTTTAAAGCAAAATTTTAAAATTCTGCATTGACCATTTTGTAGATTGTAGTTTTATTTTCAACAATATCTTTAGATTATTATATTTAACAAAACAATAAACTCTGTGGAGTGGCGCGAAATCCATGTTTTTGGATGTTTTTTAGATTTTTAATTTTAACTATTTATTTTTAATAATATATCAAATGTACCTATTAGTATTCGTTTATTTAAGTGGAATTACTTACATTCGTAGCTAAGAAAAACTCAGTAGCAGCAAAAAGATCGTCTTACCTGCAACAAAAAAAATTAATTAGCATACCAATAACCGCAACAATACACAATCTACGACCGATTACACATCACCAGCTAACCACCACTCAATTCAATTCAATCCGGCCCTGCCCACAGCGTCACGCACACGCAGTAAACACTCGGCCAATGCCGACAGCCCAACCCGGCCGGTGCCCAGGCCACGTCCACAGCACTACACAGAAGCATTCGCTGCTGACCGCTACGCGGGCTAAATCACACGGTTGTACCGCAACGTGGCATATCGGAAATTACACGATTAATTAATGATATGCGAACGGAAAGCCATAGACAGCGGCGTAGCCGCAAGCTGAATTAGAAACAAGAGGCATTGTGACTGAAAAGACACACGAAATAAAATCTCCTGAACGTTTCAAGAATGTGAACATCACGGTTGTTACTTGCTATATTTGCCTATTAACATACTTTTAATCAGTGTTGTAACTTATCTAGATAATTTTATCTAGATAAGTCATCTAGATCAGAGATTCCCAAAGTGGTCCAGGTAAATCCCCAGGGATCCACCGGAGACTCGACGGGAGTCTACATTGACTTGAAAAAAAAAATGGATGTTCACAAATTGTAAGTGAGGTCCACGAAAATTTATCTGGTTTCGATAGTAAAGAACAAAAATGTTGGCTTAGCTTTACCTATCAATGTAGGCAGATAATACACTACTCAAAAAAATTAAGGGAGCAAAAAAATTCCAAATTTTTCGGTGGTTTTTGACAGGCTGTATTTCGATAAAAAATTTGATGCTAAGATTCTATGTTTTAGATTTTCTGCTAAAACTTTTTAGGAGCTACGGTTCTCATGCAATCCTAACAGATAACGCAAAAAATAATATTGCAAATTTTTTGCTTCTTTTTTTTGGTCCACGAGTTTGAAGAAAAATTTTTTAGTTAGGTCGGCATATGGATCAAATAGCCTGTTTATTTAGCATTAATTTCCTTTTTACTTCCTTGTACGGAGTAATAAAGAAGTATTGTAATCGCGAAAAATTTCGGTTTTCAGATTTTGATGGAAATATCCGTTTTGACCTTTTCTGAATCCATTATGACTAGTTTCGTCGTGACGTCTGTACGTACGTGCGTGCGTACGTACGTACGTATGTATGTACGTACGGACGTATGTGTGTCGCATAACTCAAATTCGGTTAGACGTAGAAAGTTGAAATTTTGTATTTAGGACTGTTATAGCATCTAGTTGTGCACCTCCTATTTTTGGTTTCAATCTACAAACCGGAAGTAGTACTTTTTTCAAATATTTCGATAAATATTTAATTTAAGACAATTTTTTTAATTTTAAATGAATGATTATGTGATTATTACCTACAATCGGTATTTTATAAATATTTTTGTATCTGGTATCATTTAGGAATAATTAAAGTATATATTTATAATTTAGTATTTCGGTATCTTGTGGTCCATGATCGATTAACATTTGTTACTACATAAAATTTAAATGATTATGACATGACAGTGACAATAGTAAAATATGCTTTATATCTTCTTCTGCAGTTTAAATAAAAGGACTAAAATATATTTGTGAGTATAGTAGCAGTTAGTAGTACTAAGTTAAAAGAATTGTTTATATTATTCTACATTTTAGTTATTAAGAAAAGTATGAAAATACAAGGCGTACAAGGAAGTCATGTGGTGTCCACGTCAGATTTTTTGAGTAGTGTATTTTAAGAAGGTCCGCGACTGTTACTTGTAAAATCTTGCATATTCGATACACTATTTTTCTTTTTATCACTCCGAATTTTTTGACAAGTTTTGACAAATTTTGGGCATATGGTAGAAATGTAGCAGCGGGGAGTCCACCGAAACCAGTAATTTTTAAAGTGGTCTACGAGAAGGTTTGGAACCTCTGATCTAGATAATAAATTTATATCCGCCCCTGAATATCAGTTAAAGTACAAGAATAAAATATTTAAACATCCATTTAATCCAGTTGTTCAGATCGATTTTAATCATCTAACAAAGCAAGAAAACAAGACGTTAATATCAAGTAACATCCCTTTCGCAAAACAGAGCAAAGTTGAAGTTCTCCGATACCCCGACCATATAAGAAGTGGAGTTGGCCCAGCCTAAAACAACACAAGATCCTCTAGTTAGGAGAGTGCCGCAGGCGGCGCCAGGATCGCCTGGCCTCGTATCGTTAATAAACACGTATTTAATAAAGGCAGAGCGGAGGGTTGGGAAGAAATCTCGCTGTACACACGGGGAGAGAACTTAGCGTGAGCTGTGCTACACTCATAATTACTTTAGTTTCCCATTTGCGCGATTTATAAACAACGCGAACTTTCACATTAACCCAAGTGTTTTTTGGTTAACGGGGATCCCGCAAGGTACATCGGTAACTCTACATTATGCCGGGAATATTTTCTATGGATTATTTAACTTTGTATAGTAACTTAATTTACCTCCCCTTAAAAGCCTGCTTTATGGTGGATTTAGTTTACGAATTTAGATTTACAAATTTGGATTAAAATATGCGATTAACCTTCTTGGTACCTATATAAGTAGTGAATTATAAATGCTAAATTCATTTAATCATCTTATATTTTGTCACGTGGTTTGATATTAATAAGATGACAAATAATTTCCTCTTAAGGTGTTCGTCTGCCCTAAAACTTACAGCGTTACAGAGGTGTACGCCTTCCACGTTTACTTTAATTATAATTGTAATATATGATGCTTTTACATATGAGTGTATAAACAAAGGATGTCTTAATGCTTCTATATTTTTAATTTTTGTTTTTGGCCGAGGAATTTGAAGTAAAAAAATAATTTTAAAATGACGTTTTTGGCGGTTTTTGTCATTATTTAATATGATTTTTTTCGGTCACTACAAAGTGAAGCCTTCTAAATAGTTATTTACATATCTAGACTGTAAAGAAGGATTTTTATTACGAATGTGAAATAAATAACCACGTAGATAAGTAATAAAAAATATCGTTATGCACTGTCATAACATAATTTGACACTTACACGAATTTCGTTGACGTGAATGTCATTTTATAGCCCACGAATTTATTTGGTATCTTAGCAATAGTCAAAGATTTTAATAATTTTTAATTTGAACAAGTAAATTATATTCATTAATTTATTAGAAAATATTGAACCGTGCATAAAGTTGGGTATGTACTACCACGTGCGTAACTTGCTTGTAGATCTTGATGTGTTTTTACGCTCGGACTCAAAATCACGTCTCATGCCATAAAAAGCTATATATAAATAACTTTTTTCTACGATTGTTATTAATAGTAGGCTTTTTGGGCTTCACTGTTGTCAACACAATTCAAATGTTATGTCAATAATTATTAATTCTAACTTAATTAATTGTAAGTGTTGTGCGTTATTTGTTCTGTTATGTCGTTTTTTACTTCCTTGTACGAAGTAAGGAAGTATTGTAATCGCGAAAAATTTCGGTTCTCAGATTTTGACGGAAATATCCGTTTTGACCTTTTCTGAATCCATTATGACTAGTTTCGACGTGACGTCTGTACGTACGTACGTACGTACGGACGGACGGACGTATGTGTGTCGCATAACTCAAATACGGTTAGACGTAGAAAGTTGAAATTTTGTATTTAGGACTGTTATAGCATCTAGTTGTGCACCTCCTATTTTTGGTTTCAGTCTACAAACCGGAAGTAGTACTTTTTAAAAATATTTCGATAAATATTTAATTTTAGACAATTTTTTTTATTTTAAATGAAAGATTATGTGATTATTACCTACAATCGGTATTTTATAAATATTTTTGTATCTGCTATCATTTAAAAATAATTAAAGTATATATTTATAATTTATAGTATTTCGGTATCTTGTAGTCCATGATCGATTAACATTTGTTACTACGTAAAATTTTAATGATTATGACATGACAGTAACAATAGTAAAATATGCTTTATATCTTCTTCTGCAGTTTAAATAAAATGACTAAAATATATTTGTGAGTATACTAGTATAATAAGTTAAAAGAATTTTTAATATTATTTTACATTTTAGTTATTAAGAAAAGTATGAACACACAAGGCGTACAAGGAAGTCATGTGGTGTCCACGTCAGATTTTTAAATTTAATCTGGCTATTTCCCTATATTTTTCTCTTTCAGTTTTGTGGACTATTTTTAAACATCTAAAATGTTTTGATGTAAAACAGACTCTTACACCACACCCCAATTAACTGTTACAATTCTTTCGTTATTTCAGATAGAGCATAATATCGTATCAGTGGTATATCAAGTACATATTAAAAATTCAGCAGAAAGATCATGTAGGTACTCATTACTAACTAACCCAATTACTAACATTGCGATGTTACATAGATAATGTTACTAAGGGCGGACATTAGCATTCGCGAGGATATTAATAAGATGGTAATAGGCAAATATGGCAACTAACAAGCCAGGATGTTCACATTCTTGAAACGATCTAGATATTTTGTAAAGTGGGAAGGTTGTAGGTATTTTATTTTAGAATAGTGATGCCGTTTGTCGAGAGTAGTCGAGAGTGCACCCGACTCTCGTCTCGACTCGGAATTTCCAAAACTAATAAAAGTCACTCTCGTCTCGTCTCGAAATTTCTCGACTAATCTCGACATGGAGTCGAGAGTCTCGAAAATCTCGAATCAACTTGGGTTGTGCGGTATTTATTTATTTGACATGCAAAACATTTCAGTATTAGTTTGTTAGTGTTAGTGCGGCCTAGGTCCAGTCTTATGGGATTACTTATACGTATTTTGTACGAAATAACTCTTTTGTGATATATTTAACTCTAATTAATACATGTTTATTTTATTCCACGGTACTTCATCTACACTTGACTAGTTTGGTACCTAAATTTATATTTTTATAATTAAAATTAATTTTTGTTAATTAATAAAAATGTTTCGTATACCTATATCTTTACTAAACTTATTATTTTGTTAATAACTGTTACATAATTTTAGGAATAGGTATTATTTTTATTAAATATCTAATTGATTTATGTAGATCAAAAAAAAAGATTTTATTTTTAAACATGTAAGTTTGTATACATTTATTGTTTGTTGATCTTGGGAATATTACTTAAAATACAACTTTTTTGTGAAAGATCCCATTTATGATCTGGTCCTGATATTCCAGCATCATTAGCATCTAAAAATGCGTCACGGACAAGAAGTGGAAATTTTTTGAGAGTAATTCTTTAATCCTATAATATTCACAAAAGCATATTTCTGTTAATTTTAAGCAAATAGTTACTGATCAATTATATAAGACGAGACTAGAGAGTCTCGACGAGACTCTCGGCGAGACTTGATAATGGTCTCGTCTCGGTTTGAATTTGTAGTCGAGAGTTGCCTCATGGTCTCGTCTCGATTTTCTCTACAAGACGAGACGAGACTGAGACTAGTCTCGACTCTCGCGGCAACACTATTTTAGAATGCGAGGACAATGCGAAGCAATTATATTATTATAAAACAGAATATATAAAATCTGTTATTTAGAAACAAAATGTTGAACGGTATCACTGTGATACAAACTAGAACTATGTGAGCCCGGCAATATTAACATGAATTTGAAGTAATTAATGGCAAACGTTGCACTCTTTTGGCCATTAAGTGTCCACCGCGCTTTGTTGTTTTGTGAACATACATCTAGTAATTTGCAGCATTAATTAGTCCAGTAATGACAAAAACAAATGTTACGCTTTGTAATAAATGTCGGCCTGTAGCGCTGGATAACTGCACTTTTCAACATGATTTATTTGTTTTTAATTCTAAAGTTAACAATTTTACATTCAAAATACTAAATTGGTAGGTACTTGTTCAATAGAGCATTGAAACTAATATTATTTTTCGATAGTTACCTACAATGTACCTATAATTTATTTATTTATTTCAATTTAGGAAGCCAACAGTAATAGGCTTCCACGATTTACATACAATCATTACAAAAAGAGCATAACAGAACATACAATTTACTAATGTGTATTTAAAGCTATTTTAAATTGATTAAAAGTTAAACTAAACAGATCTAAATGCTGATATTTATCATTGTACGTACATATTAGTCTATTTATTGTTGAGTTTTTATGGTTGTTAGAATTTGTTTTGTTTATATAAATATAATGTATTGTTACGTGTAGTAATTGATGGAACATGAAAATTAAGTTTATCAGTGATATTATGATTGTCGATTAAATTGTTAATATTAAGTATCAAGTACGGTATGTGCAGTTTACCGGTTGAGGATAATGTTATATTGTCCGAAACCAGTACAAAATGCACATAACGTCCGTGATGCTTAGAATATTTTTTATTTCATACTGTGTTGCATTTTCTTCTTTATGAGGTTGATTTACAATCCTGTAAAGTAGAACAATACCGTAATGTTTCATTTTCCGGACTGAAATTTAATTTTTGTATTGAGACCAAGACGACCTGATTGTATTTAGAAAAGATATAAATAAAGAATGGGTGCAAACTTTGGTCCAAAAATGCAACACAGGTATAAAATAAAACGTTGTACGTCATTCGTCCGGTAGAGGATTTTCACTGTACTCGTTTCGAAATTCCTTCGTCGCCTCGTTCGGCAACATCCTACTCGTACCGTAAAAACTCATCTATCGGACTTATAACGTAAATAACTATTGGCTGATCGATACAATAAAAATAAATTTGTTGCCTTGGTTTCTGTTGTTGCTTAGTGCTTACCGCCTTGTTTATGATTTCTTACCGCCTTCTAAAATTAGGTACCTACCTACTTACCACTTTCTAATTTGTAAACAAAACCTATTCCCTTGGGAGCAGAGCCAGTAAACGCTAAAAAATAACCGATCGATTTTTTTTTGATTTGTGCAAAAAAAGCTTTTGCTTGACTTACACTCTTTAGGAGTATCGTAGGCTAAACGCGAAATGACTAAATAATTTTTAAAATATTAATTTTGATTGAGATACAAAACTAGGTTCGCCAGGGATTTTAAACTTTTTTTTAAGATTTAATTTTTTTAATGCTCGCATAAATTTATACTTCCTGTCCTGTATAAGTAGCAATAGACTCTTTGATAAAAAAAAAGTGTTACATTTTTATACTACTATAGTAGTATCACATAGGTACTTAATAGTTTGATATTCAAATTGGATTGCCTCATCAATTATTTGTTATGCACTACTAGGGCAATTCATAAAATCGAATTGTTCATTTAATCGAAAATGTTAAGCCGGGTTTACATTGGTCGTGTAAATGGGTACTAGTACCATTAGCTCGCCAGACCGCTACTCATCCAATGTAGCCAACAAAAGCTAGTACCAGTACTAGAACTAGTACAAGTAGTTGGGGTAGTGAAGTAACTAACCTCCCAGGTTAGCTACTCACCTACTAGCCTTCATATATTCTGCACTATCCACTACACTCATCTCTGCACTATACCAATGTAAACAGTCACTAGTGATTAGGGATATACTAGTGTGTTTTGACGTCTCATTTTAAAGATAATTGTTTTATAGTTAAATTCGGTATTTTTACTTTATTAAAATGAAAAAGTGGTCTTAAACGGAGACAATAAAGTTTGTAGAACTATATCGTGATCATGAGTGTTTGTGGGATGTCACTAAATTTTGTTATCTTTACTTTATTTCGTTTAATAATAGATTTTGTACGAGATTATATACAACTACGAAAAGAATTCATTTTGTCACCTACAGAACAACTTGTACTGAGTTGTACTGGTACTAGAACTATAGCTAGTCGTCTAAATTGTATTTCTGGTGTAAACACCTACTAGCCTAGCACTTAGTTGAGTATACTAGTATAGTCCGCTACTTGTACCAGTAACTGTCTCAGTTACTCCTCCAATGTAAACCCGGCTTTATTCATGTTTATTATATTAAGATAATTTGATATTTGTTTTTGCATTTGAGTTATGCCAAACGACCATATCTCTACATTTGCACAATACAAGTAAATAATCAAGAACAAAAATATTACTTTCGCATTGGCTTAAAATAGAAAAAGGAGCTCTAAATCTAATAAATGTTTTAAAACCGTAGGTTAAGTACCAATTTATGTACCAAAGGTACCAAGTTCACTATTAATAGTGGATTGTTCATATAATGGAATATTTACATAACCGAATGTCCACTGAAGTTATGAATATTATTTTTGTGGTGTATTTATATACTATATTTGAGAATGACTGGCAGTAATAAATCATTCTGTCAAAGACATTCCAGTGGCGTGCCAATAGTTGTTTGCACAGGGCTAGTCGAAATGACTAAATTCGGTATAGGCCAGGAATTATAAAAAAAATAGGGGAAAAAAATGATAGACAGCTGAATTTCGGTATATACGCTCATAATGGCTTCTAGTTTAACATACTAAAAGTCCTAAACGATATCGCGTGTGCTTCCATTGCTACGACCTTGTAAAGACCTTGAAAATGAGATTTTTGCGTATAACTCACGAACGGTGACACCAATTAAAAACTTTTTTTACGAAAATGTTGGTAATTTAATGTACTACAAAAATGCCCTTACCAATTTTATCGTCAGTTTATTTATTTCCCTCAAAATCGGGAAAAGGCTAATCACCGTTTTGGAATCGTTGAGAGCCCGTGAATTAGACTTCCGGTTTCAGAAAAATAGCTGCCATTTATGAATGGAATATAATATCGACTTCCGGTTTGCGGCATTCAATTCCTTTTATATTTTTCTATTAGACGTATATATTTTTTAACTTCATCAGGCTTTGGTTTAGCAGGAATTTTAAGGTATTTTAATTTTAGTATATTACTAATTTTTTCATTTATTATGTTTAATCGAGTGTTATTTCTGAACAAATAAAAATACTGACTTCCGGTTTTCGGCATTAGATTCCTTGAACATTTCTCTATCGAATACATTATACCAAAAATGTTGAAACATCTTCGTTTAGCCGAAATATAATGATATTCTTTAAGAGAACACAGCGATATTATGGATTTTTTTAAATTTGTTGTGTTTAAACAAGTGTAATTTCTGAACGAATAAAAATACCGACTTCCGGTTTTCAGCATTCAATTCCTTGAACATTTCTCTATTAAATACATTACACCAAATATGTTGAAACATCTTCGTTTAGCCGAAATCTAATGATTTTCTTTAAGAGAGCACAGGAAAATTATAGAAATATTTTTATTTGTCATGTTTGAACAAGTGTAATTCGGCTAAACGAAGATGTTTCAACATTTTTGGTATAATGTATTTAATAGAGAAATGTTCAAGGAATCGAATGCTGAAAACCGGAAGTCGGTATTTTTATTCGTTCAGAAATTACACTTGTTTAAACACAACAAATTTAAAAAAATCCATAATATCCCTGTGTTCTTTTAAAGAATAGCATTATATTTCGGCTAAACGAAGATGTTTCAACATTTTCAGTATAATGTATTCGATAGAGCAATGTTCAAGGAATCTAATGCCGAAAACCGGAAGTCAGTATTTTTATTAGTTTAGAAATAACACTCGATTAAACTTAATAAATGAAAAAATTAGTAATATACTAAAATTAAAATAACTTAATATGCCTGCTAAACCAAAGCCTGATGAAGTTAAAAAATATATACGTCTAATAGAAAAATATAAAAGGAATTGAATGCCGCAAACCGGAAGTCGATAGTATATTCCATTCATAAATGGCAGCTATTTTTCTGAAACCGGAAGTCTAATTCACGGGCTCTCAACGATTCCAAAACGGTGATTAGCCTTTTCCTGATTTTGAGGAAAATAAATAAACTGACGATAAAATTGGTAAGGGCATTTTTTGTAGTACATTAAATTACCAACATTATCGTAAAAAAAAGTTTTTAATTGGTGTCACCGTTCGTGAGTTATACGCAAAAATCTCATTCTCAAGATCTTTACAAGGTCGTACCAATGGAAGCACACGCGATATAGTTTAGGACTTTTAGTATGTTAAACTAGAAGCCATTATGAGCGTATATACCAAAATTCAGCTGTCTATCATTTTTTTCCTCTATTTGCCAAAACATTATCTAAAATGCCTGGACTAGTAGGGAACTATCGTTTTATGTCTAAGTTGTTTTTCAGGGAATGTATGTAGGTATGTATGAAAATATTAAATGTATACAATGTAAATATATATAAATTGACTACATAATAATATATCTTTTTTGAAATATAAATTAAAATACAACTTTTTATTAAATATAAAACCAAAAGATTTATTTTAATAATAATGAGTGAGAAAGTTGTATTTTTAAATATTAAAAACTTTTATTTTTAGTAAATGTATAAACAGATCATTCTGAAAAATCCTATCTACGTCTATGATACAGTCCGACGGGGATTATCGGAGCGTTTATGACGGCATTTCTATTGTTCGAGAAGTAAGTTTCGTTCTAGGTACAAAGCGCGCGGCTTATTTTGACCATCCTAGTGTAGTTACAACTGATTTTTCTAGTAGTTTTATTTGCCGCATTGCTGGATAAAATCCAATACTACTCTTGCAAATAATGATTTATTACTGTCAGTCATTCTCAAATGGACTAGTCAACTTAATTTAGTTTTCCAAATATAATCTAACATTTAATTCCTTCAACACCTTTACAGCATCATCGCCTCTTAACAAAACTCGAATACAATCAGGATAAATTCAAGCGCGCTCCAGCGTTCATCGTGGCAGCGTTAAGAAGAAATAGCCCACATCTGTATCGCGCAAACAAGCGATACATCTAAACAGCTCTTGTACAGATCTCGATATCTCTTCATTTCTCTTCACAACCGTAGCTCAGGTGGCTGTGCCGGCGACAGAATAACACCCCAGGGTAAGCGTACACGCATACCAGGGACGGATTAGCCCAGGAGAATATTAGGATGGTGGTGGTGCTTACAGTGATGAAAAAGGCGAAATATTGGTGAATTGTTTTTAAGTTAACTTTCTACTTGAAAAAATTAAACATCACGCTTGTTACTTGCTGTATTTGCTGATTATTATTATTAATTTATTAGCCACAGTGTAATACAAAGTTACAAGAGCTAGACAAAACCACAGTTTAGACAAATACTTTGTAATGAACCACACATTGAACATGTTGCAATAAAATAACTAAGAATTATCATGATAAATGCAGTCCTCTGGTTTTAAATATTCTTCGTAGGAATAATAAGCCTTTCTGACAAGATAACTTCTAACAATTGATTTAAATTTATTAAAATATCTTATTGAATGCTAATGTCTTCCCTTAGTAATATTATCTATGTATCCCAATGTTAGTAATATGGTATTAATATCTAAATGATGTGACCAATGTAATTCTCTGAGATGTTTGTATTGAGTATGTAATTGTTTATCTTACTCAGGATAAACTTACGTAATATCACTTAAGGTGTACGTCTACCCTAAAATTTTACAGCGTTACAGAGGTGTACGCCTTCCACGTTTACTTTAATTATAATTGAAATATATGATTCTTTTACATATGAGTGTATTAACAAAGGATGTCTTAATGCCTCTAGTTATTTATTTTTTTGTCTTTGGCCTAGTACAAAATATTTAAAAATTTCGTTTTTGTCATTATTTGATACGATTTGATATGATTTTTTTCGGTCATTATAAATGGAAAGAAAATTTTAAAAATCAAAAAACCTGCAGCTAATTTTAGTTTTTCGAATAATTTTTGTTTTACTTAATTTCTTTACAAAATACAGAAGTTATTATGGGAATACTGGAGCCATGTTTACAGTATTTTTCGCAACTTCAAAATTTCATTACATAGCTAGCATGCGGCAAAGTACGAGTTTCGGGTTGGGTTCGGGCAGCCGTACTAGTGGGAAGAGAGTGAATTAGAAAAAAAGTAATATCGAGAATATTTTAGGAATTAGAGAAATAGGTAGACGAGCCCCTTAAGTAACTGTTGACTGTTGTAGGTTTATTAAAAAAAGTATTACGAAAATTTAGAACTAGTGCGTTCTGTTAGTCTAAAATTTTTCAAGGAAGGATAGTTCATATTTAGATACCAGCATGAAATTTTGCACACCCACTTGACAAAATAAAATCCCCAGAACATTTCAAGAATGTGAACATCCCGGTTTGTTACTTGCTATATTTGCCCATTAACATCCTAATAATATCTTTGCGATTGCTTCTATATTTTTATTTTTTGTCTTTAGCCTAGGAATTTGAAGTAAAAAAATTAAAAACGACGTTTTTTTACGGTATTGTATCATTATTTGATATAATTTTTTTCGGTCACTATTAATAGCAAAAAAAATAATTAAAAAGCAAGAAGCATGCATCTAAGCTAATTTTCCAAAAGTTATATTGCTTAAGTAAGCATATGGCCTTACGTCACAAAAGGAAGTTATGTTGGCAGTTTATGAAGAGCAACTGCAGGTTTTGCGAAATATACAATTTTATGGAACTTTTCCACTGCAGTTGCTAACTAAATTGATGATGTAGATAATTGGCAGGCTGTTGAAGAAGAAAGATTCGGCAGTCGGCAACCAACATCAGAAAATACAAGACTCAGTTTTCGGTCTTTGATAATATTATATTATATTTGTGTTAGTTTCATTATTTGTATTTATTGTTAAATTAGTTTATTTAAATTGATCACAATTAAATCCGTTTTACCTTTTCTTTTAAAATATATTTATATTTAACAAAACATCACCTAATTATTTAAATCCTAGATCCGACAGCACATCTAGTTAATCACCTCTCGATTTGGCAAGAACTTTAAATATTTTAGTGCAAGGTATTTTACCGACCATTACAGTATTTTTCAACTTCAAAATGACATTGCATAGCTAGGATGCAGGAAAGCACGAGTTTTGGGCAGCCGTAGTAGTGGGGAAGAGAGTGAAACATAAAAAAGTAATATCGAGAGTATTCTAGGAATTCGTAAAAAGGTAGACGAGCCCCTTAAAATACAAGAATAAGATATTTTAAAGATCCCACGGATGCTTGTTACTTTGCTATATCTGCCTACTAACATCCTATGAACATCCTAGCGATTGCTAATGTCCACCCTTAGTAACATTATGTAACTCTCTGAGACGTTTGTATTTATTTTATGAGTTTTGTGACCGTCCCGCCCGCATATGCTTCATCGCCTACTAGATGTGGGTCGTTGCACTAATTACCAGCACAGATTGGTTGGTTTACATGCAACATGACTGAGACGGCAAATCTAATCAGCAGCTGTCACTCTCCCTCTAATGCACATGCATGCAGTGCTCAAGGAACGTGTGATACAAATAAATCAACGACGTATAACTGCATATTACATTGGTCTCAAAGGGATACAACGTTCACGATGTTGATATCACTTGGCAAACACACAAGACCAAAATAGGTACCTACACGATTTGTAGGTTTCATTGAAATTCTATACCTATTAACAGTTTCACTATACAGGTTGGTGGAGGTGAAATACGAACCTAGGGAACATACATTACAATCGAAGTTTCATGCCAGGTATCTTGATATATTTTGTAGTAGTGTCACAAAACGAAGTACTTAATGTGAATTTGTCTGACAAACAGAGTAATGAATAACAGAAAAAATAATAAAATCTAAATGTGCACCTTGAATGTTAGTATAGTAAAAGTACTTATCATGAAAAGAAAGCATGAACATATTTATTTTAAGCGGCTCGTCTACGTTTTTACCGAATTCCTAGAATACTCTCGATTTTACGTTTATTTCCATTCCTCTCTTTTCCCCACTACTAGGGCTGCCTGAAACCAGCCCGAAACTCGTACTTTGCCGCATCCTAGCTATGCAATGTCATTTTGAAGTTGAAAAATACTGTAAAAGTGTTTTCGTTGCGAGTAAACTGTCAGTTTATTATTGATATCAGAATAATTTTTTTATAAACGTTTAATAGAGAAAGAATGGATCTACAGATGTGCCTTTTTAAAATTTTAAAAATTAATTTTTATCATGAGATATAACCGTGTAAAGTTTGCATAAAATAGGAAATTTGTTTGAATTTTTCAGAATTTTTATATTTATGTACAATTTTTTAGTCAAAATTCTAAAAAGGCACATCTGTAGATTCATTCTTTCTCTATTAAATCCTTGTTGAAATACAATTTTACCATTTTTGTACTGGCCACAAAACACTCGCTACGTTAGTACATTTTATGCTGGATTTTAGGTAGTAGACGGGCTTCTTAATTGTAAAATAAATTATAAAGCTAGAATTTATAAAAAATATTCATTTATAATATTACATGTGCATTAATTCTTTCCGGATTTTTTTTTTAGTGCTTTCCAACAACGTCTTAATTAGCTCGAGTGGTACATGAGAGATAATTACGTTGTTGGAATTGACTTGCAAACCAGTGGCACAAATTTTTTTACTACCTTTATTTTTGTTAATTTTGAATTTTTTCAAATTATATAACCTATTAAAGTTGCGTGCAGAGATATAGAAACATCCTGTATATACTATAAATATCAAGACATCAATGATGATACACATATATTTTTCATTATTCAGCTTAATAAAATAAAATGTCATTCTCATTTTGATGTGTCATGTTTCCTGTTTATTCATTTGACATATCTTCTGTAAACCGTTCGTGATATTTGATACACTAACTACTTAGTAATTACACCAATTTAGGCAGTTCGCGTGTGAAAGGTGCGAGTATGAATACGATACATAACAAGACAATTTTACGCATGCCACTACGAAGTGCGAGTCATTTGATCAACTGATAATCAGTTGAAATATCTCACCACACCACAGTACGCTTGTAATGTAACACGAATGGACATTAATATTCATGAATAGCATATTTCAACCCTTCAGTGAAAAATAGTATATTTCTAACAAATTGTTTCTTTACATAAAGTGTTAAAAAACGGGTAACATTTTGGTATGGCTCATACTAGTTATAAAATCAGTCGTTTTATAAAATAGTCTTTTTATAAACGACTCGGCATATGATGTCATATCACTTTATTACACAATATGCCGAGGCTTTCGTAAGAAACTCTGAACTGAATTAAATAACCCAATACTCTACCTGAATCCCACAGATTCTGTTTTGGTAGACATAAATAAATAAAAAACTCAATATCCTCCTTAAACCTTAAATACTCGTTTAGGTACAAACTCAGATTGATCTGAACTAAATAAACAACTCAATACCCTACTTGAATCCCACAGATTCGGTTTTGGAAAACACTCTAAAATAAAAAAATAAAAACTCAATGCCCTTCTTGAGTCTTAAATATTCGGTTTTGGTACAACCTCTGATTGAATTGAACTAAATAAATAACTCAGTACCCATAGTGGAGTCCCACATACTCAGTTTTGGTTGATTGAATTGACTAAATAAAGAACCTAATACCCTTCTTGAGTGAAATAAAATGAAGTGAATGCCTAATCTTTTTATAAAAAGCCTAATTTTACAACCTGCCTATGACATATTGACTTGACAAAAAGAAAATCCCCAGAACATTTCAAGAATGTGAACATCAAACTTAACATTAACATCCGATTAATATCTTAACGTTTGCTAATGTCCGCCCTTAGAAACACTATCTTATAATGCCTAGTGCAAACGGAGAAACATTTTGACATGTTTCCTGAAAAAAGTTTCCGGAAACTTCAGTTTTAACAACGCCTATAAATTAGGCGTTTTCAGGAAACGTTGTGATGTGCAACTAACTTCTTATTTGTCAAATTGTCAAAAATGTGACATGTGATCATGAACATATTTATTGTTTTTCAAAAAAAATCTCCATTTTCTCCAAACTTGTCAAAATGTTTCTCCGTGTGCATTGGGCATAACATCCCAATCAATGTTAGTAATTTGATAATAATATTCCAATTACGTGTCCCATGTAATTCTCTGGATGTTTGTATTAACTAACGTCATATCACTTAAAGTACAAGAATAATATATTTTTAAACATCCCAAGGACGATTCATGTCAAGTGAGTAATACAACCACATTACAAGATTTTGGAACAGAACGCGTATGTAATTTAGTAACACAACGTACATTTCCATTTGACTAAATACAGCCATTAAAATACAGAAGACAACATTATTTAATAATATTCACATAATATCATCTCTTATAGCTTGCGGCTTCTGCTTAGCAACAAGCCGTCAGAACAGTTAAAACAAACACTACAAAGCCAGTCTTTACCATCACAAAACAGTTAACCGCCATTTCCGCTTCAAAGAAACGAACTTCGAGCCTCTTACAGGTCTTCAACTAAACAAAACACACTCAAACACACACACACACACACACACAACACAGATCTATCGACTTGCAAAGACACGACTTTGATAGCAAGCAAGAAACTTCATTAGTAAGTACAGTAACGAAATTATTTCTTACTAATTTTAGCCAGACTCGGCGGAAACCTATATTGTGCGTATTTTGCAAGTGCATGTCAGTGGCAGTTTCACTACTCGCCACATCAAAGCGCGGCGCCACCGTCGCTGGGATGCTATTCTGTTTAGAATTCTGAAATTGTGGTAGTGGTCGTGTCTATTTTGAGACTCTCTTTACTATAACTATAATTATCTATTATGATATCGTATCCAATTTTATCAATTCTCAAAATTAGAAAAGCTTATTAGGTCGAGACAGTAATTGCTCAGGTTTAAGGCGGGCCACCTCCAATCAACAACCATCTCAGGGTTTGTAGGTGTACAAGGGGAAGTAGCAAGTAAGCCATCCTACAAGTGTTCCTCCACTTCTAAAAGAATATGCCCAGTCTGCTTTGTATAGTCTGAGACAAAAATATTACATTCGACAACCGTCGTATTGTGTCATTCAATTTAGACACGTTCAATTTTCTTTTACATAGGAGTGTACTACGTCTCATAGAGGTGGAGCTTATATTAGTTCAGGAGTCTCTGTCGTATTTGAGGGTGATAATTTCGTGAAATATAACTTTCGTAAACCTATCAAAATTATGGTAAATATTGAGATAATTGTACTTTATAATAATTTGGTAGAAAATTTATCACACTATGCTTCTCTAATGACAGTTTTCCAAAAATTTGTGTCAAATCTATGTTATATCCGTAATAAAAAACATTTTTTAATGGAGTAAATTTAAAAATGCTGGCAAAATAGAAAAATCTGCCTTTAAGCAAGCATAGAGAAAACTTTTATCTATCGATTGATATATTAGTTTTCATAAAAATATTTCATTTAGAGCTGAATTTAATAGGAATAGTAACAAGCAATTTTCGGTGTTTAGAGTACTAGCAGTGAACCGCCT
This sequence comes from Agonum fuliginosum, assembly GCA_947534325.1. NCBI lineage: Eukaryota > Metazoa > Arthropoda > Insecta > Coleoptera > Carabidae > Agonum > Agonum fuliginosum. The sequence goes on from OX384029.1 coordinate 1,492,510, forward strand.
TAAGAACAGATTTCTGGATGTGATGACGTACGAACCCAGAGTTCCGTGGTTCAAGTCTCTCGGCCGACAGTGTGTGATTGTCGTTAATTTGTAAAAACATACAATTAAATCGCACTCGGATGCTTACAGCTGACCACTTGATCGTCTTAAATGTAGTCCTGGTTGCAAAACGAATATCTCCGTTGTCGCTTTGAATTTCAAAGGTTGTCGCACGGATCGAGATTCTGTCTGCACCAAGATGAATCGATCGAAGTGGTTGGATGTCACTATAAATACATATATCTACCAATCTCTATTTGAGAGTATTCCGGTCAGTAAATAATATCAAGAGCGGTATGTGCAGTTTACCGGTTGAGGATAATATTATCCGAAACTGGTACAAAACGTCCGTGATGCTTATAGAAAAATTTACCCGATCGATACAATAAAAATAAATTTGAAAATAATGTTTATTTTTGGTTATGTAGATATAGTTTGCATTTTGATGTTGTTACCTTGATTACCGCCTTCTAATTTGTAAACAAAACCTACTGCCCTCGAAACAGAGCCAGTAAATGCTAAAAATGACCGTGCAAAAAAATTTTACCGTTCTGTTTAGCCTAGCAACCGGTAAGAAAACATACCGTCTTGGAAACAGGTAAGTTGATAAGAGACCAATCGTGCAGAAAATAATTTATATCTCGTTTGTCCGAATATGAAATACACCCTTTTTAAAATAAACACAAACACAGCAAAAATACAAATTTATTCTTGGTCAATATTTGTCTTTTAATTGTATTCTAGTAGTTTATTTGTGTTATATAATTGTCACATTATTATTCAGAGGCAAAACAGAAAAAGTAAATGAATTGTTTTATCAATACGACCTCATTAAAACGACATTTCGTTTGTGTGGCGTTTTTTTATTTTTTCTTGTAATTATTTTCACGATATTTTTTGTTAAAAATAGTAGTATAGATGATACAAAACGTCACCCGAATAAATCTGTTTTTCATGATAAAATACATTATTCCTAAAATAATAATGTAGTTAAGTTTTCAATTTAACTACTTTGTAAAGAAGTTATAAATAACCGTTTTTAAAAGAAGATAATCTAAACAAAGTACGTAGTGTATGTAAATTAGGTACTTGAAGTATAATACTTAAGACATTAATTTACTTACTTCGTTAAAGTCCTATTACTCTTAATTAAGACATTAAGAGGATCTATAAAGTACGATATTACTTATTTATAACTTTTCAATAAACTTAACGTAAACTTAGATTATCTACTATTAAATTAAAGCATCATAAAAATGTGTAATTAGTATTTAAAATGATAACAATCTGCTAACGAAATGTCCCTAAAGAGAGATATAAATTTACGTTCATCGTTAAGAATAAGTTCCTAGGAGCAAGCTTTGTGTCGCGCTTTTGTTTTACTGAAATAACGACAGTTTGCGATGCGATACTTTTTCAGTTGTTTACAATAAAAAAAGCCAATCCAGGTTAAACATTTTTCATCAATGTCTTGCCATACAGACTAATAAGTTAAAAATGTCGAAATAAATTTAAATTGTTTTTCATATTATTTTGCTTAACACGATAATAGCTATTTATGTAACAAGTAAGGAAACAAGGTTGTTACCGTACGAATGTGAAATTTGCAGCAAGAGGCGCAGCCGAGTTCTTTAAACAGGTACCTAAGTAAGATTCCGTATGTGTTGTATACAATGTTTTTTTCTAATTTCATTCGAATAAGTGCAATTTTTTAAATCATGAAATTTTGACATTTAATAACACTTATAAATTTTAACATAAAACAAAAACATCCAAATTAGATTATCTAGGTATATCTACAAACATTTTCATTTTTTACATAAATGTAGTTTTATTGTGTACATTTTATTAAATAAAAATCTGCTGTGGCCAGCACAGTACTTCCCCGATTATAAGTTTTAATAACTTACTTTCGTAACGCCTTTAATTTTATGTTTCATACTCTGAATTATTAACAATAATTTATTTTCTAAATAGTATCATGTACAGATAAAAATTTTAAATACGATTTGTAGATGACAAAAATATAATCCATCATTTGAAATAGAAAATATTGTGATAAATTAATTATTTATCGAAATATTTACGCAAAGTACCTACTACGTCCGGTTTGAGGGTTGCTACAAAAATAACTGGATTCTAAAGATTTGTATTAAAATTTGGTTGTTAAATGTTTGATATTATTTGAATTATCGTCCACAAAATATTGTAACACACACACAACCGCGCACAAACTTCATCTCGAAAATACTTTATTCGTATTCTATGGATTGTAAAACGTACTTATTCACTAAAAACTCACACTCGAAAAACTCCTCTCAAAACTTCCCCTTATATAAAATATAATGCGGAAGGTAAAAACAACTGACCATAGTTTAAATGTTATTAATTCTCCGACTAAATTTTTTCTTCAAAGAACTTTTGATAATACACTTGAAGAAATTTGAATAATTGTTTGAGAAAAAATTGAATATCGCATAAATGTCATTTTTTACATTTTTACTAAACTTATCTCCCCTACATAAAAAGCTTTAATTTGATATCACACACGATAGTATTTTAATAAAAATAAAATAAGTTATGTTTATAAAGTTGGTACCACTGGTCGAATAAAAAAAATTTTTCGAGAAACAATTGAAAATCACATAAATGTCATTTTTACTAAACTTATCTCCCCGAGCGCTTTAAATTGACACCAAACTCGGTATAATTTGAATAATTTATAAAAAAAAAACAATTGATGATTGGTTAAATGTTATTTTTATTTTTGTACTAGAATTATTTTCCCGATAGCTTTAATTTGATACCACACACGATAGTATTTTGATAAAAATAAAAAAAGTTATGTTTATAAAGTTGGTAGATACCACTGGTTAAATAAAAAAAATTGAATAATTTTTTGAGACAAATAAATATCATTTTTTACATATTTACTAAACTTATCTCCCCGAGAGCTTTAAATTGACACCAAACTCGGTATAATTTGAATAATTTATTTTAAAAAAAAATTGACGATCGTTTATATGTTATTTTTGTTTTTCTACTAGAATTCTTTTCTCGAGAGCTTTAATTTGATACCACACACGATAGTATTTTGATAAAAATAAAAAAAGTTATGTTTATAAAGTTGGTACCACTGGTTGAATAAAGCTCATTAACGAACTTGAAGTCAGAATTTGGGTCAAGATCTTAAATATAAAATTTCAGTCCAAAATTCCAACGCTTTTTTAAGTTATGCAACATCCAGACCCACAGACCCACAGACCGACAGACCGACAGACCGACTTTTTTTAAAATTATGTTTTTTACCCGTTGGACATTGTATTTTTAAATAAATAAATATTACCTAACGAAAGTTAAAAAATAATTTTATTAATGGTATTTTTTATTTATAGGTATAAATGTTCATAATATACGGTTCACGTTGCTACAGTAATACTTCCAAAGCTTATGAGAAATCATAAGAACAGTTGTGTGAGAATGACAGAATTTGGTTATAATTTTTAAATTATTATTTTGATTTACAAATGAGTAACAAGTAAAATGTTGACAATACACGCAAGTTAACTGTTTTACTGCTTCAAGGAGGTGACAGGCTCGGCGGTCATTTCCTCCTGTCAGCAATAAAAACTGTTTTACCTTGCTAGTAATGTAATATAGTATTACATAAACAAAACATATTCTGCCAAAACTTTTGTTACATACGTTTTATGCGAATGATAACAGAACAATAACGAAGTAAAAATATACCGGCAAATACAAGCGAACAAAAACCACAGAAAAATATTTATATGCATGTAATTTTTAATGATATTTCTGAAAATACCGCTGAAAACATAAAATATAAAGGAAATGATAGAATTTTCTTTTTTATACCTCTGTATAAATTGCCGAAAATACTTTTTATGAGAACCCTCGGCAAATGTTTTCCTTTTTTGTGTTTTATTGTGGAAATAAAGCAAATTTAATTCGATGAAACAAACTCGTATTTACATACGTTAACAGTTAAATAGAACTAAAATGGCTGCCGAAGAGTGAAGAATTAAGGCTGGTTTATAATGGATGTATAGTACAAATAAATTTCATCTACCTAATAATCATTAGCGTTTATTAGGGGGTTATTGCAGTCACACAATGGCCAAAACTACAAGCCTGAGATGCGCCAGAGCATACAATACAACCCTGGTAATAAGCTTCGAAAAACTCTTACTCTACCAGTGGAACACTGGGGGTAAAATATATACTCGAGTTAATAAATATGGCAAATACTGAACTGTTCGACTATATATTTCTTATCTGCGGGCTAACCTTAAACGATTGCGGTTTTGGGCATTGTGTGACTGCAATAAGCATTTTACAATTTATTATTAGGTAGATGTTCTGTACTTGTACTATGTTATCTTCTTCTGTGTTTTGTAAACATGAGCTATAGGTATTTGTATGTTACGGTTCATAATGACACTGGATTTGATGTTTACCTATACTGTAATAGTAAGGTACGCCAACTTTTAAAAAAACTTCCTAGAGTATCACTATATAATTATGTGGCTTGGTGCTAAAAGGGTTTTGAAGTTTTGAGATTTCAAGGCCAATGTACTTCTAAAGATTAAATTTTTTACTTTTAAAACGGCCAATGTATGTTCTATGGTATCGCTGTTATTTAAAAAAATCTGCTGTGGCCAGCACACGACCTCTCGCATAATTCTGCTTATCCTACTAATCTAATAAATAGTTTTACTTACATTTTAATAGTTTTATGTTCACGTAATATGTAAACGATAATGTAAACCAAGATACAAGCAAAAGATGTCAACTGTACTGTCACTGTCATAATCATTCAAATTTTATGTAGAAACAAATTTCATATCATGGACAACAAGATACTGAAATTTCAAAAAAATTAATATTAATTGTACTTTATTTTATTGTTAAACACTATCAGATTCAGCAAATTGTATTTAAAATTATGTACCCATAGATAATTATATTTTCATTTATTTTTAATTGCAAAATATGTAATAAATAAATAATGTACCAATATATTTAAGAAAAACTATATAAAGTTTCAAAAAGTACTACTTCCGGTTTGCGGATTTCTACCAAAATCTTATCCGGTGTTAAGATACTTATTAAAACCTTAAATATGAAATTTGGTTATTAAAGGTTTGATACTTTTTAAGTTATCGTGGACGAAAAATCGTCACATACGTCCATACATCCATACATACATACGCACACACACACACAGACATCATCGTGAAAATATTAAATTCGTATTCTAGAGACCCTAAAACATGCTTATCCACCAAAAACTCATACTCGAAATTTTTGACCCATTACAATACCTCTCTTATAGATTATGAGGCGAGAGGTAAAAATATAGGACAATGTCTGTCCAAGTATTTCGAAACTATTTGTTAAAAAGTATTTTATAATTCGTTACAATATAAACATTGCAGAACCAACTATGTAACTTTCAACAAACGGATCCATTTCTGACAGTTATAAGAAAGGTTATGTCGTCAAGTTAGCAGATTACTGAAATGATTGTGAACCACACACTTCTCATTCAGATCACACATCTTACAGAATACAGAAGAAGTAACCGATTACATCCATTCTTAAAGAGACTGGTCAAATAACATGCAAAACTTTTGAAGTTATTTGTAGAGTTATTTATGTTTATGATTCATACTACTAACACGTTACCATAGCCATTTTTCTTTATTCCCGATGGCAACTACAAGAGCAGAAGGTCTGCGTAACAATAAAATTCAATTGAGTGGAAAAAGAATGGCATAAAAGAAAAACATGTATGAAACACATAAACAGCGTAGAATGGTTGCTTAATTTTTATTGATTTAAACAAAGTGCATCGCAGTAAAAACGAAATGCCCCATAAAAAGTTTCAAGAAAGCTTGTTAAACTTTTTGCTCTCGTGATTTAACAACAAACTCCTGTAGTACAGTCTAGAATTAATGAATAATGAAATAGTCAAATGGACCGAAAACCTTCAAATACAAACTGAATTAAATTTTAAACGTTTTGTGCAGAGGTATAGAAGGCGCGCTTAAAAGTGAAAAAACCGTAACATCAAATCTGTAATGGTAATGTTTTTAACCCGATAATAGTCAAAATTATACCTACGTCATAATTTGATTTTTTAAATGTTTTTTTTCTGTAATGTAACTACTAGTGCCACGTCAGCAACACTTTAAAACTTAGACATGGTTCATTTTGCACATGCTTTCTGCATAAATTTCGGATAAACGATGTAACCTACAATGAAAATTATGTTACACAATGAAAATATACAGGTTGGTGGAGGTGAAATGCGAACATAGGGAAATATATGACAATGGAGTTATCATGCTAGGCATCTTGATATACGTGGAATAAGTACTGTCAATGTCAAAGTAACTGTCATATTATTGAAATTTTTATTTTCATTAAAATATTTTCTTTGCATAATAATGTATGTGTACGAGCAGAACGAGAAAGTTTACATGCACTTTTAGATTTGATTATTATTTCTGTTATTGATTACTCTTTTTGCCACACAAATTCACATTACTTAGTTTTGTGACACTACTACAAAATATATCAAGATACCTGGTATGAAAGTTCGATTGTCATGTATGTTCCCTATGTTCGCATTTCATCTCCACCAACCTGTATACATTCCTAATTGCCTTATTCTAAAAATTATGTCTGTAATAATAGGTCATTTTGCATAAAATTCATTGCAATTTGATGTATTTTGTCTCCTCTTCTCTCTCCTTTCATTTCTTTCTACTGCAAATTATATTTATTTTCAGGTTTTCTTATTTAGCATATTAAGGCAATCTAGAAACTCTAATGATTGCATTGATATTATGTATGTCTATTATTTGTTCCTATTTGCAGAGCAGATAAAGTGCATAAAATTGACTATCTGAAAACGGTTTCGAGTGCGACATTGTTTCAACGAAAAATTTGTTGTATAGTTAAAGTATTATATTTAAATAGGTGCTTTCTAATACAGGATTAAATAAAGATTAAAAACGAGTGAACAAAATCAAAGTAAATCTAATATTTTTAGTACCTACCTATGCAGTTTTAATTAATGTTATAATTTAATATTAGGTAGGTACGCTGAAATATGCTGAATACTGATTTTAAATTAAATTTGACGTTGTTATTAATTAATTTTTTTCGTTATCTAGTTAAGTTTTAAATTGTTTTCATGTTTTTCACGCATCCATGTACATATAATTAAAGGCCATAAAATTTAATTATTTATGAATTTATGATTTAATTATTAAACAAAGGGAAATTTTGAATTATCAGATTTTAAATATTTTATTATTACCTGCAAATTATTTCTATTAATTATCTAGTTCGTACAAAATATTAAACCGATTTCAATATCGTTGTACCTAATAATTTCATTGTTTGACTAGCTACTAACTTGATAAATTTTTACATGTTAGCAGTCAACTTTACAGGTTAGTAACTTGTAAAGATTCATCTTCATAAGTAATGAAACGCTAGCTAGAAGTACGTAAAAGCAGTTTAGCATTTTCTAAAATGCTCACGAAGTTTTATAGATAAAACTAAATTTCATAAATTTATTTACAGACGAAGAATGCAACAAGGTTTATGCCGAGTTACATTTTCTAATTAATCTCTTAATAATAAGATAAGGCATGTAAAAAGATGCTTAAAACATACATTTTCATTACTTTTTCAAAGATATTTTCAGAATTCTAACTGGACATAAACCTAGATTAATTCTTTCACAAACAACTAATATATTTCATTATAACTGCATGCTACATACAATTTTTAATTATATTAAGACGTAGTAATAAGTTTCAAAACTACTATAATGAAAATTGTTCATAAAATAAGTTTTAAAATATCATTTTAATGAAACTAAGATGTTTACCAATATTATATTCACATGCAATTACATGACTATTATTATTTGAAATCACTATATTTGAATATAGTATCAAATTTTGTAACTAGATTGAAAGTTCATCACAGTATAAATTCTTTAAAAAATCTGACGTGGACACCACATGACTTCCTTGTACGCCTTGTGTGTTCATACTTTTCTTAATAACTAAAATGTAAAATAATATTAAAAATTCTTTTAAGTTATTATACTAGTATACTCACAAATATATTTTAATCATTTTATTTAAACTGCAGAAGAAGATATAAAGCATATTTTACTATTGTCACTGTCATGTCATAATCATTTAAATTTTACGTAGTAACAAATGTTAATCGATCATGGACTACAAGATACCGAAATACTATAAATTATAAATATATACTTTAATTATTTTTAAATGATACCAGATACAAAAATATTTATAAAATACCGATTGTAGGTAATAATGACATAATCTTTCATTTAAAATAAAAAAAATTGTCTAAAATTAAATATTTATCGAAATATTTTTAAAAAGTACTACTTCCGGTTTGTAGACTGAAACCAAAAATAGGAGGTGCACAACTAGATGCTATAACAGTCCTAAATACAAAATTTTAACTTTCTACGTCTAACCGTATTTGAGTTATGCGACACACATACGTCCGTCCGTCCGTCCGTACGTACGTACGTACGTACGTACAGACGTCACGTCGAAACTAGTCATAATGGATTCAGAAAAGGTCAAAACGGATATTTCCGTCAAAATCTGAGAACCGAAATTTTTCGCGATTACAATACTTCCTTACTTCGTACAAGGAAGTAAAAAGCGAACTATAGTACCTTTTTACTTCCTTGTACGGAGTAATAAGGAAGTATTGTAATCGCGAAAAATTTCGGTTCTCAGATTTTTACGGAAATATCCGTTTTGACCTTTTCTGAATCCATTATGACTAGTTTCGTCGTGACGTCTGTACGTACGTACGTATGTGTGTCGCATAAGTCAAATTCGGTTAGACGTAGAAAGTTAAAGTTTTGTATTTAGGACTGTTATAGCATCTAGTTGTGCACCTCCTATTTTTGGTTTCAATCTACAAACCGGAAGTAGTACTTTTTTCAAATATTTCGATAAATATTTAATTTAAGACAATTTTTTTTATTTTAAATGAAAGATTATGTGATTATTACCTACAATCGGTATTTTATAAATATTTTTGTATCTGGTATCATTTAAGAATAATGAAAGTATATATTTATAATTTAGTATTTCGGTATCTTGTAGTCCATGATCGATTAACATTTGTTACTACGTAAAATTTAAATGATTATGACATGACAGTGACAATAGTAAAATATGCTTTATATCTTCTTCTGCAGTTTAAATAAAATGACTAAAACATTATTTGTGAGTATACTAGTATAATAAGTTAAAAGAATTTTTTATATTATTCTACATTTTAGTTATTAAGAAAAGTATGAACACACAAGGCGTACAAGGAAGTCATGTGGTGTCCACGTCAGATTTTTTTGCTTCAAATTGATAATATGCAATGAGCAAAGCAGAAACTGCTACACCTCTAAACACGCAATATTTTCTTACAGACCTAAACCGAATGATTAATTTATTTCGTGAAATAATCTACGTGAACCACCTGATTCGAATCCGTTCAATTCCGTTAGAAATTCAAATCCTTCTTGGTACATTCCTCTGGCAGTCGAAGGCGTTTACACGTGTTCTTCCTGAAGGAAGAAACTCGCTACTTTGTCCTTGATACGGGAAGCTTCTGCTAAATCCTCGCAGCGCGGGAATTCCTGCCAAATCCTTCAGGCATGTATTGAATTCGTCTTATTCCTATATGTCCCGAGACACACCCGGCCGCAAGAAGGAATATTGGCCAGCCAAGAGTGAAATGAAAAGGAGTATTCGAACGAATTAGTATTCTGCGAGGAGTGGTATCGTTTTAATTAATCCTCGTCTATGTATCGCTTCGATTTTGAAGGTAATATGGTTTATTTTACCTCCCGCCTAAAGGGAGGTAGGAAAGATTGTGCCACAATGAGACTGATAATGGTTGTTTATTAACGAATATTTTTCACTTGTAATATCACATGTGCATCTAGTTATTTACGAACCAAATGCGGGATGATTTTATCCCATATGAGCGGTTTTCTGAAACACGAGCGAAGCGAGGGTTTCATTTACGCGAATGCTGGGATGGTGTCTTATGCCCATGTCACACCTGTAATACACTGTATCATGTATGATCAAACCTGTGTATGACGAAAAATAGAAGCGCTGCTATTTCTGCCATACACGTCATACCGATTCAGACGAAACTGTTTGTTAATCCAATTAATTTATACAATTTTTCATATTATTTATATCATACAAGTGTTACATCCAGGCGAGAGATTTTCGTCACACACGACAATTTTCATCATACATAATACAAGTATTACAGGTGTGACATGGGCATTACGATGCATTTTCTACTCACTACTACCGACAGATGTTTTATTTTTAAATATTGGCGATTTTCGGTGGTCTTAATAATTTTCATGAATTATAATTCCGGGAAGTAACACTTTATAAACTAAATTTTATTATTTTTAAGACGATTTTACTCGGAAATGTTTAGAAAAGCCAGTGTTCTTTGCATTTTTCCCGATTGACTACACTGGAAAATTGACATTTTCGATTGTCAATTGCGTGCTTAATATGTCACTTCCTAGGTGATGAGTACCAAAAATTATTTCCTAGCTCGAGTGGTACACGAGAGCTAATTACGTTGTTGGAATGCCCGATACAAAATTTCCTGAACATGAATTAATGCACGAGTGCATATTCGGTAAGAAAATCGCAATGACACCTCCGCTTTATTTTTACATTCTTTTTTAATAAACTTGAAATAATTACTAAATTTGTATTAAACATTAATACATATTTTATTGTAATGAATTCATCCATTGGCTGTTATTGTATCATGCGATTTTCACTTATAATATCACATCTGCATTAATTCTTTCCAGAAATTGTTTTGAGTGCTTTCCAACCACTCGAGCTAATTATGTGGTAGGAATGCACGATAAAAAATTTCCTGTACATATTCGGTAAGAAAATCGCAATGACACCGCCGCTTTATTTTTTAATTATTTTTACAATAATGGTGGGTTTATGCAGACAACTAAATTAAGAAATTACATTATGAAATTAAACTAAGGAAGTAGACATCATTGTGTCTTATATAATTGTTTATGCAACTAAACTAACAAACTAAACTATCGTCACTAAACTAAGAAGTTAGATATTTTCAACTTCTTAGTTTAATTTCTTAATTTTTATAATGTTTGTACATGCGCATTGCAACATAACCTCGAATTTGACGTTTGAAACGTGCTGGTTGGTGTGATTGTACTATACGCACGCGCAAATGTGCATTCCTATTGGTTTATTCTTTAGTTTAGTTTTGAGTATAAACACAGCATTTATAATTTAATTTTCAAGTTTAGTGGTTTAATTTAATTTTCTAATGTAGTTGCTGCATAAACCAACCATGAAAACCTGAAATATTTACTAAATTTGTATTTAAAGTTAATAAATATGTATTATTTACCTTATTAATTGCGTATTTACACTCAAAATGACAATTGACAAACCATGGATATGAAAAATCCCATATTTCACGTTAAAATAAACTCACTGTATAAAACCTTAACGTATTTACTTAAGTTACGTATAATATCAGATGTGTGAAATAAGAAAAAAGTTATTTATTGAACTTATTGGTTGCATTTCAGTGAAAGTATTTACCGTTCACGGTCAAAGCCAAATAAGCCACAGGAGAAAATTTTCCATACTCCAATATTTCAACAAAGCCAGCGTATTCGAATGATACGTGTTCCCATCTGCGTATGTACAGCCGCATTGGATCTTTTTATCATCATGACAAATGACACTTTTTGTCTTTTTGTTGTACGGTGAAATTAAAAAAAGAAATAAATAATATATCATGCTGGGCTGGAAACTGTTTGAAGCCAGAATAAATAGCACAAAAATAATAAATATCACGCGGTTTGATACAACAGATATATTGCCAATGTTTGTATGTACTGTGGTCGTAATTTTAACACGAATGATACCACTGTAACTACAATTTTGAATATACTAGCTGGAATTTAAAATAAAAAACAATTTTACAATTTAGTTGAGAAATAATATACCTAATAGATATTAATGATAGTCAAGGTAATGAAACGTGTGTGATGTTAAATCACGAGGCGGTTAGCCGAGTGTTTTTATCACCCAAGTTTCATTACTCTAGCTATATCAAACGTGTATCATTCAATATTTTATCTACGACGGCTTTAATTGCTGCTGAATTAGATTTTTACCTCTCGCCTCATATTCTACAAGATCGATCCTTCGACCATATATAGGTATAGACAGATAACACTTAATGCTGTAGTATACAATGTTGTGAAGGCAAGAAGTACGGAAGCGGGGAGCAGCAGCTATAGGCGCGGAAAGGAGGTGAGGACACGATAGAGTGTTGCACATTGCTGACTTCTGGTTTGTTATCATGGAACAGAGAATGAAAATAGGCAAACTGCAACACTTCAAGGTGTCTGCTGGTTATACTCCTCTTCACACCGCTACGCTAGTTCTTTGCTTCACAACAAAGGCTTGCGTTGTTTGTCTATTCCTATATATGGTCGAAGGATGGATCTAAATTTTCGAGTGTGAGTTTTTGGCAGATAAGCACGTTTTAGGATCTTTAAAATATGAGTTACACATTTTTGAGATGTGTCTGTGTGCATGTGCGTTCATTCGTTTGTATGTTAAAATTTTTTCGGAAGCGATAACTCCAAAAATATCAAACATTTAAATAACAAATTTTAAATCTAAGGTTTCAATACAATGTTCCATAGACCAATTGTATTTTGGTACCAATTCATAAACCGGAAGTCATACTTTTCATATAGAGCAATATTATTTTTCTTAAATTATCTCGATAAATAAAGCATTTATGATAATATATGTTTCATTAAATATAACAGAATTTTTTTTGAATTATTCTGACAGTGACAGTACAGTTGACATCTTTTGCTTGCATCTTGGTTTACATTATCGTTTACATATTACATGAACATGAAACTATTAAAATGTAAGTAAAACTATTAATTAGATTAGTAGAATAAGCAGAATTAGGCGAGAGGTCGTGTGCTGGCCACATCAGATTTTTTGTATTTAAATGTGACATCCAGTGATGCCCAAAATGATATTGTTTTGCAAACTACTGTTAATTTTACGAACTTCAACAAAATCCTTTTTGATTCATGATCAGTGCGTCCAATACTATACACCCTTAAATTTTATTACACAGGTTGGGTTACACCCTGTATATTCGCGGGAAAAAATATAACAATGTAGCATATCGATAAGTTGTTAAGTTTTTATAATATTTTCAAGTTAACGTGCAGGCAAGCCATAAAACAAAGTAAAATCGTCTGGTATAAAGTTTCATTTTGTAGCACGTAGTTCATGATCTGCACTAACTTCTGAAAGTAATTTAACAAACATAACTCCACCTGCAACTGCAACAAGAGCTGAACACGTGACGGAGGTGAAATCCAGCGTGTTTGCTCGTCTCACCTCCGCTAAACCGACATCAAGTTCTTACTTTCCTTCCCAGATCCTCAGCTCTGAAGCTTATGTTTCATAAACATGATGTGTTTCACTGAACTTATACTGCAGTTTATGCGTTCTGAGCACTCGCTTGGTTTTAAAATGATGTAGGATGTAAATGCAAAATGGTAATTAAAAGATTGATGTTAGCGGAAAATTCAATTATAGTGTGACGTCATTATTGACAGTTCATTCACTGATATATCGGGAGTTCCTGAAACAGGCGCACCCCCAAAAAAAATTGTATATTTAAGTCAATTACATTTATATTATGGGTTTATAAACTACAAAAATAATGCATTTTTATTACTTCCTGTTTAGCTGGCAGTGACATCAACTTCTTTATTTTAAATGGAACAACCCGTATGTTTTTTAAGATTTTCATTCTACATAAAATTCTAAATACAGCCATGTACTTTTTAGTTTTAGATTTATAAGTAAATTAATAATAAAAATTTTACATAAACAAATTGAAATATTATTACCAAGTTTATTACATTAGGATGTTGATGTTACATAAATAATGTTTCTAAGGGTGGACATTAGCAATCGCTACGATATTAATAGGATGTATCTGTCGGAGTACGAGCGGAGAGGACTATAGATGATCAGTTACGTGAACAATAAAACTACTAAAAGGCGCAATTATTGGAATAGTTAACTAATCGAATCACCAAATAAATCACACATTCACTACTCATGTCATGAACCACTTAAACGTGATATACAAACTGTGACGATAAGGAAAGATGGCAATTCCCGAGCACGTGTTACTCGTATCAGAGCATCTTCAAGATTGCCGATATCCGACTCACACCTAGCACGTAATCCCAAGTGTACTAACGTAATCGAACAAACAAACACGATCATACATAACTTCATTAGCACACTTGCATTCCTATATCACTCATTATTATTACAATCAACATGATTGCTAACCCTGACATATAGGTATAGTTGAAATTTTTTTGCAGAGGAGTCATGTCATCAAAACATTACAAAATGGAAAATAACTGTAGTAATGACCGAGTGATGTTAAATGAATAAAATAAATACTACTTTTTTGCATACTATAAGAATAATACATTTTCATTAAATTTACAATAATTTTAATGCCGAACATAATGTTTCTAATGCATTTTAAATTTATTTCAAATAATTGTAGTTTGTTTTTTCACCACACATTGGCATTACTGAATTAAGAATTGTGTTTTGTGTTGTACGTTTACATGACATTCAAATTTTTCTGTAACGCTATAGAGTTCTAACTGGCAATATATTAAATTTTACAATGATATATAAATATTAATTGTCTAATAATTCAATTAAATTGATCGCAAAAATAAGTATCGCATGTAAATTCAATAATGCAACACACATTACATATAAAAAAAATTAAATTAGTGTACTATGTAAATCTAGTATTCCGTGACGTCATTATCTGGTTCCGTGACGTCATTATCTAGTGACTAACATTTATGACGTGACTCCTCTCCAAAAAAATTTTTACTATATAACAATTTTATATAAATTCTTGAAATATTCTGGGGATTTTATTTTGTTAAGTCAACGCAAGTTCAAATCCAGGTACATATTTCAGTTTGACTATTGAAGGAATTATCTAGATAAAAGATTATATTATTATTTAGATATGTATTAGAAAATTTATAGATAACATTCTTGCGGCTTTGATTGCAATTAAAAGCACGTTTATTTTCCACATCGCTTCTAACCTTTTAAACAACAGACTTTGTCCAATATTACATTTTTCAGTAAAAATTTTTCAGCGGAAAAACGTACGTCCGTCTAAAAATAAACAAGACCATTTCCTTCTGAAAAACGGTGACATTCAGTGCTTTTCGAGACAAAGCAAAAGCGCCAAAGTGCCAAACACGCAGGGACGAATTCAGGGGGAGGCGATTTAGATTTTTCAGAAGGACGCAAAAACAATTATTTGAAATATTGAAAATTATATATACCGTCACGCCTTTTACCCAAATTTGGTTAGAAATCTTCACATTTCGTCATCGGTATAGAATATTCTCGATTTTACTTTTTTCTCTTCCATTTTTTCTCCACTACTACGACTGCCTAAAACCAGCCCGAAATTGGCTAGCTTCGAAAAAGTTAATTCAAAGTAGAAAGGCTTCAGAAATCCTTGTTTTATTAATTCCTGAAGCCTTCCTAGTTTAAATTATAGTATATTACATTACAAGTCACTGCAATGTTTCATTGCAGACGAGGAGGCGTTTGAAGAATGCGAGGATGCGCAGCGTCCGAGCATTTCTTCAAAGCCTCCGAGTCAAGCAAAGACATTTTTATGACGCGTGATGTATTCTATTTTTTTTAAATCGGCAATTAAGCTTAAAATTATAAAAAAATTAGGTTTGCATAAATCATCAGAGCTGTGACAAATCATCAGAGCTGTCACAAATTTTAGAAAAAGTTGTCATGACAAGTAAACAAAGTTGAAAGTAAAAATGACTAGGCATGAAAATAAAATTTTCATGCCTAGTCATGAAAATCTTACTTTCATGCCGCAAATTAGTCTGGAAATGACGATTTTCATGCCGATTTTGAAAAAACATATTTTGTTGAATTCCACTTCAAATTTAATCATATTTGTAAAGTGAAAATCATAATTAAGTGCCCAGTGACTAAGTGTGACAGCGTGATCCAGCGTGTTAACTGGCTATCGCCGGCTAACGTGCTGTGACGTCAGTCAACGTGAGATCGATGGTTCGAGTCTCCGTCGGGCGACAATGTGTGATTTGTCGTAAAACTAAAAATGCTCAAGGTCTGGCATTCAATCACACTCGGGTGTTACAAGCTATCCGCTTGTGCACCTTAAATGTAGTCCTGGTTGCATAAAGAATATCTCCGCTGCCGCTGTGGTTGAGACCACAGATCGTCGCACGGATTGAGATTCTGACTGCACCAAGATGAATGGGTAAATAGAGCAAGAGAATATGGAGACTGATCCCTTCCGATAAAAGGATCTAGAAAGCTTCGTGAGAAGCGGCGCTACTCCCACGGGAGTGTTAAGCCACTATATATAATAGTGACTAAGTGTAACATTTTATATTAATAGGAGGTTAATGGGCAAATATAGCAATTAACAAGCGTGATGTTCACATTCTTAAAATGTTCTTGGGATTTTATTTTGTCAAGTGGATCTTTATTTTTCAATTAAATGAAATTTATAAATTTAGGTTTGTTTAGAGTTTCCGCTTGGTCCGCCCCTGCAGCCTCCTAGCGGTTTGTAGCGCAGTTTGATCGTACTCAGGAGATCGATAAGCGATTTTAGGGCCTTATCTCTGATAATAACGCGAATATGTGGCGTCTTAAATATCTGTAAACATTTTATTGCCACTTAAAGAACCACATTGCCAGCTCTTCATTACTTATAGATTATATGAGACGGTATTGGTAAACACTAAACAGCAGGAGTCGAAAACATCGTACATTTTGTTTCGTGACTGCAAGCAATATAGAGAAATATCAACATTGAAAGTGATCATTTCTTAGACGTTTTCAATGATTTTTTTTTATTTTCCTTCTATTATGGACTATTATTTTAGCCTTTTGGTCCAGAGAAGAGCTTTGATAATTTTTATTTATTATTTTTGCTGAAAATACTTTTGACAAAAGAAAAAACGCACCTCTTGGTAATGCAACAAAAATTCCGAATTTTTAGACCGCCATAACTCGGTTGAATTTGGTCGAAAATGGATGAAATAAAGTTCTAACTAGTTTGAAGTTTCCTCTTTAAGGTTATGTAAGTTAATCTGGCGGCAAGTTAATTTCGCCCCTGCCACACCCCTGAAGAGGAAAAAATCTTGTGAAAATTCAAAGAATCATTGATATCTGTGCAAAATTAGCCGAGTTATGCCCGAAAAGGCACAAAATGCAATTATTTTTAAAAAATTCATTACTTCACGCCAAATCATCGAAAGTACTCAATTTTTTATTCCCGAAAGAAAAATGAATAAACTTTATCGCCTTGGTAGTGGTTTGAGTCCACGACTGGACCTCCCTAAAAATAATTTTAATGTCAACTTTTGAGCTCTTGCTAGACTATAACTATTTTATAAAATGAATCAAAATTTAAGGAGGTTCCCTACACATGCAGTGGCGTACTCAGATATCAGCCTTTAATTATAATAAAAATATTTTTATTAATGTAAAACAAAATTCGGTCAACGGGTGTTAGTTGATATTGCAATTGGTTCAGTTGCGGTGATATATTTTTACAATAATTTCTAATTAACATTTTTTTACAACAACAATATTGTTACAACTATGTGGTCAACCTTCTTCAAATTTTGAAAAATTGATGTCCGTGCTTGCATACGTTTATATACCAAAAATTAAGTATATAGAACATTTCTAACATCTTTTTATTTAATCAATTAATTGAAAACCATAAGAGCCCATGTAAAATATTAAAATTTAACAATTAATTTCGTTCAAACTACGTGGTCATAATTTCCAAAAAATTCAGGTATCATTTTTATGACACAGACAACATAAATTCAAAGTTTGGTTGCATTAGAACATTTTTTAAAATGTCTAGGGAACCTTTTTCAAATTAAGATAAGAAAAAATTGCGTACATATGACACACATCTACAAGTGCTTTAAAAGCTCTAGCGACGTTAAAATCATTGCGCTGTGCTCTTTAACCCATTTACGTGCTTTAAAAGCTTACTTATATACTTGTTCTTGTATTATAATAATTATACTAGTACCTATATTTTTTACATAACATGATAGAAATCTCATTTGCAGTACCATGTAAGTAACCATTGAATTTAAACATTGTGAGTCATTTTCTCAACGAAAATTCGACGTTAAAGGTACGGCGAAGAGTAATATAAAATGCGTTAACAAGATGTCACTGATCAATGAAAAGTCGGTAAATATCGAGTGTGAAGTATCAAAAATTTGCTCCAGTTAAAATTGAGTGCATCTAAAATAGGAAATGGACGACGTAAAACGAAACCATATAGTGACCTCTTCACCTTCCTGTCAAAATATATGAGGAGGAATATAGATCTAGCGATCTGGGTTTATGTTATTTGGAGTTATAGAGAAAGAGAAGGACTTATACCTGGGTTTATCATTTCGCTCACGTAAGCATTTTTGTTATACGGTCGCTATGATGTTTAGTACTCAATGAATTTATTGGCAGATAAAAAAGCGGAATTCGACTTGAACGTCCGATCGTAATTTTTGTTTCTTTATTAAGTTTTTTTGAAATTTATCTCTCGTATCAGCGATGAAATATGGCGCGGTCAGCGGCTGACCTGGGATTATAGGCTGGCCGTGATATGCTGACCTACCGATCTTAAAATTTATTTTATGACACGTTTAATTGAATTTCCAGCCGATATTGATTGCAATAAACTGTTACCTACCTCTAAAAATTAATATAACGTTTGAAAAAAAAAGTAATTAAGACGATAGGACGATGGGAAAGGTTAATTTAGCGACAGTTTGTAACGTAATATTGGTATTGGGTTCCTGCATTTTTAAACTGATAACATTGTTTTTACCTTTCGCCATACCTGTAAAGGAAGGTATTGGAATCATGGTAAAAATCGGGTAGTGAGTTTTTAGTGGATGAGCACGAATTAGGTTCCTTACAATTCATTTTTGATAGTTTCACAATGGTGTCTGTATGTTTGTGTGTGTGTGGCCAGGGCCGTATTTGTAGAGGTCGGATAACTCAAATACGAATTACCCAAAAAATTTGATATTTGGTATTTAACATTTGTATATGAATTGGAATAGCTCATTAGATTTTGGTACAAATATCTTTACCGGAAGTGAAAAAATTAACTGTCAATAATTTCTATAAATTTGGATAAATGTAGTATTTATTTGTAATAAGAATAAGAAGAAAAGTTATTTGCAACTTACGTTATAAAAAATTGTCTTTATCTGGTAGCATTATAGAACTGTAGTAAGATTTTAAAAATAAATTTACCATATAGAACATTGAAATCTTGTAATCCATGATCGGTTAATTTTTGTTTCTGCGTACCAAATATTGACAGGTGAGACGGATGACACGTTGGCACTAACGTCATATAAGTCATAAGTAAGATATTAAATGTAGTAATTGAACGGAGGATGGCTTCAACACAGAAGAGTTTTGTTGTGAATGAATTTTTTGATTCAGATGATTTCTATTTGTATATTTTAAATATGCATACCGGATTGTACGTATACATATATGTTTATAAAGCCTCATTTCCACCGATTGTTTTAGTGTTTAATGCATAATGATTTATGCGTAAGGCGTAATGCATAATGATTATTTATTAGATGGCCATTTCCATCTATTTTGTTTAAGAACTAATTCGACAGAGATGACATTTGTTGTCAAATTTTATAGTTTAATCATTACCGGCTTTTTTGAGATATTAAGGAATGGACGAACTGTTAATTTCGTAAGTAAGGTATTCATTTCCATATTTAGAAATAGACAGAAATTGACAATTCGAAACAAATTGTAAATAATGACACATGTCAATCATTATGCTTGTGCATTACGCCTTATGTATGGAGTTTGCAAAGTTTTGTTCTTATGCGTTGCTCTTAGTATAGTACAAGTAGAGAACATCCACCTAATAATTGTAAAATGCTTATTGCAATCACACAATGCCCAAAACCGCAATCGTTTAAGATTAGCCCGCAGATAAGAAATATAGTCGAACAGTTCAGTATTTGCCATATTTATTAACCCGAGTATATATTTTACCCCCAGTGTTCCACTGGTAGAGTAAGAGTTTTTCGAAACTTATTACCAGGGTTGTATTGTATGCTCTGGCGCATCTCAGGCTTGTGGTTTTGACCATTGTGTGACTGCAATAACTCCCTAATAAACGCTAATGATTATTAGGTAGATGTTCTCTACTTGTACTATACTTAGGCAATAAACATAGTTCTTAAGCAATAAAACAGTCGGTGGAAATGAGGCTTTAGTCTAGATATGACGAGACATTGTATGCTGCCCACATCAGACTTTAAAGTAGCATCTATAGTATTGCATAGTAGACGAGATATAAATATAATAGCAGCATATCGACACTCCGACATGCAAAGTGGAACAGAATATGAATCCGGGATGTGTGCGTTGCGTTAGAGGTCGATCTCTAACATCGTCAAAGAAGCTGAAACCTCAAGTGCTCGCGAATATCTGTTTTTGCTCTTTTTCTTATTCCTAGCGGGAGACATGTATCCGATATGGTGCAAGACGCAAGAGTAGAAATCAATTTCCCAGCGTAAGCGCTCGCGCTGCGAGGAACGTAATATCACAATGACGTATGGCATTGTGATATTGCCTATGTTTTGACGGTTCGTCATGGCCTACGTTCCGGATGGAATTACGCGGAGGAAGACGATCGAATGACAACGTTACACGCCGAGATAGCAGCATCAGATTAGAAGTGTTCTCAGTCGAACTACCTTCTTGCTTTGGTATTTGTCTTGTCTTAGACAGACGGAGAAAAATTACTTCTATAATCTCGTAAGGTTCGACTCAATCAAATTGTTTTGCTATTTTGTTCCATTTTACAGAAATATTATTTTTCTATTTGGCGTTCACAAAGTTAACTTTGTGAAACGCAACTGAATGTTGACTGGGTTCGCTTTGTGACTCGCAACATTGTTTTTAGAAGGTTGGTATTGGTAGTATCAGATGACTTTTACTTCAATTATTGTCAAACGTCAAACTTGAACACGTACAAATTTGAGTATAACATCAAGTTTAGCTTAATAAATTAGTTTTTGTGCAATTAAAATTAATATAGTAATGGAGGAACATATAAGTTCAATTAATTACTAAGGTATTCGGAATTTGGACCAAGAAGTTATAACTCTCTTTCAGCTCTCTGAAGATGTTTAAAATTTAAACGAAACGTTAGAGTTATTGGAAATTGTTTTATTTATAACTCCTGGGTCCAAATTCCGACTACCTTAGTTATTAATTAACCAACTGGACGCTACATCAATTCATATAAGTTCAATATTTTCTATAATATCTTTATTATCATACCCACAATAGTTCAGTAATTATATACTTTTACAGTGGCAGTGACAGTTAAATAAATGGCAATATTAAAGTTACCAAACAAAAAGTTACACACATAAATTTCGCTAAATCAATTAATTAATATTAATTTAAATTTTGGACGCATGCAAAAAATCATGTCTTATAAAACTTGTTCTTTGAACACGCTATTTCATGTTTTATGGAATTTGTGAACCAAATTTAAATATTTATTTAAAAAGTTTCAATCTATATTCTCATTAATACATTTAATCTATTTATGCGGAATAATCGAATTGGTTATAATGTCTAGTAGCTATATTTCCGGATATATTTCCGTAGACATTTATAAACGTCATTTTTAATAGTAAGTAATAATGCTATTTTCTTGCCGAATACCCCTCGAATAATATCCAGAAAATTTATTGTTCTTACAATTTTTAATATAGGTACAGGGTTTGATTATACTTCGGGAAAAAAATTAAAGGATACCTACCACTTAATTAGCATATTTTATTAAAACAACATAATTGAAATAAATTATCAACACCAGACATTCGACGTTATACAGGTTGGTGGAGGTGAAATGCGAACATAGGGAACATACATGACAATCGAACTTTCATGCCAGATATCTTGATATATTTTGTAGTAGTGTCACAAAACGAAGTAATATGAATTTGTGTGGCAAAAAGAGTAATCAATAACAGAAATAATAATAAATCTAAAAGTGCATGCAAACTTTCTCGTTCTGCTCGTACACATACATTATTATGCAGAGAAAATATTTTAAGAAAATAAATATTTCAATAATATGACAGCTACTTTGACATTGACAGTACTTATTCCACGTACATCAAGATGCCTAGCATGATAATTCCATTGTCATATATTTCCCTATGTTCGCATTTCACCTCCACCAACCTGTATAAAGAATTACTATAGTGGTATTGTAGTAGATTCAAATAAAAAAAATATTTAAACATCTGGAACTTAAAATGTACACATTCCACTTGACATAAATCATCTTGTACCTATATTAAGTGATATTACGTGAGTCTAGCCTAGCAACATCCTGAGTACGATCAAAAATTACATACCCAATACAAACATCTCATAGAATTACATGGGACACATAATTGGTATTCACAAAATTACTAACATTGGGTTGTTACATAGATTAAGGGCGGGCATTAGCAATCGCTAGGATATTAATAGACAAATATAGCAAGTAACAAGCATGATGTTCACATTCTTGAAATGTTCAGAGGATTTTATTTTGTCAAGTGGAATTATTTTTTGTTCCATGGTGACAATGACCAAAATACACGTTTTGTACAATTTTAAAACATTTTCTCAAGCATATATTTTCAACTACATAGATTAAGGGCGGACATTAGCAATCGCTAGGATATTAATAGACAAATATAGCAAGTAACAATCATGAAGTTCACATTCTTAAAATGTTAAGAGGATTTTATTTTGTCAAATGGGTTTACTATTTGTTCCATGACGACAATGACAAAAATAAACATTTTGTACAATTTTTGTACAATCGTATATCCTTTTAAAACATTTCCTCAAGCATATATTTTCAACTACATCTCCCTTTGCCCATAACTCCTCATGAAAAGAGTCATATGTTAAAAAGGACAGTATTAGAAACCCGCATAAAAAATACAAACCCCCAAAAACGAAAGTTCCTACTTGCTCTCGGGTTAGCAAAATATCCCTGCCAAATAATTGATCACAGTTGGCGAGCGTGCGTTAGGAATTTATCCCAGCCAGCCATGCGATATTCTGCGCACAATAGAATCGTTTGTTTTATTTTCCACGGACATTCCGATCTTTGCAAGCGCAGTTCTGCAGAGCGATATAAAATGAAGAGTTTTTAGATGATGATATATTTATAGCCGGAAAAATTTGTAATATTTATGTTATTTAACGAAACGAGGTCAGCTGTGGTTCTAACAACTCAGGTTCGAATACAGTGGCCCTTACAGCAGTTTATTATAATTTATTATAAACAGTTTTCTCCAAGAAAGTGCGAATTTACATTAATTAAATTTGATGGTGAAAGTAGGCTTTTGAAATATTGAGTGGTGAAAATAATTGCCACACTCATTTTGTGCAGAGAGTGCGAATTTTTCGAAAAGTACATTTTTCATACCTAAAACACTTTATTTGTTGTAATATCTGTAATAAATATTCAAATGGACGATTTTTACTTAATTTGAGACATAAATAATTTTGCTGTATACTAGAAATTGTGCAGTTACTGGAAGGTCAAAGCTTTCAGGATATTTTTGACTTCAGAGACAAAAGTTTAGATTCACAATTGTCGTAAAATGTCCGAAACTCACTTTCACTATCACTACAACATTCTGCATTTTTATCATAAATCACACCATAAATGCAAAATTACAAAATTGAACTGTCAGTTTTTAGATATTGTTATTGTTTTCCGCTCTGACAACAAGTCTACCTGATTGGTTTTTCTTTAATTTGTAAATAATATGTTTCCAATTTAGTTTTTATTAATTTTGATTATTTACCACTTTCATGGAAAAAAACAGTATGTAACACACTTGTGGAAAGGGTCATTGAAAAACTCACTAACGCTCGTGCTCCAACTGTCATACTAGTTTTTCAATTAGTAAGCCCTTTCCACACTTGTATTGCAATATACTATTGTAGAATAGATAATAATAAAAAATAATTCAGCTATAATAATATTATATCTTTAAAAAATATATTTTATATGCCTTCGGTCGGCATCGCTAGTTTTCCATATCTCAAAATCCGCCAGAAACTCTTTGTTGCTAGCCTAGGCCGGCAAACAACCGGAAGTTATAGGTTGGCATCTTGACATTACTACAGTTGTCAAGCAGATGTCAATTTTATGCGTAGAATATTTTTTATACAAGAATTAACAAGATTTTGACAAATTTTAGACGTAAATCGTTAATAGAAACTGAAATAAGTATATTTTAAGCTCAAATGCAAGTATTCAGTGCACAACTTTTTAGGTTATGTATAATTATTTTATATTTTTGTAATGAAATCGGCACATAAAATAATGTGTATTACACGTCCAGAAACTGTTATGCTAGTGCTCGTAATTTGCAAGCCTTGCCTGTGGCTCGGCGTGTCAAAAATACTCGGTCAGTTTCTGGCCTTGTGATACAAATAACTATTAGCGTTGCAGTGGGAAAGATTTGGTGGACATAAACGTCGTTTCGGTAACAAACAGTGAAGAATGACAGAAGAGGAGGAAATAACAAAAATTTTATCGATACTCAATCGACAGTTCTGCAACGATTTTGAAAAATAACCGACGTAATGTCGAAAGCGTAGCCAAACCAAACATCGTTACGAGATAAATTAAATAAATGTAGAGCGTTTATCAAACAGGACGGAAACACAGCCGGGCGGCACGCAATATTTAAGTTATATTAATGGCGCGCACTTTAAAAACCGGAAATAGAAGATCCGCACAAAAGAATAGGTACGAATGTGGTCGACTGGATGAAACAATAAACTACGATTGAAAAGACGTCGTTAGCGGATAGATTTATTGTTTCAATTCTGTTGTACGTAGTTTAGATTATATATTATTACAATCATTTCAAGTCCTCAAATGCTGAAGCTCAAACAAGACTTGATAAATTTTTTTACAATTAGCTGTATTCTATTTATCATTTATTTAATCAATTCAGATAGAACAGTCAATGGGATCGTTTACTCAGGTGACATTTTTAATAAATTTTAGGTACTAAATATTGAAAATAAATACATAATTTTACTAATAGTGACATTGAAGTTTAAAAACACGCAAGTATACAAGGTGCTTCAGACCACCCGTACTCCCCGAATACGTCCAAAATATTTTTGAAAGTTCTATCGAATGGCACCAAACGACAGAGAAAGAGGTCACTTTGTTATCTTAAATGATAACCGCCAGTTTTTATTGCATATTCGGATTCTGTGATATAAAAATCTGACGTGGACACCACATGACTTCCTTGTACGCCTTGTGTGTTCATACTTTTCTTAATAACTAAAATGTAAAATAATATTAAAAATTCTTTTAACTTATTATACTAGTATACTCACAAATATATTTTAGTCATTTTATTTAAACTGCAGAAGAAGATATAAAGCATATTTTACTATTGTCACTGTCATGTCATAATCATTTAAATTTTACGTAGTAACAAATGTTAATCGATCATGGACTACAAGATACCGAAATATTATAAATTATAAATATATACTTTAATTATTTTTAAATGATAGCAGATACAAAAATATTTATAAAATACCGATTGTAGGTAATAATCACATAATCTTTCATTTAAAATAAAAAAAATTGTCTAAAATTAAATATTTATCGAAATATTTTTTAAAAGTACTACTTCCGGTTTGTAGACTGAAACCAAAAATAGGAGGTGCACAACTAGATGCTATAACAGTCCTAAATACAAAATTTCAACTTTCTACGTCTAACCGTATTTGAGTTATGCGACACACATACGTCCGTCCGTACGTACGTACAGACGTCACGTCGAAACTAGTCATAATGGATTCAGAAAAGATCAAAACGGATATTTCCGTCAAAATCTGAGAATCGAAATTTTTCGCGATTACAATACTTCCTTACTTCGTACAAGGAAGTAAAAATGAAGGTTTTGTCTGAAAAAAAATTTTAAGAAAAATGTTTTTGTTTCTCAATCCGTTTTGCTTTTCGCGAGATATTCGAGGGGCACGGATGGTCTGAAGCAGCCTATATAAGCGTTAAAGTAAGAATTTTTTTCGAACACATTGAAAACAGCAACATAGCGGCTGCATGTGTGACGTCAAACATTTAACCAAAAAGAAAGCAATCCAGTGATTAAGCCACGCCTAACAGTCCTACGAGACTTCACCAAAATGTTTGTCCTCATCGTCACGAATTTGAGGTGTTTTTAACAGAGCTACTTAAAAAAATTATGAAATAATGCAGTCCATATAATTAACTAATTTATTAGTCCAAAGGCTAACGTTTCGTCACCTTTTGTGGCATCAGGGCAAACTTCTAAAATACATAAAACAATTTATAAAAATTATACAATATACACTTACAGACCATTAAAGTGATGTTGTCAAATAGGTATAAAATAAATCGAACTCTTCTAGTCGATTTATTGCCTAAAACCAGCCCGAAACTCGTACTTTACCGCAATGTTATTTTGAAGTTGAAAAATACTGTAAAAGTGTTTTCGTTGCGAGTAAACTGTTGGTTTATTATTGACTTCAAGATAAATTTTTTATAAGCATTTAATAGAGAAAGAATGGATCTACAGATGTGTCGTTTTAAAAATTTTAAAATTAATTTCTATCAGGAGATAACCGTGTAAAGTTTACATGAATTGAAAATTTTTATGAATTTTTCGGAATTTTTATAATCATATAGGTACCTACAATTTTTGTATTAAAATTTTAAAAGGGTACAACTGTTAATTAATCCTTTAAATAAATCCTTGTTGAAACCATTCTTGTACTAGCCACAAAACACTCGCTACGTTAGTACACTTTATGCTAGATTTTAGGAGGTAGACTAATAACTTAATTTTGATCCGGCAACATAATTATTGAGTATAACTGCATTACAAGCGTATAAGTACGCATGAAAATGTCGGTGTTGTCATTTTGCCATCTCGGGTGAAAATAAAATCCAGGTTATTGTAGTTGTTTACCTCTCAGCAAATTCTGTAGCAAAGGTTAACGAGAACACTTAATAATGAACAGAATGTGTAGGCAAATAAAGCGCACGCAATGTATCTAACCGTCTACAGCTCTTGCTGTTCTTTTTTTATTGGAACTCAACTTTTTATTTCGTAATTTCCCTGTTTGTGGAGGTAATACGAAAGTACTTGCAATTTTGTTTCAGAAGAACGACCCTACCTAAGCCTACCTAGACGTACAAAGCTTCAAACATAAGCTTTTATACTGAACTTCAAAGCTTTCAAATATATTTCTTACTGGGAGATATTACTTTTTAATTTGAAATATACTATTGTTTCTTGTATGATTTATTGCAGAAAATGGGTACCTGAGCGAATATGAACAAAGAGAAATAAATAAAAGAAAAACAGAGAATGAGAATGAGGATGCAAGTTCTAAATTGCAGCAGGACTTACAGCCTTGGTTCAAATCCTGGCAGTCTTATAAATTTGTTACTATGCTTCGTAAAGAAAAAATCTGATGTGGCCAGCACACGACCTCTCACCTAATTCTGCTTATTCTACTAATCTAATAAATAGTTTTACTTACATTTTAATAATTTCATGTTCATGTAAGATGTAAACGATAATGTAAACCAAGATGCAAGCAAAAGATGTCAACTGTACTGTCACTGTCATAATCATTCAAATTTTATGTAGAAACAAATTTCATATCATGGACAATAGATACTGGAATTTAAAAAAATAGAATATTAATTGTACTTTATTTTATTTTTAAATACTACCAGATTCAGCAAATTGTATTTATAATTAACTGTACTTATAGATAATTACATGACAGAATAATTTTCGAAAAACATGCAAACATAAGGGTAATATATTTTATTTTTTGATGGTAACCAATCTACAGGATTAACTCGCAATTACAGGATGGTAGATGTTATTATAGTGGAATCCAACCACTCGGATCCAGTGGTATTATAAAGTAAAATGAAATTAAGTGAACATTTTTAGTACCACAAGTATAAGATAGTTTTTCTAAATATTTAATTTGAATCTAAGCATAAATAATTATACAACGTCTTATAAATGTCTGATGTTGCAAATTTATTTCAATTATGTTGTCTCGTTAAGGATCCCGTCTCCGAAACAAAATATTGCGTGTTTAGAGGTGCAGCAGTTTCTGTTTTACTCATTGCATATTAAAAATTTGAAGGAAAAACAGGTACTAAATGTTTGTGAAAGAATTAATCTAGGTTTATGCCCAGTTATAATTTTGAAAAAAAATTTAACCCATATAAAAAAATCTGATGTGGCCAGCACACAACAAAGATAATTTTAAAATGAACAGAAACCAATACTGTGGAAATGGCTTTTAAATATCGGGTGGGCCAAATAAGACCTACCAATGTTAAACTTAAATAACTTTTGTATTTTTTGATTTAATTATTTTTCTCTTTTTGTAGGTTATAACTGAATTCTTGGAAATTTATTAGCCACACAAATTGATTTTCTAAATAATGTTTTGATGTCGGATGAAGCGCATTTTCATTTAAATGGTCATGTCAACAAACAAAACTGTAGATTTTGGGGCTCTGAAAATTCAAAAGAAATACACCAGCATCAGTTGCAAATCCATCCAAATGTATTGTTTGGTGCGGTGCTATGGCCAAAAAAGTGAAATTTTTGGCGAACGTCTGATTTAAAAAAAATCAGATTTCCCTTGGCCACCTCGCTCGCTAGATTTAATAGCGCCCGACTTTTTTTATGGGGATATTTAAAAGACAAAGTGTATGTTAATAAACCAGAGACTATTAGACAGCTGAAACAGAATATTAAAGACGAAATACTGAGCCTTCAATCAGAAACATCACGTGGTGTAATGGAAAACGCGTTAAAAGGTGCCGATCTCTGTATCGAGAATAATGGTTTACATTTGTCTGATGTCATATTTCATACATAATTTCCATAAAATATATTCATTGTATAAAAAAATTAATCAAAATAAGCGATTATTACAAGAGTTATTAGTGTTTAACATTAGTAGGTCTCCTTTGGCAGGATAACGTTTCGGTTTAGGCTAAGGTTCGAAAAAAATAAAGGTTTTTCGGGTTTACGGTTCCGGTTCGAGTTCAGCTTCAGGGTTCCTGAATCCAATGTAACCGTTTTTCAATTAAACTCAGAATAGCATTTCTAGAAAATTACGTTTGTATTCTATCTGTCTAGTATTCCAGTGGCGTACGTTCGTAAAGGCAATGAGTCGTACACCGTACAGCGTGCACTGCAATGAGTAATAAAATATTAACATTATCTCTGTACATTTACGTACATAGTAAAAAATTCAGCAAGAACTTCTGCCCGGGTTGCAACAAATTCAGAGCGTCGCTGCATAATGGATGTGTGTCTGTGTGTCTGTCTGGACATGGGCGGCGCTTGTGGGGCAAAGAGACACGCGTTCTAGTCACACGGGAGCCGAACGTGTTTTGTTTTTCCTACGTGGGGTTTTTTTCTATGACGTGCTGCGGATCAAAAGCACGTAGGATGCGAGGCGAGCTAGATCGTTTTAAATTGTTCAGAGATATTTTAAATCGACTTCGAACTATCATACTTAAGATACGTTTTCGTCATAAATGAAAACTACGACTAATCTTTTAAAATATTCAACATAAACGTACAAACTTCAGCACTATGTTGCAATTTTCCCACTTGACAAAATAAAATCCCCAAAATGTTCAAGAATATGAACATCATGCTTGTTACTTGCTCTACCACACCAGAAAACAGCCAAAAACATGGATTTATTGTTTTGTTAAATTTAATAATCTAAAGATATTGTTAAAGATAAAAGTTCAATCTACAAAATGCAAGATACAGAATTTTAAAATCGAAATACCTATGTTTTAATTTGAATTTTGACAATTTTTGACTATATTTAGTCCTGAGGAAGGCCGCAGCAAGGCCGAAATGTCGACTTAAGGTAGTAAATCCATGGGTAGTGACAACCCAAAATATGACTTAAATTAATATACAGCATTCATTACAAGTCGTAGAATTTGAATAAAAATTAAAATTTATAGGTAACCGTTGAAATAACGAAGATAATTGAATTTAAAGTTGACACAAAAACGCGCTAAAATACATTGCGTATATGGAGGTTACCAGTAGATTTACTAAACGATTAGAAAATTTTATATCATAACAACCCAACACATATTTGGAAAACGAATATGTTATTCTTTGATATTTGAGGTATTTATTAGAAAAATAAAAAATATGAGTCACCGCAATAATGGTTGAGAAATCGCATGCAAAAGGTTCCAGTCTCAAGAAAAATTATGTTTTTGACGTACTACTACTGCATTTCAGTGTAAACTTAAATTTCAATTATATTTTTTATTTAATTGGATACCTATGATTTGTAATTTACATCCAAATCTACGATTTTTAATTATTTATTTCTGATTATTTGACTGCTTCGGCCTCACCTCACACCGAAATCACGCACGCTTATGACCGACGGATTTCCTACCTTAATATATAATAAAATAAATATTTTTACTGAAAAATCCAGCGATCCTGTTTTTTATTCATCTTCCTGTACCAGTAACGATTACAACTTATTGTACAGGATGATGCATCATAACTTGCTTTTTTAAAATGCGTGCCATTCAGGCTGTAGGGATCGTAGTGGGGAGATAGTGATCTCATTCGACAGGTGCACTTTTAAAGTTTTGTTCCCGGTCAGTCGCCATCATGCGTTGGAGCACGAAGCAGCGTGTGTTTTCAGTTGTGTCGTACACTTTCCGGGGCGCCTCATCTCAATAAGAGGCGATTTGGAGTGGGCAGCCCGATTTGGCTACTTGTGATTTTTTTGTTTTTTTTTAATCCCGCGATTACGTCAACCGTTCAAGGACCCTAGAAGAACTGAAGGCCAACATCCGGGCCGCAATTGCCAACATACCCGCTGTCATGCTGGAAAGGGTTATGACAACCGCCAGAAATCGGCTTATTCAGTGTAGAGACAATGGGGGGCGTCACCTACCTGATATGGCTTTGAAAACTGGGTGAAACAAAACTTTAGATATGTACCTACATTATAAAATAAAAAGCTTCTGATTCATAAAATGGGTATTATTGCGTTTTGAAATAAGTAAGTTACGATGAATCACCCTGTATATTAGTACGACCATCTCTTATATCACCTACTGCAAGCAAATCTACACACAAAAACGTGCTTATCTCCTCGTAAATGTAAACGTAACTGTAAAATTCAAATGTGATGCAGTCGCGGTTGCAATAAACACATTCCGTGAAATGTCAATCTTGGAGCATCTGTCGTGTCGTCTTAGATATGCATCACTAAAATATCGCTTCCCTGAAATTCAGATAAAGCTGTAGCTGCAGCACTTCCATGAAATTCTCGTGTTAAAATCCTCTCACGAACACGACAGAAGGTAGAGTATATTCCAAGATGGCCGGTCATGCAGATGTAGTTGTATTTATGTTGTTTATGATGCTGCGATGTTGGGACATGGCGCTTTGACGACACTTCTACAGCCACAGCAAGGAATATATTCCTAGTTTTGTATGAGAATAGTTTTGTTCACTTCTTATTTCCGCTTTGTGTAAGCTGGGTCAATGACTTGTGTACTTTGATGGATTGCTATGTCCCACTTGACAAAATAAAATCCCCAGAACATTTCAAGAATGTGAACGGCTTGTTACTTGCTGTATTTGCTCATTAAGGACATTGGTGACCATATATGAAAATGATAATGAGAGGCTGAAATTTGTACAGTGCCTTTATTACACTATTGAGATTCTAATAGTTATTTACGAACCAAATGCGGGAAGATTTGGATCCCACATGAGCGGATTTTTTGAAACACGAGCGGAGCGAGGGTTTCATTTACGCGAATGCTGGGATGGTGTCTTCCCGCAAGAGGTTTGTACAATGTTTTTTGTAACGAATAAAACTATAACCAAATACATTCAAGTTGTAGTTGTAGTCTTGTCATTAAATTTGAGGTTACGATGCTTTTTGTACTCACTACTACCAACAGATGGCGCGCTGCACACAAGTTTTATTTTTAAATATTGGCGGTTTTCGTTGGTCTTCACTAATTATAATTCCCGGAAGTAACACTTTATAAACTAAATTTTATTATTTTTAAGATTATTTAACTCTGAAAAGTCTAGAAAGGCCAGTGTTATTTGCATTTTTCCTGATTGACTGCACTGGGAAATTGACATTTCCGATTGTCAATTGCGTGTTTCATATGTCACTTCCTAGGTGATGAGTACAAAAAATATATTTTTAAAATTTTCGTCTATCCGATTTTTGAGTAATTGAATATTGAAATTACACTCGTTTTACATGGAGTCTTGTGGCAATTCACTAAATTTTTGTTTTGCATGCTTTAAACTACTCGTATATGATAAAATGATGAAAAATTAATAGAACTTGTATTAATATTGCCTATAAATCTATAAAAATAAGTTCGTGAAAATTTTGTGTAATTTTTCTAGACCATTTGCAAGTTATTTAAAAAAATGTAAGCGTATCAAGCATTTTTTGATTAGTGAATTAGTAATAATTGTAAAAATATATCACCGAAACTGAACGAATTGTAAAGTAATTTGGTAATTATATCCCAATTAAGTGTCCCACGTAATTCTCTGAGATGTTTGTATTGAGTATGTAATTTTTGATCGTACTTAGGATGTGACTAGGATAGCCTTATGTAATATCACTTAAAGTACAATAATGAGATATTTTTAAGCATTCCATGTACGATTCATGTCAAGTGGGGTCGTAACATCAGTTGCAAAATAGTAATTTACATATTAAGGGACTAAAATGCACGATTTAATGCTAAGAGTGAAGTTTATTTCACGAGTCTAAGATGAGGTAAATTATCATCTGAGGGAATATAGGTACTCGCATATGAAAGCATAATAGTTTAAAAAGAAGGCACATTTTGTAACTTCAACAAAAAAATCTTTTGACAAATGTGTATAATTTTAAGAAATAGCTCGCACTTACTCGACAACGGGATTAAATATATAAATTAATATCTTGGGATCACATTAAGAACTTTACTCCCTGGAAATAAAGACTAAAGAAGAGTTTTACTCCCGGAAGTACAAAAACATAAACGCACTTTTGTAAACAGCCGTTTTAATAAGGTTATATTTTAAAAATTATTCTTTCATGTCTCAAAATCCAGGAAAAAATAAATTCACTGTTTGAAGCTATTAGAAATTCTTCTTTTCCAAGACTCATTGAAGATTCATTTTACCAGTGCCGCTATTTGACAGGCAATTCACAATAGCATTATTTTTATCAAAGTTCGGAAGCATGCAAATATCCTCAAAGTATTACATTTCTAAATTTCTAAGCTCACACTTAGTCGACAACGGGATTAAATATAAAAATTAATTTCTTGGGATCACATTAAGAACTTTACTTCCTAGAAATAAAGACTAAAGAAAAGTTTTACTCCCGGAAGTACAAAAACATAAACCCACTTTTGTAAACAGCTGTTTTAATAAGATTATATTTTTAAAATTATTGTTTCATATCTCAAAATTCAGGAAAAAAGAAATTCACTGTTTGAAACTATTATAAATTCTTCTTTTCCAAAACTCATTGAAGATTCATTTGACCGGCAATTCTCAATAGCATTATTTTTATCCAAGTTCAGAAGCATGCAAATATCCTCAAAGTATTACATTTCTAAATATCTTTGTACACACAAATAAACAAAATGTGTCTACTTTGGAACTTTGGATAATCTGAAACAAATAAATAACAAAACGACAGGATATTGTTTCATAGTTCTAAACAGCTGCAGGCATAATGTTTCCGCTTAAAAGCCTTTTAAATAAAATGTGGCTTGCAATATTCTTTGATCGATAACACCATAACCGATTCAGTAGTTGCTGACAGCAGAAGTTTTAAATTTCATTTTCCGACTTCAGTTTATCGTTGACGAATTTGAATTTCATTCACTTAACACTGTCAATTTTGACATCGCAATATGACACTTTTGTGTCTTTCTTTTTAATATCCAAGACAAACCATGAACAAAATGCTATACCTACATTTTCGTTTTGAATCAATAATTATTATCTTAGCAGATGAAGTTTATTTTCTTGACTGGTGGAAGAATGAGAAATGGAGAAAAAATTACTGGGATGCAGTCAACAATAATAGTTATTTGTCCAACTAGAGAGGAAAGCGCTTCTTTTTCCCACTGGAGCTCGAAGTTTGTGTCACGAGCGAAGCGAGTGAGGCAATCGAGCAAGAGTGGAAAAAGAGCTTTCCTCTCGTGTTAGACACAACATTTTTTTCACGACATATTTAAAAACAATGTAGGTACATGTAGAAGAAACACAAAACTAGAAGTTAGGTTATAACTGCCATCTGTCAGAATGACGTTTCAAAACAACGAAATACAGCCAATATGCCAAATTAAATTTAAGTTGTAAAATCGTGAAATAGTAGAAAAAGAACGTATAAAACATAACAATTGTAAAATAATAGTTTACAGTATATATCACTATAAAATCAGAATTTTCAATAAAATAATAAATTTACTTACAATTCTTAAAATATTTCATCGTAAAATAACACTGGTGGTAACACTGCTTACTTTCCTCTCTAGAGAGGGAAAACCTACTTTCCTCACTATTTCGCGAGAAGAAAATTATGTTTATTCACAATCGGTTGGTAATATGTGCGTTTCCAACCTTCTAAACAGTTGGGAAGCGAGTCATTGTTTACTTTACTTCCCAGCTAGCCGGAAAAAACTTCCCGGCTAGCTGAAAAGTGAGCGTTTTCCAGCTAGGTAAACGTCACTTTTCAACCAATAAAATAAGCTTTTTTGCAGCTTCTCGCAGTTCTAAAGGAATATTTTCGTCTTCACCATCTTCACAATCAGACAACATGATAATTAATATGCTCGATCTCGATAAAAAGCAGCAAGAAACTAATTATTGACAGAATCAATAAACATTTTTTCAAGTTACCTGGCAACCCTAGCAACTTTTTCATAGATCTCTATGTTGAAGTATCAAAACAAATTATAATAAAACTGTTATAAAATATGAATAAAATGAATATTTAAAACGGGCATATCAATAACCAATTGGATTGTGAATAAAATAGTATACATACCTCGCGGGAAGGCTCATTCCAGCCTCGCGTTCATAGATGACTTCGGTGCAAGCACCTCAGTCATCTAATGAAACGCTCGGCTGTAATGAACCATTTCCCCGCTCGGTATGTAATATACTATTTCTCCGCATGTCGTGAAAAAAATATATTCTCAATCGACTAGTTTCGACGTCACGTCGTATCTTAGCAAGTACAGGATTTCTTATTTCGTAAAAACTGCCAAAACTAAGACAAGATACCGAGGATGAAAAGTTTGCGTTCTAATTTAAATTTAACTGGAGGGCCAATCTTTAATTCTAATTCATCCCGGTTCTTAATTAAGAATTAGCTAATTTCGTTAAAAGGAAGGAAGATCACATCGTCAATGTATCGCGAACGTGAAACAGAAGATATTAGTAGAGAAATGATCAATTTGAGAAGCTTGGCTCTTCGCTCTTTTGCGAATTTTCGTAAATAAATTCCCTGGGAGCTAATTTGCATAAAGGAACGACGTTTTTAACCCCAGTAAGAGATTAATCCGCGCGTTTGCTGATGGAGGAACATTCTGTGTCCTACTGGTTGGAACACTATTCCACTTTATGGCGTTTTAAGCGTTTTAAGCTCTACCTGTAACGAATGAAATTTAGTAGGGGAGACAGGGGCTGGTTGTTCCGGGGGTAAGTTGTTACAGGGCCCATTACAAATAATGTAGAGATGTGCTATAAAGACACAAACGATCATGGCAACGCCTGCTGTCGCCTCTGTACTCTAGTGGCGTCTACGTAGTCACTTACGTGGTGACCAAAAACATTGTTTATTTTAAAATAATTACGTAGTTCCTATTTATTTCATCTCAACTCTTTGATTTTGATCTGGAGCAAAAAGTTTAGAGTTAATTTTTGAAATTCTTTATTATATTCCGTTAAGCCTTGTTCGCACGGCGATCTTTGGAGATTCTACGGAGAGTCAAACTCCCGGCAAAGTCACGGAAAAAAAGAAGTTTTTTTCTTTCTAGTGAGAATTATTTGTTAAATTACCAATGAGTCTTGGAAAAGAAGAATTTATTATTTATTTATTGCTTCAAAACCACGTAATTATCACTAGAAAGAAAAAAACTTCTTTTTTGCCGTGACTTTGCCGGGAGTTTGACTCTCCGTAGAATCTCCAAAGATCGCCGTGCGAACAGGGCTTTATATTCAACAAAGGACTTAAGGTTCATTCCCACTGCTTATTATAGTTATTGTTAGTTGTCATAGTCTTACACAGTTTGGTATTTCGAATTACGTGTAAACATTCCCAATGCTTGTTTTAGTCTTAGTTTTTAGGCTTTGTCATAAACACAAATCACAAAAGTATGCAATAGTAACATCAAATTTTTGTTATAATCATAGTAATTATTTTATGAGAAAGCGATATATTTATATACCTGTCTCTTTTTAATGCTGTATTAAAACCCATAAACACCATCGATATATAAAATTTTTGAAATAAATATGTGGGACTAGAGCACCATCTGTCGGTAGTAGTGAGTAGAAAAAACATCGTAACCTCAAATTTAGTGATCAGACTACAATAAACTACAACTTGAATGTATTTAATTATAGTTTTATTCGTTACAAAAAACCGCTCATGTGGGATACAAATCTTCCTGCATTTGGTTCATAAATAACTATTATGTAACAAGTACGCAAAATTGAGTTTTAGTGGACGAATCTACATTATGAACAAGGTGTAAGCCAAATCTTTAAATTTAGTGAGTCCAATAAAACTCAGTTTGTGTACGTGCTAGTGATGCAGACGAGACGAGAATTTCTCGAATCTCGTCTCGTCTCGTCTCGAAGTTTCTCGTCTCGTCGAGACGAGACTAATTTTTGTAAAAAAATTTCGAGACGAGATTACAATGTCGAGATTCTCGAATCTCGACATTTTCGTCAAGATTTCTCGAATTTTTAAAATTATTTATACTTTATTCAACAATTTTTAATTGTCTTTCCACCAATTCGCCTATTTGTTATTGTCATATAGTCAAACTCAAGTAAATTGTCAATTCAACCTGTCAACATAGATCTATTATTTTACTGACATTGACCATGTAAAATTATTAGATTAAATTTTTTATTATCAGGAATGAAAGTGAGATATTTCCGACCGGTTAGTACTTTTACTCCCTAGGGAAGAAAAGAAAATTGGAATCCCACATAAAGCGGGAGGAAAAGTACTTTTCTTTCTAGGTGGAAAATGTACTGACCGGTCAGAGCTAGTAATAGGGACGAAAGGTGGCGTTTTCGCTGGAGGTATTGAAAAAAATAATGTAATTACCTAGGCACTGAAAGTGACATTTCACAGACTGTCACCTGTCAAAAATAGCACTTTTAATATCAATCGGCAAAAAAATTTGTTAGTAAAAATGGTCGAGAAATCGAGACGAGATCGAGATCGAGACGAGATAGCAATAATCGAGACGAGAAATAATCGAGACGAGATAAAAAATTTAAAATTCGAGACGAGACGAGACGAGAAGTGAAAAATCTCGTCTCGTCTCGTCTCGACGCATCACTAGTACGTGCTACATAATGTAATAAATGCTCTCCAAATTTGTTTAGTAATTATTCGAAATTACTCTAAAATATAAATTTTGCAAAACGTAGGCGATGACACAATGAAAATCAGTGAAAATAGTCCTATAAAATGTAAAAAAACAGCTCATTGCCTGGTTACCTTATTTTTAAGGACTGCATCCCCTAAAATATTATTTTGCGGAGTTAAAACAGCTCGCAAAGTAACTTTTTTAGAGAGCATGTACTAAAAAATTATTGTTGTAATGAAAAAATTGTTTGTAATGAAATAAAATGAGAAAAAAGCGCAAGGCTGAAACCGAGGGTGTATATATCTCCCTCAGACAAAGACAGAGATGCATCAGAGAGAGATAGCCGCGTCCGCACGTTGAATTAATATTAGTTCACGTAATCAGAAGAATAAAATCAGCCCCCGCTTTGTTTAATTATTCATGTGGTTAAACAGCCGCAGAGACCTCTCACCCTCCCCCCTCGAGAGTTTTATGTCCTCTAAGAGCCAATCAACGCGCAGATAAGTCCTTCATTCCCCCCGCCCGCCTGTTGAAACGCGATTAGTGATTGACAGATGAATGTGCCCGATAAGAATATTGGCGAAGTTTTGTTTTAAGTGAGTTTGAAATTCTTTTTTCTTTTGTTCCGTCCCTGCATTGTGAAACAACTGACAATTTATATGAATATAATTTGAAGTTGGTCTTTGTAACATGAAACGTTTTAAAAGAGGCATTATTTATATTCGTCGCTTGTTTTTATGGTAAACAAGAAAACTTGTGAATTATACTTTTTCACGAAATAAAGATAAAAACATCATTATAACTCTGTTAAAATATATTACTATTATCTTTTTAAAGTTATTTATATACAAATTCACATTTACAGTTTAATCAAGTAATAAAATATGGATATTAATTTGTTGATAAAAGATAACATGGTTGCATCTTGGATACAAATTAATAAGTAAAGAATTTTAACATTGGTAGTTCTATTTAAATATATCTCAGCCAGACGAACTATAAATGTTTTTATGTTACATATTTTTGACTGTTTTGCGATTTGTATTTATATATGGAAGAATTTCCAGTAACCATTTTAAAAGGTAAATAAATTTATAAAATCTGATGTGGTCAGCACATGACCTCTCGCCTAATTCTGCTCATTCTACTATAATCTAACAAATAATGTAAACCAAGGTGCAGAAGATGTCAAAAAAAATTAGATTCAGCAAATTGTATTTAAAATTATCTGTACCCATCGATTATTATATTTTTATAAATTTTTAATTGCAAAAATTGTCATAAATTAATAATGTACCAATTTATTTAAGGAAAACTATATATCAAGCTTCAAAAGCACTACTGCCGGTTTGCGGATTTCAACCAAAATTTTATCCGATGTTAAGATCCTTATCTAAATGAGAAAGGTTATTAAAGGTTTTATACTTTTTAAGTTATCGTAAACGAAAAATCGTCACATACGCCCATACATTCATACGTCCACACATCCATACGCACACAGACAGACATCATCGCGAAAATAGTAAATTCTGATACGTGCTTATCCACTCAAAACTCACACTCAAAATTTTTGACTTAAGCCCTGTTCGCACGAGGAGTCTTTAAATATTCTGAATCCTGGAAAAGAAGAAGTTTTCTTCTTTCTAATGATAATTACATGGTATTGAAGCAATCAATAAATTATAAATTCTTAATTTCGATGACTCATTGAAGATTTAATTTAGCGGCACCGCAATTTAACAGATAATTCCCACTAGACTATAGAAAGAAAAAACTTCTTCTTTTCCAGGATTCAGAATCTTGGTAGAATCTTCAAAGAATCCTCGTGCGAACAGGGCTTTATAGAATATGAGGCTAGAGGTAAATTAAAATTCGTAGAAAAGAACCACAATTTTACAATCTGCTTACGGCATAGACATCAACGTTTTTCAACCTCAGCCGCTGTTAGAGGTAAATTAATTTAAGCAGAACCCTGCGCGAAGTACGAATTCTCGTCTTAGAAAGAGAGGCATAGATGATAAATTACGCTACTGTCTGTTCTACAGAACATCAGCTTCAATATCTGTTATTCTCATGTTGACGTTCGTAGTGTTTTGCTTCGTGTAACGCTGTGAATTTTGATTGCGATTGAGTTATATTTTAGTTTTCTTTGAAAATCAAGTGAAGTGCAGCGTAGCATATACTCGCTATGTCCACTTTAGTAAAACGGACAGTACATGACAAGCTCTGCCTTCTCGCGCAGCTCAGGGTCCTAGATATCTGAATTTTACTCTAGCACTGGGTTTTAGCGACTTGGCCGAGTTACTGGCACCGTGTAATGCGATCTTTATTAGAAGCATGTCATACACTGCACCAGAGTTCCGGTTTAGTGGCTA
The DNA here is from genome assembly GCA_947534325.1 of Agonum fuliginosum. NCBI lineage: Eukaryota > Metazoa > Arthropoda > Insecta > Coleoptera > Carabidae > Agonum > Agonum fuliginosum. The sequence goes on from OX384029.1 coordinate 1,533,066, forward strand.
TACTACTACCGCTACGTTCTTGTCGTCGTTCTTTTGTCCGAGTTGTTGTTGGTCTTCAGGGAGTTATAGACGGTGTGACGTCACCGTCGCCACAGGCAAATTGCTGCTGCATCTGACTTCACTTTGCTGATGAGATGGATGCATGGATGATGTGATTCTTAGTGATTCGACAGGGGAGGGGGTACTTTGGAGCAGGGATATTGAGATATTAGGATATTGGATATTTTATGATTATTTTTTTCATACTCATTAAACCAGAACAAAATAGGCATCTCCACCATAATCGAAATTAGGAATATTAATGATAAAAACATAAATTAGATGTCCTGTTATGACTAATAGAGAAGAAAACAAGTTTTTAAATAATTTCATTTAAAAGATATAAATTATTTAAGATTCCATGACGTAGGTAGTACAGGGCGTGGTTTGTTTCATATGGAACGTTGTTATTGGCCACAAAAATTTTCGCGCGATGAGAACATGAGAAGAAGAGACATGATGCGGCAGAGAACGTAACTACCATCTGTCATTATTCCATTATTCGTGCTTATTTCATTTGTGTTTGATATCATTTTATACTTTTAACTGCTACAAATTATGTTTTTTGGCATAGCAAGACGACTTTTTAATATGAAATAAATAAATAATTTGTTTTAAGAGAAATGTTTGTGAAACAAACTGATTGAGTGCCACTGGAAGTACCACCGACGTCACCACTAAATACCAGACTTTAAAAAAATCATATCTCGCTTAATAAGCGAAATTTTTACATCGCGTTTTCACTAATCTTCTTAGTTTCTTATGTAATTTTGTAAAAAAAAATAAAAAAAATACAGTGGAGTAGCCTATTAGTTGACAGAAAAATAAATAAACTCTTAAATTACTACCTTAAGGAGGTTGGTGACTGGTGACCATATACTAAAATGATGATGAGAGGCTGAAATTTATACAGTGCATTTATTACACTATTTATTCTAAAAAGTAAACTTCTGATGTGGCCAGCACAAACCCTCTCGCCATACATTACTATTTTTACTTCTATACAAATATATAGGTAGGTACTTACAAAAAAATTTAGTCAACTATAAAATTGTAGAAGTAGATATAAATGATGTATCACTATTGGCACTGTCACTCTGACACTGTCATTTTCAATTAAATTTTTCGTAGTTTCATACTCTAAATTATAAATAATACTTTAATTCCTAAAGTACCTACTATGACAGAACCATTTACAAAATGCTAAAAATTGTAGATAATAATATATAATCTTTCATTTTAAATAAAAAATATTGCGATAAATTAATTATTTATCAAAATTTTTAAGAAAAGTACTACTTCCGTACTCTAGTTAATAAGTGTATATCTTCTGATGGTTTTTTTCTTCATGTTATATTATTCTGTTATTGGGAAGTATTTTATTTTCATGTTGAATAATAAACTAAATAAATAAAAAATAATAATACGACATTGTATCTACGACTTTTTAAATATAACACTTTTTACAAATTTTTATTCATTAAAATATTAACCAAACTTTACATTTTGGTGCGATTAAAGTTGACATTTGTGTTGTATAATCAGGGGCGCACTCAAGGGGGGGGGGGGGGGGGCTCGTGGCGCTTGAGCCCCCCCCCCCAGACGACTGGACTTTTTTCAAATTTTTTCATTAAACATTTTAAACATTATGTAAGATTATTTAAGTTCACTGAAGACTAAAAATAATCGCCTTTTATCTGTTTTATGATTATCTTAAATTCAAATAGTTCAAATTATACAATAATATACACTCCGTATAATGCCTCGTTTTCATGTATCCGGAATCCGCAGATTTCTTGCGGAATAAAATGGACGCCACGAATTCCATCTCCATATTCAACATTAATAAACATATATTTGAAGTTATAACAACTGACAGTTTAAACGTCAAAACTTGCGGAGCTTGCGGAGCTTGCGGAGTTCCGCAGAAAGTTAAAAATAATTTAACTACTGACGGAATTCGTGGCGGCCATTTTATTCCGCAAGAAATCTGCGGATTCCGGATACATGAAAACGAGGCATTACGCATGTGTACGATTATTGGGCTATTTTAATAAGAATGCGAACCTTGTGGTGAAATTTTGAACTTAAACAACGGTGCACTTGGGAGTGAAACTAAAAAGATGAAAGAAAGAACTGATACATTAAATATGAACTAAAATTAAAATATATGTATTTTTCTATATAACTAACATGACTCTGCTCAGAGTCGTTCTTACGAAACTATATCAAGAGAACTGCCGAAAAAACAATGTGTGTGCACAAGAAAGAGAGTAAAACGTGCAACTGTTTATCTTTAAAAAAATGAAACTTTCAATTTAAAGATTTGACTTTGAGCTCTAAAAAAAATTCGCCTGCGGCGCATTTCTTTCTTGTGTCGTACTACAGGTTACATAAAAAAATTCTTAGCCCCCCCCAACATGCAATCCTGGGTGCGCCACTGTGTATAATAGATTCATAATACAATAGTGTTAAATTATGAATTCATAATACAATACTTAAAATAGTTTGTCTTATGGAGGGGTATATCTTACTAATGTTACCTACATACAGCAAATAATATTACTTAATGTAATTAATTAGAAAAGAAATTAAGTCGTACTGAAAATGAAAACGTATATTTGTGTACCTATATAAGTGTTATCTTTTGAGCCCCCCTCAGTGTCTCCGCCACTGGTACGCAGCCTTAGCTCGAAGTACCGCGTGCCGAGGCCACGACAAGACAGCTCGAGCGGGGGGGGGGGGGGGGTTGACTATAGAAGAGACAGGCAGCGGTAAATTGAGGGAACTCAATGGGATCGATTCCCAGCCTTCTTAATAACTTCCCGAGCCGCGCGCTCTGTTAAGCACAGAACAAGCAGTAGGGCAGATATGAGGGACGCTACATTTCATCAAGTTATATGTTCATTGTAATACTTCAGACGTATACTGAAAGTAATGAGCATATCGTTCAATTCGTTATTTATAAAATTGAATCTATTCAGAAAAATTTGTAACTATCCTATGTAAAAAATTTCATTTAGAGTGTACAAGTTATAGCTCCATTATATAACAATCAATATTATGACACACACAGAATTATTTATAGAAAAAATTACATATAACATTCCTCAAAAGTCAACTAGAAATAAAAAACTATGCTTTATTCCTTCATACAAAACTAATAATTATAAACATTCACCTTTAATTTGAATTATGTCAACGTACAACAGTTACCAGCATTTGGACTTCTTTCACCTTAGTTTAAATCAAGTTAAGTTTATGTTTTCTTAGGTATGTATGTCATGATGTGCTCTGTTATAGGGGCTATGGCGGATAATCCGTAACCCATGCCCCTCTTCAGAGGTGATGTGTGTAGTGTGGTGTGTGGCCCTAATGTATGTTTTGTGTTTGAAGTTAGTACCCTGAGGTATTGTCAATGCACTCGCTCGACCAACGCCTAGCGTTGATACCACCCAAGTATCACTTCTAGTGATGGGTCGTTCATGAACGAGTCGTTCAAAATGAACGACTCATTTGAGTGTGCCGTGAACGAACGACTCTTTAGTTCGTTCAGCACGGCACACCAGTTCACACTAGCTCCGTGCTACTATTTAGCCTCCGCTCACCGCTCCGCTCGCTGAACGCAGAAAGACGAACGAGTGCGAGTGGAATTTAAACATACATACAGCGCACGGTGCTGAGTGCTGTGTATTCTGAGAAGCGTGGCGTTTCTGTTGTACGGACAACAATGAAAATAATCAACAATATGGGAAGTGGAAACAATGTAGGACTGGAAAGTAAATGCAAAAAATACATTAATGTAAAAGTAATAGTAACATTTTGCTAAATTTGTTGAACATTCTTCAAAATGTTGCCAGACAATAGGTACTCCTTTTTGCAGAATTTTTATTTTGTTTATTTTCCATTGTCAATATACATATACAACTACAATAAGCAACGTTCAATAATTTATTGTTTGCAGCAACGAGTAATCAAGACGAGAACACAACTATCAACTAACTAAAATGCTAGGTTCATGTAGTTTGGCACATGCCACATCGCTGCGCATCGCACATGCACACAAGGCGAGCGCACAGTGCTGTGAGCATGAGCACATGAGCAAAGCAGCTCAGCTCAGCAGCACACTAGCACGGTAGCACGGTGTCATTTGAAACGCACAGTGCTGTTTTACAGAGTCGTTCAAATGAACGACTCAGTGTGAACGACTCACTTTACTGAGCGGAGCGAAATGAACTGACTCACTAAAAATGAACGAAAGACCCTTCACTAAACACTTCAGATGTGGAAGTAGTTTGCAGTCGCGGATTGGTGTTATTAGAATTACTGGTGGTAATTCTAAGGGTGGCCCGAGTGCGACGTGTGAACTGAGATGTGTACCGGAGAAAACCTGCCGACTCACCACTACACACTTGGCAGGCCTAGGACGCGAACCCCGGACCCCAGTGGTGTGAAGCTAGCGTGTTACCGCTGAGCTAGGGTGAGCCCCTTTCTTAGGTATGGAAGTCGTAAGGATCGTAATGATTCAAAATAGTCAGTTAGACATGATTTTATTGACGGACGTTTCGACTGCCAAGCGAGTCATCATCAGCTTTTATGTATCTTTTCATTACCTACATGTTTGATAAATTAACAAAAAAGTAATAATATTTTTCCATATTTTAGTGATGGGGTGGATGTTATCCCTACGACATCTTTTTTTTCTAAACCATTTGCCAGTAATTTATAAAAAATGTAAGCATGCCAAGCATTTTTTGATCAGTGAATTAGTAATTATTGTAAAAATCACCGCAACTGAACGAATTGCAATGATATCAGCCAACGCGCGTTGAGCGAATTTTGTTTTACATTATCAAAAATATTTTTATTTTCATATCCGCCCCCAAAGCTAATGACTGCCATCTTACAGTAGTAGCTGCACTAAAATTTCTTAACAAAAAAAGCGTTAGTAAGGATAGCTTTTAATGCTGACGTGTATTGGAAATATATAATTTCTCAATAATGAATGCTCAGTGCAAACTTTTAGACAACTTTATAAGTCTCATTCAAGATTTGAAATTATTGCAATATTAAGAAACTTATTCAAACTTGAAATTTTTACAGATCGCTGGGTAATAATTAATGTGTCTACAAAGTTTAGCTTAGAGATAAAAGTAATAAAATAAAAAACTGATGAACGTTTTTATTGACATATTAAGAAATTATAACTTTAGCAGATATTTTTTGCTTTTATTGTGACTTAATTATCTACCGAAATAGAACGAAATGCAATGAACTTAAAATAAAATACAACAACACTACAAAGTATTACTAGAAACATTTTATAAACAAAATTTGTCATACATTCATACATAATTATATAATTATAAGAAATATATAATAATATTATACCATATTTGCAATTATCAGCTGTCTACTCATACGAATAAAGTATTTTCGAGATGATATCTGTGTGTATGTATGTGTCCGTTAGGTTGTATGTAACATTTTTTCGTGCTCTATAACTTAAAAAGTTACAAACATTTAACAACCAAATTTTATATTTAACATCTTAATACAAATCTTAAGAATCCAGCGAGGAATCCAGTTATATTTTTGAAGCAATCCCAAACCAGAAGTAGTACTTTTCTTAACTGTTTTTAAAAATAATTGAAGATTTAAAAAATTTTACTTTAGAACTTCAAAGTATTATTTATAAAGTGGTGCATGAAACTTTAGTATCTTGTTGTCCATGATTGACTATGAAAAATTTAATTGATTCTGACAGTGACATTGACACATCTTTTATATCTTCTTCTAGTTGATTAAATGACAAACCTATATTTTGTAAGTACCTACCTATAATTATATTTGTATAGTAGTAAAAAGAGTAGGGTATGGCGGGAGACCTTTGTGCTGGCCACATCAATTTTTTTTAAATCATTGAGTTTCTTATTCCATACTAATCAGTATAAGTACGGTATAAAATGTAAAAAGACAAAGAGTTATACAAAATTTAAATGATCTCTAAATTCCTCGAGGTAAAATAACAAAGTTTAAAACCCAAGAAATTTAGGAACCTCAGTAAAACTAACACAAGCAACCAAAAAATATAAAAGAAAACAAAAAACCCTAATTTTTATGAGCATATTTTATCACGCAGTGAAACTTGAACAATAAGAAAAACACCAGGCAAAATGAAAATTTTTTGCAGGGTTGTAAAGTCGCGTATTTTAAAGGTAAGAAGTTAATTTCCCTCCCGACACAATATGCGGGGAACAAACCCTAAATGACAACATCGCGGATTCGTTATTAGGCCCCGAGGCCTAGTAAGGCCCCTGCAACGGTGTTTACTTACCCCTCTGAGCGCCATGTGTGAGAACATAACCACTAATTTTCTTTTTTACGGAAAAGTTTTCGTTCTTTAGTTTTTATTTGTTGAATTTAAAATTAAGAAATTAAAACTTTGTCCATTTGCTTAATTGCCACTTGGAATTAAACGTTTAAATACACATTTTAAATTCTTTAAAATAATTGTAAGGCTGCCACACCCTAGTGTGACAGACATACCGGGTGTTTTCTGAAACAGGCGCACCCCAAAAGAAAAATTATTTTTAAGTCAATTACATTTATATTATAGGTTTATAAACTACATTCAAAGACGCCTTAAACTACATAAATAATGAATTTTTATTATTTCTTGTTTAGTCGAGATTGACATCAACATCGTTATTTTAAGTGGCACAAGTATACTTTTTTAATTCTATATATATATATATATATATATATATATATATATATATATATATAATTCTGAATACAACCATATATAATAAACTACTTTTTCGTTGTAGATTTCTAAGTAAAATAATAATTAAAACTCTGACATGGCCAGAACACAACCTTCCGCCATATCTAGACTTACATAAATATATACGTACAATCCGGTGCCCATTTAAATAATATACAAATAAAAATCTAAAATATTCAAACTTGCATCACCTGAATCAAAAGATTCATTCGCAAGAAAACTCTTCTGTGTTGAAGCCATTCTCTGTTCAATTACTACATTTAATATCTTATTTATGACTTATATGGCTCAGTATGCTAACGTATCACCCATCTCACCTGTCAATTTTTTTACCTCTCGCCTAGAGAGGTATAGGGATCGTGAAAAAATTCGATGTCGAGATTTTTGTCAATTAGCACGTTTTAGCACCTTTAGAACCTATTTTGACTATTTTCACGATGATGTCTGTGTGTGTGTGTGTGTGTGTGTGTGTGTGTGTGTGTGTGTGTGTGTGTGTGTGTGTGTGTGTGTGTGTGTGTGTGTGTGTGTGTGTGTGTGTGTGTGTGTGTGTGTGTGTGTGTGTGTGTGTGTGTGTGTGTGTGTATGAAAGTCTGTATGTACGCCTACTATAGCCTTTCGTCCCGGTTCATTATCTCAAATTCTACTGAACATAAAATTCTAATATTTTGCATTACATATTTATATATGTTAATGAAGAGCTGAAAAGATTTTGGTAAAAATCCACCAACCGGAAATGGTACTTTTCTTGTAGCACTATAACATTTTTTGCAAAAATTGTATAAAATAATGCGATTGTTACAATATGACATACCACACATGAATGAATAAATTACATTGTACAATATTTAATCTTACTTGTTTCTATATCTTTAACCAATAAAGATATATAATTTTTTTAAATATATAATTTTACCTACCACGATTTGTGAATCCCGAAATAGAAATAAAATTTAAAACAAAAATAAAATTGTCAATGTGACAGATAAACAGAAATAATATAATGTATGATTATTTTATATTATTATATCAAATGTTATACGGTGTTGTTGTATTTTATTTAAATTAAAGCTTAATATTTGGTTAAATACGAGGTTAAATAATAATACTTCAATGTCAAGGCGAGAGGTATTGTAACGGCCACGTCAGATTTTTTTACGTAGAAACAAAATTCAACCGATCATGGATTACAAGGTTCCAACGTTTTATCTGATAAATTTATTTTTTAAATTTTACTATAATTCTGCTACCAGATAAAGACAATGGCGATTTGGCCAAATGACGTTTTCCCTAAATTTCGTTTGTGAAATGACAAGTTCAAAATAAAACAGTTCAGTCTGGTCAAATAACGGATTGACTATACTACGATACAGCCACATCTAGTGTCCTAAAGATGTCACTAGCGTCTGTCGCTTTGGCAATTTGGTCAAATGACGGTTTGGTCAAATAACGTTTTGGTATAACAGCGTTTCATTAAATAACAGGTTGGTAAAATACCAGTTTGGTAAAATAACAGTTCTGCCAAATACCCGTGTAAAATGAACTTTGTTTGGTGAAATAACAGGTTATAAGAATAAAAATTCAGTCAAATGACCGTTTGATTCTAAAAAAGTTTGGTCAAATAAAGCGATCCCGAAGAAACATAACATAGAAAGTTGATGCCATTTCCTGTTTAATCGGAAGTGATATTTTTGTAAATTATTTTGATGTCTCCTTATGGCCAGTTTACCCATATAAAATTTGATTGCGATTGCTTTAAAGTTATTTCGAGCGTACCGTCTCTTTGCGACACCCGGTATAACTGGATTTATTCATACAAACATTGAGTGATGACGTGCGTTCTACCAGATCAAAAATGAACTATACAATCTTCAAAGCCCAAAGCATTGTTTATATGCAATCATCGATAATTGAATTGTCTCTTCAAAGGCTTACTCTGCTCTTGTGACGTCATCTATGGCTGTGCTAATTCTCGATGCATGTTCCATTCATCACGACACGTATTCCTGCGGAGCTCAAACAACAATCCTTTAGCCCGTTAGGCTGAACTCACTTTTAGGAAGGACATAGTTTTGATTGAAATTCTGATACAATATTGTTGCGCCAATTCGTCGTTGCATGAATCCAATGCTATCGTCTGTGATGTAGTACTAATTATTCTTGATGCATGTACCGTTCATCACAAAGCGAGCTTTTCAAATTATAGGGGAGAGTGTTGTACCTTGGGACGTATGTACCTTCGGAAAACGTCAATTGCAGCCACATCTAGCGTTAAATCTTCTAATTTCAAGTAGAATTTTACGTTGTTTCAAGACTCTTGCAGTTATTGTTCAATTACTGACAGTGAATGTTTTTTTTTTCAGAGGGAAATGTTTTTTAAATCTTACGTTGCATCTTGTATTACTAAGTACCTATTTGATACCTTTCATTGTCTGATAGTCTAGTTAGTATAAAGTATATACATTATTACTCCTTCGAAAGCATCTTGCATTGATATTTAAAAGTTAAATAAACAAATACTATGTTATATTGAATAAAAATATTTGCTTTGTTGTACCTTTGTACAATAATTTACTTGTACCTTGGAACATGTTTCAAGGCACAAATACATGTCTTCGAGGACACGTAAACTTCAAATTTAATTTTCAAGGATAATGAAAATTATAAATACATGTATTTATCGCTAAACTCATATTTTAAGTAACGCACTACGGTTTTTTTGATTGTTTATTTTGCAAAGTTAAAATAAAATATATGACATTTCTATAATGTCGATATAGTAAGAAAATTAAAGTATAGTGATCGTCAAAAGCAACAAATAAAACTCATTAGGATCAATGCTGTATGAAATAGAAGACCATCACCTATCATGAGCTCCCGGTTTGTAGTATTTGGTTATTTATTTACCTAGTTCAGTTCGATCAACCAAAACTGAGTATGTGGGACTCAGGAAGGATATTGGGTTGTTTATTTAGTTCAGTTCAATCAGAGCTTGTACCAAAAATGAGTGTTTAAGACTCAAAATAGGGTATTTTGTATTTTTATTTATCTGAAGTGTCTATACCAAAACCGAGTCTGAGGGATTCAAAATAATGTATTGGGTATTTTATTTAGTTTAGTTCAGAGTTTCAAGCAAAATCCTCGGCATTTTGTGAGATAAAATGATATGACATCATATGCCGAGTCATATACAGGGTGTTAATACTAAGTTGTAACACCCGAAAATGGCAGTTAGAACTCATCGAAACAAACAACTTTTCTTATTAAAATTTTTTGATTTGGAGCCCCAGTTCCGAGTTATAGGCGTTTTTTTGTTTTTCGGAAAATCGTCATTACTCCGTTATTTTAAGGAATATTTAAAAAATACAAAAATTTTCATCATTTGCTTTCGGTTCTCTAAAACATTTGTATTTAGAATTATTTTCTATTTTATCAAATAACAAAATGGCGACCGATCAAAAATTTCAAAACAAGATATTTTGAAAACCACTCGATCAATTTTTGAAAATAAAACATTTATAAAATCCTTCAACTATCTACTATAACATTGGTCTAAAACATTTTGTTCAATCTGTCCAAAAAAAGTTTTTAATCAAATTGAATTACAAGATACACGCTGCCGGGTTTGCGTTGCTGCGAATGGTGGTCATTTTGAAAATCAAATTTAGTTCATCCCTTGTTGTTTCATTGTTCATTGTTTTATTTTTCTTGTTTAATAGCAGCAAACCTAGTTTGTTTTAAATTATTGTTGCAATTTGTTAAAATAATCTTGTAATTCAATTTGAATAAAAACTTTTTTTGGACAGATCGAAAAAATGTTTCAGATAAATGTTATAGTAGATAGTTTAAGGATTTTATAAATGTTTTATTTTCAAAAATCGATCGAGTGGTTTTCAAAATATCTTGTTTTGAAATTTTTGATCGGTCGCCATTTTGTTATTTGATAAAATAGAAAATAATTCTAAATACAAATGTTTTAGAGAACCGAAAGCAAATGCTGAAAATTTTTGTATTTTTTAAATATTCCTTAAAATAACGGAGTAATGACGATTTTCCGAAAAACAAAAAAACGCCTATAACTTGGAACTGGGGCTCCAAATCAAAAAATTTTAATAAGAAAAGTTGTTTGTTTCGATGAGTTCTAACTGCCATTTTCGGGTGTTACAACTTAGTTTTAACACCCTGTAGAAAAAACTAGGCGGTTTATAAAAATGTGTGCCCCTGGAATGTGATTCTACCGCCACCCATGTCGTGTCATCTCGTTCACGTGTAATATGCCAACATCTCAACGTCGTCTCTTTCTTCTTGACAGCTGGGTTTGAAAAGACGAAGCTGTCGGTAAATTAAATCTCTGATTTTGATTCGCGTTTAATTTTTCTTTTCCACTTTCGGCGGATGTTCGTTTTTGTCAGTGTATTTCTAGTTAATAATGTCGCGTTTTTGTGACAGATTCATAATTAATGATGACGGGGGGTTGGAACTGGATGATAGTTTCGATCTTGTTCTCTTTTTATACTCTCAAACTATTTTTAATGACGTTGGAATCTGATGAGTTTTTTCACTACTTGATCACTAAATATTTTGTGGGAATACATATCAGATATCATAGTCCAGTCAAAATAGGAAAAATGACGGTTCAAAATCCGAAAGTTTTGAAACTTTACAGCATTGGTCGGGGAGGTCTAGTAATCAAAAGTCCTGAGCCGTAAGTTGTAGAGAATAAAATTTACTACAACTTTGATATAAAAAAAAATTTCCCAGATCAATGGTTCGCAAGTTATGATAAAAACAAGCGGAGCGTTTTGATTGCTCTTTGCAAAAATGTTGAATTTTTCCTAATGCAACTGTAACTTTCAAACAGATGAACATATCAACTTCCGGTTTTAAATATTCAATTTAACAGACATTTTTCTATTCAAATTAAAATTTTCAGATGTTGGAGACCCTTGTATAGTAACATTTTTACTTCCTTGTACGAAGTAAAGAAGTATTGTAATCGCGAAAAATTTCGGTTCTCAGATTTTGACGGAAATATCCGTTTTGACCTTTTCTGAATCCATTATGACTAGTTTCGACGTGACGTCTGTACGTACGTACGTACGTACGGACGGACGGACGTATGTGTGTCGCATAACTCAAATACGGTTAGACGTAGAAAGTTGAAATTTTGTATTTAGGACTGTTATAGCATCTAGTTGTGCACCTCCTATTTTTGGTTTCAGTCTACAAACCGGAAGTAGTACTTTTTTAAAATATTTCGATAAATATTTAATTTAAGACAATTTTTTTATTTTAAATGAAAGATTATGTGATTATTACCTAAAATCGGTAATTTATAAATATTTTTGTATCTGGTATCATTTAGGAATAATTAAAGTATATATTTTTAATTTAGTATTTCTTTATCATGTAGTCCATGGCAATAGTAAAATATGCTTTATATCTTCTTCTGCAGTTTAAATAAAATGACTAAAATATATTTGTGAGTATACTAGTATAATAAGTTAAAAGAATTTTTTATATATTCTACATTTTAGTTATTAAGAAAAGTATGAACACACAAGGCGTACAAGGAAGTCATGTGGTGTCCACGTCAGATTTTTTTAAATATATAGGGTGTTCCATTTGAAATAAGAAAATTGATGTCTTTTCATAAATAATATATTTTTTGATGTTTCCTTATGGCTATTTTATCCATATAAAATTTTATTGCGATCGCTTTATTAATAAATAAGTTATTTGAAGCGAACCATTTTTTGGGACACCCGGTATTGCCATTTAATTTGTTCCTGGAGTTGCGAAACATCCTGTATGTGTGTTCGCCAGGCACAGTATAAATATTCCATCTACAGAGTGTTGACACTGCCACGTAACTAGCAGAGCAAATGCAGGCGTGAAAAGTTAAACACATGTAATTAAATGCCTTCACGCCGCGTGAGTCTCAGATTCGGTTCGCGTTGCCATTAGCTATCTGTGTTTGATTTTTCGCACGGCCGATTCGAGGGGAGCAGGACTAGCGACGTAACTTCCTAACCTAATTACCGAAACTGGATTCGTTAGAAATAAAGTCGAACTCTCGCACTGCAGAAAGTCTAGGCCACGGTACACCAGCAGGGGAGAATTTATCCTAATGCCCATGTCACACCGGCGTGGCATGAAGCATGGTGCTCGATGTGGCATTTTGCTTCGTTCAAAGCTGTCAAAGGGTGTCACACCGATATAGCAAAATGAAATACAAAAATTTGTATATTGCTATGTTCACATCGTACTTTGAAGGTTTAAGAAAATTATTTTTGACAGCTGAGCATTAAAATGCATTAATTCTTTGTGTTAATTAAATCAATAATTAGTTCATATATTGACAAAAGCTTAAAGGGTTATATTCTTATTATCTAATTACTTTCTGTTAAAATTTTGAGATCAATTACACTAATGAAAAAATCTGACGTGTCCGTTACAATACCTCTCGCTTTGACATTGAAGTATTATTATTTAACCTCGTATTTAACCAAATATTAAGCTTTAATTTATATAAAATACAACAACACCGTATAACATTTGATATAATAATATAAAATAATCATACATTATATTATTTCTATTTATCTGTCACATTGACAATTTTTATTTTTGTTTTAAATTTTATTTCTATTTCGGGATTCACAAATCGTGGTAGGTAAAATTATATATTTAAAAAAATTATATTTCTTTATTCGTTAAAGATATAGAAACAAGTAAGATTGAATATTGTACAATGTAATTTCTTCTTTCATGTGTGGTATGTCAAATTGTAACAATCGCATTATTTTATACAATTTTTGCAAAAAATGTTATAGTGCTACAAGGAAAGTACCATTTCCGGTTGGTGGATTTTTACCAAAATCTTTTCAGCTCTTCATTAACATATATAAATGTATAATGCAAAATATTAGAATTTTATGTTCAGTAGAATTTGAGATAATGAACCGGGACGAAAGGCTATAGTAGGCGTACATACAGACTTTCATACACACACACAGACACACACACAGACACACACACAGACATCATCGTGAAAATAGTCAAAATAGGTTCTAAAGGTGCTAAAACGTGCTTATTGACAAAAATCTCGACATCGAATTTTTTCACGATCCCTATACCTCTCTAGGCGAGAGGTAAAAATGCTTGGCATGCTTACATTTTTACCTTTCGCTTTCCTGCAAAGGAAGGTATTGGAATCATGCTAAAAATCGGATAGTGAGTTTTTAGTGGATAAGTACGAATTAGGATCCTTGCGATAGTTTCACGATGATATCTGCGTATGTGTGTGTATGTATGTGGCCAAGAATATTTAGAGATCGGATAACACAAATACGAATTAACCAAAAATTTTGATATTTTACATTTGTATAACAAATTGGATTTTGGTACAAACACATTGACCGGAAGTGATATTTCTTCAAGATTGAAAAGGTTAATTATCAAAACTTTCTATAAATTTTTTGTAATAAGTATAAGGGGAAAAGTTATTTGCAACTTAGGTTATAAAAAAATTGTCTATATCTGGTAGCATTAAAGAACAGTAAAAGGAATTTTAAAATAAATTTATCAAATAAAACGTTGCCCATAATCGGTTGATTTTTGTTTTTGCGTAAAAAATATTGACAGGTGAGACGGGTGACACGTTGACACTAACGCCATATGTCATGTTAGATATTAAATGTAGAAATTGAACGGAGGATGGCTTCAACCTTCAACACAGAAGAGTTTTCCTGTGAATGAATCTTTTGATTCAGGTGATGCAAATTTCTGTGTTTGAATATTTTAGATTTTTATTTGTATATTTTAGATGGGCACCGGATTGTAAATATACATTTGTTTATAAGTCTAGCTATGGCGGGAGGTTGTGTGCTGGCCACATCAGATTTTTTTTAAACGTATTAAAATTTCAAATGTGACTTTTCTCTGTGTAATATTGTGCGAGATTTTCGTTAAAATCTGTCGTCTGGTTAAGAACAATTAATAACGCACGAATTCAAGTCACCTTCCTCTGCTTGCAAAGAGGTCAACTTTACAGCCTCATAACTGCCAAACGAAACGGACGATTGTCCTGATAATTAATATTAAAGTGCATTATTATCGTATAAATGCCCTATCATATTTTTATTTATTTCTGTCTTCATCGATTTTACTAGACAACAGCCTTAAGCGTGGCCTACTGAAACCAAGTTCATGATCTTCCTTCAGCCGTAACTCAGAGCTGAACCTTCCCAGAGGTTCACACTGAAAAAATTTGCGTATCTAAAGCGAGACAAGGAGGATCTAGCAAAAGAAAATTTGAATTTCATATGAACCCATCGCACACACACATACACACTACGCTTACATATATGTATGAAGCGAATTGAATGGTGTGGGGATATCTCTACGGTTTATTTTCATTTTCTTTTTAATGACATTATTTTCTCTCTCGACCGTAAAAATTTATTGGAACTGCAGTTAAATTCACCTTAGTACATGTGAAATGTTCGGGAATTGAAAAATAACGAAAATAAAATTTACGTTCTGTCATTGTCGTAATTCTATTTTAATTCCCACGTCAATAAATGTCATCGACAGTTGACTGTTATGGCTTCAGTTTTATAAAAATATGAGTTTTAACTTTTTTGTAAACTCGTTATAATAAATAAAATAAATTTTAATACTAGGTGCATTTCTATTTTTTTTATACCTTTGTCATATTTTACTCAGTATTATTATTAATGAACCTATTCAGTTAATCTGATGTGGCCAGCACAAGACCTCCTGCCATACCCTACTCTTTTTACTATACAAATATACAGGTGTATTTTTAAAGCAACCAATCCGTTTTTCGGGCTAACTATAATTACTTTAGGGAAAAAAGTGATACATATGCTTATGCAGTAAGACGGGGACATAATTATATGGGGGTTAAAAAAATAAGGGAGGCGAGCTACGGCGGTGAATACAAAAAATATATTTTCTTTATATGGAAAGGGGTACTTTTCTTTACAGAAATGGATAGCTCCCTTTTCAACTATATCTATCGGTATCTAAAATTAATAGTACAGTCAAAAAATTGAAAAAAAACTAACAAATTTCACACTTTAATCTAAATTATAAATAATACTTTAATTCCTAAAGTACCTTCCACTTAACAAAATAAAATTTCAAGAATGTAAACATCCCGGCTTGTTAGTTGCCATTTTTGCTCATTAATATCCTTGCGATTGCTAATGTCTGCACATAGTAGCATTATCTATGTAGCATCCCAATGTTAATAATTTGGTTAATATCCCAAATTATGCATCCTATGTAATTCTCGGAGATGTTTTTATTAAGTATGTAATTTTTGATTGTACTCAAAAAGGACTAGGATAGATTTAGATATTATCACTTAAAGTACAAGATCGATACAAGATTAAGATATTTTTTAACATCCCATGGACGATTCACGTCAAGTGGGCTACTAGGACAGAAAAATTTCTAGACACATTTTATAATAATGCCCAGTTCACCCGAGGAAAAGATTTCCTAAAAAGTTTTCTCCAAAAAAGCAAGTGCTAAAAACTGTCATCAAAATTTTATTTAGCAGAAAAGTATTAGGTTATTGTGTACTTATCTTTAATCTTTTCTATTAATTTTCGGTTGTCTGCAATTGCAAGTTATTAAGGTGTTCGTCTACCCTCAAATTTTACAGCGTTACAGAGGTGTACGCCTCCCACGTTTACTTTAATTATAATTGAAATCTATGATGCTTTTACATATGAGGGTATTAACAAAGGATGTCTTAATGCTTCTATATTTTTATTTTTTTCTTTGGCCTAGAAATTTGAAGTAAAAAAATATTTAAAATGACGTTTTTTGCGGTTTTTTGTCATTATTTGATAATATTTTCCTCGGTCACTATAAATGGCAAGAAAAATTTAAAAAACAAGAAGCATGCAGCTAAGCATCCTTTTTCGAATAATTTTTGTTTTACTTAATTTCTTTAAAAAATACACAAGTTATTATGGAAATCTGGAGCCATGTTTACAATAATTTTCAACTTCAAATTGACATTGCATAGCTAGGATGCAGGAAAGTACGAGTTTGGGGCTGGTTTCGGGCAGCCGTAGTAGTGGGGAAGAGAGTGAAATAGAAAAAAAAATAATATCGAGAGTATTCTAGGAATTCGAAAGGCTCTTAAGAATTCTGTGTAAAGCTTGGCTGGTAGAAATTATTAAAAATTTAACTGCATGTAAGCTTTATGGCAGTTCTAGGGATTATCTATCACGCTTTTGTAATAAGTTATTTATTTGTAGCTCTGTATTTAAGCCATAATTGGTGCTGCAAATAATTTATGTTTTTATCAAAGTCTCGGTTCTAGTCTTTATAGCGTTTAGAAAAATTTAAACGGAATCCAAATAGAATTTATTAACTAGGAGAGACCGGGGCTAGTTAACATTAATCGTAGCTTCTTCTTATGACGATAATGTACAGTGGTTCGCCTCCTTAAGGTTTTGCCAGTATTTTCTTTGCTCCGTACAGATTATGTTTCGGTTGAGTTTTATTTTTGTATACAATATATTTTTTACTATGTGTTTTGTTTCCTTTTCGTCGGTGTTTTATAATTTATGAACGTACAAAATAACCTACAAAAATGTGCGCCCGAGGAATATATTTTCATATTTTCTCTGTTTGTGTACGTTTTCGTATCATTTAATTTGTAAGAAATATGAAATATTTGCCTGTAGTTTCGTATTTGCACAACTTATTCGAGAAATACTGTATTGCAAGCATTATTATCACGCATCAGGATAAAGAATGTTTTAAATGTTTTGTGCTATGTACAATATGGGAAAGATTTCTAAATAAAAACTGTCAATACCGTTCATACGGGGAACGTATTTAAGATCACTAACTTTAATATATTTTAAAGAAATAATTAGTTTCCTCCACGGTTTCCCCGTATTTTATCGGAATTGACAGATTTTTATATGACAGCTCCTAGCACTTGTTTTCCAAGAAACTTTTTAGTGAAAACTTTCCTCATGTGAACGGGGCATAACAATTTCATTTTAATCCTTTTACTCAATAAAATGTTAGGATAAATTTTCTAAAAACTGTCACAACCAACCCCGGTCTCCCCTACCAGACTCACAGTTTTGGAAAGAAAAGGTCCATTCAGACTTCCGAAATTACAATCTTGAAACTATAAATCCAATTTTGTGCAATGCCTTCGTGCAACAAAATCAATCAGTGAGTTCACAGTTCCGAAATCACAACCGTTTTAAATTTAGTTTGTGCTTCTGTCAAACCTGTCAAATATTTTTACCTGGAATTTTTTAATACTGAGTAAAGTGGGTACGATTCTGTAATAGTAATTGCATTTTATTTTTAATAGATGAGTGAAGAAAATCTGTTAAATATTAGTATTAATCTAGTTGCTTCATAGGTAGTCTCCATTATTTAATTTACAAATATTCACTCTACAATACATTCAATGTTCGGTTCATGATGTTCATTTAATGTCAGGTAATAAATAAAAATATACAATGAACAATGACATTAATTTATTGAACTGTCAGAAAATGTAACTGACATTGACGTATATTATTTAATTTTTGATTGGTTGCACAAGATTGAAGATTGAAATGTTTAGCGTTTGTATACTTTTTGTTTGAAACAAATTCGTTGCACGAAATCACTGCACACGCATTCTTATTGGTCGAACGACTACATAAGATTGGATTTATAGTTTCAAGCTTGTAATTTCGGAAGCCTGAATTAACCTTAAAAATTAAAATAATCAGATAGAAATAATAAATTACCAAAATGCGAGTTCTCCTGCTTACTCTAGTTATTTTCCATAAATTTAACTGCAGGGAGTAAAACGTAAATGTTGAATGAGATGCTTCCCCAGGGAGCAACATAACTGAACACAAAGTATATGTGTTCACACGTTTCAGCTTTACAGCATTTTAATTTCAAGATAACAAGAATTACACATGCTTAGGAAACGCGGCACGTCTGCCGTATTATGGGACGCGTTAAATATTTAACAAACTTGCTTTTAATATCACGCCTATGATGAAAATCTTAAGCTTAATTTCCTCGTAAAACCGACATTTTGAGGGCGTCATTGTTACTGTACTGCTACTTACTGCGTCCGAACTTTCATGTCCACAAGATACATCTTTTAATTAATTTTATTTTTAAATACTTTTGCTATATAAAAGAAATCTTAAAAAGTTATACATTCCCCTCTATACACGGTTTCCCAAAAGTTTTGAAAGAGTTAAGAAAAAGATATAAAATCACTACAGCGTTTGGGTCAACGCGAGAATTCAAACGAAAAATATTACGGGAAATATACAGAAAATAGGAGAAATTCAAAGAAATGGGAAGGGGTGATACGTTGCGTCAAAAAGTCTTCCCTTTGGGAATTAGGTTTTCTGGGCCCTGAAGAAGCTACATGCAAAATCTGAAAGCATAGGATTGAATTATATCCAGTTTTCGATTTTTTAACTTAGCCGCTCGCGCGAGGTTTTCAATTTGTCTATTTAGTCAACGCTGAAGCCGGGCCCTACTAAAAAAGTCTTCCACCCGGATTTTCCCGATGTAAAGACCATAACAAAGTAAATGAACACAAAAGTAAGCATATTGAAGACGTCGAATTTTCCAGATGAGCGATTTTGGAGGTCAAAATTTTCAAACATTGGTTTCGACTAGTGCGCCCTTCCCAATTCGTCTTCCGCTTTGTCAATGATTACTAGTCACTTTTTAAACAAAGTTATCATAACGGAAGACGTATTTAAATCTGCAAAAAAGTCGATATGCATTTTCCCTTCGTTCTCGAGTGGGACCCTTCCGATTTCAAAAATATTTGGAATTTGGGGGTTTTCAAGGGATAGACTTTCATCTCACCAAACGGAAGACGTATTGCTTCTCGTCGCGTTTTTAAACCCGCGGCTCTCTAGCTACGAAGAAGATCGACAATTTGAACATTTGTTATAAAAATCTGACGTGGCCATCACACAACCTTCCGCCATATCTAGACTTTAAACAGAAATGTATACGTGCAATCCGGTGCCCATTTAAAATATACAAATAAAAATCTCAAATATTCAAACACAGAAATTTGCATCACCTGAATAAAAAGATTCATTCACAGGAAAACTCTGCTGTGTTGAAGCCATCCTCCGTTCAATTACTACATTTAATATCTTACTTAGGACTTATATAGCGCTAGTATGCCAACTTGTCACCCGTCTCACCTGTCAATATTTTTTACGCAGAAACAAAAATCAACCGATCATGGATTACAAGATATCAACGTTTTATTTGATAAATTTATTTTTTAAATTTTACTGCAGTTCTTTAATGCTACCAGATAAAGACAATTTTTTTATAACGTAAGTTGCAAATAACTTTTCCTCTTATTCTCATTACAAATAAATACTATATTTTTCCAAATTTATATACAATTTTGACAATTAACCTTTTCAATCTTCAAAAAATATCACTTTCGATGAAGATATTTGTACCAAAATCTAGGGAGCTCTTCCAATTTATATACAAATGTTAAATACCAAATATCAAAATTTTCGGGTAATTCGTATTTGAGTTATGCGACTAACAACCCTTGACCACACACACACACACACACACACACATACACACACACATACACACAGACATCATCGTGAAACTATCAAAAATGAGTTGTAAGGACCCTAATTCGTGCTCATCCACTAAAATTTCACCACCCGATTTTTTGCATGATTCCAATACCTTCCTTTACAGGTAAGCGGAAGGTAAAAATCGTAATAAACGTGGAAAAAACTTTAAAATTAATGGGCTACTTGCTACTGAAAATGAGATTTTTAACACTATGAACCTAATGTTAGGTCTAAAACATTGGTAAAAATACAAATTTTATTTAAATAAAATTAAATGTTTATTAGAACAAATTGAAATGGAAAATATTAAATGTCAGTATCATTTATAAGGTCATAATGAACTTTAATAATATTACAAAAACTACAATTCCCGAATTCCCTTCTACATGGTATATCTGTGAATAAATACCTTCATACACACTTAGCAAAATAGTAGAGTATGGCGAGAGGTCATGTGTTGGCCACAACAGATTTTTATTTAAGAATAAATCTATTTGCCATTCTAAAAGCAATAGCATTTAAATTACCATGCGGTTAGAAGTGATTTTGCCTAATGGGTCCTGCTAACTTAAGCTGTGTCAATAGTTTATAATATAAACAAAAATGCTAACCTTTAGTGTACTCTGACGATGTGTAGGTGTTCCAGAAGGTTTTTAAATTGCTTATGGCACTACACTTTAAATATACAATAGTCGCTACTTTTATATCATTTTACGCATTAAACATTACAATAACGCACAATATATAGACATTTCTACTTTAAATACATCAAAGTATACAGACAAATTTATTAATACTATCTTATAAACATTGATAGGTACACTACGACAATCCACGGTATACTGAACTTACTAACATCGGCTCCTAGCGCAGACAAGGTTTCAACAGGTTCAATTTATTCCTCTATAAGAATATTAAGCTCAAAATATTATTGATTTTAGTTAGTAACTCAGTGATACCAAAACTGTTTTTTATTAATATTGTACTGACGTCGATAATATGATTGTGAAGTAGGTATAGGGTGGGCCAAATACAAGTTTTTTTTGAAAATGCAATAAAATTAACAAAATTATTTTTTTTTCATGTATTATGGCTTCATTAGTAAGAGCAAACATTCCCATTTATTATGGAACACAACTTCGTTCAAGTGGTTGCCTCGGCTGGCTTCGCAGTAGCGCATTCTGTCACCCAATTTTCCTAGACCTGATTGATTGTTTCGGGCTGTAGCTCACGGATTGCTTAGATGATATTGGCCTGAATCGTTTCTGGATTGTTAGCATAACATCGGTCCTTCAAGGTTCCCCACAAAAAAGGGGTCAAATCGCAGGCCCGAGGCAGCCAATTGACATCGCCAAGATGGATGAAAACATGATTTGGGAATTTGGTGCCGAAAAGATCAATTGTGGCATGGGCTGTATGGCATGGCGCGCCATCCTGCATGAATCAGAGGTAGTCCAAATCCATGTCTTCAATTTCAGTTTAAAAAAAGTCGGATACCATGGCTCTGTAAAAATCTTCTTTTCAACAAACGCACTGTTTGGGCTACACAGCACTCACTTTGGAAATAAATTTGCAATATTTCCCAACGTTGCTCAAGCGTAAAGCGACTCATTTCGTACCACGGAGGTATGATACTTACTTTCTATCAAGATTTCGAGTAGGAAAAAGCTGTCAGTGTCAAAATAACCTATGATTTAAAAAGAACCACTAGTTGGCCCACCCTATATATCACATAATAAAATCAACATTTATATTTTACATTCTATGGCGTCTAGATCCACCTCTGTTAAAATGTTAAATAAATATTATGAACTTATTTATTGAAAGCATAAATCCTGAAAACCTGATATGTAAATGTTCTTCCAAAGTATGCTGTCATAAAAATACTACTAAAATACAACTAAGATAATAATATGAGACAAAAATTAAATGAATTGGTTTACTGTAACTATAATATAATTCGTTTAATTCCGTGAAATTTCCACCTTTCAGCAATGGAAAGTTTACATTCAATAAGTCTGCCACAGTCTAAGGTCTAAGTATTTTATCAAACTGTTTATAAGTTTCCCGAGAGAAGCTGAAACTGAAAATAGCATTTAACAGCTTCCGGGCTGAAGTTTCAGCTGAAATTTAAATTTATCATTGTCTGTTTTACGTGCTTGCTGAAATTAAGTCCTGAAATATTACGTTTGGTAATGATTACTTTGTTTTTCAGGATACACAAACATAACTGTAATTAAATTTAGTGCAAAAAGTGATTAGTTAGCAAGTTGTACGTGAATATGATGCACAGTCAATTGTTCACTATATTAAAGAGGCGGCAAATGGTTCATAATACATGAGGGTTACACGTGTAAAGTGGAAATTTTATGTTGTCTACAGGAGTAGACACTCTGTATCTTAGCAATACTGTAGATTGGTGGCATTTCCGTTTACCCTGTGCGAGAGGAGAAAGATCACTACTGGACCCGTGCGTTACCATCGTTACCGTTGTTTATCGTTATAGAATGCATGCTCCGAGCTGGCCCGTATTATTTGTCTCACTCTAAAAGGTAAACAGAATGGCTTTCTGACTATGTCAATCCGCCATCTTGGAACAAAATGGCGGCTAGCTAATTTAAAATGTACTGCACCGATTGGGTTCAAATTTGGTATGGTAACAGTTTAAGAACTGACTTATAACATGAGCATATTAAAATATCAATCCGCCATCTTGGAACAAAATGACGGCTAGCTAACTCAAATTGTACTGCACCGATTGGGTTCAAATTTACAATAATAATAGTTTAAGAACTGACTTATAACATGAGTGCAATAAAATGTCAATCCGCCATCTTGAAACAAAATGGCAGCTAGCTACCTCAAAGTTTACTGCACCGATTGGGTTCAAATTTGGTATGGTAATAGCTTAGGATCTATCATATGACATGAGCGCAATAAAATGGCAATCTGCCATCTTGAAACAAAATGGCAGCTAGCTAACTCAAAGTTTACTGCATCGATTGGGTTCAAATTTGGTATGGTAATAGCTTAGGATCTATCATATGACATGAGCGCAATAAAATGGCAATCTGCCATCTTGAAACAAAATGGCAGCTAGCTAACTCAAAATGTACTGTAACACAAATTTGGTATGATAATAGCTTCAGATCTAACTTATGACATGAGCATACTAAAATGTCAGTTCGCCATCTTGAAACAAAATGGTGGCTGGCTAACTCAAAATATGATCTAATTTATGACATGAACCTACTAAACAATTTTGGATTCAAGGTTAAATACCTACTTTTAAATTTAATTTTTGGAGATGAAAAAAAAATATGTTTTTCATTTCACAGAAGGGCAAGCGCTCCCCTGCCCCTCTCTACCACGCCAATTTATGGTATGGTAATAGCTTAGGATTCTTAAAACGAGTTTCCTTTAGGAAACGCGCGTAGGATACCGTTTGTTTAATGACTTTAATGTACAAAATTCATGCAATCAGGAGCTTAAATTAAATTAAATTAAATTAAATATTATAAAAGATTGATCGTTATTTCTTCTTATGATGAAAATGTACGGTGACGAATTTAATTGTGTTAAACTTTAAATAAAATCTAAACAAAATGACTGGCTTAATTAAATTTAAAACGCCACAGGTGATAATGGTCCGCTGACATGCCAATGTATTATTTTCACGATGACATTGTTTGGTTTTCATTTTTGCCAGATAGGAGCGGTTCACAATGATGAATGGTATCAAATACGATCAATGAAAAGAAAAGAAATGTTTGCTTTAGCCGTAAATTGCTTATTGATTATGAAGTCATGACATTTTACAAACATGCCACCAGGCAAACAGAATTTGATTCCGGAAAAGTAATATCGTTTTCGGTCATCAACTTAATATTTACCAGACATTGAACACTTTGTTACTTTCACAATCAATGCTTTCATCCAGAAATTTGACTGACTAAGATATACATTTTTTATTTAATTATGAAAAGCCAGAAGCTTTTCAACTAGTACTTTAATTTCATAGACGTAAATGCTGTCACTCAGTAATAATTTTACTTGTAAACGTCATTTAATCAATCCCCACATTACCTGAATGAATCTTTACAAGTTACTAACTTGTAATAAAGACAGATGATTTGTTAAAATTTAACAAGTTAGTAGCTAGTCAAATGTTCATAATAAACGGTTCACGTTGCTACAGTAATACTTATGGCTTATGTTATGAGAAATCATTTAAGACAATTTTTGACATAATAGTTGTCTCTGAATGACAGAATTTGATTATAATTTTAATATAATATCTCAAGGAAGCAAAAACGCGTTTTTGCTCCCTCTAAACAAGCTCATTTCAGCGGTACCCGCTTCTCGAAAATAATCGAGAGGGAGCAAAATAACTCAAGGGAGCAAAAACGCGTTTTTGCTAGCTCTAAACAAGCTCTTTTCAGCTCATTTTTCTTTGCACTCGTTACAAAAATTATCATATGCACTTCGGGAGGAACGCTTTTGCTCTCTCGGGTGAATTGACAGCACTCGACTGATTCTCGGGCTGCCTTCGGCAGTCCTCGATTCAGTTTTGTACTGTCAATTCACCCGCGGGAGCAAAATCGAGTTTTCCTCCCTTGGTGCATAATGTATTAATGTTTATAAGTCTAGATATGGCGGGAGGTTGTGTGCTGGCCACATCAGATTTTTATTTATTAAAATATTAGCCTAACCTCACATTTTGGTGTGATGACAGATGACAGTTGTGTTCAATAATGGACTTATAATACAATTGTGTGTCTTATGGCAGAGTTTATTTTACTGCAGTTACCTACGTAATGAATGTATTGTTCAATGGTCGTAGATAAAAACTGTAAACTACTGGTTTTCACAGAAGTAAATGATAATATGTTTACAAAGCCTGTTATTCACTTCTAATTTTCTAAGTTATAATTATTATACTTTGTTTTAATTTTCTGTTAAAGTTTCACGCGTAGACAAATACATAAAGTTGCTGGTGAAATTGGCTTGCATACAGATAGTCAATAAAACGTTGGCTAAATTCCAAAGACAAAGTGCTTCAAACATACGATGCTCTTTCATTCTGTTCTTCAGCCCTAGTCAAGAATTGAGAACTTCTCTTTGCACTCACTCATTGATTTTTTCAGAAAATCTAAACAAAACCTTCCTCCTTACAGCTATCAGCGAGCGAAAAAAAAACATTAACTGCCCTAGCTGAAAAGTATACTTTATTTATTTTATTTTGATGGTAACCATTCAACAGTACTTTCTCTCAGATTATTATTATAGTGGAATCCAACCACTTGGACCACCTCAATCCGTGCGACGGCCTTTAAAGCGGCAACGGAGAGATTCTTTATGCAACCAGGATTACATTTAAGACGGTCAAGTGGTCAGCTTGAAACGCTCGAGTGATATTTAATTGTATGATTTTTTTACAAAATAATATGCCCATGCCCAGTCTGCTTTGTATAGTCTGAGATAAATATATTACAACCGATAACTGGCGTTTGTGTCAATTTAGACACGTTAAATTTTCTTTTACATAGGAGTGTACTACGTCTCAGGAGTCTCTGTCGTATTTGCGGGTGATAATTTCGTGAAATATGACTTTCGTAATCCTATCAAAATTATGGTAAATATTGAGATAATTGTTCTAACTTTGTAATAATTTGGTAGAAAATTCATCACACTATGCTTCTCTAATGACAGTTCTCCAAAAATTTGTGTCAAATCTATGTTATATCCGTAATAAAAATAACATTTTTTAATGGACTAAATAAAAAAATCTGACGTGGACACCACATGACTTCCTTGTACGCCTTGTGTGTTCATACTTTTCTTAATAACTAAAATGTAGAATAATATAAAAAATTCTTTTAACTTATTATACTAGTATACTCACAAATATATTTTAGTCATTTTATTTAAACTGCAGAAGAAGATATAAAGCATATTTTACTATTGTCACTGTCATGTCATAAACATTTAAATTTTACGTAGTAACAAATGTTAACCGATCATGGACTACAAGATAACGAAATACTAAATTATAAATATATACTTTAATTATTCTTAAATGATACCAGATACAAAAATATTTATAAAATACCGATTGTAGGTAATAATCACATAATCTTTCATTTAAAATTAAAAAATTTGTCTTAAATTAAATATTTATCGAATTTTTTTTTAATTTACTACTTCCGGTTTGTAGATTGAAACCAAAAATAGTCCTAAATACAAAATTTCAACTTTCTACGTCTAACCGAATTTGAGTTATGCGACACGCATACGTACATCCGTACATACGTACGTACGTACGTACGTACAGACGTCACGACGAAACTAGTCATAATGGATTCAGAAAAGGTCAAAACGGATATTTCCGTAAAAATCTGAGAACCGAAATTTTTCGCGATTACAATACTTCCTTATTACTCCGTACAAGGAAGTAAAAATGCTGGAAAAAAATTAAAAATCTACCATTAAGCAAGCACAGAGAAAACTTTTATCTGATATATTAGGTTTCATAAAAATCTTTCATTTAGAAACTGATTTTAATAGGAATAGTACCTCACATGCAATTTTCGGTGTTGAGCAGTGAACCGCCTTAAGTTTTAATTGTGAAATTATTATGTCGGACTCATTATGCACTATGAATAAATTTTTATGAAATTTGTAGGAGTTAAATCAAAAAAGTAATAAACAAAAATTTATATTAAACGTTTCAAGCATTAAAAATAGGGGAGAAAGGACAATAACCGGTGTAATTACTTTCTAATTCGTAGCGGAAAAAATGAAAACACCCGACCAGTGTGTTCCTGGTTCCATTATTTGCAAGAATCCAAAATTTCAAATTTAAATTCTCATTATGGCAAACGGGGCAAAGAAAAAATTACGCGTGGCCAGAGTATCAGGCTTCGTTTTTTATTCTTTTGAAGTTAATATCGAACGACTGTGGTTCTTAACTTTGTAAACGAATTAGTTGCGAGCTTTTACGCTAAGTTAAAAGTTGTGTCTCGTTATATTTATTTCATCTTTCTTCTTGCTGCGAAATTGGCTTGAAATAAGAACTTGTCGTGTTCAAACAAAATTTTTAACAATGTCAGCGCAACCTACGTCCCACCTTGGAATCAATATCGAATGCAAACTTTTCCGCTGATTTAATTTGATCATTATATCGCAACTACCTTTTCAATTTGCAAAAAATCTGATGTGGCCAGCACAAGACCTCACGCCATACTCAACCTACTTTTTTACTATACTATAAATACTTACAATATATTTTAGTCATTTTATGTAAACTGCAGAAGAAGATATAAAGGGTGTGTCACTACTGGCACTGTCATAATCAATTAAATTTTACGTAGTAACAATTGTTAAACAATCATAATTCATGAACAGCAAGATACTGAAGTTTCATACTCTAAATAGTGTACTTTACCATAGTAGCAAAAATAGCAATCCAGTCAATTATATTGAAAGGAGACCTCAAAAATGAGTTATTGCCATGAAAATGTTTTCAAAAAGTTAATAGTTCTTTAAATATTTGAGATTTTACGTATCGATACATCTATTGCATAATTTTGCCCAAGTTATGCCCAATTTTGCCCAATAGTCATTTCGTTTTGCCCAGCCACCGTTAACCCATGAGTCAATAATCGAATTTCTATGGTGTGGCACCCCTATCTGTTTGTTAGCATAGATTAGTTTATGTCCAAAAAACGGAGTTCTGTTGGACTCAAGAACGGTTTTGTTAAAATAGATTAGTTTATGTCAAAAAAAAACGAAGTTCTGTTGGACTCAAGAAGGGTTTTGTTAGCATATATTAGTTTATGTCAAAAAAACGGAGTTCTGTTGGACCCAAGAAGGGTTTTGTTAGCATAGATTAATTTATGTCAAAAAAACGGAGTTCTGTTGACTCAAGAAGGGTTTTGTTAGCATAGATTAGTTTATGTCAAAACTACTGGGCAAAACTGGGTATATCTTGGGCAAAACTTTGACATATGTCATTTTTTCGAAGTCGCATATGGGGGTGCCACACCTTAGAAATTCGATTATTGACTCATGGGTTAACGGTGGCCGGGCAAAACGAAATGACTATTGGGCACAACTGGGCATAACGTGGGCAAAATTATGCAATAGTTTTCGATTTGAAATTCCAACATGGGGGTGCCAACTTCACTCTGGTCAATTTGAGCCAAAAATGTCATTGAACATAATATGTCCTATTCCTTCTGGTTACCAAAATACAAGTGGTTGAAGTTCTATAAATAATATGAAATTTTCTTGTAATTTTTGTAATCAAGATACTTTCGGAAAACAAGAGTTTTATTAAAAAGTTTATTTTTTAACTTCCGCTTACCTGTAAAGGAAGGTATTGGAATCATGCAAAAAATCGGGTTGTGAGTTTTAAGTGGATGAGCACGAATTAGGGTCCTTACAACTCATTTTTGATAGTTTCTCGATGATGTCTGTATGTATGTGTGTGTGTGTATGTGTGTGGTCCGGGCCGATGCCGGATGTCGTATAACTCAAATACGAATTACCCAAAAATGTTGATATTTGGTATTTTACAATTGTATACGAATAGGAAGAGCTCATTAGATTTTGGTACAAATATCTTCACTGGAAGTGATATTTTTTGAAGATTGAAAAAGATAATTGTCAAAAATTTATATAAATTTGGATAAATATAGTATTTATTTGTAATAAGAATAAGAGGCAAAGTTATTTGCAACTTATACATTATAAAAAAATTGTCTTTATCTGGTAGCATTAAAGAACTGCAGTAAAATTTCAAAAAATAATTTATCAGATAAAACGTTGAAATCTTGTAATCCATGATCGGTTGATTTTTGTTTCTGCGTAAAAAATATTGACAGGTGAGACGGGTGACAAGTTGGCATACTAGCGCTATATAAGTCCTAAGTAAGATATTAAATGTAGTAATTGAACGGAGGATGGCTTCAACACAGCAGAGTTTTCCTGTGAATGAACCTTTTTATTCAGGTGATGCAAATTTCTGTGTTTGAATATTTTAGATTTTTATTTGTATATTTTAAATGGGCACCGGATTGTACGTATACATTTCTGTTTAAAGTCTAGATATGGCGGAAGGTTGTGTGATGGCCACGTCAGATTTTTAATGCAGTGTTACCAGCTGCTGATAACAAAACCCTAGGTAACGAAGCTCTTACCAACATCAAAATTAATTCTAATTCCGAAATAGCTCTATGTGATCTCGTCTCATATGATTTGCCTACAAATCTAACGATTTCCTCGTGTAACTAACACTCATTGAATCTCGCGCATGCGCTGTGACCCCGCGGCCTAATGACAGGATTGCGCTCCAGTGCTTCAGATCCCCCTCCCCCCACCCTCACTAACTCTGTAAACATTTACCAATGTCCCTGCGAGGGGAAGATACATCCGCGCTGAGAGATCAACGAAGGCCGAGGCTGAGAATCAGCAGAGAATCAGGAGGACGTATGTAGGTCTGTAGGGTTGCATTGGGACGGAGGAATAAGGAGTGGATACGGTGGGGAGGATGGTCAACTGTGTGTTTGGTTAGGGTGTTTTGAGGGAATATGCTAATAGAAGAAAATCATGAAATATTGGGAGGTATGCCGAAATAGTATATTACATACCGAAGTGTTTCGTTTCAAAGCTATATAAGCCAAATTACCAAAAGGTATTATTTTTCATTTCTTCATTATTTGATAATAATATAGAGAAGTATACTTAAAATCAATTTTTTTTAATTTCGCAGGTTGGAAAGTACAATTTCCGACCGGTTGGAAAATGAAATTTAATAATAACTGAGTTTCCAACTCTATAAAAGTAAGAAATAGGCATATTACAAACCGATTGTTAATAATATGTGCGTTTCCAACCTTCTAGGCAGTTGGGAAGCGAGTTTACCACTTGTTTACCACTTCCCAGCTAGCTGGAAATACTTTCCGTCTAGTTAAAAAATGACACTTTTCAATAAAATTGACAAAATCAATTTAAAAAATTCTAGTTAATTTGCAACTCTGTCCCAGAACTCTATATTTTAAAATACCTAGGCTAAACAAATTGAACAAATTATAATAATATTATCAACTGTAATTACACAAGAGCTTTTTATTTCGCCGGATACATTTCTGTTATTGAAACCTTGCCACCTAGCAATTTGAAAAGTGTAGTGATTTTATTTTTAAACCATTTTTCGAGTCAAATTGCTGTCAGGTGACAAGGTTGAGATGTCAAACAAAAATTTATTCGGGGCAAATAAAATTCTCGAGATAATTTTACGACTCCTTTGATTATTCTTCACAAATATTCCCAAAATTTAATAATTTCACTAACAAATATTAGAAATATAAAGCAAATGACATTTTAGTGTTTTGTTTATTGTTTGGTTGCTTAGAAAAAAGTAAATGAGGTTTTATCACTTGCAAAAAGTTACCTTCCTTTCTATCCGCTGCCACAGCGATAAAATTGTATTTTGTTTATGGCTTACTTTATACAGGAGTGGGAAATCAAAAATATAAATAAAATTAATGTTTAAAACGCGCATATTATGAATCGTCTGGATTGTAAGTAGTTACAAACCTCGCTAGAAAACCTATTCCAGCCTCGCGCTTATAGCTTACCTCAGTTATCTAATACAGCACTCGACTGTAATACAGCATTTCCCTTCCCGGTATGTAATATACCATTCAATAGTGAAATAATTCTTGACTGAATTTGGAATTTGAAGAATGAAAATAATGGGTGCACCAGTCACTGTGATTACTATTATGGTTTTTTATTCATAATGTCGACGTTTCGGTCTTAAATTGAGACCTTCCGCAGGACAAATGAATTCAGGAAATTCATTATGAATAAAAAAGCATAAAAGTAATCACAGTGACTGGTGCACCCATTATTTTCCTTCTTCAAATACCATTCAATGTTTGATCATTATGCCTACATAAATACTATGATACTTTAGCTTCACTGGAATTAACAAACGTGTTGCTCAATATAACATTTGAAAGCGAGCGTAGATCGTAGTTAATAATCCTGCAAAGTTCTCAACTGTTTCCAGCATAGCTTAGTAATGGACCCATCAGCACTTAGCGTTCACCTCAGAGTCACTGGCATATAACACATGCACATTTATGATGCATTCAAGTTTAATTGAATATGAACGGAGAACCGACGCGATTCAACAGCATTCAAGCTGAAAGCGTATATGCAATAAGCAATTATTTCAGCTGCCTTATATAGGATAACGGATATAGACCCCGTTAGAGAAATTCTAATTGAGGTACAGGTTTATCATATGTTTATTATGGGTGCGGTAGCTATACAGGGTGTTCCACAATCACAACTTAGGACAAAAAATTAAAGTGTATACAGGGTGTTTCTACACATCTGCACGAAACTTTAATAGGTTATATATTTTGATACTGATCACAGAAAATAGTATATTACATTACAAGTCACTGCAATGTTTCATTGCCGACGAGGAGGCGTTTGAAGAATGCGAGGATGCGCAGCGTCCGAGCATTTCTTCAAATCCTCCGAGTCAAGCAAAGACATTTTTATGACGCGTGATGTATTCTATTTTTTTTAAATCGGCAATTAAGCTTAAAATTAGGTTTGCATAAATCATCAGAGCTGTGACAAATCATCAGAAATGTCACAAATTTTAGAAAAAGTTGTCATGACAAGTAACCAAAGTTGAAAGTAAAAATGACTAGGCATGAAAATTTTATTTTCATGCCTAGTCATGAAAATCTTACTTTCATGTCTCAAATTAGTCTGGAAATGACGATTTTCATGCAGATTTTGAAAAAATATATTTTTTTCAAAATTCGCAAAAATCAGAATAGTGAAAATATTAGTGCCATTAGTTTGAACGTCTATTTAACTGTTTATTTGTTATTTATAAAATTAAATTATAATTATAAATAATACTATCATACTATTTACAAATACTTACGTAATAATGACCTAATAAATAAACAGTTAAATGGACTTTCAAACCAGTGGCACTAAAATGTTCACTACCCTTATTTTTGCGAATTTTCAAAAACATATTTTCCTTTTATACTTAGTACATCAAATTATATAACCTATTAAAGTTTCGTGAAGATGTATAGAAACACCTTGTAAAGGTACTGAATCAAAAAGAATTTTTTTTAAATTCGCAAAGTTACGGGTAGTTTACTTTAACGTGTGTACATTTTAAGTATCACTGTTTTGATGGTATATTTGATAATTTGACATTTATTAGTTTTTGATATTATGCAAACAATTACTTTCATTGTAGAAGATTTGAAAAAAAATATTAAAAATAACTAGCCAATGGCAAAAAAAATTGTTTGCTTGAAATACGCTGCAATTTTTTTGCGAATTTTTATTTTAAAATTTGTTTTTTTTTTCATCAACACGTCGTACAGTAGGTATATACCCTTTAATTTTTTGTCCAAAGTTATGGAGAATATAGTTCTCCATATTTTTACAATTTGTTATTTTAGCGGTATTCATATTTGTAAAAAAATTGCAATATTTGTAAAAAAGATGGTTTTCGAACGCCACTGTGCAGTTTTTATTTATAAGTGAATTAACATCAAATTTAAAAAATATCAAAAATTATCTAAATTCAAATTAACATATTTAATCGCTAATTTGCACTAGTGCAAAATTATCGTGTAATTCTACGTTGATTGTCAAAGGAAGTTTTTAAATTTTGCTTTATTTTTCATGAGAAAAACAGCGTTTGGCTAAATTTTAATCGGGAAATAGTTCTTCCAATATCCCTCGTGCATGTCAAATTGTCGATCATTTTCTCACATGCACTTGGGATATTATATATGAAAATTGTTAGGTTAACTAAATATCCAATGAAATTCTTTTATTTCTGATCACGTGTATGAAATTGACCAATGAATACAACATTTAACTGAAAGCAACCCATGGGACATTATCACTTATGTCAAATATGTACGTATGAGAAGTTGACCCACCCATACTAGCCCACCCTGTTAAAATCTATCGCAATCGTTAGTTTTACGTTAGTTGAGTTTAGTTTTGTAGAAAATTGCGTTAGTTTTGAATGTTTATACGTATTTTTAAAAAATAATATTTGGGTGGGCTAACTTCACAACAGCCCAACCCTTAATTCGAAAGTGCGAGGAAAACACATTAATACCTTTTAATTGATTAGGTGATGTTAGTTGTGCTACATATTACGTTTGTTTTGTTATTCTAAGCTGTCAAATTTGAGTCGAGTGGGTGGGCCAAAATCACGGTTCTCCAGCCCATTGCAGAATTTCACGCGTAGATTTTACATACGTTGTCACCGTGGTTAGTTGAGAATAGTTTTGACGAAAAATACGTTAGTTGTGCCATAATTTGCCCGCCTTAACCAAAATAACCATTTTCGCTAACCGTACGCACTTGATGCTATTATGTCATTGATTGCTGTAATTTTACAATATAAAATTGGAAATAAAATAGAAGGCAACAACCAGCAACAACCAACAGTGTTGGACATTTACCAGATTTTTTTAAATTTAGTTTATGATTGACAAATAATATGGTACAAAAGTTTTCAAAGTGAGGAATTCTTAAAGAATGCAATAGTTGGACGTATTTACCAAAATATAATTTACCTTTTCTTTTTCAGTGTGCATGCAGTAAGCCAAACGGTACTGAATAAAAACAAAGAAGCAATTTATTAAAATAAATTATTGCAAAATAAAAAATTGCAGTAATACATTTTTTTACAATTTATATTTAGGTATATTTGTTGAAAACAAGAAAAAATTTTGGTATTAGCAAATCAAATTGAGAGATATTCTTAAAACTCTAGAACTATGTAATTATCCGAAAACAATTAAATTAGTTCCTAAAAATAAAATATTGAATTAATAAAATAAAAATCGCATGACACAAATAACAGCCAATAGAAGAATTGATTAAAAAATAGTAACAAGGATTATATAAAAATTTAGCGGAAATTTTTTACAATTAGCTTGAGGAACCTAACTATAATAATTAATTAATGGATAACTTTTCTGTCACATTCCAGTTTGATATTTAAATTAAAAATTGGCTAAATTGTCATTTTGAGATCAGATTTTTTTAAAAAGATTTTTGCAACAAGTATTCAAGTAAAGTATTATTTCCGGTAACAGAATTTTACAAAAATCTTATCAGTTCTTCTTTAAGACGTACAAATGTATTATGCAAATTATTGTAATATAATGTTGGTGTAGAAATTGAGATTATAATAATAAAATTATAATGACAAATAAAGTGCGCAAAAATACATCCATACATAACCACACATTTGTTTCTACCATGACAACAAAAATTTCTTGTATTAGTTTAAAAAATGATTTACTTTTTGCACAATTGCTATAATAATCATAAACAATTCCTGAATGGCCTCCTATTTTTACAGAAAACAATGATATATAGTAGCATCAAGTCCGTTCGGTTAGCGAAAATGGTTATTTTGGTTAAGGCGGGCAAATTATGGCACAACTAACGTATTTTTCGTCAAAACTATTCTCAACTAACCACGGTGACAACGTATGTAAAATCTACGCGTGAAATTCTGCAATGGGCTGGGGAACCGTGATTTTGGCCCACCCACTCGGCTCAAATTTGACAGCTTAGAATAACAAAACAAACGTAATATGTAGCACAACTAACATCAACTAATCAATTAAAAGTTATTAATGTGTTTTCCTCGCAATTTCGAATAATGGGTTGGGCTGTTGTGAAGTTAGCCCACCCAAATATTATTTTAAAAAAATACGTATAAACATTCAAAACTAACGCAATTTTCTACAAAACTAAACTCAACTAACGTAAAACTAATGATTACGATAGATTTTAAGAGGGTGGGCTAGTATGGGTGGGTCCACTTCTCATACGTCAAATATGTTGCTAGGTTACAATTATTTTTGTTCATTTTTATGTTTATAATAATAATTGAATAAAAATGTCATTTGCACGTTTTGGTAATGAAAATGATATTTCAATTAATAAAATTTTCTGTCCGAATAACCCTTGACCATTGATAAATACTTATAATTTTGTGACAGCTATCTCAAGCACGTTGCTTTTAGGTTAACAGCAACGTGCTTTCGGAATGTCACAAAATTATTTCGTAATTATCAATGTCCTTGGGTTATTATAGCTGATAATCTTTGTCCGCTCGATTTATATTGTATACCAACTTAAAATTCTTTAGTATGGCCATATCTTATTTCGCGTACTGTACTGTCCTGGTGCATCGACTAATGTAAAACAAGTAATAAAGTTTTGAAAGGACCAGTAGATAATCTCCGTCCCTGCGTTGGTGCCGGTACTCCTGCTTCTGATTCTGCTTCTCCTAGTATCGATTGGTTTTTTATCATTCCGCGAAACCTCATTCCAAATGGGAAGTAAATATTCCAAATATACGTAGGTGGCTGAGAATGATGTAAAGGAGGCGGCTTACGGCTTAGGCCCCGCTCTGTATCTCGCTCCGTTTCAAATGAAATCGCAGGGGGACCTTTACCACGATCCTTATTTATTGGCGTGTCCAGGTACTTAGATACGCTGTACTTGCCCAATATTTTCCTCCCGGAGATTTATATTTCATATTTGAGTTATTATCTGTGGTTGCATTTCACTTGGGCATATTTTATGTGTCTGCTAACTTATTTGAGTGATATACACTCAGGTTTGAATTCTGTGTTCTGTTTGTAAACTAGCTGAGTAAAAACTAAATTCTAAGGTTATTTCAGCGCTTGTGATTGACTGGAACGCGGCCGGTTTTACACACGTCGAAATGTCAGATTCCCAAAAGTCCCGGGACGGAGCTATAAGTTTTGAACGAGTGAAGAAAAAAATCGAAAATTTGGGGATCACTAAAGCGTTTGGGTCATTGCGAGACCGAAAAAGGTCGACAATTTGAACACTTGTTATGAAAATCGTAATAAACGTGCAAAAAACATTAAAATTAATTAAAAGTAAATTCTTGAAAGAATTAAGATATCGGGTTTTGGTTTATGGGGATGTGTTTCTTTTTTCATTAGGTACTTTTAAAATAAAGTGAAACTCGACAGGGGTTTCTATTAAAAAATGTTGGACTAAAAACCTCCACGTTCCATGGAAGTTCTAAACTATCTAAGAATGTAGTTTTTATGACTCTTTTAGTGATCCTCAAATTTTCAAATTTTTTCAAGGACAAAGCAAATTTATCATATAGTTAAAAATTTAAATCAACGCAATAATAAAACGCACGATATTTGTTGTGCACCTACGCAGAGCTATTCGTATTCTTTCCACGCCAGTTGGCTTAACAACTGGACGGAGATTGACGTTGACTCACTGTCTCTAATAAGCAAGATTGGGAACTACAAAGCCTGATTTATAAACTTGACGTTGACGAAGTTTATAAACGAGGTATATGTTTTTCTAATATTAAAGCCCGATTTATATTATTTTATTTATATTTATTTATATATAAATCAAACATGTTTCTCCTACATTTACCTTTCAACGTCAACGTCAACGGCGAACTGCAACGTCAACGTCAAGTTTATAAATCAGGCTTTAACTTTGAACGTCAACGTCAACGGCGAACTGCAACGACAACGTCAAGTTCATAAATCAGGCTTTATATTCAACTGTTGTAATATGTCAAATACCAGAAAAGCGTACATTTCTGCGTGCGTATAGCGTAAACATTAATATTTAATTACGAAACCGTGAATGTACGCTCTGAAAGCGAACAGTTGGCATATATTATACTTCGTAACGCTGACTTACATTTATTTACTTATGGGGCAGCCCAAAAAAAAAACTTTACGTTGCGGCCCTGGCCTCGAGCAGCAATAATGCGCTGAATCTGAGACGTCCGCTGCAAGATAATTAAAAGAATGGCAATGAGATACGCACAGCGTGGTCGCTTTAATTGCAAATCCGTTCAGCTGAGAATAAATTGAACTGTCTTTTTGTTAATTTTATGGGGCGCGCGAGCCGGCGAAGGTGCGCCTCCCCCTCCTGCGCCGCCCCTGACTTAGCAGATGCTTATCGAACGGCGTTTAACTTCCCCAATGCTTTTAACCCAGCACGAGCGTATTTTTCAATCGTAAATCATACGTTTTTACGGTTTTCTTTTTGCTTTTCTCGGGCTTTGATTCAAACTTGTAAATCCGTGGATTCTGTTATGAACTTTTATTTCCAGAAAAATGATAATGCTAATGATTTCTTAGCGTTTTTACTATCTTGACACGATTTCTGTGATTTTCTGGACAGTCTATATCATTCGAAATCAGTGCAGAACTTCGGAAAGATTATACAGGGTGAGGAAAAGATTACTCGACTGGATATTTGAATAAAAGTAGAGAAGTTCTTGGAGAATTCAGTCAATTTATTAAAATACAATAACACACCAACATTTCGACTTCAATTAAGTCCTCTTCAGGGTGCTAAGTCAAACATACAGGGTGAGTCAGCTAACTATTCCCTATTTGGATTTTTTATAACTTAGGCAATTTTTATAAGAAAGTGACGAAATTTTTACAAAACATAAACTATCTAAAGGAATTTTTACTGCCGAAATTTCAAATCGATCAGACAAAAACTTCACGAGTGGTTCACTTCAATGTGAAAATTGGACCAATTAATCCAAAATCTCCAATTGCAGCCCAAACAGTCGTTCTAGGAGAGTGCAAGGATTGTTCAGCAATCCACTGGGGATTTTCATCTGACCAATACCGATGATTGTGTCTATTAAATCCACCATCAAGATGAAAATGTGCCTCATCAGAAAACATGATGTTATTCAGATGACCAGGGTTTTCATTTATTCGTTCAATTTCGTCTTCTGCAAATTCCAATCGGTTTGCTTTATCCTCTTCAGAAATTGCCTGCAAAATTTGAATCTTATAAGGATGCCACTTAAGGTCCTTTAAAATCCTACAAATAGTTGTTTGACTAATCATTAATTAATTAATCATTATTTCAGTCACCAATTAGGAAGCAATAGAGTAATAATGATAAAACTTTGCGAACAAAAACTCAAGTGGCTACTGTATTTACAGCAAAAATTTGGCGGATTTTACACAAAAACTTGAGACTTTGCAAACAAATGAAATAGGGAACACTTAGCTGACTCATCCTGTACAAGAAAACACATTAAAACAAATAAATTTACAATATTCAGGTAGGTACACTTACAGAATTGTCAAAAACTAGAATATAGAAATTGTTATTATATAAAATTTGTTACAGAAAATGTTCGTCCAAAGGAGAAAAAATTATGACAATTATGTAAGTGTACCTACCTGAATATTGTAAATTTATTTGTTTTAATGTGTTTCTTGTATGTTTGACTTAGCACCCTGAAGAGGACTTAATTGAAGTCGAAACGTTGGTGTTATTGTAATTTAATAAATTGACTGAATTCTCCAAGAACTTCTCTACTTTTATTATACACCCTGTAACAAACTTTAACAGCTTATTCATGAAGTCATTTTAAGATTATCCGAGATTATCGTTTACCTAAATGACCAAAACGTGCTTTATACATAAGTTTGTGATTTATTTAACAACAAACAAATGTAATAATCAAAAATTCGCGATGTACATCCCATTCTTTCATGTCTGATTTATCGAAGACTATGCTTTGTGGAACAAAATGTGTTTATTAAAACAAGATAATACAAAACTAGTGAATGACTATTAATCATTTACTAGTCTTTCATAGTCAGACATGAAAGAATGGAATGTACATCGCGAATTTTTGATTATTACATTTGTTTGTTGTTAAATAAATCACAAACTTGTGTGAAGCATGTTTTACTGACACTCTTAAGCAAAAAATGTTATCCAATTCCTTTTGGTTAACAAAATACAAGAGTTTGGAGTTTTATAAGTAACACGAATTTTTTCAATCAAATTTTATAATTTAATTAACAAACAAAAACTAACTTTTATTTACACAAAAGATTTTTTCTTGTACGATTCAATTAATTTGGTAGATACTTTTACAACATGAAAATGTTTTCCTTTTTGTTTATTTTTCCAACAGGAAGGCAGAGTGAACTTCAAACCCTGCAGGCAACAACATCCATTATGTCCACAAAAATGCTTTATTAAGTAAATAAAAATAAACGATATTTTAAACATTACATTAAAAACATTTTGTGTTCTACGGATTCTGAATCCGCCCCTGTATTCTGCTACAAATTCATCCTTTATTTAGCATCCTGGTGTAAACATCAGATAACATTTCAATTTTCAATATTCGTTGCATTTGCAACAAACAAGCATTCACTCATGAACTAGATAAAGGGATAAAAGCAAATTTAAAACACATTGCTCTAAAATAACTTTCAAATTACAAACTCATAAAAAGCTCTCGTATCTTACGCCTCGTGCATTGCAACAATACGTCGTTGCTGTTTTACAGACGCCATTTTGTTTGCAGGGACGGACTGGCCCTCAGATAAATAAGGAATTATTTTCAACAAGGCAGAAACAGTGAGAAGTTTAAAAACTTAAATATACAGTGTTCCTGTTCCACAACTTAGGACAAAAAATTATAGGGTATATACTGTACGATGTGCTGATCATAAAAACAAAAATATTTTTTTATAATTCGCAAAAAAATTGCATCGTATTTCAAGCAAACACTGGCCGGTAGTTATTTTTAATAATTTTTTTCATATCTTCAACAATGAAAGAAATTGTTTACATACCTAATATCTAATACAAATAAATGTCAAATTATCAAATATACCATCAAAACAGTGATACTTAAAATGTACACACGTCAAGCAAACTACCCTTAACTTTGCGAATTAAAAAAAATTCTTTTTGTTTCATGATCAGCACGTTGTACAGTATAATTATACCCTTTAATTTTTTGTTCTAAATTGTGGAACACCCTGTATATCTCGCCACTCACCTTAAGTTTAACAGGCTCACATAGTGTGAGTCATTGGTATAGATATACAGGATATATCATAATTTTAATTATATCTTCCAGGGCAAATGCAATTTTATAATGCTGATACCGAAGCAAAAATCATTTTTGAGAAATTCACAAAATAAAAACAGTTAACTTATACTTATAGTCTATTTTTAGTTTATATTAGTATAAGCAACAATAACGATTAAAAATTAATTTAATTACTATAAAAATAAATGAGATTCACTTAAGTTACTTGAAATTAAAATCTTAGAAGTTCTTTAATAACAATGTAAAATACTTATTTATGTAACAAGTACGCAAAATAGAGTTTTCGAGAATGATTAAGGATGTTTGAGATTCTAAAAAAATATATTTAATTTTCGTCTATCCGGTTTTTGAGTAATTGAATGAAAAAATTACGCTCGTTTTATATGAATTCTAAATAGCAATTCACTAAATTTTTGTTTTGCATGCTTGTGATAAAATGATGAAAAATTCATAGAACTTGTAATTTCCTATAAACCTTTAAAATAAGTTCGTGATGATTTTGTATACAATTTCTACACCATTTGCAAGTTATTTAAAAATATGTAAGCATGCCAAGCTTTATTTGATTAGTGAATTAGTAATTATTGTAAGACTATATCACCGCAACTGAACGAATTGCAATGATAACAATATTTTTATTTTCGTATCCGCCCCCAAGGCTAATGTCAGGATACGCCACTGCAGGCGTCCCCAACCTCCTTAAGTTAAGTCATCTTAAAACCAGTTTGTTATACCGGGTGTTTCTATCCCAAATACACCTATGAACTAATTACAACTTCTTACCGGAGTTGTCAATGAAAATCGTGACCAATCGAAAAACCTAATTATTCTTTAACCGTGGTTCAGCCTAAACAGGCGAAAGGATAGATGTCCAAGCTCCGCAGGAATATATAAAAAGCTCGTCTTGTGATCAGGGGTGGGGCAATGGGCCAGTCCGGCCCGCGCTGCGCAGGCGCATGCGACATTGTTTGCGTCCTTACATTGTAAATCTATTCAGTACGTATTATCCAGCGCGTTATCCTGGTCATGGATGAATGCACGCGTCAGGCGAAGCCGGTCCTGATAATTTACATTTTTATGGGCTGAATCCGCGCATGCGCGCGCCCGATATTGTCATCCGTAATTCAGATGTTTTTGTTCGTTTGTTACCAAAACTTGCTGTCCCGAATTCAAATCGGACATGGCTCTGATTTTTATTATTGATTTGCATTTCTATGCAGTTTTCAAATGTTTTTACTACCTTGCAGACTCATCCATTCATAGGTAAACAGGGAAGTTAAATTTACAATTGTAAAAGTTTACTATAATTTGTAATTCATATTTTCTTTGAACAAAATTGTCACTTATAATACCGTAAGTACCTAGTCGTAGTTATGTCGATTATATTTCTCGTAGTATTACGAATGTTTCTTGTGCTTGGATATGAATATACGAGTGCGCAGCACGAGCAATATTCGCAAGCACAAGGTACATGAGTGTATAATATAACTACCAGAAAAATAATCTACTTAACTGTGACTACGAATGGTATTCAAGAGATTATTCATTGAATCAGATCCAGTTTTAAATTAAAATGGCAAAAAATGTAGTTATCCATGATTTTAGAGAACAAATATTTTGATAAAATTTAGACGTAAAATCAAATGTGTTTTATGTGTTTTTTTGGTGTTTCTTTGTAAATAAAATAGTGAATTTCAAGTGAAAAATGTTCTAGAGATAGAAATAGTGCAATAAAAATGTAAAATATAGATTATAATAAAAATGTTCATTTGTTAAATAGTCACCTAAAAGTAGTAGTAGTAGTAGTAGTGAATAGTGGACACATAACCTTACTAGTACAAAATAATCAAGTATACTCATTTTGATTGGCTGTGATATTAAATATACTGCATTTTATTGGTCTTTTTTGACAGATGCAGAAGCATTTATACATACGTGCAAAATTGTAAATGTCTCTATGACAAACGAGGCCCCGAATTTAAAAATATTGATGTCTTCTAAAGCCTTATTCACATAAGCATTTAGTTTTAAGGTTTACATTTATGTTTACGTTTAAGAAAGTTTAAATTCATATATCTAAATACGAGTATTCACACTTCTCACTTTCAAGCACTGTGAATGCTCATATTTAGTTAGATGTATTCAAACTTTCTTAAACGTAAACATAAATGTAAACCTTAAAACTAAATGCTTATGTGAATAAGGCTTTAGACGCCAAACGTCAAAATTAATTCTCGTTCTAGATTCTGATTGGTAGTTCATACAGAAAATCATTAACTACTATAAGTACAGGTTTTCGATATTGTGAACGCTACAAGTGAAACCCATATGTCAAATCACTAACGTTAACTATACCAACTGAC
The DNA here is from genome assembly GCA_947534325.1 of Agonum fuliginosum. Lineage (NCBI taxonomy): Eukaryota > Metazoa > Arthropoda > Insecta > Coleoptera > Carabidae > Agonum > Agonum fuliginosum. The sequence continues at coordinate 1,575,930 of OX384029.1, forward strand.
TATCTTATATACTAAAAGGCTTGAGATCATTTTCAGCAGCTTAGCAACCGTTTTTCGACACGCCTACTGCCTAAACGGGTGAACCGATTTTTATGAACTTTTTTTTATTTGATAGAGGTTCATGTGAAGTAGTGCCTTTTGGGTATATGAATATTGTAGATGGCGTGGTAGTCGCAGGGGAGTTGAAAAACAGTGATTTTTTTGACTCCTTGGATACGGGCATTATACGTTATTCGATTGTTTTTTCATTTGACATATAGGTAGAGGATGAATTTGACTATATTTCTATGCATGTTTCAACCCAATATTGGGTATATTAAGAAAGTTATTAAGAAAAAACTGAAAAATGCACGGAACGCAAATGGGAGCATGCCATGGATGTTTTGTTTTCTTTTTGACAAAAATGATTTTTTTGTCTACTGTCAGATTTGACGTTTCCAATTTGAAATTTTATTTGGATTTATCTTTTATATTTGATAAGGTAGAAGTATTTTGAAAATTTTATTGAGTATTTAAAGATGGAGCACGTATTATGTTTACATGCTTTTGTAGAAATTTGTAATATATTTTTTGAAAATTTTTATTCAATTTTACAATGCACTGTGAAGTTGAATCATATTGTTATTTATTACTGTAGTATTTATAGTAATATATTTTGACCCAAGTGTAAATGTTCAATTAAAATTAGGTATCTATATCCAATATCCGTGGATAATACTATTTCTCAGTAATTTGCTATAAGTTATAAATGTCAAATTAATATACAAATTTAACAAACGTGCTAAAAATGGCGTCCGATAATCGGGATTTTTATCTATTGTACTTGAGTTTGGGTTGAATTTGAGTTTGTCCTGCCCAAGTCGCCCTACTGGGATCTTTATCCTGAATAAATACGCACACTAACTAACAACTGGACAAGCACGAGACACGACGCGGACTAGACATGATCTAGATTGTTATTGCACTTGTATCAAGTATCAAATCTATTTTTACAAAAGTATGTATGGTATTATAATTAGCACCAAGGGGTACAAAATATGGCTTCTATGATCGGCATTTGTTTTTCAATAAAAATTTAATATAATCATGATTGGTACCAAACATATCGTCTAATGTTGCCCAAAATTATGGCTGTTTAGTAAGTATAAATTGCACTCGGTGAGCGGCATTTGTTTTTTCTGAATATGTTTTAAATTATATCGCGATTGATATCAAATTAAAGGTCAAAAAATGCATTAAAATGACTTTAAACAATTTGGCTTTTGTTTTTAGTCGGACAAAAAGCATTTTTTTAGTTTTCACAAAATTTTGTTATTTTCTTTTTAAAACACTAATGACTAGGTACCTATTTGGTATATTCCAATAATCACATCAAAAGACGTCAGAAAATTTAGTACTTATATTACAGTGAAAATTATAAACATTTTATATTAGAATTTTCCGGTTTTATAGTTTCCTCGGAATTTATCACAAATCCGTCGAGTTTTATATATTTTTTTAAACTAAAGTGCTAGATGATAACTATTTTATAAAATTGTTAAAAATGGGGATCGAACATCAACATTTTTTTCTAAAAAATTATAGTGTCATATCGAATTTCATACCTCAAATCAAATTTCTAAATAAGGGCTAATTAATAAAATAATTTATTACCGCGCGCAGCGGTAGAGTCTAAATGTTAAAATCGTTATAATTGAGGCACGAAGTGCCAAATTGTCCCACATTCAGGGTCCGCGGAGCTTAAGCCCGCGAAGCGGGCGAATTCCCCTTGTCGAGCGCAGCGGTAGAGTCTGAATGTTAAAATCTTTATAATTGAGGCACGAAGTGCCAAATTGTCCCATATTCAGGGTCCGCGGAGCTTAAACCCGCGAAGCGGGCGAATCCTCCTTGTCGCGCGCAGCGGTAGAGTCTGAATGTTAAAATCGTTATAATTGAGGCACGAAGTGCCAAATTGTCCCACATTCAGGGTCCGCGGAGCGGGCGAATCCCCCTTGTCGCGCGCAGTGGTAGAGTCTGAATGTTAAAATCGTTATAATTGAGGCACGAAGTGCCAAATTGTCCCACATTCAGGGTCCGCGGAGCTTAAGCCCGCGAAGCGGGCGAGTCCTCCTTGTCGCGCGCAGCGGTAGAGTCTGAATGTTAAAATTGTTATAATTGAGGCACGAAGTGCCAAATTGTCCCACATTCAGGATCCACGGAGCTTAAGCCCGCGAAGCGGGCGAATTTCCTTTGTCGCGCCCAGCGGTAGAGTCTGAATGTTAAAATCGTTATAATTGAGTCACGAAGTGCCAAATTGTCCCACATTCAGGGTTCGCGGAGCTTAAGCCCGCGAAGCGGGCGAATTTCCTTTGTCGCGCCCAGCGGTAGAGTCTGAATGTTAAAATCGTTATAATTGAGGCACGAAGTGCCGAATTGTCTCACATTCAGGGTGCGTGGAATTTGAGCCCGCGGAGCGGGCGAATCACCCTTGTCGCGCGGCAGCGCGACCTAGCCGAAGGCCCGCGTAGCGGGGCCTGACGCTAGTAACTACTAATTTCGTATTGTGAATGAAGCTTTATTTCTTTTAATTTCACGATACAAAACAACGTAAAATGTTTAATAGCTTTATAAAATTTTAGTATTAAATTATATTGATATGAAAAAAGGTCTAACGACCAAATAAGATGCTCATAACGATTCATTTCAAATTAATAGTTCATAATTTATAACTTTAACTGAAACAAAAAACTTCTACTACTAACGCCTCATTTATTAATTAAAACATAAGCAAGAAAAAAGTTTTGTATGGAATATTAAATACTACCTTCATATTGATTACCTACTCGTAGATATTACTTTTAATAACTACTTACTTTCAATATAGCTTATAATAAATTAATCGTTTGGAACTTGAAAAAAGGGAGAACAAAAAAACAGATAGATTTAAATTTTGTACAGCAATATTCAAAATACTACAAGACTATTGAAATAGCCAGTGATGACACAATGGTTACATGTCCTTTTAGTAATCAGTTTTATGCCATAAATCAACAAATATCACTGTGTCCGATTGGTTTCAATTTAGTATAAAAATATAAGCATCTGTAATTAGTATATAAAATATTGAATCAACAAAATAAAAATAGAAGAAATACCTATACAAACTTACAGGTAGATGGATATAAATTCAATTATATTTCTTTTTTCCAATTAATTCCGTTCATTCGACTAATACTAATATTCTTGATAAAATAAAAATAAAAAACAAATCATTAAAATTCTAAACTCTCCAAACATGATTATTCAATAAGGCAGTATTTTTATTTATTCATTTAAAAATATTTCTATTAAAGATTTAATGTAAATCAGTTAAAATATTCTCCGGCTTATTATTAAATATATTTTTCTACGATCGGTAATAAAAGCAGACTTTCTGGATTTCACCTGGTTACTTGGAATTAAACAATAATTGCAATGCTAATGGTAACGCTCTAAAAATATTTTCAGATTGCGGCTCATAAAAATCTGTCCAAGTAGGAAATCATAAATAATATTACTTGTTACTCACTTGTAAACGTCAAATCAATCCCTGCATTATCTTTAAAATGAATCTTTACTAGTTACTAACTTGTAAAATTGACAGCTGACTTGTTAAAATTTAGTTAGTAGCTAGTCACAATATTCATAATCTTTAAAATATGTTGAAGCTAGTGATCTTAAACATATTTAATAAAAATTATTACATTCTCCGTATGAACGGTATTGACAGTTTTATGACATTGTTTTTACTAGTGATGCAGACGAGACGAGAATTTCTCGAATCTCGTCTCGTCTCGTCTCGAAATTTCTCGTCTCGTCGAGACGAGACTAATTTTTGTAAAAAATGTTCGAGACGAGATTACATTTTCGTCGAGATTTCTCGAATTTTTAAAATTATTTATACTTTATTCAACAATTTTTAATTTTTTTTCCACCAATTCGTCTATTTGTTATTGTCATAGTCAAACTCAACTAAATTGTCAATTCAACCTGTCAACATAGATCTATTATTTTACTGACATTGACCATGTAAAATTATTAGATTAAATTTTTTATTATTAGGGATGAAAGTGAGATATTTCCGACCGGTTAGTACTTTTACTCCCTAGGGAAGAAAAGAAAATTGGAATCCCACATAAAGCGGGAGGAAAAGTACTTTTTCTTTCTAGGTCGAAAATGTACTGACCGGTCAGAGCTACCTCACCTTCGTCCCTAGTAATAGAGACGAAAAGTGGCGTTTTCGGTGACATTTCACAGACTGTCACCTGTCAAAAAAATCACTTTTAATATCAATCGGCAAAAAAAAATTGTTAGTAAAAATGGTCGAGAAATCGAGACGAGATCGAGATCGAGACGAGATAACAATAATCGAGACGAGAAATATTCGAGACGAGATCAAAATTTTCAAATTCGAGACGAGACGAGACGAGAAGTGAAAAATCTCGTCTCGTCTCGTCTCGACGCATCACTAGTTTTTACTTTGAAGAAACTTTTTAGTGAAAACTTTCCTCGTGTGAACAGGGCATAATGGGGGTTTACACTTTTTTCCAATTTTTTTATATGTTATTCTTCATAAAAAGATACATCGATTCCAATCAATTAAACAATTTAAATATGAAAGGATTTGCGTAAAAAAATTATTGAAAACTGTATTTTTTCCCTCCTGTTTAAACGATCGATGGAAGGCGCGAATGTGACGTCACGTTCACAGTAATCACATGGTTACAGGAGAGGGGCGCGAGGTAAGACATTCGCTCGTTGACAGCTGTCATGTGGATACTTCTACTGCTACGATTTATGCATGTGCTACTTATTATTTTTGTTTTATGTTCTAATTGTTTGTTAAACATAATATTTCTATTAACAACACTAAACAGAAACAACCTCTTAATTATCTCACGATAGGTTGTCAACTGTCACCGTCAGGAAGGTTTGGTAAACAAGAAGCTTCTTGCTCTGTTGCTGTTTCACGTGACTTGTTGAAGTGAGAGCGATATATAGTTAAAGAGAGTTAACCGTGCTGTGAACATGACGTCAGAAATTGAAGCGTTTCAAATGCACTAAATCTTCTTTATTTATTTAAATAAATATGGAACCATATTATGTCATATAATTTATGTTTTTAGAAAGAGTTTACATTAATCTTACACCTAATAGTGTTGAAATCAACAAATTTGGTTAAGGTGTAAACCCCCATTGTATTGAACGTGAAACTTATTAAATTATCTTCCAAAGTAAAAATGCATGCTAGGTATCCAAACATTGAAACTAGAAATAATCCAATACAAACATAACGAAGCGATCCGAAAATGCATTGGCGAGGTAATACAAAAGGTGTTGGTTTAATCCTTGTAGGTAAAGGTGTGCGCGGTTAGAAAAGGACGATACAAAATTATATCATCGTGCTAATCCACTCATTTAAAACGTGATTATATTCCCACGGGTCGGAATCCCTTCTCGTAAAAACAATTATTTTGTTTGAGCGGTCAGCGTTTTAATCACTTGTATCAACCCACCTTTTTCCCCAAGTTGTTTTAGACATTTCAGAGTAAAATCATCTTAAAAATAATAAAATTTAGTTTATAAAGTGTTACTTCCCGGAATTATAATTAGTGAAGACCACCGAAAACCGCTAATATTTAAAAATAAAACTTGTGTACAGCGCGCGATCTGTCGGTAGTAGTGTGTAGAAAAAACATCGTAACCTCAAATTTAATGATCAGACATCAGACTACAACTACAACTTGAATGTATGTGATTATAATTTTATTCGTTACAAAAAAACATTGTACAAACCTCTTGCGGGAAGACACCATCCCAGCATTCGCGAAAAATGAAAAGATTGTAAAATATTTATACATGTATCATATTTTTAGGCCAGTATCCAAATGGTCGACTATGGTTCCTACGTTAGGTTTGAATTCAGTTAAGGACTTATTGCAGTCAAACAAAAATATTCCATGACTACTTGACGGTTGGTAATAGTTTAGTACATTACTAGCAAGATAAAACTGTTTTTACTGTTGAAAGGAGGAAATGACAGGCGAGCCTGTCACCTCCTTGAAGCAGTCAAACAGTTACCTTGCGTGTATTGTACAACATTTTACTTGTTACTCATTTGTAAATGAAATTAAAAATTTAAACCAAATTCTGTCATTCACATACAAGCGTTCTGTCAAAAATTGTTTTATATGATTTCTCATTTCACTAAAAGTGTCTTGAAAGTTAAACAAATGATAGGGGCTGTCATAAAAAAAAACAATCAATACCGTTATTATTTTTATTAAATATATTTAAGATCACTAGGTTTAATATATTTGAAAGAAATAATAAGTTTTCTCCACGGTTTCCTCGTATGACCGGTATTGACAGTTTTATTTATGGCAGCATTATCAGGCTGTTCACTGCAAAATTTATTTTAAATGATTACAGTATCGTACATTCTTAGGACATGTGTCGTACGCAGATTATAAAAATTTTTATAACGTAAGTTGCAAAGTACTTTTCCCTTATTATCGAAATTTTTGACAATTATTATTCTTTTCAATCTTCAAAAATATCACTTCCGGTAAAGATACTTGTACCAAAATCTAATGAGCTCTTCCAATTTATAAAAAAATGTAAAATACCAAATATCAAAATTTTTGGGTAGGTAATTCATATTTGAATTATCCGACAGACAAATCCTGACCACATCCATACACACACATACATACAGAGTGTATCATAACTTCGAAAACATACGTTAAAGGTATATGTTGTTTGATATTCTGATTACGAATAAAAAAGATTTTTTTTAAATTCGAAAAATGAAGGGTAGTTTACCTGCAGAATTATTGGTAGTACTGCACTGGATTCGTTTTCCTATTAAACACTAGGTAATCAAACATCTTAAATTACATACTACTAGTAAAATATTAACATACAAAATTTAATTATTTTTAATGAAACAATAATTACGCCACCCAGTGGCAGTGGAAATGAAAATTTTTTGACTGGGAAACATGAAAATTAATATTTTGATTTTAAAAAATAGTTATTTACGAACCAAATGCGGGAAGATTTTCATCCCACATGAGCGGTTTTTTTGAAACACGAGCGGAGCGAGGGTTTTATTTACGCGAATGCTGGGATGGGTCTTCCCGCAAGAGGTTTGTACAATGTTTTTTGTAACGAATAAAACTATAATCAAATACATTCAAGTTGTAGTTGTAGTGTTGTCATTAAATTTGAGGTTACGATGCTTTTTGTACTCACTACTACCGACAGATGTTTTATTTTTAAATATTGGCGGTTTTCGGTGATCTTCACTAATTTTAATTCCCGGAAGTAACACTTTGTAAACTAAATTTTATTATTTTTAAGATGATTTTACTCTGAAATGTCTAGAAAAGCCAGTGTATTCTGCATTTTTCCTGATTGACTGCACTGGGAAATTGACATTTCCGATTGTCAATTGCGTGTTTAATATGTCATTTCCTAGGTGGTGAGTACAAAAAATTCTTTTTGATTCGTAATCAGCATATCAAACTACATATACTTAACGTATATACTCATATATACTCGATGTGTAAACATCATCGTGAAACTATCAAAAATGAGTTGTAAGGACCCTAATTCGTGCTCATCCACTTAAAACTCACTACCCGATTTTCAGCATGAATCCAATACCTTCCTTTACAGGTGTGGCGGAAGGTAAAAAGTTATTGGTAAAGTAGGTACGAATTTTGATCGTTTTCCAGACTTTTTATTGTTTAATAAATAAAACTGTGAGCTGACGTAGTAAATAGAATATGAAATGAATTAATTATTTGGCGGGTGCCAAAGCGTTGTTCGTGTCATAGGGTATAAAAAATTCAACGTAGTTTGTTGACAGTTTAAAATTAATTTGAAAACTTCCTTCCTTTTGTTCTTCACTAAGAAAATAGTTTGATGGAAAAGAATTGAACACGCTGGTCTCGTACGAAGGAAAAAGTTATCTTAGTTAAATGTAACAACAATAGGGTGACAACAAACAAAAACTGCACAAATATTATTAGTGTAAACTGCTGCAGACAAAGGAATATCGGCACAAAAGAAATTTGTTTTGAACTTCTCGCTTTTATTTTTGTAACGTTTTTGTCAGCGGGTTTGTGTTAATGACGTAATCATTATTTTGCAGAAACAGATATAAAGCGTACTACACAAAATATCAATATTGTTGTTCAGGGTAGAATATGTTAATGGGCCGCATTGAGTGCGTTTGTTTATTTTTGAAAATAGACATACCTACTACTGTTGGTAAAGACTAATACGGGGCAAGAAATATTTTCATTAGTTGTGCATTATTATTTGTTGCTTTTCGCTTTGCGTCGTATTTTAATAAAACCGAGCATTTTACAAATACCTAACGCACACATTATGTTTTTTTTGTCCGGCATACCTATTTATTTATCGTTCTTACTTTCTAGTACGGAGTAAAAAGGAAGTATTCTAATCGCGAAAAATTTCGGTTCTCAGATTTTAACGGAAATATCCGTTTTGACTTTTCCTGAATCCATTATGACTAGTTTCGTCGTGACGTATGTACGTACGGACGTATGTGTGTCGCATAACTCAAATACGGTTAGATGTAGAAAATTCTGTATTTAGGACTGTTATAACATTTACACAGGTGGAAAAAAATGAAACACTTGAAATTCGTGTTTCGACCATTTTCAAACCGCCATAACTGGGTGTATTTTCAATCGATTTCAATGAATCAACCCCTTCCGCCCCTCTCTAGCATCCATGTGAAAAAAATGTTTTTAATGGAAAAAATATCCAAATTGGACAATGTGTACGGAGTTGAAAAATTCCCTGAGCAGAACTCAAAGAACGAAATTCCTACGATGATTTGGCACAAAGTTATGGGTGTTTGAAAAAAGTGCATTTTTGCCTTTGCCTCATCATCAGAAAAACTTCGTGTTTTGCGTAATATTTTGAAAGTAAATTTCATTCGTGAAAAAAAAAACAATTTCTTCGAAAAACTTCCGACTTATTTTTCAAACGCCCATAACTTTGTGCCAAATCTTTGTAGGAACTTTGTTTTTGAGTCCTACATAGGTAATTGAACAAATTTCAATGCCGTTTTGATAGATCGAGTCGACAAATTTTTTCCAACTCGGTACACATCGCCAAAGTTAGACGTTTTTCGGCCCAAAAACGTGTTTTGTTTTGTTCGGGTGTTGAAGGGTACGAAAAGAGATCATCCTAATCTGAGTTTACCCCCTTAAAGTAGAGCCACAATGGGTTTTTTCCCGGAAGAATCGTCTAATTTGGTTGAAAAGTCGATGAGTTATGTGCGAAAAACCTAAAACTGCATTTTTTTTGAAACACCCATAACTTTGTGCCAAATCGTCGTAGGAACTTCGTTTTTGAGTCCTGCCCAGGGAATTGAACAAATTTAGTGCCCTTTTGGTGGATCGAGTAAAAAAAAATTTCAACTCCGTACACATCGTCAAAGTTGGACATTTTTCCATTAAAAACATTTATTTTTCACAGGGGTGCTAGAGGGGGGTGGAAGGGATGACACTAAAGTTCGCATGTATTACTTTAAAGTAGACACTTCAAAGTTTTTCGCCCGCAAAGATTCATCGAAATCGACTGTAAATACGCCGAGTTATGACGATTTGAAAATGGGTAAAATTTAACCTCATTTCAAGTGTTCCTCTAATTGTGTTGACGAGTTTAGTTAGTAGCCTAACTAAAAGCAGATTCACATATTACAGTGTCAAGGCGGGAGGTTAGGTGCTGGCCACATCAGATTTTTTATTAAGCTAAACAAATTTAGAGGTTCGTTTGACAATAGAGAAATCCAGAATGACGTCATTACACTATTACAACCTCACTTTTGCATATTTTTGATTAAATTTGAAACAGTTTCTGTCAAAACGTGATTTAAATAATTTTTTCATGATACAAAATACCTTTAAACTGCTAATAAAATCTTGACAGTTACATTTAAAGTTAATATAAAAGACCATTTTGACAGCTGCCCCTTGACAAATTCATTTGTTATGGATTCGTCTATTCAAGTAAATGTCATCGGATACTACCAATACCAACCTCCAAAAAAATGTTGCGTGTTACAAAGTAAACTCCGGCGACAATCAGTTAACTTTCTGAACGCTAAATTGAAAAGTTATTAATGAAATGCTTGAAAATAAAATACTTATGCTTGCGTGCAGTAATTATGACGAACACACGTGTAAATTCCGGCGGGCGGCGGTTTCTATGAGTCTGTAATTGCAGTTTTGTTTCATTTGTCCGGCAGTTTTCAAACAGTTTTTAATAAAACTTGAACGTGTAGAGCGGAGCCGCGCTGAACATTTCTGCTTTGAAGTAAACCAAGTCTGCTCTTTGGTAAAATGCGCTTTATTATTTTCCACAGACGAAATTAGTCATGTGGAGCTGAATTGACACGAGAACGGTTTGTTGTGGGAATAAGTTGGCAGAACTTTCAAACGTGTGGGATTCCCTGATTTGCGAGTTTTATCTACTCGAATTTCAACTAATTTTCAACTGAAGTCCTACAAATTGTTGGCTAATTTAATCAGCTAATTTATTTTCATATATATTTTGATAAATTATTAGTTTCGTCAAAGTTATAACCTGGATATTTTGTGTTTAAAATTTAAATTAATTAATTTTCTAAAATAAATTAATTTCTCTAATAAAGAGCAGAAAACAAAATAACAGTTTTTAAAAATAAGCAGCACTAGTTTGTGCCCTTCCCAGACAGCATTTGATATCCTTTGCATATACAATATTAGTCCATTAGGTACGTGAGAAAAATAATCATGTTCATAAAATATTATCTGTATGAAGGATGTGTGTGCACAATATATCCAGAAATGTATGCAGGGTGTTCCACAACTTAGGACAAAAAATTAAAGGGTATATAGGGTGTAACAGCGAAACCAACCACCGCCTATATTTTCTTTATTATTATAGTTACAAAAAATATTATAATGCAAAGTTGTAGAAGACCAAAGGGGACATCTGCTTAAAGAATAAAATAATTTTTTCAACCAATGGTTCTCAAGTTACAACACAAAGTTATATTTTTTCAAATGGGAATAAACAGATTTTTAGGCCTATTCGATAGAGTATTTTTTATGAATTTAACATTTGTTTGCCACTGGTAGGTAATAATTTTTTTCAAATCTTCTACAATGAAAGAAATTGTATACATAATATCTAATACTAATAAATGTCAAATTATCAAATATACCATCAAAACAGTGATACTTAAAATGTACACACGTCAAGTAAACTACCCTTAACTTTGCGAATTTAAAAAAAAATCTGTTTGTTTCATGATCAGCACGTCGTACAGTATATACCCTTTAACATTTTGTCCTAAGTTGTGGAACACCTTGTATATTTCCGATAATATTTTCTGTATACAGGGTGTCTGTTTTTAAATGAACCAGCATTTATCTCGCTTATTTGTTGATTTAGCGTTTTTTGTCAAATACATGATTTACACAGTATCATGTGTAGTAAATGATAGCGGATGTGAATCCTTGGTATCACTTCCGGTTTTTGAGGAAGTCATAGCAACTTTCAAATTTCAAATGGAACATTGTATTTTTTATTACGAATTTGAAAAGTACATTAAATTTGCTTTACGGTGGTATAAAAAAGTTATATGTTGTATTATTAAAATATTAAATTACGGGCACTTAAATTATGCACCTATGAACGCTGAAATAAGTAAGCCTTGCCGCGAAACAAAAACAATAGTTGAAAGCAGTTAACTGTCAACATTTTGAACATCTTTTATTAAATTAAAGTTAGGTACTCTCGAGGTACTCTAATAAATGAATTGTTTCTTAATTATTCATAATATGCGTTTTCTTTATTATAATTAGATTTAAGAGATATTTTATTGTAATTTACATTGATTGTTGACAGGTAACTGCTTTCAACTATTGTTTTTGTTTCGCGGCAAGGCTTACTTATGTCAGCGTTCATAGGTGCATAATTTAAGTGCCCGTAATTTAATATTTTAATAATACAACATATAACTTTTTTATACCACCGTAAAGCAAATTTAATGTACTTTTCAAATTCGTAATAAAAAATACAATGTTCCATTTGAAATTTGAAAGTTGCTATGACTTCCTCAAAAACCGGAAGTGATACCAAGGATTCACATCCGCTATCATTTACTACACATGATACTGTATAAATCATGTATTTGACAAAAAACGCTAAATCAACAAATAAGCGAGATAAATGCTGGTTCATTTATAAACAGACACCCTGTATACCCTTTAACATTTTGTCCTAAGTTGTGGAACACCTTGTATATTTCCGATAATATTTTCTGTATATACTTTCATGGACATGAAAAAACGCTGTTACTAAGAATATACAGAATATATCATGTTGCGAAATTTTTTTGGTAAAAATTTTCTATAATTTCTATGCGTTACATAGGTAGGAAGTACCTATATTTAAAATAAATGATAAACAAAATGTTGCTTTAAATAAACCTAATTTTGTTATTAAATTTTCAATCAAAAATATAAATTAAATATTTATAACTTAAAAACAGTGTATAGAATAAATTATATTAAAACTATCCTCGATTATTAAAACAATATTTACAGCAAAAAAACTGGCATCGCAATAATTATATTTAAATAAATCATATTTGTTTGAAATTAATTATTAATTAAATATTGACCTGCACAAACGGATACGTTATAAGCCTACAAAAACAAAACATTTATCAGTAAATAATACTGTTATAGCTCACATGATAAAAACAAAATTAATTACAGCTGCATATTCTATCTGCAAACAATCGCATTTCAAGAACATCAGCACATCAGAGTGAAGTCATGGTTACGACAGTGCAGCTCGAAATAAAAAATGAATGTTCTCTTCAGTTGCCAGTTGGTTTCAGTCTGAATAGCTACATGTGAGAATGTACGAGAAATTAACAAAAGACGTGAATATAGTAAGGAGTCACAAAACAGACTGCTGCGTATGAGAAGAGGCCCTGCATTCATTAGAAATGACATTAGCTCCATGTTGAATTCTGTATACGGAGTTCTGAATTTAGTAAGTATATTTTATGTATATGCACTGCATATTGTATTCTATTTGTATGCAATTGTAGCCTTATATTTAATTATAATTTTATTAATGTTCAGACATGGATTCTTTGATAATTCATTCATGCTTCTGAATCATAAGAAAAAGAATCATGATTAAAATTGCTTGTCAAATAGCGACGAGTTCTAAAAAGAAGAATTTCAAATTCATTGATATAGCTTCGAAACAGTGAATTTTTACCTTCCGCTTACCTGTAAAGGAAGGTATTGGAATCATGCAAAAAATCGGGTAGTGAGTTTTTAGTGGATGAGCACGAATTAGGGTCCTTACAACTCATTTTTGATAGTTTCTCGATGATGTCTGTATGTATGTGTGTATGTGTGTGCGTGTGTGTGTGTGTGTGTGTGTGTGTGTGTGTGTGTGTGTGTGTGTGTGTGTGTGTGTGTGTGTATGTGTGTGGTCCGGGCCGATGCCGGATGTCGGATAACTCAAATACGAATTACCCAAAAATTTTGATATTTGGTATTTTACAATTGTATACGAATTGGAAGAGCATATTAGATTTTGGTACAAATATCTTCACCGGAAGCGATATTTTTTGAAGATTGAAAAGATTAAGTGTCAAAAATTTCTATAAATTTAGATAAATATAGTATTTATTTGTAATAAGAATAAGAGGAAATGTTATTTGCAATCTACGTTATAAAAAAATTGTCTTTATCTGGTAGCATTAAAGAACTGCAGTAAAATTTAAAAAATAAATTTATGAAATAAAACATTGAAATCTTGTAATCCATGTTCGGTTGATTTTTGTTTCTGCATAAAAAATATTGACAGATGAGACGGGTGACAAGTTGGCATACTAGCGTTATATAAGTCATAAGAAAGCTATTAAATGTAGTAACTGAACGGAGGATTGCTTCAACACAGAAGAGTTTTCGTGTGAATGAATCTTTTGATTCAAGTGATACCTACTAATTTCTGTGTTTGAATATTTTCGATTTTTATTTGTACTTATATTTTAAATGGGCACCCGATTGTACGTATACATTTCTGTTTAAAGTCTAGATATGGCGGAAGGTTGTGTGATGGCCACGTCAGATTTTTTCCCCAGGACTTAGGAGCATGAAAGAATCTTCAAAGAATCCGTTTGTGAACAGGTGTAATATTATTTACTATGAGTAACAACCAAGATTCAAATTTAGAAAATAAATACGTAATAAAATACGTAATAAAAATTTTTGTTGATGAATGAATCTAGATGAAGATTTGCATCTTTCTATGTTTGCATTTATGCCGAATCTAAAATTATAGATTTGCATTTTCACTGCAGGATGTTATTACGTAATAAATTTTCAGGATATTTTATAATTACCTCTTGCATCATATTTTATAAGAGAGGTATTCTAATGTGTAAAAATTTTCGAGTATGCGATTTAGTGGATAAGCACGTGTCAGGGTCTCTAGAATACGAATTTATTATTTTCTCGATGATGTCTGTGTGTGTGCGTATGGACGTATGTGACAATTTTTCGTCCACGATAACTTAAAAAGTACCAAATCTTTAATAACCAAATTTTATATTTAAGGTTTTAATAAGGATGTAAACACTGGATAAGATTTTGGTAGAAATCCGCAAACCGGAAGTAGTACCTTTTGAAACTTAATATAGTTTTCCTTAAATAAATTGGTACGTTATTTATTTATGACAATTTTTGCAACTAAAAATAAAAGAAAATATAATTATCTATGGGTACAGTAAACTTTTAATACATTTTGCTGAATCTGGTAGTATTTAATAACAAAATAAAGTACAATTAATATTCTACTTTTTTGAAATTCCATGCAGTATCTTGAAATTGGTTTCTACACAAAATTTGAATGATTATGACAGTGACAGTACAGTTGACACCTTTTGCTTGCATCTTGGTTTATATTATCGTTTACATATTACATGAACATGAAACTATCAAAATGTAAGTAAAACTATTTATTAGATTAGAATAAGCAGAATTAGGCGAGAGGTCGTGTGCTGGCCACATCAGATTTTTTTCTGGTGTTGAATGTCTACCCGTTTTGACTATAATGGCCGTTTTACACTACGCTAAATATTGAATAAGAAATTACGCAACAAATTGAACAATATCTTGAGCAACAAATTGCTTTGTTTTTAATGAACTCTCTTTTATACTGAGTCAATTTTATATACCTACCTACAATATATAGTTTGTGATTCTGCGCAGTTCGCATATAATAATAATTTGACAGCCGCGCTTATCTATTTTTTCAGACAATTTACGAAGCAATGCGATATTTCACACAATTTGCTGTATGATACTATACAATTTAGATTGTTTCAAAAATTGAACAAGATTTTGTTCAAGATTTAGTGTAATGTAAAACGGGCTTAACTTTCCTAGATTTGCATCGTCCTGTGTTTGCATCTTCATGTGTTTGCATTTATGCCAAAACTAAAACTCTAGATTTGAATTTTCTTATGAATGATGCAGATTTGCATCTTCTGGCGTATGAGCATCCTAGTCCAGAATATTCCCTTACAAAACCACGAATGTGTGAAGTAATTTATAATTATAAAGTTGTCGAAACCTTCGCGGGTTCCTAACTGATCCTGTTGAACAGGATCAGCCGTCAGGTCGCCGCCGTCGCCGCTGGAGATAGGATCGGACGCTTGTGTGACGGACGTCCATCATTATCAGAATTTTAATCAATCAAGCTGAGGTACAACACAACTTTGTTATTGTGTTACGTCGTTCAACGTTCAACGTTCGCCGCTTCTTCAGGATAATCATAAGAAGATCTGACAATCTTATAACCCCAAACTTATTTATTATTGAGTGGTTGTGGTTCTGACAACTCGGGTTTGAATCCTGTCAAGTACTCATTAGTTATATTGTACAGGATGAGTCACAACTCCCTGCATGTATTTTAATGCAACTTATTCATCAAGTCATGTAGCTAGACGCTTTAACTTGATTTGAAAATCAAGCTTTTTAAAAATTCATTACTTGACGGCTTGAATTTCTATCGTTTATCAAGTAATTTCAAGCTATCTACCATCGATAACTATCTACTTCTTTTCTATAAATGGCCGAAAATGCATTTTTATTCGATTATGTCAAAAAGTGACGTTTTTTGGTTAAGATATTCGGACGAAAAGCTAACCTTTTAGGTAGAGTATTAATATTTGTGCCGTTGCTAGGTGACCCACTTTTCGTCCGAGGCCGAGAAGTACTTTTCGTACGCAAACGCGTTTTTTAAGCAAACTAACACAGTCGAATAATTTTTTGTTCCTTTTTGTTTCATTTGTCTGTTTCGCAGATAACTACAATTAGCAAACTAAACAAAAATTTAGAATAATTTATAATAAAATATTAATATTCTAGTTATTTTAAGTTCTCACTTACAATTGAATAAAAAATAGTGTATGATACACGGACGAAAAAGCTCTCGTACTCCTAAGGTTGCCGAACTCGGCTTTGCCTCGTTCGGCAATTTTCCATAGTCGTACGAGAACTTGCATTTTTCGTCCTTGTAGCATAAATAACTATTTTAAATATGATACAAAATTGTAAGTGTTTTTATGACAAAGGTGATCTCGAATATTAATGTCATCTTAGAAGTCAAACGCCAAATCTGTCAGATTTACGCTGCCATGTAGTGAATGCAGAAATTTGTTCATTTGACGCATACGCTGATCTCAACTTTACGTTTTTCTTACGTATCTACATAAACGTAATTGGGAACACGGCCATTAAAATACGTTAGCTCAACTTTATGTTTACGTAGTTTCTTATGTAGTTCTTATGCTTATGCTCATTGTGAATTGGGACTAAATGTTACTGTCCACAATATGTATTCAAAACGTTGTTTCTATCTAGCACCATTTTCCAATTACAAGAAGTTAAAAATTCTAAAAATTTGTTACAATTTTGATTTATCTGCCTACCTATGAAAACAAAAAAAATATTTGAGTATTAATGTCATATAAATTTTTGACTTTTTTACAAATTGAAATGGAAAATATGAAATGCCATTTATAAGGTCATACGACCTTAATAATATTATAAAAACTACAATTCCCGAATTCCCTTCTACAATGGTATATTTGTGAGTAAGTACCTTCATACACACTTAGTAAAATAGTATGGCGAGAGGTCATGTGTTGGCCACATCGGATCTTTTAAAAACCGGTTACCGGTTTATTTTGAGTAGAAACACAAAAACAGAAACAACCACATTTCAGTTATGATCCAAAAAATCTGTTTTCACTTCCTCTCTCATTTCTCCTTGACCGTTGTCCATCAAAGTTCTCGTCGCGCAGATGTCCTACGTCAAACATTCAAACTGTCAATGATATGACGTCACGGTCTTGGAAGACAAGCCCTCTAGATCTGTGTCTGCAGTTGATGGTCTTGTTAACGTGTCACCGAGGTGTCGTTCGATTCGCCGTTGTTTTCCGCTCTGTTTTTGATACGGAAACAAACGGTAGCGCGAACACGCAACAAAGGAAAACATGAGACAGATGAAGGAGATAATGTTTGTTACAATCGTGGACGCGTACGTTATGGTTATGTAGGGTACGTGTATTGATTTATTCATTTGAACCACGGGTGCTAGAAGATAGGGACACTTGAGCAGTCAACGTGGACAAAAAAGTCTGTTTCTAGTGTGCTTTGAGAGGGTGGAGTGATGCAGTATACTGGTTCACCCCCAAAAAGTAATTTATTTTTAAAGCAATTACATTCATTTTATAGATTTAGAATGTACATCAAAAAACGCATTAAACTATATAAAGAGTGAAAATATTCTATTTCCGGTTTAACCGGAAGTGATCCTAACTTTCTTATTTTAAATAGAACACAATGTATTTTTCAAAACTTAGATTCTACGCAATATTCTGAATTAAACCATGTATAATAAGTGTTGTTGTTGCAGTATATAATATTTGGAAGTTATGTAGGTACTTGTACTCGGTAATTGATACTTCATGATATTCGTTTTTTACTTGCAGCTTTTCAAGTACTGTGTAAAGTACTTTTACTTTATCTTCCAAACGATGTAAAAAAATCTGCTGTGGCCAGTACACGACCTCTCGCCTAATTCTGCTTATTCTACTAATCTAATAAATAGTTTTACTTACATTTTAATAGTTTCATGTTCATGTAATATGTAAACGATAATGTAAACCTGAAGAGGCAAGCAAAATATGTCAACTGTAATGTCACTGTCATTATAATTCAAATTTTGAGTAAAAACAAATTTCATATCATGGACAACAAGATATTGGTACTTAGTTGCACTTTATTTTATTGCTAAATACTACCAGATTCAGCAAATTATATTTAAAATTAACTGTACCCATAGATAATTATATTATCTTTTATTTTTAATTGCAAAAATTGTCATAAATAAATAATGTACCAATTTATTTAAGAAAAACTATATCAAGTTCCAAAAAGTACTACTTCCGGTTTGCGGATTTCTACCAAAATTTTATCCGGTGTTAAGATCCTTATTAAAACCTTAAATATGAAATTTTGTTATTAAAGGTTTGATACTTTTTAAGTTATCGTGGACGAAAAATCGTCACATACGTCCATACATACATACGCACACACACACACAGACATCATCGTGAAAATATTAAATTTGTATTCTAGAGACCCTAAAACGTGCTTATCCACCAAAAACTCATACTCGAAAATTTTGACCCATTACAATACCTCTCTTATAGAATATGAGGCGAGAGGTAAAAATGTACAACCGTTAATTCTTTTAAAAATAGCTTAAAATGTTCCTAATAAAAAACCCTTTTTATTCAACTGACGAATATTTTGCATATTCTGTGTAAGGTAAATTTGTAATGTAATTTTTTGTATACTCTTCGGATGTATTTTTATGTATATTTATATCTATATGTTTATGCTCATACATTTTTTTGACGACTCCACAATTTGTAAAAGTCTCAGGAAATAAAGTATTATTATTATTATTATTATTATTATTATTATTATTATTATTATTGGTACATAATACTTTAATATATTAATTTTTATGCACGGTCGTATCATAATTTGTCAATTATACACGAATTTCTGTGACATAAACGTCATTTTATAGCTTGTGAGACTGTTTATAGCGCAGTGCGCCATAATGAAACGTCAAATCATCATAATGAAAACAGTTCAAATTTTCAATTATTCTCATGTTAACTACTAATATAATTCTATAAATAATCATTTTCTGTAATTAGTAATACATTTTTAAAGTTAAATCATTTTTACTTACATTTAACATAAATTATCTTGTAAATGTTTAAATTCAATAATGACAACTTTGACATTTAGATTTATGTTTATCTTCAGAATGTTTTTGGTATCTTAGCAACAGTTCAAGAATTTATGAATTTTTGGTTCTTTGAACTATTTGGACAGTTAAAATTAATAAATTTATTTAATATAAAATCTTCGACCGTGCATAAAGTTGTGTATGTACCACGGGCGTAACTTGCTTTTATGGCCTTTGACGTCTCACGCCATAAAAGCCTCCTTACACCCTTAATACATAAATAACTATTATTTGCAGCTTTTCAAGTACCTACTTTGTAAAGTATTTGTACTTGATTTTCCAAGTATATTTTTAAAGTACTTGATACTTCATCATAGAAAAGTACTTTTACTTCAAATACTTTCCTTGGCCATAAGGTACTTGGTACTTGTACATCAAGTACTTTTGTGGCACTTTGACCAGCTCTGCTGACACGTTTGTCTAATAAATGCATTCGAAAATTGAGTGATGACGTACGTTCTACCAGAAATAAAATGGACCATAGCAGTTAAAATATCCCAAGCCCAAAAAATTCTCTAAAAATATTCAGTTATTAAATCACTCAGCCCAATATAAAATTCCTCATAAGCTAATAAGCTGATAAGTTCAACATGGCGGGTAAAAAGCGATGTTTAATAACATCGCAGCATCCTTATTGTATCTCGCATTCCGCATTCCTATCAATTTTATTAATCGATCGCGGATGGGCGTCGGCGTCGGCGTCCGCGTCGCTCCCATGCAAAGCCTTGTCCGAGCGTCGCGTCGGAAAGAGGTCACAAGCGGGGATGAAGCTACGTTTACCTGCCGGTGACACTGATTTCACTGTTGTTGTAACTACTTTTTAATTTATTGAATTGGAGAATTGTCTCGCGGATTCATTGACGCCAAATTGGTTTTTTATAGGTGGATACAAAAATAGTGTTTGCACTTCAGGGACTAAAATTCTTCTTTAGTTTTTTTAGGGACTAGGATGCTTAATTTGATCCCAATCTCGTTTTTAAAGAATTGTTGTCAAATAAATACGTGCTATTTGTTATAGAGTATCTATGGTAACAATATAAATATTTGTCATAAAGTTTACTGTCAAAATTGCAAAATGTGTATTCTATTAAACTATTTTGTATTTTTTTGAGAATGAAGTGCAAAAAATAGCGTATATACTACAGGACTAAAGTACCTACCTTTAATCCCTCAAGTGATTATTTCCCTCACCTTCGCCTCGTGAAATAAACTTCACCCTCAGGATTAAATCATGTACTTTAGTCCCTCAATATATAATATACTATTGCACTTCCCGGACTAAAATTCTTCTTTAGTTTTCATTTTTAGGGACTAAGATGCGTAATTGATCCCAAGGGATTATTTTTCTTATTTAATCTCGTTTTTAAGGAATTGTTTCAAATAAATACGTGCTATTTGTTATAGAGTATCTATGGTAACAATATAAATATTTATCATAAAGTTTACTGTCAAAATTGCAAAATGTGTATTGTTTTAAACTATTTTGTATTTGTTTGAGGATGAAGTACAAAAAATAGCGTATATACTACAGGACTAAAAAAGTACCTTTAATCCCTCAAGTGATTATTTCCCTCACCTTCGGCTCGTGACATAAACTTCACCCTCTCAGGATTAAATCATACTCTTTAGTCCTTTAATATAAAATACTATTGATATGAATCGTCGTGATGTACTTTAAGTGATATTACGTAAGTCTATCCTAGCCACATCTTGAATACAATCAAAAATTACATACTCAATACAAACATCTCTGAGAATTACATGGGATGTATAATTGGGATATTATTACCAAAGTACTAACATTGGGATGTTACATAATGTTACTAAGGGCGGACATCAGCAATCGCTAGGATTTTAATAGGATGTTACGAAATATAGCAAGTAACAAGCCAGGACATTCACATTCTTGAAAATGTACTTAGGATGTTATTTTGTCAAGTGGTATTCACTGCATTCGTAGGTACATCAACAATTCTTAATACTACTCCAATGACACAAAACTACGTATCGTAATAGTTATTTATGTTACAAGGATTGTATTAGTTGTGAGATTATCAGACGAGGCGAAGCCGAGTTTGATAACATGACGTGTTCCATAATTATTAGTTTGGTTACGATCCGTAGTGCATACAAAATTTTATTTCATTAATCAAAAAGTGAAATAAATTATTTTATGGCTTTATGAGAATATAAACTTGAAATTTTTAAATGCTGATAGCAATTTTCATACTTCTTTTATTTTTTCAACTATCCGGTCAGGCCGGATAACAGACGCTATCCGGTATTCGGTCGGATAGTAAAAATTTCGCAGGATTTAAGCCCTGTATAATGTGAGTTTACCCTTCGTTTTATTCGTAAGAATATGAACATCCCGCTTTGTTACTTGCTTTGTCCATTAATATCCGAGCGATTGCTAATGTCCGCCCTAAATAACATTGTCTATGTAACATCCCAATGTAATAATATTCCAATTATGTCCCATGTAATTTTCTGAGATGTTTGTATTGAGTATGTAATTTTTTATTGTAAGGATGTGGCTAGGATAGACTTACGCGTATAACTTAAAGTACAAGAAAAATATACTTTCAAACATTCCACGTTCGATTCATGTCAAGTGTGTAACATTCAATGGAATGGAAGTAACAACAACCACAAAATAAAGTAAACAATAACATGTCAAGCGGTAAAAAACTCAGCAAAATACAAATGTCAACATTCCAGCGCACTTGATAAATTGGAAACTCATGTCTCTAGAGCAGTCTGTGACCATACAACGTAATCCATCTACATTTCGCATTTATCTTAATTTGCTCTAAGCCCACCTTAAGACCAACGGTACACACTACAGACGTCTTCTCGTGACATTTCTCTTCCTCAAACAAACGAACATCGCGCAACGCTCTTGTTAACTTATTAACAAACGCTACAAGATGTTGCTACGACACAAAAACAACTACAGGGTATGTATTTAGCGACATTTGGATCGCTACGTGGTATGTTTTCAGATTTTAGTTATTAAAAACGTGCTGGAATTTTTAACTGCTTAAAATAATATTACTTTGTACTTTTGTTGCGCTAATTGCTAATTGCATGTGTGTAATTAGTAATTATGAATGCTTAAGGAAGGGTTGACCAAAACTATCTCTTAACCAGTTTTTATTTGGCAGTTGGAGCACGAGCGTCAGCGAGTTCTCCTATCATACGAGTTTTTCAATAACTCTTTTCGCACTAGTGTGTTACATACCATTTTGTCTACGAAAATGGGAAATATTCAAAATTAATTTTAAAAAATTGGAAATATATTTACAAATTTAAGAAAAACAAATCAGGTAAAATATCCTGACAGCTTTGACCTTCCAGCAATTGCACAATTTCTAGTTATGCAAAATGATTTATGTTTAAAATTCAGTGAAAATCGTCTATTTGAATATTTATTACAGAGATTACAACAAATAAAGTGTTTTAGGTATGAAAAATTTACTTTTTGAAAAATTCGCACTCAATGCACAAAATTAGTGTGAATTCGCACTTTCGTAGAATTTTTTTTTAATTTACTTGCGAATAAACAGTAGTTGTTGAAAGTTGTTGCTATAGAGTTAATAATAGCAGTTTAAAACGCCAAAATTCAATAAAACCTAAAACGTAAGTAATGTCCAATAACAAATAAGTTAGGTTTTTTTTTTTAAATTTCTTCATATGCACTTGAAAACCTTATCTTCAATTTTGCGAATTTTCCAAAAAAGCAAAACATCGAAATGTATATGAATTAATAAACTTTGCCCTTTTTAACACCCTGTATGTTTAGAATGTTAATAATAATTATTATTGTTAAGGTGGGCTTATGCTCACAAAATTAAAGTATAATAGTCGTAAAGTTGAAACAGTTGAAACGTTGAAAAGTAGAAATAAGGATTAAGAATTATTTCTCCTGTATAAACCGACTCATATGAGATAACTGTTTAAATTTAAAACTATTCATATTCATAAATTTTTGAGCATAAACCCACCTTTAGTTAATTCAGATGGTTCCACTTCTGCTAAATATAAAATATACTATTACGTTGTGTTAAAAACAATAATATTAAAATTTCTAAAACATCACGAAAGATAAAAGTCCAAGTTAAAAGTGAAACCATGTCAACGTTCCTGCTTTATTTACAATGCGTGCAGCGTCAACACAGCCCTGTCAACCAGGTCACACCTCTTCAGGCGTTTTAAATATTTTTTATAGCGAGAATAAAACTCAATCGTTATTTCTCTGAACAGAGACATAATGACAATTTTTAGCAATCAATTTTTAATATGCTATCACCTTTAATCCCGAATTATAATGAATGAGTCCAAAAAGTTTGGTTATATTTTTTTAATAGCTGTCAAAAACGTTTTAAATTCTGTTTACCTTTCTCAATTTGGCGTGTTCTTCCCTATTATCTTTATCCTGACATATTTTAAGTCTGATTTTTGACACACAGCAAACTGACAGATTGTAACTAATACATAAAACAGTTGACATGTAACAGTGGTGATAAAAAATATCTTCGATTTGATAGCCTCTCACTGCCCTATTTCAGCCAATCAAATTAGTCAAATATGTTCCACGTGATACATTATATATTCACTTATAATATCACATTCACATGTGCATTAATTCTTTCCGGAAAATTTTTAAGTGCTTTCCAACAACGTCTTAATTAGCTCGAGTGGCACACGAGAGCTAATTACGTTGTTGGAATGCACGATAAAAAATTTCCTGGACATAAATTAATGCACGAGTGCATATTCGGTAAGAAAATTGCAATGACACCGCCGCTCTATTTTTTAATTCTTTTTACAATAAAAACTTGAAATATTTACTAAATTTGTATTTAACATAAATAAATATGTATTATTTACCATATTAATTGCTTATTCATTTATTTCACAGTACTTGAAATTCATAAAAATAAAGATCTTTTACCAAAAAAATGTGATTACCACTCCTACCATACTCGCTCTGCAAATCTGCGAAAATCTCCTGCGAAAACCTCGTTTAAAATTACAAAAATCTATAAAAAATACTTTTAATTTAGATTTGTATAATGTTCTTCCAGAGAATATAAAGAATCTAGACAATAAAAAGTTTAAAACAAAGATCAAAATGCTTCATTTAGAAAACAGTTTTTATTCCTCTAAAGAATATTTAAATTTTGATTTCACTGAATCTTGATGTGAAAAATGTTACTTTTAAAAAATATATACATATATATTTATATTATATTTTTTAATTCTTTTACTTTAATTATAAGCTTTTTTTGACGTACTATAAATACATGTGTAACATTGCTAAATTTAATAAATAAATAAATAAATAAATATTTATACTTAAAATAACAATTTAACCAATTTTTTATTTAATGTCAAAGTGACTATTATTTCCTCAGATGATTAAAACTCTCGCTCGCTTTACTCGCTCGTGTTGTAAATTTCATCTTCAGGAATAATAGCATCCATTATAGCGTCGTTGTATAATATACTATTATTAAAATTATACATGATTACAGAATCTAACGATGTATTTTTGTTCTTACAAATTAATTGTTAAATAAGTACTATCAATATAATAATTATCTAATTAATTTGTGCTAATGAGTTGTATTTAATTAATAAAACAAACAAATAAAGAATGATGCTCTTAATTACCCTTGCGTGGATTATGTATTGTTTAGTTCACGATGACAACTTTAGACACCATAAATCCCTAAGCGAAGTAAAATTCATTTTTGATTAACATGCGCTTTTAAACGATATAATTAACGTTATCGTAAAATCTACATCTCGGTTTCAACCCTTTCGCTGCCGTGCACTGGCATGCACATTGCGCATTCTATGTACAATCGCGTTCCACATCATTTGCTTCAGGAAATCAAATTATTTTACATTTTACTTTTTCACTTTATATATTTGTTACATTGTTATTAAAACTGGTCAATTGAAAATATTATTTTTATCGCCGATTAACAGGCATTTTGTAAATAAATATTTTGTATATGCCTCCGGTCGGCATCGCTAGTTTTCCATCTCAAAATCCGCCAGAAACTCTTTGTTGCCAGCCTAGGCCGGCAAACAACCGGAAGTTATAGGTTGGCATCTTGACATTACTACAGTTGTCAAGCAGATGTCAATTTTATGCGTTGAATATTTTTTAGACAAGAATTAACAAGATTTTGACAAATTTTAGACGTAAATCGTTAATAGAAACTGAAATAAATATATTTTAAGCTCAAATGCAAGTATTCAGTGCACAATTTTTTAGGTTATGTATAATTATTTTATATTTTTGTAATGAAATCGGCACATAAAATATTGTGTATTACACGTCCAGAAACTGTTATGCTAGTGCTCGTAATTTGCAAGCCTCGTCTGTGGCTCGGCGTGTCAAAAATACTCGCTCTTGCAAAAGGTCAGTTTCTGGCCTTGTGATACAAATAACTATTGATTTAAGTGACCGATTGTAGTTCTGACGGTTCAGGTTCGAATCCAGTCCATTTCCAGAAAACAGCTAAAACATGGATTTCGCGCGACACTCCACAGCGTTTACTGTTTTGTTAAATATAATAATCCAAAGATATTATTGAAGATAAAAGTACAATATACAAAATGCAAGATGCAGCATTTTAAAATTTTATTTTAAAATCGAAGTAATGTTAATTTGAATTTTGACAATTTTTGTTATTATTTGAACACAAATATCTTCTATTTTAAAACGAATTTAAATAATTCAATCGGTTATTTCGTAGATCCAAGCTTTGTTGACAACATATTAAAATTTGAAGTTAATTCTCTTATAAATAAAAGCTGTACAGTGGCGCGCGAAAATCCCCTTTTTTACAAATATAAGCGTGCGGAGTCAATGTTTTTGACTGTTTTCTGCCATGGGTAGAGGATCACCTTAAATACTTTTGAAGAAGAGATCAAAACTTGGGACTTGTATTTTATATTTTTACATAACTTTTATTAACAAGCCCAAAAATAATTAATGAAAATTGAATAGTATGGTGTGACGTAATGCTGTCACAAAATAATGACGTCACAGCAAAATTTCTTTCTCAATTTACTGAAAAACATATATATATTTTTTTATTAAAATTTGTATTTTTACCAATATGTTTTAGACTTAACTAGCTCCTCATGCTTACGGCTGGTAACTGCACACACAGTAAAATAATATCTATACCTACTGATGACTGATGATTTTTATCACTTACCATTATTATTCAAACAATAAATTACATAGGTACAATTATAGTTATTTAATATTAATCCATGTATTGAGGGCAAAAATTGACTCTAAGTATTTATACAATACAAACAATTTATTTAAAAATAATTCAAACTTACCGCGAAATATCCTTTACAATATTATTTGAACAGTTGAACCGACGCGAGCCTAACTGAACATGTTTTCGCATCGTATAGCGTCAGTTGTTTCTTAGCGTTCTGAATATCAGTTTATTGGCATTTTTGTGTCTTTAATAATAAAATTTTCTCGGTAAATTGTGGATATTGACAATAAAAAATAGTGCAAATTGTTCGTGAGTGATTAGTTTTTGTTGTTGTGCAAAAAAATCCGGGCTAAATCTGCTAACACTGTCAGAAGTTACCAATGCATTCTTTATATTTTACTTTGAGGGTTACATGGTGTTTACAAACATTCATAAATATAATAATATTATTTTACATTAGTAGGTATATGGTTAAACTATATATCATTTAGTATATATTGCTATATTATAATACATAATGTTAGTATTGTGTTTGCTTCAAATAATAGTTTCTTATTCTTGAAATGTGAATTTTAAAATAAATTATTAGTTTCGTTAATTGTAAATTGTGTCTGATGACAATGACTGAGTGCAGGAATTCATCAAATATGCAAACAGCTTCAACTTCGTCAGTAGGTCTACAGGTATTTCATACAAATAGAAATTATTATTTCAACGAAAAATGTTAATTTGTTTTTTATTTTTCACAGGAGACTGAGCTAGATCTACAAAGGTATGTGCATATTTTTCAATAATTTTATTTGTCAACGAGTGTAAATAATATTATTTATTATGAGTATTTCGTGATTTTTACGTAATAAAAATTGACTGGTAGGCACATTTTTGTGTAAATAATAAAAATAGGTTCGCTTCTCTCACGCGTTAATTGTCGAGATTATTAATCGCCTATTGACACATGAGTTAGTTACAATATTTTTCCGTTGATCATTATCTTTTTAATTTGGAGAAAATCACATTTTTGTCCAGAGATATGATAGGTTACTAACATTTGAAACTGCTGAGCACAATGTTACCTGAATATTATTTAGCTACAACTGTCAAAATCATTTCGTTTAATTCTGTTCATTATTTTTCTACAACTTAGCACTAGCTAATATACTATAGAGGATGTTTTATAACTTCGAGTACTTACGTTAAAGGTTTGTGTTGTTTGATATGCTGATTACGAATCAAAATGAAATATTTTAAAAATTCTAAAAATTAAGAGTAGTTTAACTGCAGCTCTTTTACCTCTCGCCTCATATTCTATAAGAGAGGTATTGTAATGGGTCAAAATTTTCGAGTATGAGTTTTTGGTGGATAAGCACGTTTTAGGATCTCTAGAATACGAATTTAATATTTTCACGATGATGTCTGTGTGTGTGTGTGTGTGCGTATGGACGTATGTGATGATTTTTCGTCCACGATAACTGAAAAAGTATCAAACCTTTAATAACCAAATTTCATATTTAAGGTTTTAATAAGTATCTTAAGAACGGATAACATTTTGGTAGAAATCCGCAAACCGGAAGTAGTACGTTTTGAAACTTGATAAAGTTTTCCTTAAATATATTGGTACATTATTTATTTATGACAATTTTTGCAATTAAAAATAAAAGAAAATATAATTATCTATGGGTACAGATAATTATAAATACAATTTGCTGAATCTGGTAGTATTTAACAATAAAATAATAGTATATTACTTTACTAGTGGGAGAAGTAAAATACTTCTGTCACAAGTGTCTGATTGGCCACGAGCAAAGCGAGTGGCCAATCAGGACACGAGTTACAGGAGCATTTTACTTCTCCCACTTGTGAAGTACGCTATTTTTCCTCACAGTGAGGAAAAGTACAATTAATATTCTATTTTTTTGAAATTCCAGTATCTTGTTGTCCATGATATGAAATTTGTTTCTACATAAAATTTGAATGATTATATATGACAGTGCCAGTACAGTTGACATCTTTTGCTTGGATCTTGGTTTACATTATCGTTTACATATTACTTACATAAATATAAAACTATGAACATGTAAGTAAAACTATTTATTAGATTAGTAGAATAAGCAGAGTTAGGCGAGAGGTCGTGTGGTGGCCACAGCAGATTTTTTTAGTATGGCACTGAATTCGTTTTCCTATTAAAAACAAACAATAAAACAATAGTAGTAGCTAATCCAACATCTTAAATTACATAATACTAGTAAAATAAATAGTACGAGTCTCTCGGGATACGGTGTGGCTAGAACCGTGACTCAGCCAAACACATGATAGTCGGCAGTACGGCAGTGTGGTAACGTGACAGCGTTGTGATTGATATAGTCAAGCACGCTTCACAGCGGTTAAAACTTGGATGGGTGACCATCGTGACAAAAGTAATACCCACTGCGGCTCGGTGTGCCCGGCCCCCTTACACCGAAAGGTATAAAAAGGGGTTACTGACTATATATATATATATATATATATATATATAAACAAACAAAATTTAATTATTTTTAATGAAACAATAATTACTCCACCCAGTGGCAGTGGCAACGAAGAATTTTTGAGTGGGAAACATGCAAATTAATTTTGCGATTTAAAAAAAAATGTTTTTGATTTGCAATCAGCATGTCAAACAACATATACCCTTAAGCCTAATTTCCACCGACTGTTTTAATGCTTAAGAACTATGTTTAATGCGTAAGTACTAAGAGCAACGCATAAGAACAAAATTTTGCAAACTCCAAACATAAGGCGTAATGCACAAGCATAATGACTGGCATGTGTCATATTTATTATTTATTTCGAGTTGTCAATTTCTGTCTGTTTCTAAATATGGAAATGAATACTTTACTTACGAAATTAACAGTTCTTCCATTCCTTAATATCTCAAAAATGCCGCTAATGGTTAAATTACAAAATTCGGCAACAAATGTCATCTCTGTCGAATTAGTCCTTAAACAAAATAGGTGGAAATGGCCATCTAATAAATAATCACTATGCATTACGCCTTACGCACTAATCATTATGCATTATGCCCTGTTCACACGTTGCTACTTTGAAGACGCATACGTGCTACTGTAGCATGAAAAGAAATTCAAATCGAAACAATTACCGCAAAAAATCGCTATCTACACACACCAACGATCAACGATGTGAAATTATCAACGAGTAGTTCTTGACACTTTGATGCTACAAATTAGCAGCGCTGCTATTTGACAAGCGACTCAGATTTTTTCTTGCTACAGTAGCACGAATGTGTCTTCAAAGTAGCAACGTGTGAACAGGGCATTAAGCACTAAAACAGTCATTACGTATTACGTGTGCTGAACGCGCATTAAAAAAAATCGTTGATTAATAAAAATCATGCATTAATAGGGGTCACAAATGTATGATTTTTTGCATTAATGATTCTCATTAATAAACGATCAACCGAAAAAGTTTATTAAACACCTACAATAATAGAGATAATGGAGCTAATATCTATTTAAATTTTAAACTGACTGCTCGCCACTAACTTCACTGCATTCCGTATTAAAATTGTGTGACATGTAAACACAAAATCAACAGAGTGTCACCTCCCGTCTTATTATACTTCGTGGTACCGCCTTATAAAACAGTCATGAACGTTATGAATATTCGCAATCAAAGTCTCAGTAGCTGTGGCCTGGGAGTGGCGGTGATCACGCGAGTCAGAACTCGTCAGGACTCGTTAGAACGCGTGCGTGACCGGCACGTGCGGTAGTCTACCCGCTGCACTCGGCTGACACTCGGGTCATATGTCACCGCTAACTGGATCACGCTTATAAACGCTGCACTTTGTACAAGTGGATGTATACGGAGATTATTCTTCGGGTGGTGAAATAGTTATTATATTGTAAGTGCGGTTGGGGTAATTTTGCAACGCTAGGTTCTGTATTAAGGGTATCGACTTCACGTAGCTCAACACTGCGTTTGTCCTATGTTGATGCATATCCCTAAAAATACGGAAAAGCAATCTAGCAATTTCTACAATGCTCACGAAGTTTTGTAGATAAAGCTAAAATTCATAAATTTATTTACAGACGAAGAATGCAACTAGGATTATGCCGATTTACATTTTCTAATAAATCTCTTAATAATAAGAAAAAGCATGTAAAAATTGCTTAAAACACACTTTTTCATTAATTTTGTATATGGATTTCAAAGATTTTTTCAGAATTCTAACTGGGTATAATCCTAGATTAATTCTTTCACAAAAATCTAGTATCTGCTTTTCCTTCAAATTTTTAATATGCAATGAGTAAAGCAGAAACTGCTACACCTCTAAACACGCAATATTTTGTTACGGAGACAAGACCCTTAAAGTACGACGCGAAGCCGAGTGCTTCGTCTATCCGGTAATCCGGTTTTCGAGTAATTGAATGTTGAAATTACGCTCGTTTTACATGGACTCTTATGGCAATTCACTTTTTTGTTTTGCATGCTGTAAACTATGTGATAAAATGATTCATAGAACTTGTATTGATATACCCTATAAAGCTTTAAAAATAAGTTCATGATGATTTTGTGTACTTTTTCCAAACCATTTGCAAGTTATTTAAAAAAATATAAGCATGCCAAGCATTTTTGGATTAGTGAATTAGTAATTATTGTAATAATATATCGCCGCAAATGAACGAATTAGAATGATACCAGCCAACGCGCGTTGTGCGAATTTTACATTATTAAAAATATTTATTTTCAAATTCGCCCCTAAAGCTAACGTCTGGGTACGCCACTGCAGGAGTCCCAAACCTCCTTAAGCGGAGATATACAAATAAGTTTTTTTTTTAATAATGAATTGAAATTACAAAACGAAAACGACTTTCTTATTTTTATGTACGTACAGCTCCATACGATGGACAACATAAATATTAAATTGAATCATTGAAATTGAATTCATTTAACACATAATGGAATAAGTGGCCTATTTGTTTACATCACAACTTATTTATTTAATAATTTACAAAATTGGTTATTAGTGCATTTATTTCAAATTTACTAAATTATTGTTTAATGAACAACTGTGTGTGTAGTAAATAAAATAATTATTTTGACTGCATTCTTGTATAATTCCCTTATTTATAGCTATTAATATAACAAGAATATTATGCGATTTATAATACCGAGGATGTTGCTAAGCGACAAGGTGAAACCGAGTCTCTTTGAACATACAAGGAGGCTAAAATCGCATATATTCGCGTTATATTCAAAGCTTAATCGTATCATCAACGACAGCTATGTTAAAACAAATCAACAATTTTATCTGTCAATTAGTTGATAATTCACGTATTATGAAAGGTTTTGATGATATTATGTTTGTATCTAACGTATTAAGTCCGTAACTAATGAATTATAAGTATCTAATGTATTATAAGTAACTAACGTAAGTATTATGTTGTTTATAATTACCAATAAATGTTGCATATTAAAAGGTAATAACAGCTGATGATACGATTAATATGATTAAATATCGTTACTCTTTGAATTCTAATTCATGAGTAAGTAATTGCACATATGGACAAATCACTATTCATCAGCATACTATGAAACGTGTATACTCGACCCATCCTGTAAGCTTTTTACCCATTTTGGGTGTGACACTCTCATATATTGTTGATAAACTCATTCCCAAACAGTACAACCATTACAGACATTGTTCGAGCCGTTAAACTAAATATTTACTTAACTGGACAACAATATTTTAGAAAATCAATAATAAAATACCATTTTTTGTGCTGTCAAATCAATCAAAACGCTATAACTGAAAAACTGTTAAAGACAGCTCAAAAATCTAATCGGAACTGAATTCCCCACCCCTGAAAGTAACTATCAAAATATTTTTCAATCCCGAAAAATTCCAGTTTTTAACTTTTCAGGCAGGTTGAAAAAATCTTCCTGAAAAAAACTGAAAACCTTATAACTCAAAAACTAGCAGAGATACTAGAATGAGCGACCTACCATTGGATTCAGCATAAAATTCTCTATAAATCCAATTGGGTGTTGCGACCCATTTCTGGGTATAAGTATACTTATAGTGCAGATTTTTCTAAAATGTATATCTGATAAAAAAATTGACCTAAAAAAACTCAAAAACTGTTAAAGACAGCCCAAAAATCTAACCGGAACTGAATTCTCCATCCTTTTAACTATCAAAATATTTTTCATTTCATTTCCAAAGAATCAAAACGTGACTCGAGTCACCGGGTATGACAGCTGTAGATTTCCCTTATCACCGAAACTTTGAATAATAAAAAATATGCATTTTTACCCAAGTTATTGGACAATTTGTCCGCCCGCTCATGTGTAGATGGAGCGTGCTCTCCGGCATGCATCGCAGGAGCTCAAAATCCAGGGTGCGCTTGGGCCCGTTTATCTCGGAAACGAGCAAATTTTAGAGAAAAATCATAAGGACCATTTTTGTAGATAATGAACTGATCTTCATTTTTCTCTAAACAAAAATTCTCTAAATGCTATACTTTAGCAGATATTGGTGAAACTTTTTCTTATTTTAAAGTACCTGTCAATCCCGACAAATTCATATAAAAATTACATTGGTGAGCGATTTTGTCAAGGTTAGACCCTTCATTTACTGGACTATAAATCCACACAAGAAAATACTATTAGGTAGGTATATCAAAATTTCATCGATTTTATATAATGATTCCTTATTGCTTTATTACACCGGGCGTTTCCTGAAACAAGCGCACCCCGAAAAAAAATTGTAATTTTTAGTCAATTACATTTATATTATAGGTTTATAAACTACATAAATAATGAATTTTTATTACTTCCTCTTTAGCCGGAAGTGACACCAACTTCCTTATTTTAAATGGAACACCCCGTATTTTTTTAAGATTTTGATTCTACATAAAATTCTGAATACAATCATGTATAATAAGCTACTTTTTCGTTGTAGATTTCTAAGTAAAATAATAACTAAAATATTACAGAAACAAATCGAATCATTCCTAGTTAGCTATGAAATAAATGATAAAAGCAGATATTATACGAAGAGTTTTACTATGTATTCAAGAAAATGCAGGCCATTTTGAAAATTTACTATAAATAATATAATTGAATTGCAATTCCTTATTAAATTAGTTATTTTTGTTAATAAACTGACATTTTTACTGTCATAAAATCTCTATCTTATCATTTATTTCATAGCTAACTTGGAATCAATCAATATGTTTCTGTAATATATTAATCATTATTTTACTTAGAAATCTACAACGAAAAAGTAACTTATTATACATGGTTGTATTCAGAATTTTATGTAGAATCAAAATCTTAAAAAATATACGGGGTGTTCCATTTAAAATAAGGAAGTTGACCTCACTTCCGGCTAAACAGGAAGTTATAAAAATTCATTAATTATGTAGTTTAATGCGCCTTTGAGTGTAGTTTATAAATCTATAATATTAATGTAATTGACTTAAAAATACAACTTTTTGGGGAGTGCGCCTGTTTCAGGAAACGCCCGGTATACAGGATTGTAATAAATAAATATGAAGAAAATATAGCATCCCACATCCATTCACATCTAAACTAAATGTGAAATTACGCTCCTAGATTAGCTTCTCCCCGTAACCCAATTCCAAACTTGTGATATATCGCACAACACAATTATTCAACTTCACTCCGTCTTAGTTGTTGATTGCAACGCACACACTTCCAATGCGATCTACAATTACAACTAGGCCAGCGAGCACATCTTGTAAATTAAACCGACAACCAACAGACCGACAGATCGACAAACTGACACCCTAGACCGACCACAGCGACGACCAGAATCTAACCAGAGAGCGCTAACACTACCAGCAAAACAGACGTGTTGTGTTTGGAGTAGCCAAAGAATTGCTCACTATCTTCAATGTCCGAGTCTACGTTTTTGTCGAATACTCTCGATTTTACTTTTTTTTCTATTCCACTCTTTTCCTCACTACTACGGCTGCCTGAAACCAGCCCGAAACTCGTACTTTGCCGCATCCTAGCTATGCAATGTCGATTTGAAGTTGAAAAATACTGTAAAAGAGTTTTCGTTGCGAGTAAACTGTCAGATTATTATTATTGAATTGAGTATAATGTTTTTCTAAACTTTTAATAGAGAAAGAATGGATCTACAAATTGAAATTTAAAAAATTAATTTTTATCATATGATATTACCGTGTAAAGTTTGCATAAAATAGGAATTTTTTTTGAATTGTTTGGAATTTTTATATTTATGTACAATTTTTTAATCAAAATTTTAAAAAGACACATCTATAGATCCATTCTTCCTTTATTAAATCCTTGCTGAAATAAAATTTTACCATTCTTGTATTGGCCACAAAACACCCGCTATGTTAGTACATTTTATAACCTCAAAAATAATAAAGTTAGTGACAGCAGAATAACTAAATTGTAGGTACATAAAACTTCATTACTAATACATTAACCGAGTACGTTGACAACCTCAACTGACAATTA
Source organism: Agonum fuliginosum (assembly GCA_947534325.1). Classification (NCBI taxonomy): domain Eukaryota; kingdom Metazoa; phylum Arthropoda; class Insecta; order Coleoptera; family Carabidae; genus Agonum; species Agonum fuliginosum. The sequence goes on from OX384029.1 coordinate 1,611,185, forward strand.
CATTTCTTTTTAAATTTTCAATGGCAGTATTGGTCGATGAGCTAAATAAAATATGTCAGTGCAAGAACAAATTTTAAAACTAGATTCTAGCCGAATTAAGTATCTAAAAAAGTTCTTTTTTTTAGCCAAAAAAAGTATAATGTAATTCAAGCTTAAGGTCATGATAAACTTTAATTATATTATAAAAACTACAATTCCCGAATTCCCTTCTACAGTGGTACTTATATTTGTGAGTATAAGTACCTTCATTTACATACACTTATATTAGTAAAATAAAAATAGTAGAGTATGGCGAGAGGTCATGTGTTGGCCTCATTAGATTTTTGTTCCTGCGTAAAAAATATTGACAGGTGAGACGGGTGGCACGTTGACACTAACGCCATATAAGTCATAAGATATTAAATGTAGTAATTGCTTCGACATAGAAGAGTTTTCCTGTGAATCAATCTTTTGATTCAGGTGATGCAAATTTCTGTGTTTGAATATTTTTATTTGTATATTTTAAATGGTCCCCGAATTGTACGTATACATTTATGTTTATAAGTGTAGATATGGCGGGAGGTTGTGGCTGGCCACATCAGATTTTTAATAGTCGCAGAAAGCAAATTTAATAATTCTATATTGGTTGTCAGAAAAATAAATTTTTCATTTTAAATGTCAAAGTCAAAGTATAATTATTAATTTTGATTACAAAGTAAAAGGTATATTAAAACATGGTATGTAATATTTAAATTAGTGTATCATACCTACGTCGGAAAGCAGTGAATTGAAAATCATATTGAAATGAAAAAGTTTAATTATAAAACTCGCTGCAGATCCGAACGTATGACAAGATGTAATAAAACAACTTGAATATTTTTAATGAGCACTGCTTTGCATTCTTATTTTAGAGACAAAAATTCATTTTGAAGAACTTCTTTGATATTATTAGATTTCTGATTGTTTGTGAGTATCGAAGCAATTTAATGAACAAACGTTTCAATAGGTAGAATCATTCTGTTTTTGTACATCAAACGAAAAAATAAATCAAAAATTCGAGACTGGCACTTTTAACATAAATCGAAATGTAATAAAAATACTCTTTTTGATTAATTACTTACAGGTTACAGTTCACAGGTCAACCGAATCTAATGCTATTCTCACAAATAAAGAATATTATTAATTAAGGTGGGTTTATGCTTAAAAATGTACGCCTTATTCCTCGCCTTATTTCTGACAGACATGTCAAATTTTTTTACATGACAACCTAACGTAGCCTGAAATCTTATCGATTTTGCGGGTATGGATACATTTCTTCATATAAAAAATCTGACGTGGACACCACATGACTTCCTTGTACGCCTTGTGTGTTCATACTTTTCTTAATAACTAAAATGTAAAATAATATTAAAAATTCTTTTAACTTATTATACTAGTATACTCACAAATATATTTTAGTCATTTTATTTAAACTGCAGAAGAAGATATAAAGCATATTTTACTATTGTCACTGTCATGTCATAATCATTTAAATTTTACGTAGTAACAAATGTTAATCGATCATGGACTACAAGATACCGAAATACTATAAATTATAAATATATACTTTAATTATTTTTAAATGATAGCAGATACAAAAATATTTATAAAATACCGATTGTAGGTAATAATCACATAATCTTTCATTTAAAATAAAAAAATTGTCTAAAATTAAATATTTATCGAAATATTTTTAAAAAGTACTACTTCCGGTTTGTAGACTGAAACCAAAAATAGGAGGTGCACAACTAGATGCTATAACAGTCCTAAATACAAAATTTCAACTTTCTACGTCTAACCGTATTTGAGTTATGCGACACACATAAGTCCGTCCGTACGTACGTACGTACGTACGTACAGACGTCACGTCGAAACTAGTCATAATGGATTCAGAAAAGGTCAAAACGGATATTTCCGTCAAAATCTGAGAACCGAAATTTTTCGCGATTACAATACTTCCTTACTTCGTACAAGGAAGTAAAAACATAAATGTCAATTGTCAAAATCGCAACAACATTAGATTAACAAATATAATCACGTTTCACTTCGGTTAAATTAAAAATATTCTTAAAATTATTCCTATTCTTATTCCTTATTCTTAAATCTTTGAGCATAAACCCACCCTAGCTTGTACAATGGTCAAAATGTAACTTATCAGACCAGTGGCACGAAAAATGTTTGCTCCAAGTAATTATTTTAAATTATTTTTGCGAATTTGTCATAAAAAGTTAGTTTTTTGTCTACAGAACGCAAAAGACTTTTTCATCCAGGATCCAGGATGTAATAGATACTTACATAACAAGTTTTGAAAATATAGTTTTATCGAACGCGAACGATAATTGCAGCCCGAGCGAAGGGAGGGTTACAATCGTTTAAGTTCGACAAAATATTTTCAATACGTGTTATACACACTATTTTTTCTACTCCTGCAAAACAAGGAAGTTAAAAAATACAAAAATAACCATTAATTTTTTGACATTTACTGGCACATTTTTAAATTTCTGTGAAATATCAATGGACATTCAAAAAAAGCAATATTGTGTTGCAAAGTGCTCAAAAGTGTGTGACAAACAGCTGCTTTCAACATTAAAAACAATGTAGAAACATGAACTTTCAGAAGCAGGCGTAGAAAAAAGTATATTATATATTAAATGACTAAAGTGCATGATTTAATCTTTAGGGTGAAGTTTATATCACGAGCCGAAGGTGAGGGAAATAATCACCTGAGGGATTAAAGGTACTTTAGTCCTGTGGTATATACGCTATTTTTTGCACTTCATCCTCAAACGAATACAAAATATTTTAAAAGAATACACATTTTATTAAGGGGAGGCGAGGGCCCGATTTGGGCTGTAGAGGTGTAGAGCCATTGGAAGAAGAAACATATTTTATAATTTTGACAGTAAACTTTATGACAAATATTTATATTGTTACCATAGATACTCTGTAACAAATAGCACGTATTTACTTGACAACGGGATTAATTAATACAATTTCTTGTCAACGGGATTAAATATGAAAAATAATCCATTGGGCTCAAATAAAGAACTTTAGTCCCTAAAAATAAAGACTAAAGACGAGTTTTAGTCTTTATTTTAGCAAAAAAGTCTTTTACATCCCGCAATTTTTTGACAGAAGAAAGAAATACAATTTAATAAAATTTAACTTTACACTATGCTTCTAATATCAGGAGGCAGATTGTTTTCGTCGCTTTCTGATATAATATCATGCTAGCAGTGTTGTGACTTATCTAGATAATTTTATCTAGATAAATCATCTAGATAATATATTTTTATCTATTATCTTATCTAGATAATTCTTTTCTTATTTATCTTTTATCTTATCTAGATAATATTATAAATTATCTTTATCTAATTTTAAATTATCATCTAGATAATAATTTTAGTAAAATTATAACCAACTTTTTTCATTTGTAATTTTAATCAAATTCAAATGTAATCAAACTGCCCGCTCTCCAGCTGGTACCGCTTATACTTTATAACATGTCATTTATATTTCTTTATATTATCTATAAATTATCTACTAATTATCTAGATAATAATTAGTTATCTTTTATCTATTATCTAGATAATTTTTTCAATGGTTATCTATTATCTTATCTAGATAAATAAAAAGTAAGTTATCTTTATCTTTATCTAGATAAAAATTATTGTTATCTATTACAACACTGCATGCTAGTAGTATTGAATTATTTCACTTCATAACGCAAAAATAACAGAACATACAAAATATTAGAATATTTGTTTGATTTGTTGTCGCGGAAACATTACATACTTGATTAATCATAAATGGCAAAATATTTTTATTACATTTTTACTAATATTGGGACATATTTTTTCAAAAATATGTTATTTGATACCTACTCGATTGCGAAATACATTTTTTGTATTCAAGGATGAACGTTTTTATTTCAAGCTCAGCATTTCGCAATCTAGAATCAAAAATAACTATTTTCGTTGTCGGTAATTAATAAATACATCAAATTATATTACCCTTACATTTTTTCCGAAGTACAGATAGACACATCTCTAATCTTAAGCCCAGTTCACACAAGGATTCTGTCTTGACAGAAAAATAAATGCACTGTTTTGAAACTCTTCTTTTTCAAGACTCATTGAAGATTCAATTTAGCAGCGCTGCTGACAGAAATTCTCACTAGGATTATTTTTCTCAAAGGCAGAAACATAAACGACTCCTCTAAGAAATCTTTTGTGAAGAAGACATTAGTTTAGTTCCAATAACTCAATTAAAAATTAAAGTGGCCTAATATATGAGCAAGTAGAATGAATATTACGGTTACATAAATTGAACTGCATTGAAAATTGTGTTGGTACTAGATGTAAAACATTTGGAATAATAAAATATATTTAGTTAGTAGTATAATTAATAATTAGGTAAAATGGTGCAGTGATTACTCACGCTATTTGCTAATTAATATATTTACATAATTTGATAATTACATGCATGTTCCCTTTGACGTTTCAGTAAATAAATGCAAACCGGAAGAAAAAATATGAAAATCGTATGAAATTCAACAGCATTTGCATAGCAACCAGTGATAAAATTTCAAAACGAAATGAAAAATATTCTCCGCAGAGAAAAGATGAAAGATTAATTTGAAATTGGCTGCCGGTGGAGCAGGATTAGCCGACAGAGATTATACTAAGTAAAATCGCGGCAGGAACGGTGTTATATTACTCCTGCTGCCCGCAAAACAAGCAATATCTCTTCAGCAGGATTCGCACTCACCGAGAGACGTTTTCATGATCTCGTTCCTCGTCTTAGGGGGCGTGCATTCGGTTGAAATATTAGCGATGCAGACGAGACGAGAATTCCTCGAATCTCGTCTCGTCTCAAAATTTTTCGTCTTGTCGAGACGAGACTTATTTTTGTAAAAAAAAATCGAGACGAGTTTACAATGTCGAGATTTCTCGAATTTTAAAAATTAGGTATTTACTTTATTCAACAATTTAAAAATTTTAAAAAATTTCCACCAATTCGCCTATTTGTTGTTGTTATAGTAAATCTCAACTAAATTGTCAAGTCAACCTGTCAACATAGATCTATTATTTTACTGGCATTGACCATGTAAAATTATTAGATTAAATTTTGTATTATTAGGGATGAAAGTGAGATATTTCCGACCGGCTAGTACTTTTACTTCCTAGGGAGGTAAATTCAATTGGAATCCCGCATAAAGCGGAAGGCAAAGTACTTTTCCTCTCAGGTGGGAAATGTAGGTACTGACCGGTCAGAAATACCTCAATTTCGTCTCTAGTAATAGAGACGAAAGGTGGCGTTTTCGGTGGAGGTATTGAAAAAAATAATTTAATTACCTAGGCACTAAAAGTGTCAGCTGTCAAAAATAGCACTTTTAATGTGTATCGGCGATAATTTTGTTTAATAAAAATGGTCGAGATCGGGATCGAGACGAGGTAACAATAATCGAGACGAGATCAAAATTTTCATATTCGAGACGATACGAGACGTGAAAAATCTCGTCTCGTCTCGACACGCATCACTAATTGAAATAAATGAACTTTTAACAATGTCTGCTTAAAACATTTGTACATACAGTTGCCTAGCTACGAAAATATACAATTTCACACATCCGTTCAACCTATTCGATATGTTATCGAACAGGTCTGCTACAGTTAAAAATTTTGTTTCACCTTTTAGTAGGTGTGTGCTAACTTTCTGACATTTGATAATTTTTTCCTGTCATTAATATTTCGTGATAAATTGTATTATTCCATTTAAATAGACAAACACGACATTAAAATGATTTATCCACATAAATTAAAATCTGAAATAATTTAAAAATTTAAATAGAATTTATATTCTTGTTAATGAAAATGTATTCGTGGTAGGTATATTTGTTTTTTCGTAAATTTAAAATTATGACAGTGATAGTTGACATCAAAATAGATTCATGAATAAAATGTTTAATATTTATGGTGATGGGGAAAATAGTGTACACAACTCTCAGGAAAGTGTCTATCGAATGTTCATGAGCAAGCTTCGTGCGTCAACTTTCTCACTCATACGATATTAATCACTTTCCTGACTCATTAAGTAATATACTATTTCTTCAGAAAGTGGTATTAATATTTAGTCAGTTTCTTACAATTTCAGAACCTTTGTCAAAAAATGTAATAGCAGTTTTCTACAAAAATACTAACATAAATGTATGAGTAGGTACATTTTCTTTTCATTTAAAAAAAATATAAGTGATAAACTAGGGCATGACATATTTTTCAATACTTAAATGTCCATTCTACTGACTCAGAACATTAACTCAGAAACACACCTCTATTTTCAAGTTTTTGTACGCCACCTTAAGGTGGCGAAAAGTATATTTGATTTTTTCCTTAAAATTGAAGTAAATATTCACATTTCCAGAAAAACGAATACATTTTTGAATAGATAAAGCTTGCCTCCTAATGCGTCTAATGCCACTTTTTTCGTTTTTGTTCCCTATTTCTTTACATACATGTTTTTAGTATTTTGTACGTATTTTATCCAGGAACTCGAACCGAACCGGAACGAACCGCTGCTATTTTAGCGAACCCGAAGCTAAATCTGAACCGCTAAAAAATTAATGCAAACCCATAACCGGAGCCGAACGGTTAAAGCATTAATTGAAATTTAATGTTGTTTCGTCAATAATTTCGTCCTGTAATTGGGATTTCTATCCTGTAGGATTGGTTTATAATAAATAAATAAATATGTTATTAAATTTAAATCTTGTACTCTTTATAGTATAGTTTATTTAGGTAGTCCAAAATGGCACGATTTTTTAAAATTAATTGCTTGGTATTCAATAAATCGTTGGACCGAAATCGCAATTATAAAAACCGGTAACCAAACCGAACCCTATAATGCACAGTAAACCGCACAAAATAACAGTTCAGGTTCGGTGGCGGTTCACTGCTCTATAAATGGTTCGGATTAGTTCCGGTTTTCAAAAAGCTGTTCACGAGACTGAAGAAAATGCACCAATTTTGTTTAGCATTTTTACAAAATTTAATTCTTGCTTAAATCCGTTCCGAACCGGTTCACAACCATCGGTACAAAATATTTACCGGTTCAGGTTTGGTTCCGTGTTCACTAAAATAGCAGCGGTTGTTCCGGTTCGGTCGGAGTCCCTGGTAAAAAGTGGGAGTGTATGTCACGTTGTTCATGTAAGCGCGCGAAACAGTTGATACACACATCCAATACTCGCGCTAGCATAAATCATGAGGACACATTTGACGTAATTAATCTCCAGCATCGAGCGCAGAGATGAGTTGATGACGTAGTCCACACTGAGATGCACTTCACTAGCCGTCGCACATGGAACTTACCTCGTTTGGAAGCGAAGGCTGCTGCAGCCGTGACAGAGCCGAGTTCGCCAACGGCAGAGAAGAGAAACAGTCCACAGTATATCCACAACATTTTTTACGTTTTAACTGCATGATTCACAGCCATAATCGTATAGAAAGCATTTACTAGAGTAGTCCTACACACAACGCGCCCCAGCACTATCTAACTCAGCAAAGCTCTGGCGTCAGGCTCAATAATGGTTAGCGAGCGCTGCCGCCTGGTGTGCACGGCACGAAGCTTCATCGCGGTATGCGCCATCTGCGCACTTGCACCCCCGGTGTGAGCACGCGCGTGCGCGCGCCCTGCCGGCCCAGCCCTATCAAGTGACGTCACGCCGCGAGCCCTGACGACGATACTCGCGGCCACAAGGCCCAGCCAGACGAGCTCCATGCTCCGTTAGTGCTGTCAAAACTAACAGGCTCACCGCGAACCGGTTTAAACATAGTTCAGTATTCGTTTTAATTGAAAGTAGTGCAGGAGATGGTCGCCAGTTGGACAGGATGTAGCAGAAAAGATATTGTGTCATTTGAAATATTGTATAAAGTAGCTCTGATGAAGTTTATATATTAAACGAAACGTTAGCGGTCTTCATTTGATTTTTCTGCTACATCCTGCTCAAAAAGTACAACTTTAGCACCGTATTCTTCGACCAATCAGACCGCTGCCTGTGCATTCGACTAGGGCTGTCAACGGTTATCAATTAACCAGTTAACCGGTTTGGTCGGTTTTTTAAATATAGAAATCCGGTTAACCGAGGTTTTTATAAACCTTGTTTTTCGAATAACCGCGGTGTTTCTGTTCACTAAACATTTGGTCATGGTTTCTGGAGGTTTTTCTCGGGTTTGTGATTAATCGGTCATCTTTAGTTTGTTACTATGCGCATGCACAGTGTTAATAATTTAATGTTACAGGCGATGTTTTTTAGATACAATTTTGCGATTTCATAAAAAAAATTATTGTCCATAATTATCATTTTTGCGACCTAAATTTATGAATAACTATTATTATTTTGTGCACAATTAACCTTTGTCCAAAATTTGAATATATAAATAAAATATTGATCCTATTTATCTCAAGATGTTCCTAAAATACATAAAAATAGTAGTTTATAATTTCTCATTCATTCATAAGACCACAAATATTATTATCAAGTAAAAATACATTTATTGATCTAAATATACATCAAATATTTTGACAGCATGATCTGCTCCACAACTGGCAACCTGTAAAACATTTTCACAAGATTTTGGTTTGCCAGCTAAACCTGATTTAGGCCGGAAAAATATTCGTTTAACTGTTAAATGATGTGCTTGCCTGCAAAACAAAAACATTACAATACAATAAAATATACAACGCAAATATTTATACCTTTGATTTAATCTTGAGCATTCGCTCCAGTTTTGCTCGAGATTCCATTTATAAAATATCAAAGCACCAGATTCCAACCCTAAACATAATAAATAATTTTCGTCGACTAACATAGGGGCAAAAGCAACAGCAGTAACTGATTCTCCTTTTATTTCTAATGGAGGTCCACTAGATTCATAAGAACCCAGCGAATCTTGTGGTTCTTTGTTCGAATTTTCGCGCCAAATAGCTACTCTGCCATCTCGTGAGCAAGTGACGAAGTATTTCGAGTCATGTGACCATGCGCAGCACCAGATAATCCGAGCGTGAATGCCGTTTTTTCTATCTGTCGTTGCTGCTAAAATATATTCTTTTGTTTCTGGATTCTTTTCGAATATAGTCCATCTGCGGTCACGTGATACTGATAATAAGCGGTTATTATCGGGCGAAAACATGATTTGTGTGACAGTTAAATTGTGGGATGATAATTTTTGTTTTATTGACCACGTTTCTGTACACCTAAAATTTTGACATGTTAAGTAAACGTAGTCTTTTAAAATTATCTTGACACCCACGTGACTTTTGTACGTTCTAAGGAGGCGTGGCTCCCAATGACAGACCAAGTTAGCATGTCAATTGTTTCAAATTCTGTCAAACTGACGTTTACAATTCGAAATTTCAGATACGTTTATCCGAAGTCATATAAATAATAGAAACAATTTGAAAATTATATTAAGTAATACTAGACTGAGCATAAGTGCTTTTAATATTTTTGTCAAGTTTCGACTTTTAAAAAAAATATTTAATTTTAGCAGTAGTTATTTATCAAGTAAAACTGTACCTAAAATTCATATAAATAATAAAATTATATAATGAGCCTAAACGTTTATTGGATGTTGCGATAAAAGATATATTTCTATCTCACTTGTTGAAACTTAAAAATAAAATTCTGTCAAAGTGACCGTTCCAATTCGAAAGTTCAGATATATTTATCTACAGTAATATAGATATTAGGAGCATATTAAATTTTTTATTAAGTAACAGTAGAAAGAGCACACATACTTTTAGCATTTTCATAAATTTTAGTACTATTTTAAAAAAAATTAATTAATTCTGACAGTAATTAAATTCCAAGGCACATAGGTACTATACATACACACGTTACCATGCTATTACTTAGTGTGTCTCACCTTCTATCTCTCTTTTATTGCAACAATTTTAAATATTGTAGAGAGATGTAAGGTGCATTATAGAATATTATTATGTATTTATGCTAAAATCATGATTATTTGTGACGTCACGAAGTCACGTGGGTGTCAAAACGATCTGAAAAGATTATAAATTTTATATACCATAACAAAATAGCAGCGTGTTCGATGTTGGTAGCTTTACAAGCAGACGCAACAAGAGAACCATCATTGCTTGATGCTAACGCAAATACTTCGTATCCATGGCCATATAATTTTTGTACCTCAGGCCACAAAGTGTTTTGAAGTAAGTTTTCTTCTGTTGGTGGTGCTAAAGGAAACAAATGAACATTTTAAAACAAATGAACAGCCACTCTCCTGCGATATAGGGAGGTGGAGCCATCTACTGACAGTCGAGCGAACTTCAATATTAAAAGGAGATCAATATGTATGTACAGTCGAGACGCTTTCAAAACGTACGTCATCGCTCATCAGTTATTTTATTACTTATCTCAAACCTCAAACATAAGATGATGACAAAAATACTAATTTAAGTAACGACAATTACATTTATCGCCGACTGACTTAAAGTGCTATTTTTTGACAACTCACAGTCTGTGAATGGCACTTTTAGTACCAAGGGAGTAAAAATATTTTTAATGGCTAGGCAATAGAAGTAATATTGTTGCTGTGAAAAATCAATAAAAACTTTTCAAAATATAAATAACAAATGTTTTTTCATAGCAATCGCTCAACAAACGCATAGCAATAGCAACGGTTTAACATACGTGGTAGCAACATAATTTGATGGCGATACCTGTCTAATATTGAAAATGATCACTAAATTAATATATATTAATATCAATCCGCGAAAACAAGTGTTTAACATGGCAAAAAATACAGATTTACTGAAATTTACCAATAGGTACTAGATACATTTTTATGCTTTTTTTAAATATCGTACTATTAAAATTTATTAATAAAAAGGTACAAGGTACTTACCATTTAACTGAATTTCATGGAAATAAGAAGCTTCGGGATAAGCATCTTTCCCTTGAGCTTGTGGTGAGCTTTCATTATTAGAATCATAAATAGCTTTATTCGACAGTCCTAATGAAGGAACAGATGCACCTTTGGGTCCCTGAGCCGAACCTGAAATTATCTTATTTATTTATTTATTAAATTTTTAAATAATTATATTCCCCACCACTCAATATTTCATTCCCCTGTTCATCATTTACAACATTACAAATTTTTCTAAAGTTTGTAATAAAATTGCTAGGGGCAGTAAAAGCTCGTACAATTTTTTCTTCAGCACCTGATACAAATTTATAACGAGATATAACAGAAAGGCAAGTCATATCGAAACCGTGAACTTGAGGTCTAGCCAATTCATGCCATGAAACCTGAAAATATAAAACTTATAGTCTTTTTTAATTTTCTTGACACCCACGTGACTTCGTGACGTCATAAAAAATCGTATAATTCAAATTCAAGATTTTAGTTACGATTTTACTGGATTTTTTATAGCCGTTTTGTTTGACTTTTGTAAAATCAGTACAATATATTCAATTTATACGTCACAAATTTGATCTAATTTCGGACTGTGAATGCAGTTTTAGACTGGTTGATTAGACGTCATAAAATGACGGCAGAAGCTTTTACCTCGTCGTTTTCTTTGACCCACGGCGCATGTATTCTAGTGGTTTGATCCGTACTTGCTGATATTACGAATTCTCCTTCGGGTTCCCAAGCTAAGTCAACAACTTCATTATTATGGCCGCCAACAGTTACTCCTGGCTCCCACATATTTGTTTCCTAAAAATAAATATATTTCTTGATACATATTTTATTTAGTACATTTAAAATCGTACAGGAGAATAATTCCAAATATGAAATGAACCTAAATATCCATGGCCAATAATACTCTGTCCATCTGGAGAAAATTTACTTCCGTAAAAACCTAAAACATTCCCGCCAACTTCTCCTACTCGAACTGTTTCCATCCAGAAGCCTGTAGAATCGTCTAAGGCCCAAATTAGCATAGTTTTATCCAAAGAAGAAGATAAAAGTTTCTTCGGTTGAAATAGAGAACCATCTATAAAATTTATAAGTCATAGAGTAGTGTTTGCGTTTTAAAGTGTTATTAATATGCTTTAAAATTAGTATCAATCTACCTTTGTCACATATTTTGGGGCACCATTTGACATCGTACACCCAACCTTCATGGCCGGCTAAAACAGATTCTAAATGGACAGTAAAATGCTTAGTTCCTTTTTCTTCTTCAACTGAAAATGTGCTTTCCATAGCTCGCATTTTGTGTTCAGTCAACATTTCAATTATGGATTTTTTCTCTGCATTTTCAGAAGTAGGAGAAATGCACCAAATACGAATGAAAGTATCTTGCGCGCAACTTGCCAGGTAAACATTATCACTCTCTGAAATAGAGATAATAATGAAGATTGTACCTGGTGCCGGTTGTACCTAATGTGCAAACTTACCATCTGACATAAAATCTAAACCACGCACCCAGTTTTCGTGCCCTTTTAGTACTTGTACAACTTTAAACAATTTATTGTCATCTTCTGTAAACTGAGCATAAAGTTGTACTTTTGAATCATCTCTAGCACACGCAAACAAAATATTGTTTGTTTGGGGTAAAAATGTTAAACTAAGAGCTAAACACAGACCTCTATCGAAATTTAGAACCTGTATATTATTAAAATCATCTGAAAAAATATAAAATATACTATATTTTTAGTTAAAAAACTGCATCCATACCTGTAGAATTATTTCTTTGCCATATCCTGCAAGTTGAATCAATAGATGCCGTTACTACTACGAGCGATTCTTTGTCTAAATTCGGGTAAATTGCCCCTACAACGTTAACACCATCCTCATGTCCTTTTAGAACCTTAAATTTAAAGTTATCTTCATCTGCGCTCCAAACAATCGCTGTACCATCATTCGAAGCAGAGACAATTTCTGTTTCATTATTATGTTCTCTAGTTTTTATCCATTGTACCGCATTTACTCTGTTGGTGTGTCCTATTAAAGTTTGCACACTTTTGGATGTACCTGGATGCTAAACATAAAGAAAGTGATACAACAAATGTGGGAAAAAAATTATTTGTTTATGATATACCTTTGGGTTATAAATGATTACTGAATTACATGATGAATAACATATTAATCCATTATGACCCCAATCACATGCATCTGGGGTACGATTGCACGATGCAGAGACATATGACAAATTGACACGCATTTTTAAATTAAATTAAATTGACAGATAAACGTCAAAACGTCAAACACATGTGGTACCATCGGTACAACCGTGCAACCAGTAACATGTTTGTGCAAGATGCAACCATGCAACCAAGAATATATTAGTGCATAATACTAATGTGAGGACATAGATAACAGTACCAAAAGTTATAGCTGGAACTATATTCAGAATTAATTTATATTATATAATATAATATATTTTCAAATTGCATTGTGAATAAACAAGATTTCACCAGCTAAATGTTGCCAACCGTACTATAATTATGGTATTTGCACCATATCTTTTCTTTCGTACCATATAATAAAAAAAACTATGGTAGCAAAAAATAAATAAAATATAATTGGTATCAATTATTCAAATGTCATAGTATTAAAAATTAATAAATTGATATATCTACTTTTAAATATTTTTTGCATCATATTGAGTGTAGGTATTTTGTTGCATAAATTAATTTGGTTATTTGATCGTAGCAAAAATAGGCTGTACAGCGATGCTGTACACCTCGAGTGAATTTACCTATATCGCACGCGATACTACATACGAGACATTAAATAACTACTTCTATGAAACTCGTACCTTTCCTTCAGAGAATCGTATGTTTATTGTTAAGAAAAGGGAGACATGTATTATTTATTATTGTACCATAATATTTTGGAAAATACCATAATTTTTTACCTTTTGTATCATAAGTTTTCATGGGAGAGTTGGCAACATTGGACAACCGTGCAACCACCAACCAGTAACATGAAGTGTGCAAGATGCAACCAGGATGCAACCTTGTAATATATTTTCAAATTACATTGTGAACAAACAAAATTAGACCAGCTGTTTTGACAGTACTGACATCTTGCGTGAATTTTTGCGATAGAACAACCAACAGGTGTCAAGAAATGTCAAATTTTAAAGATAATACAAACTTCTTTTAAAATTTAATTTTATTCATTCATTTAATAGTACCGTAAATTAATAAAATAATAAATGTTAAGGTTATAGGTTAAATATTAAAGTGGGAAAGATGTGAGGTTAGAAATCAATAATAAAAATTTATTATTAATTGCATTTCTAACAAACAAGATGACAGAAAGTACAACACATAATTTGCCAGATCCCACTACAATTCCTATTAAGGCTTTACGAATGGGGTCGAGGAATCTTATATCTTCTTTGTTGAATCCGCCCAAAATTATACCAAACGACAATGGAATTCCTCGGTATGTTACATATTAATAACATAAAATATACTATACATAGTAATGTGTTAATTCATATAGAGATTGGAGAGGTCTGGCACACCTAATAGGCCTTAAAGCAGAAAGAATTCCCGTAATAGCGTGCGATAGTGATCCAACAGCCAGAGTTTTAAACTTGTGGACAAAGGAAGGAAGCACAACTTGCACAGTGCAACATTTACGTTTATTTTTAGCTGAACTAGATCGTTACGACATTATAGATGACACAAAAGAAATAATTGGTAAACAATTCAATTATATGCCAGTCCAAATAAGTTCGCCCGTAAAAAAAATCGTTTTTGTTGTACAATAGTTTAAATAAAATCAAAATATAATGTTATGTATATTTATTGAAAAATGCAATACATTTTATCTAATGCCAAGTCATAATGACAACATTATAAGCCTCAATTTGAGGACCATAATAGCGTTCATTATAGGCCAAGGACCATAAAGAATAAGAAACAACTTCCTACTAAGGATATTTCAAAAATAGCATAACTGATTGTTTTAGATTTTTTTTTCTAATTTACGCCAGCAGATTGTGGTACAGGTCATGTTATCAAACTCGGCTTCTCGTCTGGTAATCTTCACGACTAGTACCATAATGATTACAATCCTTATAACATAAATATAATTAGCAAACGAAAATTTATGGAACCAGATAGAAATTTTTTTTTTGAAAAATCGTCTTGCAAAGACAATAGAAGAATGGGTCCGCTACTTGCATGGTACTGAAAATGATATTTTTATCACTAGGAACCTAATGTTAGGCCTAAAACATTGAAAAAATACAAATTTCATTTAAAAAAAATTATGTCGTCCTCGAATGAGCATAAACATCATCATGATGCCCTTGATACATAAATAATTATTAAGCACATCAAAAAACGTATTTTTTTACTATCGGGCGAACTCATGTGCTTGTAACTCCAATATTACATTATTATCTCAACATATTCTAGACAACGATATGTTATCATACATTAACGAACCTGAGAAAGAATTTATAAACGTTACTCCAATAGACGATAACGCAGAAAGTAAAATTTTAACCATAGACGACGTGAACGGGATTAGTCAAGGATTAGGAACCCAGCACTACGATGCATTTGTGGTTTTTGCCGATGAAGACATAGATTTTGCGACGGAATTAATAGAAAATATGGAGAAACAATATGGGTTAAAATTATGCGTTAAAGAACGAGATTTGGTAGCTGGCCTACCATTTGAACACAAAGCTATCATTCAGCTTATTTCAGAACGATGTAACAGATTGATTGTTATTATTTCACCATCGTATCTCAAAAGTGCGGCCAACAGTTTTGTTGTAAACTATGCTCAAGCACTCGGTATAGGTAAATATATTTCTTCTGTAACATACTTTAGTATGTTTTTAAACTAGAAAGAGTAAAAAATGTCAATATAATTTTCTTTAAGTTGTCTAATTACATTGGTATAAAATTAGAACGAATTTCAAATTATATTCACTTTGTAGAATTAATTTTTAAAATGTCATTTTGACAGTAAATGTAAAACGCAACAATCTGACATTTTAATGTGTTCCAGCCAATCACAAGCATAGAAATATCACTAACCTTTTGTTTGTACTCTTCCTAGTTTAAGAACAGACTATACAAATTATGATATACAGGGTTGTTAAAAAAGGTTAAAACATTTCGATGTTCTGATTATAAACCAAAAAGTTTTTTTGAAAATTCACAAAATTAGTTACCTATTTATGTATCTAGGCTGTAAGAAAGATTTTTATTACTAATGTAGAATATTATTTTTTGAGGCGCTAGACGAGTTAATTACGTGAGTAATAAAAATATAAAAATATAATTTTTTCGAGGCAAAGCCGAGAGAAGTGCAACAAACAAACTATCCGACGAGGTGCACACAATATTTTTTCTACAGCCGTTTAACGTCAAAAATAACTTATTCCAAAATTATTATTTCCAGTAGGTACTTAAAACTATTCAATTAAATCGCGACAACGATTATATACAAAACAAATAATCGTAGTTTCATGCCAATTTGAGAAAAATAAAAAGTAGGAAAATTCTGTCTTTTTAAAATTTCAATGTACCTACTTGTGAAAAAATTTTGAGGACTGCTGTAAAACGTACAAATTAGAAACTTGTACTAATTCAAATATAAGTTATAGCTTTTGTTATAGGTAAAAAATTAAATTGGCAATATTTATATTTCTGCTCACATCAAGTCACCTATACATTTTTGTGGGAAAACAAAAACATTTCTAAATTGGCCTCCTAATGGGGCAACTTTTATCTAATTTAACCAACCTTGTAGCTCCATCGGTTCTCGAGATCTCAATGCATTAGTTCCTTAAATGGAACGCCCTTATAACAAATTATTATTGATAGCTATTTCTAAACATATATTTTCTAAAATTATAAATTAACTTATAAATTTTTAATTTTTTAACACCCTGTATAATATTTCCAGAACAAGGTAAAAGAAAAATAATTCCATGTTTGTACGAACCGTGCGAATTACCTTTAGAATTGAAACACATATTCCTATTGAGGTATCAAAGGTCAACGAAATTGTACAACTTTTGGGAGCGATTGAAAAATTCAATTCAAGCTCCGACAGAAAAAGCATCACCCCGTATAAATACTCCTAGGTAATATACACTCATTAACATTACATAACATATTATAATCATTTAAATTGCAGACCAGTATCTGTACAAATAAAACCGAATCACTCGGAAAAACTGCCAGATCTCAAAGCCATAGTTACACCCAACAAAACTAAGCCAAAAAAAGAAGGAGTCAAATTCGGTAGCATGACAAATTTGATCGCAGTTGAGCCCAGCGAAACTAAAAGATCTGTGAGTGAAAATGCTCTGCACTGTGAAAGCTCTTCCTCGCAACCTGTGCAGAGCCCAGTCGAAATTAAACACAAAACTAAGTTTAAATTCATCAAAAAATTAATACCTCATAAAAACAAACAACATAATCCAGCTAGTCCGGAAATTAAAGAAAAAAAGAAAAAGTTTTTCTCTCTGAAGACCAAAATCAAAGTGCCTGTAATGCCTTAAAATATTATAAACTATTTTAAATAAACAATTATAAATTGCAAATATTTTATGATAATGACATGTTATCTAGTACCTAATAAAGTGTGCCTATATTATGTTAAGTTTTATCAGAATGTATATATTTTTGTGAACACTTAATAAATATGTATATCGTGCAAAATATTTTATTTAAGTACATTAAACGTTTTATTTGTCAAAAGATCCAAAAAGTGTGAATTACTATATAATTATGTTACAGTATTTGTTATTTACATAAAGTTAGCTGGACCATGTTTTTAAAAAGAGATAAAAGAAATTATTAAAAGCTAAAATTTAAGGATTTTAAAGAGTCTTAATTTAAAAAATGCGTGGTTCCTTTGTGATCAGCATAGAGCATATTTATTTTTGTTTCATACTGTATTGTTTTATGCATTTTAAATATTGAAAATTATACATTTTCACGATTCGTGTATACTTAATGGATAAGTTAACTTGACTATGTTTACCAAAATAAGATTAAGAGCCAAATACAACAATGCTGCCAATACCACTCAAATACATTGCCTATGGCATTCGTATTTTATACAGGGTGATTCATCGTAACTTACTTATTTCAAAACGCAATAATGCCCATTTTATGAATCAGAAACTTTTTATTTTATAATGTAGGTAGGTACATAACTAAAGTTTTATTTCACCCGGTTTTCAAAATCATATCAGGTAGGTCTATACACTGAATAAGCCGATTTCTGGCGTTTGTCATAACCCTTTCCAGCATGGCAGCGGGTATGTTGGCAATTGCGGCCCGGATGTTGGCCTTCATGTCTTCTAGGGTCCTTGGACGGTTGACGTAAAAAAAATCACAAGGAGCCAACTCGGGCGAGCGGGCTGGCCATTTCAAGTCGCCCCTTATTGAGATGAGGCGCCCCGGAAAGTGTTCCCTAAAAATGACCATCGATGCTGCTCCGTGCTCCAACGCATGATGGCGACTGACCGGATGGGAAACAAAACTTTAAAAGTGCACTTGTCGAATGAGATCACTCCCTCCCCACTATGATCCCTACAGCCTGAATGGCACTCATTTTAAAAAAGCAAGTTATGATGAATCACCCTGTATTAATATAAATTATTTAAATAAGGTACGAGTACAATTTAGACAAAAATTCACTTTAAATATTCCAGGTAAAGACATTTTGACACATTACCCAGACTACTTAATAAAATGAAACAAGCCAAGTCAAGAAAATTCAATATTTAAAGTGAAATTTGTCTAGACTGTACTTGTACCTAATTTAAATAATTTGTAATATAATATACGAATGCCATAGGCACTATATTTGAGTGCTGTCATCAGAATTGTTGTATTTGGCTCTTAATCTCATTTTGGTAAACATACTCAAGTTAACTTATCCATTTAGTATACACGAATCGCGAAAATGTATAATGTCCAATATTTTAATTGCATAAAAACAATACAGTATGAAACAAAAATAAATAATGTGATTTTCAACAGCAATTTAACTGAATGCTGATCAAAATCCAGGAACCACCAGACTAAACGACTCTTTAAAATCCTTAAATCCCTGTTCACACGACGATCTTTGGAGATTCTACGGAGATTCAGAATCCTGGAAAAGAAGAAGTTTTTTTCTTTCTAGTGATAATTACGTGGTTTTGAAGCAATCAATAAATTATAAATTCTTCTTTTTCAAGACTCATTGAAGATTCAATTTAGCGACACCGCAATTTAACAGATAATTCTCACTAGAAAGAAAAAAAAACTTCTTCTTTTCCAGGATTCTGAATCTCCGTAGGCGTAGAATTTCCAAAGATCGCCGTGCGAACAGGGCTGAAGTATTATTCTGAAAAGAAGCAAGCTTCTAATAATTTTACCTCTTTTTAATAACATACATAGTTTTTCAGGAATTACTTTTGAATATATAAAATTAAATATACATTTGATTACTACAGGGCGGCGACTTAATTTTTTTCACGGGTTAATGATAAACCCGAGTAATTTTTTTTTTGTTCAAGATCAAATAGGTATCATTAAATTAAAAGTTGATTTTTTCGGGAACGTCCATAAACATATTTTAACCCTTCTTTCATGTGCAGAAATAAATAAAAACTAATTTTATTGCCCTCGTGCCCTTCGCAAAAGATTAAATAGCTTAATTAAATGAAATAGTTGTTTTGCTGTGTATTAATTAACAAAAATTAACTAGATTAATATGCAAGTAATTAATGTGTCAACTGTTGGTATATAATTATATAAAATGACAACCTACAAAACTGAGTTTTAAATAGATTTGTATCCATTATGTTGCCTCCCTGAACGAGTGTCGGACAGGGGGAAAACATGTTTAGCCAATGAGAAGCTTCATTTCAAAGCTAATACATATGACGTCATGAACTTTATAAACCTTATATCTCTGAACTAAACAAATGTTTAACAATTTTTCTTTCACTAATCGTAATTATTTAGTATGTAATGAATATTTTTATTATAAAATTGCTACAATTTGATTATGATTAAACAATGAAAAATAAGAGTGATGTAAATAAGAGAAATGAAGATTTGAAAGTAGAGTGGCAACATTGTGGTTTTGTCCCTGCGCTATGGGCACGGCCAACACCGCGCCTACTTCCACGGGTGGAATCGATCCGGCGGTAGGTGGCAGGCGAGTCGCCGCAGTGCGTGGGGTTGCTGCATGTAGGACAGACTCTGCCTAGCTCTGCATCGGAATGGTTTACACAGCACGATGGCTTGAGTTGACAGTATGCGGAACAATGTCGGAGTGCTGAGTGTGTTGTTGTGTGGTGCGGACGGAGTGCGTGTGTGCGGGATGTGTTGTGCCCCGGAGTAGGCCTGTGGCTCGCGCCAGCGAGGACCAGGCTTGCCCAAGACGAAAGGACATGCCGTAATGGCAAGAGAGGTTTGTTTCTTGTTCTACTCTACCTTGCTTGTTGTGGTTAATGTGGGATTTCCCTCTGCTAGGAGGCTCGTGGAAAGAGGCCTTTTAAACTATGGGACAGCTGGCGTAACGTAAGAAAAGGCCTCGTCGTGAGCAGCTTTGAAGAATTGTTGGCCCGAGGTAAGTTGCATATACGCCCACACGCTTCCTTAGTTCCTCGCCCCCACTCTGCTGTGCATTCGCGCGATATTCCGCCGCCCGCACAAGTCGACAGCTGTCCTGCATACACCGTTGTCCAAAACCACCTTAAGCGGCCCAAAGACGAATTTCTACAATACTCTCGATTTTACTTTTTTTTCTATTCCACTCTTTTCCCACTGCTACGGGTGCCTGAAACCAGCCCGGAACTCGTACTTTACCGCATCTTACCTATGCAATGTTATTTTGAAGTTTCTATTCCACTCTTTTCCCCACTGCTACGGCTGCCTGAAACCAGCCCGAAACTCGTACTTTGCCGCATCCTACCTATGCAATGTTATTTTAAAGTTTTCGTCTACGTTTTTGCCGGATTCCTAGAATACTCTCGATTTTACTTTTTTTCTATTCCAATCTTTTCCCCACTACTACGGCTGCCTGAAACCAACCCGAAACTCCTACTTTGCCGCATCCTACCTATGCAATGTTATTTTGAAGTTTTCGTCTAAGTTTTTTTTCCGGATTCCTAGAATACTCCCGATTTAACTTTTTTCTATTCCACTCTTTTTCCCACTACTTCGGCTGCCTGAAACCAGCCCGAAACTCGTACTTTGCCGCATCCTACCTATGCAATGTTATTTTGAAGTTTTCGTCTACGTTTTTGCCGGATTCCTAGAATACTCTCGATTTTACTTTTTTTCTATTCCAATCTTTTCCCCACTACTACGGCTGCCTGAAACCAACCCGAAACTCCTACTTTGCCGCATCCTACCTATGCAATGTTATTTTGAAGTTTTCGTCTAAGTTTTTTTTTCCGGATTCCTAGAATACTCCCGATTTAACTTTTTTCTATTCCACTCTTTTTCCCACTACTTCGGCTGCCTGAAACCAGCCCGAAACTCGTACTTTGCCGCATCCTACCTATGCAATGTTATTTTGAAGTTTTCGTCTACGTTTTTGCCGGAGTCCTAGAATACTCTCGATTTTACTTTTTTCTATTCCAATCTTTTCCCCACTACTACGGCTGCCTGAAACCAGCCCGAAACTCGTACTTTGCCGCATCCTACCTTTGCAATGTTATTTTGAAGTTTTCGTCTACGTTTTTTCCGGATTCCTAGAATACTCCCGATTTTACTTTTTTCTTATTCCACTCTTTTCCCCACTTTACCGGTGCCTGAAACCGGCCCGGAACTCGTACTTTGCCGCATCCTAACTATGCTATGTCATTTTGAAGTTTAAAAATACTGTAAAAGTGTTTTCGTTGCGAGTAAACTGTCAGATTATTATTGACTTCAGGATAATGTTTTTATAAACATTTAATAGAGAAAGAATGGATCTACTACAGATGTGCCTTTTTAAAATTTTAAAAATTAATTTGTATCATGAACCGTGTAAAGTTTGCATAAAATAGGATTTTTTTGAATTTTTCTGATTTTTCATAATCATGTACAATTTTTTAATTGAAATTTTAAAAGGCACATCTGTAGATCCATTCATTCTCTATTAAATCCTTGTTGAAATAAAATTGTACCATTCTTGCACTGGCCACAAAACACC
Organism: Agonum fuliginosum; assembly: GCA_947534325.1. Taxonomy (NCBI): domain Eukaryota; kingdom Metazoa; phylum Arthropoda; class Insecta; order Coleoptera; family Carabidae; genus Agonum; species Agonum fuliginosum. Next base: position 1,633,360 of record OX384029.1, read on the forward strand.
TCACAACCTTAGTACATTTTATGCAGGATTTTAGGAGTTAGACGGGCCTCTTAAGAAGCCTGTCTACCTCCTAAAATACAGAACAATCGTAGAATGCTCAAAAAAACAAGGATCAATTAACAGCTGTGCGTTTTTAAAACTTTAATAAAAAATCTGATGTGGTCAACACAAGACCTCTCGCCTAATTGTTCAACGATAATGTAGGTAAACCAAGATGCAGAAGATGTCAAAAATGTCACTGTCATAATAAATCAAATTTTATGTATAGATACAATTTGCATATGATCAAAGTTTTATTTATTTTATTGTTATTACCAGATTCAGTAAATTGTATTTAAAATTATTTGTACCCATAGATAATTATATTCTCTTTTATTTTTAATTGCAAAAATTGTCATAAAGGAATAATGTAGGTACCAATTTATTTAAGGAAAACTATACCAAGCTTCAAAAGTACTACATCCGGTTTGCGGATTTCTACCAAAATTGTATCCGATGTTAAGATCCTTATTAAAATCTTAAATATGAAGTTTAGTTATTATAGGTATACGAGGTTTGATACTTTTTAAGTTATTGTGGACGAAAAATCGTCACATAAGTCCATACGCACACGCACATAAACATCATCGTGAAAATAGTAAATTCGTATTCTAGAGACCCTAAAACGTGCTCATTCACCAAAAACTCACACTCGACAATTTTGACCCATCACAATACCTCTCTTATGAATATAAGGCGAGAGGTAAAAAATTGTACGATTATAAAAATTCCGAAAAATTCGTTAAAATTTCCAATTTATGCAAACTTTACACGGTTATAAATTTATTTTTAAAAAGACACATCTGGTAGATCCATTCTTTCTCTATTTAATGTTTATATAAATATTATCCTGAAGTCAATAATAATCTGACAGTTTACTTGCAACGAAAACACTTTTACAGTATTTCTCATCTTCAAAATGACATTTCATTGCTAGGATGCGGCAAAGTACGAGTTTCGGGTTGGTTTCAGACAGCCGTAATATTGGAGAAAAGAGAATAGAAAAAATGTAAAATCGACAAATCGAGAGTATTCTAGGAATTCGCAAAAAACCTAGACGGGTCGCTTAAGCCCTGTTCACACAAGAATTCTTTATGCTTCTGAATCAAGGAAAAAATCTGATGTGGCCTGCACATGACCTCTCGCCTAATTCTGCTCATTCTACTAATCTAATAAATAATTACTTGCATATCAATTTTAATATTTTAATATTCATGTACCTAATATGTAAACGATAATGTAGTCAACTGTCACTGTCATAATAATTTAAATTTTGTACAGAAACAAATATATGATCATTGACTACAAGATGCTGACTGGAATATTAATTGTACTTTAATTTATTCTTAAATACTACCAGATTCAGCAAATTGTATTTAAAAAATATCTGTATCCATAGATAATTATTTTTACTCTTATTTTCAATTGCAAAATAGTCATAAATAAATTATGTACCAATTTATTTAAAGATAACTATACCAAGCTTCAAAATTACTAACATAAAAACTTTTTTACCGGTTGACTACTATCGCTTCGCAATGAAAATATTTTACCGGTTCAAGTTTGGTTCTAGTAGGTTCATTAAAATAGCAGCGGTTCGTTCCGGTTTTCGGTTCTGTCCCATTTCGGTTCGAGTCCCTGTTTTGAAGCTATCAATGAATTAGAAATTCTTCTTTTCCAAGACTCATTGAAGATTTAATTTAGCGGCGCCGGTATTTGACAGACAATTCTAACCTGAATTCTTTTTCACAAAATTCAGAAGCATGAAATAATCCTCAATGAATCATTGTGTGAACTGGGCTTTACCAACTTCATCACTGATTTACCTATGCTATTGTCATCTTAAGATCATACTTAGTGGTAATCCAATATTTCATTCAAATTCCTTCATATACAAGAAAACATATTTTTTTAGTTAGTATTTGAACTTTAGGTATTCTTTATTATACCCCTTTATACTTATCTTCATTAAATCCGTAGTTTTTTTTAGATAACTTTTAGTTTCATATTGTTCAAAATTGCATGGTCCTCAGATGACAAAATAAAATCCCCAGAACATTTCAAGATTTGTTTCTTGCTATTTTTGCCTATTAACATCCTATTAATATCCTAGCGATTGCTAATGTCCGTCCTTAGTATCATTATCTATGTAACATCCCAATGTTAGTAATTTGGTAATAATATCCCGTATGTATCCCATGTAATTCTCTGAGATGTTTGTATTGTGAATGTAATTTTTGATCGTACTGAGAATGTAGCTAGGATAGTGTTACGTAGTATCACTTAAAGTACAAGAATAAGATATTTTTGAACATCCCATGGACGATTCATGTCAAGTGGGTCATTTGCACCGCTTTATCGAATTTATGATATCGGTGTTATTTCTTACATTGGACAATTTGAATAGGGCTCGAAATGGAAAATTTTTACGCAACTATACGCTAGGTTTTTTGAAACTTTCAAATTTTTAAGACATTATATTTTTTTTCTAAAAAATATTAATATTCAACCAGGTTTATTCGAATTTTTGTTTGTTAGTTAGTTAGTGTCAGTACTCTGCATAGTCTTCAAAATTAATTTAAATATTTGCTTTTTGTTATCGTTTTATCCGACTTTGTATCCATCCATTACCAACATATTAATATTGCGATAAATAAGAATTATAGCTGTTCGTTTGTACAGTACTTTGCAATCTTAATCTTCAAAATTAATTGGATTATTCACATCATATGTCATCATGTCAAAATAAGACCAATAAAAATGCAGAATATTTTTCACAGCCAATCAAAATCTGTTGAAATGATTATTTTGTACTATACTTGATTTAAAAACTAGGAGGAGCGAATTGAAGTTGTCTCGCTGAGCCATATTTACACTGTAAATACGAGAAAAATATCACTAGATTTTTTTGCGTCAAAATCTCGGTCAAAATTAAATTTGTCATTTCAGCGTGAAGATCACTTTCACTTTTATTTTATATTTATTGTCTGTTAATTAATCACAAATATTATTTCAATAATACAAATTAATTTATTATATAAAAACAAAGATGTTTCATTGATAAACATTCGTTTGTTTACATTACAAAGTTTGTGTGGTGTAAAACTGGTGTTACATCAGCCAATCAAAAACGATCAGTTTTAGCATTCCAACTTCAAATCGCTTTTCCTAGTTTTTAAATCAAGTATAGTACTTTTAGCAGGTGACTATTTAACAAATATTATATCCAGTTTTAATGCACAATTTCTATCTCTGGTTTTTCTTTAAGGTTCTAAAATAGTTTTCACTATTTTATTTATAAAGAAACACCAAAAACACTAACACATTTGACATTGGTGTCTAAATTCGTAGTCATAGTTAAGTAGATTATTTTTCTGGTAGTATATTATACACCCATGTACCTTGTGCATTGTGCTTGCTAAAAGCACAAGAAACATTCGTAATACTACCAGAAAAATAATCGACATAACTATGATTACTTATGGTATTATAAGTGAATATTTGTATGTAAATCACTGAACTATATAAAATAACAGGAAGGACGATCTCCATAAGACATGTATATTAAAAGTGCTTCCACCATAGAGCCCTCCATTTTGGATGTATTGGCATCACTGCTAACCTCATAATTAGTGTCTTTTATTTTTCATGTTGCCTAAAGTTAGTGACTTCTGTAACGATACGTCACGTCGGGTCGTCGACAGCCGTTTTTATTTTGTATTTTTGTCGTTGTTCGTCTTTTTCAGTGTTTTTGTTTTATCCTTTTTTGGTTTACTATGTTCTATTTTAGTATATTTTATTTAAAATGCCCGCCATTATATCAGCAATACAGGCAACCGCTAAAATAAAAGACACTAGATTAAAATGAAAGACACTAGATATGGCGTTAGCAGTGCAGCTAATTTATCCAAAATGGAGGCCCCATGCTGGAAGTACATCTCTGTGGAGATCGTTCTTCCCGTTATTTTATATAGTTCAGTGATGTAAATACGTACCTACCTACATACATGTTTCAATGGGACTCAGTTCTCTCGAATTATTATAGTCTTCAAGATTATTTGGATATCTACTTTTTAGTATTGGTTTGTCCCATTGATCGATTAGGTTTTGTCCTTTAATTTACAATATTCCAATATGTTAGTGCTCTGCAATAATATAACCTTCAAAATCAGTATTGTGTTAAAATAAGAACTAGAGCTTTGTGTTTATATAAGGTTTCTATTTTTAACCTACCTAATTATTATCCTTTTCTTATAACGTAATGTTCACGAAGGTTTGTGGGCTAGTAGTTGGTAAGCCTGTTAACTCCGATGACAAAGTAATTAGTTTATCACGCTTCCTTCATGTTTGTAGTTAAATGAATTATCGGTTGTATAATAAGAGGGTATAAAAAGTCTGTTCACTGTTTCACTTTCATTTGCCTGCGGACTTTATTTCCAGTCGAACGAGTGGGTGTTTTGTATGCAGTAGTGTAGACAGTAGTAGTAACCGAGGGGCACTTTTATCATAAGTGTCGATGAGTGACTACTTAAAGTTCATTTCAGTTTAGAAAATAGCTCAGTATAAGATAAAGCGATGATATCCTTGAATCTGATTGGATTTGCGTTTTTATTTCCCTTTGCTCTTATATGTGTTCATAACCTGGAAACAGTAAAACCACGTGTTTCTTCCACGAAGTATAATATAAACATTCCGTATTTTAATAATTCTGTAGATTCGTGACGTTTCTGTTTACCCTGTGTGAGAAAGAGAGATCACTACAGGGCCCGTGCGTCAGCATTGTTACCGTTGTTTATCGTCATAGAATGCATGTCTCTCTTTCTACTGTCCACCCCTACCATAAATTATACTTCGTGGCTTCTGTATCTATAGATGACAGCTTACATTCACTAGATTACTTTTTTAAGTTCGCTCCAAGATGTGAGAGATATTGTGGGAGTGTAAAACGAGCTGCATTTGCAGTGTTATTTCCTTAACTGAAATTGACTGTAGTTACCACGAAGTGCACAGGAGTGGAAACTCCGCATCTTAGCAATGCTGTAGATTCGTAACATTTCTGTTTACCCTGTACTGTATGAGAGAGAGATTGCATCTTATGTTTGCATTTATACCGAATCTAAAATTATAGATTTGTATTTTCCTGTGAATGAACCTTTTAAGGTCTTTTATTACGTATAAATTTTCTTGGACATGAATATTCTATAATTTGATTGTTTCTCTGTGTAACATGTAAGGCTACGGACAGTACTGAATGTTGTTGATGTAGGGCGGGAGAAGCTGGGTGTGCCCGCCTCGGAACCAGTGCGGCTGGTACTCGAGTCCGACGGCACCCAAGTGGAGGACGGCGACTACTTCAGGACGCTGCCCAACAACACGGTGCTGCTGCTGCTGCGAGCAGGCGAGCGCTGGTACCCCACCGGCGTGGACGTCATCAAAGCAGGTTGGTAGTCAGTAGCGGTAGTCAGCATCAGCACACGTGAGTGTTGTTATGTGTTAGTAGCAATCTCCGCGATACCCAAGATCGTGTGCGAGACGATACACGCACTGGAGCTGCACGATGAGACGCCCTCGTGGAAGATCATGGACAACAAGGGGCGCGTCACGGTGGTGCTGCACTGGGACCAGCGCGGCCCCACGCGCCCCGAGCCCACCCAGGCGCCGCCCCCCGGCCCCAAGTTCTCCCCCAGCAAGAAACCACCGCCCGCCGCCGAGCACCGGCCCTCCCTAGTCATCCAGACCAGCCTGGACAAGCTGCAGGGTAAGAACGACGTGTACGCCGGCCGCTACGCCAGCCCGCAAATCACTGTGATAAACCACGACGACATGGTGGCCAAGTCCGCGTACAGCGTGCAGCACACAGTGCACCAACACCCGCACCCGCACCGAGGCCTCGCCAAGCAGCCCGGCTCCTTCGACAGCGCCACCATCCACATCCACACGCCCGAGTGCGCGAACCACGTGCACGTGCCGCGAGCAGGCAGCCCCACCAACGGCATCGCCGAGTGCGACTTCCACTGCTGCTCGCTGCACGAGGAGGGCCGCAAGATCGCCGTGCACTCCAAGAACGTGGCCACGTCGCCCATCCACGACACCACCACCAGCAGCCCGCAGCCGCGCACCAAGGGCACGGGCCACGTGCGCTTCCTCGACATCGAGGGCAGCCGCGCCGCCCCCGACCACGAGAGCAGCGAGAGCGAGACCGAGAACACCGTCATGGAGGACGAGGCCATCACCAGCGACAAGTTCCTGCTGCTCATCGACCAGCTCAGCGTGGACCAGAAGAACCACCTCAGCATCAAGGACATCGGCATCATCCTCGAGCGCCTCAACTCCAAGATCGTGGACGTGGAGCGCCTGGACCGCGAGAGCGAGAGCGACGACTGCTACAACTGGACCATCAAGGCCACCATCAAGGGCGACGTGCTGCGCGAGCTGGGCGTCATCTACAACGGCAACTACTACGCCATCAGCGAGCACCCCGGCTACAAGGAGGAGAACGAGGACAATGACGAGGACGTCGAGGAGGAGGAGGAGGATGATCGCCTGTAACGTACTACTAATGTACTAGGTATGTGCATTCCGCCTCACTCATGTGTGCTGTGATCGAGCGACAGCAATAGGAGAGAGAATAGACCAGAGACAAGCAACTTGGCTATATTCAATGTAGAGGAATCGAGGGAGAGATAACGAGAAAGATTGACAAAGAATACGCGCTTCCAACGCACAGAGCACCGTTCGCTCTCGTAAACCAATCACTAACAACCGTAACGTATTGCATCGTGTTGGCGAACAAACACCAATGCTAATTACACACAACACACACTCACTTACATACATAATACGTATAAAACATGTAATAAAATAAACTCTTATCTAGTTAATCGAATTGAAAACTGTAATTTGCACGCTAGTTCTCCGGCGGCGACGTAGCCGCACCACGTGACCCCGTCCACCAGCTCACCACCGACCGACCGACGAACTGTCCACACTGTCCACAACAACTATCCATACTCGCGTCACTATCACTTACACCTTCTAACTCCACTTACTATACATGTTTACACCAGAACTGACAACTGACGTTTCACTGACTACAACATAACCTATAATCACAATCACACACAAGACACATCATGAATTATGCCGAACTGCCTATTACTTGACGCGGACGACGACGAAACCAACACACTCTCCTCGTACTATAACTAATATGAAATATATGATAAAAAATTAGAAAAAAATTCCTTTAATTGTTGAAGAAAATATTGTTAGAGCTCAGCTGATGTAACTCGTAACTGCCAGCGGCGCGCAAGCAGAAGCCGCGCGCAGCCAACATGTATTACAGTGTCATATAGCACAAACGGAACCATTACTTGATTATTATTAATAATTAAATAAATGAAAATAATAAATTATTAAAAATAATAAATAAGATTTTGGTGCGCGTTAATATCACATATCGAATGTGAGGTGTACCTATATCCTATAGTGTGCGTCGTTTTTACAATTACAAACTACAACAACTGTTCATTATGGAATTATGATTAGGTGAAGTTGTCTCCGGCGACCTCGCGGACAGACAGTGGTCGTCACTTTGTCTCTATCGATGAATGTAAGTTTTTACCTTTGCCGAGTGTGTTATTATTGGTTCAAGACTTTAATCATACTGATATATAGTTAAGTGAGCAGGCGCGAGCGTGTGCCACCGCTGGCCCCAGTCGCCCGTCGTTGTCGCCGCCACTGTCGTGCGCACGCGCACTCGCCGCCCAGGGCGGCACTTTGTATGTTTGGCATGCGTGCGCGCTCCAGTGCTGCTGCCACGGCATTTACTGGCATACATATCGCATGCGTGCGTGCGCCTCATCTACTACTACCGGCCTAAATCCTACACTAGAGATGTTTTCAGTTAACCAGAACCCTGCGCCAACTAAGTAAAAGAGCAACTGTCTGTTCTACAGAATATCTGTTATTCTCATGTTGACGTTCGTAGTGTTCGCTTCGTGTAACGCTGTGAATTTTGTAATTGATTGTGATTGAGTTGTACTTTTGTTTTCTTTGAAAAGTGAAGTGCAGTACTACTTTTGTAAAACGGACAGTACATGACAAGCTCCGCCTTCTCGCGCAGCCTAGGGCTCTAGATATCTGAATATATCTTCATGCGCAGTAATAGGGCTGTTCACTGATTCAATTCTTTGTGACGCATGCGCGGCGGGAAATTTGAAATTTCATACAAGAACAATAATCGAACTGCAACGCACGGTGAAATTAATTTAAGTTGTACTGTTAAATAATATTCTTCAATATTCGTAAGAATTTCAAGTCTCAATTTAAACTTACTAGACTTGATGTTAAATAATTATTTGTTTCATTAATTTAAAAAATGCATGATTTTGCGACGAGTTAGACGCGGAGTTCGGCGATCTTACGAGTCTCAACAAGCATTTTTTGTATGAATGAAACATAATATTTTTTCGCTAACCGCTCAAATAGATGTAATTTCATTTAAATTGACATATTCTCATATTTCGCAATAACTAAAATGTAAACATACCAATTTGTTTTTACCATGACAACAATCATTTTTTGTACAATGGCTGGTGATCATAACTATCCCTAAATGGCCTTTTTTACAAAAAAAACAATACGGACGGTTGGCGAAAAACATTTTTATTCCATTAAAATTTAAACAATCGTCGCATTATTTGTATTTTGTTTTTTTTTTCTTTACTTGCATGGAAGCCACAAAATAGCGGCGCCTCTATTTCACAAGCAACACACACAGTATTTTTTACTGTTGCGTGTGTGTCCATGTGTGAACAGGGCATTAAGTAGGAAATTTGAAAACTCGCGGTATTACGGCGCATGCGTGTTTCTCTCAGTGAACAGCCCTAGTGTTGTAGTACCTGTACGACATTCGTAAAAGTGTCTTTTGTTGATGTTTTTCTTTCAATCAGCTACAAATTTTGGTTCACTGTTAGATGTATTTATTACCGTTTCAAACATCGGTTCATGTTTCCTTTTCACATTGACAATCATACGCTTGTTGCTTACATTGTGTCTTCACATTTTTCTACGGTTTTGAGCGAAACACGAATTTATATTAGCGTAGTAACGCTTTGTGTTTTATCGTAGATGCTGCGAGTGGCCATACAACCCCAGAAAATCTAATTCTAGAATTTTCATACACAGGAAAATGCGAGAAGATTCAATACGTTTTAAAATTCCTATAACCTTCAAATTTTCTTGACACCCACGTGACTCTTGTACGTTCGAAGAAAACACAACTTGTAAATATTCTGTCCTTGTTTAACACACACACTTTTCATTTATATAAGCAATAAACGTAGCGGTTAGGGCATTGACAAACCAAGTTAACACGTCAATTCTGTCAAACGTTTACAATTCGTAATTTCAGGTACTTTTATCCGAAGTAATATAATTTATAGGATCAATTTGAAAATTATTTTAAGTAATAATAGAGGGAGCACAAATGTTTTTAATAATCTCTTCAAGTTTAGTACCTTTTTAATTTTGACAGTTATTATCCAGTTACGCCAAATCGAGTGACACTCTTCTCTGAGTTAAAGAAGCTTCTTTAATAACAACAAAGACAAACACATGCTTCCATCTGTTAATAAAAATGAGATAAAAGATGTTTCCAGGGTAATTAGAGAAGCTTTATTAGCTAAAGAAGAGTACATTCAAAGATTCAAATCTAGAAAACTAGTTTGTCTCTTAACACAAGAGGGCAAGGAAGGTTGAAGTGAACTAAATGAACAATCCCATATATTGCATCTTATTGTGTTTGCATCTTCCTGTGTTTGCATTTATGCTAAATCTCAATTGTAGATTTTTCTGTGAATGAATCTTTCGATCTGGTGTTGAACATTGTAGATTTAGATTTTCTGGTGTACACTTATTTAGATGTTAGTACAGTGTCTCTGTGAAATGTATGTACTTTGTACTTGTGTATTGAGCTGATCAGCAGAGCTATTGCGGAGGTCGTACAGGTAGTGACCGATCATGGTGATGCACAGAGCCGATGTGACATGCCAGCAGACTGGGAAAGGCGTTGTGAATGTTTCATATATTATGACAATGTATTTTCAGAAGGGATTTCTGGTGGCACGCGACCGTGCTTCACGCATTTATTAGAAATATATTATATACATTGTTAAACACTGCCCATACAAGTATTTCTATATACGACAACGGGTTTCGTAACCCGATCGCCGTAGTTACATTCGGGGTCCGTGACACCCCTGAAATTATTTTGAAGGACGAGCTAGGGCTGACAATCGATTAAAATGTTCAATCGATTCACTTGAAAAATAAATCGATCCATTCATAAAACTATGAAAACAAGAACGGGTTTCCTCTAAACTAAATACAACTAAATACAAAAACGACGTTTTTGTATAGGTAATTTTCTGTTAAAAATACATACAAACATGTAATATGACAAATTATTTATAAATAAAATCTATTCGCTTAAAAACCACAACCTGTACTTTGTTTTCCATTGGGTGTTTTACGGGCTATCATCACGACCGCATGTGACATATCGATTAAGCATTATGCCGTATTAATCGGTCAGTGCAGCCCTAGAATGCAGTGCTGCTCTAACATTCAAGCACCACCAATCAATTGTTGCTCAAAATATTTACGACGTATTCACATCCACACAACACCAACACGGCACACTAACTCATCATAAAAATAATGCGTTCACATGGGCATCAAACGATCTTACTGTTAGGGATGTAGGGCCATTTGCCCCCTAGTCGCCGCCCATGTGCTACAAAACACTGCTCTACAACATGTCGCTGCATCAAAACGTCGTTGCATCGTACATAACCTCGTTACGTCTGCGATTGTGCTAATTTTCGATGCATCCACTGTTCACCCCAAAGACACTAATCTATCCTTTCGCTGCAGTTTTGTTCTCAATTTTGGTTGGAACTCTGATTTCTGAACGGTAGATGCTTCGAGATGTGACACTACTCAACAAATCGTCATGAAGTAGGAATAGCTTTAGCGATGGTTTGGTTCTTAGGTTATTCAAAATTTCAGTAACTCTCATGGTGTCATTATGTACAGTAATAATTTTTCTTGATGCATGTTCCGATCATCACGAAACGGGATTTTTAGATATACTTTTTCTACAATCGGTATATAAAGTTGATATTTACATCGTCACTATGGTTTCGAAATAAGGCACTGAGTTCCTTAAATGAATGTTCATTTATTCTTGAAGGCACTAAGTGATTTAAAGATATGTCATTTTGTACTATTCACATAACAGGGATTAGTTATTGTAATGAAAGATCGACGTGATTGAACACCTCTTTATTACTTGCTTTCACGGCGTGTACTGTCAAACCACCACGTGTGTTCCACCATACATGATACATGCTGCCCTCTAGGCTGTACATACATAACTTAATACACTACACATTTCATAGGAATTCAAACAAATATCGTCATAAACTCACTTTTAGGTACTCGGTTTTGGTGGAACTCGATTTGATAGATTTGATTCATTACGGGCTTTTTAAACATATTCCTGCGAAGCTCGAACATTTATAATCTCCTGCCTGTTTAGGCTGATCTCACTTTTAGGTAGATACTCGGTTTTTGGTGGAACTCGATTTAATATATTAATTCTTACTGAATATTATAACGCGACACTATGGAACGATAGATGCATCGAGAGTTGTGACACTATTTTACAAATATCGTCATGAAAGTTGGGATAGCTTTTGATCAAGCGTTCGTTGGTTATTCAAAATTTTACTTACTTCTATGCTGTCATCTGTCGAGTAGTAATTTTTGATGTATGTCCGTTCATCACGAAACGTGCTTTTGAAACATATTTCTGTGAAGCTTGAACATCTATTCTTTTGCCTGTTTAGGTTGAACTCTCTTTTAGGTAGAACTCGGTTCTTGTAGGAAAAAATTCTCTTAATTGGGACTATTTCCTTACTTAAGAGCCTATTGCATGGCAATAATATGCATTGAAAAACGAGTAATTTTTGTGAGGATCTCTATCTAATACTGTTATACGTATGATGTTGAATTTTTGTATGTAGATTAAGGAAGTATGCTAAAAGTGCGGAATCTACAAAATCTTTAATTAATGTAATTAGTTTGGCTTTAATAATTATAAGAAAATCGGCGAAAATTGTACAAGTTTAGATATAATTTATGGCAATTCTGTTGATAAAATTATAGTTTTATTGTTTTTCCGCCCTTTTTACATCTATGTTCTACTCATTTTGTCTTTAAACTCAATGATAACTTTTATAGTTTATTCATGAGATCCTCACGAAATTCTAGTGTTTAATTTCTTTTTATCTCCAATTGTTGTCGGAACAATATATAGTTTTAATTTTTCAATTCAACAATGCTTTGTCGTTAATAATGTAAAATTTCAGATTTTTATATTGAGCAATATAGCCAGAATCGTGAATTCTGATTTTTATTGCACTCAAGAAGTATAGCCCCTTAATGTAAGATACATAATGTTTGGGAACGACATTTGCATCGAAAATTACTTAACAAAAATAACGTCAGGTAAATGAGAATACATTTTGATCCAACGATGTTTAGATGCAATGATTTAATGCTTCAAAATGTTGCACCCAAGCTATTCCTACTCTCATATTATCGAAGTTGTCATTCTTGATGCATTTTCCGTTTATCACGAAGCGGGCTTTTTAAACATATTCCTGCGAAGCTCGAACATTATTTCCTCTCTCCTGTTTAGGTTGAACTCACTTTTAGGTAGATACTCGGGTTTGGTGGAACTCGATTTGATAGATTTTATCCAGCGACGGTTTGGTTATTCAAAATTTCACTAACTTTCATTTCGTCACCTGTCATGTTGATGCATGAATCATTCATTACGAAGCGGGCTTTTTAAACATATTCCTGCGAAGCTCGAACATTATTTCCTCTCTCCTGTTTAGGTTGAACTCACTTTTAGGTAGATACTCTCGGCTTTGGTGGAACTCGATTTGATAGATTTGATCCAGCGCCGGTTTAGTTATTCAAAATATCACTAACTGCCATGGCATCATCTGCCATGTTGATGCATTAATCTTTCATTACGAAGCGGGCCTTTTAAACATATTCCTGAGAAGCTCGAACATTATTTCCTCTCTCCTGTTTAGGTTGAACTCATTTTAGGTAGGTACTTGGTTTTTGGTGGAACTCAATTTGATAGATTACTGAATATTATAACGCGGTGTTGTGAGACACACGACGCTATGGAACGATAGATGCATCGAGAGTTGTGACACTACGCAACAATAACTTCATTAGAAGACGATTTTGGGAGAAACTGATAAAAATATAGAATGCGACATCGAGAATTGTCATGAGGAGAACTTTTGATGCAACGACGTTTGATGCAGCAACGTTTGCAATCAACAAAGACGGGCGAGCTTACGGCTAACGATGCCAGTAACTTGTTCAAGTCACTAAAATCCAATTCCGGATTTTAGTATTTGCTTGGTATAGACCACGATGTATTATTAGATAGGTGATGTCACGACCATATAAAAGCATTGCGCGAAGTTGATGACTTAAGTGGGTTAGTTCAGATATTTGACCGCTAGATGTCTCTCCTTACCAAAACCCGGTTCATGACATTTTTATTCGAAATAACTGTCAAAATATTTTTCAGACACAACATCCCGTGGAGATTAATTTAAATCATTTGTAAACCGTCTTATAACACTTCCTATTTACACGAGGGATCTTGTATATTGTACTGTCCATCTGTCAATTTTGTATTTTTGTTTCAATTGTTTATCAAGGGTTACCATTACTTCTCATTTTTTTCGGCGCTGACACCATTGACCAATCAAAAAGTCTGTTAATCTTCAGTCTCTTGACCTATAGTTTATACACCGTGGCGAAGACAGATATTTAGCACTAAATTTCGTCATTGGTTTTAGTTATGATTCCAATCAAGTGAATAGAAAGCTTATTAAACTACAGTAAGCGAAATAGGAGATGGCCGGAATTAGGAATTTTAAATTGGTAAACAATATTAGTCGAGCGGACACAGATTATCAGCAAATCTTTTGACAGAAACCGCTTCGCTACCTTGAAAGAGTGTATAAAGAAGTCGTTCAGCTCGGTTTTCTCTTGACTCAGTTGCCTTCAGGCAAGTAATAAGTTGGCGAACTTTGACTCAGCTCTGTGTAGAACATAGCCACATTCTTTCTCTCCCTTACCGCTTCGGCCAACTCTGTACTCAAAATTTTTGTATAGATAGTTTGAAGGGAAGAGTTGATTCAGCTGCGAAAGTTTTTGTGTACCTACTACACATATTACACAATTTAACCTAGTACCGCTTGCTATATTGCATTTTACACCATAACAATATAAGTAATGTACAAGTAACGACAACGACAAACAACACTGAACACAGTACAACTATCAAAACAAATCACTAAGGGATGCACATCAGAATTAGAAAATTGTTGACTGATGTTTCTGGGATAGAGAGTAGGGAAATTTTATCTTTCTTTATCTATACATTCATCTTTCTCTAAGACCTAAATTAGTAGTTCGCGCTTCGACCATATACCTATAGGTTGGACAAACAACGCGAGCCTTTGTTGTGAAGCAAAGAATTAACGTAGCGATGTGACCTTCAAAACAGCTTGAAATTTTGCAGTTTTCCATCAGCTGTTAGGCTGTTACAACAATCCAGAAGTCAGCAATGTACAACACTCTACCCAGTAACTCACCTCCTTTCCCCGCCAATAGCTGCTGCTCCCCGCTACAGTACTTCTTGCTTTCACAACATCGTATACTACAGCATTGAGTGTTATCTGTCTATACCTATATATGGACGAAGTGTTCGGGCAACCGACTCTCCATTTTAATGGTACTGTTTAGTTACTAAATACTACTCGACTAAATAACTAGCCTAGTGTAAACTAGGCTTTAGGACTTGAATGAGTTACTGGCTTCGTGTTGCAAGTTAGCTCCGTTTCAACTGAGCTTGCAAGTTGCGTGTGCCTGTTTTTAATTCTATTCTGACTGACAAAATTTTTTTCTCGCGCATAAACTTCAATCGTGTTCGTTTACATTCGACAAACACTAACGCCATCTTTCTGCCAAGTGCTAAAGTGTCGATTTTAAGAATTCACTTGGGAATTTTTCATGAAACATGGAAAGAATACCGTAGGTCTATATTAGATAACTATTATAAACATAACATATTTAATAATAATACTGACTAATAATAAATACTAAGAAATTGATACCAGTATATTTAAAATTATTGTCGGAGTGGTTAGATTTTTATAGGGGCTGCCGATTGTTTCAACTGAATCGAAATGAATTGAACTGAACTGAACTGCACAAGTTGTTCTGCCTCAGCGCTGAGCCAATCACACGAGAACGATTTTTTTCACATTTGTTTGAACTGACGTTACTATGGCTCTTACAAACCAATAATACTCATTATTTTCACCGTTCAGTAAAAAAATACATCTATACTTGATTTAAAAACTAGGAGCGACTTGAAGTTGGAGTGCTAAAACTTATCTTTTTTGATTGGCTGATATAACACCAGTTTTACACCACACAAACTTTGTAATGTAAACAAACTAAATGTTCTCCATCTTGTCGTTTCAACTGTTGTCAGTGACTGTTTCGAGTTATTTGTCGTATTTACACAGTGTAAATATGGCTTCAAATCGCTCCTCCTAGTATTTAAATCAAGTATAATTAAGTTCAATTATTATTGGTAAGACACAAAGACAAATTCAGTCGTTTTAGAAGAACTATAGTAACATCTTTTATTTCATTTCTTCAAATTCTATTTTCAAAATAATTCATTTATGTGCCAAAATAAATAATAAAATCTAACTTTACAACATGTCAAAGAATTTTCACTGAATTCGTAGTTAATTAATACAATATAAGTAAACAGAAAATTTCTTTGAAATGACAGTAAGGTATAATGTGCCAAAATTTAGTTGTTGACATGAAACAAAATATTTACACTGTTAAGTAAAATAAAATTGTCAAAAAGTATTCTCGATTTGGTGCAACGGCGTTGTGGTATTGTCTTTAAGTGCAACATGAGCTGTATCGATACCAAAAAATTACAACATTTATTTTGTTCTTTCCTCTATTGTATTCGTACAAGAAAAATCTAATTATCATCCGAATTACATGTGACTTAAAAGTATACAGAGCCACCTTTAATACCATAGTACAAATTTCTTCCGACTTGACTTGCTAATAATTTTATAATAATTACATACAAAATTTATCATAAATAAATGATAATATCTATTTATGTAGCAAAGGAAACGAAAATTGTTACCTTACGTATGTAAACACATAAGTAAGGTAACTTACGTTTTGCATACAAAATTTTTTCTACTTTTGTTCGAGTAGGTGCAATTTTTCTTGATATTTTGACATTTGATGACACTTAATTTTGACATAAAACAAAAACTTCAATATTAGGTACCTAGTCTAAACGACATTTTTATTCGAGTTTTTCCTTATTTCAGTCAAAACCATTTTATAGTGAAGTTTCTTTACAATGTGGTCTGAAATATATAACCTAACGCAAATTAGTGATATAAAGTGTTTATTACCTAACGAAAGTAGAAAAAAATACCTTATACATTATTAAGGAGGTTCCCTACACATGCAGTGGCGTACTCAGATATCAGCCTTTAATTAATAAAAATATTTTTATTAATGTAAAACAAAATTCGGTCAACGGGTGTTAGTTGATATTGCAATTCGTTCAGTTGCGGTGATATATTTTTAGAATAATTTCTAATTCACTAATCAAAAAATGCTTGAAGATTTTTTTTTCAATCGACAATATTGTTACAACTATGTGGCCAACCTTCTTCAAATTTTGGGAAATTGATGTCCGTGCTTGCATACGTTTATATACCAAAAATTAAGTAAATAGAACATTTCTAACATCTTTTTATTTAATCAATTAATGGAAAGCCATAAGAGCCCATGTAAAATATTAAAATTTAACAATTAATTTCGTTCAAACTACGTGGTCAAAAATTTCAAAAAAATTCAGGTATCACAACATAAATTCAAAGTTTGGTTGCATTAGAACATTTTTTAAAATGTCTAGGGAACCTCCTTAATATACCTACGTTGTTGAATATTGTTAACTACACAATATTTGCTATTCGATTACAAGTTTGTTTTAATTTATTTACAACGAAAAGTAAGTAAAGTAAGCAACAGTCAAAGAATTTCGAAATTTTTGGTAGTTTGATTAAGTAAATTAAATGAATTAATTCATTAGAAAATGTTGAACCGTACATAAAGTTGGGTATGTACCACGGGCGTAACTTGCTTTTATGGCTCTTAACGTGTTTTTAGCCCTCGGCTGACGCTCGGGCTCAAAATCACGTCTCAAGCCATAAAAGCTTCCTTACACCCTTAATACATAAATAACTATTATCGACTCGTAAAAGATCTTTCACTTACCGATAAATGATCTCTTTATCGTCTTGTATAATAAATCACTAATTATTATTTTACTCTGAGTGTGCGTAGAACACCTAGAACACTACGACGTTACGCCACTTATCCAATATCCAACGCTTTTTCTTACGTGAGATGAGGTATAGATATACAAATAACTATAATGTTATAATTTATTTATTTTTATATAATTTATTTTTTTGAGTCATATTCGAGAGTCGATAAGATAGAGCTCATGTTGCAAGGAAGAGGTAAATTGTTAAAGTTGTCAAATAAAGAGTATCAAAATTTAGTGTTTGTGTGCGCATGCGCAGCTTGGCGCTGCGCTGACGAGACTTTTTATACGTAAAATAAGTACATAAACATTTACATTTACCCACGCGAGATGTGAATATCCTCGCATTTATTTCTCGGAGCGGCAGTACAGTAGTATGTAACAAGAAAGTGATCAGTGATCAGTGATCGTATTCGCCACTCATATTATATTCTCGATTGTTCAGAGTATATTTATAACAGAGGTAGATTCGCAAGGCGCGTGCGCGCGCGTGCGTCCAGTGCGCGCGCGCATGCTCCGTTCTGATTGTGTTAAACTGATATCTATTAAACATGATTTATTGTTGTTTATTGAGTGTTTGCTCCATACATTTAATGTTCTAAAACAGAAAATGAGAAAACAAAACACTGCCAGAGCATCATTATGTAGTAACATTGAAAATAAAGATATGGAAATCAACCCTAAATGTTATTCATTATTATCACACTCATGCACGGAGCATGTCACTGCGTATACAAGCATCGACACAAAAGGCCATGGCGTCTAAAATCATGGCGTATACTCTCTATCGTAGCATTCCGGGCGGCTAAAACCACGCCGCCTAAAACCCACGCGGCCTAATTCCACGCCGCCTAAAATCCATACGTCTAATTTTACCCCCACCACAATAGAAGTTGACTACGACAAACCACGCCGCCTAATACCACAACGTCTAATTCCACAACGCCTAATGTCTATCCGCCTAATACCACAACGCCTAATACCATAACGCCTAATTCCACTCCATCTAATGTCCATGCCGCCTTATTCCACGCCGCCTTATTCCACGCCGCCTAATTCCACTCCATCTAATGTCCATGTCGCCTTATTCCACGCCGCCTTATTCCACGCCGCCTTATTCCACGCCGCCTTATTCCACGCCGTATTTACTCGTTTTGTGTGTTGTATATTTCTCACGAGTTTATACGGCGTGGACATAGTGGTGGGGGTAAAATTAGACGTTGTGGATTTTAGGTGGAGTGGAATTAGGCGGCGTGGAATTAGGCGGCGTGGAGTTAGGCGGCGTGGTATTAGATGGCATGGATATTAGGTGGTGTGGAATTAGACGTTCTGGTATTAGGCGTTGTGGTATTAAGCGGAATGGACATTAGGCGTTGTGGAATAATTAGACGTTGTGGTATTAGGCGTTGTGGTATTAGGCGGAGTGGTTTGTCGTAGTCAACTTCTATTGTGGTGGGGTAAAATTAGACGTTATGGATTTTAGGTGTGGAATTAGGCCCGTGGATTTTAGGCGGCGTGGTTTTAGGCCGCCCGGAATGCACTCGTTCTAGAGTTCCTACCAAAACCGAATCCCTCTAAGATATACCTATCCGCAAAAGATAAATGCGCATAGGAAAGTCTCATATTAAGGTGTACGTCTACCCTAAAATTATACAGCGTTACAGAGGTGTACGCCTTCCATGTTTACTTTAATTATAATTGAAATATATGAAGCTTTTAACTATGAGTGTATTAACAAAGGATGTCTTAATGCTTCTATATTTTTATTTTTTATCTTTGAAGTAAAAAAAATAAAATGCCATTTTTGCGGTTTTTTTATCATTATTTGATATGGTTTTTTAGGTCACTCTAAATGGCAAGAAACATTTAAAAAACATGCAGCTAAGCTTCCTGTTCCGAATAAATTTTTTTTACATAATTTTTAAAAAATACAGAAGTTATTATAGAAATACTGGAGCCATGTTTACAGTATTTTTCAACTTCAAAATGACATTGCATAGTTAGGATGCGACAAAATGCGAGTTTCGGGCTGGTTTTGGAACATTTTCGATTTGTGTTTTAAGGAGGTTGGTGACAATAATTAAAATAAAATGATGATGAGAGGCTGAAATTTATACAGTGCTTTTATTACACTATTAGATGGACTCTTATGGCAATTCACTAAAACTTTGTTTTGCATACTTTAAACTATATGATAAAATGATTCCTATAAATCTTTGTGTGTACTTTGTCATTGGTCTAAGTCTAAATCATTTGCAAGTTATCTAAACAAAATGTAAGCATGTCAAGCATTTTTTGATTAGTGAATTAGTAATTATTGTAAAAATATATCACCGCAACTGAACGAATTGCAATATCAGCCAACGTGCGTTGAGCGAATTTTGTTTTACATTATCAAATATATTTTTATTTTAATATCCGCGCCCAAGGCTAATGTCTGGGTACGCCACTGCAGGACACAAAATCGTTTGGTAAAGTTTTATTATACAGCTGCATGAAAACCATTTCTGCATTTCTTCTACAAGTTAACGTAATAAATTGGAAAGAAAAAGAAAATTAGAAATGGAATTCTTAATTACGAGTTATTTATAAATGACAATTTAGTTAAAAAATTATCTATGTATATTTGACTGTTACAATAATATTTACGTTAACTGTCAAGTGTTGCACATTTTTTAGCAAAATGTACCTAATAAAATAGTTTATAATAATAAGTTTACAAATAATAATTGATTAGAGCAGTTGAGCAGTGGACCGGCAATCCGAAGGGTCCGAGTTTAGTCTCGGCCCAGTCAGAAATTTTTCAAAAATTACTTCAATAACACCTAAACTTACAATTAGGTAATTTTTTATTTTTTCTGAGGGGCACTGTTTTTAGACATGGTGAAATTATATGCCGTGGACCCTATGGTGGGGATAGAAATTATACGCCATGACTTTAGATGCCGTGGCCCCATGTGTCGACGCCGTGATTTTATACGCCGTGACGCGCTCTCCAAATGCACATCTGAATCTGAACAAATGAATGCTGAATGTTTATGGATTTCACAAAAATCCTTTTCCCATATTAAACATCCTCTATATTTAAAACCAGAAAGACCTCTAAGCTAAATAAAATACTGAATATAAATATAAGACAATAATAATAATAATCGAGGCAGTAGCTGCGCGGGTTGAAGCACAGCTCTCTGCATGTCATGACGTACGAACCCGGAGTTCCGTGGTTCAAGTCTCTCGGCCGGCAGTGTGTGATTGTAAAACATCTTGCAATTAAATCAAGCTGACCACTTGATCGTCTTAAATGTAGTCCTGTCGAGGCAGTAGCTGCGCGGGTTGAAGCACAGCTCTCTGCATGTGATGACGTACGAACCCGGAGTTCCGTGGCTCAAGTCTCTCGGCCGGCAGTGTGTGATTGTAAAACATCTTGCAATTAAATCAAGCTGACCACTTGATCGTCTTAAATCTAGTCCTGTCGAGGCAGTAGCTGCGCGGGTTGAAGCACAGCTCTCTGCATGTGATGACGTACGAACCCGGAATTCCGTTGTTCAAGTCTCTCGACCGGCAGTGTGTGATTGTAAAACATCTTGCAATTAAATCAAGCTGACCACTTGATCGTCTTAAATGTAGTCCTGTCGAGGCAGTAGCTGCGCGGGTTGAAGCACAGCTCTCTGCATGTGATGACGTACGAACCCGGAGTTCCGTGGCTCAAGTCTCTCGGCCGGCAGTGTGTGATTGTAAAACATCTTGCAATTAAATCAAGCTGACCACTTGATCGTCTTAAATCTAGTCCTGTCGAGGCAGTAGCTGCGCGGGTTGAAGCACAGCTCTCTGCATGTGATGACGTACGAACCCGGAGTTCCGTGGTTCAAGTCTCTCGGCCGGAGTGTGTGATTGTAAACCATCTTGCAATAAAATCAAGCTGACAACTTGATCGTCTTAAATGTAGTCCTGTCGAGGCAGTAGCTGCGCGGGTTGAAGCACAGCTCTCTGCATGTGATGACGTACGAACCCGGAGTTCCGTGGTTCAAGTCTCTCGGCCGGCAATGTGTGATTGTAAAACATCTTGCAATTAAATTAAGCTGACTACTTGCTCGTCTTAAATGTAGTCCTGTCGAGGCAGTAGCTGCGCGAGTTGAAGCACAGCTCACGAACCCGGAGTTCCGTGGTTCAAGTCTCTCGGTCGGCAGTGTGTGATTGTAAAACATCTTACAATTAAATCAAGCTAACCACTTGATCGTCTTAAATGTAGTCCTGTCGAGGCAGTAGCTGCGCGGGTTGAAGCACAGCTCTCTGCATGTGATGACGTACGAACCCGGAGTTCCGTGGTTCAAGTCTCTCGGCCGGCAGTGTGTGATTGTAAAACATCTTGCAATTAAATCAAGCTGACCACTTGATCATCCGAAATGTAGTCCTGTCGAGGCAGTAGCTGCGCGGGTTGAAGCACAGCTCTCTGCATGTGATGACGTACGAACCCGGAGTTCCGTGGTTCAAGTCTCTCGGCCGGCAGTGTGTGATTGTAAAACATCTTGCAATTAAATCAAGCTGACCACTTGATCATCCGAAATGTAGTCCTGTCGAGGCAGTAGCTGCGCGGGTTGAAGCACAGCTCTCTGCATGTGATGACGTACGAACCCGGAGTTCCGTGGTTCAAGTCTCTCGGCCGGCAATGTGTGATTGTAAAACATCTTGCAATTAAATTAAGCTGACTACTTGCTCGTCTTAAATGTAGTCCTGGTTGCAAAAGAATCTCTCACAACTCTCAGCATACTAGTAAAAAATTTCCGCTCAATTTTTATATAACCATGGTTACGATTATTGTAACCAATTCTTCCATTGGCTGTTATTTGTGTCATGCGATTTTCAGGGATAATATCATAAGAGATGATAATTTTTGAGAATTGTTTTGTCGTTTCCACGGTAACGGTAACTTTCTTGTTAAAAACACTACCAAAACTACTCATTTTGCAAAACATTTTTGACGTTTAATTTGACAAATTTATTTATTTACTGTAACTAACGTAACTAAATAAAATCTATTCTACATAATATGTAGTCAGATACATTATTTTACATTTTCAATTCTATTGGTTGCATTACGTCATCATTACGCAATATGATTAGTTAAACAATCTGTCAAAAAATAGTCTTACTCAATTTATTAAAAAGCATATAATATTTTTAAATAAAATTTAGTAGGTATGTCACATTACTGCTAGTAATCCGTAAATACAAAATATAAAACAAATTAAAGTTCAAATTGTAAACATCTCTCATAATAGTTCAGTTAAATTGAATGTTTCATTTCAAATAGGACGCTCTAATAAATTGCTGTAAAATTTGTAACCATGGATACCATATTTCATGTTAAAATTAATTATTTTATGTGTAGGTATGTTATTTTTATATCCAATTATTCTATAATTAATTCTAATAGAAAACAATATTCAATATGAATAATAATTGTCGATAAAAATATTTAACTCCGGTGTAGGCGTGTAGGTATACAATATACAGGTGTAATTATTATACTTCGAGCAAAAAATTTAAAGGCATTGGCAACTTATCAAGCGTATTAAACTTATTCCAGCAAATGATAGAATATTCAATTCTAAGCAACCTATTAGTTTTTGTCCGAGGCGTTTATGCTCTTAAAAGCAGGGTTACAGAATAATTAGATTTGTCAATATGATCTTTTCTAGCGGTCAGAATATGTAATTGATGTAGATATCTCTGGCTGTATCAAGGATACTGCATTGACACTGATTTAAATGTAAAAATACATTTTAATACTATTATAAATAGTAGGTATCTAAGTTTGTAATTTAGATATATCTAAGCGGCTATGTTCCATAATTTACCTTTAGATCGAAAATATTATGACAAAACGTGTTTGAAAATCCTCCATTTTCTACAAGGGAGATCATAGTTATAAATAAATAATTTCACAATATATGAACACAGTCTCATAGTGCATCTATTCATCTTCATTCCGTTTATAAAACATGTCGATTTTTACTCATTTCTCCTAAAATTAAAATAACCTATACCTAAATTGACAGTTTTTCTGAAACACTCATTATTTCACAGCAATATTTACTATTATACTTTATTATGTAATAATAAGCTTACGTGTTTATATATTAAATATTTCTGTAACACTATATAAAGCACAAATTATTAAGGCGCTACACTTGTGCCAAAAATATAGTGAAAAAGGGAGCTTGCTATATTACAAACTGAGCTCTTGTTAGTACACCTACACTTGTTCATATTTTATATATAGATAGTTCAAAGATGACTCTAGAGAGCTAAGAAATTATATTTTTGAAATACTTAATGGTATTATAGTAATAAATTAGTAAAAATAGTCAATTTGGCCGATTTTTTACTATTTTTTTCGCCAGATGTGTAATTTTCTTGACAAAATATTTTCTAAAGCTTGAATTATATTATACTTTTTTCGGCTAGAAAAAAGAACTTTTTTTAGATACCTAATTCGGCTAGAATTTAGTTTTAAAATTTGTTCTTGCACTGACATATTTTATTTAGCTCATCGACCAATACTGCCATTGAAAATTTAAAAAGAAATGTAATTGTCAGTTGAGGTTGTCAACGTACTCGGTTAATGTATTAGTGATGAAGTTTTATGTACCTACAATTTAGTTATTCTGCTGTCACTAACTTTATTATTTTTGAGCTTATATAAAAAGACGGTTCTAGTATGAAACTTAGATCGAAATTTTCTTGATTTACATTATCCAAGTGAGCATTCTAGAATTAAGTATGAAAATTGTCAAAGTTTCTAGCCGAAAAAAGTATAATGTAATTCAAGCTTTAGCACTCTCACGAACAATGCAAGGAATCGACTATTTTAAACAAAATTAATAAATATGTAATAATAAGGCCATAATTTGTAATATTTAAATGTGTATTAATTCTACAGGTTGGTGGAGGTGAAATGCGAACATAGGGAACATACATGACAATCGAACTTTCATGCCAGGTATCTTGATATATTTTGTAGTAGTGTCACAAAACGAAGTAATGTGAATTTGTGTGGCAAAAAGAGTAATCAATAACAGAAATAATAATAAAATCTAAAAGTGCATGTAAACTTTCTCGTTCTGCTCGTACACATACATTATTATGCAAAGAAAATATTTTAAAGAAAATAAAAATTTCAAATAGTATGACAGGTACTTTGACATTGACAGTACTTATTCCACGTATATCAAGATGCCTAGCATGATAACTCCATTGTCATATATTTCCCTATGTTCGCATTTCACCTCCACCAACCTGTATAATAATTGTTGTCGCTTCGTAATTACTTATGGTAAACTTAAGATTTTTATTTTGAGCAATATAGCCAGAATCGTGAATTCTGATTCTATTGCAGCAATATTGCGTTCAACAACTGTAGAGCTTTAAATACTATTCAGTGACAGAATGAATTCGTATCAGGCGTGACCAGCAGAGACACCTAAGAACACCTATGAACTAATTACAACTTCTGACCGGGGTTGTCAATAAGAACCGTGGTCTAATTATTCTTTAACCGTGACTATACCAATAAAACTTTAAATTAATCTAAAGAAAATGTTTTGGTGTTAGGTATAGGTATATAAATAATTTTTACATATATATTCTAGGAAATTTAATAGCTAAATAATGAGTACTCTGATTTATGGTGGGATTCTGAGCATTATCTTAAAATACTATAAACTTATAGATCTATAAGTTATAGAAAATCCGTAACTGACAGTCTTATAGAATTCGCTAAAATGGTATTCTGACTGCATGTCTATAACTTTTGACATCTGTAAATATTTCTTATAGAATCTTAAAAACAGTATTACCAATAGTTCCATACTATTATTTTTGTAACATGTAAAAATAATAAATTAATTATTGTACCATGCTTTTCTTGAAAAGAAATAATATTTTAGTATAAAAATAAAAACATACTTAACAAAATTTGCAGCAAAACATGCAAAATCTTATGAAATATTTTCTTGTTATTTCTATTTTATTATTAATTTTGAAGAAGGCCATTGTCACATTGACGCGACAAATGATTATACAAATTTGACACAATGAAATACACATGACACGTGCTGATAAAATTCGAAAATATATTTCGAAAATATGAGGTAAAACATAATATGCTACATAATTAAAGATTTTTTTAGTGAAGAATTCAAAATACAGCAAACACAATAATTAATTAATTAATTTTATTTATAGATAAAGTAAAATAAAAATTATTATTATAGTTTTCAAGCTGTACCTATAATACTTCAAACTCGAAGACAAATATATCTAGAGAATAAATTAAATGCAATAGGGGATAGTGCAAGAACCTTATAAACTACTACTACCTACTGATAATATTTTATCAGAGATTTTAATTAATCAAACTATGTTTAAAATAATCATTGTCATTCATATTGAATGAATTCAGTTGAACTCCTAAATTTTACTGTATTATTTCCAAGCAATTTCCAATCATGATGATATTTTTATAAACTATGAAGCAAATTTTTAAAAATATATAACATTCTATACACATATATTTCTCAGCAATAATGTTCTTCTGATAATTGGTTTGAAATTGTAAAATTTGCTAGTTATGATTCATTTTTCAATATTTCAGACACATGTCAATATTTTCATAACGTACTTATGGTGAGGCAGTAGCTGTCTATAAATTTATAGAAATCTATAAGATATTTATAGAAATCTGTAAGCTATAGGTTTGCCCAGAATAGCATTTTTTAAGATCGGTCTATAAGTTACTATAGATACGCTTATAGAAGTTATAGAACTGCCTAGAATTCCAATATTAATCAGTTAAAAGGAACGCTGCCACCAAGTAGTGCAATTAAATTATGATTTTCTTTTTCAGAGAATTTGAAATTATTGTTTTTCTTTTAGTTAATATTTTTTATCGGAATTCATATTATGAACCTTAACAAAAGAATGTATTAAATGAAAAAATAATTAAATTTAAAACAATAGTTGCTGTTTTCACAGTTATCAGTAGTACTTACACTATAAACAAATAGGTGTAAACGTAGCCGGCGACGCTTGCTCTGCCAGCGTCGGCATAGTTACCGCTGAGCGCCGGGTTGCGCTGTAGCGTCGCGGCGCTCGTGTGTGCGTGTGTATGTGTATGTAGGTCAATGCACTGCCAGAGCAGCAGCGTCTACCGGCAGGATGCAGACTCCTGCCTCAAACTGGAGTGAGCAATATTTCCATACTTCAAGTTACAGGATGATTTGCTTTATCGAAATGTTGTATTATCTATCACGACTTGTATCCTACTTTGGTTGTGAGTCATCGATGTAGATGTTGTTTAATGTGTGTGCGGTTACCAGCCGTCAACTCATTTATGTATGAATGGAGACTATACTACAAGGGATATATTATTTAAAACATTATCTTTTTTGAATAAAAAGCAGAATTCCTGGATTTTCAGTCAAAAATCTTTATATTTATTATTACGTCAACGTTTCGGCCTTGCTGAGGCCTTCCTCAGGACTAATATTGTCAAAAATATAAACCATCAACAACAATAAACAAAATAATACATTTGTAAAGGTAGATTATACGAATACACATACTAATAGAAAATAAACTAACTAAGCCGTAAGATTATGACACTATTAGTCCTGAGCAAGGCCTCAGCAAGGCCGAAACGTTGACGTAATAATAAATATAAAGATTTTTGACTGAAAATCCAGAAATTCTGCTTTTTATTCATCTCCCTTTAAGGGATAATACCAGTCACGATACAACTTATCGTTATCTTTTTTTGTCAAAAGGAAAATATTTTTCATCTCCAAAAATTAAATTTAAAGGTATTTAATTATGAACCCAAAAAATGTTTCGCCTACGGCGCATTTGTTTCATATTTATAAAAACACCGCCAGTAAATTTTGAGTTAGCTAGCCGTCATTTTGTTTCAAGATGGCGAACTGACATTTTAGTACGCTCATGTCATAAGTTAGATCCTAAGATATTACCATACCAAATTTGAAACTAATCGGAACAGTGC
This sequence comes from Agonum fuliginosum, assembly GCA_947534325.1. Classification (NCBI taxonomy): domain Eukaryota; kingdom Metazoa; phylum Arthropoda; class Insecta; order Coleoptera; family Carabidae; genus Agonum; species Agonum fuliginosum. The sequence continues at coordinate 1,661,019 of OX384029.1, forward strand.
ATTTTGAGTTAGGTAGCTGCCATTTTGTTTCAAGATGGCAGATTGTCATTTAATTATGCTCATGTCATATGGTAGATCTTAAGCTAGTGCAATATCAAATTTGAACCAAATCGGTGTAGTACATTTTTAGTTAGCTAGCTGCCATTTTGTTCCAAGATGGCGGATTGACATTTTAATATACTTATGTTATAAACTAGATCGTAAACAATTATCATACCAAATTTGAACTTAATCGGTGCTGTACATTTTTAGTTAGATAACCGCCATTTTGTTTAAAGATGGCGGATTGACATTTTAATACGCTCATGTTATAAGTTAGATCTTAAACTATTACCATACCAAATTTAAACTCAATCGGTGCAGTACATTTTTAGTTAGCTAGCCGCCATTTTGTTTCATGATGGCGGATTGACATTTTAATACACTCATGTTATAAGTTAGATCTTAAACTATTACCATACCAAATTTGAACCAAATCTGTGCAGTAAATTTTTAGTTTGCTAGCCGCCATTTTGATCCAAGATGGCGGATTGACATTTTAATATGCTCATGAGCTTGTCAGTCTGATTGCTCGTGCAATCTTTATCTATGCATACATATTTGATGTCATATTCAACTGGGTACTGTTTTTCTACTAAATTAATTTCAGCAGGAACTAAATCAAATTTCTTCAGCATTATAGTAAAAAGAGTATGGCGGGAGGTCTTGTGTCGGCCACATAAGATTTTTTCAGTATTAATGAGTTGTATTTACACTTTATGAAGAAGTGTCCTATCTATTTGCATGCATTTCTGCTTGAAATGTAATGTTAAGCCCTGTTCGCACGGCGATCTTTGGAGATTCTACGGAGAGTCAAAATCCTGGCAAAGAAGAAGTTATTTTCTTTCTAGTGATAATTACGTGGTTTTGAAGCAATCAATAAATTATAAATTCTTCTTTTCCCAGACTCATTGAAGATTTAATTTAGCGACACCGACACCGCAATTTAACAAATAATTCTCACTAGAAAGAAAAAAAAACTTCTTTGCCAGGATTTTGATTCTCCGTGGAATCTCCAAAGATCGCCGTGCGAACAGGTCTTTACAGAGGTTTCGTTCTAAGTACAGATTTTGGTGTACTTTACTTTACATATTTTGAATTTTGAATTGTATTATATTAAAAATTGCTGTTGAAAACAGACTTTTTTGAAAGATTTCTCAATTTTTTTTCGATTTAAGACCAAATAAACAAATACTATAACTAGACGAACATAGGTACATTATTTTTGAAGTTCCATAGAACGGGTTAGAATGAGTGTGATTTGTTGGGGTTTCGTTTGGTGGTGGTGTGCTAGCGCTAGCGGTGACCCAGTTCCGTGGCTCGCTGGAGGGCGCTGACTTGATCACAAAACGACCGACGCAACATAACCTGTGCCACCCCCACCCGGCGTGCCGACGCCTTCGACTGACCCACAACATCATCACAACAATCTGATCATATGGATTTCATTTCATCCGGAATAGGGACGTTCTTCTAAATGTCGAGATCATTATTACCTACCTATAAGCACTGTTGACACGTTTCAAACATTTTGTTTAAAACAAAAAAAGTGTTCCGGGACTAAAACTCTTCGTTACTCTTTATTTTTAGGGACTAAGGTTCTTAATTTGATCCCAAGGGATTATTTTTCATATTTAATCCCGTTGTCAAGAAATTGAATTAATTAATCCCGTTGTCAAGTAAATACGTGCTATTTGTTACAGAGTATCTATGGTAACAATATAAATATTAGTCATAAAGTTTACTGTCAAAATTGAAAAATGTGTATTCTTTTAAACTATTTTGTATTCGTTTGAGGATGAAGTGAAAAAATAGCGTATATACCACAGGACTAAAGTACCTTTAATCAATCCCACAGGTGATTATTTATATAATATCAATAAACAAATAAAAATTTGAAGATAACTCATACAAAATTCAAATAAACTATGAACCAGGGGCGGATCTAAGATTTTTTGACGGGAGGAGCCCAAAGATTAAAAAATTCAAATTGTGCTGGTGCCGGTAATAAAATGCGCTGCAGACGAATTTTTTTATCCAAGGTCAAATGCCGTGTTATCCTGCTCACTTTAGTAAGTATATAAAATAATGGAAAATTATTTTTGTTTTATTTTGTTACGATTGTTCAAGATTACGTTTGGTTTTTACTCGTTCTCCTGTAATAATTAAATAACTTGTGAATTTCAGTTTAGGTGATTTGTGATTAAAATTTTGATATTAAAAGAAAATGAAAATTGTAGTGATGTTTCGGTGTAAATCTGATTTTTTTTTTACTCCTACTTGTTTAAAAACATACTATAGGGCCCGTTCTCGATTTTTCCAAATTCCTAGAATACTCTGGATTTTGCTTATTTTTCTATTCCATTCTTTTCCTCGCTACTACGGCTGCCTCAAACCAGCTCGAAACACGTCCTTTGCCGCATCCTAGCAATGCGATGTCAATTTGAATTTGAGAAATACTGTAAAAGTGTTTTCGTTGCGAGTAAACTATTAGTTTATTATTGACTTTAAGATTTATAATCATTTAATAAAGAACCAATGAATCTACAGATGAGCCTTTTTTAAATTTTAAAAATAAATTTCTGTCATGAGATATAACCGTTTAAAGTTTGCATAAATTGGAAATTTTTATAATAATGTACAATTTTTTTATTGAAATTTTAAAAAGGCACAACTGCTAATTGATCCTATAAGTATATAATCCTTGTTGAAATAAAATTTGAGCATTCTTGTACTGGCCACAAAACACTCGCTACGTTAGTACCTACGTTTTGTGCTGGATTTTAGGAGGTATACTGGGTTCGTTGTTTACATGCATTCAATGCATTCTATGACGATAAACAACGGTAACGATGGTAACGCACGGGCCCAGTAGTGATCTTTCTCTCTGGCACAGGGTAAACAGAAAAGCCACGAATCTACAGTATTACTAAGATACGGAGTGTCCACTCCTGGGTTTATTTTATAATCCGGTCCTGATCATTACATGGCAAGTGGAAGCCACATAATGTGTTACACATATTAAAATTAAATTATAGGATTTATTTGAAATAAGAGAGCCTAGTGGTATTTAATTTCATCATTTCATTACATTTTATGAAGCCTTTCAAAATACACTTTTTACAATAACTATTTATTACCACAAATTATTATTATTATAAATACATGGCATGTTAATTACTTCGAAATACAGTTATTTGTTAATTTAGGCTAGGTATAGCCAAGTAGTAGAGAGTGAGATAATAAAATTATTTGACTGCATCCCAGTAATTTATTTCCAATCCTAAATATAGCCAAGTGTGTTATGTGGCAGTGGTTTGAATCACGATCGAATCTTTGAAACGTTGAGGGTTAAGATATACAGTGAGTTTATTTTAACGTGAAACATTGGATTTATCATATCCATGGTTGCGAATTTTACAGAAATGTATTAGAGCGTTCTTTTTAAAATGAAACATATAGTCCAAGAGCTAGCGGTCAAATTAGTGTGGACATTTTATTAGTCGTGAAATTGAAGGGTTTGAGCCTTACATATCTACTGAAGATAGAATGTCCAGTCTGCGAGTACTATAAGTGGCCGGATTAGGTTTCCTCAAGTCAAATAATAATAAATGACGTTTTATATTTTCATAACTGTCAAAAATTTGCTTGTTTTCGGGTTATCAGCACTTATGATTGAATATTTTAATTATTATTTTTGCATAGGTAAGCAGATAAACACTGATGACTAGTAAATTTTTGACATTTATGTAAATTTAAAGTGTCATTTATTATTTTTTATTCAATTTTGTTGTTTTATTAACTCCATAGCAACAACTTTAAATTAATGTTTATTCACAAGTGAATTAATTTTTTTTTTAAATCACTGACGTTTTAAACTGTTATTATTACGTCAAAAATGCATAAAAACAATGACAACTTGCCACTAACGGCTACTTTGATTAGTTTTTTTTGTTATGTCAAAATAAATTTATAATCCATATATTTGAAATAATTTCGTCAAAATTTAATAAAATATTGTATAAACCACGTGAGATACGAATGTTTATTCACTCGAAGAAATTATCCCACTCGCCCTTCGGGCTCGGGGGCTAAACTTTCTTCTCTTGAATAAACATTCATGTATCTCACTTGGTGTATAAATATCTATTATTTGGTATATTTAAGATTGAAAAAGTAGAAACGTTCAATACAATACCTCTCTTATAGAATATGAGGCGAGAGGTAAAAATTATAAAATAGAAATATTTCTTGAATCAGAAACAAAGTCATAATTGGAAAATAAATATAATTCATAAATAATACTCATATCAACATTTAAATGTAAGGTTGGGTCAAAATGACCCACTTCACGCGTCAGAGGGTTAATAAAGAAATAACCCGAGTTCATGTTACACGATGATTAGCTGAGCAGGGAGAAAAAGAACGAGTTCTCGTTCAGTGCGGACACGGGTCAGCGAAGAGACGAACTAAGTTCTCCCGTTCACCGTGATCCTGTTTCGTGTTGTAACGGCACATAGAAACTACAAAATCTAATCTACGTCGTTGTAAATACGTTCTCAAATCGCTGTTCACAATGGATTTGCCGCGCTGGGCTTATAATCTGATTTCGATGTGGGTCTACTCGCTCCCAGGCACGGAACAAGATAACAAAAACTAACCAATTACCTAACTGGCGCTGCTTGGGTTGATACAAACCCACTTACGAAAACCTGAACGAGCCTTTCACACTACTTGTATATTGTGTGTGCGGTTACCAGCCGTCAACTTCACAAACTTGACAAAATCAAATCCACAGAACATCTCAAGAATGTTAACATCCTGCTTTGTTTGACATAAATAGTATATTATATATTGAGGGACTAAAGTGCATGATTTAATCCTGAGGGTGAAGTTTATTTCACGAGCCGAAGGTGAGGGATTAAAGGTACTTTAGTCCTGTGGTATATACGTTATTTTTTTCACTTCATCCTCAAACGAATGCAAAATAGTTTAAAAGAATACACATTTTGTAATTTTGACAGTAAATTTTATGACAAATATTTATATTGTTACCATAGATACTCTGTAACAAACGACAACGGGATTAATTAATTCAATTCCTTGACAACGGGATTAAATATGAAAAATAATCCCTTGGGATCAAATTTAGAACCTTAGTCTCTAAAAATAAAGACTAAAGAAGAGTTTTAGTCCCGGAAGTGCAAAATAGTATATTAAGTATCAAGAACGGTAAGGACAGTTTACCGGTGGAAGACAATGTTTGGAGACTGAGCGAAACGAAGGCTCCGATTTTGTCTGACATCGGTAATTCCTTAACGTTCGTGATGCTTATATCATTTTTTGCACTATTGGTCTTTTTAATCCATACGTAAATATTAATTTCTTCGTAATTAATATTAAATTTACTTACCGTTCTGTTAATTTACTTACCGTTCAACTTGAATTTACATATCGTTCAGTGGACGGTAAGTAAATTACTTACCGTTTTGTTTAGCCTAACAACCGGTAAGACCAACATACTGTCTTGGAAACAGGTATGGTAAGTTGATATGTATTCCAAAGATTTTCTCAGGATTCTAAGTGCTGGTTTATAATGGCTGTAATCGGTTACTTCTTCTGTATTTTGTAAAATGTGTGATGTGAATGAGAAGTGTGTGGTTCATAATCATTTCAATAATCTGCTAACTTGACGACATAACCTTTCTTATAACTGTCAGAAATAGATCCGTTTGTTGAAAGTTACATAGTTGAATCTGCAATGTTTATAACAATAAATATTGTAGCGAAATATATAATACTCATCATAATGTAAACAAAGAACAAATAGGACTTGCTTGCTATTTGTTGGGAAAGAGTGAAGTATGTAATAGAGTGGCTTTATACTGAGTATGACTGACTTCAGTAAAATTGTATTTGAATAAAATAATATGTTTGGTAATACATCGAGAGTTTAAAAGTTAGATATTCTGAACTAATTTTTGGATATCATATTGTTCCAGTTAAACATTAATTATTAATTCTACATTTTTTTGGGGTATTAAACCATGACTACTCGTTTGCAATATAGCGTCTATGGCCACACTTTTTATACAGGCTGTTTCATAACTTCGAGTAAATACATTAATGGTATTATGTTGTTTGATATGCTGGTTACGAATCGAAAAGAATTTTTTTAAATCGCAAAACTAATTTTCATGTTTCCCAGTCAAAAATTTTTCGTTTCCACTGCCACTGGGTGGATGGTTATGTTAAAGTTAATAATTAAATAAAATATCTATTATAAATAATTGCTAATAATGTAAATTATTATGTAATTTAAGTTGTTGATTACCTAGTTCCATTGTTTGTGTTTAATAGGAAAGCGAATCCAGTTCAGTACTAAAAAAATGCTGCAGGAAAACTACCCTTAATTTTTCGAATTTAAAAAAAAACTTTTTTATTCGTAAGCCTTTAACGTAGGTATGTACTCGAACTTATGAAACACACTGTATAATAGTGATATACTCTAGAAAGTTTTCTTAAAAGTTGTCGAACCTTACTGTTACAGTATACTCGTAGGTAAACGTCAAATCCAGTGTCATTATGAACCATACCATAGAAATACCTATAGCTCATGTTAACAGAACACAGAAGAAGTCACCAGTTACATCCATTATAAACCAGCCTTAACTAGGCATAAACCTAGATTAATTCTTTCACAAACATCTACTACCTGTGTTTCCTTCAAATTTTTAATATGCAATGAATAAAGCAGAAACTGCTACGCAATATTTGTTAGGGAGACGAGACACTTAACTGTTCATCAAATAAGTCTTCGCGTTTCTTTTCTTCATTTACCGCCATTAAAGTCTTAAGAATAATTAAGTAAAAAAATTCCTAGTCAGATCTAGCAACTTCATAGATTAAATAACCAATATTGCGTTCGGGTTTTTTTGCCATTAGGTAGAATCCATTAGGTTGCCAAGGGCGACATGCACATCGAACTGAAGAAGGAACTTTTATTAATTTTGTTTCTTTAAAACTACGTAAAGTCTATTATGAAGTTGTTGTTTTCTTATTATTTATTGATGCGACTAGAATTGAATTTAGTATTCTCTACTTTGTTTTATTTTTTACAAAGTACGCCTGTAAGTGATTCAAACTTGGACTTAGTTTGGTTTCGCGTCCAAGACCTAATGTGAAAATAAGTTTTTTTTGGTTCATTTACTTCCTAAACAATAGTTATTTGTTTAACTAGGCAAAAAAATATTAGATTTGCTGCCGCGGGTAGAGACGAGGCGCAGCCGAGACTATGAATCTAGCTTAAGGAGGTTCCCTAGACATTTTAAAAAATGTTCTAATGCAAACGAATTTTGAATTTATGTTGTCTGTGTCATAAAAATGATACCTGAATTTTTTGGAAATTTTTGACCACGTAGTTTGAACGAAATTAATTGTTAAATTTTAATATTTTACATAGGCTCTTATGGCTTTCCATTAATTGATTAAATAAAAAAATGTTAGAAATGTTCTATTTACTTAATTTTTGGTATATAAACGTATGCAAGCACGGACATCAATTTCCCAAAATTTGAAGAAGGTTGACCACATAGTTGTAACAATATTGTTGTTGTTGTAAAAAAATCTTCAAGCATTTTTTGATTAGTGAATTAGAAATTATTGTAAAAATATATCACCGCAACTGAACGAATTGCAATATCAACTAACACCCGTTGACCGAATTTTGTTTTACATTAATAAAAATATTTTTATTAATTAAAGGCTGATATCAGAGTACGCCACTGCATGTGTAGGGAACCTCCTTAAGAGGAACGGTTACTGCACTACCAAAATTTATCGGTGCGGGTCGCTTATTATCAAAAGAGTCAATTTCTTAGAATTTTAATAAGTGTACCCAATACGACTCTAGTTTGGAGGTGGAACTAAATTGAAATTTGAATATTTATTCGAATATTTACACTGCCTGACCTTATTTTTGTGTCAAAAAGGGGTTTAGTTTTCACCGTAAAATTTAATCTACATATTAAAAAAAATTAACAATTTTTTTTTTAATTTGTAGAAGAAAGTTGGTTCTGTGACATTTCTGTATTGAAATTTTAAAATTCAAAACATAATACTTTAAAATGAATTACAAAATTGCCAATGTTTATAACGCCTATAATAGCAAATCAAGCAAAAATTTAAAATTGTAATACACAAATGTCATACAAACAACCTTCCTCTACAAATTAAAAAAATAAATATTTTAAAATGTTAATATTTAGATTAGATATGATGGTGAAAACGAAATGTTGTTTTCACTTGTAAATTGCACCAGTATCCGTTCCTCTTAATTCTAAAAATTATGTCTGTAATAATATAGTTCATTTTGCATAAAATTCTAGGCAATTTGATGAATTTTTCTCACTCTTCTTTTATTTCTACTGCAAATTATATTTATTTTCAGATATTCTTATCTAGAAACTCTAATGATTCTATTGATATATTATTTATGCCTATTGCTTGTTCCTATTTGCAGAAATTTAAGCAGATAAAGTGCATAAAAATGACTGTTTAGCGCGACCATAAATATCTCAAATATCAAAGAATAATATATTAGTTGTCCAAACCTCCGTATACACAATACATTTTAGCGCGTTTTAGCGTCAATTATCTTCGTTATGTCAACGGTAACCTACAAATTTTATTTTTTATTTAAATTCTACGACTTGTAATGAATGCTGCATATTAATTTTTCTACGAAAGTGCGAATTCACATGTTTTCAGATATTGATGGTGAAATTAGGCTTTTAAAACATTGAGTGGAGAATATAATTTCCACACTCATTTTGTGCACTGAGTGCGAATTTTTCAAAAAGAATATTTTTCATACCTAAAACACTTTATTTGTTATAATCTCTGTAATAAATATTCAAATGGACGATTTTCACTGAATTTGAGACAAAGCATTTTGCAGAATTAGAAATTGTGCAGTTACTGGAAGGTCAAAGCTGTCAAGATATTTTTGATTTCAGACACAAAAGTTTAGATTCACAATTAGCGTAAAATGCCCGAAGGGGTTCAAATTGAACAATATCTTGTTCAAGATTTAGTGTAATGTAAAACAAGCTTTATGCAGGATGATGTAGGTATATTATATATAAATATTTTTTAATTTTTTACATATATTCTAGAAAATTTAATAGCTAAATAATGAGTACTCTGATTTAATAAGTTTAAAGGAACGCTGCCACCAAATAGTGCAATTAAATTATGATTTTCTTTTTCAAAGAATTTGAAATGATTGTTTTTCTTTTAGTTAATATTTTTATCGGAATTCATATTATGAACCTAAACAAAAGAAAGTATCAAATGAAAAAATAATTAAATTTGTTTTAAGACAAATCATTTTGCAGAACTATAGAAATTGTACAGGTACTGGAAGGTCAAAGCTGTCAAGATATTTTTGATTTCAGAGACAAAAGCTTAGATTCACAATTGCCGTAAAATGTCAAATATGTCATTATTTTTATCATAAATCACACCATAAATTCAAAATTGCAAAATTGAACTGTCAGTTTTTAGATATTGTTATTGTTTTCAGCTCTGACAGCAAAGCTACCTGATTTGTTTTTCTTAAATTTGTACATATTATACAGGCTGTATCATAAATTTGAGTACATACGTGAAAGGTATACCTATGTTGTTTCGATCGATGTTGTTTGATATTCTGATTACGAATCAAAAAGAATTTTTTTAAAATTCGAAAAATTAAGGGTAGTTTACCTGCAGCATTTTTTGTAGTACTGTACTGGATTTGTTTTCCTATTAAACACAAACAAGATAAATAGGTAATCAAACATCTTAAAATACATAATACTAGTAAAATAAACATACAAAATTTAATTATTTTTAATGAAACAATAATTACTTCACCCAGTGGCAGTGGCAATGAAAATTTTTGACTGGGAAACATGAAAATTAATTTTACGATTTAAAAAAAATATATTTTTGATTCGTAATCAGCATATCAAACTACATATACCATTAACGTATGTACCTGAAGTTATGAAACACCCTGTATTTCCAATTTTTTTTATTAATTTAAAATATTTCCCACTTTCGTAGAAAAAATAGTATGTCACACTTGTGGAAAGGGTCATTGAAAAACTCGTAACGCTCGTGCTCCAACTGTCATACTAGTTTTACAAAGAAGCCCTTTCCACACTTGTATTACAACATTATCATATTTAGGGTTGTCACTACCTACTTTAAATGGAGGGATCCACTTATTTGCCCAAACTGTTTTACAGTCAAACGGTCATTTGACCAAACTTTTATTCTTATAACCTGTTATTTCACCAAACGAAGTTTATCTTACACGGGTATTTGGCCGAACTGTTATTTGACCAAACTGGTATTTTACCAAACTGTTATTTAACCAAACGCTGTTAAACCAAAACGTTATTTGACCAAATCGTCATTAGACCAAATCGCCATTTAACCAAATCGTCATTTGACCAAATTGCCAAAGCGACAGACGCTAGTGACATCTTTAGTACACTAGAAGATCCACTTATTTACCCAAACTGTTTTACAGTCAAACAGTCATTTGACCAAATTTTTATTCTTATAACGTATTATTTCACCAAACGAAGTTTATCTTACACGGGGTTAAAGAATAAAAATTCGGTCAAATGATCGTTTGACTGTAAAACAGTTTGGTCAAATAAGTGGATTTCCTAGTGTACTAAAGATGTCACTAGCGTCTGTCGCTTTGGCAATTTGGTCAAATGACGATTTGGTTAAATGGCGATTTGGTCTAATGACGATTTGGTCAAATAACGTTTTGGTTTAACAGCGTTTGGTTAAATAACAGTTTGGTAAAATACCAGTTTGGTCAAATAACAGTTCGGCCAAATACCCGTGTAAGATAAATTTCATTTGGTGAAATAACAGGTTATAAGAATAAAAGTTTGGTCAAATGACCGTTTGACTGTAAAACAGTTTGGACAAATAAAGCGCTCCCTAAATGAAACACCCTGTATAAGAGAATTGAACGCAACGCAGCTAAGTTCGATTACAAAGAGCCGGTGGGTGTAACTTTGATCACGGTGCACGCTGCAGGGTGTGGGGCGCAGCCCCGGCGCGCACGGGGGCGCGGGGGGCCCACCAGGGCAATGACACGCCGGTGCCCGACTGCCCTACAAACACGGATCATCGACTGCTCTGGCGAGGTGCACTGCATCGAAACAACGACCCCAACAGTGGAGGGTTCAGGTTACAAGCGGGTGTCTTCAACATGAGAAAGAATCATGGACTTTATTTACAGGGGGTGGTTACTCAAAAAGGTTTTAAATTAGAAAACTTCTAAATGGGTCGGCGTATGATGCCATATCGTTTTATTCAGGGTGTAGATGATTTAAATCATTTGATTTCAATCGTGATTAAAATTAAGATTTTAATCAAATGATTTTTTTTTTAAATCTGACGTGGACACCACATGACTTCCTTGTACGCCTTGTGTGTTCATACTTTTCTTAATAACTAAAATGTAGAATAATATAAAAAATTCTTTTAACTTATTATACTAGTACTACAACTACTGCTACTATACTCACAAATATATTTTAGTTATTTTATTTAAACTGCAGAAGAAGATATATTGTCACTGTCATGTCATAATCATTTAAATTTTACGTAGTAACAAATGTTAATCGATCATAGACTACAAGATACCGAAATACTAAATTATAAATATATACTTTAATTATTCTTAAATGATACCAGATACAAAAATATTTATAAAATACCGATTGTAGGTAATTATCACATAATCTTTCATTTAAAATAAAAAAAATTGTCTTAAATTAAATATTTATCGAAATATTTGAAAAAAGTACTACTTCCGGTTTGTATATTGAAACCAAAAATAGGAAAAATACAAAACTAGTCATAATGGTTTCAGAAAAGATCAAAATGGATATTTCCATCAAAATCTTAAAATCGACATTTTTCACGATTACAATACTTCCTTTTTACTCCGTACAAGGAAGTAAAAATTATTGATTTTAATCAATTTTTTTAGAGAAACACCACAGTAGAAAATAAATTAACTAGATATCATTAGAAAATTAAAAACTAGGAACAAACATATTTTCTTAAAAATAAAAAATTACAGTAGAAAATTGCATGAAACAAATAACAGCCAATGGATTAATTGATTACAATAAAGTAACCATGGTTATATAAAAAATATCTTAGAAATTTTTTACTATAGTAGCTTGAGTAACTTAACTAAAATTAATAAGCGGAAATTTTACCGGCATCTGTCACTTTGACATTAAATTAAAAATCTAAAGAATATGTTTTGGTGTTATGTATAGGATGATGTAGGTATATTATATATTAATAATTTTTACATATATTCTAGGAAATTGATAAATAATGAGTACTCTGATTTAATAAGTTAAAAGTAACGCTGCCACCAAATAGTGCAATTAAATTATGATTTTCTTTTCAGAGAATTTGAAATTATTGTTCTTCCTTTAGTTAATATTTTTATCGGAATTCATATTATGAACTAAACAAAAGAATGCATCAAATGAAAAAATAATTAAATTTAATTGCACAACTTAACTAGTAGGTAAGGTTTTTCTCAGAATTTTTGAGACAAACTAATGAAGAACTAAGTCAAGTGAATTGTTTGTTTTAGACGTAATTATTTTTTCAAAATATTTCTCCAAGCAGGTATTTCATTTAATTTTTGAAAAGATTGGTAAATTATAATTATGACTATTCCACACACGTCATTTTTGGCTAATTATAATGCTTCATTTGTTAGAAGAAATCAGTTTTCTAGCAACAATATCTGATAATACCACAATATAGGTATAATATTGAAAATATTGACACTTAAGGTAGTAAATCCATGGGTAGTGACAACCCAAAATATGACTTAAATTAATATACAGCATTCATTACAAGTCGTAGAATTTGAATAAAAATTAAAATTTATAGGTAACCGTTGAAATAACGAAGATAATTGAATTTAAAGTTGACACAAAAACGCGCTAAAATACATTGCGTATATGGAGGTTACCAGTAGATTTACTAAACGATTAGAAAATTTTATATCATAACAACCCAACACATATTTGGAAAACGAATATGTTATTCTTTGATATTTGAGGTATTTATTAGAAAAATAAAAAATATGAGTCACCGCAATAATGGTTGAGAAATCGCATGCAAAAGGTTCCAGTCTCAAGAAAAATTATGTTTTTGACGTACTACTACTGCATTTCAGTGTAAACTTAAATTTCAATTATATTTTTTATTTAATTGGATACCTATGATTTGTAATTTACATCCAAATCTACGATTTTTAATGATTTATTTCTGATTATTTGACTGCTTCGGCCACACCTCACACCGAAATCACGCACGCTTATGACCGACGAATTTTCTACCTTACTGTATACCTAATCCTATAATTTTGTCATTCGTGAAATAATCAATCCAATATAACTTGTGCGTTATATAGTGTTACGCACTACGCAGAAATATATGTAAAATATAAAGAATACGTAAGCTTATTATTAAATTATAAAGTAACAAGTAAATATTGCTGTGAAATAATGAAAAGTGTTTCAGGACAACTGTCAAAATATAGATATAGGTTATTTTAATTTTAGGAGAACTAAGTAAAAATCGACATGTTTTATAAACTGAATAATGAAGATGAATAGATACACTACGAGACTGTGTTCATATATTGTGAAATTATTTATTTATAATGACGATCTCCCTCGTAGAAAATGGAGGATTTTATGAAAATTATGAAAAAACCGCTTAGATTAAATTACAATTTTAGTTACTATTTTAGTATTAAAGTGTATTTTTGAAGTATAGCAAATATATTAGAATATAATTGAATTTTTAAGTCAATTACATTTATATTATAGGTTTTTAAACTTCAAAGGCGCATTAAACTGCATAAATAATGCATTTTTATTACTTCCTGGTTAGCCGGAAGTGATATCAATTTCATAATTTTAAATGGATTTTGATTCTACATAAAATTCTGAATACAGCCATGTATAATAAGCTACTTTTTCATTGCAGGTTTCAAAGTAAAATAATAATTAAAATATTACAGAAACAAATCGAATCATTCCTTATGAAGCGCCGTTCGGGACAAAATTAAATGTCGAAAATATTTTGTTTTCCTTGGGAAGAAATATTTTTTAGTTAGAAATAATAAAATTTTTCCAGAAATAAATATATTTTTCTAGAAATAAATATTTTTTTTACAGCGTAAATATTTTTTATGCTGATTTATTTTTATTCCCGAAAAATCTTTTTTTCTCCAAATTTAAAAATATATTTCTCTCAAACTAAATGTTTCTTGCGAAATAAATATTTTTACAAAATATATTTTCTCAATCATAATAAAAAAAATTCTCATAAGGAAATATTACTTTCGTGCGTAACAAAAAATATTTCCTGCGCCAACCAAATATTTTATTTTCTCCAGCAACACAAAAATATTTTTCTCGCAGAACGCGATACTTCACTTTAGCTACAGTAGATGGCGCAAGCTGTTGTCGGTAATATCGTTAACTACTGTTTGAATAGCCAGAACCCAGAACGTCGCTGCATGAATTTAGCTACCATACGTTCATAATATCAATGAGGGCAATTACAGCCTAAATATATGAATTTCTTATAAAACAAAGAGCTGAGTCTAATTATTATACATATTTTAAGTACAGGCTGCTATGCTAATCAGTGAAAGGAATTACGTTTTAAAAAGACAATGCGTCTTGTCGTTTTCGTTTGCATTGACATTGATACTTTGTCGTTTATTTGCGTAAGTAATAAATAATAGAATATTTTTTCAATAATTATTATAACGACCACACCACTCTACTAAAGTTAAAAGAGTGCCAAATAAACTTGTAATACTCAGAGAACCCTGTACTTAAAATATGTATAATAATTAGACTCAGCTCTTTGTTTTATAAGAAATTCATATTTTTAGACTGTAATTGCCCTCACTGATATTATGAACGTATGATAGCTAAATTCATGCAGCGACGTTCTGGATCTGGATTCTGGCTATTCAAACAGTAGTTAACGATATTACCGACAACAGCTTGCGCCATCTACTGTAGCTAAAGTGAAGTGTCGCGTTCTGCGAGAAATATATTTTTGTGTTGCTGGAGAAAATAAAATATTTGGTTGGCGCAGGAAATATTTTTTGTTACGCACGAAAGAAATATTTCCTTATGAGAATTTTTTGTTATGATTGAGAAAATATATTTTGTAAAAATATTTATTTCGCAAGAAACATTTAGTTTGAGAGAAATATATTTTTAAATTTGGAGAAAAAAATATTTTTCGGGAAATAAAAATAAATCAGCATAAAAAATATTTACGCTGCTAAAAAAATATTTATTTCTAGAAAAATATATTTATTTCTGGAAAAATTTTATTATTTCTAACTAAAAAATATTTCTTCCCAAGGAAAACAAAATATTTTCGACATTTAATTTTGTCCCGAACGGCGCTTCATAATTCCTAGTTAGCTTTGAAATAAATGATAGACAACAGATTTTATGATAGTAAAATGTCAGTTTATTATCAACTGTAATTACACAAGAGCTTTTTATTTCCCCGGATAATTAAATTTCTGTTTGTATCGAAACCTTGTAGCAATTTGAAAAGAAAAATTGTTTAATAATAATAAAATTTTAAAACAATTTTTCGAGTCAAATTATTGCTGTCAGGTGACAAGGTTGAGATGTCAAACAGAAATTTATTCGCAGGAAATAAAATGTTCGAGTGTAATTCAACGAGATAATTTAACGACTCCTTTGGTTCTTCTTCACAAATATTCCCAAAATCGAATTATTTCACTGATATATATTAGAAATATGAAGCAAATGACATTTTAGTGTTTTGTTTGGTTGCTAAGAAAAAGGTAAATAAGGTTTTATCACTCTTGCAAAAAGTTACCTTCCTTTTTATCCGCTGTCAGCGATAAAATTGTGTTTTGTTTATGGCTTACTTTATACAGGAGTGGAATTATCAAAAATAAAGAATTTAATAAGGATTGCAATTAAATTATATTATTTATAGTAAATTTTCAAATGGCCTCATTTTCTTGAATACATAGTAAAAATCTTCGCATAATTTGAATATTTTATTTATTATTTTACTTAGAAATCTGCAACGAAAAAGTAGCTTGTTATACATGGTTGTATTCAGAATTTTATGTAGAATCAAAATCTTAAAAAATATACGGGGCGTTCCATTTAAAATAAGGAAGTAGATGTCACTTCCGGCTAAACAGAAAGTAATAAAAATTCATTATTTATGTAGTTTAATGCGCCTTTGAATGTAGTTTACAAAACTATACTATTAATGTAATTGACTTAAGGTAGAAAATCCGTCGGTCATAAGCGTGCGTGATTTCGGTGTGAGGTGAGGCCGAAGCAGTCAAATAATCAGAAATAAATCATTAAAAATCGTAGATTTGGATGTAAATTACAAATCATAGGTATCCAATTAAATAACAAATTTAATTGAAATTTAAGTTTACACTGAAATGCAGTAGCAGTACGTCAAAAACATAATTTTTCTTGAGACTGGAACCTTTTGCATGCGATTTCTCAACCATTATTGCGGTGACTCATATTTTTTATTTTTCTAATAAATACCTCAAATATCAAAGAATAACATATTCGTTTTCCAAATATGTGTTGGGTTGTTATGATATAAAATTTTCTAATCGTTTAGTAAATCTACTGGTAACCTCCATATACGCAATGTATTTTAGCGCGTTTTTGTGTCAACTTTAAATTCAATTATCTTCGTTATTTCAACGGTTACCTATAAATTTTAATTTTTATTCAAATTCTACGACTTGTAATGAATGATGTATATTAATTTAAATCATATTTTGGGTTGTCACTTCCCATGGATTTACTACTTTAAAAATACAATACGCCTGTTTCAGAAAACACCCGGTATAGTATCCAAACTAGTAATAATTGTAGAAACCACACAAAAGTAGAAATATCCCCAACCAAGTTAATTTACAAAAAAATAACTTCATTTCTTCCATCGCGAAGTCTTGGAACTGGAAAGAAAAAAGCAAGGAAAGTTGCGCATCGCGTACAATATCCCCGTGACTGCATCACAACACTCGTCGCGGACTAAAACGAAAACGAACCTCGGACGGTGAGCTTGAGAGCTTTAGCTTTCCAGAAAGGAGGTAGCGTTGCGCGGCGGAACCGCCCGACGGGAGCCGAGCGCAGCCGAAAGGATGTGTTTTCTTTATGCAGGCCACGCCCACTCGGCGACTATCAAAACGAGGACTGATTTTACGGCCGCTTTCATGAGTGTTTCACAATCATTTACACATCGTTCACAGATGCAGATTAATTATTTATTGATTAACATTAATAAATTAATACGGTAATAGTATTATACAGGGTGTTATGTAAGTATAGCACCAACGCTTATCTGCTGAGTCAAAAGACTAATGCTGCAATTCTGTGAAAATCAGTAGTTGCTACATATTTATAAAACTGTAAATATTAAACAAAATCGCAATAAAATCTACAGGGTGAGTCAGCTAACTATTCCCTATTTGGATTTTTTATAACTTAGGCAATTTTTATCAGAAAGTGACGAAATTTTTGCAAAACATGAACTATCTAAAGGAATTTTTACTGCCGAAATTTCAAATCGATCAGACAAAAACTTCACGAGTGGTTCACTTCAATGTGAAAATTGGACCAATTAATCCAAAATCTCCAATTGCAGCCCAAACAGTCGTTCTAGGAGAGTGCAAGGATTGTTCAGCAATCCAGTGGGGATTTTCATCTGACCAATACCGATGATTGTGTCTATTAAATCCACCAACAAGATGAAAATGTGCCTCATCAGAAAACATGATGTTATTTAGATGACCAGGATTTTCATTCATTCGTTCAATTTCGTCTTCTGCAAATTCCAATCGCTTTGCTTTATCCTCTTCAGAAATTGCCTGCAGAATTTGAATCTTATAAGGATGCCACTTTAAAATCCTACAAATAGTCGTTTGACTAATCATTAATTAATTTATCATTATTTCAGTCACCAATTAGGAAGCAATAGAGCAATAATGATAAAACTATGCGAACAAAAACTCAAGTGGCTACTGTATTTACAGCAAAAATTTGGCGGACTTTGCACAAAAACTTGAGACTTTACAAACAAATGAAATAGGGAACACTTAGCTGACTCACCCTGTATAATCATATGAACATTTTTGTACATGTACATGTCAACAAACATTGATGTGATTTTGTTCAATATTTACAGATTTACAAATCTGTAAATCTGCATTAGACTATTCGTGAAAAAAAAGTTAACTTAATAGTTATTTATGTAACAAGTACGCAAAATAGAGTTTTAGAGGTCGAATCTGTTTACGGACGAGGCGATAGCCTAGTCTTTAAATTAGTTTATTTTTCTGGGAAAATATTGTTGGATTCATTCTGTTTATATTTTGTTGAGAAAATTTTATTTGGGGATAAATTTTTCAGAAATATTTTGTTGGAAACATTTTGTCGGGAATATTTTGTTGGGAACATATTGTTCGGAGAAATATTGTTCAGGAACCGTTTGTTGGTAATATTTTGTTGGGGATATTTTTCTGGGAACATTTTGTCAAGAATATTTTGTTGGAAACATTTTGTCGCGACACGAAAATGGTTAACAAACTGACAGATTCTTGGAACGCCACTGCTTAAAAAATTACAATTGACATTGACAATTGCACTGAAAATAAAATACTCCCTACTTGATTTAAATTTTGTAATGAATTTTAATATTCAGCTGTGATTGGTCAATTTAATAACTCTTTTGCGAGTTAATGGAATTACTGAGGAAGATACAAAAAAATTTTGGTACTCCTTGAATATTCTTTATTCACCATGCAAGCGTTGGTGCTATACTTACATAACACTCTGTATATACCTTAAATTTAGAGGAACTAATTACATTTGCCGCGTTCTGCTGACCAATCAGATTGCTCATTTTTGAGCCAGATTTACTCTGTTTACAAATGTGATTTTTATCAACGACGTCATTGCTTCGTGAAAGCATCTATACTATATTATATTTTCTACAATAAATTACTCTAAAAATTTACGTATTAGATTCAAATCCAGTTAGGTATATATTTCAATTTGGCTGTACAAAACAAAAATTAAAAGTGGTCCGTTACATTCACTACTTTTGTGTTTTGCTGGTTGCTCAAACTGTTATAAGATTCGTAAATGAAATATTATTGTAAAGGTAAATGAAAAGCATCAGAAACCATTTAATTTATCTGCTGCCGTGTAATAATGACAACATTATAAGCCTCAATTTAAGAACCATAATAGCGTTCATTATAGGCCAAGGACCATAAAGAATCAGTATGGAACTCAGAGTACCATAATGAAATGACAAACAACTCGCTAGGTACTAAGGAAGTTTCAAACCTTCATATCTTATTTTTTTAGATTTAAATTTTTTGTTCAATACCTACCAAATAATTTATTTTACTTCTTGATCTTGTCTTGACTAATTTACGCCAGAAGATAAAATGGGCTACTTGCATGATTTTTTTTATTAAATATTTTTTAAGAAGAGGTCTAAACTTGGGACCCGTATTTTTAATTTTCGCCAAATTTTTTTCAGCAAGCCCAAAAATAATTAATAAAATTGAATAATATGTGATGTGACGTAGATAGCTGCCATATCTTCTAATTTCTTTTTTATTTACTCAAAAACATATATTTTGTTTAAATAAAATTTGTATTTTTACATATGTTTTAGACATAACATTAGGTTTATAGTGATAAAAATCTCATTTTAGTACCATGCAAGTAGCCCAGTCAGTATACAATACGGATTGATGGTACACGTCGTATTATCAAACCAAACTCGGCTTCGCCTCGTCTGATAATCGTCACGACTAGTACTATAATGACTGACGTTACGATCCTTATAACATAAATAACTATTACGAAACAGGTTAACGCTAACTCAAACTTTTAAAATGCCTTTACCTGTTTTTAAGGAGGCTGACGACTCCTGCAGTGGCGTACCCAGACATTAGCCTTGGGGGCGGATATGAAAATAAAAATATTTTTGATAATGTAAAACAAAATTCGCTTAACGCGAGTTGGCTGATATCATTGCAATTCATTCAGTTGCGGTGATATATTTTTACAATAATTACTACCTAATTCACTAATCAAAAAATGCTTGGCATGCTTACATTTTCTTAAATAACTTGCAAATGGTCTAGGAAAAATGCACAAAATCTTCACGAACTTATTTTTAAAGGTTTATGAATTTTTCATCATTTTATCACATATAGTTTAAAGCATACAAAACAAAAATTTAGTGAATTGCCATAAGAGTCCATGAAAAACGAGTGTAATTTCGTTCAAATATTCAAAAACTGGATAGACGAATTTTTTTTTAGAATCTAAATAGTGTAATAAAGGCACTGTATAAATTTCAGCCTCTCATCATCATTTTAATAATGGTCACCAACCTCTTTAAATAATTGAAGAATATAATCAGGAATTAATTCAATTCATATAATGTGTTCAACACGAATTTAATTTTTACGTAGGAAAATATTTAAAAGAAAAATAATTCCATACATCATAATATAATAAACTGATATACCTACTGATTACCTAAATCCTAAATTACCTACCTACTCGAATTTTATCCATTCCTATATTTGCACTATTACGAAACAAGAACTGAAGAAAAAATTTGCAATTTGTCAGCAGGTACGTATTTTTCCACACACACGTTTCTAATACGAAAGCTCTATTTTAAATTTAGAATTTAATCTTGTGCAATGCATAATTTCCATTATTTTGTACAATAATTTAATAACAGTATTTTATGCACCAAGGGAGGGAAGCACGCGACTACTCCCGCAGGTGAAGTTTGCAACACTATTTTTTTTTTTAATCTTGAATCAAATTTTGTAAATTGTATTATTATTTCTATTTTTTTTAAATCTTGAATCAAATTTTGTACACATTATTATTTCTATTATTTTGTACAATCATTCAAATAAAAATATATTTTATTCTGTACTATTTCGATGCCAAATATATAAAATCTATTATTTTGAAATTGAATTTAGAGGACTAACAAGGTAAGAATATTTATTTTTTTACTTAACATATTTACGTGTCTACAATAAAATTTCGGATTTATTAACAAATTAAGAGGTAAATATCTTGACCCTGAATTAAATTTATTATAAAATTAAAACTTTTAACACGTATTTTACATTCATACGTATTAGTATAAATAAATTATTTAGGTTTTTTTGTTGCGGTTCAAAATACGTTTAAAAGTTTTAATTTTTTAATAGTTATTTTTGTATTACAAAACAAAAGTTATTTGTGTATCAAGTGCGGATAGAGCATTGTTTGTTGCACGTGGCGAGAAATTCGTTCATTCGAGGCGAAGCCGAGATTGACGACTCGCCAAGGACTACTAACAAGCTCTATCCAATGAGGTGCACACAACATTTTGTCTACAATCGTATATTGTCAAAATAGTTAATTTTAAAATTATTATTATTTGTCGTTCTTATAACAATTCAATGAAATCGTGGTTATCGATCATCATGACAACGTTTATAAACAAAACAAAAATGTTCACAATCGTAGTTTTAGGCCAATTTAACGCAATAAATTTAATAGTACTAGTGGGACAATTTTGTACATATCCTAACTAAAAATTGTACCTACAACGATTGTAGACAAACTATTTTGTACACCTGCATATTCACTTATAAAAAAATCTACTTTTAGCTATTAATATAACAATACGATTTACAATACCGAAGATGTTGCTAAGCGACGAGGTGAAACCGAGTCTCTTTGAACATCCAAGGTGGCTTAAATCGCATATATTCGCGTTATATTCAAAGCTTAATCGTATCATCAACGACAGCGATGGTCAAACAAATCAACAATTTTGTCAATTAGTTGACAATTAGCGTATTATGGAAGGTTTTGATGTTATTATGGTTGTATCTAACGTATTAAGTCCGTAACTAATGAATTATAAGTATCTAACGTATTATGTTGTTTATAATTATCAATAAATGTTGCATATTAAAAGGTAATAACAGTTGATGCTACGATTAACATATTTAAATATGCACTCACAATTTTTTTTTAATAACAATGCAAATGCACATACAATCTCAAAACACTTGCACTTGTCTGCCTTAAAATATTCAAAACAATAATAAAGTTTTTTTTGAACATTACTTTGTTGATGTCGATGACACTGATGTTATGTTTAGTGTGACACATCTGCAGAGTTGTTGTCTGTGGGGAGCATCACCGTGCTGCTGCTGCACCACGCGACTATTGATTTCGAGGACTCCGCACCACCCTTGCGCATCGATTGAGAGCGTAGCGAGGCGTCTATGTCCGTCGCGACGATATACAGTATACAATGTACGCTCATTACCTCGCTGAATAAAATGTACTATAGCAAGTTATTTTGTTTAACTGGTTTTTATTTTAATTGTTGTCAATTGTTCCTTGTATATGTGTTCATAGGCGGCGACTGGAATAGGGTTTGGGGCATAGGCGTACGCGGGAATTTTAGCTGGGGGTAAAACTTATTTTAAATTTTTTTTATTTTTTAATAGGCTTCACCATAATATTGTGATAAAAACATAAATTACTTGTTCAGTTATGACTAATAGTGAAGAAGTTTTTAAATATATAAATTTATTTAAGATGAGCTTTTAAAGAAATAATTTTCAGTATCAGTATACCTATATACATACAAGTTATAGTAAAGTGATAAAAATTTTGGTACAAAAATTGAAAATTATTTATATTTTCACTTTTATAATCTCAAATGTGCATTAATGCTTACCGAAAATTTAGGTGCTTTCAAACAATGTCTTAATCAGCTCGGGTGGTACACGAGAGCTGATTACGTTGTTGGAATGTACGATAAAAAGTTCCTGGACGAAATTAATGCACGAGTGCAAATTCAGTAAGAAAATAGCAATGACACCGCCGCGCTTTTATTTTACAATAGAAATGATATAATGTATTATTTACCTTATTAAGGTGATTTTCTGCCTATGGCAGAAAACAGTCAAAAACATTGATTCCGCACGCTATTGTATAGCGTTTATTGTTTTTTTAAACATAATAATAACAAATAATTTATGTTTGACGGGAAAAAATTATTTTGGCACCTATATTTTAAAAAAAAAACTACATTATTTGTAAAAAAGATGGTTTTCGCGCGCCAATGACTGTACAGCTTTTATTTATAAGTGAATTAATTTCAAATTTTAATATGTTGTCAACAAAGCTTGGGTCTGCGAAATAACCGATCAAATTTTTGAAATTCGTATTAAACAAAAATAATTGTCAAAATTCAAATTAACATAATTCTGCATCTTGAATTTTGTAGATTGTACTTTTATCTTCAACAGATTATTATATTTACCAAAACAATAAACGCTGTGCAGTAGCGAAATCCAACGTTTTTGGCTATTTTACTTATTTACTTTACTCGTACTTATTTACTTATTTACACTCAAGATGACGACTTAACCAATTTTTAATTTAATTTCAAACTGACATATGACAGTAAAGTTTCCGCTTATTAATTACAATTAAATTCATCAGGCTACTAGTGAAAAATTTCCGCTAAATTTTTATATAACCATGATTACTATTATTTGTAATCATTCTTCCATTGGCTTTTATTTGTGTAATGCGATTTACTAGAAAATTAATTTATAATTTGAAGTGGCAATTGTATCTGTACAACAATTATTATTTTCCAATATTTCAATACTTGAACAAACGAATATTACATTGAAATCATCGTTTTTCATATAAGCATATTAATAATTTAAGTTTTCAACAATGCTTGTATTTATACAGGAAATAATAATCCAGAAAAATGTATATCAACAGTTAAATTGAAATTATTTTAAAATTCAACATTTTCATTAAATATTATATAATATTTTAAAATTTCAACACGCTAATAGCTTTGCAGTTGGCTTTATGAATAATTTTTTTACCCTTTTATTTTGGTAAACTAAAAAACTGTAATATTTATTTATGCAACAAGTACGCAAAATGGAGTTTTAGAGGACGAATCTATTTACGGACGAGGCGCCAGCTGAGTCTTTAAATTAGGTGAGTCCTCTAAAACAGTTTGTTTACGCATTACATACAGGGTATTCCACAACAGGACAAAAAATTAAAGAGTATACTGTACGACGTGCTGATCATGAAACAAAAATAATTTTTTTAAATTCGCAAAGTCTACTTAAAGTAGACATTTTTTTGGACTAGAGTAGTATACGTCATTAGACATTTATTAATATTAGATATTATGTAAACAATTACTTTCATCGTAGAAGATTTGAAAAAATTTATTAAAAATAACTACCGACCAGTGGCAAAAAAATGTTTGCTTGAAATACGATGCATTTTTTTGCAAATTTAAAAAAAATTCTATCACCCTTTCCGCAAGTGTGTTACATATTATTTTTTCTACGAAAGTGGGAAATTAATTTAAAAAATTTGAAATAAAATATTTTCAAATTTAAGAAAAACAAATATGGTAGGCTTGCTGCCAGAGCTGAAAACAATAACAATATCTAAAAACTGACAGATCAATTTTGTAATTTTGCATTTATGGTTTGATTTATGATAAAAAATAATGACATTTCATGCAGAATGTTGTAGTGATAGTGAAAGTGAGTTTATTTGTACCCCTTCAGACATTTTACGGCAATTGCAATTGTCTCTGAAGTCAAAAATATCCTGAAAGCTTTGACCTTCCAGTAACTGCACAATTTCTAGTTCAGCAAAATGATTGATGTCTCAAATTAAGTGAAAATCGTCCATTTGAATTTGAACAGAGATTAGAACAAATAAAGTGTTTTAGATATGAACAATGTTCTTTTTGAAAAATTCGCACTTAATGTACAATAGTTATTTGTCCAACTAGAGAGGAAAGCGCTTGTTTTTCCCACTCGAGGTCGAAGTTTGTGTCACGAGCGAAGCGAGTGGGAGTGAGGCAATCGAGCGAGAGTGGAAAAGAGCTTTCCTCTCGCGTTAGACACAACATTTTTTTCACGGCATATTTGAAAACATTGTAAATGTAGAAGAAACACATTAGAAGTTAGGTTATAACTATCATCTGTCAGAATGACGTTTAAAAACAACGAAATGTTTCACTGCGGCCAATATGCCAAATTAAATTTAAGTTGTAAAATCGTGAAATTGTAGAAAAAGAAAGTATAAATTGTTAAATAATAGTTTACAGTATATCACTATAAAATCAGAATTTTCAATAAAATAATACATTTACCTACTTACAATTTTTGAAATGTTTCATCGTAAAATAATATTGGTGGTAACACTGCTTACTTTCCTCTCTAGAGAGGAAAAACTCACTTTCCTCACTACTATTTCGCGAGAAGAAAATTGTGTTTTCTCCGCATGCCGTGAAAAAAATTATTTTCACCACTCAATGTTTCAAAAGCCTACTTCCACCATCAATTTTAATATCTGAAAACGTGTGAATTCGCACTTTCGTAGAAAAATGTATTTGCAGTTTATAGAAACGAAATATGAGTTTTCCTTGAAGAAGCAATCTTCGTAGACTGACTCAAATGTCAGAACTAGGATCTGAATTGGAATTCTGATACTACCGAACCCAGCGTAAAGGTAAGTAATAGAAAATTTATATTACCTACTTGGAGATATCTTAGCTAAAATGTCAACAATTTTTTTCAAAATCTTTTCAATATAAAAATACCAGCTATGTTGAATAATACGATTTATTTAAGAAGCCCGTCTACCTCCTAAAATCCAGCATAAAATGTACTAACGTAGCGAGTGTTTTGTGGCCAGTACAAGAATGGCAAAATTTTATTTCAATAAGAATTTCATAGACAAAGAATGGATCTACAGATGTGCCTTTTTAAACTTTTGATTAAAAAATTGTACATAAATATAAAAATACCTATTTTATGCAAACTTTACACGGTTATATCTCATGATACAAATTAATTTTTTAAATTTTAATAAGGCACATCTGTAGATCCATTCTTCTCTATTAAATGTTTATAAAAACATTATCCTGAAGTAAATAATAATCTGACAGTTTACTCGCAACGAAAACACTTTTGCAGTATTTCTCAACTTCAAAATGACATTGCATTGCTAGGATGCGGCAAAGGGCAAAGTACTAGTTTCGGGCTGGTTTCAGGCAGCTGTAGTATTGGGGTAAAGAGTGGAATAGAAAAAAAAGGAAAATCGAGAGTATTCTAGGAAATCGGTAAAAACGTAAAGGTGGGTTTATGCTCAAAAATTAAGAATTATAATTAAGAATATAATAATATGGGAATAATAAAAATTTAATATACTAAAAAATTATTAATGAGGCAAAAATATCCAATAAGCATTTATTTGCAATTTTGTTATACTCAGTTTTAATATAAAGGGATACATATTGAATGGAATCATGGAAAATACATATTCTGTGAATAATTAATAAAATATCACAATATAAATGTTTCAGAACAATTATGTATTAAAATAAATTGGTTTGTTATTTTGTTAATTATTGTTTATATTGATTTGCAGTTCGCTGAAAACGCGTGTTATAATAATTAGTTTTATCAGTGTTTAAAAGAGTAAAATAAAAATTTAAAATCGAGATTTGTTGGAAATTATTTCAAAACCAATTTCAAAATACAAATTACTTGATT
The DNA here is from genome assembly GCA_947534325.1 of Agonum fuliginosum. Lineage (NCBI taxonomy): Eukaryota > Metazoa > Arthropoda > Insecta > Coleoptera > Carabidae > Agonum > Agonum fuliginosum. Next base: position 1,687,906 of record OX384029.1, read on the forward strand.
TTCAATATCGCAATAAAGCCCCGTTCGCACGTGGATTCTTGAAGATTCTGAATTCTGGAAAAGAAGTTTTCTTCTTTCTAGTGAGAATTGTCTGTTAAATTGCGGTGCCGCTAAATTGAATCTTCAATGAGTCTTGGAAAAGAAGGATAATTTATAATTTATTGATTGCTTCAAAACCATTTTTTTTCAAGATTCAGAATCTTGAAGTCATTTCCAGGATCTTTGTATAATCTTCAAAGAATTCTCGTGCGAACAGGACATAACGACATAAGTATTTTCTTTTCTTCTTGTAATTATTGTATTGTGCGTGATTTTTCCTTTCTACAGGTGATTCACAACTTCGTGCATATATTTGAATGGCCATGGAACAAATATGTTTTTGTTTTAAATTCCCTAATTTAAGCTGTTTCCAACGTAAAAGCAGTTTCAATTTCTAAAATGCTCACGAAGTTTTATAAATAAAGCTAAATTTCATAAATTTATTTACAGACGAAGAATACAATAACTAGGTTTATGCCGAGTTACATTTTTTAATAAATCTCTTAATAATAAGATAAAATAACATGTAAAAATTGCTTAAAACACACTTTTTCATTAATTTTTTATATGGATTCCAAAGATTTTTCAGAATTCTAACTGGACATAAACCTAGATTAATTCTTTCACAAACAACTAGTACTTGTTTTGCCTCCAAATTTATAATATGCAATGAGTAAAGCAGAAACTGCCACACCTCTAAATAATATTTTGTTACGGAGACGAGACTCTTAAAACTAAATGCTTACATATGTGAATGAGGCTTAATTCTAATAATTCTGATTTTAAATGAAGTCATTCTATTTTGTGTTCATTAAATAAAGTAGGTAAATAATTAAACACAGTAAACTGGCCTTAAGGAGGTACACTCGAGTGGTGGGGGGTTAGGGGCATCTCCTATACTCGCAATGTATTTCATGTCAGGGTTTCAACTTATAAAAAATAAAAATAATTTTTTTTATTGTATGTAAACGCAGTCTATTTGAATTTTTGCTAATAAAATGAGATTTAAATATCTTAAGGAGGTACACTCGAGTGGTGGGAGTTAAAGGCATCTCCTATACTCGCAATGTATTTCATATCAGGGTTTCAACTTATAAAAAATATATATATTTTTTTTTATTGTATGTAAACGCAGTATATTTGAATTTTTGCTAATAAAATGAGATTTAAATAACTTAATTGAGAATATTAAATATTTTTGTTATGTAAAAATTGTTTATTTTATAAGATTTCATTCGGCTAAATACCAGTGTAAACTACGGCAACGCTGTGCTGTACATGTCATTTTTCACGGTCTTATGTCAATCTGACAGATAGTAAAAATTGAAGGTGAAGAGAATTCTGCACTTGAAATTTCATTTAAATCGTTGGGTATGAATTATTTATCATTTGTGCATATTACCTTTCATTCTTGTGAAAAACTTGTGATTATAGATAGATAATGTTGTTTTTTTCTGGTTAAATTCTAATTTTGCGCTTTTCAACGTTGCCGCTTCTATATTATGTTCTCGCCAATATTCTCCAGTAGGCATAAACGTCAGTCTTTCGATTAAGAATTCTTGTAAATTACGTGGTAAATGATGCTTGTATTACTTTTATTCGGTATATGAGATAATCATGTACGTTTTAAAAAAGCAATTGGAATTTTCTGTCATTTCTGTAATGCTTTTTACGTTGATTTAAAAGTAGTCGACATAAGAGGCCATGTAAAATGAAGTTTTTTAATATTTATTTTTGGATAATCTACGTGGTGAAAAATTATGAAAAAATTCAGGTAACATTTTTACAATGTTTTGGTTAATTTTGCAAAGTTTCATTAAGCTCTCTCATTATTTCAAGTGTCGAGTGTACCTCCTTAAGGTGACAGAAAACAGTCAAAAATATTAATTCCGCACGCAATTCTATAGCGTTTATTGTTTTGTTAAACATAAAAATAACAAAGAATTTATGTTTGATGGGAAAAATAATTTTGCACCCATATTTGTAAAAAAAACTGCAATATTTGTAAAAAGAGGGTTTTCGTGCGCCACTGTACAGCTTTTATTTATAGGTGAATTAACTTCAAATTTTAATATGTTGTCAACAAAGCTTGGAACTGCGAAATAACCGATCGAATTTTTTAAATTCGTTTTAAAAAAGAAGATATTTGTGTTAGAAAAATAACAAAAATTGTCAAAATTCAAATTAACATAATATTTCGATTTTAAAGCAAAATTTTGTAGATCTTCAACAATATCTTTAGATTATTATTTTTAACAAAACAATAAACGCTGTGGAGTGGCGCGCAAAATCCATGTTTGGCTGTTTTCTAGGGTGATAGAGGATTAAAATTAAAAATACAATAAATCTAATTTATTAAAAAAAATTGATTTTTTTAAATCACGATTTTCACCACCACCGTGAGTAGTGGGAGGGTGCACTGTGCCCGGGCAAATCATGAATGAACCTGTCGCGCCGCGGCGCGTAGGCGTCGGTCCGTGGGTGGGCGTCGCACCACCGCGTGCGTGGGTGGAATCCTTCAGACGAGTCACAACTGCACACCAAGGGTGTGGTACTGCACAGCGCACAGCGGCCAAAGGTCACCAAACCAGGTGAGGCAGCTTCTCTCACCATTAACTATAATAACAAATCTGATGTGCATGGACTCCCAAAATACTCTACTAGTTTTATTTAGGTGGCCCGTCTCCATTTTTGTCCAAATTCCTTCATAGTTAATGTTAAAAAATATAATATATTGTTTCCAATCAATTGTAAAAAAAATACTTAAGAAGAATAATGTGCCGAAGGAGATAATTTTATTTTGTTTCAAGATTAAATAGGTACTTTAAAATTTTATTTGCAGAGTTAAATAACAGCCGATTTTACCTTCTTGATTATCTGTTTAAAAAAATTTAGAACTTGTTCGAAACCAGCCCGAAACTTGTACTTTGCCGCATCCTAGCTATGCAATGTTATTTTAAAGTTGAAAAACACTGAAAAAGTGTTTTTTTTTTGAGTAAACACAGTTTATTATTAACTTTAAGATAATCTTTATAAACCTTTAATTGAGAAAGAATGGATCAACAGATGTAACTTTTTAAACTGTAAAAATAAATTTCTATCATGAAATATATACGACCTATAATATAACTTTTAAGATTTTTAGGAGTTTTCATAATCATGTACAATTTTTTTATTAAAATTTTAAAAAGGCACATGTTGTGTTAAATTATCTTGCTCAAATAAAATTTTACCATTCTTGTACTAGCCACAAAATACTCGCTACGTTAGTATATTTTATGCTGGATTTTTAAAAGGTAGACGGGCCACTTAGCTATATAAGTTGGAAGTATATAAAATAGGAAAATACATAAGTACCTGTTCACAAATATACTACCTATTGTAGATTGTAAAAGAAAATTGTACTTTTAACGTTTTAACTAATATTATTGAACTTCAAACATATAATAATAAATGATATTTTATATTTTCTTAATTATTGTCAAAAATTTACGTGCATTAACACTCAAATATTGTAACAAATTTGTTGAATTTAATTTTTTGCAAATAGTGCTAGATAGGACAAAAATTTAAATATAAATTTCAGATTTCAGATCTTCAAGAAACACCACAACCGATTGCACGATTAACATCAAAATCTAATCAGATCTAATTTAGGGTGTCAGAATGCTATATACAAAATTTCAAATTGTTTTATTCAGTAGTTTTGAGTTATTGTACCTCCAACATTTATCCATCCATCCTCACACACCCATACACACACACACAGACTTATATAATTGCGAAACGATTAATCGAGGGATTAATTTTATTTACTTTTTAGGCGATCATCAAATTGACAAGTATAATGCACATAATTACCATAACATTTAATATTAGTTTGAATATTAAATTAAAAGATTAATAATTATATCGTTGTCATTATTGTTTACATCTAACTTCGTGACAATATTAATAATTTAATAGTTAGTGACTTTTGACTAGATCATGACAGAAATCTGATTGCAAATGGCGCTTATGGCTGCTTATGGCCATATCCTCCGTATATAGTCAGTCTAGTTTACTGACGTTATCGGTAACGCTCGTTCTGTCATGACGCTTGTGTTATGTCGTATTAAATAAAAACTATAAAGATTTCATAATTGAAAACTTTCATGCAAAATGAGAAAAGACAGAACAGCAGATAACACCAGACCATATAAATTATAAGTATCTTTAGTAAAAAATATGATGTTTTCATTGCAAGGTTTTGAGGTTATAAAAATGTTTATTCTTTTACAGCACACCAAATATTGAGTTTAACAGGCATTAGCTTCGAAAGAAAGAGTATTATAGTTAGTATTAATGTTATTTTGTTGTTTGCAATCAGCAATAAATATAACTTGTTATTTTAGGGCTTTGTTGAGTTGACAATCGTTCCTCTGCGAGATAGCCTACGCCACATTAAATTAAACGCCAAACAATGTCGTATTTATAGAGTTTGTCTAAATGAGACTTACGAGGCATCATTTCAGTATTTCGACCCTTTTCTTGACATTTGCCAGGGCGATACTCAAACGTAATAAGTTACAATCATACCTTTTATCTACAAGCTTAAAATCATGAGTTGGCCACACGTAAAAAGTCGTTTTTTGTTGTACACAAGTTTGAATAAAAATAAAAATACAAGTATAATGTACTGTATCTTATATTTATTGAAAATTGCAATACATTTTACACAATGTCAAATAAAACCAGCTGTCGAAACTTTATAGAACCGTATTAAACAAAATTTAAAAACGTCCTGCAAGGACAGTCAAAGAATTGTGACAGTAATTAGAGCAAACAATAAAACAATTTAACTTATAATATGTTAAAGATATATTTAAAGTTCATGCAACTTTAAATATAACGTAGATAATAAAGTATACAGCTGGCAAATTTTTTTATTGTTTGCTCTATATTTTGACAGTTAGGCGTTGTTTACTAGTTTGGTTGACATCAAAGCATTTTCAATGTTTAAAAAGAAGCACCAATAGTCCCCAAAACCGTAAGAAAATAATACATAGAAATAGCAAGGTAAAATTTAAAAGTAACGAACTGCTTACAAAAAATAACATCAGAATAATTGACAATTATTGTCATAACATTTGAAGACCACAAAGGAAGAACGATCTAAGTCCAAAAAATCAAAAAAATGAGTTTTTGGTACCATCTTGTAGCAAACTAAGTAAATTTTCTTATAGCGTTCAGAAAATTGCAGTAAAAACGATATAAGTCACGATTTTCAGACATTGAAATAATCGTGTCCACTGAAAGAACGATCTAAGTCCACCTTTGTTCAACGGTGTACCGATCTTAGTTAATTTTTTATAACAAATTAGTTTATTGTACAAAAACATTAATGTTTATTATTTTGTATTATCAATACCTATAACTTAAGTTGAAATAAAATAAACCGTTATTTTTAATAAATCATATTACCAATATACGAGTCTTCAAAACTTAAAATTCAATTATCACGAAACTATCAAAATGTGACTTTGATCGTTCTTCCTGTGTGGTCTTCATTTGAATTGTCACAAGAATCTATCAGTCAAAATTCTTTCGTTTTCTCAAACTGAGTATACTTACTATAAACGACTTTACCCTTGTGTAACTCCACCTAAACATACTTTTGTGGAGAAAAAAAATCTTAAATATTCTGCAGTATGTGTCACAATTCTTTGATTATCCTTGCAGGACGATTTTTCAATTTTTTTTATTCGGTTCCATAAAGTTTCGACGTGATTTTATTTGAGATTGTGTAGAATGTATTGCAGTTTTATTTAAACTTATTCAGCAAAAAACTACTTCTTTTACGTCTGGGCCAACTCATGATTTTGGGCTCGTAATGTGCTCGTTAAATAATATACTAATTTTGGATAATAATTCACAGAAGGTCGCTAGATTTTTTTTCTAAACATCATTTATCAGCAGCATTAAAAGTAGATCCTGATAACAATGCAGGAGAACTTGTTGTCTCAATCCCTCCCGAGGCAGGACATTTGGTTTGTGAAGGACAAGGATTGAGAGTTGGAATTGAATTTTCTTTAGAACAACCAGAAGGTGGTTTACATTTCGTTGTTCCACAATGTGAAGGAACTTTAGTAGAAGTAAGTAATTTAATATACACATTATGCCCTGTTCACACAAAGATTCTTTGAAGATTCTTTCATGCTTCTAAATCCTGAAAAAATAAGTTTTTAGTCGAGTTAACGGATTACAATGTCACTTCCGGTTTACAGCATTTGATTTCTAAAACAATATTTTATTAGGAAATTTGAAGCTACAATTAAGGCACAGTTAACATATTTTCTCCAAGAGAAGACTCTAAATTTTCAATAAAGTGTCAACTGTAACACCTAAACGGATAAGAATATCGATGTCCGGTTTTCAAAATTATTATTTTTTAACGTTTTCTATAAGAAACATGAATCTGAATATTTTGGAAGCTCTGGTTTAGCAAAAATTTTAAGATTTTCTCCGAGAAAAATATATAAATAATAGTATTTTTCTTCTAAATGTTGTGTTTAAAACTATAACTTATTATCATATTGAAATATTGAATTCCGGTTTGAAGCATTCGATTCCCTGAATATTTTCCAATCAGAAACATATTTCATTAATTTAAAAAAAAGTCTTTTTGTAATTTAAAAAATGTGTTTAATCGAATGCAACTTTTGAACACATTAAAATATGGTCTTCAAGCATTCAATTCCTCGTATATTTTTAAACCGAAAATCGATATTGTAATCCGTTAATGAATGGCAGTTATTTTTGTGTGTGGCGATAAAATTGTGACTATTTAAATTGATTGGAAACTGTCAAAATATATTTTCACGATTTTCTCCAAAACTATGGGTTTACATAAAAATCGCTTATGAACTATATCTTATAGAGAATTTTGAGCTCTACATCTTCATAAAAATCAGCTAAATAATCGCTAAAAAGTAAGAATTTTTTTGCCAGCTAAAATGTTTCTGACTTTGAATAAGTTAATATAAGACCATTTTTAAAAAATCATATTTGTTTTGGTGGGTTTAGAAGTAAAATCCTTAATTGAAGCTACAAATTATTTATAAAAAATTCTTCTTCAAAACTCAATGTAGCGGGTCCACTATTTGACGGGTAATTTTCACAAAATTCAGAAGCATGAAAGAGTCCTTGTGTGAACAGGGCTTCAAACATCCATTAACGTACATATTTTCAGCGCGGCGCACATTTATTCACCTACGGCCACGAAAATTCATCGCGTTTGTGGTTTCCATGCGTGGATAGCTTCGCCGAACCATGCACTTGGAAACTAGAGTACACGGTGGACGAAAACATGACGGCTATATCATGCGGCGATCTAATCGAAGTAGTTTTTACTCCTGACATGCGTAGAAAAACTTTTCATTACAGTCTCATGACCCCTACATGTTCTCCTAATATCGCTTTAGCTGTCGGCCCGTTCGAAATTTACGTCGATCCGTTCATGCACGAAGTTACGCATTTTTGTTTGCCGCAGTTATTGCCGTTGCTAAAAGTTGCCACGAGGTACATGCACGAAGCCTTTGAATTCTACGAAGAGACTTTATCCAACCGGTACCCGTTTTCTTGTTACAAACAAGTTTTTGTTGACGAAACAGAGGAAGATTTTAAATCATACTCTACGATGAGTATACTTAGTACTAATTTGTTGCATTCGGCAGCTATTATAGACCAGACTTACACAACTAGAAAAGTTATGGCGCAAGCAGTAGCCGAACAATTTTTTGGCTGCTTTATCTCAATGCAAAACTGGTCCGATATGTGGTTGCCAAAAGCAATTTCGCAGTATCTTTGCGGGTTGTACTCAAAAAAATGTTTTGGCAATAACGAATACCGAGAACGGATCCAGTCGCTTCTGTTAGAGCTTGTCAAATATGAAGAACAGTTCGGTGGGATTATTTTAGATCCGAGTCAAGCGCCAGCTCCGTTGCCTGTTTCGGCAAATAATCCTCAGCCTAGCAAACAGTCCGTAGAAAACGTTTTTTATTTTCCTATTCAAAACCTCCATACGATGTCGCCGCGGTATATTGAAGTCTTGCGCAAGAAAGCTCTTTTGGTTATGAGAATGTTGGAGCATCGGATTGGGCAAGAATTATTGCTGCAAGTATTTAATAAACAGTTGTCTCTTGCTTCTAACGCGGCTCAGCAAAAAATTGGTAGCGGACTATGGGCACACATGCTTATTAGTACCAATGTTTTTACTAAAGCTATTTTTACCGTGACTGGCAAAGATATGGCTGTTTTTATCGATCAATGGGTCAGAACAGGAGGACATGCTAAATTTCATCTCAGCTCTGTTTTTAACCGGAAAAGGTTTATATTTATACTTCCCATAACTTCGTGCATATTTTAATGGCATACAGTAACGTACGTATAGTCCATCTAGCGAATCAACCAATTGCGTCACAATGCATAACCATTGTTACTTCATCGTGACGGAATCGAAGTATTCGCTGGATGAACTATACCATCACAGTTAATCAGATATCTATTATAATATAATTAACAATCCAGTAGTTTAAAAAATGTGCTTCTTGCGAAAATACGAATTTAAAAAAAATAATTGCTCCATGATCAGTTAGTTGAGTACTGCCATCAAAATATATGCACGAAGTTGTGAATCATCCAGTATATTAAAACAGTATTATAATTTAAGATTATTACAGAAATACAGTCGAACTTGAAATTAGACAAGATGCAACAAACCAATGTGGCATCCGCAAATATGTTGGGCCATTATTAGTTACGTTACAAGAACTGGATGGCACATTTAAACATACTTTACAGATAGAAAATACTGTAGTAAAAGCTGACATAACATGCCATTCCAAAAGTCGCAGAAACAAAAAGAAAAAAATTCCTTTGTGTACAGGTGAAGAAGTCGACATGGATTTAAGCGCTATGGAGTAAGCTATAAGTCTGTTCAAATTTTCTTGACACCCTAACACAACCTGTATATATTCTGTCTTTGTTTAACACATACTTTTCATATACTGAAACAATAAACGTAGCAGTAAGAAGGCGTGGTCTAAGCTCCCTCCAATGCCAGACCAAGTTAGCAAGTCAATTGTTTCTAATTCTGTCAAACTGACGTTTACAATTCGAAATTTCAGACACATTTATCCGAAGTAAGAAAAAAAATAGAAGCAATTTGATAATCATTTTAAGTAATAATAGAAAGAGCACAAATGTTTTTAATATTTTCATGACGTTTAGTACCATTTCAAAAATTTGTATCTAATTTTGACAGTTATTTTAAATCGGTTGTGACAAATCAATGTCACGAAGTCACATGGGTGTCAAGAAAATTTGAAAATACTTTACAATAATTGTTGTAACTCGATTTACTAACATAAAATGTAGTGATTCGCCAGTTCTATGGATTCGATTGGACCCAGAAATGACCCTACTACGGTCTGTCATTATTGAGCAGCCCGATTATCAATGGCAATATCAATTGAGACATGAAAGAGATGTCACAGCCCAAATGGAAGCTATTGTAGCTCTTGAACGGTATCCTACGCCTGCTACAAGACTTGCTCTCACTGATACAATAGAAAATGAACAAGCTTATTATAAAGTTCGTACTCGGGCCGCCAGATGTCTCACTAAGGCTAGTATATTACTACTTAAATAAAACATGTTGCCTGTTTTCTATTATACTTTTTTGACATCAACAACCAGAAGCGATTTCGGTTTCTTGACTTCTTCGTATTGCACCTATATTTCATAATGTTTAATGTTTTTTTTTTAAATTTACGTTTTCCATTCGTATTTGTGATGGGACCCTTAGCGCAATGTTTCTCACGATAGGGGCGCTAGTGAACTAGTTCCTTTTAATTTCAAATGACTTAGAAACTTCAAACCTGTGTATGAAACAAAAAATGTCAAAATGCGCGAATGCGTAAATAACAATGTTTTATTGAATTATGTGTTAAAATATCTATAAACAAATTAAATTTCAAGTAACCTTTCTATTAACTTGGTTTTTCGTCCCGATGTTTTGGCATCTTTTTGAAATAATACATTTTTTAAGTGACATTATTATAATTATTGTAGTATTGTTGTATATACTTAATTATACTCAGTAACAATATGCGTACGTCTTCTAATTTTTACTTAAGTATGTATCGTGTAATACGTACTTCGGAGACTAGCTCCGTGCTGCCACCTATGCTGAGCTTTGCGCTAAGGGTTCCATTAATAACAAAACGTCAATATTACGGTTTAAAAATTTGCTGTTGGTAACATTGATTACCGGCTGATCAAGAAACTAGTACAAAACTTGGATGTGATTCTAGACAAATGAAGTCAGAAAAAGTTTCTAAAATCTATAGTTGATATCTTAACTAAACGGAGCAATCTGAAGTTGAAATGCTAAAACTGATCGTTTTTGATTGGCTGGTGTAACACCAGTTTTACACCACACAAACTTTGTTATGTAAAAATACGAATGTTCTCCATCTTGTCTCGTCAGCTGTTGTCAGTGACTGTATCGAGCTTGCCCGCTGATAGGTCAAATTTAATTGTGCCGCCAAAAAAATTAGTGATATTTTTCTCGTATTTACACAGTGTAAATACGGCCCAGCGAGACAACTTCAGATTGCTCCGTTTAGTTGAGAAATCAACTACCTATAGTACAAAACTTGGATGTGATTCTAGACAAAAGAAGTCAGAAACGTTTCTAAAATCTAATTCCAGTTTCTAGCCGAAAAAAGTATAATGTAAAACAGGTTTTAAACAGATTTTTTATGGTTTCAGGTCGCGAACGCAATGGTTCAAACTTGGGCCGGGCCGCCAGCAATGTTAGCGATTTTTCGAAAGCTTTTCGGTTCTTTTTCTTGCCCTCGAATCATCCGTCAAAATAATTTCACCAACCTCCAACATTATTTTCTGCAAAAAACTATACCTTTCGCAATGGCTGGCTTACGAAACGCGCACGGAATTTGTCCTCCTGATGTTATAAAATTCTTATTGGATCTGTTTAAATATAACGACAACAGTAAAAATCGATATTCAGATAACTATTATCGGGGAATGTTGGTAGAGGCATTAGGCGCTACTGTAACGCCGGTAATTTCGGTTGTGCAACATGGGACAACAATTACAGCTGAATCTTTGAGCGCAGACACTAAACAGGTTTTGGAAGAGATTACTAGGTTGTTAAATATGGAAAAAGTTTTGCCTTGTTACAAATATACTGTGACAGTTGCCTGTTTGAAAGCTATACGAAAAATGCAGAAGTTTGGACATTTACCAAGTAGTCCGACTCTGTTCAGAAGTTATGCTACTTATGGACAATATATAGGTAGGATATTAAAATATATTATTTTTGTAATTAATATATTCTAAAAAACGTATTTACATACAGGGTGCATCATCACTTCGAGCACATGCGATAACGTTATTGTTAGGCACTTTAATAGTATGCTGATTACAGATCAAAAAGAATTTTTCAAAAATATCAAAATATAAAGTGAATATTTTTCAATGTCAATTTTTTTGACAGTTGCGCATAATAATTATTTACTTTACAAGTGGGCAAAGTAAGGAATTCCCCACGAGGGAAATCTTAACTCACGAGGCTGAGTGAGATAATATTCACGAGTGGGTCATTCCTTTTTGCCCACGTGTGAAGTATAACGTTTTATCCAAAACATCTTAATAACTGCTTAAATATTTTAAAAATATTAAGTTTCAACTTAAAACATCGTTTCTATGGTGACTTCCAACAAGCAAAGTAACAATTTACCCACAAGTGGGTATAATTTTGATCAAAGCCACTAGTGGGCAATCTTTGACTTTACTTGTTTAAAATCACCATAGTTATGATGCTTTTATTAAGAGGTGTTGGATAAAACAGTTTTTTTCTACGATCAAAATTAAAAATATGCATTTTAGACTTGGACTTGGTCACATGACAATGAATAATAATTGCAAACCGGTGCAAATAGTGACGGTCTAAAAATTAATTTATTTATGTGAGAGTCTGTCCCAATAATCATAAATAATTGATGAAAATTTGGCTAAATTTATATTAATATTACAATTTTCATTCAAAATGTCAAATTTGTTTACATTGTAACCCAACCTGTATAACAAAATTTAAAAGTGTGTAGTAATGGACGCACTGATCATGAATCAAAAAGAATTTTGTTGAAATTAGCAAATTAAAAAATAGGTCCAAGCAAATGAGACATTCTGTAATTACCTACAAATATCATTTATTCCTGTTTGTAAAATGATTATTACATTAATTACATTAATGTAATTACGCTAATAAATACTGCATTGTTTAACTTTTTTTGTATTTAAATGTGACAACCCAAATTGATATTGTTCTGCAAACTACTGTTAATTTTACGAATTTCAACAAAATTCTTTTTGATCCATGATCAGTGCTTACAATACTATACACCCTTAAATTTTGTTACACAGGTTGGGTTACACCCTGTAGGTATAGAAGAAAAAATACAAAATTTCTGTTGTTTGCTTATAAAATCAATTAATCTTAATTAATCGTGCTACAATCTCTAGCCTCAATCTCAAAAACTATTAATTCATAATCAGCATATCAAACTATATACCCTCAAAGTTAGGACACACCTGTACATGTGTTTATAATGATTAATGTCATGGTTCTGTATTTTTTGAAGATGTGCGTTTGGCGGCGTTGGAATGTCTAGTGGATTTCGTAAGGGTGGATGGACGTCCAGATGATTTAGATCAGTTGTTAGATATAGTCGAGAACGATCCAGATCCAAGAGTACGTCATCAGTTAGTTCGTTTACTTGTTGAAGTTCCTCCTTTCGAACGGGCGCAAAGACAGAGACTTGACACTCCTGAACTTGTGGACAGAATATGGAATAATATCAAGTAAGTAAAGAACTATTCAGGTAGTTAATATAACTGCATGATTATAAACTTATTAACAATAAGCAATAAGCATACTTATAACCCAATTAATAAGCGCGCGTGTAATAACTATACTTAAATAGTATAGTTGAATTATTATTTGTGATTATTTTACACACGTCATTTCTGGCCAATAAGAATGCATAACTTTTTAGAAGAGGGCAGTTTTTCAGCGATAAAATTTGATAAAACCACAGTAGGGTAACCATGGTTACATTTTGTTTATTAAATGTTTTTAATGTTGCAAACGTAAAAAATAAAATAATAATTATCGTTCGTGAAATAATCAAGCAAATATAATTCGAGTCATAAATTTAATTGGTAAAATTTACTCATAATTCCTGCGTAGAAACGACAACTCGGGTCAAAATTGACTCAATCACTCCAGCTTCGCTGTCGTGATTTAAATATGTCAATTTTGACACTCGTTTGCCCGTTTCTACGCAACAACTATTCGTAAATTTTACCGATAAATTTATGGCTCTTATGATAAAAATATATTTTATCAGTCTATTGAAGGCCTTTTAATAATACATAAATACGTAAAAATAATAGACTTTGTATAATGGGTTTATTAAACTTGATATCTAGTTTTCATACGATACATTGCTTTATTTTATTTTTGCGTTTTAGTTTCAATAACTTGTTATAAGTAGAATTAAATTCAACATTATTTCAAAAATTTGGCCTAGACATTCTGTTTAAATAGGTTATTTGCATCATTTTTGTTTTTATTATAGTCATTATATTTTAACTTGGGACACGTATTTTTTGTTTTGACGAAATTCTTGTTAACAAGCCCAAAAAAATTAATAAGAATTTAATATTAGTATGTGACGTAGAATAACGCCGAACCAATGAATGGCTGTAAAGCCATAGTAACAAGTCAACTAGTGAACGCCTCATAACGGCTTGTGCGGGAAGTCAAAACGGCCAACCACAGGTTACATTCTTAAACAAGATAATGACGTTAAAGACAATTTTCTTTCTCAATTTACTAAAAAAATTAATTTTGTTATAATAAAATTTATATTTTTGCATGTGTTTGTAACCCAACATAACAGGAATATTTAAATAAGTATATGCTTAAAAAATTTAAGGAAAATAGCATTAAAAATATTGGTATCTATTTTTTTTCTATTGAATCAAAACATTTACGAGGAAAAACTTCTATAATTTGCTATAAGCAGAATGGAATTCAGGGACGTAACTAGGATTTTTTTAGGTGGGCCAAGAGGACGCCAGTAATTAAAGTAGGCTACACTTTTTATAGTAACATTTTTGTTTTGAAAAAAAAAACAGGAGTATGCCGAGCGAAGCGAAAAAAAATTTTCTTGCTGACGGAATTTGACTTTAGTTGCTCCTGAAATTAATTTCTTAGTTACGTCCCTGATTGAATTAAAAAATTTTAAAGAAAAGATTAAAATTAGGACACATATTTTTTATTTTGACAAAAAATTTATCAGCAAGCCCAAAAAAATAGGTATTGAAAATTGAATATTAATATAATTAGAGACAGCTGGAACCAATGACTGGCCGTAATCCATAGTACGGCACAAACTAGTGTTCAAGATAATGACGTCACATCAAATTTTCTTTCTCAATGTACTAAAAAACAAAAAATAATTTTTAAATATTTGTATTTCTACATACATTTTCGACCTAACATTAGGTACATAATATAAATCTCATGCCCATTATAAGCATGACAATTCGTATTAAAAAGAAGTATTAAATTAATTTATGTCAAGATTCTTGTATCTACAATAAAATTACAATTACAGCGGTATGTGGTCTCACGACGCTAGAATCCGATGCGACTTGGTCGATCTGTATTATACTCTGTATGGAAGTCGAAGGCCAGTGTGTTTGCCGATTCCAGAACTCGCCGGAATCTTAAAACCACAGCGTCATGGCAGTCACCATGAGACAAAGCGGATTAAATCAATCCAACCCAAGTCATCTCACGTTGAAATCAAAAGAACTAGCTCTCCAGTGCCGCCCAAAGAACCAGCCAGTGACGTGGTTCTAGTCGAGGAGAACATGAACGTTGTCGACATTGAAGTTGTCGTCGCGGAAGACAAGACCAAGTTCAAAGTATGTCCATTTTATACTTTAATAAATACTTGCGAAATAGGTAATGGGATCCTAGCGCAAAGCTCAGCATAGGTGGCAGCACGGAGCTAGTCTGCGAAGCACGTATTACACGATACATACTTAAGTAAAATAAGAAGACGTGCGCATAATGTTACTAAGTGTAATTATGACTTTTCTGTTAAGTTTATACAACAATACTACAATTATAATCATGTTATATCTAAGTTGGAAAGTCGCAGACTTCAAAAATGTATTATTTCAAAGAGATGCCAAAAATCGGAACGAAAAACTGAGTTAATAGAAATGTTACTTGAAATTTAATTTGTATATTAGTTATTGTTATTACGCATTCGCGCATTTTGACATTTGTTTCATACACAGGTTTGACGTTTCAAAGTCATTTGAAGGTTAATAAAGAACTAGCTCACTAGCGCACCTATCGTGAGAAATATTACGCTTATGACCGTTTTACACTACGCTAAATATAGAACAAGAAATTGCGCAACAAATTGAACAATATCTTGAGCAATAAATTACTTTTTTTTAATGAACTCTGTTTTATACTGAGACAATTTTATATACTCGTACCTACCTACAATATTAAGTTTGTGATTCTGCGCAGTTCGCATAATATCATAATTATTTGACAGCCGCGCTTATCTATTTTTTCCGACAATTTACGAAGCAATGCAATATTTCACACAATTTGATGTATGATACTACACAATCTAGATTGTTTCAAAAATTGAACAAGATCTTGTTCAAGATTTAGTGTAATGTAAAACGGGCTTTAGGGTCCCATTATTACAGCGCCTATCCCGAGTGATTTGTGAAATACCAAAAAGCGTACCAGGGTGCCAACTGTTTCTTATTTTTCTAAATAAGTTGGCAATGATCAGCCGGTTCAGTGCTGAAATTTTTTATTACAATATTTGTAACTAAGCATATTGATTAAAATTATATGACACTTCACTTTAAGTTATCTGTCACTCAAAAAAAATCAAAGTTTCATAATTATTTTCACATAATTAACTAATGATTATTTTTATTAAACACTGGCAGAATTCGATACTTATTTCCAATTACACATTACACGAACATATCACATGATAGAAATTTATTTTCAAAATTTAAAAAAGGCACATCTGTAGAGCCATTCTGTATCTATTAAATGTTAATAAAACATTATCTTAAAGTCAATAATAAACTGACAGTTTACTCGCAACGAAAACACTTTTACAGTATTTTTTATCTACAAAATAATATTGCATAGCTATAGGTAAAGTACGAGTTTCGGGCTGGTTTCGAGCAGCCGTAGGGGAAAGGTAGTGAGATAGAAACAAAGTAAAATCGATAGTATTCTAGGAATTCGAAAAAACGTAGACGACCCGCTTTATATAAATAATATTTTAGGAGGAAGTAATAGATATAAAACATGAGCCCATCCCTCCTGCAAACGTGAAACCAAAACAAGAATACTTTTCGGACAATTCAGTGTCCCTCCCTGGCATAATGGGCCAGTCAGGTCCTGTAGGATTTGAACCTGGAATGTTTAAAAACAAAGAAGGTGACAGCAAGCATCATAAGACTGATTCAAATGGAAAAGTATGTTTTCAATTTAATATTTTAGCTGTTTTTAATTAAATAGACTATTTTACAGATTAAAAAGAAGAAAAAAGATAAAAAGAAACATAAACACAAGCACAAACATAAACATGAGCATAAACACCTAAAAGATAAAGAAAAGAAAGAAAAGGATCCCAAGAAAATGAAAGAGGAAACCTTGAGTTCGGTTAGTTCTAGCCCAAGTCCCACCCCAGGACAGTCTAGCACTTTATAATTTTTATAAATAAATATTTTATTTATTTTTATGGAATATATACAGTGTTGTGTTATTATAACGCATTTATATAAGTTCTTATTTTTAAAAATAAATAAATATTGTATACATAATATGAAACCATTTATTTAAAACACAAATTCACACCCAACTTGGGTGTGAGTTATCGGTATAGATACGCAGGGTGTTTTTAATAATTTTTTTCAAATCTACAATGAAAGTAATTGTTTACATAACATCTAATACTAATAAATGTCAAATTATCAAATATACCACCAAAACAGGGATACCATTAACTTAACTACCATTAACTTTGCGAATTAAAAAAAATTCTTTTTGTTTCATGATCAGCACGTCGTACAGTATATACCCTTTAATTTTTTGTCCTAAGTTTTGGAACAGCCTGTATACACAGTGGAGACACGGAATCAAACGAGGTACGTCATCATTATCGTAACAATCATTATAAAACTAAATTACCTGACATTATTTCAATTATAATAGTAATTAATTTAAAAATATATCTGTGCCTATACGTTTAAATATCATCAATACAATTTACAATAGTTTATGTTAGTACATTATTATCACATTTTATTTTTCTTTCATATTCGTTGGTGACGTCAAAAATATAACTATGCCATTCAAATATATGCACGAAGTTGTGAATCGTCCTGTGTACGTACGAAGTAATTAATTCACTATTATTAACATAATTCTAAATTAAAGCATTTGACATATACACGGTTTCCTAAACCAATGAAGAAACAAAATTGAAAATTTGGGGATCACTAAAAGCGTTGGGTCATTGCGAGACCGAAGAAGGTCGACAATTTGAATATTTATTATATAAATCGTAAAACGTGCAAAAAAACATTAAAATTAAATTCTTGAAAGAATTAAGATTTTGGTTTATGGAGATGTGTTTCTTTTTTCATTACCTTTAAAATAAGGTGAAACTCGACAGGGGTTGCTATTTAAAAATGTTGGGGTGATCATCCCCTAAAAAAACTCCACGTTGTATGGAAATTTTCAATTTTTTTTCTTCACTCGTTCAAAACTTAGCTCCCCCTGGAACTTTTGGGAAACCCTGTATTACCGAATTTAATAAAGTAGAAAAAAGTAAAAGTCGAAAAAAATCAACTATAGTCAAATCACGAAGACGCAGTGAATTTTTTAGTTTTATAGAGATATAAACATACCTGTTAAATGTTTTATCTGCTACTTAAAATCTTACAAATATAAGAATTACTAGTGGTTTATCATCATATTCACTGATGTACGCATATGTACCGGTTCGCCCCAGTTCGTGACGTCGCATCGACAGACAAGTGCGCTGAGCAAGGCCGTAGTATTTAGGAGGCAATGACGTAGCACATTTTTTCTCTCTTACCGTACCGACCAACTCTGGCTGCACGGACAGTACAGAGCAAATTGCCTATTTTTTGAAACACAGAATCAGTATCATTTAATAATATTGTTTACGAACAAATACTAAAAACGATAAGAAAAGTATTTTTTGTTTATTTATTATCTAATATCTTCAATTCTTGACCCTCAAAATTGTAGTATTATTATCATCACCTGCTAGTAGAGTGAACAGATTTATATTTCAAAACAGCAATCTTTTCGAGATTCCCATTTCACGATATATAAAACGTAAACAGCGTGTTTCAATCAGTTTGTAGCTGTCTGTGCCACAGAGCACATCGCGTGTAACCATCACTGCACAGCAGAGAACGTTCCTCCAATCAACGTTCCTGATTGATACAGTAATCTAGTTATTAGAAGATTACTATTGTCCATGCATTGCGGTCAAACATGAGCAAAATATTGTTGTTATCAGTCGTGTGCATTGATATTTAACCACGTGAGTTCATTCAAATTCAGTAACATGTAACAGTGCGCGCTCACACATTCGTGCAAAAGTAGTGTAGGCAGCAATGTTCCGGCAATATTTCAATTAGACGAAGAATTCACAATCATGGAAGCGAACAACCTCATTGCAAACTCCGACAGGACGCAGAACAAGCTAAAAAACATTAACTCGTTGTACTTCAACGCTCTTAACAACAACCAAAGGAACAAAATGCAGCTAAACGCCACCAAAATCATTCCGAACGGAGTCAAAACCATCTGTGATAAGCCAGAAGACAACGTTCCCGCGAGGATGCTGCGAATTGGCGGCTTGAAGCTTCCTGGACTGGTGACGAATTCCAGCCAAGAAGACGACGCCCACGCTCGCGCTCCAGCTGCTGTTTTAGCTGGACAGGCATCGCGAACGGGTTCATTCTTGAGTGCGGACAACGGTAGCCCAATGTCAAACTCTAAACAGTTTCCCGATGCGGTTTCCATCCGATCTTTGGCCTCTATTGGCATGGGATCAACTGATGGCAAGCGAATGGTCATCAGGAAGGTGCCTACTTCGCCTGTTGAGCTGCTCAACATTGTTCATCCACCAACGTAAGTATTTTTCATATTTTATTTGTTTGTTTTTTATACAAGGTGTTTCATAACATACAGTTTGTTATACCTCATTCTAAAGAGGCCCGTCTACCTCCTAAAATCCAGTATAAAATTTACTAACGTAGCGAGTGTTTTGTGGACAGTACAAGAATGGTCAAATTTTATTCCAACAAGGATTACATACTTAAAGGATGAATTAACAGTTGTGCCTTTTTAAAATATTAATAAAAAAATACATGATTATAAAAATTTCCAATTTATTGAAGCTTTACAAGGGTGTATCTCTTGATAGAAATTTATTTTTAAAATTTGTAAATCCATTCTTTTTCTAGTAAATTTAAAAAAGTATTATCTTGAAGTCAATAATAAACTGACAGTTTTGACACTTTTGCAGTATTTTTCAACTTCAAAATGACATTGCATAGCTAGAATGCGGTAAAGTACGAGTTTCGGGCTGGTTTCGGACAGCCGTAATAGTGGGGAAAGGTAGTGGAATATAAGGAAAAATAAAATCGAAAGTATTTTAGGAATTAGAAAAAACGTAGACAGTCCGTTATTTGGTCAAATTCGGTGAAATTTATGAAGATGCTAGGAGGGAAATAATACGCTATAATGGATGCTTTTATTCCCTGAGATGAAGTTTACAACACGAGCAAGCGAAAGTTTTAATCATCGGAGGGAATAATAGCCATTTAAGAGAGCTGTATACTGCACTTTATCTACAACTAATTTATTACGTACAAGATTTTAATAAAATAAATACCAAGACACAAATGTTTTGACATTTCCAAATGTCACTTCTCTATCACCATAGTTACATCATAAATCATTGCAATGTTTTCTAAAAATAATTTGCACAGAGAAATTTTCTGATTGGTGCAGAAGAAGGAATACTGACTATTATTACCTGCGGGATTAAAATATGGCATTATGTAGCAAACATCACATTTAATGTTCGTGTTATAGGTACATCAGTCGTAGACAAAGTAAATAAAGTAAAATAAACAGCAGATTTTTCTAAAAAGCGTTTGAATATTTTTTGTCTGGATTGTGCTACGAATCAAATTTCGAGCGGTGAACATTTAAATGCATTTCTTCAAATTTCGGACTGTAAATGCGACTTTCGGTAAAAAATGTATGATAATTTTACGACCAACGAGATTTTTAAAATGTGAATTGTGTTTACAATTTTACAAAACATGCCGATTTTAAAAAATTCCAAATATTAAATTTAAATGTATCTTAAAAGAACATTTTTATATGCCATTGAATTGATACTTATTTTAACAATTAAAATGATTCTAATTCTAAATTAATATTATTTTATTTAGGTGTTCATTAAATTTTGTTTTGCTTAACTGTCAATGAAATTGACATTGACATACGCAATTCAGGCAAATTTATGTACAATAGTTTAATTTCGCGGACTGAATTGTCAATGTCATACATTTTGACAGTTTCTCAAAAAATATTGTGTATATCTCGTCTACGAAATGTGATTAGTGTCTCGAGAAATTTTTAACCTTGGCCTTCGCCTCGGCCAAAAATTTTCTTAGTGATTTTGCAGCCTTGGTATACAAATAACTATTTTAATAGTAGTTATGCAAATTCAGTGAAAATATAAATGGACCGTATACTATCCCCTAATGTATGTAACGTATTCAAAGATATGATATAGGTTTTTATTTTAATATTATGTACTAAAGAACAAATACTTGTTTTTCTATTGATCATTTTTATTTATTACACTCATTCTTACTCCATAAAATAAAGATTTATATGCTAAATATTTTTTGTTACAATGAAATTTACATTTTTTAATCTTTAAATATATTTCGACCTTGATCAATTGTAAACTTTTAGAAAACACGTGGTTTTTACAATTAAAACAAACAAATAAACAATAGTTTTGCAAGAAATATTTCCATTTTTAAGTGATAACTTAAATGTATTCAAATATTATGGACTAGAATACTTTTTTAGATTATTTCATGCTTCTGAATCTTGAGAAAAATTTATTCCCTATATTGAAGCAATCAATGAATTAGAAATTATTCTTTTTCAAGACTCATTGAAGATTTGCATATTTTTTGAAAATAGAATGATTCATTTACATATTGTGGTTTAATGTAGATAAGTAAATGCTAAAAATAGAAAAATTTTATGTGACAAAATAGGTATAAAATATTTGCCACAATGAAATCTTCATGTGAATTTTGTCATGTGTAAATTTTTTGTTAGATAATATCTCATATTTCGGTAATTTAAGTAATTTAATTCAGGAAGCATGAAAATTTACGTTTTTCTTATACTTATATGAAACGAAACAACCTTGGTCTGGTCAACCTACTCTTAAAATGAAACTTTTTGTATAAAGGTTAAAAATGACATAAAAACAACAAAAGTAAAGAACAATTTAGCGACCAACTTGTAAAGAAATATAAATTTAAAGTCGAGAAATAAATCCCGTGATTATTACGGTGTCGACGACATTTGTATGGCTTTCGCAGAATTTAATACTTTTTCAGAGATAAAATTAATTTACGATTTAGTTGATCTTGATATAAAACTTGATAAAATTACACTGCGTCACCTGCAGTAATGACGATTTTCAGACTTTTAGTTTTAAGGTTTACATTTATGTTTACGTTTAAGAAACTTTGAATACACCTAACTAAATACGAGCATTCACAGTTTTTAAAAGTGGGACATGTGAATGCTCGTATTTAGTTATATGAATTTAAACTTTATTAAGCGTAAACATAAATTTAAACCTTAAAACTAAATGCTTATGTGAATGAGGCTTAAAAACAGGGGATATATAATTTGTTATACTTACCAATAATTATAGAAAATAGTTATTTATGTATCAAGTACCGAAAGTGCGTTTTTTCAGTACAAGCAGCCCGAGGCAACGCCGAGGTCTGCAATCCTGCGAGTGCTGAAAACGCACTTTGCATACAATTTTTTTAAAAATTATGTTACTCAGAAAATTTACATATTATGCAGTTTTTGAATGACGTAATTTAAATAAAATCAATCTATCGTTCCTAAGGAGACTACAATTGAAAATGTTTATTGACAACGAAGCTTATCGTTTGTTGATTTAAATTACTTTGTATATAACTGAATGTTTGAAACGTTTGCAAAAGTGTTCTTTCAAACAACAGGCTTTGAACGAGATGTATTCGTAGGCTATTTCACGATTTGATTTACCGGGAGAAGCGGTTTTCTTTTAAAAGCGTTTATGCTAAACCTGCAAATTCTACTGAAACTGGTGTAGGTATATTCTTTAATTGGGTTACTTTATAGTACTAGTACCGAAAAGTAATTATTTTTCAGTAGTACCGAAAAGTTTTATTTTCTGTTGATATCTTGGTTACCATAATGTTAATATTTTATTTCAATTTTTAAAATAGTTATTTGTGTATCAAGGCTGTAAAAGTGATCTTTTTTGGCCGAATCTGAAGTTTGCAGCCGAGGCGTAGGCCGAGGCCAGCAATTCAGGTGAGGCTAAAAACACTTTTAAGCCGAGGTGCACACAATATTTTTTAGGTGGCTATCACAAAAATATATAATTTTATGTCAAAAAAAGTTTCTTAGTATAATAAATAATTTTATTTATATAATTTAGGCTAACTAAGTTGTAGGTAATTACTTCTAAATATATTTACCAAGTAAAATTAAATAAATTTGTTATTTAGCGGCCGTAAAGTAAATGCGGCCGTGAAGTAAAAGCGGCTGTGAAGTAAATGCGGCCGTAAAGTAGTCATTTTGACAGATGTCAAAAAAGTGACACTTTACGGCTGTCAATGGATACGTAAAACAACTATTTATGCAATTGCCACCTAAAAAATTACTTTTTTGCACAATTCGCAAAAATAAAACGGCAGTGAAAATTTAAGTGCTACTGGGTTGAAACATTTAACAATTTATTTATTATGTTATTAATAAAACAAAATAATAAATACTACCTACACTCAGATAGTCACTTATTATTATTATGTACTAATTTTTTTTTAATCTTCACGTCCTGTTACTACCCTTATTTTTGCTAATTTATGAAAAATATTTTTGTTATAAAACACCTTGTATTGTATAAGCAATTGGCTCGTGGACTTGGCCTTCAAATTATTAAAACTGAAAATATATAATTTAAAATATTTTTTCTAAACAAGTAAAGGCATTTAAAAAATTTTAAAACAGAAAGAATGACACATACAAATGTTATAATGTGTGAGAACTAACAAATAGCCAATTGTAAAGAAAAACAAGTTTGTAATTATTGTAAATTTGCCGCGATAAGTAACTACACATAGGTAATAAATTTATACTGAATACGGTTTTCTTATTTTAGCATTTTACCTTTAGGTTTTTATTTTTATTTTGCGGTACCTATTGCGGTTAGTTATTTTTAAATCCTCGTATTAAATAAAAATACAAACAAAATTTGAAACCAGACAACATAAAGTTAAATTATTTAATGACATATATCAAGTGTACTACTAAACAAAAGTAAAATGAATGACTCATGAAACCACAACGATGCAGGAATAATCGGTGCTAATGTAATGAAAGTAAAATTGCTGTGGTTTAAGTTCGCAGAAACTTTTATTTTGGAAATTTTCCTTTCTGCTAAATGGCTGTATATGTACCATAGATAAATAGACATATTTTTCATTTCAATTTGTCAAAAAGTCAAAAATGTATATGACATTAACACCCAAATATATTTTTTTTATTTTCATAGGTAGGCAGATAAATCAAAATTGTAACAAATTAGTAGAACTTTTAACTTCTTGTAATTGGAAAATGGTGCTAGATAGAAACAACGTTTTAAATACAAATTGTAAACAGTAACATTTAGTAGGTATACAATGTTATTATTAAAAAAATCCTATTAATTCATAAATTTTGAGCATATTCCAGAAAAACTCTTCAGATCTTCAAGAAACTACCACTTTCGGTTGCACCATCAACACCAAAATCTAATCAGAGTTTCAGAATATTATACGAAATTATCAAAATCGTGTTCTACGGACCTCAAAACGTGTTTATCCATTGAAAACTCACTATCGATATTTTAGCATGATTACAATACCTCTCTTACCAGATATGAGTGGCGAGAGGTAAAAATATAACTTGTCAAAATGTATCAAAAACACTTGTTTTTGTTTATGAAATACTTGTAACTACGTTTTTGACATAATTATAAGAAAATGACAGTTATAAATTAACACAAAATTTGAATTATTATGATAGTGACAGTACAGATAACATCTTAGTTTACATTATCGTTTACATATTGCATGAACATGAAACTATTAATATGAAAGTAAAACTATTTATTAGATTAGTAGAATGAGCAGAATTAGGCAAGAGGTCATGTACTGGCCACATCAAATTATGACGTATAAGATTTTGACTATTACCGAGTTAAACACTACCATTACATACTTCGTGATTTAAGCGCGCCCTTAACATCATGAACAATTTAAAAATAGCTAGTAGTAAGTTTCTCATGGCTGGTTTGGTTTCGTGACTGGCGATTCGTGATTGCGTAGGCTGGCGGTCACGGTCGAGCGCGCGATCTGTCACCGTGCCCCAACCCCTGACCTTCTTCACTTCGCTCGGCCGAGGGTCACCTGATTATCCACTTCCACGCAGGAAGTTCACGGCTGCAGGATTGCAGGAAATCATCACAGCCAACTGAACTATGCAAGCTACTGCATAGGTATTGCCATCGCATGACCGAGAAATCATCATTACTATGATTGATGACATTGGTTTTCATAAATATTGTCATTCTGATTCAATTTTGTATTGTGATAAGGGGAATTATAATTCTAGAATGTTCATACACAGAATCTAGAATATTCACGTACCTAATAAAATACCTGCATCAAAATACATTGTCATTTTTACCTTCCGCCATACCTGTAAAGGAAGGTAGTAGAATCATGCTAAAAATCGGGTAGTGAGTTTTAAGTGGATGAGCACGAATTAGGGTCCTTACAACTCATTTTTGATAGTTTCACGATGATTTCTGTATGCATGTGTGTATATGGTAAAGGCCGGTTTTCTGGAGGTCGGATAACTCAAATAATACGAATTAACCAAAAATTTTGATATTTGGTATTTTACATTTGTATACTAATTGGAAGAGATGCTACGATTTTGGTACAAATACCTTGACCGGAAGTAATATTTCTTGAAGATTGAAAAGATTAACTGTCAAAAATTTCTATAAATTTGAATTTATCTGTAATAAGAATAAGAGGAAAAGTTATTTGCAACTTAAATTATAAAAAAAATTGTCTTTATCTGGTTGATTTTTGTTTGTGCGTAAAAAATATTGACAGGTGAGACGAGTGACAAGTTGGCACTAACGCCATATACATCACAATCAGTAAGATATTAAATGTAGTAATTGAACGGAGGATGGCTTCAACACAGAAGAGTTTTCCTGTGAATGAATCTTTTGAATCAGGTGATACTAATTTCTGTGTTTGAATATTTTAGATTTTTTTGTATATTTTAAATGGACACCGGATTGTACGTATACATTATGATTATAAGTCTAGATATGGCGGGAGGTTGTGTGCTGGCCACATCAGATTTTTTCAATATGCCGGCCGAAGGTTTTAGGTTATTTGTAAAGGTATTGGGAAGGTGTGTACCAAAATCCAAATATAATATACGTACGAGTTTTCTATATTATTTAAATGAATTGAATAATAAGCGTGGAAATATTTGGTATAATTTATATAAAGAACATAACACTTCTAAGTATTACGCAAATAATCTGGCTTATCAAGGTACTTTTAATAAAAAGATATGGGTCAGGGCAAATTAGGCCTTTAGTAATGTAAAATAGGAGATAATACTCGTAAATCACTTCATTATATAAGAAGCTTCAGACACAACCAAGTATAAAAGTAGATACTTTTAATTTTAATATTATTTCTATATTCAATCTAAAATTAATTTTGTTTTTATAATTTACAATTCAGGATTAAATTACGCACAAATATTAGGTATCTATATCTATAATTTTTATCCAAAATAACTCACAATAGGTAGGATTAGATTTTCATGTACTTATGGTAATAATTAGAGTGCGGATTATATGCATTTGCATATATTGTATTATTGTGCATATTAGTATTTTTTACAAATGTATGCATTTCATACGAAAATATATCAAAATATGATGTAATTTTTTTGCATATTTCAATATTTTTTGCATATATTTATTAAAAATGACTATAACTGCATATTTTGTACGTTTTAACCCAAAATTTCAACTTTTTTATAAATTTGATATGTATAAAATTTATAATAGCTCAAATTTGATAGGTACTACCTAAGTAGTTTTTACATATATTTTAAAGGTAGGTAGGCACACAAGTCGTATTCCAAAAGTTACACGTTGTTTTGTTTATTTTATATGATATTCTTGTGCATTGTTGACAAAATGTAGTATTTTTCTGATTTATAAAAATAAATTATTAGTAAAAATGAATAAAATGATGTTGAATATCTGCATATGCATGCATAATGTAAAATATTGCATATTTGCTTAATTTTGTGCAAATATTGAGCATATTTTGGCTTTATTTCATTGCATATTGCGTGCATATTTTGATCATATAATAATAATAAGATTAAAGTAGTGTAATGTTTTGTAAAAGAAAAGGCGTAATAGATACGCCTGATTATGATATGTAAGGTATGTAAAAAAGTCAGTAATATAAAACTTAAATGCATTGTAACTATTGATATTTTCGTATCAAATATCTATCAATAAAAGTTTGTTATTGTCCATGAACCAAACAACCTACAGCCGCCAATTTCCTGATAATATTATTCTATATGTCGCTTACCGAAACTGTCTGTAAATTCTGATTAAATATGATTGTGTTTGTTGACAATTTCAGATTTCAATGTCCAACAGCTGTTAAATTGACAATTCGATATCAAATGTATTTAAAATATTGCGTACACAATAATACAATTATTATCTTATCTGAGATTATGGAAAGTAAATTTCTGTTTTTGATGGCTAGTAATTCTTTGATCTTTGAAGACATTTATATGTACTTGGTATTATCTTGTTATAATCGATTAAATGGACATGATTTTTTAATGGGAATGTTTGATTGCATGACAAAACTCAAAATGATTTAAAAAAAAATACTTAACAAGCAACCAGCAATTATTACTTGTAACACAGTCACACTTTTCTTTTCTTTGTCCCACTAGTTCTGACAACAAACTCAGGTTAAAATACAGTACAGGAGTCCAGATAAACATTCAAGTTTAATTGCACAAAACATCTCTCCACTAACAACTATGAATATCCGTGATTTGATGACTGGTAACCGCACACACGGTATAATTTACTTGTAACTCACATATGTGGAACTCCGAAGTGAGTAGAATTAATTCTGATTGGAAAATAATATCTACGCGAGTATGAAGTTTACGATACGAGCCATGTGTATTAATAGTCGTTATACACGAGTTGCAACATTATTTTTTCTACATGCTTCCATTTAAAAAATTTGATGTGGCCGACACAAGACCTCTCGCCATAATCTACCTACTCTTTTTACTATAGGTACTGTACATACGCATAATACCGAGTGTCCTAAAAATAGTACGCTCGAAATAACTTTTTTTTATACATAAAGCAATAGTTATGAATTTTTATATCAGTAAGTAAGGTATAAGGAGACATCAAAATATATATTATTTACAAAAATATAAATTCCGGTTAAACTGAAACTGACAAACTTTCTTATTTAGAAAGGAACACCCTATCCACTGATTTATTACAAGGGAAGTAAAAAAACGATTAATTTGCATGAAATTTACTTGGGGGTCTCATAATGGAAATCTGTATTGAAATGAATCCATTTCGATACAGATTACAGGATAATCTTTATCCAAATGAATGTCGTTCAAATACAGACAAACATTTTTTAAATTATTCATAATACCTATTGGTTTTGTCTTCAAAATTCAATCATTAGATTTACACGATCACGATTGCAGAGTGTAAGTTCTAAAGGGTCTAAGTGTCAAAAACCTGGAATCAAAATAATTAAAAAAATATGTCTGTGTAATTTGTAAATATGATTTCATTACAGCAATATTTTTTATATTTAATAACTACTTCCAAATATAGATATTTATTTAAAAAGATCCAAGTGCCTTAATACATATTTCTGAAAAAGGGACTAAGTACCTCACAGGTACTTTTGCTTATTAATATAAATTATAATAAAAGTCGACCTATTGTATAAATAAAGAAAGTGAAGACGCTTGTACTTGAAAACCTTCCTTGGATTTCTCCCTTAATATAAAAGTAAGAGCTATTTCAACATAGCTCCTTAGACCATACCACTACTCAAACGATCGAATGCAGAACCACCTTTTCACTTTAACATTTTGCATCAATACTGCTGTTAGTTTTTGATGGCCTCAGCCTTCATCAAACCTGAACCTCACCCTGAAAGACCTGCCTTGCCTGAAGCATTGTAAGATCGAAACACAATCCCGATGTACAATCCACGATCCACTGTCCACTATCCACGATTACGCTAATTGCATGATGATCCCGCGCGCGCTAACAGGAGCCGATTGGCCGCCAAGGTCGCTGTGCATCCTCCGGACGTATTTATGCAATTATTAACCATATGCCGTACCCTTGCTTCTGAAAGAACACCAATGTGAATGAGTTGCTGCAATTATAGCCATGATAATCTACGGTTATAGCTGCAAATTGTTCCTGCTCCGATTAAACATGAAGAGGAATTTAAATTTTGGAGGAGCGATTAGTTTGTAGAGTAGTTGAACTTGAAGCGAGAAGTATTAATGAAGTTAAGGGGCTTTTATCACAGTAAAAAAAGTATTTAACAAATTACTCCCAACCTATTAATCCTATAAATCTAAAAAAAATACCGTATAAAGACAAAGGCAGTAAAAATCTAGCTACGTTCTCGAATCTTTATTATTATTATTATTTATTAGTATTTTGTGCACCTAGGGAGGGAAACGTGCTATTACTCCCGCGGGCGAAGCGGCGGTCCGAGCGAGGGCGCCGGCTTCGCCCAAGGGTGTAATAGCTATTACTCCCGCGGGCGAAGCGGCGACCCGAGCCGAAGGCGAGCCGCAGGCGAGTCCGAGCGAGGGCGCCGTCTTCGCCCAAGGGAGTAATTGCTATTACTCCCGCGGGCCAAGCGGCGGCCCGAGCGAGGGCGCCGGCGTCGCCCAAGGGAGGAATAGCCTTCCCTCCCGTGGGACACACAATATTTTACGTCACGAGGGCCTCGAAATCACCTTTCTTGCAATGTTTTCCTCCCGCCAGCACCGGGAAGAAGACAGTGTTTTCCTCCCGGGCGGGAGGAAAACAAGTACGGTCCTCCCGAGCGGGAGGGAAAACTCGCTTCCCTCCCTCCATTAGCAAGAGGAAAACACTGCTTTCCTCCCCCGAGTGACGTAAAAACAATTAAATAATAATAATTCTGAGAAAAAGTCTTCGTAACTATGATTGCATTGTAAATTTAAATGTTTGTATCACATTATTATATAAAATTTTCAAATAATAGTCGAGTAATTTGTTAAATAAATTTAAAAATTGCATGCGCGCTAGACATTCAAATTAAGTATTTTCTAAACAAGAATGGAACGAAACATAGCAATTAGATAAATAGAGACAACATGTGCTCATAAAACAGCGCGGGTACCTGAAATAACGGGGATTTGTGATCTAGCAGCGCTGAGCGATAAAACCCCCTTATCATGACTATAATAAGGTAGGGTACTTTACCATAGTAGCAAATTTTTGTAATCCATCAATGGGGGCTTAAAGTGGCGCTAGTGTTCCAGACCCAGGAACTAAAATTTTTGCCCCCACCATATATTTCACGTTTTAAATATCAGATATCAGAAGTTTGTATTTTTAATTTGTAATTTTAATAATTCCATTATTTATTTCTATATACTACCATACACCGCACTATTTACAATACTTATTTACATTATTTGACATTTAAAATGTGTGTGCGTTCATATATCACATTTTTTGGGACTTGAACACGGCTGCCATCTAGAATAGTTTGGCCTGTAAGCCCCCATTGTATTGAAAAACCTCAAAAATGAGTTATTGCCATGAAAAAAGTTTTCAAAAAGTTAATAGTTCTTTAAATGTTTGAGATTTTACGTATCGATACATCTACGTCACAGTAATGCGTTTTTACATGTATTCTTACTTACAATAATAAAGAAACTACCAAATTGTATTTTATATTTTGTAACATTTAGAAACAGTTAATTTTACATGGAATACATTTTAATTCCAGCCCCATGGTTTGGGAAGATTTTCAGCTATACATCTACGTTACGCAAACTTTAAAAATTAATTACAGCTTTATTAACAACAATTAAGGCCTATCAGTACTTTCAATCGCTTTCAAATAACATGAAGTTTCAATAAAAAAACTTTTTAAAAAATGGTAAACTACCCTATTATAACCATGATAATCTACGGTTATAGCTGCAAATTGCTCCTGCTCCGATTAAAAATTAAAAGCAATTTAAATTTTGGAGGAGCGATAACTTTGTAGAGTAGTTGAATTTGAAGCGAGAAGTATCAATGAAGTTAATCATGATTATAATTGGGTAGGGTACTTTACCATAGTAGCAAATTAGCAATCCAGTCGAATTATATTGAAAGCAGGCCTCAAAAATAAGTTATTGCCATGAAAAAGTTTTCAAAAAGTTAATAGTTCTTTAAATATTTAAGATTTTACGTATCTACGTCACAGTAATGCGTTTTCATGTATATTACAGTAATAAAAAAACTACCAAATTGTATTTTATATTTTGAAACATTTAGAAACAGTTGATTTTACATGGAGTACATTTTAATTCCAGCCCCATTGTTTGAGAAGATTTTCAGCTATACATCTACGTCACACAAACTTTAAAAATGAATTACAGTTTTATTAAGAACAATTAAGGCTTATCAGTACTCTCAATCGCTTTCAAATAACATGAAATTTCAATTAAAAACTTTTTTTAAATGGTAAACTACCCTATTACAGCTATGGTTATAGCTGCAAATTGCTCGTGCTCCCGCCGATTAAAAATGAAACTGAATTTAAATTTTGGTGGAGCGATAAATTTGTAGAGTAGTTGAACTTGAAGCGAGAAATATCAATGAAGTGGTAGAGTTTGTTGATGCAGGTTATGGATCTGTTTATGAATGAATTGAAATTGAAACAATTGTACTTGTAGAATATATTACTTCATTCAGTATATAGTCATTCATTGGTGATTGCTGTAGCCCTGAAGTCTATTTAGGGCTATACCAGGCGCGGATTCAGGGGGGGAGGGAGTCAAACTTGAAGGAAATTATTAACGGATGGA
This sequence comes from Agonum fuliginosum, assembly GCA_947534325.1. Lineage (NCBI taxonomy): Eukaryota > Metazoa > Arthropoda > Insecta > Coleoptera > Carabidae > Agonum > Agonum fuliginosum. Next base: position 1,719,755 of record OX384029.1, read on the forward strand.
GAAAATTGCGCCGCAGGGAAAATTTATAATTAAAAGTTACACTTTTTTAAGGAATGTGAAGTTACATGTGTTTTTTTTTTCTTATTTCATGTGCATTTTTTTCTTCATCCCATTAAAAATAAATTGTTATCTCAAATTTGAACTTTCGGCCATGAAAAACTACAAGAGCTAGCGGTCAAATTAGTGAGGACATTTTATTAGTCGTGAAATTGAAGGGCTTGGGCCTTGCATATCTAATAACAAAAATTTTAATATTTGGTACTTTACATTTGTATACTAATTGGAAGAGATGCTACGATTTTGACCGGAAGCGGTATTTTCTTGAAGTATTCTAATATTTTTTGCAAAAAAATATAGGAAATTCTGCGATAGTTACAATTGAAAGAACAAATTGTATCTTACAATATTTATTTAACATCTTTCTATATCTCTTACCAATAAAACAAAACTATTTTTCAAAGATATAATTTTACCTACCACGATTTGTAAATCACAGTATAGGAAAAATATTTAAAACAAAAATGTGACAGATGAACAGACGTATACACAATTTCTGAAATGTTTGTGGCACCATTTTAAAAGAAATGTATAAATATTATTAACTGGACATAATGTAATAAGAAAGTTAAATTTTTATCTAGAAAGAGCAAGGACTATAAAATTATTTTCAAAAAGTTTGTAAATTTATTGCAAAATTATAATTTAAGAAAATTCACATAAATTACAGTGTTCAGGCGGGAGGTTATGTGCTGGTCACATCAGATTTTTTAATTAAACAGGATGTTATATCCTTCCGACAAATACTTTTTTGTTTTTACATTTTAAGCATATTGACTCTTGTCATAAATTTGGCGCCATGAAACCGTGACAAATATTTTTGTATTTGTTTTATAATTATTATACACTAATTACATTTGTAACTTTGTGCAGAATGCAAAAATATGTGGGTGCGTGGCACATTTATTTTTGTTAAACATTTTTATTTTTCCCGAAATTTTTAAAGTTTTTTATGTTTTGGCAAATAGGCATCTTTTAGTTAGATTAATTAATCTTTATTTTAATAGAATACCAAACGTTGATGTCTACTGAAAATTTGAATTCAGGGTATGAAACCTGAAAGCTGAAACTTAAAATTAAAAACAAAAAAGTATTTTTTTTAGTTTTTCCGTAATTTAGAATAGAGATTTTGTTACGCGAGTTGTGTATAATTTAGTGATCAAATATATGCTAATTGTTTACATGTGATATTAGACAGAACTTATCTCAATGTCATTTACTGAGGATCAGTTCTTTCTCAATTCAGTTCATTATTTTATGTCCGAATGAAACGCACATCTAAGTACTTGTGATTAGAATTATACCTGGTTTACAAAAATGTCAACGGAGTACAAAAAAATTATGATTCATAGTTCGCAAGCTGTGTATGATGTACATACTGAGAAAAAAACACCCAACGTTTTTGTTTTTCCGCCATATTATATGTAAGTAACTAAATTATATAATTCATTGCTATTAATTAAGCATAACGGTGTTGTGTTTATGTATTGCTTGATACTTATGTTTTAATTATTAACATATAAAAGATAGTAAATTATAGACATATTTATTATATTCTATTGTGATGGGCCAAAATTTTCGAGTGTGAGTTTTGGTGGATAAGCACGTTTTAGGGCCTCTAGAGTAAGAATTTAACATTTTCGAGATAATGTCTGTGTGTATGCGTTCGTTCGTTCGTATGTTACAATTTTTTCGGACGCGATAACTTAAAAAATATTAAACATTAAAATTACAAATTTTATATTTAAAGTTTTAATACGAATCTTAATAACCCATTAAATTTTGGTACCAATCCACACTCCGGAAGTAGTACTTTTTTTAAATATTTCGATAAGTAATTAATTTAAAACAATGTTTAAATTTTAAATGAAAGATTATGTGATTATTATTACAATCGGTATTTTATAATTTTTTCTGTATCTGGTATCAATTAAGAATAATTAAAGGATATACCTACTTATAATTTAGTATTTCGGTATCTTTGTAGTCCATGATCGTTTAACATTTATTACTATGAAAAATTTAAAAGATTATGACATGACAGTGACAATAGTAAAATATCGTTTATATCTTCTTCTGCAGTTTAGATAAAAAGATTAAAATATATTTGTGAGTAGTAGTATCTTAATATATTTGTATAATAAATAAAAAGAATCAAGTAAGTATGGCGGGAGGTCTTGTGCTGGCCACATCAGATTTTTCTAAACAAGGAGTAAAACAAAAATTCATGTATACTCTTTAGACTAAAGCTGCATTCACAGCCCGAAATATGGTGAAATTTGATGATTTTTGTGAAGTCTGCCATATGGCAATGTGTATTTGCATTCACATTTTGGTATTGTGAACATTGCCCTATAACAGACTTCACATATTTCGTCAAATTTCGGACTGTGAATGCGGCTTTATCTACATTTTTAATAATAATAATAATTAACAAGTTATTTGATTACCTATATTGATCAACACATATAAATCAGAATCACTTCAGAAATTTGCTTTTACACTCCTTCTTATTTAATATAAAAATCATATAGTAGATATTAAAACATATAAAAATGTTTAATAAACACAAAATAATTGAACGACACCTGTTTTGAAATCTTACTTTCTATAAATAATAAAAAAATGTGAATTACCTACCGTTAATTTTGCAAATAAACTAATATTGCTGCATATGTGCAATTGCAGTAATAACTTTCAATATTACGAGTAGGTATAACATCCATTAGCGCAAATTTGTTTCTATCTGACAATAATTATAAATTTTATAATACAGGTTTACTCGGTTTTACTCATATGTTTATGTTTACTGACGTTATGAAATTTAATTTGGAATTTCCTAACAGCTGCATTAACAAACATTATTATTTAATAGATTGACATTGTTGTTGTTTGTATTCTGACAAACTGTAATAACATACTTAGGTATCATTTATTTATTTGTGGTCAGGATAAGAGCACTATATACTTCTGTCCTCAAATATTATGGTATAATTATACTTACCTACTCGAATAATTACAACAGTCTTCAATGTACTAATGTACATTAGTTCAATAAAGCAAAAAAAAAAAAATTATACCATTTTTAATAATTTTCACACCTGTATTCTTTGACGTTGACGTTTCTGATGAATCCTAAAAAAAGATTCACTGTTTTTAAACTATTAATGAAAGATGCACGAAAGAATCGTCAAAGAATTCTTGTGTGAACAGGGCTTTAGGAATGAAAGCAATAATAATAGCTATACTGTAGATTCGTGGCATTTCTGTTTACCCTGGATCCGTGCGTTACCATCGTTACCGTTGTTTATTATCGCATAGAATGCATGGTCCGAGCTGGCCCGTATTTACTGTCTCTCTCTAAAAGGTAAACAGAAAGGCCACACTTCATCCGCCCTAGTGTCCACTCCTGTCATATATTATACTTCGTGGTTAATCTAGATTTTAGTAGCATAGTTTTTAATGGTTGGTCTTTTTGAATTTATCCAATTCTGTTTGTCCCACTTTTAAAATTTCAACACCAACACCATCGCCATAAATAATTAAAAATACCCTTGAAAGAACTGCACAAAACCAAGATCACACTATAACATAATAACATAAACAAACAGACAAACACACATCCTTTTCATTTTGGTGTCAGTGTGATTTACGATACAATTATCGGTATAATTTTCACATAATGTGTCATGTTTATTGTTTGATCAGATTTCTTGTCGCAAAATAAGCTAAATTTTGTGGACAAAGTTAACTGACCATGACATGAACATATTACGGAAATTACGCAAATGGAAAATTAAGAGAAACGCTGCAAATTGTGAAAATGAAAGAGTGAATTATATTTCCTGTTAATAATCACATACAACTTCAAACTGTCAAGAAGAAAATAATATGTTGAGTTTTACGTTACAGTAATAAACAGACTATTATTACTATTTTGACTAAGGTTTCTTAAATGAGCTACTTGAAATTTTTCAGTGGGAAGAAACGGTCGTTTAAATGAAATAGATATTTTTGCACTTCCGAGACTAAAACTCTTCTTTAGTCTTTATTTTTAGGGACTAAGGTTCTTAGATCCCAAAGGATTATTTTTCACATTTAATCCCGTTGCCAAGGAATTGAATTAATTAATCCCGTTGTCAAGTAAATACGTGCAATTTGTTATCGAGTATCTATGGTAACAATATAAATATTTGTCAAAAAGTTTACTGTTAAAATTGCAAAATGTGTATTCTTATAAACTATTTTTTATTCGTTTGAAGATGAAGTGCAATAAATAGCGTTACCACAGGACTAAAGTATCTTTAATCCCTCAGGTGCTTATTTCCCTCTGACATTTATTTAAAATATCATATTTTCTATGAGGTTACCTGAAATGCATTTGACATTTGCACTAAAATTTCCATTTGTCAAGTACCTAGCCTTGAAATATCTGCTCTGAGATGTTCCAGTAAATGTCACATTTAAAATTAATCTGTTTTATTTTACTTTATTGAACAATAAATTGTGTAAAGTAACGTTTTTCTGACTCTCATTTATTTTAAAGTTACCATAGACGTCAATGATATGTGATTGTTATGTTTATAGTTCAGGAGGCCAAAAAGTATGTTTAGTTTTCCTGTTTTTTTTCGAAAAAACTTTTTGGACAGTTATAAGATGCTCCAATGCCAGTTTTTTAGTTTCTTCTTCGATTATTTTGTGCATGGCTTGGCTAGACATGGCCTATTTTGTAAATGTTTTATGTGTATTTTAATAAATACTATTTCTCAACTTTACTGTACCTAAGTTATCGTTATTAAATATTTTTACTGTGTGTGCGGTTACTAGCCTGTTAATAATGAATACTCATGGTTGTTAGTGAAGAATATACCACAGGGAAGATTTTTCTTTCATTATGTAAATTAAAACATTGCCAGTCATTGATTCGTTTAAGATGCTTACTAGAAGAGAGTTTGGGACACTTGTGCAGTCAAAAAATTTCCCTTACTACTGTGCTTTGAGAGGGTGGGATGATATAGACCTCTATCGTACATTTTAGAATCAATTTGACATATTTAAAGTTTAAAATATATTGCAAAATAGGGTTCTTTATTAATTGTTAAAGGTTCTTCTTATATCATAATTTAGCACAAAATTAAAATTTATCCAACTCTGAAATAAAATAAGTATAATTTATTTGACTAAACTTTCTACCTGGTCAATCAAAAAAATGTCATAATTCTGTCACTTTTCAAATATATGTTTCAGAACCTTTATTGTTTATTAGATGAATTGTAATAATATTTTATACAATATATAAATATAAAGCTTCATTTTGCACAAAATTGCACATTTGTTGATATTTTACATCGGGGGTTAGTGACGCACTAATTTTAGGAGGAAACAATCTGACCATTTGTTTATAATAGTAACTATAGGGAGTCCCTATCTTCTAACCGTGATTAGACCGTTAGATAAAGTATGAATTGACTTAGGCACCTACTTAATATTTGAACGTCGTTTAGCATCCATCACCAATAACATAAATCACCGTATGCATACAGAATGCTAGTGTCCAGTACGAATCATATTTACATGTTATTTTACATAGAAGCGCACGTCACATTTTTGATGATGTATGCAAATGCGAACCCTCTCATGGCCTATGGCATAACAACTTGTGATGAACATATTAAATGCGGCTCAATGTTACTTTCGATCAAAATTCTACAAGAGGTAGGTAGGTACGGTTTGCGAATTTTTACTACATTCAATGCGCATTATTTTTGTTTGGGCCATCAATACATTCATTTAATAGCTATTTGTGTAATAAGTGTCTTAAGCGGCTCGTCTACGTTTTTACCGAATTCCTAGAATACTCCTGTTTTTACTTTTTTCATTCCTTTATTTTCTCCACTACTACTGATGTCTGAACCCAGCCCGAAACTCGTACTTTACCGCATCCTAACTATGGCAATGTCATTTTGAAGTTGAAAAATACTGTACAAGTGTTTCGCGAGTTAACTGTCAGATTATTATTGACTTCAGGATAATGTTTTTATAAACATTTAATAGAGAAAGAATGGATCTACAGATGTGCCTTTTTAAAATTTTCAAAATTAAATATCATGAAATATAACCGTGTAAAGTTTGCATAAAATAGGATTTTTTTTTAATTTTTCGGAATTTTTATATTCATGTACAATTTTTAATCAATTTTAAAAAGGCACATCTGTAGATCCATTCTTTTTCTATTAAATCCTCGTCGAAATAAAATTCTTGTACTGACCACAAAACACTCGCTACGTTTGTACATTTTATGCTGGATTTTAGGTAGTAGACGGGCCTCTTAATGAAAGTTACATTAAGGTAGGTACTCGTGCCTTAAAGTACTTACGTCACTTCGAAACCATAGTGACGTTGTAAATATCTACTTTATGTACTATCGATTGTAGAAAAAAATATTTGTATTTACTCGTATTTATTGTTTTGTTACCTACGCTAAAATTCTACAAACAATAATATAAATATTAGTACCTACTCATATGATTTGATGTGACTAAAGTATTTCATCGAATTATTTATCAACTTTTCGTTGCTGGTAAACATTGCTATCGTGTACAATAATGTGTACTCCAAAACTAAGAAAATAACTACAATAAAATTTTTATTATGTATAATAATACTGATGTAATAAGCATGTTTATTACATAATATTTAATTATTATAATCTGTTAGTAAATGGATGTTAATAAAATGACTAAAGTTTATTATCATTTTATCAACGGAAATGGCGAAAAAAGAAATTCCTCACGATGTTATAATTTAGTCCGAATTTAGGTTCAGGATTGTTACTATGGGCTCCTCCACCATAAATTTATTTTCAATTTAGCAGTGTGTGAAAATATAGATTTTTTATTTAAATCAAATTATTTCGTCGCATATCAAAATGCTTGCATTTTTCTGAATTTTTCAACTACAACATTAATAAAAGCATTCAAATGTTAAAAAATATTATAAATATTATTTATCTCAAATTCCAAAATTATATTCTCATTATTTACTTAATTATTTAATGTTATAAGAAAACGGAATAGTATAAATAATATTCTGTAGAAAATATAGTAGATACTTATTGGGTTTAGTTTTGAATTGTACCTATATTTTTATTTATGTATGCGACGTTTTGAAAACGACAATATAGGTAGGTACCTAATATATAATTATTATTATGAGTGTTAAACTTTTCTTTCAAGATACCAGATACCTAGTAAGTTATTGTCAAATATTTTATTTGTAAAATAAATATTAGATATAGGTAGGTACTGTAAAATTGAAAAAATTGCAACACTTTATAATTTCAATATGAACAATTTAACAGTGATAGAAACATTTTATAAAATGAGATGAGATTTTGATGTAAATCATTGATTTTAATTAAAAAATCATGTGATTTAAATCATGCACACCCTGCAATTTAGTATTCGATTTTTTTTCGTTATTTCATCCTTTTTATGCGTAGAAGTTTTTAAAAAATAAAAATTATAGAAGTACTCGTAGTTGTTCCAAAGGGTGAAAATAATTTAATTAATAGATACCAAGATACCTGGCTGCTTTTCTTAGTAACCTTTATACTTTTTGCAAAATTTATGTCTGGTATCATATCACTCTATAAAAATGATATTTGAGCTTTATATGAAATTCGCGGTCACGGTCATTCAAGGATAAAATTTATACCACCTGCTCAATGCAACATTACTAAAAATAAAAGCGCTGTTCACAAATAGATACTTTCATGTTTCTAAATTATGATAAAAAGAATGATAGTGAAAATTGCCTGTCAAACAGCAGTATATTCTGCACTTGGTATGTTAGTAATCTTGTTTTTATTTATTAAATTATTTTAACTTTGTTATAATTCTTATTTATAATTGTATTAGTTCTCACATAACATATTAATTAATTAATTTTTGATTTATTTGTAATTGTATATCATATAAGTTTATGTAACAAATACTGAAGGTCTTGAGAATAAATAAATATTAATAAAATAGTTATCTCTTCATGTGGACTTGAATTTTTATCTCTAAGACAGTCAAAATTATTCAACAAGTTTTTATTAAAACGAATTTTGCTTAAAATCAGTCAATATTTTATAGTAGCTTGACAATATGCATGTATAAATATTAATATAATTCAAAATTTAAATATATTAAAATCAATGCAATAATTTGTGCATGCAGACACAAATGACATCATTCATATCTCTATACAAAAGTCACCTTATTTTTAAATTAATTCACTACACATTTAATTACTGATCAGAAGTAAGTACTTCGTATTACAAACTGATAAATATTTAACAAGCTTATAGATGTTGGTGGCAAACCCTATGTTGTTAGACTCTTAGAGTATAGAAAATTATAGAAGTAGCATACCGTCGTTGTTCGGAAAAAACCTCCTATGTGAAACATTAAGTTTGGCAGTAGACAAAAAAACAAACTATTTTTTTCGAAGCTTTGTACTGTTTAAAAACACATAGAAAATTTAAAAATATATATTTTGAAATCTTACGATTCAGAAAAGTACATATAGGAGTATTTACCAAGCGATAGAGCATACTATATTTAATATTATATTATACATAAAGTCGATTTTGCATAAAATGTCACAGGAGATTTTTTCCGAACAACGACGATACTCTTATTTATTGAGTGACGGATTGAAGCCATGAGGCGGAAGGGGGTGTGTTACTAGAGCATACCAATATGGCGGATATATTTATATTTATTCTGAAAGTTTTATAATAAAGTAGTAAAGATACCACAGAAAGAACAGAATGCAGAAAATGTTATTACTGACCTTATATTTCAAATAAAACATACTTTATACTACGTTCAAATAAAATTTGACGACGCAATACAAATAATTTTCATCTGTCTAATTCTGAGAAATGTCAATGGCAAAAAACCTTACTTAACTGTTATTTTCTCTTTATCTGTTTATAGGTATCATTCTGTATAACACGGCGAAATATTATAGTAAAAATTTGTATCACGACACTAATAATAATAGTCCGGGAGCTGGCGCCAAATTTTCATGGGTAATTGCAGCAAAACTTTTCTTATATGTAGCTGGTATATTTTGTTGGTTTAACCACTTAAACATGTGTTAGCTGACACGACCGTGTGGCCTGCAGATTTAAGGGGCTGCGAAACTTTCAAAAAATAACAAATTTTCAAGTGAAACCAGCAAAGCTAAAATTTTGTATAATGATAATTTACCAATTATATTTAACAAAAATCTGCTGTGTCCGCCACAGTACTTCCCCGATTATAAGTTTTAATAACTTACTTTCGTAACGCCGTTAATTTTATGCTTTATTCTGCAAAATTTAAATAAATTTATCATTTTTCCCCAAACTATTTAAGTTGATACCAACTTCGGCATAATTTAAATACCATAAAAAATCTGATACTTATTCACTAAAAACTCACACTCGAAAATTTTAACCCGTCATAATATCTTATAGCCTTATAGAATATAATGCGGAAAGTAAAAACAACTGACCATTCTTTAAATGTTGTTATTGATTCTTCGACTAATATTTTTTTCCAGAAAACTTTAATTTGATAATACACTTGAACAAATTTGATTAATTTTTTGAGAAACAATAATTGATTATCGCATAAATGTCATTTTTTACATTTTTATTAAACTTATCTCCCCGAGAGCTTTAAATTGACACCAAACTCGGTATAATTTGAATAATGTATGATAAAAAAATTGACGATCAGTTAAAGCTTTAATTTGATACCACACACGATAGTATTTTAATAAAAATAAAATAAGATATGTTTATAAAGTTGGTACCACTGGTTGAATAAAAAAATTTGAGTAATTTTTTGAGAAACAATTGAAAATCGTATTAATGTCATTTTTTACATTTTTTAAAAACTTATCTCCCTGAGCGATTCAAATTGACACCAAACTCGGTATAATTTGAATAATTTATAAAAAAAAACAATTGACGATCATTTAAATGTTATTTTTGTTTTTCTACTAGAATTATTTTCCCAAGACCTTTAATTTGATACCACACACGATAGTATTTTGATAAAAATAAAAAAGTTTTGTTTATAAAGTTGGTACCACTGGTTGAATAAAGCTCATTAACGAACTTGAAGTCAGATTTTGGCTCAAGATCTTAAATATAAAATTTCAGTCCAAAATTCCAACGCGTTTTTAAGTTATCCAACATCCAGACAGACTAACAGACCGACAGACCGACAGACCGACAGACCGACAGACCGACTTTTTTTAAAATTATGTTTTTTGGGTTCAGTAGGGTCTGAAACGTGAAGATTCACCAAAATCTCGAACTGTCAAAAAATCACGATTACAATACTTCCCTCTATTACATAGATCGGGGAAGTAAAAAAATATGTTAGCTGGACAGGGCAGAGGTGGATAATCTTGTTAGCTGTCCAGGTGAACAGTAACAGTGGCGGCGACAGTGTCAAAATAGTGACGCATCGTTTTCATTTTATGTAAACAGTAGAAGATATAAACGATGTGTCACTATTTTGACACTGTCACTGTCACTGACACTTTTCACCTGCACAGCTAACAAGGTTATCCACCTGCCCTGTCCAGCTAACATAATTTTTTGTTAAATATATAATTGGTAAATTATGATTATACAAAATTTAATCTTTGCTGGTTTCACTTACATCTTTTATTTTTTGCAAGTTCCACAGCCTCTTAAAATCTTGAGCCACGCTTTCGGACCAGCTAACACTGCAACTCTTAATTTTAGTTTTAATAGAACTAATTATATTACAAAAATCAGCTTTGCTGAAATGATCCGGTCAAATTTGAAGCCAGCTTCCAGACTATAAATAAATACTTCTAAAACTAATACATAACTGCGTTCAAATGTGCAAATAGAGCATACCAAAATGGCGGATAGCTTTATCCAAAGCTGCTTCATTTTTTGTTCCTATGCTCCCTCTATAAACTTCTATCCTCTAAGGTTAGACTACATAATTATGTTTTGTTTATGTGTATTTTACACGATGATAATTGCTCAGTAGGCGTCCACTGTCACCAGATGATTTACCACTGGATTGTAACACGTGAAATTCTGTAACAGGATATGTTCAATGTTCTTGATATTGATACTGCGTTTTTATTTAATGCTGCAGACCGCATCTAGCGAAGTTACGTCATTTATACAATTTGAATTAAATCTGAAGATGCTAATCGAGTTTAATATAGATTTATAACACCCTCTGATGTAATAAATTAATTAGTATACATTATGTATAATTTGATTTATGTATAGAAATGATTCGTACGAATAAAGAGATACTATTTTTAATAAATTAAATAATAAATAAATAAAGATTCAGAATATATTAATTAATTATTTAAAATATGTCGTTTGTATATACAAAACTGACAGTTTTGTAACTGATAGATTGAACTTGAATAAAATGGTAATGAAAATCGTATGACACAAATAACAGCCAATGGAAGAATAATTACAATAATAGTAACCATGGTTATACAAATTTAACAGTTATTTTGTACTAGTAGCTTGAGAAACTTAACTGTAATTAATCAGCGAAAACTTGTCTGTCCTAATGTCAGTTTGATATTAAATTAAAAATTGGTTAAATTGTCATTTTGAGTGTAAATAAGCAAATAATAAGGTAAACAATACATATTTATTAATGTTATTATTACAAATTTTGTGAATATTTCAAGTATTCAAAAATATTCTTAGCGAATATGCACTCATGTACCACTCGAGCTAATTAAGACGTTGTTGGAAAGCACTCAAAAATATTTCCGGAAAGGATTAATGCACAAGTGATATTATAAGTGAAAATCGCATGACACAAATAACAGCCAATGGAAGAATGGATTACAAACCATGCTAACATTAAATTTTTTTCGGAAATTATTTACTACTAGTAACTCAACTGAAATTAGTAAGTGGACATTTTTGAGTCACAACATGTCAATTTGACATTTAAATTAAAAATGGTTAAATTGTCCTTTTGAGTGTAATTGAATTTTCAATATGAATCTTGGAAAGAACAATGCAAATTTTTTGATAGTTTCCAAATAGGAAATTTCTTCCTTTCCAGGATTTATAAGCATGAAAGCATCCTTAAAGATTTCAGAGTTCATGTGTGTACGTCTTGAAGTAAAAAAATACATTTCTTACGGTTTTTTGTCATTATTTGATATTATTTTTTTCGGTCACTGTGGCAAGAAAAATTTAAAAAGCATGCAACTAAGCTGTTTTACTTAATTTCTTTAAAAAATACCGAAGTTATTATGGAAATACTGGAGCCATGTTTACAGTATTTTTCAACAAATGACATTGTATAGCTAGGATGCGAGAAAGTACGAGTTTCGGGCTGGTTTCGGGCAGCCGTAGTAGTGGGGAAGAGAGTGAAATAGAAAAAAAGTAATATCGAGAGTATTCTAGCATTCTAGGAAAAAAGGTAGACTAACTCCTTAAAAAAAAGTTAAAATTTGCAAGCTAACAATTTTTGTTTCACACAAAGCTAATAATTATAAAGTAATATAGCACTATTTTTCTTAGTCAAACAAATCATAAACCAAAGTAACCTCATGTTATACAATAAAGCGAAATATTTGAATTATTTGCTAAAGTTTCCATCTCGTATTTATTTTTTGTGATTATACACAAGTCAAAACAACGATGTCAGGGTCGAGGTTTTCACGTCAGAAATCACACACTGTTCATATGATTCTATAAAATTATACTTAACGTTTGTGTTGATATGTTATCATCAGGAGAGATTATGTTTATTGCTGCATGCAAATTATTTTTATTATTTTTACAGTACGAGCTGGTTGCATCTTTATAAGAAATTCTTAATTTTGTTATCCTTGTTTTCAGTTTTAATACTTACCTATAGAAAAAATATACAATTAATTAAAACAGTCTGTCTGTTCACACATGGATCCTTTGAGGATTCTTTCATTTCTCTGAATTTTGAGAAAAATATTCTTGGTGAGAATTGCCTGTCAAATAGCGACACCGCTAAATTGAAAAATTCATTGCGACAACGATTAGAGAAAATAAGAATTAATTTTTGCTTTTTAATATTTCGAATCGCGGCTTTATTATAGTATATTAAGTACTAAGAACGATAAGGACAGTTTGTTTACTGATGGAAGACAATGTTTGGAGATTGAGTGAAGCGAAGGCTCCAATTTTTCTGACATCGGTAGTTCGTTAACGTTCGTGATGCTTATATCATTTTTTGCACTATTGGTCTTTTTTATCCATACACAAATATTAATTTCTTCGTAATATCAAAAATATTAATTTCTTCGTAATATCACAAATCCTTACCGTTCTAGAACGGTAAGTAATTTACTTACCATTCTGTTAATTTACTTACCTTTCAACTTATATTTTCTTATCGTTTTGTTTAGCCTAGCTACCAGTAAGATCAACATAATGTCTTGGAAACAGGCATAGTAAGTTGATAAAAAAGACCAATTGTGCAATATGTACCTATATTAATCAGTTTTGTGTTAAATAGTCGATTCCTTGCATTGCTCCTAAGGGTTGTATGAAACGATTTTTGTAAATAAAAACTACACAGTTGACTAAAAAAATAGTTAAATACTGATCAAATTATAAATTTTTTACCAATAAATTATTAACTATCCATATATAATATATGAACAATGTAGGTGTTATACTGTTATAACAAGGGCACAATTTGTAATATAGCGAAGTAACTTTTTCACTATATTTTTGTCACAATGTACCGCCTTAAGATATTAACGATAAAATGATTAATAGAACATTGTAAGAAAAACATGCAATCTAAAAATTATATAGTAGGGATTTAGATTATTATAATTTTTATTAATATTTCCAATCTTTTGATAATAAAGTTGTTGTTGTTATCAAATTTAAATGAATGAAGAAACTTAATTCGTAGAATTTGATTAAATTCCAAATCTATACGGAATAAAAGTACTAAAGTATATTATTGTTTACCTTACCTAATATATAGTTACAAGTACATTCTTGTTTACTATCTAAAAAATAATTAAGTGAAAAATATATTAATAAAGATAACTGTTATTTATTTTGCTCATACTTATCAAAATCCTTGTACTGAATTTTAGATTTAGATTTAATTTCATGTGAAATACGGAATACTATTGTTCGCTCTCATTATCTGGTGAAAATTTAATTTACATATTGTTATTTGTACAATGATAAAATTATTGTAGTAAGTACTACAACATATAAAAAAGTATTTACTAGTAGAGGAGTACTTCTTTTATATTTTACATAAATCATTTTCAAACGCTTAGTTTTTTTTCTCGTTAATTTTGTTATTATAGTATTTAGTAAAAAACAAATCTAAATATCTGGTTTGTTCAAAATTGCGTTGGTTCAATTTTGGCTACGTTTTCTTTCTAACTGACGCCGTTCCTGCTATCAATCTACTACCAAAATATAAAGTAACAATGCAGGATATAAGTAGACAACCCACATCACGTAGGTGTTGCTGAAATAATTATCTAAAAGAATTTTTCTGAAATTCGATAAATTAAATTACGTTTTTTTCGAATTCCTAGAATTCTCTCGATTTTACTTTTTTTCTATTCCACTCTTTTCCCCATTACTACGGCTGTCTGAAACCAGCCCGAAACTCGAACTTTGCCGCATCCTAGCTATGCAATGTCATTTTGAAGTTAAAAAATACTGTAAAAATGTTTTTGTTGCGGGTAAACTATTAGTTTATTTTTCACTGCAAGATAATGTTTTTCTTTTTATAAAAATTTAGTAGAGATAGAATAGATCTACAGATGTGCCTTTTTCAAATTTTAAAAATTAATTTCTATCATGAGATATATTTTTTGAGTGCTTTCCAAAAACGTCTTAATTAGCTCGAGTAGTACACGAGAACTAATTACGTTGTTGGAATGCACGATACAAAATTTCCTAGACATGAATTAATGCCCGAGTGCATATTCGGTAAGAAAATCGCAATGACACCACTGCTCTATTTTTGAATTCTTTTTACAATAGAAACTTGAAATATTTACTAAATTAGTGTTTAATATTAATAAATATTACCGTATTAATTGTTTATTTACACTTAAAATGACAATTTCATACATTTTTAATTTAATGTCAAACTGACATTATAAGATAGAAAAGTTTCCGCTTATTAATTTCAGTGATTTCAGTTAAGTTCTTCAAATTACTAGCAAAAAATCTGACGTGGCCATCACACAACCTTCCGCCATATCTAGACTTTAAACAAAAATGTATACGTACAATCTGGTGCCCATTTAAAATATACAAATAAAAATCTAAAATATTCAAAACAGAAATTAGTATCACCTGAATCAAAAGATTCATTCACACGAAAACTCTTCTGTGTTGAAACAATCCTCCGTTCAGTTACTACATTTAATAGCTTTCTTATGACTTATATAGCGCTAGTATGCCAACTTGTCACCCGTCACATCTGGTCACATCTGTCAATATTTTTTATGCAGAAACAAAAATCAACCGAACATGGATTACAAGATTTCAATGTTTTATTTGATAAATTTATTTTTTAAATTTTAGCGCAGTTCTTTAATGCTACCAGATAAAGACAATTTTTTTATAACGTAGATTGCAAATAACTTTTCCTCTTATTCTTATTACAAATAAATACTATATTTATCCAAATTTATAGAAATTTTTGACACTTAATCTTTTCAATCTTAAAAAAATATCACTTCCGGTGAAGATATTTGTACCAAAATCTAATGAGCTCTTCCTATTCGTATACAATTGTATAATACCAAATATCAAAATTTTTGGGTAATTCGTATTTGAGTTATCCGACAGACGGCATCGGCCCGGACCACACACATACACACACACGCACACACACACATACATACAGACATCATCGGGAAACTATCAAAAATTAGTTGTAAGGACCCTAATTCGTGCTCATTCACTAATAACTCACTACCCGATTTTTTGCATGATTCCAATACCTTCCTTTACAGGTAAGCGGAAGGTAAAAAATCCGCAAAATTTGTATATAACCATGGTTATAATTATTGTAATCAATTTTTGTTCCTAACTGTCTTATTTTAAAAAATATGTCTGTAATAATCTAATAATATAGTTCATTTTGCATAAAGTTCATTGCAATTTGATGAACTTTGCTCCCTATTTTTTCATTTCTACTGCAATTTATTCTTATTTAGCATAAGGCAATCTAGCAACTCTAATGATTCTATTGATATATTATTTATGCCTATTGCTTGTCCCTATATGCAGAAATTTATGCAGATAAAATGACTATCTGAAAACGGTTTCGAGCGCGACCTTAATTATATTTTAGGTATCCCACAAACTATCTTGTTTTCTAAATTTGAATCTTCCTATGTTATGTTAGCATCTTCCTGTGTATGCATTTACGCCAAATTAAAAATTCTAGATTTGAATTTTCGTGTGAATTACGTATAAATTTTGTAGAATCATTTTTGCACGTGTATTTTTTCTGGCGTTGAACCAATTCCCTCAAAAAAATCACACCTCAGTGCAAAACTGTAAATACATTTAGCATAATTAAGCCTACTTCAACAGTAACAAATACAATTTACAACATCACCTGCAGTGTGGGCAGTAAAACGCAGCAGCATACATTAACTACCGGTGCAATCTAATCCCATCGCATGTAAACATGACTTGATGACTCCAAGGTGCGTTTGTTTGTGTGTTCCAGGCCCCCGGATGACTACGAGTACGATGCAGAGAGCTTCGGCAACTTCTCCGAAGACCCGGAAAGCTTGTACCTCAAGCCCAGGAGGCAGCACTGGGCCAATAAGATGCAGTTTGTTATGGCTTGTGTGGGGTACAGTGTTGGATTGGGGAATATCTGGCGGTTCCCGTATTTGTGTTATAAAAGCGGAGGAGGTACGTACGGTTTTATATATTAAAAAAAAATTAATAGTTACCCCCCGAAACGTTTTTTTATTGATTCAAGTATCATTCGGAACCTAAACCCGCATTGTTAGTTTTTCGATCTGAGACGCGATCCTCAAAAATAACAAAAAATGTCATTACAACGCCATCTATTAGGATTGGAAAAAATGTCTCAGACAAACCTTACGTATTTTTAGGCGAGGAATACGAATCTGCAATGCCTAGTGCACACGGAGAAACATTTTGACATGTTTCTTGGCAAAAGTTTCCGGAAACTTCAAAGTTTTAACGGCGCCTATAAAAATGAGGCGTTTTCAGGAAACATTGTGAAGTGCAACTAACTTCTTATTTGTCAAATCGTCAAATGTGACATGTTATCATAAACATATTTATAGTTTTTCAAAGAAAATCTCCATTTTCTGGAAACTTTTTTCAGGAAACTTGTCAAAATGTTTCTCCGTGTGCACTGGGCACAATAAAAAATAGGGGTTCCCATTTAAGATTTTAAAGTTGCCCCCGCCCTACCCATTTCAGGAAAGGGGTGGTGGCTAATTTCAGCACTGCTGATAATATTACTTTTTATCTTAAACTTTTTTTCGTAGGATGCATATTTTTCCAGATATTCCGTTGTCTCAAGTTAAAACAACCACCCGGTATATTTAACAAATCAATACTTAAACGTCAAAATTCAATAAATCTAAATCAAAATTTAAATGTGAAAATTTAAGTCAAAATTTAATAAATCAAAATTTAAAAGTAAAAATTTAATAAATGCGAACTTTAAAGTCAAAATTTAATAAATCAAAATTTAAAAGTAAAAATTTAATCAATGCGAACTTTAAAGTCAAAATTTAATAAATCAAAATTTAAAAGACAAAATTTCAAAACTCAAAGTTTAATAAATCAAAATTTTAAAATCAAAAATTAATAAATCAAAAAGTCAAAACTTAATAAGTAGATCAAAATTTAAAACTTAAAAGGTAAAAGTCAAAATTTAATAAATCCAAATTTAAAAGGCAAAATTTACTAAATCCAAATTTAAAAGTCAAAATTTTATAAATTAACATTCATGTTTAATATAATTACATTAAAATAATTAGTTATTTGTTTTTGCACTGACTTAGCACTTTAGTAATGCTATCGAACAAAAAATCTCTACATTTTCGCAATACATGTAAATAATCATAAATTATATCCCGAGTACAATGAATTTAATCGATAAATTTGACATGTCTGGCTTATGAAATAAATTATGCTTAAAAAATGTTTGAGTACATAATAATTTGCGGTCTCGGGATTTTATCTGAAATTATTATGTACGATAACACTTTTTTAAAAGCAAATTTTTTTGAATAAGTCAGACATGTCAAATTTATCGATTAAATTCTTTAGCACGAGGGGTATATGTTAAGATTATTTCATGAATTCATAGTAAAAACTTTCTTAAAAAAGCTAGCTTCAATTTAATCGCGATTAAATTGCATGGTGCTATTTAATCACTTATTTAAATTGGAAAACAATGAAAAATAAGACAATCTGATTGGTCAAATTTATAATGAGTGAAATAATGAAGATAAAATATATTACTTTCGTATGGGCTTAAAAATAGAAAATGGAGTTTTCAAATTAATGAGAGTGTTTTAAAACTTCGTATTTAGGGGAAGTCCCAGTTTATCTAAATAATAATCAAAATAGACCGTGAACTTCAAGTGTTAAATTTAAACTGTTCTCTAGTGGATTGTTCATATATATGAAATAATTTAAAGTTGAAATACTAAAAAAATATATTAAAGTTAGAAATACTGTACTGTATCGACTGTTAACAAAATAAAATACAGGGTGTTTCATAACTTCGAGTAAATACGTTAAAGGTATATGTTGTTTGATATGCTGATTATGAATCAAAAAGAATTTTTTACAATTCGAAAAATTAAGGGTAGTTTACCTTCATATTTTTTTGTAGTACTGCACTGGATTCGTTTCCCTATTAAACACACACAATAGAAATAGCTAATCAACATCTTAAATTACATAATACTAGTAAAATAAACAAACTAAATTTAATTACTTTTAATAAAACAAGAATTACTCTACCCAGTGGTAGTGGCAACGAAAAATTTTTGACTGGGAAACATGGGAATTAATTATGAGATTTAAAATAAAATTGTTTTTTATTCGTAACCAGTATACTAAACAACATGTACCCACAACGTATGTACCTACCTGAAGTTATGAAACACCCTGTATAAGCAGTAGTAGCTTTAATTACAAAACAATACAATTAAACTTGTGTATTTCATTGCTTCAGTAATATGATATTGTTTGTATATTTACATAAATTAATATTTTTTCTTTGAACGGAAGTATCACGTTGTAGACGACGTGATTGTTCTGTTTCTGTATCGAATGATATAATATTGGCTCATCCGGTTGTGTAAAAAACATGGTTACATCAGTAATTTCATTTTTTATAACACGCTGACAATGTTCTATCGCTTTGCAAATCTAATGAATTATGTTTGATGAATAAATTTGCTTTTCATTGCTGATATCTTTTTAACACCATCTTCATTGAAGAAGATTAATATATTTTAAAATTAACAAAATGTAAAATTATACACAATCATGCAGTTTAGAATATTTTAATTACACTGAAAACAGAAACATATTTTATTATTATTTTCTATAACTGATGTTAAGAGGCCCGTCTACTACCTAAAATCCAGTTTTGAGACCAGTACAAGAAATGGTAAAAATTTATTTCAACAAGGATTTAGTAGAGAAAGAATGGATCTACAGATATGCCTTTTTGAAATTTTGATTAAAAAATTGTACATTAATATAAAAATTCCGAAAAATTTTTTTTTTCAATTTTATGCAAACTTTACACTAGTTATATCTCATGATAGAAATTAATTTTTAAACGGCACATCTGTAGATCAATTCTTTCTCTAATAAATGTTTATAAAAACATTATCCTGAAGTCAATAATAATCTGCCAGTTTACTTGCAACACTTTTACAATATTTTTCAACTTCAAAATGACATTGCATAACTAGGATGCGGCAAAGTATGAGTTAGGACTAGTTTTAGGCAGTTCTAGTAGTGAGGAAAAGAGTGGAATGAAATAAAAAGTAAAATCGAGAGTATTCTAGCAATTCGGTAAAAACGTAGACGAGCCGCTTAAAGTGCTACTATTTTGAGTCGATAAAGTTACACTTTAACCGCAAGGGTATTAAAATTAAAATTAAAGTAGATAAAGTAAAACTTTAAACTTTAAGAGCAAGAGTCCAAGAGCAGATAAAGTAAATAAGAAATTTAAAATTGGTTTTCTTATATTTTTTCTCATCAACTATAGAAAAAAATAGAATTTGATACATGACGATAAAATTATTTTATCGAGTCGGGAAAAATAATTCAATATCGCTCCATCGTCGCTTGTGAATGAACACTTTTTCTTTCGTCGATAAAATATAATTTTATCATCTTATATAAAAAAAACTAAGAAAAATATCTGTCCTATTCAAAATTATTTTTTTTGCAATATGTCATAGAAAGTTGACATTTCAAAACTGCCAAGAGCACGTAAAGCTATTGTTTTTTATAAACTGTTAAAAGAGAAATATTTTTGAACAGTTCAAAAAAATTTGTTTATTTATTATTTAATTTATTGCAGACAAAACATTTTCAATCTTCCAATAGATATATAGATCAATAGTTCAATTCAATTCTAATATTAAATTCATTATTTCCTGTTGTTCCAATAAGAAGACATTTTTTATTCCTATTTATACAAAATTTACGATTATTTTGAATAATTAATGTATAAAATATGATGTTCATTAAAATTATATCAAATGATATAACCATAAAATATAGAGTGCTAGCTTGATTAATAACAAAAACAATTTAATAATAATTAATCATTAATCATTGGCAAAAAGATACAAAGGATAGTTTCATTAAAACCTTGCTACTGTAAATTAAAATTACAAGTTCAGATTGAATTACTGTTGTATTAATGTAATTATGGGTGATAAATACATTAATTACATCCTAGCACTTGTTTTACATAAAGTGGCATTTAGTATCAGGTAGCACATGATTTTCATTTGCAAAAAGCGCATAATTCAGTTAGGTTTACATAAACGTAGCCTTGGGACATATTAACGAACTAACTATGCATTTTAAATTTTCCCGGCTCGCAAATTTTCTTATTAAATTAAGTCATGCATTTCCTCTATTAACGCTAATGCATTCTAATAGAGATATCTATTACATTCTTTCACTTTTCCACTTTAGATTTTCCGTATTAGTCGCCTAGTTATAAAACCAGTCGATTTATAAATGACAGCTCGGTTGCTACGCCTCCTACTCGAATTTAAAGGAATCTCGTTATAAGAATTCTTAGTTATTACGATACAATACATAATACATGGTGGCAATTCTAACTACGTCCATGATACCATACCAAATTTGAACCCAATCTCTTACCGCCATTTTGTTTAAAGATGGCGAACTGTTATTTTAGTATGCTCAGCTCATGTCATAAGTTAGATCATAAGATATAACCATTACAAATTTGAACCCAATCGGTGCAGTACATTTTGAGTTAGCTAGCCACCATTTTGTCTGGTGACCAACTGAATTCTTTGTCACTAAATCGTATATATACTAATATTTTATTTTATCTCACTATTAAAATTTTGCTGATAATAACGTAGACAGCTGGATTCCAAGTTATTTTTATGTTATAATGTCATAATTTTATATCAAAATAAAAAGGTTTTATCAATAATTTATTTAAGTATATATTCAGAGGTCATCAAAATAAAGTCTTTATCGTGAAAAATGTATTATTATTAATTACTTTAGCTTATAAAAACAAAATTAATTTTGATTCGTGATTAGTATGTAATGCAGTATCTGTCATTTAATTTTTATCCTGATCTTTTGAAACATACTGTATATGTGCGTACAAAATAGTTATTATATGCCATGGGCTGAAAGTAGATTGTAGTACGAGCGCAGCAAAAATACTTTCAGTCAGAAATATACACAAAATTTTTACTATACGACTAATTGTCATCAAATATATCGAATGCTAAAATTTTGGATATAAAAAACAATACAACAAACATATAACTTTTTATAAGCAGCGATCTAAAAATATTTTCAGAAACAACAGAAATCATCCAATACTAGGAGTATTGGAAGATTTCTGTTGTACTTTTTGACTATAATTGTATATTATTTTATAATTATTTTAATGTGTTTAATTTCAAAAAATCTTTAATGATTGCACTACAAATTGTGATAAATCAGTAATACCAACTCCTGAGGAGCGCTCATGTGGGGCCGAAACCGGTAGAGTTGTGTAAAATATATATTTTTTGACTGCGACCCATTTACTTCAATCCCTTTAATAAAACTTGCAGTCAAGTAAATTCCAACTTCATTTTAATATATACCTAATACTACTTTGAAAACCGTATCTCTCTAAGTACAATAGTTTTTCAAGATTATAAGATTAATGTCAGACACTTTGAACGCAGTCTTAAGACTGAAGAAGCGTATTGGATTTTTTATTTAAGTCAGTGCAATCCAAGTGTCTACCAAACCCGAATCTGTAGGATTCGAGTAGGTAGGGTATTAGGTTGTTTATTTAATTCAGTTCAGAGTTTCTAGCAAAAGCCGCGACATATTGTGTAATAAAATGATATGACATATGACATAATATGCCGAGTCATTTAGAAAACGACTAGGCGTTTTATAAAACGACTGCTTTTATAACTATCCTGCGAAATTACAATATTGTGATAATATAAAACAAAATCGTTCCGTTTATGAACTCGTCAATGAGTAATGTATCCAGATTAGTGTATGGTGTAAGGTTTGATACAAAGATCGATAAAATGTATGATTCAATGCAAAAAAACCAAACACAACACTAACTGGGATACAAGACTCGACACTAGGTTGATCACGACGCGTTTCGATCTTTCGATCATCACCTGATGTCAACTCACCTGATAAAGTGTCGAGTCTTGTATCCCAGTTAGTGTTGTGTTTGGTTTTTTGCATTGAATCATACATTTTATCGATCTTTGTATCAAACCTTACACCATACACTAATCTGGATACATTACTCATTGACGAGTTCATAAACGGAACGATTTTGTTTTATATTATTGTGACAGTGAACTTCGGAAATTCAGATATCATTAATTTTTACAATATTGTGCTTGTGCAGAATATTGACAGATCTTTTTATTTTCAGGCGTCTTCCTCATTCCATACTTCTTAATAATGGTAGTTTGTGGCATTCCAATGTTGTACATGGAGTTAGCAGTTGGCCAGTTTACAGGACGAGGACCTATTGGTGCTTTAGGACAAATTTGCCCGTTATTTAAAGGTCAGTTTATTCAGTTATCAACTATAATTTATTACACAAGAGCTTTTTATTTCGCCGGATAAATTTCTGTTTGTATTGAAATCTTGTTGCCTAGCAATTTGAAAAGAAAAATTGTTTAATAAAATCACGACACCGTAGGTGGAGTTGTTTTATTTAAAACAATTTTTCGAGTC
Organism: Agonum fuliginosum; assembly: GCA_947534325.1. NCBI lineage: Eukaryota > Metazoa > Arthropoda > Insecta > Coleoptera > Carabidae > Agonum > Agonum fuliginosum. The sequence continues at coordinate 1,743,393 of OX384029.1, forward strand.
TAATTACTGTCAGGTGACAAGATTGAGATGTCAAACAAAAATTTATTCGGAGGAAATAAAATGCTCGAGTGTAATTCAACGAGATAATTTAACGACTCCTTTGGTTCTTCTTCACAAATATTCCCTAAATCTAATCATTTCACTGACAAATTTTAGAAATATGAAGCAAATGACATTTTAGTGTTTTGTTTATTTTTTGGTTGCTAAGAAAAAGGTAAATAAGATTTTATCACTTGCAAAAAGTTACCTTCCTTTTTATCCGCTGTCAAAGCGATTCAATTGTGTTTTGTTTATGGCTTACTTTATACAGGAGTGGAATTATCAAGTGCTTCGCGCACTTGAGGAAATTATCGACAATTTCACATGCACTTGGGAAATTCGAAGGACTATTTCCCGATAAAAATTTAGCCAAACGCTGTTTCTCTCATGAAAAATAAGCAAGATTTAAAAACTTCTTTTGACAGCAAGTCAGAATCACTTTGAAACGCCGTATCCAAATACGATAATTTTGCACTAGTGCAAATTATCGATAATTTGCACTAGTGCAAAATTATCGTGTAATTCTACGTTGATTGGACGACATTCAGAAATGTCAGACTTCTAATTGGCTTAAATTTTATGAGGGAAATAGTCATAAAAATATTAATATCAATGTACTATGTTTTGATACTTTTTCAGGAGCGGGTTTGGCAAGCGTAGTAATCTCATTTTTAATGTCAACGTACTACAGTGTCATCATAGCATACGGTATTTATTATTTCTTCACTTCATTCAAACCACAAATGCCTTGGGAAGGGTGTTCCAATCGATGGAACACAGACAAATGTTGGGTGCCAAACAATCACACGAACCCCACTTTCTCAAGAACACCGTCCGAGGAATTCTATGAGTAAGTCAAAAAATATTATATTTAAGGGTATCGACTCCAAGTAGCTCAACACCGCGTTTGTCCTATGTTAATGCATAGAAACGCTCGCTAAAATACGTAAAAGCAGTTTAGCAATTTCTAAAATACTCACGAAGTTTTATAGATAAATCTAAATTTTATAAATTTATTTACAGACGAAGAATGCAACTAGGATTATGCCGAGTTACATTTTTTAATAAATCTCTTAATAATAAGATAAAGCGTGTAAGAAATTGCTGAAAACACACTTTTCATTAATTTTTTATATGGATTCCAAAGATTTTTTCAGAATTCTAACTCGGCACAATCCTAGATTAATTCTTTCACAAACATCTAGTAGGTACCTGTTTTTTCTTCAAATTTTTAATATGCAATGAGTAAAGCAGAAACTGCTACACCTCTAAACACGCAATATTTTGTTACGGAGACGAGACCCTTAAGGAAGGCATACATATTTAGACCTACCCAATTATAAGTATAGGGTGTTTTTTTAGACGTGTGGTTTTCAAGAAGAAATAAAACGCATATAATTTAATGTTATGGCCAAGAATTTAGCTTTATTATAAAGATAAAGGTTTGCCATTATGTTTTAAAAATGATTTCGGGCAAGTGGCCGCCGCGGCTGGTTCTAATAAATTCCAGTCGAGAGGCCCAATTTCCGACCACTTTTGCAGCAATTGGAGCCGTATGTCAGCAATAACGCGCCGAATATTCTCTTCCAAGGCGTCAATCGTTTCGGGCTTATCTGCGACTTCACATAACCCCACAAGAAATAGTCCAGCGGTGTTAAATTTAAATTAAATTTAAAAAAATTAAATTTTCTTGTGAAAATCGGGATCGGTGGCCATCTCGTTTTGGGCCCATTCACCGAACGTGCGACGCGCTTGATGGTCGTTTGGCGTCAATTCTTGCACGAGTTGGATTTTGTAAGTCCGCAAACCAAGATCCTTCCGCAAAATCTTCCATAAAGTGGATGGGCACAGCTCCAATTGTTGCGCGCGATGGCGGATGGACTCATTCAGGTCTTCTTCGATACTCTGCTCCACAGCAGCAATAGCGTCTTCGGTGCGCACTGTACGGCGTCTCTGAGGATGCGCATTATCCACTAGAGTAAACGTGGTGCGAAACCGATCCATGGTTGCTCGAATTACCGACTCTGCTTGGCGATTATGTCGACCGAATATTGGACGCAGCGCGCGATGCGTCGCGCGAACCGAACCATTATTTTGGTAATAAATTTGCACGATTTGCAAACGTTTTTCAGGAGTAAGTCTATTCATTATGAAATGGCAAACCAAACTGAGCATAAATCAAGTGACAGCTGTCAAAAAGACCATCTCCGAAAAAAGTAGTGTCAACTTGAAAACCACATGTCTAAAAAAACACCCTATATAAGCGCTAAATTAACCAACCAGCGCTTCCATAAAATGCCAATTTCAATTCTAAAGGTACATTTACAACCAATTTAGACTCTGCGTAATTTTGACTTGAAGTGGAAATTGTGCCGACTTAAAATTTATATCATTTACAACCACTTCGCTGGTAAAGTGAAAATACGACATGCCATCTGTTGTAACATCATGAAATATTATTTTCTTTGGTAAAATAAGTATCTGTCATATCGCAAATTTGACGTTTGGTAAGAAACAATTAGTCCTGCATCTTGTGTTCAACATAATATCAAATATTTAATTTACGGTTTCAATTACAAATAAAATTAATGAAAGTAATTCAGTAGTCAGTACCTTTCTTCTTACCCATATGTCAAATTCAAAATCTATGTTTTGTTTACAAACTGCAGCGCCTCCCATAATCGCAATGTGCATGCGAATTCACTCTCGACTGGAAGTGAAAGCTAGCAGCTTGCAAACATTGAGTTGAAGTGCAATTCGGGTCCGAAGTACGCAGACTTCAAATTTTGGTTGTAAATGCAGTAGTTGATTCACGTATGCCTAACTTACAATTTCCACTTCAAGTCAAAATTACGCAGGGTCTAAATTGGTTGTAAATGTACCTTAAGTGCGAACGTTGAGCGCTGGTTGGTTAAATTAGCCACTTATACTATCTAGCTTTATACTATAATAGCATTCTATAATCCTGTAGAATGGTTACCAGCAAAATAAATAAATACATTTATCCAATGACAACAAAAAATATAAATGCAATTACTTATCTGTTATGTGAAAATTAAATTGATTAAAAGTTTATGGAAAATAAAATAAATTTGATGGATTTCTTGCACGTAGACTTGCATGCAACATTGTAAGTTATTTATGTTTTGGTTGTGTTAGATACATCAGACCTACATTATCGAGAACGCCAACGGAAGAATTTTACCAGTAAGTGGCGAATTTGTAATAATTCGTGCATGCGAAAATCATGTTTGCCAATAATAAGATAAGACATTAGTTATCTAATAGTTAAATGGAAAAGTATTAATAGAATATACAGAGTGAATTGCACATTGACAGAATAAAAGTTGACATATGGAGAAAAAGTTTATTTTTGATCTGACCAAAAATTTCATAAATAAAAAATTTAGCTTCTCGTAAGCCTCATTCACATAAGAATTTAATGTGAAAGTTTACATTTATATTTAAGTTTAAGAAACACAGCATTCACAAAATAAACTTATAAAATAAATAGCTTTAGTAAGTGGTAAACATAAACTCAAAGTTTGTTGGTTTCAAACTTTAGTGCTAGAAAGTGCAAAATGCGGATTCTCTTATATAGTTACATGAATTTAAATATTTCTAAACGTAAACATAAATGTAAACCTTAAAACTAGATGCTTATGTGAATATGGTTTTCAAATCTATATATCAATAAGCAAATCATCCCACATGACAAGATAAAATCCCCAGAACATTTCAAAAATGTGAACATTACGGCTTGTTAGTTGCTATTTTTGCCCATTAACATCCTATTAATATCCTAGCGATTACTTATGTCCACCCTTAGTAACATTATCTATGCAACATCCCAAATTATGCATCCCATTACCCATGTAGATGTAATTCTCTGAGATGTTTGTATTGAGTACCTAGGTATGCAATTTTTGATCATACTCAGCATGTGGCTAGGATAGACTTATAGTACATGAATAAGATATTTTTAAACATCTCATGGACGATTCATGTCAAGTGGGATATAATACTCTGTTTAATACGACAGTTCAAATCAGTTGAATATTTAACTTCTTCAGTTCATTTGTGAGAAAATATCCATTGCCATTTTTGAAACGTGTCCCAGCAAATCTAAAGAGTAAAAAGTTCTGCTTCTATGGCAGTTTTTATAAGTTTGAACAACTATGTTGCGAAGTAAAAATCATACTAGTAGTGATTTGAATAGTAAGGTCTGTTCTGTTAGTCAATTAAAAATTTAATATCTCACTATTTTATTTTTCTTGTGCTTCGCTTTCGTCATAAGATAAGAATACTTTAACTATTTGCAGATTATGAACAATATATGTAAGGTATTTATAAATATTATAAAGAAACTTTATCTTTAATTTTTATTACTATAAAGGTCATTTATTATCACACTTGCTAAAAATTTATGTCAGTTATAAATTTATTAAATTAATATCTTTCAAAATATCGCGCAATATTTATTTAATTGAGCTTAATTTTGTCTAGACTTAGTTATTTATCATTTAAATGATAAAATAATTATTAAATATAAAATTAATCCTTAGTTGATTTGAATGTAAAATATAACGCGAAGATTCATGTATTTCAGAAAAAAATTATTAAAATTTAAATAAATAATTTTCAAATAAAAATGATTAAACGATTATTACTGATCCTTTTTTTGAGTTTGAATTTTATAAGATTGCCAGTAACCAAGATCATAAGTACGCGAAATAAGAGTTGGCCGAGCTTAAAATTTTAAATTGGTAAACAATATTAATCGTGCGGACATAGATTATCAGCAACTTTTTGGCAGAAACCGCTTCGTTACTTTGAAATAATGTATAAAGAAGTCGTCCAGCTCGGTTTTTCTCTTGACTCAGTACCTAATAAGTTGGCGAAATTTAACTCAGCTCTGTTTAGAACATAGGCACATTCTTTCTCTCCCTTACCCGCCGACCAACTCTGGCTGCACGGACAGTACATTCGATTATCATAAACAAAATATAAATATTATTAAAAATGATGTTAATAAACAACTTAACAAACTACATTATACGTCTAAATGGTAGCTCATTTTTTTCTAAAATTGTTGTTATTTCTACACAAATACATTTACAAATTTAAAACTGTATTATAAAATACCTATGACACACCGGTATGGCATGAAGCACGGTGCGCAATAAAAGAATCCTAATTTTTTTTTACCATACACCAGGAATAACCTCTAACACAACTTCCACAATTTCTTCGAAAATTAATTTTAAAATTAGCAACAGATTTTCATTTGGAAATTTTCATAGCTCATACCATACTGATAGAAATGTGCATTCTTTAGAAAAAGGCAAAGTATAATATAAACCCAGGAGTGGACACTCCGTATATTAGCAATACTGTAGATTTGCGGCATTTTTGTTTACCATGTGCGAAAGAGAAAGATCAGTACTGGGCCCGTGCGTTATCATCATTACCGTTGTTTACCGTCATAGAATGCATGCTCTGAGCTGGCCCGTAATTCCTGTCTCTCTCTAAAAGGTAAACAGAAAGGACATACTCCTATCATATACCGGGAGTTTTTTTTATTAGTAAACATAGGGCATGTCTCATTACCATAGTTACAGTGTTACAGAATGACAGCAATGTATTGGAGCGTCTTTTTTATCAGTAAACATAGGGATAATTACATACTAAAATAAATATGAAATATAAATTAAAGAAATGATAAATTATTTATTTATATTTTCTACACTTAAGAACTAGGTAGATACCTACATTAAACTAATGAGAATTTTTTAAATCAAATTAAATTCTCAAAATTGGTACCATTAACTTCTAAACAATATCCTAAGCGAATATAAAAATAATTTATTGCATTTGCTGGGGAGTAATATTTTGGGAAGCAGCACTAATTCGATTTTTTAATTGTTCAACATTCATTCTGTCACCATTGTACACATTATTTTTTAAGTGTCTACCTAGTTCTTAAATTCTCATTAGTTTAATGTATCTACCTTGTTCTTAAGTGTAGAAAACATAAATAAATAATTTATCATTTCTTTAATTTATATTTCATATTTATTTTCGTATGTTAATTATCCCTATGTTTACTCTAATGCATTGCTGTCATCCTGTAACACTGTAACTATGGTAATGACATGCCCTATGTTTACTTATAAAAAAAACTCTCTGTATTATGCCTAGTGCACACGGAGAAACTTTTTGACATGTTTCCTGGAAAAAGTTTCCGGAAACTTCAAAGTTTTAACGGTGCCTATAAAAATGAGGCGTTTTCAGGAAACATTGTGAAGTGCAATTAACTTCTTATTTGTCAAATCGTCAAATGTGACATGTGATCATAAACATATTTATTGTTTTAAAAAAAAATCTCCATTTTCTGGAAACTTTTTTCAGGAAACTTTGTGAAAAGTTTCCCCGTGTGCACTAGGCATTATACTTCGTGGTATAATGTTTAGTTTAAATTGTAAATAAAGTTGTAAAGAAAATTTAGTATAAAATATACTCGTCAATAATTACACTAACAGCATTTTTAATGTCTTCTGTAGGTTATAAAATTGTTACTAACTTATTTCTTGCTATTTCAGCCACAAAGTGCTGCAAATAAGTAGCGGAATAGAGGAGCCAGGCAGTCTAAGATGGGACCTAGTCGCGTGCCTACTCTGCGCATGGATCATGGTTTACTTTGCTATTTGGAAAAGCATCAAATCCTCAGCTAAAGTCAGATACATCACAGCTACGCTTCCATTCTTACTTATCATCGTGTTTCTCCTTCGATCATTGTCATTAGATGGCGCTGACAAAGGCATGAGATACTTCTTCAAACCGAGATGGGAACTTCTTGCAGATGCAAAGGTGGGTGACACATAATGCTCTGTTCACACATGGACACATAGAAGACACACACACATGCGACACATTCATAGGCAACAAAAGCCAGTATTTTTTACTGTTGCGTGTGTGTGTGTCTTCTATATGTCCATGTGTGAACAGGGCATAACACATAATAAGGTGATGCAAAAGTTATCACCCGATTTTCTATGCCTATGGCACACCGGTCGAGGAGCATCGAGAACCATCGAGTAACTCCTCGATGAAACGAAAGAACGCACCCGTCCACGATGGATTTCTATTTAATCGGTGACAAATACATCAAAGTTTTGCGCGAAATCAAATACAAAAGATAAGTCTGAAATGAGATACATTCGTTTCACCGAGGAACAACTCGATGAAAATAGCGGCGCCCCTATTTTTCGTCGAGGACGGGGTGCGTTCTATCGTTTCATCGAGGAGTTACTCGATGCTCCTCGACCGGTGTGCCATAGGCATAACGCAGTAACTTTGTTTGTAAATAAAAAATCTGACGTGGACACCACATGACTTCCTTGTACGCCTATGAAACTGTTCATACTTTTCTTAATAACTAAAATGTAGAATAATATAAAAAAATCTGCCTTTATTCTTTTAACTTATTATACAAATATATTAGTACTACTACTATTGCTACTATACTCACAAATATATTTTAGTTATTTTATTTAAACTGCAGAAGAAGATATATAGCAAATTTTACTATTGTCACTGTCATGTCATAATCATTTAAATTTTACGTAGTAACAAATGTTAATCGATCATGGACTACAAGATACCGAATACTAAATTATAAATATATACTTTAATTATTCTTAAATGATACCAGATACAAAAATATTTATAAAATACCGATTGTAGGTAATAATCACATAATCTTTCATTTAAAATAAAAAAAATTGTCAAATTAAATATTTACCGAAATATTTGTAAAAAGTACTAGGTACTTCCGGTTTGTAGATTGAAACCAAAAATAGGAGGTGCACAACTAGATGCTATAACAGTCCTAAATACAAAATTTCAAATTTCTACGTCTAACCGTATTTGAGTTATATGCGACACACATATACGTCCGTCCGTCCGTCCGTACGTACGTCCGTCTGTCCGTCCGTACGTACAGACGTCACGACGAAACTAGTCATAATGGATTCAGAAAAGGTCAAAACGGATATTTCCGTAAAAATCTGAGAATCGAAAATTTTCGCGATTACAATACTTCCTTATTACTCCGTACAAGGAAGTAAAAATTGGTTCTGTCAAGAACCACAGTTGATCACTTTACGCACTGAGTTAATAAATATATAAATGGATGTAATATTGTTATGAATTTTTTTGCAGGTGTGGGTAAATGCAGCAGCCCAAGTTTTCAATTCATTTGGAGTGGCATTTGGATCGATGATTTCTTTTGCTAGCTACAATAGATATAATAACAATGTTTTACATGATACCTTAGCAGTATCGTTTGTAAATGCAATCACAAGTTTACTAGTTGGAATTTTCGCTTTTGCAGTTATAGGAAATATTGCCACTGAACAGAGTATGTCTATTGAAGCTGTCATAAGTGATGGTAAGAATACAAATAATTATTTTTTGTTCATCTTTATAATATAATTTTTTATAGGTCCAGGATTGATTTTTGTGGTATATCCACAAGCAATTGCCAAAATGCCTGCTTCACAACTTTGGGCTGTTTTATTCTTTTTCATGCTGTTATGTTTAGGACTCAATAGCCAAGTAAGAAATTTAAATTTATATTATAAGCCTTGCAGCAATCTTCTTTAGCTAATAATGCTTCTCTTTTAATAATGGAAACAGATTTATCTTTATTTTTCATTTAAACATGCCAAGTCTTCAGTCCTAAATGCTCGGTTTTAGTCTAATTGAACCGAACTAAATAAACAACAAAATACCCTTCGCGAGTCGCACATACTCAGTTGTGGTTGATTGAACTGAACTAAATAAGGAACCTAATACCCTTCTTAAGTGAAATAAAATTATGTAACATTGTGTTTTATAATATGCCCGGTATGCCTTGGCTTTTTACAAAAAGTCTAATTTTACAATTAGCGTACGACACCAATACCGATGACTCATAGAATATGAGGCTGTCATATCAAAATATGATTCTTTCATACTTCTAAATCTTGGAAAAAAGAAATTCAATTAATTAGAAATTCTTCTTTTCTAAGACTCATTGAGTATTCAATTTAGCGCCGCCGCTATTTGACAGATAATTCTCACCAGGATTATTTCTTTCAAAATTCAGAGGTATGAAAGAGTCATCAAAGAATCCTTGTGTGATCAGGACATAAGAAGTAAGTCGTGTTTTAATTCTCACTCTTGGTTGTTAGTGTATAGTACGCCATAGAGACGATTTTTGCGCTGTTAAACTTTATACCTATGCTAATAGCGGCGGAAATGTGTTAAATGACAAAATGTAGCTACATGTGAAAAAAATTGGCGTGGTAGGTTCTTAGAATTTTGACTTTTTCCCGAAAAAAATTACAAGTCCAAAAATCCCAAAAAAAAATTGGCGCGGGACGGTGTTAGGATTTTGACTTTTTCCGAAAATTTTTACAAGTCCAAATCCCGATAGCCAAATGGAGTTATGAATGCGAATTGATATATTTTACAAATATTAGAATATTCTCGTACCTTTTGAAGGGAAGTTCTCTGCAGACCATATTTTATTTCTTACCATATCTTACATTCAAACTCTCTTCTAATTCTTTCACTAAACACTCAACACTTTTCCACAAAAATGTTATTTACCCCAATATAATTATTAACCAACCTCCCTCCCCCCAAGTAGTATTTTATTTATTCAATATAAGAAATATAACAGATACAAGACAAATTAATAAATAAAAGTATAGATTATAAATACAAATATTGCACATTCTTTCTCGTGCACGAAGATATCTGGAAGATAAAGTGCTGGACCTAAAACATACTCAACTAAATATTAATCTAATAGTGAAAATTTTGTAATACAAAAAGGATACATTTTATAATCTTCAAAACCTGGAAACATAGATCACATTATAATTATTTATTTTTATGTTCCAATACGCATAGAATTATAGATAATTTTTATTTCAAAATAACATAATTCCAAATTTATACAATATAATATTAAATCGACATTAATTGTTCACCTGGTTGGGATTTTTAAAACAACCAATGTCGATAATACTGCTGCATTTAATTTGTATCCAAGTTGGGGCCCAATAATCCACCCTTTCAACAAAATAAATATCACAGTTTAAAGTATTATAAAATTTAAACACGAATTTAAAATAAATATCACATCATAATAAAAATTGTCTCTATTCTTTCCTATTTTAAGTAAAATAATTTTTTGTCATTTATATTATAATATGCATCTCAAAATAAATGAATTATTGCCTTAATTTTGAATACGAATTTTAAATATGATTTTAATATAAGAAATGGTTACCTTTTAAAATGTTTTCTAGAAATTCTTCTATATAAAAATACAAATCGCAAAACAGCCAAATTGTTTAACATAAACATTAATAGTTCGCCTGGCTGGGTTTATTTAAATAGAACTACCAATGTTAAAATTCTATACTTATTAATTTGTATACAAGATGTGCCCATCATCTTATCTACAAATTATTATGCATATTTAATTACTTGATTACATTTTAAATGCGAATTTGTATTTAAATATAATTTTTATTTGAAATTTGAACCTTTATGAAGATCTCTATTACGGAAACTCAGCAAATTCTTTCATTCACATTTATACACTTTCCGGAAATATTTTATTAATTACATGCAAATTATTATCAAAAACTGTAGAACAATGTTTAAATTAATGTTTTATAACATATTTGAGTAATATTATATAGTTTTTAAGTGATTTTTGATAATAATTACATGCAATAATACGACCGCGACCGCACTTGACAATCAAAAACAAATGAATTACGATAAACATTGCAGCCGTGACTGCTAGACTCAGCGGCCATGTTTGTCATAAATCATTTGTTTTTGATTGTCAAAGTGCGGTCGCGATCGTATTGTTGCATCTAATTATTATCAAAAATCACTTAAAAACTATAAAATATTACTCAAATATGTTATAAAACATTGATTTAAACATTTTTCTAACGTTTTTGATAATAATTTTCATATAATTAATAAAATATTTGCGGAAAAGTGTATAAATTGGAATCGCCGAGTTTGCCGAGTTTCCGTAGAAGAGATCTTCATAAAGGTTCAAATAAAAATTATATTTAAATACAAATTCGCATTTAAAATTTCATTAACTAATAAAATATGGATAATGATTTGTAAATAAGATGATTGGGCACATCTTGTATACAAATTAATAAGTATAAAATTTTAACATTTGTAGTTCTATTTAAATAAACCCAGCCAGGCGAACTAGTGTTAAATATTTGGCTGTTTTGCGATTTGTATTTTTATAACAAGAATTTCCAGAAAACATTTTAAAAGGCAATCTTTTCTTATTAAAATTATATTTAAATTTCGTATTCAAAATTAAGGTAATGATTCATTTATTTTGAGATTAATATTATAATATAAATGAAAAAAAAAATGTTGTACTTAATGTAAGAAAGAATACAGACAATTTTTATTATGATGTGATACTTATTTTAAATTCGCGTTTAAATTTTATAATATTTTAAAGTTGAAACTGTAGTATTTATTTTGTTGAAAAGATGGGGCATCTTGGATACAAATTAAATGCTACAGTATTATCGACATTGGTTGTTTTAAAAATCCCAACCAGGTGAACAATTAATGTCGATTTAATATTATATTGTATAAATTTGGCATTATTTTGAAATAAAAATTGTCTATAATTCTATGCGTATTGGAACATACATTTAAATAATTATAATGTGATTTATGTTTCCAGGTTTAGAAGATTATAAAATGTGTCCTTTTTTATATTACAAAATTTTCGATATTAAATTAATATTTAGTTGAGTATGTTTTAGGTCCAGCACTTTATCTCCCAGATATGTTCGCGCACGAGAAAGAATGTGCTATAGTTGTATTTATTATCAATACTTATTTATTAATTTTTTGTATCTGTTATACTTCTTATATTTAATAAAAAAAATACTACTTGGGGGGAGGGTGGTTGGTTAATAATTATTTTGGGGTAAATAACTCTTTTGTGGAAAATTAATGAGTGTTTAGTGAAAGAATTAGAAGATAGTTTCAAGGTAAGATATGGTAAGAAATAAAATATGGTCTGCAGAGAACATCCCTTCAAAAGGTACGAGAATATTCTATTATTTATAAAATATATCAATTCGCATTCAAAATTATATACACATAAATATTACACGCTCATAACTCCATTTGGCTATCGGGTTTTGGACTTGTAAAAATTTTCGGAAAAAGTCAAAAACCTAACACCGTCCCGCCCCAATTTTTTTTTGGGATTTTTGGACTTGTAATTTGTAAAAAAGTTAAAATCCTGAGACCCTTCCACGCCAATTTTTTTTTACATGTAGCTACATTTTGTCATTTCCGCCGCTATTAGCATAGGTATATAAAGTTTAACAGCGCTAAAATCGTCTCTATGGCGTAATATACATTAAGATCCAAAAGTGAGTATTAAAACACGACTTGCTTCTTATGTCCTGTTCACACAAGGATTCTTTCTTCCTGAATTTTGAAAGAAATAATCCTGGAGAGAAATATCTGTCTAACAGCGGCGGCGCTAAATTGAATCCTCAATGAGTCAATTCTATTCTTCGTCTGTAAAGAAATTTTTGAAATTTTGCTATATCTATAAAACTTCATGAGCATTTTAGAAATTGCTAGATTGCTTTTACGTCATGTCCGATATACTTTCTTCGTTTAGATTCTAGTTCGAGATTCAAAGTCGTAGATAAACTATTTTATTTTATGTGAATAAAAATGCGGTTTAAAAATTTCTCATTGTACGCAATGAATTTTATTAAAATATTTGTATAGTAAATTTTTTTACCGTATTGGTAGACATTATAGGTAAGGTACCATGTGTGCGGTTACCAGTCATGGTTGTTAGTGAAGAGTAAAAATTCTAAATAAGCTTTTGCTTGCTTTGCTTTTAAAAATGCTTCTTATAAACCAACAGTGAATCAAAGTAACTACATTTACGTATTGTGACTTTTAGTTTGCCATAGTAGAAGTTGTTGTCACATCCATCCAAGATGGTTTTCCAGGGTGGATTAAAAAAAAACTAATGTGCCATGAAATGTTAGTTCTAATTGTGTGTGTTGTATCATTTTTATGTGGTTTGCCGAATGTAACAAAGGTAATATAATTACAATATTAATGTTATATCTGTTCTCATACATAATATTACAGGGAGGGATATACTTCTTTCAACTCATTGACCATTACGCTGCGTCAATATCTATAATGTATTTAGCATTTTTTGAAGTTATAGCGATCGCTTGGTTTTACGGAGTTTGGCGATTAGCTAAGAATATAGAAAACATGAACGCGAAAACGCCTTCGCTGTATTTTAAGTTCTGTTGGATGATTGCAACTCCGCTTTTCATTATGGTAAGAAAAACCTTACAAACATATTATCTATCACGCATTTTATCCAATTTGTTGTGGTAGTAGGTATAGATTTATATTATCCCGCCAATATTCAATTATAAAAGTGTTTTTTTTGCGCAACTGTCAAAAAAGTTGACATTGACGTCCGCAATTCAGGCCGCGAAGTAAAACATTTCGCGGCCGCGTTGCTATTATAATAGTAAGTAAATTTATTGACTGCATGTCAATGTCAGATATTTGTCACAGTTGGTGCAAAAAATATAATGAATGTTTAAAAAAAATATATGCATTGCAGTTGCACAAAAAGTATTGTGTATAACTCATCTGCGAAATGTGTTTAGTGTACTCAAGAATTTTTAAACCTCGGCTGAAAATTTTGTCGGACGCTAAACAGACATTTCGCAGCCTAGGTATACAAATATCTACTTTTGTACTTGAAATGTAATGTATTTGGTGTCTGACATTAAATGCGCAGATTTTTAAATTTAGCAATTATTTTTAAGGCGCATCTCTTGCTGTCAAATTCAAAGCAATAATGTATGTTACAATAAACCAGTTTGTGACTTCGGATTTGAAATCTATGATCTCATATTTTACAATAATGTTTTTAAAGGTTTAATAGAATTATTTTTCCTTATTCGGTTGCATCCAAGGATATAAAATTTAATTGTCTTTAAGATTTCATAATTCCTTAAGCTTGATTCCGACCTACCCAATTATAAGCATAAGTGGCTAATTTCATCGTTTGCACTTATAATTGAAATTGGAATATTGTGGATGCGCTGGTTGGTTAATTTACCATTTATACTTATAATTCATCATCTGAATCTAGCTTTATTAAACATTTTTTGTGTTAATAAATAAATGAATGATTAGATAATAAATATTTGTTTTAGGCTGTTTGGATATTCTGTTTGATTGACTACGAATCTCCTACGTATAATAACGGAGCATACAGGTATCCAGTATGGGCGATTGTTTTAGGATGGATCATATCATCTTTGTCTATAGCCTGCATTCCAGGTTTTGCTATTTATGTATTTATTAAATCAGAAGGAGATACATGGAGAGAGGTAAATAATTTTATGATATCCTTTTACTTCAAAACTACTTACTTACATACATATCTATCACACCTTTTACTTAGGAAAGTAGAAGCCTCGTATTTGTGAGTCATCGATATATACTGGCGGAAAAAAAAAATGAAACACTTTGAAATTCGTGAAATTTCGACCATTTTCAAACCGCTATAACTCGGCGTATTTTCAATCGATTTCGATGAATCTTTGTGGACGAAAAACTTTGAAGTGTCTACTTTAAAGTCATGCCTGCGAATTTTAGCGCAACCCCTTCCGCCCCCCTCCAGCACCCCGGTGAAAAATAATAAATTTTAATTTTAAAAATGTCCAACTTTGACAATGTCTATGGACTTTAAAATTTTTTTTTGACTTGATCCATCAAAAGGGCACTAAAATTCACTCAATTCCCTGTGCAGGACTCAAAGAACGAAGTTCCTACGATCATTTGGAACAAAGTTATGAATTTTTTTAAAAAAAGGGCATTTTTTGGTTTTTTGCACATAACTCAGCGACTTTTCAACCAAATTAGACGATTCTTTCGAGGAAAAACCAAATTGTGGGTGTACTTTAAGGGGATAATCTCAGATTAGGATGATCTTTTTTCGTACCCTTTAAAACACGAACAAAAAAACACGTTTTTTCGCAAAAAAACGTCTAACTTTGGCGATGTGTACCGAGTTGGAAAAAATTTTGTCGGCTCGATCCACAGAAAAGGCATTGAAACTTGTTCAATTACCTGAGCTGGGCTCAAAAAACGAAGTTCCTACGACGATTTGGCACAAAGTTATGGCCGTTTGAAAAAAAGTGCATTTTTTTATTTTTTGACTCATAAGTCGGAAGTTTTTCGGCGAAATTGTTTGTTTTTTTCACGAATGAAATTTTCCTTCAAAATTTCTAATTTTTTAGACAATTTGAGTTACACAAAATTTTCAATTTTATTTTTAAATTTTCTCGATATTACAGGTTTGCTTATGCCCATGGCATGAAGCACGGTGCTCGATGTGGCATTTTGCTTCGTACAAAGCTGTCAAAAGGATGTTACACCGGTATAGCAAAATGCCATACGAAAATTTGTATATTGCTTATTGCTATGTTCACATCGTACTTTGAAGGTTTTTGAAAATTATTTTTGACAGCTGAGAATTAAAATTCATCAAATCTTTGTGTTAATTAAATCAATAATTAGTTTATTAAAGGGTTATATTCTTATTATAATTACTACTAATTATTGATTTAATTAACACAAAGATTTGATGAATTTTAATTCTCAGCTGTCAAAAATAATTTTTAAAACCTTCAAAGTACGAAATTAGTTTATTAAAGGGTTATATTCTTATTATAATTACTACTAATTATTGATTTAATTAACACAAAGATTTGATGAATTTTAATTCTCAGCTGTTAAAAATAATTTTTAAAACCTTCAAAGTACGAAGTGAACATAGCAATAAGCAATATACAAATTTTCGTATGGCATTTTGCTATACCGGTGTAACATCCTTTTGACAGCTTTGTACGAAGCAAAATGCCACATCGAGCACCGTGCTTCATGCCATGGGCATAAGCAAACCTGTAATATCGAGAAAATTTAAAAATAAAATTGAAAATTTTGTGTAACTCAAATTGTCTAAAAAATTAGAAATTTTGAAGGAAAATTTCATTCGTGAAAAAAACAAACAATTTCGCCGAAAAACTTCCGACTTATGAGTCAAAAAATAAAAAAATGCACTTTTTTTCAAACGGCCATAACTTTGTGCCAAATCGTCGTAGGAACTTCGTTTTTTGAGCCCAGCACAGGTAATTGAACAAGTTTCAATGCCTTTTCTGTGGATCGAGCCGACAAATTTTTTTCCAACTCGGTACACATCGCCAAAGTTAGACGTTTTTTTGCGAAAAAACGTGTTTTTTTGTTCGGGTTTTAAAGGGTACGAAAAATGATCATCCTAATCTGAGATTATCCCCTTAAAGTACACCCACAATTTGGTTTTTCCTCGAAAGAATCGTCTAATTTGGTTGAAAAGTCGCTGAGTTATGTGCAAAAAACCAAAAAATGCCCTTTTTTTAAAAAAATTCATAACTTTGTTCCAAATGATCGTAGGAACTTCGTTCTTTGAGTCCTGCACAGGGAATTGAGTGAATTTTAGTGCCCTTTTGATGGATCAAGTCAAAAAAAATTTTTAAAGTCCATAGACATCGTCAAAGTTGGACATTTTTAAAATTAAAATTTATTATTTTTCACCGGGGTGCTGGAGGGGGGCGGAAGGGGTTGCGCTAAAATTCGCAGGCATGACTTTAAAGTAGACACTTCAAAGTTTTTCGTCCACAAAGATTCATCGAAATCGATTGAAAATACGCCGAGTTATAGCGGTTTGAAAATGGTCGAAATTTCACGAATTTCAAAGTGTTTCATTTTTTTTTTCCGCCAGTGTAGATGTCGCAGGATAATTATAAAATCAATCGTTTTCTAAATGACTGCAGTGTCATATCATTTTATTACACAATATGCCAGGGCTTTTGCTAGAAACTCTGAACTGAACTAAATGAACAACCCAATACCTTACTTGAATCCCACGGACTTGGTTTTGGTAGACACTGTAATTAAATTTAAAAAAATCCAATACTCTTCTTGAGTCTTAAATACTCGGTTTTGGTACAAACTGTGATTGAACTGAACTAAATAATAAATAAACAACCCAATACCTTCGTGAGTCCTACACACTCAGTTTTAGTTAATTGAACTGAACTAAATAAATTCCCTTCTTGAGTGAAATAAAATGGTGTGGCATTGCGTTTTATAATATGCCTACATGCCTAGGCGTTTTATGAAACGGCTGATTTTATAATCTGCCTACGACATAAATAGATAATATTTTACCAACAATCAACTCACTCATGGTTGTTAGTGAAAAGTACACTTCAAGATAGATTTTTGTGCAGTTAAACTTGAATGTGCACTTCTTTGGATTTAAATCGAAGTTGTACAATATGTGAACTACTTGTTTTTGTATTTATAGAAACTACAAAACTCTTTGATGCCCGACTTAGAAGAGTGCAAAATATGCGGCGACCACAACTGCGAACATATGGAAGAAGAGCAAGAAATGCAAGAAATATCTCCAATGCTCATTTTAAAACTCAACTCGCAAATCGATGCCCAAAGTAGAAACGATATTCAAGCAAATAATGGCAACATCACGCCGAAAGTCTAGATTACTTATGAAAAGAACATCGGACTCTTTATTTGTACATACGTTTTAATTTTAAGTTGACCATTTTATTCCAGAAATCTTAAACTATTTATTTACATTCCTCATTTTAATGAAAGTGATATTTAAATTGAATGATCTGTTTTTAATATGGCTTATATTTAAGTCGAATATTGTATCATATTTTAAAAACCAACGCAATAATTAGTATAAGACCATAAGTGCCTATTTATAAGACAAACGAAAATATGTTCTGTGATTATAAAAAATCAAATTTCCTTGTAAATTTTAATAGAAATAATGATACAAGTAATATAATCTCAATGTATACATTACAAAATGCACTTTTATTGTTATATTGTTTACAGTATACTTAAAACAAAGATAATTATTTCATTAAATAAATATTTTGTAAAATCACTGGATTCAAGTTCAGCCTTTAATTACAGCAATAGGTCGTAGCTTGATGCATTTCTTGCTTATACCAGCAGCATGGCAAGTGTCTACCACATCAGTAACGTTTTTATACGATTCTGGAGCCTCTTCCATAACTAGTTTAGGCGATGCGACTCGAATTGAAATTCCCATGCTTTCCATTTTGTTCAAGACATCCTGATAATCCAGATTTCGACGAGATTTAGCTCGTGACAATGCACGGCCCTGCAAAAAAGATAAGTATAATAATAACAAGAGACTTGAACTAAACAGGAACAGGAACGAAAACAAAAAATGAACAGTCCACCATTTGTTCTGTTAAATTTTAAATAATAAACTTACTGCTCCATGACAAGTAGACCCAAAAGTTTCGAACATGCCCTGTTCGGTACCAGTTAGTACATAACTGCAAGTACCCATAGTACCTCCAATAAGTACCGGTTGACCAGTCAGTTGATAATCTACTGGAATCAAGGGATGGTGTGGCGGAAATGCACGAGTTGAACCCTAAAACAATTATTTTATAGCTGTTTTACTAAAAAATAGTGTAAAACCTCATTCACAGTCCGAAATTTGGTGTAATTCGTAGAGTAAAATTCAAATAGCTAGAACCCTGCGCGAAGTACGAATTCTCATCTTAGAGAGAGAAACATAGATGATAAACAAGAGGAAACTACGCTACTGTCTGTTCTACAGAACATCAGCTTCAATATCTGTTATTCTCATGTTGACATTCGTAATGTTTTGCTTCGTGTAACCCTGCGAATTTTGTAATTGATTGTGATTGAGTTATATTTTAGTTTTGTTTGAAAATTAAGTGAAGTGCAGCGTAGCATATACTCGCTAGCTCCGCTTTTGTAAAACGGACAGTACATGACAAGCTCTGCCTTCTCGCGCAGTCCAGGGCCCTAGCTATTTGAATTTTACTCTATCACTAAAATTTGAAGAAACAATTTGACTGTTCACAGCTCCAAATTTCAGTCGAAGCTCAATCAAAACTTTTCAAACCAGCTGGTTATTTTACTTTATTTACTTTTTTCAATAGCAGATGTTAAAGTTTAAAGTGCATCTTTATGCGAACGCAAGTACACAAATTTCGACTGCGAATGCGACTTAAAATGATATACCTTTCGATGGACCAACAATGTTTTCGGTTTGCCATCGACTATATGTTCCTCCACTTTGGCAATATTATGAGATACATCGTAAATGACATGCATATCTAAGTCATCAGGTGTTGAATTAAACTGTTTGGCAAAGGCCTGTCGCGTTAAAAACGTCATAGAGCTTCTGTTAACCCAAGCAAAGTTAGCAGCTGCTGCCATGGCTTTCAAGTAATCCTGTCCTTCTTGAGAATGAATCCTAGCGCATGCTAGTTGTCTGTCGTTCACTTCAATGTTGTCCCTCTTCATAGCTTTTTCCATCTGGACTAAAGCGTCTGTTGCTACTTGATGGCCGAAGCCTCTGCTGCCGGAATGGATCATGACGCAGATTTGGCCCCTTTCTTCGATGCCCATCTTGGATGCAGCCCATTTGTCGTAGATTTCGTCTACGACTTGGATCTCGGCGTAGTGGTTGCCTGCACCTAGTGTTCCCAACTGAAAAATGTAACGATAAGTGAATTAATTATTTTTAAGGGTTCAAATTTTTCAAATAAAAACCAGAGTAGTGGTTAAAACTGGTCTGCCAGGGACTCGAACTGAACCGGAACGAACCACAGCTATTTAGTAATCCGGAACCAAACCTGAACTGATTAAAAAAATAGTTGAACCCATAAGTTTAACGGTTCGGAACGGTTTTAAGCATTAACTAAAATTTGACATTTAAAAAAAATCACATTGAATTTCTAGGAAAATTATCGTTTTCTCTTCTTTAATATTTTGTTTGATTTTAGAATTTTTACTATTTTAGTCGAAAATTAATTTAAAAAATTCGTTCTTGTATTAAGTCAAAATATAATTTAAAAAATAAATTTTCATAAAAATTTAA
Source organism: Agonum fuliginosum (assembly GCA_947534325.1). Taxonomy (NCBI): domain Eukaryota; kingdom Metazoa; phylum Arthropoda; class Insecta; order Coleoptera; family Carabidae; genus Agonum; species Agonum fuliginosum. Next base: position 1,763,590 of record OX384029.1, read on the forward strand.
TATCATTTTGACGACAAAACATCAATTCACAACCATCGGTTCAGTTTCTGTTATGGGTTTGCCAAATTATTATTTAACGGTTTGGTTTGGTTCCGGTTCGGTTCGAGTTCCAGTTTTATGTAAAATTACTTGTGGGAGTCCTCTCTTTTTCGCTCGCATGCTGACTTTAGAGGGATCGGCGTTTAGCATGCGCCCATACTCCTCACAATGTTCCTTATCTTCAGCCCAAATGTACCCTTCTCTCAGTGACCAATCCATGCCCATTTCCAGAGCTTCTTCAAGATCCCGCGCATTCATTGGAATAATTCCTTTCGAGCCTACACCTACAGGAATGTGATCGAACAGACTTTGTGCTATCTGTTCTTTGACGGGTTGTACATCCTGCTCGTATAAATTCGTCCGAAGTAATCTTACTCCGCAGTTTATATCGAACCCCACGCCGCCAGGAGAGACAACAGACTCCGGGTTTGATGTGTCAAACGCTGCCATGTTACCGATGGCGAAACCGTACCCGGAGTGGATGTCTGGAAGGCCGATTGATTTGCCGACGATTCCGGGGAGAGCAGCTACGTTCGCGATTTGTTTAACACCCGGTAGAAATCCGCCGGCCATTCCTGGCCTGCATGCGTTTCTTAGTTCGTCCAGCATTAGTTTTTCCAGTGTGCTGTTGACGTAGAAACATCCTTCTACGTTCATGTTTGGCTGAAAGCCTTTTTTTATTTTCCACATGTATGGAGTCACCTTTTCTAGGTACTGGAGCTCGTCATTGTACTGTCTGACAACCATTTTTGTGTATTAGCTTCTTTTAAATGTGTTCTGATTGGATTTTTGTCTGTCTGAAAATATAAACAGTATTTTGAGGTTAGCTGTCAAAATGATGTTTTATATTAAGTTTAAATGTAACTGTCAATGTAATACAATTTTATATGCAGTTTTATATCATGGAAATATTGTTTAAATTACGTTTTGGCAGAAACTGTCCCAAATTTAATTAAAAAATATAATTACTTACCGGCAAAATTGTGCAAACTAAATAAAGCAATTCTTCCCTACTCTACTGACCGCTTCCGCTTCAAGCAACTAGATAATTTTCTACTAAATATTAAAATTATTGATCCTGCTGACGATTGTAAAATATGACGCAATAATGATGAAATTTAGTATTTTTAATATCTGTTAAATATGAGATATTTTTGATTCGAAGCGCACAAAATATCGGTTCAGGTTCGGTTCGATTTTGTTCCGGTTTTCAGTTTTCTTCTCGAACTGAACCCGTAACCGGTTTTAAAATAAAATAAATTAATTAAAATATTAGTCCCAGTTTGGACTAAATAAAATCTTACAAAATTAGACTAAACTATAGAAAATACAACACTTTCCAATTTTTTGTGTGGCTTTTTTAATAAAAAATGTAAACTTTTAGTTAATGTTCAGAACCGGTTCATAATCATCGGTTCGGCTTCGGTTATGGGTTCAAAAAAATATGTTTTAAATATTAAATATAGTTCTGAAGAATATTATGCATTGACAAAATCTTACTTATGTTCGCAATTTACAATTTTCGTTTATTATAGAAATTTATAAATTACCTAATACATACATAATACATTATATCTATTAAGCCTGTTTATCCAAACTGAGTGTGGCAGTTTCACATTATGATGAATGACAATGATTATAGATATTTATAGTATACCGTGTGTGCGGTTACCAGCCGTCAATTTAATGTATATTTTAAGAATACTAAAGAAGTAGCAAAGAAAACATGAAGCAAGTTTGTGAATAGGCGTAAAAGTACAAAATCATTTTTCTTAAACTTATACTCGTACTAAAATAGCAAATTGTTTCACTTTTTACGGTAAAGACAAACATTTTAAAAAATTATGTTAAGGTTTGGCCGCCCACCCTCTCCATTTTTTTATCTCTCGATAAAGTCTCAAACCAGGGCTTTGAGTTTGTTGGATTTGTCTTGCAGCAAGTAATTTATAGTGTTCACTTAGTTTTCCTTGTGACACTCCACATTCTAACAATTTTTTAGCTGCTGCAATTGCTACTGGCTTAGCATTTTTATCTAAAATGATAATAATTAACAACAATATTAGTCACAAGCAGAGCTGGAAGTATCTTACGAAAAAAGATACTTGATAGTATCTAAAATACAAAAAGTATCTAAGATACTTTATCTTAGATACTTTTTATTTTAGGTAAAATGTATCTTTATTTAAAATACTTTTTATAAATATGTATATTTTATCTTAAAAATGAAGATACTTTATCTTTAGATATATTTAATGTATTTAGATAGGTACCTACTTTTTAAGTATTTAGATACTTTTAAAGTACTATCTTAGATATATAAAAGTATCTAAAATATTTATAAAAATACCTAAAACATTTAAGATACATTTTTGTATCTAAGTAGATGTATTAGATACTTTTAAGAAAAATTTGAATTTTAAGATAGGTAGGTACTTGGAATTAAAAACATCTAGATACTTAAGTATCTTGAACAAATTTATACAAATATCTATAAAAGTATCTAAGATATTTTTTGAAAGTATCTGGTCACAAGCAGTACAGGGCTTACCATCAAATGTTCCTATAAATCCGATGCCAATAGATTTAGAATTATATCCGTAAGTATGGGCTCCAATACTATTCCAACCAGTGCCTTCGTATACGTGCCCATCAGACCCTATTAAGAAACTAAAATAATTTAAAACGTGAAGTTATATTTTCTTATAAAGTATCTTACTTGTATCCAATGTCATCATATTCCATGTTTACGTCTTCCATGTGAAATATTTGAGTATTATAAACTCTTTGTATGCATGCAGCTTTATTTAAACATTCTGGAGATACTGTATGATGTATGATGACATATTCTACTGGAATAATCATATGTGATACTTCTAAAGCTGGTCTAGCACCCCATTCATCGCGAGTTACTAAACTATTAGGGCATCTAGTACTTGAACACTCTAAAAAAATACTTATTACAATCTAATATCAAATGTATAGTTGATATTTACCTTTTATAATAAATAATGTCAGTAAGAAAACGTGTAACAAAACCATTGCGAACGACGTGTTCACTCTGACACAAAGAAGTGAACTAAAATGTGATTACTTTTGTTGTGGACAGTTTATATATTTTGTTTAGCTGACATATGACCTTTTATTACTAGAAAAAAAAAAAAGTTGTCGGTTTGGGATTACCCTCGGAATTACCCAATGCAGGGGATTTTTAGAAGATGTTTAAAATATGTTCTTCTAAGATTTGCACACTTATTTTACATGGTATGAAAACTACACATCCAATACCTAAATATCCAGTTTTCAAGACCACTTTTTTGTTAAAAAAATTTACCTACACATTACACATGTAACATTTTGTTACCTGCTTTTTAAATTCTTGTAGGGATATTTAAAAAAAGTATTCAGAAAATTTAGTAAAATTATTTTAAAAGAAATGATGGAAAATGAGTACATATAGTTCTCGAAACGTCGTATTTTAAATAAAAAATATAATCTCTATTATATTTTTCCAAATTAAAAATAATTTGTATTAAATAATAAGATGTTTAATTTTATTCAATTCATAGTTAATCAGATATCCATTACTTATACAATTAACAATCCAGTGGTTACAAAAACGTGCTTCTTGTAAAAACTGGCCTTAAATTTACGAATTTCTAAAAAATTATTTTCGTTTCACGGTCAATAAGATGATATTATGTCATATCCATTACTTATACAATTAAAAATCCAGTAGTTTCAAAAACGTACTTCTTGTAAAAACTGCCCTTAAATTTATGAATTTCTAAAAAATTATTTTCACTTCACGATCAGTACTATATGCCATTCAAATATGTGCACGAAGTTCTGAATCACCCTGTATAACTACAGTTAATTTCTATGGAAAAAGTAATCAGACGGGAATGCAGTCAATTTATTTTAATTTCCTATTAGGCCAACGTTTCGGCAACACTTATGCCTTCATCAGGGCGAATATTTTTAAAGTTTCATTCGCCCTGATGAAGGCATAAGTGTTGCCGAAACGTTGGCCTAATAGGAAATTAAAATAAATTGACTGCATTCCCGTCTAATTACTTTTTCCATCCGCTTGCCAGTCGCCAAATTACTGTTTCGTTAATTTCTATACTTTCGGGAAAGTTAATTTAAACAGAAACTTTATCAAAAATCAATGTTTGACAAATATATGTAGGTACGTTCAAATTACAATAATGTTTCTCTGTAGAACGTATTATATTAAAACTTTGGTCTTAACATATAAATTAACTTTATTATATAAAAATAATACAAATCATCTTAAAACATGTTGTATAAATATTAAGGTGTAGCTGCCCAATGTGGCCATTTTTTAATCTCTCTGTACAATTTGATCCCAGGACTTGATGTTGGTCTTACTTGTCGTGCCCCTAATAATATGTAATTTTGGGCTAATTCTCCACTATCCAAACCACATTCTAATAATTTCTTGTTTATCTGTAAAATTATAAATTAACACATTCATATTTTTTTTTGTATAGTACAATAGTTAGGTATTAGTTAAACATTGGTGCAATAATTTGTAGGTATCCATAATAGAAAATTCAGACTTTATTAATTTATTACACCGGCTGTTAAAAAAACGTTGAGGGTATACATTTATATGCCCTGATTATCAATCTGAAGCATTTTTCCCATAGCTGACGTTAAAGTGTTACTTTAACGTCTATTTTGAGTCGAAAAATTAACACTTTAACTGCAAGGGTAAGATAAAGTACCTACTTTAAATTTTTTACACATTTCTGTATCCATTTTGTGAAAAAAGTAGGATGAAAAACATTACAAACAAATCCGAAAATGTGTTTCACTAATAACTTAATTTAAAATAGGTTTTCTTATGCCTAGTGCACACGGGAAAACTTTTCACAAAGTTTCCTGAAAAAAGTTTCCAGAAAATGGAGATTTTCTTTGAAAAACTATTAATATGTTTATGATCACATGTCACATTTGACGATTTGACAAATAAGAAGTTAGTTGCACTTCACAATGTTTCCTAAAAACGCCTCATTTTTATAGGCGCCGTTAAAACTTTGAAGTTTCCGGAAACTTTTTCCAGGAAACATGTCAAAAAGTTTCTCCGTGTGCACTAGGCATTATATATTTTCTGTTGCATCAGCTATAGAAAAAAAGTCGTATTTTATACACGACAGGAAATTATATTATCAACTCGAGAAAAATAATTCACTCGCTCTTTCGTCGTGAATTAACATTTTTCTTTCGTCGATAAATATATACATAACTCGTTTTGAAAATTCGCAAAATTAAGCATAAGGTTTTTCAAGTGAACATTTAATTTATTACATGATTAATAGAGCGAATATTAAAAAATTCAGTTTGATTGAAAACAGCCTATATGTTTAAAAATCTAATACCATACCTTCAAAGTCTCCAATAAAAGCAATTCCCACAGACTTTGCATTGTAGTTTTTTGTATGGTCACCAATTTTGTGCCACCCTATGCCTTCATAGACTTTACCATCAGATCCAATAAGAAAACTATAAAATAATTTGAGTGTTATATATTTCTGTTAAATAATAGTTATTTTTAAGATCGTACTTGTATGCAATGTCATAGAAATTTCTTTCATTCATGTGGTAATGCTGTATGTTGCTAATTCTGCGCATGCAATCAGTTTCTGTGTAACATTCTGGAGTCTGTGTGTTGTGAATAATTGCATATTGCACATGTTTAATTGCGTATTCAACTTGAATTGAACTTCTGGCTCCCCACTCATCTCGGGATATTATTTCGATATCGGAACAGCCGTTAACTGAAACAAAATATATTTACTCCCAACCACTTCGACCGATTCGTCTTGCTGCAGTTAGAATCTCTATCCGTGCGACGATCTTTGAAAAAATCAGCAAAGGAGGGATTATTTTGCCACCAGGACTACATTTAAGACGATCAAGTGGTCATCTTGAAACGTCCGAATGCGATTCAATGCAAGATATTTGACAATCATACACTGCCGACCGAGAGACTTGAACCATGGAACTCCGGGTTCGTACGTCATCATAAAGCAGAGAGCTGTGCTTAAACCGAGTGGCAAATCAGGTTTTAAAATTTTGTACAGTCAATTTTAATTCTAAAAATAATTCTTTCAATTCAACTTAGTTTGTGAAGTTATCAGCCATCCCATATATTAAAATAATAATTATATTTTGTTGTAGAAAAACATACCTATAGTTATTACTCCAAATACACAAAAACAAATTACTGTGAGACTCATTTTAAGAAATTATTTAAATGTTATATTTAGTTACTAACTACAATTGAAATTGTATTTATTTACTGCAGTATTTATACTTTTAATGTAGAATGACCTTTTTGAACTTTAAAGATATGCATTAATAGATTATCTCATCATTTCTTTGATTCCTAGAATTGCAAGTAGGAAAACATATTCTGGAGAAAAGGTAATTCACAAAAGACAATTTTTATGAGCATATTCAAGACAGTTATTGTGTTATGACTATAAAAAATCATAAAACATAGTTTAATGTTTTCGCGGTCAATTTCAAACTGGCTTGAGCCGAGTTAGTTATGTTCGGTCTCACTTGTTCGAAACAGTTGAAGTTTCGCCTGATGGTCAGTGACATTTGATGTGTTCAAAATATAAAATATCGCGAATTATAATAAATATTGTGATTTGGTAGCTACACCTGCAATACTTCTTATACACATTCAAATCGGCAGCTGTAATCAATAGGAAAATGGACGATTTAGGTGAGTTACAATAAAAGAATTTATTCTAACCTATATGTGTAAATTAATTGCACAATATTTTCTCAGAATGCTTGTTTTTCTGGGATGCATGTGGTTAGGAAGAGACAGTGTTTTGTTTTGCAGGAGATTTCATTTGTTTCTCATCTCATTTCTTTCACATTTCATTTATTTTTTACTTTTAATTCGTATCATTCTTATAAATGTAGATTGTTTTTCTTTAGAAACTAGTCATTATATTGATTAATAATTAATTATTTGTGTAAACTATGTGGCATAGCTATGAATAATTCAGTAAATAATTTGTTAACTGTACTGTAATCAAGGTGTTTATTTAAAAATAATTTTCTTATGATAAGATAAGAAGTAAATATTGAAAATATCCTGACCTTGTCTTTCTGGTTTTGAATTTTCTTTCCGGTTTTTATAGTCCAGGATGCTGTCTTCTAATGGTTAGAATTTGTGCTGTCTTCCGATTTACTTGGAGACAAGTATTAAAATAGTGAAAAATAAATCTGGCAACGAATTTATAATTTTGGATGCCGGCCAAATTCTAATAAGAGACACTTTGACGTTTTGTGTTTCTTTTAAACGCCACCGGATATAAAAAAATAACTAAAAATAGTAGTAATTTTGTTTAAAAATAATGTTACCGATTGACTGAGATTTTACTATTTTATATTGAATTATGTTCTTATTCGTGTTCTTACGAACCTTGAGTTTCTTATACATTTTTCATAATTTTACTCATATATGGTACGCCTTACATTTCGTCATTATATATTACATGATTCATAATATAAAATTAGTAAAATTTGCCACATGTCTGTTGTATACCTACTGTCGACCTACTGTTTCTAACAGTTTAAGTTTTTAAAATACGACTTTAGAAAACTAATAGATATACCTACTACAAAATAAAGAATTATTACAGAATACCTATGTTTTATGTTATATAATTTTATATACCTACCTAAGTTTATTTAAAATGAGATTTAGAATATATAAGTAGGTATCTTACCTGATTAGGGTATACTTACATGGTACTAAAAATGAAATTTTTATCACTATGAACAGGTCTACAATATTGATAAAAATACAAATTGTATTTAAAAAAAAATTATATGTAGGTATTTTAAAAAATTGAGGAAGAAATATGCTGTGACTTTAATATTTTGTATATGAGATATTGCAGCATTCTACGTCACATATTATTCAATTTTCATTAATATTTTGGGGCTTGTTGATAAAAATTTTATGAAAAGAATATTTAATTTAAAAAAAAAGGAAGTGGCCCATTGTTTTAGATACCTACAAGTTCTGATTTTAATTTTTTTTACAAAGTATTGTAAAGATTTTAATTTTGCAGTGGTTTAAATTTGAACTATTTATTTTTTACTTTTTTTGTTTATTAGACTATAATATTTCTGAATAATATATTTCAGAAAAATAATGAAATAACCTACTGCACATAAATTTTATAAGTGTACCCACTCCTGAAATGTAATTTTATTTAAAACGATTGTTTCAAACTATAAAGTTTATTAATTACGAGGCCCGTCTACGTCCTAAAATCCAGCATAAATGTACTAACATAGCGAGTGTTTTGTGACCAGTACAAGAATGGTAAAATTTAATTCCATCAAGGATTACCTATATACTTAAACAGTTGTGCCTTTTTATAATTTCAATAAATTTTTTTACATGATTATAAAAATTCATAAAAATGTCCAATTTATGCAGAATTTACACGGTTATATCTCCTGATAGAAATTTATTTTTAAAATTTTAATAAGGCACATCTGTAGATCCATTCTTTCTCTATTAAATGTTTAAAATAGCATTACCTTAAAGTCAATAATAATCTGACAGTTTACTCGCAACGAAAACACTTTTACAGTATTTTTCAACCTCAAAAAGACATTGCATAGCTAGGATGCGGCAAAGTATGAGTTTCGGGCTGGTTTCAGGCAGCTGTAGTAGTGAGGAAGGTAGTGGAATAGATGAAAAAGTAAAATAGAAAGTATTCTAGGAATTCGGGAAAACGTAGACGGGCTGCTTAAGATATTATAATTACATAATTTCTCTTAACTTCTTAGATTAGAGAACTGAATCATTTTCGTATTTCTCTAAAATAAATTAGAGTTGATATATAAAACAATCGATATTAATTTCGATTTATTAGTTGAAGAAATTATTAATACACATACATCCATGCCAAACCTTGACACAGTACCATGGAAAGTGTTTCCCTATATGGTATTCTCAACGGAGTCTCGTTTGCTGACAAAGTTGCTGCAACATGGGGCCAATATTATTTGATACGGGACAACACAAGTGCGGGAGTTGTTCTCAACTCAAGTAATAGTGTATCGCACTTGCGATCAAAAGTTAAATCTCGGACATATTACATAAAATAGTTCACCAGTGCGCCAGTGTTAGTTTTGTGTGTGGTAGATATTAGACAGATTATGAGTTTTCGTTGAAAAGTGTTTGATTTTTCTTATTTTGTTACCTTTATCAACTTAATATTTTATGTGTGATAGTTAACAAAATATTGAAAAATTAAATTTTAAATAGATTCAGGGTTAAAAATGTACTTTTTGCACTTCCGGGACTAAAACTCTTCTTTAGTCTTTATTTTTAGGGACTAGGGTTCTTAATTTGATCCCAAGGGATTATTTTTCATATTTAATCCCGTTGTCAAGAAATTGAATTAATTATTCCCGTTGTCAAGTAAATACGTGCTATTTGTTACAGAGTATCTATGGTAACAATATAAATATTTATCATAAAATTTACTGTCAAAATTGCAAAATGTGTATTCTTTTAAACTATTTTGCATTCATTTGAGGATGAAGTGCAAAAAATAGCGTATATACCACAGGACTAAAGTATCTTATTTCCCTCACCTTCGGCTCGTGAAATAAACTTCACCGTCAGGATTAAATCATGCACTTTAGTCCCTCAATATATAATATACTATTATTGGCAAAGAACAAAAACGTAGGTACCTACCATATCTTAATATTTTTATGAATCAAAAAGAATTTTGTTGAAATTCGCAAATTTAAAAATGGGTCCAAGCAAATTAGACAAATTGTAGTTCAAATAGGGACAGATACAAATTATTTTAAAATGTAGGTATACAGGGTGTTTCATAACTTCAGGTACATACGTTAAGGGTATATGTTGTTTGATATGCTAATTACGAATAAAAAAGAATTTTTCTTAAAATCGCAAAATTAATTTCCATGTTTCCAAGTCAAAATTTTTTCGTAGCCACTGCCACTGGGTGGAATAATTATTTAAATACTTACCTATCGACTTAGTTTGATTTTGATTTACAAGTTAAAAATATTATTACTCACTTTACGAGTAATTTATTATGTATGTATTCAATGTATTATAAGAAGATCCCTAATGTAATTATGAATAATTTAGGAGCGTTTAGGGGGCTATAAATGATGCAAATAATTTGTGATTGAATGAAAATAAATAAACATCGATTCATTTCAGTTACTAATTCTTATTACAATTTCATTTTGTATTTGGCTGTACGCCATGTGTGTGGTTCAAATATTTATGCAAATTAAAATTCGATTTTCTCAGTTTAATTTGCAGTTTACGCTAAGTAAATGAAACAAGGACATGTTTATTCGCATCTTGGAACGTAGATAATTCAGTAATTCCTTGCGTATGCGTTTTAAACAAATGCGCAGTAAATGAAATGAATTTCGTGTCGTTTAATAAGTATTTCCTTATTATTTTGTTTATAGGACCATGAATTCATATAACTCATAATTTTGTATGTAGAAATTCGCACGACACAAATAACAGCCATGGTTATATAAAAATTTTCTCGGAAATTTTTTACTATACTTCATTTCAGCTAAGAAAATAGCGTTGGGTTAGATAGGGCAATGATATTCTTGAATCTGATTGGTCGAGATGATCGTAGATTTACACTAGCAAACATTTTCATTTCCGTTAACATTACTTATACCTTCTTATTTTGAATTTCATAATTACATCGAAGTACTACATTATTCTATAGATGACAGCTTTATTCACAAAACATAACTTATTTAAGATCACGTCAAATTTTGAACTAATAAAATGTGTGTAAAACTTACTGGCATTCGCAGTGCCATCTGCTATTTTCTTAGCTGAAATGAAGTATAGTAGCTTGAGTAACTTAGCTGAAATTAATAAGCGAAAACTTTACCGTCGTCTGTCACTTTGACATTAAATTAAAAATTGGTTACATTGTTATTTTGAGTATAAATAAGTAATTAATAAGGTAAATAATACATATTTATTAATGTTAAATACAAATTTAGTAAATATTTCAAGTTTCTATTGTAAAAAGAATTTAAAAATAGAGCGGCGGTGTCATTGCGATTTTCTTACCGAATATGCACTCGTGCATTCATTCATGTCCAGGAAATTTTTTATCACGCATTCCAACAACGTAATTAGCTCTCGTGTACCACTCGAGCTAATTAAAAAAAATTCCGGAATGAATTAATGCACATGTGATATTATAAGTGATAATTTTTTCCTGAAATTTTCAAATACCTACATTTGCCACACTTCTTCCGCCCGAGTGTTCACTTCTGTCATATACAGAGTGTTCCACAACTTAGGACAAAACATTAAAGGGTATAATACTGTACGAATTCTGATCATGAAACAAAATATATTTTTTCAAATTCGCAAAAAAATTGCATCGTATTTCAAGCAAACATTTTTTTGCCACTGGTCGGTAGTTATTTTTAATAATTTTTATCAAATCTTCTACAATGAAAGTAATTGTTTACATAATATCTAATACTAATAAATGTCAAATTATCAAATATACCATCAATCAAAACAGTGATACCTACTTAAGGTAGAAAATCCGTCGGTCATAAGCGTGCGTGATTTCGATGTGCGGTGAGGCCGAAACAGTCAAATAATCAAAAATAAATCATTAAAAATCGTAGATTTGGATGTAAATTACAAATCATAGGTATCCAATTAAATAAAAAATATAATTGAAATTTAAGTTTACACTGAAATGCAGTAGTAGTACGTCAAAAACATAATTTTTCATGAGACTGGAACCTTTTGCATGCGATTTCTCAACCATTATTGCGGTGACTCATATTTTTTATTTTTCTAATAAATACCTCAAATATCAAAGAATAACATATTCGTTTTCCAAATATGTGTTGGGTTGTTATGATATAAAATTTTCTAATCGTTTAGTAAATCTACTGGTAACCTCCATATACGCAATGTACTTTAGAACCTTTTTGTGTCAACTTTAAATTCAATTATCTTCGTTTTTTGAACGGTTACCTATAAATTTTAATTTTTATTCAAATTCTACGACTTGTAATGAATGCTATATATTAATTTAAGTCATATTTTGGGTTGTCACTACCCATGGATTTACTACCTTAAAATGTACACACGTCTATAAACTACCCTTAACTTTGCAAATTAAAAAACAAATTGTTTCATGATCACCACATCGTAAGTTGTGGAAGACCTGTATTATTCTTCGTAGTAGCATTTTTAATACCATGCAAGTAACCCATTGTAATAATAATTATTATTAACATTTAATCTTATGAATCATGAGCTATAAATAAACATAAACAATGCAAACTGATGAAAATATAAGATGACTTTTCAAGCATTTAAACATACGTTAGTGTTACGATATTTAATAAATCATAATCAATATCATCAATATCACTCGAAGTAAAAATACATTCTTCATAAAAGTTACAAAACATGTGCAAATGTGCTGGGCGTCATCATCAAGTGCTAGACATATGGGTGGCTGCCGTTTGAAACACATTAGATTAGATACATTAGATTGAACCAAATAATAATTATGTAATTATGATGGACTCGTTTTCATCATCGCTATGTAAAGATCAGCGAAGTGTAAACTACGCGCTCTAAGGCCAGTCATTTCGGAGCGTTTAGTATTTGTTTCGTCGTTGACATAGAGAAACATCATCATTTCTGTTGTTTTGTTCTGACAAAACTGTATAGTAGTGTTTTATTTAATAGTTCTGTGAAATTTTTTGTGAGTTATGTATTTTTGATAATTTCACTCCTGTGTATAGTAAGCCAAACAAAACACAATTTTATCGCTTTGACAGCGGATAAAAAGGAAGGTAACATTTTGCAAATGATAAAATATTATTTACCTTTTTCTTAGAAACTAAACAGTAAACAAAACAATAAAATGTCATTTGCTTCATATTTCTAATATTTGTCAGTGAAATGATTACCTAGATTTTGAGAATATTTGTGTCGTTAAATTATCTCGTTGAATTACACTCGAGCATTTTATTTCCTCCGAATAAATTTCTGTTTGATATCTCAACCTTGTCACCTGACAGCAATTTGACTCGAAAAATTGTTTTTAAATAAAATCACGACACCGTAGGTGCTAGGCAACAAGGTTTCAATACAAACAAAAATTTATCCGACAAAATAAAAAGCTCTTGTGTAATTACAGTTGATAATATTATAAACGCTTGGAATAATTTCTAAGCGCGTAGTATTCTGTATTTTTTGGTTTTGTTGCGGTTTTCATTTTTCTTCATGAAGTGAACCGGTAAATTATTACATTACATGCCGTGAAAAAAATTGTAAATGTCACTATATGACAGCTGTCAAACTAATTAATTTTTCTATAAAACGATTTGCTTTTCAAAAGTGTCTTGATTACAAAATTTTTAAATAATTCGTGTTATTTATAAAACTTCAACGTCTTGTATTTTGTTAATGTTCACTGACAATTTTTGCTTAAAATGACCTCAGGAATAAGCTGTTAAAGTTTGTTACACTAGTCCTGAAACACCCTGTATAGACAAAGGCAGTAAAAAACTAGACTAAAATGTCGAATTTTTTAAATTGTTATTATTTTTATTTATAAACAATTAAAAAATAATAATTCTGAGAAAAACTCTTTGTAACTCTGATTGCATTGTAAATTAAAATATTTGTATCACATTATTATATAAAATTTTCAAATAGTAGTCGAGTAATTTGTTAAATAAATTTAAAAATTACATGCGCGCTAGCCAATCAAATTAAGTATTTTCTAAACAAGAACGAAGCGAAACATAGCAATTAGATAAATAGAGACAACATGTGCCTACTCATAGCACATAGGCTGTCAGCGCGGGTATAGTACAAGTACATTTCATCTACCTAATAATCGTTAAATGCTTATTGCAGTCACACAATGCCCAAAACCGCAATCGTTTAAGATTAGCCCGCAGATAAGAAATATATTCGAACAGTTCAGTATTTGCCATATATATTAACCCGAGTATATATTTTACTCCCAGTGTTCCACTGGTAGAGTAAGAGTTTTTCGAAGCTATTACCAGGGTTGTATTGTATGCTCTGGCGCATCTCAGGCTTGTGGTTTTGACCATTGTGTGACTGCAATAACCCCCTAATAAACGCTAATGATTATTAGGTAGATGTTATGTGCGTGTACTATACCTGAAATAACGGGGATTTGTGAGCTAGCAGCGCTAGACGATAAAACCCCCTTAAGAGGAATCCCCACTAGTTTTGAAGATCCATTTAACTAATGAAGCGATGCCGTCACAAACCATTGTTACCCATTGTGACGACATCGGTTGATTCGATGAATGAACCGTATTTAGCCATTTTCTACTACAAAAGGGGGTTCGTTGAGCTCATGAAATTACCACTAATTTTAAATATTTTTAAACAATTTTTTTTTTAAATGAAAGATTAAAGTCTAGGCTATGTCAGCTTAGTGTCACTTTTTTAATTTTTACTTTAGTTTTTTAATATTTTATCTTCAAAGTTCTTAAAATTTTACTAACTTTGGAGCTTCAAAAATACATGTAAAAATTTAAATTTAAAAAAATGGCACTAGACAGACCTAGAGACATCTTTTATCTTTAAATTTAAAAAAAGAGCAAACAAATCGGACCAAAATTAAAGTCAATTTCATGGGTCCAACGAGAACATATTTTTGCTTAATTTTGTCTTAACTGCTATTGAAAAAATCATTCAATTAGCTTTTAAAATGCGGAAACTGTAATAAATTAAATTACACCCAAATAATTTGTACAAACACAAGAAAATACATAATTCACTTTCGATTTTGCCGGTCAAAGTTGGCTAGATCACAACAGTCTTCCTCCCTCGCCTCTCACCCACTCTTAGTTAATTTTGTCGCACGTCTGCGTTCCCAAGCTAACTTAGACTGAGATGAGTTCGCTTGCCGAGGCCTGAGCATATTCAAAATCAAGTAAATGAAATATAAAATAAAACAAACATGCGTGTGCTCCAAAATATGCGTCGTCCTCCTGTTGTCACGTTGGCTGTGGAAGGCAGTGTTAGGCATTTGTTTTGCGCAGCCTAGCTGGATCGTCAGTTGTCACTTCTACTGTTGATTGTTGATAGACTCATGCCGGTGTGACTTTGTTTTTCGTGTAATTCGTTGTGATTGGTCAGTGCACTGTGACGTATGATGGATCGGACGATGTATGGTAAAGTGGTTCCTGGAACCTTACAACCCTATAGATGTACCCTTAAAAACGGATGCGAGTCTCCTGGATGTAAGTAATTTTATCTGTTTTTGTTATTGTTGGTTATGTCAAATACATTTTAAGTTGTTTAATTTTCTTGTGTTGTTTTCAATGACAGTATTATACAAACATACATTTTATGCTGTTTTCTATACGGTTTTAGCAGGATTAACATACATTATCTACGACTAATAACATGAACATTAAATGTGTGATGTTTTCTACAATAAAAAAATATACAGATGTTCCACAACTTAGGACAAAAAATTAAAGGGTATATACTGTAAGACGTGCTGATCATGAAACAAAAATAATTTTTTTAAAATTCGCAAAGTTAAGGGTAGTTTATTTGAAGGGTGTACATTTTAAGTATTACTGTTTTTATGGTATATTTGATAATTTGACATTTATTAGTATTAGATATTATGTAAACAATTACTTTCATTGTAGAAGATTTGAAAAAAAATTATTAAAAATAACTACCGATCAGTGGCAAAAAAATGTTTGCTTGAAATACGATACAATTTTTCTGCGAATCTTTAAAAAATTCTTTTTTTTAATGATCAGCACGTCGTACAGTATATACCCTAAAAAATTTTGTACTAAGTTGTCGAACATTCTGTATTAATCCCGCAGGGAATAATAGCATTCATTATAGTGTAATTGTATAATATACTATTATTTAAACATTCAATTAGCAATACTATTTATGTACCTACTATTTTATTTACTACTCGTACATAACATTTATATATTTATCTACGACTAATGTATAACAACATGAACATTAAATGTGTGATGTTTGCTACATAATGCCATATATTAATCCCACAGGGAATAATAGTCAGTATTCCCTCCTCTGCACCAATCTTTACCTGAATTAATTTATTTATTATCTACGACCATTGAAAAATACATTCATTATGTACATAAATTTAGTAAGATAAACCCCTCCATAAGACACGCTATTGTATTATGAATTCATAATTCAACACTATTGTATTATGAGTTCATTATTCAACACAACTGTCACCTGTCATCAAACCAAAATGTGAGGTTAGGTTAATATTTTAATGAATAAGAATTTGTAAAAAATGTTTTATTTAAAAGTCGTAGATAAAACGTCGTATTTGACTCGCGCATAATTACTCGGGTGATTATATACTCGCCTTCAGCTCGTGCATGAAATTTCATCCTCTTGAATTATAGCCAAATTATGTTTTTATTTTAAATGTGTACTATGAAAATAAATTGTCTAGAGTTCATTTCCGCTGTGAATTAAGTATATATGTATTGTGCACTATACAATAATAGAATAGACCAAATGCTCTGGTATAAATCTGTCAAATGCATTTTAACCTGGTCGTTCGCTATATCTTTTGTTGTTTTTGGTCAAGTTAAAAGTAGAATCTAGGTATAAGTATTGTTGTTGAATTAAAATTTTGATAAAATATTTTTGTCACAACCATATACGAAACAAACAGTTTCCATACAGTTACCTACGAAAATAAAGAATATCACATATCCGCTCGACCCGTTCAATATGTTATCGAACAGTTTAATTGTTTCACCTTTTAGTAGACATGTGTTGTCTTTCTGACATTGAATAATTTTTACCTGTCATTAAGTATTTCGCGATAAATCGCATTATTCCATTAAAATGGACAAACGACATTAAAAGTGATTTATTCACATAAATTAAAGTAGAACTTTTGCTGTATCTGGTATAATTAAAAATTTCAATAGAATTAAATTCTTGTTATTGAAAATCTTTTATAAAGTATATTTGTTTCTTCGTAAAATTAAAATTATGACAGTGACAATTGACATCAAAATTATATTCATAAATAAAGTGTTTAAAAGATCGTGGAAAAAATAGTGTAAGTGACTCGCAGTAAAGTGTCCATTGAATGTTCTGTTCCTCACTCATTATGTAATATAATATTTCTACAAATACAACACAGATAATGATGTCAATAGTTTTATGAAAAACCATTTTATTATCATTTTAAGAAATTTTTTAACTCAATCGAATGTTTTGTACATTGTCAGATTTATTTTATAGTTTCATGGAATTCATTAATGTTTTACAAAACAATAAATTTGTACCCATTAGAATATAATTTGCTGTGCCTATCTATAATGTCTAGAAAATTACATTATTTTTATTATCTGTATAAAATCAAATAGATGCAACCAATTATTCACATGTGTAGCACAAATCATCTAACTATGAAAAATAATTCAACTACAACTCTCTACAACATTATTCATCAATAATAAAAATGAAGTATCTAGAATATAATATAACTTTTATAAGTAACAAATATATATTAATAAATTATTTATTGTTTGGTTACAAGAAAGTTCATGTGAATTTATTTTATTTTGTTCAGCATGTGTTTTATGTCACGTATCGTATGTTTGTTTACATGTAAACACTGGGACAATCTTTTGTTTGACATTTACAGTATCCATCTTAAAAACAGTTGAATGCGTTGTTACTATGATGCAATCACATTAAACAGCACCGACACTTGTTTTTGTTTAATATATCCTTTTTAGTGGCATACTTAATGAACGTAGTTGAGATTCTAAAAATAGCGCAAATCATACACTCAATGAGAAAATTGATGCTACGCAATCGCTAATTCTGATTTAGTATTTACATTCTTTGTTTATAAAATTTATGTTTGTAATTTCAGAATTGTCATTTATTTAATTAAATTTAAACATTCTTATAATAGGTACAACTATTATTCTTTATTGAATAGATTTTATTTAAGCCGAAAAAATATGATGAAGGTTGTTGAAAAAATATTTCATTGATAGTTGGATTTCAGGTTATAGATATTTATTTTTAAAATTGCGACGTTTCGACCTTTGTTTTAGGTCATTTTCAAGCTACAAAGTTTTAATATTAATTACAGTTTCATTTACATAATTATATTATTATTAATTAATATTATTCTTTATCAGATGTCGTTGTCACGAAGTCGCACGAAGTATAATATAAACACAGGAGTGGACAATTCGTAATCTTAGCAATACTTTACATTTGTGGAATTTTTGTTTACCCTGTGTTAGACAAAAAATATCACTTCTGGGTCTGTGCGTTACCATCGTTACCGTTGTTTATCGTCACAGAATACATGCTCCGAGTTGTCCTGTATTATCTGTCTCTCTCTAAAAGGTAAACAGAAAGGCCACACTTCAACCGCATTTGTGTCCACTCCTGATATATATTATATTTCGTGCTCATTGTGTTTTAAATTTGTAAAATGAAATAATAGAAAAGACTAGAAAAAATTATTACCAGATTTTTCCCTCGATTTTTCCTGAAGAATTTGTAAAAAAATATTTGATTTTTGCGATTTTTGTAACATCAGATTTCTGTACTTATTTTAATAGTATATTTTAAAGGAGTGTTAAACAATTGCTATTACGTACTTACAAAAATGAAAGCAGATTATTATACGAGCCGCAGGCGAGTATTGAATGTGTATGCTCAAGATTAAAATACTGAATAGTACATTTTTTATCTACAATAATTATTATACAGGGTGTTTCTATATCTCTGCACGAAACTTTAATACCTAGGTTTTATAATTTGATATTATACTGATTATAGAAAAAAAGTATTTCTACAAAATTCGCAAAAATATATTTTCCGAGATATTTTCAGATTTTTTTTTGTAAAAAAAATTAAATTGAAAAATAAAAAACTACCTACACATTTTTGAATTTAGAAAAATATGTTGTTTTCAAAACTGTAAAAATAAATATATGTTCCCATTAAAAAAAAAATTCACATCAAAAGTGCGTTACGAAAAAAAATTTTCTTGCTAAAATATAGAATACATAATACTGAATAAGTTCACATGAAAAAATTTCTCAATTGGTATTAGTTTACGAAATATCAGCTGGACACTGAAAACCAAACCTCCTGTAGAAAATGTTCTTAAATATTCACCTGTGAATAGAACACTCAGGTGAAGGCAACTACTAGACCTCCAAGAATACTAAAACAAATTAATTTCTCAAAACATAAACCAAATATCTCGATTCATCCAGCACCCAACAATCATTTAAACCAACCCCGATTCACTGGGCCAATCCCTGGCATCGTTTGGTAAAAACATTCTGGAAGATCCTCTGACAAATGAACATATGTGGCGCGGTGACGTCACACAATATCCAGCGTGACGTCATCGGGCGGCTGTCTCACCGAGGCAGTGATTTGCAATCGACTGGCGAATTCTTGCTTCGCATTCGAAGTAGATTTAGCGTGTGCTGTGAACTGTGATTGTGATTGTTTCGCTGGTTTGTGGATTGTCGTGATCAGAGCAAGATGAATGGTAAGTGATTGTTGTAATCATTAATAGATTGTTGTAATGTTGGTACCTTCCTAGTGTTTATGTTCACATGTTGTGGTAAATAGCTGATCTATTTATGGTTGTGATTCAGGTTAGATTGATTTATAAGGAAGGTACACCTGTACAACAAAAAATATTGTAGGCGGTAGTCACGTGACCACATATTTGTTTTTTGTTTGTATGGTTATCATCGTTTTTTTGAAACATTGCTTTAATTTATTTGCTTCTTATTTATTAGACTGTTTACATTATTTACTTCGGTTTACTTGGATGTAACTGGTGACTTCTGTGTTCTGTTAACATGAGCTATAGGTATTTCTATGTTACGGTCAGAGCTGGGCAAGTATCGAAATCAAAATACTTAAGTATAAGTACCAGTACTACCTATGGTCAGTACTTGATACCAAGTACATTTTCAAGTAAAGCTTCGCAGTACTTAAGTAAAGTATAAGTTTTTCTTGTCAAAAGTACTTAAAAATAAGTATTTTTTAAAATTAATATAATAAATTACATGATTCGTAACATTTGTAACCTTATTACATTCGATTATTATCTTTTTTTTTATCGAGGAAGATTAATTCACAGTGAAAATGTCGTATTCTGTCGTTGTGGTCGCAGGTTGAACAGTATAATACTCAAACTATTGAAAAAACTTAAGTACTTTCAGTATTATTGAAAAACTTAAGTATTTAAAAAGTACTTCAGTATTATTTTCGATTATGAAATGAAAATAAGTCTTAAGTACAAGTTTTTATTTTAGTACTTAAAATTTTAAAGTAATAAGTACCAAAAAATTATTTATACTTAAGTACAAGTATTAAGTACTAGTTGTTATTAAAAATTGATACTTAAGTACCTAAATACTTAAGTAATGCCCAGCTCTGGTTACGGTTCATAATGACACTGGATTTGACGTTTACCTATATACTGTAACAGTAAAGTTCGTCAACATTTTTTTAAGAAAACGTCCTAGAGTATCACTATAGTAAGAGTGTGGCCATAGGCGCTTTATTTCAAACAAGTAGCCATGGTTTAATACTCTAAAAAAATCTGATGTGGACACCACATGACTTCCTTGTACGCCTTGTGTGTTCATACTTTTCTTAATAACTAAAATGCAAAATAATATTAAAAATTCTTTTAACTTATTATACTAGTATACTCACAAATATATTTTAGTCATTTGATTTAAACTGCAGAAGAAGATATAAAGCATATTTTACTATTGTCACTGTCATGTCATAATCATTTAAATTTTACGTAGTAACAAATGTTAATCGATCATGGACTACAAGATACCGAAATACTATAAATTATAAATATATACTTTAATTATTTTTAAATGATAGCAGATACAAAAATATTTATAAAATACCGATTGTAGGTAATAATCACATAATCTTTCATTTAAAATAAAAAAAATTGTCTAAAATTAAATATTTATCGAAATATTTTTAAAAAGTACTACTTCCGGTTTGTAGACTGAAACCAAAAATAGGAGGTGCACAACTAGATGCTATAACAGTCCTAAATACAAAATTTCAACTTTCTACGTCTAACCGTATTTGAGTTATGCGACACACATACGTCCGTCCGTACGTACGTACGTACGTACGTACGTACAGACGTCACGTCGAAACTAGTCATAATGGATTCAGAAAAGGTCAAAACGGATATTTCCGTCAAAATCTGAGAACCGAAATTTTTCGCGATTACAATACTTCCTTACTTCGTACAAGGAAGTAAAAAGTGGAATTAATTAATGTTTAATTGTAACAATATATCCAAAAAAATCTGCTGTGGCCAGCACACGACCTCTCGCCTAATTCTGATTATTCTACTAATCTAATAAATAGTTTTACAGAAGCAAAAGATGTCAACTATACTGTCACTGTCATAATAATTCAAATTTTATGTAGAAACAAATTTCATATCATGGACAACATAATTGCCTTGTTATTTGTGACATATTTATATCATTACATTAAAAATGAAAATAGATTTCAAAGTTAACTGACTTGTGAAGATCTTTATTTATTTAATAAATTTTATGACACTCGTACTATTTATAAATAATTCTTTCCATTCTATTTGCGGAATATAAACATTTAAAATTTCAAGTAAATACTTCGGTAGGTACTAGAAACAACTTAACAAATTACCTATTGTAAAATTAGCATTTCAAAGCTACCGAGAAATATTAATTAATTTAATTACAAAAGCCCTGTACACACCTGGATTCTTTGATGATTCTTTCATGCTGCTTAATCCTGAAAAAAAGAAATTGACTGTTTAAAAGTTATCAATGAATTATAAATTCTTCTTTTCCAAGACTCATTGAAGATTCAATTTAGTGTCGCCGCTATTTGACAGTGACTATTTTTCTTAAAATTCAAAAAATCTGACGTGGACACCACATGACTTCCTTGTACGCCTATTAAACTGTTCATACTTTTCTTAATAACTAAAATGTAGAATTATATTATACAAATACATTAATATATAAGTACTACTTACTACTGCTACTATATATTTTAGTCATTTTATTTAAACTGCAGAAGAAGATATAAACGATATTTTACTATTGTCACTGCTACTGTCACTGTCATGTCATAATCATTTAAATTTTACGTAGTAACAAATGTTAATCGATCATGGACTACAAGATATCGAAATACTAAATTATAAGTATATACTTTATTTATTCTTAAATGATAGAAGATACAGAAAAATTTATAAAATACCGATTGTATATAATAATCACATAATCTTTCATTTAAAATAAAAAAAATTGTCTAAAATTAATTATTTATCAAAATATTTTAAAAAAGTACTACTTCCGGTTTATAGATTGAAACCAAAAATAGGAGGTGCACAACTAGATGCTATAACAGTCCTAAATACAAAATTTCAGCTTTCTACGTCTAACCGTATTTGAGTTATGCGACACACATACGTCCGTACGTACACGCACGTACGTACGCACGTACGTACGCACGTACGTACAGACGTCACGACGAAACTAGTCATAATGGATTCAGAAAAGGTCAAAACGGATATTTCCATCAAAATCTGAAAACCGAAATTTTTCGGGATTACAATACTTCCTTATTACTCCGTACAAGGAAGTAAAAACCTCAAAGAATTTACGATAGATATAATTTGGACATTTAAGCCTCATTCAAATAAGCATTAAGATTTAGGGTTTACATTTTTATGTTTGTAAATCCAGAAGATTAACAATTTGAACGATTCTGGCTGTATTATAAAACTTTCGTATTGAAATTTAACATGAAGAATCATGACTCATTAGTGAATCAATGAAGGCAAATTATTAATTGCTGTGACATCAATTAGCAAAACTTGGACTATTTTTTTTCATTTAATAATCCATATTATACGTTGATTAATGCACAAAAATAAAAAATTTCTTTTGAAGTGGATTGGATAATAACATTAGTTGAATCTTAAAGATGATGAAGTTACATTTTTTATTGTGCAGTAAATTGTATCAATCAGTCTCAATTAATATTCATTGTCAAGCCACGCGTTGACAATAATTAAATAATTGTAGTGCTGCACAATTTATTGTAATTTTTTGTAATTTGTAAATGTTCTATCTATTGAAGCTAGGATATTTTTATACAGGTTTTTGTAGCGGAAACAGTAAATGTAGATTTGTTTTCGAACATCCGGCGAGCGACAATCGTGTGTGTATGTATAGATATACCTAAATGCACACATTGGAAACCAAGGATGTCTAGAAGTTTGTTAAAAATGACATCATTCGCTTTCACACTGTGACATTTATAGATCTTAAAGAACACAAATACGGAATTTTTGTCAAATAGTGTGTTAAAAAATGTAATAATTTTATCGTGTTTATGCGAAATTAAATATTTAAACTTATTGATAACGCTGGAAAATTCGCAAATTATTGGTGTGGAGTATGAAATGTTTTAGCAGTGATACAAATTTTGATAAGATTGTGGTTGCGGTTTACTCATTCCTGAAAAATATTAAAATTTTTACCTCAACGTATTTCTTGGAATTATATTTATAATATTGTATTTTTAATGTGACTTTGAAAATGACTAAAGGAGAGATTATGTATAATTATTTCTAGTTAAATAAGACAATGATAATATATTTCTATAAGATTATTTAAAACTACCTACCTATTGCAGAATTATAATAAATTAAATTACTGCTGGTAACCGCACACACGGTAGGTGACTTGCAGTGTGTAGAATGCTATAGGTACTCAAGTTGGGTTGAAGGATAGATGTATGTACCACGAAATGTAATATAAACACATCGTGGTTTATCGTCATAGAATGCATGCTCCGAGCTGGCCTGTATTTTCTGTCTTTCTCTAAAAGGTAAATCATGATTTAAAAAAATCTAAAATCATAGATTTTTTTGAATAAATCATGATTAATTTGATTTTTTTTAAATTCCTGTGAAAAATTGGAATAAATTTATACAATGTCACTATTTATATTACTTTATAGGTATATTTTTCTTGTGCAAAACACTGAAATAAACTATACTATATGTATTTTAATTTAAATAAATACTAATTTTTTATTATTCGTGTGGTTATTTTCCTCGGCCAATGCCTTGAAAAATAATATTCCACACTCGTAACAAAAAATCCTTCTTTACATTAACTAGTATTTTTATTTTTTTTAATTTAAATCAATTATTTTTATTTAAAAATCATGATTTAAATCACGATTTAAATCAGGCCAGCCCTGGTTCTGATTGGTCGACAAAAATCGGATCTAAAGTAGGTAGTACTTTTCAGTACAATTTTGCGGAGCTAAAGTATCTCACTATTAAATAACTAACAATATTTTAAAATATCTTAGAACTATATCTACTATCTCACCTACATAATAAAATTGTTCTGTCAAGATGAAAGAAATGAGAAAAAATCGAAATTTCGATTCGGCAGACAAGAAGACATTCAGACAGACATACAAAACTTCAAAAATATAAAATAATAATTATACTTATACGTGCTATTGAAATCTTCGTAGAGGCAGTAGCTGCGCGGGTTTAAGCACAGCTCTCTACATGTGATGACGTACGAACCCGGAGTTCCGTGGTTCAAATCTCTCGGCCGGCAGTGTGTGATTGTAAAACATCTTGCAGTTAAATCAAGCTGACCACTTGATCGTCTTCAATGTAGTCCTGTCGAGGCAGTAGCTGCGCGGGTTAAAGCACAGCTCTCTGCATGTGATGACGTACGAACCCGGAGTTCCGTGGTTCAAGTCTCTCGGCCGGCAGTGTGTGATTGTAAAACATCTTGCTATTAAATCAAGCTGACCACTTGATCGTCTTAAATGTAGTCCTGTCGAGGCAGTAGCTGCGCGGGTTGAAGCACAGCTCACGAACCCGGAGTTCCGTGGTTCAAGTCTCTCGGCCGGCAGTGTGTGATTGTAAAACATCTTGCAATTAAATCAAGGACCACTTGATCGTCTTAAATGTAGTCCTGTCGAGGCAGTAGCTGCGCGGGTTGAACCACAGCTCTCTGCATGTGATGACGTACGAACCCGGAGTTCCGTGGTTCAAGTCTCTCGGCCGGCAGTGTGCGATTGTTAAACATCTTGCAATTAAATCAAGCTGACCACTTGATCGTCTTAAATGTAGTCCTGTCGAGGCAGTAGCTGCGCGGGTTGAAGCACAGCTCATGTGATGACGTACGAACCCGGAGTTCCGTGGTTCAAGTCTCTCGGCCGGCAGTGTGTGATTGTAAAACATCTTGCAATTAAAGCAAGCTGACAATAAGGTAGTAAATCCATGGGTAGTGACAACCCAAAATATGACTCAAATTAATATACAGCATTTATTACAAGTCGTAGAATTTGAATAAAAATTAAAATTTATAGGTAACCGTTGAAATAACGAAGATAATTGCATTTAAAGTTGACACAAAAACGCGCTAAAATACATTGCGTATATGGAGGTTACCAGTAGATTTACTAAACGATTAGAAAATTTTATATCATAACAACCCAACACATATTTGGAAAACGAATATGTTATTCTTTGATATTTGAGGTATTTATTAGAAAAATAAAAAATATGGATCACCGCAATAATGGTTGAGAAATCGCATGCAAAAGGTTCCAGTCTCAAGAAAAATTATGTTTTTGACGTACTACTACTGCATTTTAGTGTAAACTTAAATTTCAATTATATTTTTTATTTAATTGGATACTTATGATTTGTAATTTACATCCAAATCTACGATTTTTAATGATTTATTTCTGATTATTTGACTGTTTCGGCCTCACCTCACACCGAAATCACGCACGCTTATGACCAACGGATTTTCTACCTTAGTCCTGGTTGCAAAAGAATCTCTCCGATGACTTTGTATTTCAAAGGTTGTCGCACGGATTGAGATTCTGCTTGCACCGAAGACGAATCGGTCGAAGTGGTTGAATTCCACTATACACCATAATCGGGAGTAAATCCTGTTTAATGATTACCAACAAAATAAATAAAAAATAATATCATTCGCATTACATTGTGTGATTGTGTCCTGAAAGTTTAAATGAAAATGAACGAATGCTTCTAAAATATTCAATCTACTGAACTCACCATTTGTTCTAGAAAATGATTCATCTGATCAAAGTGATCAGAATGATGAAGAAGATTCTTCCAGAATACCAATCTTTGTATTAGACCAACACCATCACGCTTACAATAAGATTAAAAACCTGATCAAAGAAAAAAAGTTACCACAAAATGGAAACACTATCATTCACTTGGATGCTCATATTGACGAACTAGTTCCAAAAGAAATGCAAATACGAGCTCAAGTAGAGTCGAATTTATCTGTTTCCAAGTTATTTGACGAAATAGGCAGCGAAAAATGGTTAAAAACTGCAGTTGACGACAAATGTATACAGCATGTTGTATGGGTCAAACCCCCATGGTCTATTCAGATTGAAGACGGACATTTCGAACTAGAAAAAAATGCCACCTTGGATGTCAAGACGTTAGGAAAGTCTGTTTTTCAAAATGTCGAAGAGAATTATGACGAATTTAAATCAATTTTTTTGAAATATTTAAAACCAGGTGACCCGTACATCCTAGACTTTGAGTACAATTTTTTTAGTTCGGACAGCCCGTTTACATCAGATTATTCAGATGCTCCGGATTATTATTCCAGTTTAAAAAAACTGTTTGAACTAAAACTACCAGTAACAAAAACTGCAATAGATATCAAAGCAGCTAATACAGTCAGAAATGAACAGTTACAACACCTCAAAAATGTTTTCGACTACATGGAAAAAAATAAAAAACTACCTAGTCAAAACGATTGCCCCTCTGACTTATACCAAAAAGTTTCAAACTTCCGGGATCACTTGCTCAAATTCTACAGCGAAGACAAGATTGATTGGACTTCAATATACTCTGGCGGGGTCGTTTCTAACGAATATCAACTTCCTGTTCACCACACTACTAAAGAAGATATTAAAAAAATGTTACTGTGTGTTGGAAAAATGTTAGATGTCCTTCCGTCGCCACCTACTTTAATAACAGTTGCTATTATGTACGAATATGATCGCTTTACTCCGAAAAACACTTGCGATTTTATTGGAGAGACTTTAGATGATTTTTTTATGAATCGGTATCTTGTTAATATTGAGTATGAAGATTATTAGTAATATGTCATTCGTTGAATATTATTTTTTGGCATACTAATTAAATGTTTTAAAACTTTTGTACCTTAATTTGAATTATTTGCTATTCGCATATTTTGTTTCAATTTAATTAAGTAATTGAATTGCTTATTATGGAATATTAAATATTCAATTTTCCAGAACTAAACTATCATTTGAAATTGGTCGTCATATTATAATTTGTACCGTTCAAAAGTTCTTTAAGAGCTTCATATTAAAGTTCGTAATTGAAATGTCTGTGAAGTTATTAGATATTTGAAGTCAAGTTCATATTAATTAATGGAACTCTAATAGTGAAGAACTTGATATAACTTACAATTTAGTTTCTACACAAAATATTTAGTTTTGTACTGGTTTGAAAAGCTTTTGATTGCTGTACATTTAAATATGGTATTTTATTTTAAATGTTAATTAACAAAATACCAGGGCTGACGAAATTAAAATCAGTTTGTCTATTAAGAAAATTTCTCGGAAAATTCTAAAGTATAGTGGTTCGAAATATAAATGTATACCTTACCTACTCTGTATAAGGTAGTTATTTTGTACATTATGTTAAAATTCATGTACTTATTTTTCAAGTTAAGTCTTAATAAACTATTCTTAAAAATAATGTTTTATTTATATTTCTATTAAAACTATTAAATTGTATAAGTAATGAAATAAGAACATCTTGATTGTAATAATTTATTATTTGTACAACTATAGGTAATCATAATTTTTGTACAGAGTTTTTTAAATTTCTATAATCCAGAAGTATAAGCTCTTAAAATGACAAAACTAGAAGAAACTGATTTAATAAATAATATTTTTTTGTGACAACACGAAATAATCATTGCCACTTTTATTTCATACTGACATAAAGTGACATTGTTTCGCAAAATTTAATTTTACAAGCCTAGGTCGAAAAAATTTATTCTAAAGGCCTTGGCCGCAAAGTAAAATTTTGCGGCTTATAACAAGGCTATTGCTAGGGTACCACATTTATAAAATATTCCTGTCATAACTGATGGCGTGTCATAATGACAATATTATAGCCTGAATTTGAGGACCATAATAGCGGACTTGTTAGTCTAGGTCTTCAAACATTATTATTAACCAGTAAACTGCACATACCGCCCTTGATACTTAATATACTATTTTTAAACTAAGAGAAGTAAAAGAATAGTTATTTGTTTAATTAGGCAAAACAATATTAGATTTGCTGCGCCTCGTCTATGAATCTAGCTTAGGCAGCAAATCTGTTTTTTTGCCATGTTAAACACATTATTTTTTCGGCGATTGTTATTAATTACTATTAATTTAGTGATTATTTTAAATATATTGATAGGTATCGCAATCAAATTATATTGCTATGCGTATGTTGACAGTTGCTATGAAAAAACAAAATAAGTTAGGTATGTTGATGTATTTTATAAATGTCAAATTTGTTGATTCACCATAGTAACAATTACATTTGCTGCCTAGGATTTTTTTACTATTTTTGCTGCCTAGGCAGCAAAAGTGACACTTTGCTGACTGTCAGCTGTCAAAAAAACAGCACTTTTAATGTCAATCGCCGAAAAAATTGATTATATTGAAATGACCTTAGAAATTTGTTTTAACTTCTAGTTTAAAAACAAACCATAAATAAATTGAACAATGATGTGGTTTGTGCTTTAATTTTTTTTTCTTTATTTGCATCCGAATGGGAGAAGAAAATGAAACAGTAGTGCAACGAACAGTGAAAATGCTTAAACATCAAATCTTCTGTAATTCATTGCTTGGCCACTAGTTTCCTGTGCATATTAATGATTAAAAATCATTTCATACTCACAATTCACAAGAATGAAAGAGTGAATGAGTGAACAACAATGATTAGAAAACCAGAACAAAATAGAACTGTTTGTCTACAGGAAACCGTGCAACAGACAGTGAAAAATCCAATGGAGAAGTGGCTAAGCCCGAAAAAATACCATTTAAGTTCTTCGACGTTCATGAAAACATGGAAATGCTCATCTTCGATCCCTACGAAGAAGAGGAACGCGTTCTACCCAAAACTGGGTTCAACATCGTTTCTTTCAACGCACACATTGATGAAATCGTTCCTGACGATATGCAGATACGGTTACTTGTGACTCCACCTAGCGAACGACATTTGTTTGACGACTTTGGGATTCAAGGATGGATTAAATCGGCTGCTGAAGAACGATCTGTCAAGAATGTTATCTGGATTAAACCCCCTTGGACCAAAGGTGTTGAAGATGGGAGCAGAATTATCCAAGTGAAGAATTCTGAAAGTAATTTTGGTTTTTATATTAATGGGGCGTCTATTCCAAATGCATTTGTAGTATACTCTGTTTGAAATAACGACAGATATATTCTTGTGATTCTATTGGTTGCTTTGTGCTGTTGTCAAGAACTGTGTACACAAACACAATTCATTTGTTATGTCAATAATTGTTATTTGTTGTTGAATTGACCTATCCTGTCGGAAGGAGTAAGTGCGATAGATACAAAGTGACATGTGTTGAGGGAGACAGCAAGCTGGTGCGCAGTACGCTGTGCGCATGCTTGTGGCAAAAGGAAGTGACGTCAATAGACCAATCCTGGTGATGCGCGCGTATTTTGACAGATTTGTACAAATGTCAAAATTTAATTTCAATTTTTTTAACGATTTTATTAATTTGTTTCATGGCTGTTGCGTACTAAATTGTTCAAATTGTGCAATGTCATTCAATGAATTAAACTGTTCCCCTGCCTACATTTAAAAAATTTAAAATAAGAAATATCAAACTTCAACTAACCCCACTTTGTACTGTCATAGCATACTGCGCAGCAGTATTGCCGTCTCACTCAACACATGTTACTTTGTATCTATCGTACTCACTTCCTCTATCCGGATGTCCAATGCCCAAGCATGCGCGCGCAACCGAAGTTCAACAGGATAGGTCAATTGCCGTTTTTTATATTTTACCTGGCTATTTCTATGTGTTAATCTCTTATAGTTTATAATTAAACATGGAAAATGTTTTGGTGTAAACCAGACTTCTAAATCACGCCTCCGTTTTATAAATGACTGCATTATAATGTCATATTATTTTATAACACAATATTGCGAGGCTTTTGGTAGAAACTCTGAACTGAACTAAATGAACAACCCAATACGCTTCTTATATTCCACAGACTCGGTTTTGGTGGACACTCTGATTGCACTGACTAAATTAAATAAAAAACCAATACCCTTCTTGAGTCTTAAATACTCGTTTTGCTATAAACTCTGATTGAACTGATCTAAATAACAACCTAATACCATTCGTGAGTCCCACATACTAGGTCTTGGTTTATTAAACTCAACAAAATAAATAATTTTATACCGTTCTTGAGTGATATAAAATGATGTGACATTGTGTTTTATAATAGACTTTTTACAATATTAGTAATTTTGTCTCTATGGAAAAATTTAACTTTTATTGAAACAGCTGTTGACCTTGAATCAACTTTTTTAAATAAAAATATTTTTGATATGGGGAAGAAGCCCCAAATTAGCTTTGGGTCGAGGCAGCCAATTTATAGTTTAGCCACTGAATCCAATCTTAGTAACAAATATTGTAAATATTTTTTTCTAAAATAATCTTGCAAGAAGTTAAAACAAAAGTAAGAAACTTGTACAAATGCAGGGATAGACGCTATACGTCCATTTTAAGAAAAAAGTGAGTCTAAAATTATTGTTATATTTAGGTACAACTCACGAAGTAAGTTTGGATATAAAAACATTGTGCCGATCAGTTTTTGAAGACGTAGAAGAAGATTACGAAGGCTACAAAAATATTTTTTCCAAGCTATCTGAAGATCCCTACCTTTTAGACTTTGAATTAAGTTTCTTCAGTTGTGACAATTCTTTCACTAACGACTATGAAAAATGTTCAACCTATTACCCTTTATTCAAGGAGTTATTCAAAATAGACCCTCCTGGTTCAATGAATTCAGAACATATTAAAGAAGCATACACGACAAGAGAAAAGAATTTAAAAGAAATAGAAGAAATCTGCAATTATTTAGAAGAAAAAAGAAGCATGCCCATTTCGGAAGGAGAACCTACATCAAATTATCAACAGATAATAAAAATACGAGAAGAACTATTGAAGCACTACGAAGATGAAGACATAAAATGGAAAAATATCTATGCTGCTGGTTTTGTTTGTAATGAATATCAGCTGCCAATTCACTTCACCGAGAGAGACGACATAGTGAAGATGGTCAATGATTGTGTTTCCAAAGTTGTTGATTTGCTGCCATGTCCACCGACTGTTATTACAGTTGCCGTTATGTATGACTATCTTCGGTTTTCTCCAGAAAAAGATTTAGATTTTATTATTGATTTGATCAAAGATTTGTTCAAAAAGAAGTATAAAAATATTGATGACCCTGAATTCATTGGGTATTAATATGCATTAACTCTTACTACTACCTAATGCCTATGGCACACCGGTCGAGGAGCATCGAGGACCATCGAGTAACTCCTCGATGAAACGATAGAACGCACCCGTCCGCGATGGATTTCTATTTCATCGGTGACAAATACATCAAAGTTTTGCGCGAAATCAAATACAAAAGATACGTCTGAAATGAGATACATTCGTTTCATCGAGGAACAACTCGATGAAAATAGCGGTGCCCCTATTTTTCGTCGAGGACGGGGTGCGTTCTATCGTTTCATCGAGGAGTTACTCGATGGTCCTCGATGCTCCTCGACCGGTGTGCCATAGGCATAATGGCCGTTTTACAAATATTGAACAAGAAATTGTGCAACAAATTGAACAATATCTTGAGCAATAAATTGCTTTGTTTTTAATGAACTCTGTTTTATACTGAGACAATTTTATATATCTACCTACAATATTTAGTTTGTGATTCTGCGCAGTTCGCATATAATAATAATTTGACAGCCGCGCTTATCTATTTTTTCAGACAATTTACAAAGCAATGCAATATTTCACACAGTTTGCTGTATGATACTACACAATTTAGATTGTTTCAAAATTGAACAAGATCTTATTCAAGATTTAGTGTAATGTAAAACGGGCTTAAGTCTGTAATACCAAAAGTTATATGTACTCTTTAAGAATTTAATCACAATTTATTTGATTTTTGAATCATACTCCTTCTAGTTTAAAAACAAACTATATAAAAGACCTGTTCAAATGTATAATATACTAATCGATAACTTATAAGTACAATTTTGGTGATGTTGACAGTATAAAAATTGCGTTTTGTTATGTATATTTTGTAGTAATTATACCTACAGGTTGTTTCACAACTTCAAGATAAAAATGAAATGGCAAATAGGTGTATGATCATTGATTATTCATATAAGTGTTTAGTGTGAAGGCTTGCATTTATATTTAAAATTAAGAAATACAGCATTCATATGTTGAACTTAAAATAGCTTTAGTAAGTGGTAAACATAAACTTGAAGTTTGGAGGATTCCAACTTTAGTGCTAGAAAGTGAAAAGTGAGAATGCTCGTATAGTTACCTGAATTTAAACATTCTTAAACTTAAACATTACATGTAAACCTTAAAACTAAATATTTGTGTCAATGAGGCTTTAAATTATTTTTTTTAAATTCGCAAAATTTAATAGTTTTTTAGGAATTAAAGTTAAACATTAAGATAGGAGGCGTTTAGCCGAGGACACTTTTTGTCTAGAATGCATACAAAATTTTATTTCATACCCTTTTTTCGAGTGCTATGCTTCATTTAATTATTGTATTCAATCAAATTATCAAATATTTTTATTTTATAAATGAGTTAATCTAGCAATGGACTTGTTATAAAGTCGCAAAATTCTGTTTTGCGTCCTAGACCTTTAACAAAATATTGCGGCCTAGGTCTTTAAAATTCTATTTTGCGGTCTATAAATAGTTCGAAATATATCACTTTATGTTACAGTATGAACTAAAATAACAAAATAATTAATACTAAGGCAGCAAATTAAATAATTACAAATTTCATTACGCAGTGTTTGTAGATATTGAAATAATTTGTTTATAACTCAGGTAAGTAATTATTATATTATTTTTAAATTTAATTTCTGTTATATTAAAAACTACATTTTAGAACTGCTAGTTTAAATGTTTATTTCGTGTACAATTTCAATATTACAAACTTAAAAAAAAAATCATTTCATTTTAATCCTGAATTTATGAAACACCTGTAAATCTAAACCCTATTTATTGTACTATTATTATAGTAATAATTTAGTATTTAGACTAACCACCACACTGTTATTGGTATTTGTAGCACTTTTGATAAATATATAAAAAATTGTAAGCTATGCATCTTAGTAGTAACTATTTTTGTAAATGTATCACTAGAAAAACAATAAATATTGTATTAACACCACTTGTTTTAATTGTGAGTAATAGCATGAATAGAGCATTCAAAATATTAGATTCTATCAAAAAATTTCTTTTAACAGGTCCAAGTGCACAACCAAGTACATACAAACTAAAATCGTTCAACAAAATACCAATATTCGTAGCAGAATACCATCACGATGTGCTACCATTCATCTACCGAAGCATCGGTTCAAAGCATTTACCATTCACCGAGAACACAATCATTCACTTAGACTCTCACCCTGACATGCTAATACCAAAAGACATGCCAGCCGATACCGTATTTGACAAGGAAAAGTTATTCGATGCCACAAGCATTGAAAATTGGATAATGCCAGCTGTATATGCCGGACATTTGAAAAATCTAGTTTGGATCAAACCCCCATGGGCCAAACAAATGGCCGACGGAAACCGGAAGTTCAAAATTGGCAAACACAAAACAAAAGGCAGCATAAGAGTCAATAGCAACGAGAGCTATTTTGTTTCTGAGGGGCTGTATGCGTTTGAAGACGAACTTGAAAATATAAAAAATGTTGTACTAGAGGTAGTAACTTTAGGCGAATCTGCAATTGAACGAGATGAAGCAAAAAAAATGGAGGAAGAAACCACCATAAAAAACGTTTTTAACAAATACATAAACAAGAAACCATACATCCTAGACATAGATCTAGATTTTTTTAGCACCAGTAACCCGTTCAAGCTACTATACTCAAAAGCAAATCTATATTCGAAACTTCTACCTCTGTACGCCTTTGCAAAACCGGCATCCAGCTACGCCGCAGACGTAAAAAAGTCTGCAGATGACCGAGAAAAACAGTTAACCGAACTAGAAAATCTATTCAAACATTTACAAAAGTATCGTTTGCTCCCTAACCTTACAGAACCACCTTCGGTGTCATACCAAAAGGTGGCAGAACTTCGAGACAACATTCTACAAAACTACAAAGATGACGAAATAGACTGGGAGCTAATTCACGATGCCGGATGCACCTGTGACGAAACGGAACTTCCGGACCACGTGACAGAGAAGGAGGATCTTGATGCCATGTTTGACAGCTGTTTTGTTCCGATGCTGCAGTTGCTTCCGCATCCGCCTACTGTTGTTAGTATTTCAAGGTCAACTGAAGATGATTATACTCCCTCTGAGGATGTTGAATATATCCAAGGAAGAGTTATGGAAGAACTGAAGATGTTTAATGTTGATGTACCGAGATACTTTTATTTGGAAGATTAGATTTTGTCATGCTTTAGTTAAAAAAAATTAAGGTGAACGTATATTTGAATTGATTGAAAATTGCTGTTTGCAATAAACAATATTAGTACTTAATTTAATATAAATGCTGAATTACATTATACTTTTTTCGTCTAGATTTATGCTAGATTTCTAGTTCAATTTCCATCCGAGATTCGTTTTATAATCGGAAATCTTCGATTTTTTCCGAGTCAAAACTTTTAAAGGTTGGTCAAACTGACTGCACACTGAACTGAGCATGCGTAGACAAATCTAGTACGAATTTCGAATAGAAAAATAGAGCCAGGCATATTTTCTATACTAGAAAAAAGTATAGAAATCGAACGGAACTCGGATGGGAATTTCTGATTTACGTTATACTAGAAATGGCATGAACTTCTCGGATGAATCTCGAACTAGAATCTAGACGATAAAAGTATAATGTAATTCAGCCTTAAGTCTCTAAAATTTGTCTATGTCTATAAAGATAATATATTATAGTCAACCAGTATTGAACAAATAATTAATTTCAAGAACAACAAAATGTACTTTTAAATATGTTGCTATTTGCAATGAACAATTGATAGTACTTAATTTAGTCGAAGTCTTTAAAATATGTCTATGTCTATGAATTATTGTGTATCAGCATTGAATAAGTAATTAATTTCAAGAACGGCAGCAACCATTATATTCTTAAATTTGTTACTATTTAATTTACTCAAGTCTCTCAGATTTGTCTATAAAGATAATAACCTAGCCATCAAATAAATAACTAATTTTTAGAACGAAAAATAAAATATGAGCAACAAACATGAAAATCTTTTAAAGTAGTATCAAATCTGTATTACTTTGAATAATTATTTTATATTTTATCTTATATCAATTATAATAGCAAATAAATTATGCATTATTTCCTGTACTTAAAAGTCGTTCCTATATAATTTAAAATTAATTTACAAACATATTATAATATTCAAATAATCGTTTAAGTCTGCACTATAACTTTTGCCAATTTGTTCCTAATTTGTATTTTTGCTTATGAGCAAATAAAATTGTGTCTATATTGTATTTATTTGTTTTTTTAACTTTTCTGTCGATGGGTGAGATTCAGCCAAAGCTAATCTTCTATCAAATTCTCTCGCACATTCCCTTGTTACAACCACTAGCCGGTGCCCGATACTTTGTGGTTGCCAATTTAATTAGAACGGTGATGATAGTCGATACGAATCATGCTGTAAAATTTCGAACGCACGACTTCTGTAATCAGAGCGAATAAGCTACTTATTTGACTGTATTCTTAAAAGATGATTACCTACTTATTGTAATTATTATTACACTTATTTATATTTACTCGAGCAGGTAAACTACTGCCTTAACTCGGATTCGAACTAATGATCTCTGCTTTCAGAGGCAAGCACTCTAACCATTTAGTTATCACGACGTATTCATATTTTATTTTTTCACACGCTTTTCTACTATTACTGCATAGCTAGAGAGCCGAAATATAAATTCTTGCCAGATATGACTTTTTATTAAAAACCAAGTTTTGCCTTCAAGACAATGTAAATATAAAATTAAGTAACAGAAGTAATAAAATAAGTCACTTAGTATACATGTTAACATACTTTTTTAAAATAGCGCTCTACTTCAAATATTCCGAATACAAATTTTATATTTACATTTTGTTGAAGGCAAAACACAAAAAATCATTTTTGACAAGTGTTCAAATTTTATATTACGACTCTTCAGCTAGCATCTTTCTCATTCACTTATGCTTAGCTCTTTGCTTTTAAAATATGTATAAATATTTGAAACTAAAATTTGTCTGCAGGACACAATTCAAATAAAAAAATTCCTCTGATAAACACGGATCTACATTATTACGCCCGTCGAATGATCAACAGATTCATAGATGAAAAAGTTTTACCCAAAACTGGTAATACTGTCATTCGTTTTGATGCTCATAATGACACTCTAATACCAGAAGATATGAGTGCTTTATGTCCCTTGAGAGCAAAATCAGTTAGAGAGAGAATGTATCCTGAATATGGAACAGAAATCTGGATGGACGAAGCTGTCAAAGAAGAAGGATCATTACAGCATATAATTTGGGTAAAACCTCCTTGGGCAAAACAAGTTGAAGATGGACATCAAATTCTTGAAAACGGTGTTACCATTGATGTTAAAACAATTGGCCAATCCATATTCGACGACCAACCTGAAGATTATGAAGGTTTCAAATCCATTATTACAAAATATCCAAACAAAAGCTACATTCTAGACTTGGCATTTTGTTTCTTCAGTGCTGATAACCCTTTCGCTGAAACTTACAAGAAATCTAAAAACTACTACAATTTAATGAAAGATTTATTCAAAATACCAATGCCGAAAACTGCTTCAGAAGTTGATATCGAACACGCTGTTGCAGAAAGATACGAACAATTGGATTCGCTACGCAAAATATTTTATTTTCTCCATGAAAACCGAACTCTACCTGAAAATCACTCCGAAGAACTGCTGAAAAAAGTGTCTGAAATTAAAGACGACTTGCTGAAACATTATTCAGATGATTTGATAAAGTGGAATTACATTTTTGAAGATGGAGTATATGCGAGTGATTATTTGTGCCCTGTTCATCACACGTCTAGAGCAGATATTAAGAAATTAATTGAGTGTGTGGGAAAAGTTCTTGATTTAGTACAGACACCGCCGTCGCTAATTATATTAGGCGTGATGTATGATTATGATCGGTTTACTCCTAAAAATGACCGTCAGTTTATTACTAAAGCACTTGAACAGTTTTTTAAAGATCGTTTTGATGTTAAAATTGAATATCTAGATTACTAATTTGCTTCATGTAATACAAATGCAAATCATACAGTATGATTCACAACATCGTGCATATATTTAATGGCATATAGTCTAAAACCTCGTTTCCACCGACTGTTTTAATGCATAATGCATAATGATTTGTGCGTAAGGCGTAATGCATAATGATTATTTATTAGAGGACCATTTCTATCTATTTTGTTTAATGATTTATTCGGCAGAGATGACATTTGTTGTCGAATTTTGTAATTTAATAATTACCGGCATTTTAATGATATTAAGGAATGGAAGAACTGTTAATTTCGTAAGGGGTAAAGTCTACTTGGCGGCCAAACCTGAAGTTGGCCGCCAAGTAGACCGTTTATAAAACGAGTTCTGTTGGACTGAAGAAGGGTTTTGTTAGCATAGATTAGTTTATGTAAAAAATCTGACGTGGACACCACATGACTTCCTTGTACGCCTTGTTTGTTCATAATTTTCTTAATAACTAAAATGTAGAATAATATAAAAAATTCTTTAACTTATTATACTAGTATACTCACAAATATATTTTAGTCATTTTATTTAAACTGCAGAAGAAGATATAAACGATATTTTACTATTTTCACTGCTACTGTCACTGTCATGTCATAATCATTTAAATTTTACCTAGTAACAAATGTTAATCGATCATGGACTACAAGATACCGAAATATTAAATTATAAGTAGGTATATACTTTAATTATTCTTAAATGATAGAAGATACAGAAAAATTTATAAAATACCGATTGTAGATAATAATCACATAATCTTTCATTTAAAATAAAAAAAATTGCCTAAAATTAATTATTTATCAATTTTTTTTTTAAATTTACTACTTCCGGTTTGTAGATTGAAACCAAAAATAGGAGGTGCACAACTAGATGCTATAACAGTCCTAAATACAAAATTTCAGCTTTCTACGTCTAACCGTATTTGAGTTATGCGACACACATACGTCCGTACGTACGTACGCACGTACGCACGTACGTACAGACGTCACGACGAAACTAGTCATAATGGATTCAGAAAAGGTCAAAACGGATATTTCCGTCAAAATCTGAGAACCGAAATTTTTCGCGATTACAATACTTCCTTACTTCGTACAAGGAAGTAAAAAACTGAGTTCTGTTGGACTCAAGAAGCGTTTTGTTAGCATAGATTAGTTTATATATTAGCCAGAATCCGATTTTTTCCGCAACCAACTTCAGGTTTGGCCGCCAAGTAGACTTTTACCTTCGTATGCATTTCCATAGACATAAATTGACAACTCGAAATAAATAATAAATATGACACATGTCAATGTGTTGCTCTTAGTACTTATATATTAATCATATACTTCTTAAGCATTAAAACAGTCGATGGAAATGAGGCTTTACTGATCATGGAACAAAAAATATTTAAAATATATGAACGAAGTTGTGAATCATCCTGTATATTTATATTTGTATGGGTAACAATTACCTAAATACATTAAGAAAAAATATTATATTTTATTTTAATCTTATGCGATTATTGACAAAGAGTAAAAATTATATGAAGCATTATTTGGCAAAAATTTGATTTACATTTCCAAAATTCGCATTTCATTTACAATATATATTGTTCTTACTTAAACCTCATTCACATAAGCATGTAGTTTTATGGTTTACATTTATGTTTACGTTTAAGAAGGTTTAACTTCATATAACTAAAAACGAACATTCACACATCCCACATTGAAGCACTGTGAATGCTCGTATTTTGTAATCAGAGCCAAGCTACTTATTTGATTGTATTCTTAAAAGATGACCACAATAGTAATTAGTTTTACACTTATTTATATTTACTCAAGCAGGTATACTACTGCCTTAACCCGGATTCGAACTAATGATCTCTGCATTTAGAGGCAAGCACTCTAACCATTTAGTTATCTCGCTGTATTCATATTTTATTTTTTCACACGCTTTTCTATTAGTACTGCATAGCTATATCAAATCGTGCCTAATTTTACCACTTGCCAGAAATGACTTTTTGTGTTAAGGCTTATACACTTGCTATGAAATTCAGAGCAAAATAGGATGCTACATTATTCAAGATTGTGACTTTGTTTTTGAAATCTATGAACTCATATTTGAATTGTAAGTTTATAAAAACTGTCCCTAGGGTGCCACATGACGATTTTCTTGAAATACCTAATAGTCTGCTGGTAATTAATAAGTGAAAACCGGTGAAATCAATAAATTTCGTCAATTTTAAAATATTTTGTAACTTATTGTTTGAAGTTTTTTTTTAAACACACACACACACACACATAGATATCATCTCGAAAATGTCAAATTCTTAATCTAGAGATCCTAAAACGAGCTTATTTACCAAAAACTCACACTTGGAAATTTTGACCCGTTACAATACCTCTCTTTATAGAATATAATGAGACGAGAGGTAAAAAATTAAACTTTAAAACTTCTGGCTGATATGTATAACCGGTAAATTTTTCTTTCGTGGTGCTTAATAATTTCTTTGAATGTCCCTTATTATGTACTTCATGTACCAGAAGTAATAAATGAAGTCAGTTAGTACATGTTAAAACAATTCTTTAAAATAGCGCCCTGTTTGAAATACCCCGAATTTTGTTGAAGGCAAAACACAAAAAATAATTTCTGGCAAATGTTAAAATTTAATATTATGGCTCTCTAGCTAGCATCTTTCACATTCACTTATGCTTAGCTTTTTGTTTTTAAAATATGTACAAATATTTGAAACTAAAATTTGTCTGCAGGACACAATTCAAATAAAAAAATTCCTCTGATAAACATGGATCAACATTATTACGCCCATGAAACGATAAACCGATTCATAGATGAAAAAGTTTTACCCAAAACTGGTAATACTGTCATTCGTTTTGATGCTCACAATGACACTCTAATACCAGAAGAAATGAGTGCTTTATGTCCCTTGAGAGCAAAATCAGTTAGAGAAAGAATGTACCCTGAATTTGGAACAGAAATCTGGATGGAGGAAGCTGTCAAAGAAGAAGGATCATTACAGCATATAATTTGGGTAAAACCCCCTTGGGCAAAACAAGTTGAAGATGGACATCGAATTCTTGAAAACGGTGTTACCATTGATGTTAAAACAATTGGCCAATCCATATTCGACGGCCAACCTGAAGATTATGAAGGTTTCAAATCCATTATTACAAAATATCCAAACAAAAGCTACATTCTAGACTTGGCATTTAGTTTTTTCAGTGCTGATAACCCTTTCGCTGAAACTTACAAGAAATCTAAAAACTACTACAATTTAATGAAAGATTTATTCAAAATACCAATGCCGGAAACTGCTTCAGAAGTTGATATCGAACACGCTGTTGCAGAAAGATACGAACAGTTGGATTCGCTACGCAAAATATTTTATTTTCTTCATGAAAATCGAACTCTACCTGAAAATCACCCTGAAGAACTGCTGAAACAAGTGTCTGAAATTAAAGACGAGTTGCTGAAACATTATTCAGATGATTTGATAAAGTGGGATTATATTTTTGAAGATGGAGTATATGCCAGTGATTATTTGTGCCCTGTTCATCACACATCTAGAGCAGATATTGAGAAATTAATTGAGTGTGTGGGAAAAGTTCTTGATTTAGTACAGACACCTCCGTCGCTAATTATATTAGGCGTGATGTATGATTATGATCGGTTTACTCCTAAAAATGATCGTCAGTTTATTACAGAGGAACTTGAAAAGTTGTTTAAAGCTCGTTTTGATATTAATATTGAATATCATGAATACTAATGTACTTAATCTGAAGCTCGATTTAATACAAATGCAAATTATATACTACTATTTGTACGGGTAATTATTACCTTATTTAAAAAAATTATATTTGTGATTAACAAAGTAACAAACAAGCAAAGTAAAAGATTGTCCACTAGTAGCTTCTATCAAAATTATATCCACTTGTCAGTAAATTGTTACTTTGCTTGTTGGAAGTCACCATAGTAACGATGTTTCAGGTTAGATCTTAATATTTTTTAAATATTTAAGCAGTTATTAAGAGGTGTTAGATAAAATGTTATATTTCATACGTGGGCAAAAACCCACTCAGCCTTCTGCCTCGTGAGTTAGAATTTCCCTCGTTGATAATTCCGTACTTTGCCCACTTGTAAAGTAAATAACTATTGCTCACAATCGGTTAGTAATGTGTGCGTTTCCAACTTCTAGACAGTTGGGAAGCGAGTCCTTGTTAATTTCACTTCCCAGCTAGCTGGAAGTATTTCCGGCTAGTTAAATGTCACTTTTAAATAAAATTGACAAATTCAATAAAATAATTTTGAAGTTACTTAGCAACTCTGTCATAGATATTTTGAAGTAGGCTAATGAAGAAAATTATAATAAAACTCTCAAAAATATTATTTACCGCGCATATTATTAAACGATTGGATTGTAAATTGTAAGTAATATATTTGTATCGGCAAAAATTTGATTTACATTTTCATAATTCGCAATTCATTTACAAAATAAAGTATTCTTACTTAGTCTGAACTGTTAAATCTACCTCAAGTATACAAATGACATATTTTTTATCGAATAATTATAGTTTATAGTTGCAAATTTTATTTTGTGTTAGAAATCTACTTAAAAACAAACTTATATTGTAACTTTTTTTACTTGTAAAATATTTATCTTTGCTTTGCATTCTTCAAATAACTTCTAATCCAAATAAACTTGTTTCGTGTTATGTTTTAAACGAATTTCCATAGTCAGCTTCTAATACTCCTACGTTTAAATTGAGTAGTAGGTGAAAAAATATGTGTAGGACAACCTTTTCCATTCACGAAACTACAACAAATTTATATTGCGTCATTGAAATACGTTTTTATAATATACAATAATATAATCTATACTTTCGATTATCTATTTATGCCATAGAGTTTGTTTAATAAACGTAGAATTAATGCATAAATTTAAAAAAAAAATAGTTTAGATACTATCGTAAGATGTATAATATATAAAAATGTTTGATACGAAATCTTTTGCTTCAGTCTTTACTTAGGTAGTGACAGAAGTCAAATAATAATAAACTATAAATATGGTATGAGAACAATTATTATGATTATTAATATGTTATATAGCTTGTAATCTTTTTCTGAATAATGTATAATAGCTAAAGAAATAGATTTCAAATAAAGTTTTGGAGATAATTATGATTAATTAACTTTATAATTTACCTATACGTTTTTATTCCACAATGATCGGCACCTTACACTTACATTTATTTCCCAAGTAATCTAAACAATGAATATAGTAATAATTAATAAACCAATTACAATAATTAATTGTGTAACATAAAACCACTATGAATGGAATAAAATAAAATTTTAATGAATTGTCCAATGGCAAGAATAGTATAAAATTCCATTTGATTAAAAAACTTGTAAACTAAAATGTTTCAGTTTCGTGATAAATTATATGCAAATTGTGAATCACCTTGTATATCTATTCATGTATAACGCCTCATATTCTATAAGCTATAAAGGCAGGTATTGTGATGTGTCAAAATTTTCTAGTGTGAGATTTTAGTGGATATGCACGTTTTAGGGTCTCTAGAAACGAATTTAACATTTTCGAGATGATGTCTGTGTGTTTGTGCGCTCTATCTCTATGTTACATTTTTTTCGGACGCGATACTCCAAAAATATTAAAAATAAAAATTCCAAATTTTATATTTAAGGTTTTAATAAGAAATCTTAAG
Organism: Agonum fuliginosum; assembly: GCA_947534325.1. Classification (NCBI taxonomy): domain Eukaryota; kingdom Metazoa; phylum Arthropoda; class Insecta; order Coleoptera; family Carabidae; genus Agonum; species Agonum fuliginosum. Next base: position 1,807,251 of record OX384029.1, read on the forward strand.
TACCCAATATAATTTTGGTTTAAATCTACAAACCAGAAGAGTACTTTTTAAGTATTTCGATAAATAATTAATTTAAGACAAAAAAATTATTTTGTACGAAAGATTATGTGATTATTATCTACGCAATCAGTATTTTATAAATGTTTATGTATCTGCCATCATTTAAGAATAATTAAAGTATATACTTATAATTTAGTATTTCGGTATCTTGTAGTCCCTGATCGTTTAACATTTGTTACTACGTAAAATTTAAATGATTATGACATGACAGTGACAGTGACAATAGTGAAATATCGTTTATATATTTTTCTACAGTTGAAATAAAATGACTAAAATATATTTGTGAGTAGTACCTATAAATTAATATAGCAAGAGTATGGCGGGAGGTGTTATGCTGGCCACATCAGATTTTTACGTCAGGTACCCGCACACATTTCATACAAAAGAGTGAAGTCTCACCGTATCTTGATTTAAAAATAGCTAACAACAAATCAATAATTACAATAACTTATAAGACGCGCATATCACCCATCCCTAAATCGATTTCCTCTAATCACTTATCATATGACGCAGTAGTAACAGCCTTATGGGCATCGTGCACCACCTGAGCCATGTAGGTGATGCCCACTGGCGACCTTCGGCCTTCGCCATGATCCCATAACCGAGTAGTAAACACAACTCGACTTGGCTCAGTTGGACGTCAACAACTGCCAACTGTACTCTGTGAGAGAGAGTGTATTGTGTCTATTGATTGACTTCTGACTTGTGTAATAACGACTTGGCACCTGAGACAGCTAGGTTCGAACAGAGTTATTTAGCGGTTGGAGGTTTAAATTGTGTATGGGTTTTACGGAGTGATTTGACAACAATGTGGTTTTGTTTTGAATATTTGGCGCCAAATTTGTGTAACTACTGTGATAGCATATCGTGTGTGCGGTTACCAGCTGTTGTTTGTTTATAATTAATTCCGTTAATTATTAGCACACTAGCAATAAAAATAATAATGCAGTTAATGTGTTTTAAATAAATAGTGAAAATCGCCAACAACTAATGGAAGAGTTATAATATAATTTAGCGGAGTTTTTTTATTAGTAGCTTGATGTCAGTTTGACACTTAAGAGGCCCGTCTACCGCCTAAAATCCAGCATAAAATGTACTAACGTAGCGAGTGTTTTGTGGCCAGGACAAGAATGGTCAAATTTTATTTCAAAGGGATTTAATAGAGAAAGAATGGATCTACAGATGTGCCTTTTAAAAATTTTGATTAAAAAATTGTACATAATTATAAAAATTCCGAAAAATTAAAAAAAATCCAATTTGTGCAAACATTTTAAAATTTGAAAATGCACGGGATGTTTCATAACTTCAGGTACATACGTTAAGGGTATTATGTTGTTTGACATGCTGATTATGAATCAAAAAGAATTTTTTTTTAAATCGCAAAATTAATTTTCATGTTTCTCAGTCAAAAATTTATTGTTGCCACTGCCACTGTGTGGATGGTTATGTTAAAGTTAATAATTAAATAAAATATCTATTATGCTAACAATATAATAATTATGTAATTAATAATTGTGTTTAATAGGAAAGCGAATCCAGTGCAGTAGGTACTTACTAAAAAAATGGTGCAGGTAAAGTACCCTTAATTTTCCAAATTAAAAAAAATTCTTTCGTAAACAGCATATCAAACAATGTATACCTTTAACGTATGTATACCCGATGTTATGAAACATCCTGTATGGCTGTATGTATCCTGAAGTCAATAATAATCTGACAGTTTACTCGCAACGAAAACACTTTTACAGTATTTTTCCACTTCAAAATGACATTGCATAGCTAGGATGCGGCAAAGTACAAGTTTCGGGCTGGTTTCAGGCAGCCGTAGTAGTGGGGAAAAGAGTGGAATAAAAAAAGTAAAATCGAGAGCATTATAAATTAAAAATCTTTCCGGCTATAAGTTTTAATAACATGCTTTCATAAAGGCTTTAATTTTATGCTTCATTCAACAAATCTTGATATAACGTAGGCGGTGTCAAAGTGACTAGCGTCAATGTCAAAGTGACGTTTAAAATTCGAGATTTTAAAATGCATTTATTATAAGTTATCGAGTAAGTTATAGACATAAAGACATAATACGAGCAATATGTAAATTAAATAGTATTTGTGAAAGCGCAAATGTTTACGATATTTTCATTAATTCAAGTACTAATTTAAAAAAATTAATTGTATAAAGCTCATTAACGAACTTAAAAACTAACTTTTTTGAAAAAAGCTCAAATATAAAATTTCAGTAGAACGAAGAAATGAGATAAAAAATTGAAATTAAAAACCAATATTCCTTACGTGGGTTTTCGCTTCTTAAGGTTCCGTCCTTAACAAAATAAATTTAAAATTATTTAGCAACTTCCCTAGTTCACTGTGGTTCATCGATGCAATAATCTTACGAGTCATTCACTCTTTTATCCAATTTGACTTGATTGAGGTGATTTAGGATTAGTTATTTTCACTCGTGTTCTAATTCTGTGATTAGTTGAGTTGATCCAATTGATGTTTGTGTTTGGTTTGCATGAATGTGCGCGTTGGCTCCGGTCCAACGGTTGTCGCTAAAGACTCGAAGTTGCGTCACCTCATATCCGGTAGCCGCCTGTTCGGTTCCGCTTCGAGAGCGAACCAATCAGAGGCCGAACCCTTCAGATTTATTGTTATAACCTATAATTTCAAATTATAACCTATAATTTGCCCTGTTCACACATACATTATTGAGAATTCTTTCATTCTTCTAAATGGAGAGAATTGACTGTCAATAAGTATTGAAATAGTAAGTATATTGTACAACAAGAGTTGATGTGATGCCTATATCGCACGAGAATGAGTTTGTAGTCACGACCCCATAGGGAGAGTGTCTTTAAACGTTCGCGTGCGATATAGGCAATCCACTCGAGTTGTACAGCCTATTTTTTCTATGATAAATTAACGAAATATAGTTTTTGCAATAAATGAGTATAGAAAATTATAGAGGTAACATACTCTGATTTTTTGGATAAGAGATTGAAGCCATGAGACGGAAAGGGTGTGTGCTACTAGAGCATACCAATATGGCGGATATATTTATATTTATTCTGAAAGTTTCATAAATAGTAAACATACCACGGAATGAACAGAATGCAGAAAATGTTATTACCGACCTTATATTTCAAATAAAACATACTTTATACTACGTTCAAATAAAATTTGACGACGTAATACAAATAAATTTCATCTGTCAAATTCTGAGAAATGTCAATGTCAAAATAAACCTTAACTGTTATTTTCCCTTTTATTGATTTATAAGTGTCATTCTGTATTGCACGGCGAAATATTATAGTAAAAATTTGTATCACGGCACTAATATTTTAAAAAAATACTTCGAAAACTAATACATAACTGCGTTCAAATGTGCAAGGAGGCAAATGTGCAAATAGACTTGTTTAGTGGTTACGTCACATTGGTTCCAAACAAGAAATAGGCCGTTCGTTGCTAAGACCGTTGCTATGCAAGTCGGTAAAACAGGCTGGTTTGACGTTTGCCGTTTGACAATAAATGCGTCTTTAAATTTATATTGAGATTTAATTGTTTTAAAGTGGCTTAAAACACGTAATAAAGTTTAGTTCCGTAATAAATTATTTTATAAATGATTTTTGATTGTCAAACCAAACTGTTTTATCGACTAGCATAGCAACTACCTTAGCAACGAGTGGCCATTTTCTTGTTTGGAACCAGAAAGTGACGTCACACTAAACAAGGCTATAGAGCATACCAAAATGGCGGATAGCTTTATCCAAAGTTGCTTCATTGTTTTGTTTCTATCCTTCTTCTATCCTTCTACCCTCTAAGATCTAAGAAATACACAAATATGTTTGAATATGCTATTATATTATAATATAAAAACCGTAATTTTTTTAGTCGAAAAACAATTGAGTAAATACAAAATTACTCACTGAGACTACAATATTTTATATTTGTAAATAAAATTTATTACTATTGAATAGAGTAAAAGATAAAGAAATATGGTAATGGTTGCGACGACTTTTACTTTCGTTGGAAATAACGTACAATTAAAGTTAAATGTTGAATTAGTAATGAACTGAGACAGTAGTAGGCAGTAGTGTTAAAACTGTATAATTGTGTCTAATTTTAAGACGTTGTTAGGAGACATTGTTGTCTGCAAAGCCAAATATCAAAGTTGACTTGATAGATGCGAGACAGATGAAAATAGCTTCCATTAGAAGGTGCAGCGTATAACAGTTCTCTCATATTTATACAGGGTGTTTCGTAACTCAACAGTCAACATTATAGTGAGTGTTCCACTGATCATGGACGCAATTAAATTTTTTTTTATTCGTAAATTTGACGGCAGTTTTCGCAAGGGATAAATTTTTGGCATTACTGGATTGAATATCTGACTATGGTTCGTTTTTTTTGTAGACGAGTAGAAATAAACTTCTAGGGTGATTCAATATAATCAAATAGGTAACTTGTAAATTACTGCAGCAATTGATTAGATACTGAAATTAGATTGAAATTTTCGAAACTCTTAAAGAGTACGTATATAAATTTATTTAAAATAAAAACTCTATACTATGTCCATCGAACACATAGAGTAATTAAACTAGTGGGCAGAGCCAAAACTGCGCAGTACAATGTGCGCAGAAGTAGGCTTTACAAGCAACAAATTTTAAAAAGCAGAAAAATTAAATAGTTTTATTTGAAATAAATATGGAATAATTATATATTTTATCATTTATGTATAACATAATTTTAAAAGAAATATGAAGTACAATTTTGATTTACGAACGATTTTTTTGATGACCGATCTCAGCAGTTGAGTTTGCCTAGCAGTGTAAAACTGGCTTACCAATAGCAATACCGTATTTCAATTTCGCGCACATTTGTGGGAGGAGCATCTACTTTATCTGTTCGGTGGACATAGTATATAACTATGTATGGAAAAATAATATATTATGACAAGTGTGTAATTAAGCTTATAAAGCACGTACGACGGGTTTAAAAGCACGATGCGAAGCGGAGTATTTTAACGTCGCTAGTGCTTTAATAGATATTTATACACCAAGTGAGATACATGAATGTTTATTCAAGAGAAGAAAGTTAAGCACCCGAGCCCGAAGGGCGAGTGTGATAATTTCTTCTTCGTACTTGTATCTCACGTGGTTTATACAATATTTTATTTAATTTTGACGAAATTATTTCAAATATATGAATTATAAATTGATAAAAAATAAATGCAATGCCAGGAATTAATTCATTGAAACGGTTTGGAAAGATTGACCAAAACTGCGAATTTTGAAAAATAGTACTATGCTCAGGAAATTGAGTACTATGATGCCATTAAACACATGCATGGATTTTGGAATCACCCTGTATGAATTCTCGTATATTGCGTTAGAATTGTCACGTTCTTCCGTTCCGCATGAATTTGTCAGAGACCTGGATCTCAAGATTAGAGCAAAAGCTATTTATAGGTGGGTGGCCGAGTGCCTCTACTCAATTTTGTTCGCCAAAAACCACTGTGAGCCAGTTAGTCATCTGTTTTCGACGTCGGGGTCTCCCCAACTGCACATTGTTGTCTGTTGTCAGTTGTTTCGATTGTCTCGTAAGAGCTGCGCGAACCTAAAACAACCACATTGTTGATTGTTTACGTCAATTTAAAACAAAACCGCATCATTGTTGACGGTTTGTCTGTTGTCAGTGATCGATTGTTTCGTAACCACATTGTTGGCGGTTGCGCGAGTGTTAACTTCGCTGCGCGAACTTAAACAAAACCACATTGTTGATTGTTGTCATCAATTTAAAACAAAACCACATCATTGTTGACGGTTTGTCTGTTGTCAGTGTTTCGATTGCGTTGCGCGAGTGTTTGCGTTCGTTTTGAATTTGGCGCCAGTGATTTGAAAGCGAGGGAACATTATGACGTCACTAAGGGCGCGTTCCGCGTCGCCTCGGACCGTGATTTCGGCGCCGGGATCGCCTGCAACTTTTCGTAGGAAGATGATTCATACACCCCGTAGACATATGGAGTTTGAACGACATCTTAGTAAGTTTGTTAATTGTTTTATGATTTCTGACTCATTTCCGGCATTCCTTGGTTATTTAGGATGGTTTAGTCGTTACTCGTTATTGGTTTTGTGTATTGCAATTATTTATTTAGAAGAAAAGTTATTTTTAATTATATGACGTTTTACTCTCACTTCTTCGGACATTAATTAATTGAGAAATAAGCCTCATTCACATAAGCATAGTTTTAAGGTTTACATTTATTTTACACTTGTGACAAAAATATATTGAAAAAGTGACTTCGCTATATTACAAATTGTGCTCCTACTACATCTACACTGTTCATATTTTATATATTGACTCTAGATTGGTATGTGGCTATATTTTTGAAATACTCAATAGTTTATTGGTAAAAAATTAATAAAAATAGTTGTGTAGTTTTTTTTACAATGCAAATAATCGACTATTTAAAACAAAACTAATTAATAAGCATTAATAAAGCCACAATTTGTAATATTAAAAAGCAAAAATTAATTCTTATTTTCTCTAATTGTTGTCACAACAATATATTGTATTAATTGTTAATAAAACAATGCTTTGTCATTACCTATTCATGTAAAAAAATTTAATTTGAACAAATAGCCAGAATCGTAAATTCTATTGCAGCAATATTGCAGTCAACAAGTGTAGCGCCTTAAGAAAGTTTAAATTCATATAACTTAATACGAACATTCACAGGGCCCACTTTCAATGCTCGTATTTAGTTAGATGTATTCAAAATTTCTTAAATGGCTTATGTGAATGAGGCTTTAATGGAATTAAATAAAATACAATTAATTACAGTAGTTTTTGAATTTTATTTATTAAATAGATATAGTTTCTTAAATAAAATATATTAATTTAAATAAAAGATTTACCTTTTTTTATTACCTACATACCTATTTCTTATAATATTAGATACCTACACATTATTGATTATTTGAAAAAGAAATTATGAAAATACAAAACAAAACATATAAATCAAAGATAAAGTTTTAACTTCTTATTATTGAAATAAAAATATCAAACGCATTTATTATTATGACACTTTATGTGTAGATAGTACTACAAAATGAAGTTACTATGTACTTGTGCAATTAATAAAATTATATTTAAAATTTTTATCTAAATTATAATTAAAAGCGTTATCATTACAAGTTGAGTAATTAGGTTACACAGTATTAATTAAATACCAGTGCTTCTAAATTATCATAAAATAAATAAATATACTACATTATCACTAAATACTTAATAAAACAATAATAAACTCGAAATAAAACAAGCTGCAAATATAAATTATTTGTTTATTAAATTTTTCTGTGAACTATTTCTCCACATGGGGTATCGTTTTAATTATAACTTGTTTATGGTCACTGGTTTGGTGTTTGTGACATTTTTATTTCAACAGTCACGTTCAATGTAACATAGTGTCATCAACAAGTAAACTATTGTTATCAGTTATTCACATAAAATAATGTAGAATTGGTTTGTATGTTTTACAAGTGTCAGTGTTTTTTAAAGTTTATTAGTTTAACTGATAGAGTGACTAAAAGTTTGTGCTGAAATGGCAGGGAGGTTGAATTTGAATGAGGATTTACACAATTTAGGTAATGTTCAATTTTGCATTATAAATGTTATACGAGTTTATAAATTTGATAAATAAAATATTTTGTACTTCATCGTAATCGATATTCTTATGAATTATTCATATTAAGTGTGTAAATTTATGCAGTTTATAAATATGGAAAATAGCATAATACTTCACATTATGTTTTTTTTATTAAATATTTAAGGTTATAGGTTTAATATATAATTCTATACAATTATAATAAGTCGCTTATGCCAGTAAGTAATTTTTCCGAGAATTTTTATATTAGATTTTCAATGGTTAAAATAAAATAAACAGCAAATAGTTTAATTAAATTTATTATTTTTGTGTACAAATCTTCCTGTATTAAATAATATAATATGTATAGACTGAGTGAAAATGTTTACCTTTTAAACTTTAGTGCTATTAGCACCTGCGTTACTTATGTATATAATTGGTTGCATCTTGTGTAATACTAATTCTAAATTCTTATTATTTATTTTATTTTAGCGACACTTTTTTACAGAGCAAATAAATTAAAGTGTATAATCAAATAGTTAGAAATATCATTTATACTTAACTGATATCAAACATTTTTCTGCAATATAAAATAATGACACGAAGTCAGGGCCGGCGCTACAGATATTGGCGCCCTAGGCCAATTTTAAATTGCGCCCTTCATGGTTAAAAATGAAACAAAAAATATGTTTGCGAAAATTAAATACATAATTTAATAGATATTTATACACCAAGTGAGATACATGAATGTTTATTCAAGAGAAGAAAGTTTAGCCCCCGAGCCCGAAGGGCGAGTGGGATAATTTCTTCGAGTGAATAAACATTCGTAACTCACGTGGTTTATACAATATTTTATTCAATTTTGACGAAATTATTTCAAATATATGAATTATAAATTTATTTTGACATAACAAAACAAAAATTAAAGTAGTAGTCAGTGGCAAGTTGTCATTGTTTTTATGCATTTTTGACGAAATAATGACATCAGAGTGATTTAAAAATGTGTTGAGTAATTTAAAAAGTTTTAAATCACTTGTGAATAAAGAGTTGTTTAAAGTTGTTGCTATGGAGTTAATAATAGCAGTTTGAATCGTCAAAATTGAATAATATATATTTATACACCAAGTGAGATACATGAATGTTTATTCAAGAGAAGAAAGTTTAGCCCCCGAGCCCGAAGGGCGAGTGGGATAATTTCTTCGAGTGAATAAACATTCGTATCTCACGTGGTTTATATTTTATTCAATTTTGACGAAATTATTTCAAATATATGAATTATAAATTTATTTTGACATAACAAAAAAAAACTAATCAAAATAGTCGTTAGTGGCAATTTGTCATTGATTTTTTAAATGCATTTTTGACGTAATAATAATAGTTTAAAAGGTTAGAGTGAAATTAATTCACTTGCGAATAAACAGTTGTTTAAAGTTGTTGCTAAGGAGTTAATAATAGCAGTTTAAAACGTCAAAATTTAATAATAATATTAATATTTTGCTATATTATTTCTTCATTATTCAGTATTACTGTAAATTGTTGTAATACTAATAATAAAATAATGAAATATAATTTATTTAAATATCTTAGAGATTTTGCGCCCCTTAAATTTGGCGCCCTAGGCAGTACGCCTAGTCCGCCTAATGGACAAACCGGCCCTGCACGAAGTAATAGTAAATAATTACAGGCTGTATAAAAATCATGATTTTTTGAAAAAACTAAGAAATCAGAATTTTTACAAAATGCTCTAATTTAGCAAAACTTAATTTTTTTATTTTATTCTTGTTTTTAGTGTGGTGCAACGTTTAATGTTCAATAAAAAATCTTTATTTGTCAATACTACAATACATAATTATAAAAAAATAACAAGATCTTGTATATAGTTCTATTTTATTCCTATATGCTACAATCAATATATTTTATATTTTGTAATAAATATTTAATTAAAATTATTTTCTGTCATTTATTTATTAGATTTATAATATCTCTTTTAAAGTAAAAAATTTGTTCGATTGTTATTTAAATAATTGAATATTAAAATTTGATTTGAATCAATGATTTTAATTTAAAAAATCACTCGATTAAAATAATAATAATAATCTTTATTTATTTAGCACAAAAGCTAATTAGTACAAAAAAATCAGGTACAAGTACAAATCAATAGATGTAATGAAATAAATACATTAACAAATTAGATTTTAAGATACATAGAAAGTAATTTACCATACATGGAAAAAATCGTTATAAAATTCACTTGATTCAAATCATACATCCTGCAATAGCAAAAGATTAATTAATATACAATTAGAATTTTTGACTAAAATAAAAATGATTAAATAATATTTTAAATTTCTAATTTAAATAACAAAACTCATGAAACCATACTCTTTGTTCTAGATGCTTTATTGGCCGACCTTCAAAACACCGTGTCCCCGTCTCACGGGGGCGTCGGAAACGCCACCTCGGGCTACGGCTCCCTGAACGGGGTCAGAGGTCACAGGGCGTCCCCGACACACCAACACTACAGCCAAGGTCGCGACCTACATTCGGTAAGTACTACTTACTACGTAGATCTCGTTAGGAAGTAAATACTACAGGCACGGTAACCCGTAATGTGATTAGTGATGTGTTTAGTATTAAAGGGGTGAATAGTCGTGTGTGTTGTGTGATTGACTGTGGATGTGGACCTCACAACTCAGGTTCAAATCAAAACTAACGAAATTTATTAGTAATAAGCTGCTTGTATGGAACTAAAAATGTGATATTTTTATCTGTATGTACCTAAAGTTAGATGGAAATATAAATAAATATAACAATTTAAATTATATTTGAATGAAACTGTAGGTTTTTGAGTAAATTGAAAAGAAACTCACATGACACAAATAACAGCCAATGGAAGAATTGATTACAATCGATTACAATAATAGTAACCATGGTTATTTAAAAATTTAGCGGAATTTTTTTACTTACTTAACTGTAATTAATAAATGGAAACTTTTCCGTCATATGTCACTTTGATATTAGATTAAAAATTTGTTAAATTATCATTTTGAGTGTAAATAAGCAATTAATAAGGTAAATAATACATATTTATTAATATTAAATACAAATTTAGTAAATATTTCAAGTTTCTATTGTAAAAAGAATTGAAAAATAGAGCAGCGCGGTGTCCTTGCGATTTTCTTACCGAATATGCACTCGTGCATTAATTCATGCCCAGGAAATTTTGTATCGTGCATTCTAACAACGTAATCAGAGTAACAGCACTCACAAAAATTTCCGGAAAGAATTAATGCACGTGTGGTTAGCTCAGCCGAGAGCTCAGCGGTAGAGGGTCCGCCTAGCATGCTAGCGATTCCCAGTTCGATTCTCAGCGCAACCGAAAATAATACCACTGGATCCGAGTGGTTGGATTCCACTATAATAACATCTACCACTCTGTAATTGGGAGTTAATCCTGTACGAGATCCTGTAAGATGGTTACCAGCAAAAAATAAAAAATAAGGGAAATTTTTTCAGTGACGTCATTATTTTGTATAGGAGAAATAGAAGCATTATTCATTATTTTGAGCTTGTTAATAAAAATGAAAAATACTAGGTAGTTTTAACTTTGTATCTCTTCTTCGACAATAATTTATAAAAAAAATTCATACAAGTAGCAGTATGTAAGGCTGCCACATCCAATTCTATGCTTACATTATTCGACATAATATAAATTTTATAATTAACGAAATGTAGTGTCTTTTCATCAAGACGTGCGACCATCAAGAAAACCATTCATTATTTATAAACAATAAACAGCTTGTTGCGAAGGAATGTAGTTTTGTTTGAAACTGTGACTTCTTGTTGTAAACTACAAATGCGTGTAGCTCGTTTGAATTCTGGCACGAGTCCAGTTTAGTTCTAAAATAGCTTGTGACGTATGTGCGCTGCTTGATCCGTTTAATTTAAATTTCGCACAGTTTTGGTAGAACCTGCCACCTGTACCCAGTCTTGCGAAACTGTAGTTCTGGTTACGACCAACAGATGTACTGATGATGTTTTTATTCGCACATGAGAGGAGTTGAATTTGTATACCTTTCCGTTTCAAATTTTAAATCCGCGCCTAATTTTTTTAACCTTTGCCGTCCTAAAATTGGGTCTCCGGTGACCCAAGATCATGTTTTTGCTAAATAACTCTGATAATAATTTTTTGAATTTAATTTCCTCACGTGAATTCTCCTAAAACATGTTAATGGACATTTTACATTAAAAAAATTATAAATATCAACTTATTTTTAAAAGTTATGAACTATTCTTACGTACAGACCAATGGTATTGTTCACGTGATGAAGGGTGGGGAAGCAAGTTAAAGTTATAAATAATTAACAATTTAAAAAAAAAACCTTGCTCTAACTATTTTTTTATAATTTTAGAACTGCATGTGTAATGTTATAATAATATATTATATAATAATATGTTATAAGTACTTTTGCTTATTTTTTTCAATTATTGTAAAATAAATAAATTCTCGTTTATTTGTTTATTGGACTCTTAATTTTGTATAAAGTCATGTTAAAAAAACATGAAATAAAATTAATTTACTTTACATTTGTTATTATTTTGACGAAATAAGGTAAAATAAATAATTTAATTTGGGTCACCAGTGACCCAGTTTTAGGAATCAAAGATTGTAAATTATTTTAGGACGGCAAAGGTTAACACTACCCACAGATCAACAGAACAGATCAACTCTATAAAAACGTTATTAAATCATTTGCCAGTCAAATTAAATTCGCTAAGTTACAAATTAACAACAATAATACCTACTAATATCTTACTTCAATGCTAATGTATAATTCGTAATTTAATTTATTCGTGGAAGTTTGCCACAAGTTGAACGTTTTTATGTTTGTAACAAACTACAGTCTATTGGATTGGGCAATCGATTTATAATTTAATAGCCAATGCTTATTTTAATCAACAAGAATAAATAAAATTAGAACTTTAAGGACCCATGGCAGTAAACAGTCAAAAACATTGATTCCTCACGCTATTCTATAGCGTTTATTGTTTTGTTAAACATAATAATAACAAATAATTTTTGTTTGAGGGGGAAAAATAGTTTAGGGACCCATATTTGTAAAAAAAAACTACAATATTTGTAACAAAGAGGGTTTTCGCGCACCACTATACAGCTTTTATTTGTAAGTGAATTAACTTGAAATTTTAATATGTTGTCAATAAAGCTTGGATCTGCGAAATAATCGGTCGAATTTATTAAATTCGTCTTAAAATAGAAGATATTTGTGTTCAAAAAATAACAAAAATAATCAAAATTCTAATTATGTTTCGATTTTAAAGTAAAAATTTTAAATTCTGCATCGGCCATTTTGTAGATGATTGTACTTTTATCTTCAACAACATTTTTATTTTATTATTATTATTTAAGAAAACAATAAACGCTGTGGAGATGCGCGCGAAATCCATGTGTTTGGCTGTTTTCTGGCACGGTAGAGGATCATCTTAAATCTCGAATGAGATTAGAGATGAAATCATGAAATAGGATTACTTTTGAATCCAATGGAAATGATTTTTAAATAGTTATTTACATTATAAGTGCGGTATAGATTTACACGGTAATATCTCATGGTAAAAATTTATTTTTAAAATTTTCAAAAGGCACATCTGTATATCCATTATTTATCTATTAAATGTTTATAAAAACATTACCTACCTTGAAGTCAATAATAAAGTAACAGTTTTACATAATTTTTCAACTTCAAAATGACATTGCATTGCTAGGATGCGGTAAAGTACGAGTTTCGGGCTGGTTTTAGGCAGTCGTAGATGAATATAAAAATAAGTAAAATCGAGAGTATTCTTGGAATTCGGAAAAAACCTAGACGGGCCGCTTAAATTAAAAATGTGAAAAAAATCACCATAAAATAATAAGTAATAGATATTTATACACCAAGTGAGATACATGAATGTTTATTCAAGAGAAGAAAGTTTATCCCGAAGGGCGAGTGGGATAATTTCTTCTCTTGAATAAACGTTCGTATCTCACGTGGTTTATACAATATTTTATTCAATTTTGACGAAATTATTTCAAATATATGAATTATAAATTTATTTTGACATAATAAAACAAAACTAATCATAGTAGTCGTTAGTGGCAAGTTGTTATTGTTTTTTTGACGTAATAATAACAGTTTAAAACGTCAGAGTGATATAAAAATGTGTTGAGTGATTTAAAAAAATTAATTCACTTGTGAATAAACAGTTGTTTAAAGTTGTTGCTAAGGAGTTAATAATAGCTGTTTAATATGTTAAAATTGAATAAAAAATATAATACATTGTAATTTATTGTATGAGTAAATCCATAATTGATTGCACATTTGACAAATTGATCAAAATCTTTTCTCCTAAACCCCCCGCGTCGCGGCGCCGACGCCTGAAGGGGTCAGTGGGACGCTCGGCACACGGCACTGCATGTAAACACACGCACACACTCAACCACGTGGTCTGCGCTAAGCCGGCTCGCGGGCGCGCGTATCGCGTGCAAATTCCCATAATTATACATAACCGCATCGGTATCGCCGGCAATTCATACTCATATAAACATAACAACTTGTAGATTATCTTGCTAAAGTTTACGTCCGCTCCGCTCATTGCCAAAAACTAATTAAATCATTTGGAACACGTGGATGTGTAGTGTGTATACATTGTCATTTTGGATTATGTCATTGTGTAGAAGTTATTAAGTACTGGATTATATCTCGGTGCTTGTAATAAGTACTTGCATCTTGTAGTGAAATCTGTAAACATCATTTATTTTAAGACTGTCCTTACTTCAATTATTTCGTTATTAAAAGCGATAGTACTAACTTGACACTGTAATATGTCAATTTGATTTTTTTTAAACTACTTTTTGTAATTTATTTATAGTTCTTCAAGTAAAGTATTGATTCCGATTGGCATTGAAATCAAATTAGCTCTTTGTAAATACAATTTTTATTTTATTATTACCTTATTACATTATTCAATAATTCAGTTAATAGTGAATCGATGATGCTTCTTGACTGGATACGTTTAATGGAAGGATAAAAACTTACAGGAATTCAGTCAGTTTTTTATTTATTAAATTTCGGCTCCTAGGTACTAAGTTTAAAACCCAGTTAATAATATATTTAAATATTTCTTTAACTACGACTACTATGAAAAGTTTAATTTTAGTCGTAGATAAAATTATGTGTGTATTACGAGTGTAAAGTGTCTTTGTTCCTCTTGCACTACTGCAGCTCTCGCCTTCGGCTCGCGAGTAACAAAGAGTCACTTTACGCTCTTAATACACAAATAACTATTAAAAATGGTGCCACAAAAATTTCAGAAATTGTGTACCTATACGTCTGTACATCTGTCACATTGACATTTTCATTTTTGTTTTTAAATTTTTTCCCTATAATATGACTTACAAATCGTGATAGGTAAAATTACATATTTTTGAAAAATAATGTTCCTTTATTGGTAAGAGATAAAGAATAGTATATTCTGCAACAAGTGTGGAATACAGCTCGAGTGGAAAGTTTGTGAGACGAGCCGTAGGCGAGTTTCACGGTTCCACGAGAGCGAAATAGCCATTCCAAACGTGTTGCAGACTATACTTTCTCTACGACTATAAATTTAATTGCATTAAAAAACAACCTAAAACTATTAAAATAAAAATATATGTATAAAATAATATTCTACATAAAATTAATAAACCTAAACGTATTTTAAAGTTACCCACCAACCTAAAACATTGAATAAAGTTAAATTATTATAACTCGCCACATTTAATTCCATCACAAGTGACGGAATGAATCCATTCCGTTACAAGTGATAGAATGTAACCATTCCATAATAAATTGAATTATTGAAGAATGCTCGGAAGCAGTGTTGAAAAAAAAACATGTTTTTTTTCAATTTTAAACAAAACATTTGTTTTTTACTGTTTAAAACTGTTTTTTTGGTTTAAAACATGTTTTTAACTCTGCACAAAAAAACATGTTTTAAACAACAAAAAAGCATGTTTTAAACAGGATATCTGTTTTAAATAAATATTATTTCCATCGAAATATGTCGCCAATGCTACTTTTTGTGCGAGGACGGGGATTTACATCGCTCTGAGTCATCGATGGTCGGTAGTTGAATTTGTTTTGTTTGTGTTATGCGTCGTGAATGGATTTCGATATCATTTTTAAACACCTGATTTAAAACACAGTTTAAAACATGCATTAAAACATTAGGCCGTGTTTAAAACATGTTTAAAACAGTTTGTTTAAAACAAATTGTTTTAAACATAACAACCCTGCTCGGAAGAATGATAACATTTTATAACAGTCGTATAGAAAATTATATTTTATCGATGAAAGAAAAGTGTTATTTCACCAGCGACGAAGGAGCGAGTGCATAATTTTTCTCGAGTCGATAGTAATAATTGTATCGTCGTGTATAAAATTATATTTTTTCTAGCTGATAACTATACATTTTAGGGCACTTTAAAGTCTGTTACTTAATATTTTTTAAAATTGGTATACTTTTTACTTCTAGATAGAAGTACAAAAATAACATATTTGTTTTCTGTAGTGTATGCAAACATAAGAAACATTTAAAATTATACACTGTTTTCTGTTTATTTTTAATATAGGATTTATATTTAAGAATTATTTACACACAAACATCTTGTGCAGTAATTCATGCAGATGCAGCCTTCATAAGAAATTAATTTATCAGGCGGTGCAAAAATATTGCAAGTGAGTTTTCTGCATCTGCTCGACTTGTATGTATCTTGGCTCAAGTCGAACGCAGCGTCAGAAAGGCTGCAGTTTGATCTTTTATATTTCTAAATGAAGCATCTCAAAATTATATTTATTTGTGTCGTATGGTTGATTTTATTACAACATAAAACACGCAGACATGACATTCAGAAATGTGTATTCAAGTACAGTTTGCTCTACATTATTAAAATAGATTTATATGTTGACTATTAATACCAAACTAAATGCTCACTTGGGTAGATATTCAATTTTAAATTTAAATGATAATAAATTTTGATTCTTGAAAAAATCTATACTTGATTTAAAAACTAGGAGGAGCTATTTGAAGTTGCCTCGCTGTGTAAATACGAGAAAAATATCACTAGATTTTTTTGTGGCAAAATTAAATTTGACATTTCAGCGTGAAGATCATTTTTTCACTTTTATTTTCTAGCTATTGTCTGTTAATTAACCACAAATATTATTTCAATAATACAAGTTAATTTATTACCAAAAAACCACGGTGAAACGAAACAGTCACTGGCAATAACAATAACTGACGAGACAAGATGGAGATCACTCGTTTGTTTACTCTATGCTCTATACACAAAGTTTGTTTGGTGTAACACTGGTGTGACACAACCAATCACTTTTGGCACTCAAACTTCAGATTGCTCTCCCTAGTATAGCCATTTTTATTGGCTAATTAAATTTTTTCATATTTTGCTAAAAAAATTAAAAGCAAAAATCTGCTGTGGCCACCACAGTACTTCCCCGGCTATAAGTTTTACTAACATGCTTTCATAAAGGCTTTAATTTTAATTCAGTAAAATTTGAACACATTTTGAAATAACCTAGGCAATGTCATAATGACAAGCGTCAGTATGAAAGTGATAGTTGTCATTGTCAAAATGACAGCTGTCATTTTAGTGACGTTTAAAATTCAAGTTTTTAATTGCATTTATTATAAGTTATAGACATAATACGAGCAATATGTACCTAAATTAAATTGAATAGTAAATAGTGAAAGCGCAAATGTTTACAATATTTTCATATTGATTCATATGTTAATTTAAAAAAAATATTTCATAAAGTTGCTACTACTGATTGTATAAAGCTCTAAAATTAACTATTTTGTAAAAATCTTAAATACAAAATTTCAAGTTATCGTGCTTCCAGACGGACTTTTATAAAAATTATGTAGGGTCTAAAACGTGCAGATTCATCAAAATCTCGAACTGTCAAAAAATCACAATTATATACTTAATACTTCTCCTATTATATTATTATATAGGCCGAGGAAGTAAAAAACATACTACATTAAGTCGCTTTTTCTACAATTGATATTAAAAGTAGGTACCTTAGCTTTTAAAACTTAACTTGGTTATTTGAAAATGAATAATTGCAGACCAATGCCTCTTTGTACACCGTTGCTAATAGTGACGGTCTGAAAATATTGTCAGCTTGCTGCTTATAAAAATCTGTTTCAGTAATCATAAATAATTTATTAGAATTTGGTTCATTTATATTAATGTTACAAATTATTCATCATTTCAACGCTAATAATCACTCGTCTTAAATATATTTTTATATTATACCTACTCGTATATTTTCTGGTACAAAAACAGCCGTTGTCAATGTATGTGTGTGTCTGTGTGTGTGTAAAGTGTAAAGTGACATAGTTGCACAGATAACCACAAACTGCATAATTATATTTTCGCCGTGCAATGTCAGGGTCCTGGGTCCAAATTCTCTGGACCAGGTGTCTACAACTATATTAATAACTGTCGTTTTGAAATTAAGCAACAAAAACTAAAAAACACACACCACAGAGCAATTTTTGGCTCCCGTTTTTGTGTCGGTTTACCTATGTTTACATAGGTAGTCAATTTTTAATTTTATACACACGATAAAAATATAAATGATGAAAACTCAGATACAGGATGTTTGAAAAATCGCGCTGACCTTGTGTCATTAATTCTTGTCACATGAAAAGGAGGATTACATAAATTTTTCAGTATATTTTTTTATCGCAGTACCTATACTCATAAATGTTTTATAGCTTGTTTCTAGAAACATCAATGCGTTTGAAATGTTTTATTGTAAATACACAATACATTACGCTAACTTAAATATATTGAGTTAAATGTAAATACATTGCTTTATAAATAGCATGGGAGTAAACATAGATTTTCAAGATTCTCGATTTATATAAATTTGATGAATGAAATTTTATTTTTTATTTTTAAATAAACTCAATTTTTGTGCTTCTTGCTTCATATAAAATTAAATTATACCTACCTACTTAATTTTATTTTTGATTAGAATACAAATTCAACAGCAATATGGCTAATTTTGTTCCAAATGAAAGTATTAGACATATTCTTCTCATAACAATTTTTGTTGTTGAAAAATATGATCAATTACGAAAATTTAAAGATCTATCATTAAACTATGGTACCATTGGTTAAGGTGTACGTTTACCCTAAAATTTTATAGTGTTTCAGAGGTGTACGCCTCCCACTTTAATTATAATTGAAATATATGATGCTTTTACATATGAGTGTATTCACAAAGGATATCTTAATGCTTCTATATTTTTATTTTTTGTCTTTGGCCTAGGAATTTGAAGTAAAAAATTTAAAATGACGTTTTTTGTCATTATTTGATATGATTTTTTTCGGTCACTATAAATGGCAAGAAAAATTTAAAAAGCAGGAAGCGTGCAGCTAACCTTCCTTTTTCGAATAATTTTTATTAATTTCTTTAAAAAATACAGAAGTTATTATGGGAATACTGGAGCCATGTTTACAGTATTTTTCAACTTCAAAATGACATTGCATAGCTAGGATGTGGCAAAGTACAAGTTTCGGGCTGGGTTCGGGCAGCCGTAGTAGTGTGGAAGAGAATGAATTAGAAAATAAAGTAATATCGAGAGTATTCTAGCAATTCGAAAAATAAGTAGACGAGCCCCTTAAATAATAATATAATACTTCACTTCTTCTAAACTGTCCAAACAATTTTTTGCACTGTTCTTATAAAAATTAATGCAAACAAACTCAATTTTTGTCCTTCTTGCTTCATATAAAATTTAATTACACCTACTTAATTTAATTTTTGATTAGAATACAAATTCAGAAGAAATATGACTAATTTGGTTCCAAATCACCAAATGAAAATATTAAGAGTATTCTTCTCATAACAAAATTGTTGTTGAAAAATATGATCAATTACGAAAATATAAACATCTATGAGTAAACTATGGTACCATTGGTTAAATATATTTTATTATACTGAACTTGAAACTAACTTTTCGGTTATAAAGAATACCGCTGAAGATTTTGTAGATTATATTTTTTATATTATGAAAATAGACAGTCTATTTTTAAAGCAATTCTCATGTAAAAGACCTATTTGTTCTCTTTTGCTAATATCTCACATGTGACAAACTTGTGTTTAAATATCTTGGAAATGTATTTGACATGTGACTAGGAATCTGCCAAAACCAATTTCTACGTTCGAAATCTTTATAATATTGAACGCAAATTTTACATGCCATTGGATATTCGTTGTAGCGCGATATTAGATCAAGTCAGAATAGAATGCTGACAGATTTTTCACTTTCACGTCTTACAAATTACAGTAAATTAAAAGATAAGAAAAATATATAAGTGATCTAACAGGTCTCTAAACTTATCCGCTTAGCAATTATTTTTGTGGTTTTTGTCAGTTAAATCTGCATTAAAATTTAAATATATTAAGAAAAGGCGTAGAAAGAACATGCGCAAAATAAAATTATAATTGCAACTTTAATCTTGCAATTAAGCTTAATCGCAACTTTGAACTTGCAATTAAAGTTTGTAAGCCTAATTGCAAGATCAAATTTACAATTAAGCCTAATTGCAAGTTTAAAGTTGCAATTAAGCTTAGTTGCAAGTTTAAATTTGCAATAATTAAACATATTGCAAGATAAAAGTTGTAATTAAGCCTAAATTGCAAGACTAAAGTTGCAAGAACGTAATTAGCTCTCGTGTACCACTCGAGCTAATTAAGACGTTGTTGGGAAGCATTCAAAAAAAATTCTGTAAAGAATTAATGCCAGTGTGTTATTATCTTATTATAAGTGAAAATATAGCCTGTCAAATAGCAGCGGCACTAAATTGAATCTTAAATGAGTCGTGTGAAAAAAGAACTTCTAATTCATTGATAGCTTCAAAACAGCAGGATAAAGAAGCGTGAAAGAATTCTCAAAGAATCCATATGATAGATTAATAAAGCATTGTTATAGTTTTAATTGGAGAAATAATGTTGTTGTTTTTGTTTGCAGCCAACATACCAAAACCAGAAAATAGTCCAGGAAACAATAACAAAGAGTACGTCATATCCGGCGCATGGCGGATATGGCTCAGGCTACATCCCTCAGAGTCCAACTGAGAAATATCCTTCGCTCAACAACAACCTGTCAGAGCTTGATACCTTACTACAAGACCTGAGCGTCAGTAACAACAAATACGCCAACACGTTGGAACGCAGAGGTAAATATAACATTCACATTACCTTTACTTAATACTAGAGATATAAGAAATAGTTAATGTGCCGAATACCGAATAACGAATATTATGCAGGACTAAAGGTCCATTCAGACTGCCGAAATCACAAGCTGAAATTATAAATCCAATCTTATGCAGTCGTTCGACCAATAAGAATGCGTGTGCAGTGGTTTCGTGCACCGAATTTGTTTCAAACAAAAAGCATACAAACACGAAACATTTCAATCTTCAATCCTGTGCAACGCTCTCGGCACTGATTGCACCAATCAAAAATTAAATAACATCTTAATGTCAGATACATTTTCTGGCAGTTCAATAAAGTAATGTCATTGTATATTTTTATTTATTAACTGACATTAAATGAATTATGAAAGAAAGGTCTTCAAAATCCTTACATGTAATGACAAATAAATAATTAAACAAGGATTTTGAAGACCTTTCTTTCATAATAAATAATACAACAAATCCAATCCTCTCAACAAACATGAACCGAACACTGAAAGTATTGTAGAGTGAATATTTGTTAATTAAAGAACGGAGACAACATTTGAAGGAGTTATTATAATTGTTTCAAATTCAGTTCATGCAACTGACAAAAGTATCAGTGAATAAGTACATGTGGTTCGATTCCACAATAATACCCTTTTTAAATGATTAAAATGTAAAATTATATTGAATATTATTAATAATAATTTAGCCGCTATTTGACAGGCAAATTCTCACCAGGATATATTTTTTTAAATTTAAAATTAAAGAATCCTGGGTACATTTTAGAAAAACTAAAAGAAAATTTAACAAATAAATTCGGGTTTAGTTTACTCTCTCAAAACTCAGAAGCATGAAAGAATCCTCAAAGAATCCATGTTGAACTGGGCATAATGCACTCAGCTATCCACTTCGTAATAATAATAAAATATAACATAAATATATTTTGGTTTCAGAAATGGGCAGTTACAATGGAACGACAAGTCCTGGATACAACGGCATGCGACCTGCTAGTGCTAATAGCACACTAAACAGACCGTCTGTTGATAGTTTGTTGGCCGAACTAAATACTGAAAGCACTAATGGGTGAGTTGCAATTTTAATTATGTTCATAACAATCTTAAATTCACTTCAAAATGTTTAAAAAATAAATACATACTCGTAAGTACTTTTCGCAAAAATAATAGTATTATTTAATGATGATGACAGTTTAATAAACTGATTACGAGTCAAATAGAATTTTACAGACATTTGATAAATTAGGGGCAGTTTACAAACACTGTCAATTTTTAGTACCACTGGACTCGTCAAATTACTCACAAATTACTAAATAGAGACGATTTAAATCCATATAGGAGTGACGTCATAAAAAACAAGCAAATTATTCGTATGAATCAAGATTTGACTTTTTAGTACAGCATGAGTTTGGTAGATGGTGCTGGCAGTCTTTCTCTATACGCGAAATTTAAAAGCAATATTTTTTGTTTCTATTTTAAGGATTAATCATTATTTTACCATTTTAATACATCGCATGATTCTGTAGGAAATATCAAAGATTATTAAAATACAACAAAACGAAATAACAAAACACGTTAACCTTAAAATTTTATGTTGACACTTGACACACCAAGAAGGAGAAAATTGACAAGTTGTCAGCAATAAACAATTAAAAGTATACAACGGACTTTTGTAAATCTAAAAGAAAACAATAATATGTAAGAAAAACTATATTATATGAATAATTGTTCTGCTACTGCCGTTAAGACACAAATTGATTAACCCCGCCCCTTATGACATACGATATGCGTATAGATTTATACGAGTAAACTGTGTAAGAAAGAGATAGCTTATTTAGTGAACGTGGTGGATAGAATTTATCTGATATGACGTCACTCCTATATGGATTTAAATCGTCTCTATAATGAGATTGTTTTACTTATTATACTATTTGAATTACTTATACTATTAGAAGTTATGTTGAAAATAGTGATACGAAAAAAATTGTTCTCTTAGGATAGGTTCTTTTTGATCAGTAAATTAAGCTATACAGGTTGGTGGAGATGAAATGCGAACATAGGAAACATACATGACAATCGAACTTTGATGCCAAGTATCTTGATATATTTTGTAGTAGTCTCACAAAATGAAGTAATATGAATTTGTGTGACAAAAAGAGTAATCAATAACAGAAATAATAATAAAATCTAAAAGTACATGTAACCTTTCTAGTTCTGCTCGTACACATACATTATTATGCAAAGAAAATATTTTAATGAAAATAAAAATTTTAATAATATGACAGGTACTTTGACATTGACAGTACTTATTCCACGTATATCAAGATGCCTAGCATGATAACTCTATTGTCATATATTTCCCTATGTTCGCATTTCACCTCCACCAACCTGTATAATGTACTCTACATTTTTTAAATATTTTATAATATATTCATCGTTACTTTGCTTATTGTTATTATTTTTGTACTATTTTTTATTTGGAAAGATAGACAAACAAAATCAGATATTCATAAAGTTTTCATTTGCATTCTTGCTATTGCTATGTAAAATAAGAATTGTTGATAATTTACTAGTGCTCAAAATATTGCTCACTAAAATTATTCTCAAGAAGATATCTGTCATTTCGCTATTAAAATTTTGTGCACCATTTAATAATTTTATGTGTAGGTTGACTTACTGAGCTGCGTAATGTTTAATAAAGCTTAAAGTTTATTATCTCGAATGTTTAGGAAGTATACTAATACTAAGCAATAAATTTAGATGCAATTTTGTATTCTAAATACTTTTAATATAGCTAGAGAGCCGTAATATAAAATCGTCTCTGATTTTACCACTTGCCAGAAATGACTTTTTGTGTTAATTCAAGTCTTGCCTTCAAGAAAATGTAACTATAAAATTTGCGTCCGGGGTATTTCAAACAGGGCGACTTATTTTATTATTTGTCACTACTTATGATATACCTACATAATAAGAGGTAGGTATTCAAAGAAATTATTATGGACTGTGCCACAAAAATTTATCGGTTTTACATGTCTGCCAGAAGCTTGAAAGTGCTTCGAAGTGATCATAATATCGGGGGACGTCATGTGACGATTAATTTTTTGACACACATGTCGCCATGCCGTTCCTCGACTTGCGCACTTCGAAGCACTTTTCTGGCGTGGTGCTCAATAATTTCTTTGAATGTCCCTTAAGCCCTGTTCGCACGAGGATTCTGTTAAAATTCTGAATCTTGAAAAAGAAGAAGTTTCAAGATTTTGAATCTTGAAAAAATAAATGCATGGTTTGGAAGCAATCAATAAATAATAAATTCTTCTTTTCAAAGACTCATTGAATATCTAGTTTAGTGGCACCACATTGGTAATTCTCACTAGAAAGAAGAAAACTTCTTCTTTCCCAGGATTCAGAATCTTGATAGAATCTTCAAAAAAACCTCGTGCAAACAGGGCTTTATTATGTACATTAAGTAACAGAAGTAAAACAATAAGTCACTTAATACATGCTAAAACACTTCTTTAAAATAGCGCTCTGTTTGAAATACCCCGGATGCAATTTTTATATTTACATTTTCTTGAAAGCAACACTTGAATTAACACAAAAAGTCTTTCGATTTTATATTACGGCTCTCTAGCTAAAGTAAAATTCAAATATCTAGAACCCTGAGCTGCGCGAGTAGGCAGAACTTGTCATGTACTGTCCGTTTTACAAAAGTGGAGCTAGCGAGTATGCTACGCTGCACTTCACTAAAACTAAAATATAACTCAATTACAATCAATTACAAAATTCACAGCGTTACACGAAGCAAAACACTACGAACGTCAACATGAGAATAACAGATATTGAAGCTGATGTTCTGTAGAACAGCGTAGTTTTCTCTTGTTTATCATTTATGCCTCTCTTTCTAAGACGAGAATTCGTACTTCGCGCAGGGTTCTGCTTAAATTAATTTACCTCTAATACTATATTATGTAAATTAAATACCAAAGACATTAAAAAAATACGTTTATTTGATTACTGCGCAAAGATAAGAAAAATAGTTTCATAAATTCTATTGTTTGTTGTGGTTGCGCAGCAAAATATGTGCACGAGTTAAAGTTTATTATGGTTGTTAATTTACTTTGGCAGTTCTACATACAGATACTAAAAAGAAAATTTACACTTGAATTTGCTAAACATGTGTAACTTTTGCTTATATGTTTCAAAGGTATTATTTACTCAAACATGTTCTTATGTCGTACAGGATAATATATTTCGACTAATATATGATTTACAGTTGCTATTATTTTTTGACGTAGAAAATGTATGAAGTGCTAAAAGATTAGAATTAGTTCTTCCGTTTGTAATAATTTCTCATTTAGCGTTTGTGCATAAGAAATAAGTTCTGGAATATTGACAACAACGTTGACCTAATTTGAAAATAGAGTCTACTACTTCTTAATGTGATGATTAATCATGAGACTATCTGCTGGTTATATTTATTTATGTAGGTTTTCAATCAGAACAATATTTATTAACATATTTTAGTGATTATTTTAAATTATATTGACAATTCCACTCCTGTATAAAGTAAGCCATAAACAAAACAGCGGATAAAAAGGAAGTTAACTTTTTGCAAGTGATAAAACCTTATTTACCTTTTTCTTAGCAACCAAACAAATCACTAAAATGTCATTTGCTTCCTATTTCTAATATTTGTCAGTGAAATGATTCGATTTTGGGAATATTTGTGAAGAAGAACCAAAGGAGTCGTTAAATTACACTCGAGCATTTTATTTCCTCCGAATAAATTTCTGTTTGACATCTCAACCTTGTCACCTGACAGCAATTTGACTCGAAAAATTGAAAATCACTCCACCTACGGTGTCGTGATTTTATTAAACAATTTTTCTTTTCAAATTGCTAGGCAACAAGGTTTCGATACAAACAGAAATTTATCCGGCGAAACAAAAAAAGTTCTTGTGTAATTATCACAGTTGATAGGTATCGCAATCAAATTATGTTGCTATGCGTATGTTGACAGTTGCTATGAAAACACAAAATAGATTTGGTTAGGTTGATGAATTTTATAAATGTCAAATTTGTGGATTTATCATAGTAACAATTACTTTTGCTGCCTAGGCTTTTTTACTATTTTTGCTGCCTAGCAAAAGTGACACTTTGCTGACTGTCTGCTGTCAAAAAACAGCACTTTTAATGTCAATCGCCGAAAAAAATAAATTTAACATAAAAGCATTATTTAATCGAAAAATTTACACAATACAGTGTTGCAACAACAAATAGAAAATAAGATTTCATTCTTGCATTTTATTAATATTCAAGATTCTTACTTTATTAACGCATACAATTAAATTTTGTTTGATATAATCAATTCCTTACGTTGTTCTGAAGTGTGCCACAAAAAGTTTTTTTAGAACATCATTAGTAAGTTAAAAATTATTTTAAAATTGATTGTTTTCACTAATGATTGCCAGCAGACTATTAGGTATTTCAAGAATATTGACATGTGACATCCTAGGGACAGTCTTTATAAACTTATGTGTTAAATATGACTTCATAGATTTTTAAAACAAAGTCACAATCTTGAATATTCTAAATCCTATTTTGCTTTGAATTTCATAGCAAGTACAACCTTCATAATTTTACATAAATAGCAAAAAAATATCTTATCTTCTTTAGCAAATGTTCTCGAGAGAGATCTACAAATTTTTATTTAATAAGAATTTTAAAAAAAAACTTCATTCATTTTAAGGACGTGGGGTAATATATTTGAATATTTTTTGCTCATTTATTCTTGGACAAAATATGAGTGCTTTTAAATTTTTTCGTATTTTGATCTTAAACGGTTTTATTTTAATTTATGTAAGTACCTACTCGTATTTCAAATGCTTTTTATGCATTTGCAAAGAAATGTTAATAGAATTCTATACTTAGGTACTGGCTTTATTTTGTAAATTCTATTAGTGATGAATGTAAACAATTTGGTTTATAATGATGTTTATTTAATATTTTCGATTTCTCGCTAGCTCATTCGATACATTTAAATGTAAATAAAATATTGATTTATTTAACATCAACTTCAATAAATGTTAATTATAAATTCTTTACCTATTTTTTGCTAAAACGTTTTTATGTCTCGCCTAAAAAATGAAAATGTTAATGTAACAGATGAACAGCCGTAGTACCTAAATAGCCTATTTAGTCTTTTATTATATAATTATTATTATTATAGTCTATTTAGGTACTCTAGTATACACCACAGAACAAATTCACAGTTTCTGAAATTTTTATGCCACTATTTTTAAAGAAATGTAAAAATATTATTAACTGGGTTTGAAACTAATATGTAACTAGGAGCCAAAGTTTAATAAATAAAAAACTGACTGGATTCTAGCAATTTTTTATCCTTCCATTAAACGTATCCAGTCAAGAAGCATCATCGATTCATTATTTCCATTATTAATAAAGTAAAAATTGTATCTACAAAGAGCTAATTTGATTTTAATGCTGGAAGAACTTTAATTTTTTTTCAAAAAGTAGCTTAACAAAAACCAAATTCACATATTATAGTGTCAATGTCAAGGCATGAGGTTATGTGCTGGCCACATCAGATTTTTATATTTGTTGATAGTAGAAAGAAAAGCAGTTTAGTAGATATATTTTTCGAGAACACAAGCTAATTAAATATATAATTAATAAAGCAGACCTGTCACTTCAAAGATTATTTTAAATTTATAAATTATGGACTGTACCCACCGAAGTAACTCATTATTAGTTATGTTTATGCAATAACTGCATAAAATGCGCATCATATTTTGCAAAGTTATAATTAATTAATTTTATATTAATAAAATTTAATTAATAGTGTTCGTGTAGCTATATGCGGTGATAGTAACAACAGGTTGTTAACATGAAATGTGCCAAAGTATGTTTCTCCGGCCAATTTACGTTGCATTACCATAAAATGTAAACCTACACTTGAACTGTTTTCAACGCATGATTACACAAATAGAATTTGTGGAAATATATTTAAATTTGTATTTTATTATAAAACGAGATTTGAATTGCATCCACAAACAAATTGCGAAACTGTTCAGGCAGATCAAACAATTGCTAATAAGCCAACAAATATAAGTAGATATTTTATGGTCAAATTTTAAGGGAACCATCTATGCACAGTGGATTTGGTTTTGACATCTCAGGTTCAGGGACTCGAACCGAACCGGAACGAATCGCAGCTATTTTAGCAAACTGCGAACCAAACCGAACCGTTAAAAAATAATCGGTGCCGGACCGATGATTGTGAACCGGTTCGGAACGATTTTACATTAAATTTTTTCGACAAAATGCTATTAAATTTTTATGACAATTATGTTTTTACTTTTTTAGAAATTAATTATTATTTAGTAAATCATTCATAATAATAATAATTCATAATATGCGCGTTTTAAACATTAATTTTCAATATTTTTGACAGTTTTATTTGTTAAGACTACTTGAAAATAGAAATCTATGACAAAGTTACTAAACTTGAGAAATGTTTTTATTGATTTTGCCAATTTTATTGAAATGTGACATTTAACTAATCAGAAAAATATTTCCAGCTAGCTGGGAAGTGAAGTTAACAATGACTCGCTTCCCAACTGTCTAGAAAGTTGGAAACGCACATATTACTAACCGATTATGAGTAAAATATTTTATTCACAATCGGTTGGTAATATGTGCGTTTCCAACCTTCTAAACAGTTGGGAAGCGAGTCATTGTTTACTTTACTTCCCAGCTAGCCGGAAAAAACTTCCCGGCTAGCGGGGAAGTGAGCGTTTTCCAGCTAGGTAAACGTCACTTTCAGAAGCTTTTTTTGCAGCTTCTCGCAGTTCTAAAGGAATATTTTCGTCTTCACCATCTTCACTATCAGACAACATGATAATTAATATGCTCGATCTCGATAAAAAGCAGCAAGAAACTAATTATTGACAGAATCAATAAACATTTTTTCAAGTTACCTGGCAACCCTAGCAACTTTTTCATAGATCTCTATGTTGAAGTATCAAAACAAATTATAATAAAACTGTCATAAAATATGAATAAAATGAATATATAAAACGGGCATATCAATAACCAATTGGATTGTGAATAAAATAGTATACATACCTCGCGGGAAGGCTCATTCCAGCCTCGCGTTCATAGATGACTTCGGTGCAAGCACCTCAGTCATCTAATGAAACGCTCGGCTGTAATGAACCATTTCCCCGCTCGGTATGTAATATACTAGTTTAAGTAATTAATTTTGGAAGGTGTAATATAGCAAATTGCAATTTCTGACTATTTCTTTTGTAAAATAATCCTACAAAAAGTACCACGAAATGTATACGCGTATCGGTTTTAGATTTTATGTATCTACCTAGATATTTAATTCTAGCCAAATATAATTTTAAAGCAACAACAATTAGGATGTATTTAATTGTGTTCTCATCTTAGTGGTAATAAAGCCAAAGAACAACATAAATTAGGCAGTAATCTTAACGGCTAAATATAAAAGCATGTTATTGTTTAATACTGATGACATTGTCCACCTGTTTCGTGGGCCACGTTTCTATCACTTATCTGATATTATGTAACTGAGATATAAATCACATAATTCTATTAATATACCTAATCACACGTTATATTCTTTAGCTCTGTCTGATTTTATTTATAGACTCATCTTTGGCGTAGATGTCTATAACATCATTATATTTTTAGATCATATCAATCGAATTTTATTATTTTATTTCGTAATTTTTAATTTCGTCTTAAAATAATAATGTCGGTACCTCATTTCGGGTGCAATACGAGTCAAATAAAAAATAATTATTATGTTTATTAATTTTTTATATTGATCAAATTCTAATTTAATTATTAAATGTGACAATAGTCTGGGATGTAAAGAAAAATGTTTGATTACGAATGTGGAATATTAATTTTCGAGGCGTTAGCCGTGGAAAATAACTACGTGAGTAATAAAAAGTATCTTTATCTGATGCCGTACCATAATGACAACATTATAAGCCTCAATTTGAGGACCATAATAGCGTTCTTTATAGTCCAAGTATGGTAGGTACTCAGTACCATAAGGAAATAACAACGCGATACTAAGGATGTAAAATAGCATACCTACCTGTTTTTTTTTAGATTTATACTTTTTTGTTCAATATCAAATAATTTATTTTACTTTTTGACTAATTTACGCCAGCACATAAAATTTTACGTCACTCGGGGGAGGAAAGCAGTGTTTTCCTCTTGCTAATGGAGGGAGGGAAGCGAGTTTTCCCTCCCACTCGGGAGGACCGTACTTGCTTTCCTCCCGAGCGGGAGAAAAACACTGTTTTCCTCCCGTACGGGAGGGAAACACTGTTTTCTTCCCGGTACTGGCGGGAGGAAAACAGTGTTTTCTCCCGCTTGCAAGAAAGGTGATTTCGAGGCCCTCGTGACGTAAAATATTGTGTGTCCCACGGGAGGGAAGGCTATTCCTCCCTTGGGCGAAGCCGGCGCCCTCGCTCGGGCCGCCGCTTGGCCCGCGGGAGTAATAGCAATTACTCCCTTGGGCGAAGCCGGCGCCCTCGCTCGGACTCGCCTGCGGCTCGCCTTCGGCTCGGGTCGCCGCTTCGCCCGCGGGAGTAATAGCTATTACACCCTTGAGCGAAGCCGGCGCCCTCGCTCGGACCGCCGCTTCGCCCGCGGGAGTAATAGCACGCTTCCCTCCCTAGGTGCACAAAATACTATTGTATGCAATAGGCTCCTCCACTGTATTTTTTAATTTTTTTTTTACAAAACTACATAAGAAACTATGACTATTAGTGAAATCACGATGTAAAAATTCCGCTTATTAAGCGAGATATGATTTTTTAAAGTCTGATATTTAGTGGTGACATCAGTGGTACCTCCAGTGGCACTCAATCAGTTTGTATCAGTAACATTTTCCTTAAAATAATTTATTTATTTATTTTATATTAATAAGTCGTCTTGCTATGCTGAAACATATTTTGTGGCAGTTAAAAGTATAAAATAAAATGAAACACAAATGAAATAAGCACGAATAATGTAATAATGACAGATGGTAGTTACATTATCTGCCGCATCATGTCTCTGCTTCTCATGTTCTCATCGCGCGAAAATTTTTACGGCCAATAACAACGTTCCATATGAAACAAACCACGCCCAATACTGTCTACGTCATGGAATCTTAAATAATTTATATTTTATACCTTTTAAATGAAATTATTTAAAAAAAAATCACTATTAGTTATAGGTAACTGAACATGCAATTTATGTTATTATCGTTAATATTTTTTATTTCGATTCAAGATATGCAATCCAAGAAATGAACCAATATTCAAAGAAAGTAAAAGAAACTATTTAACTATTTAATATAATAAAATGCATTAAATTATAACATTTATTTTGACATGACATTGACAGCAGTACAATTTTCCATTTTTATCGTACTAGTCAAATAAAGTACCCGTTTAAGTACAGTAAACAGTGTCATAAAACAGGTATTATGTTGCAGTGGAACATAAAATATATTTATGTTGTTTTTCAGCGATGTTATATATTCTGGACCACGTCAGGTGACAATTACAGTAAAAGAAACGAAAACCGAAACCACGGGAATTCCAGTCGCAGAAATATCTAGTCACGTGACCGATACCTACTCCAGCACCGCTCGCATCGGTGGACCAGCAGCTTCTTCTGCTACTAAAGAACTCGATGACCTCATGGCGTCCCTTTCCGATTTTAAGGTAAATTTTATTGATATATTTAGTCGCCAACTGCTAAAAATATTGCTTGGTGCACTAAAATAATTCGGGTCATTGTTTCAAGATGCCGTCACAGAATCTTAAAATGTTTTACCAGCTGTTATGATATGTTATTGTAGTCTAGACTCAAGTTTTTAATGGTTTTAACATTAGATAAGTTGTTTAATAGCTTTAAAATGCCCTGATAAGATTGTCTGTCTTTTAGTTAGTTAGTAGGTACCTACATTGTTCGTAAATCGATGATGAAATACTTCAAACTTCGAAGGATTTGATTTTATAGTAATAAATAAGGTATGTTGTTACCCCTCGCCTCATATTCGCATTTGTAACGGGTCGAAATTTTCGAGTATGAGTTTTTGGTAAGCACGTTTAAGGCCCTAGAATACGAATGTGTGTGTACGTGCGTGTGTAACGATTTTTTTTTAGAATTTAATAAGAATCTTCAAAGTTCAGTTAATTTTGGTACGAATCTCTTAAATCTAGTTGTAGTACCTACTTACACTAAGATCAATATGGTTTGCATTCAATATCTCTATAAATAATTAATTTATGCAATATTTTTCAATATAAATAATAGATTATATTATTACAATCAATTTTCGTGATACCATTTAAGAAATAAAGTACAATTTACAAATTGCAATGGAAACGTTGGCCTTTGAGACAATAAAAATCTTTAAAAAAAATATTATTCGATCACCGAAATTAGAGTTTGAAACCAGTATTTTTTAGTCCATGATCGTTTAACATTTTTTGTTACAACGTAAAATTTAAATGATTATGATAGTTACAATATAGTGACATATCGTTTATATATCCATCTGTGGTTTACGAAATTGTATATTTCATAATATGGGTATCGAAAGTGGGAAATATCGTGCGAGTGTAAAGTTTGTCGAACGAGGTGCAACCGACCAATACGATATTAACTTTCGAACAAGTCATGAACGCTATTTTTTAGATGGCAACAAAAATGACACGTAATTTAATAAATACAATTTTGAAATAATGACATATTTCTACTGGGATTTTGAACAATAAATAAAGCCTCATTTACAATACGAAATTAGTAGTTATAGTCAGTTGGCATAGTTAACGTTAGTGATTTGACATCATGCATTTTACTTGTAGCGTTCACAATAACGAAATTAGTTCGCTATTGCGCTGCGCTAATTACAGTTAGCGTAGGGATTTGCAAACTCCAAACCTGTAGTTAGTAGTTAATGATTTTCTATATGAACAACTAATCAGAATCTAGAACGAGAGTTAATTTTGACTTTTAACGTCTAAGATGACATTAATATTTTTAAATTCGGAATCACCTTTGTCATAGAGACATTTACAATTTTGCACCGTATTTATAAATGCTTCTTCAGCCATTTATAGATAAAGATTATTATGAAAGGCAACTTTATTAAGTAAACCAAACATAAAATATACCTATAAGCAAACAAACTAAAACCTCTGACTTCTGACGCTAATTTCAAAACTAGTTTGTTTTACTAGGCTACTACAACATTAATTTTGTAATTTTGAACGACAGTAGTCAAAACTAACTAATCAACTATAACTACTAACTATAACTACTAATTTCGTATTGTGAATTAGGCTTAAACCAAGCAAAAGCTGCCTGGCTATGTTGATTTGGTCTCATAATGGTTTTTTTTAATTAAAAAATTTTAAAGAAGAGATAAAAATTTGGGATCCGTATTTTTTATTTTTACAAAAATAATTAATGAAAATTGAATAATACGTGGTGTCATGTGTCCAATACAAAATTATGAATCATAGCAAAATTTCTTTCTCAATTTACTAAATAAAATTTGTATTTTTACAAATGTTTTAGCTCTAACATTGGTCCATAGTGTTAAAAATCTCATTTTCAAGTAGGCTGCTATTGTTTTCTGTAGTGGTCGTCTAAAAAAATAGTAGAGTATGACAAGAGGTCATGTGCTGGCCACATCAGGTTTGTTTCGTTTCAAAGTTTATATATTTTATATCGATGATGAAATACATGAAAGGACTAGACTAGAACAATAAATGAAGCATGCTATTTGAATGTTGTACCCAGCAGTAAAATGCATGAAATAAACGTAATGAGACGTGATGATTGTGTTTTGACGAAGACGAAACCTCGTTCGAATGAAATAATGCCTCTAGGAGAGGGTGCTGAAGTGTGCGAGAGAGACTAACTAGTCCGGTAGTGTGCGTGAAGTGAATATGAGTCCGTGGAAACATTTGGCTAGTGATGTGTCCTTTCTTGGCTGCCGCACTCCACAAATAACTCCGGAGTGCTGGTGGGGGGCGCAGCGCTAGAGTGGGGCGCCTGCAGCAGGTGACACCCAAGTCTCTAGCGTCGGCTTCTTTCAGTCTGCTTGGGCACCGCACGGGGACAACCTCGGTTAGAGCACATTTCAGCAACAAGTGGTTGTTGGTTTCACGATTGATTGATAATATTTTTGTTGTAGATCAACGCAAGCAGTCACCAACACCAAACGGTGACAGATTCTCCGTACGCAAAGCCAAACAAAGCAACCAAGTCAAGCCCTCAACCATCTCACGGGTACTCAAGCTCTACGACGACCACAACATTCGTGAAGCAGAACCAGTTGGATTCTATGCTTGGTAACCTACAAGCAGATATGAGCCGCCAAGGAGTAAACACCACCCAGAAGGGATGCTGCAACGCTTGCGAAAAGCCCATCGTGGGTCAAGTCATCACCGCTTTGGGCAAAACCTGGCACCCAGAACACTTCGTCTGCACCCATTGCACCCAAGAGCTCGGCACTAGAAACTTCTTCGAGCGAGATGGCAATCCCTACTGCGAACCAGACTACCATAATTTGTTCAGCCCTCGTTGCGCCTACTGCAACGGACCAATCTTGGATGTAAAACAAAGTGATGTGGTTTTAATGCAAATGTTGAATTCTTGTTTTGTTTACAGAAATGTGTGACTGCCTTGGAAAAAACCTGGCACACTGAGCACTTCTTCTGCGCCCAATGCGGCAAACAATTCGGGGAGGAAGGGTTCCATGAGCGCGAAGGGAAACCTTATTGCCGCGACGACTACTTTGACATGTTTGCCCCCAAGTGTGGCGGCTGCAACCGCGCCATTATGGAGAACTACATTTCTGCGCTGAACAACCAGTGGCATCCAGACTGTTTTGTTTGCAGGGTAAGATTCTTTTACAGGCGCCCCCTTTTTGACAGATTCCCCCCCTGAAACTTAGGCCAACAATGTCTAAGTGTTTTATGACCTGTAGGATTGCAAAATGGCGGTCCAAGGAAAATCGTTTTATGCAATGGAAGGAAAACCCGTATGCCCAAAATGTATTGGAGTCGATGAGGATGGCTCCGAAGAAGAAGATGAATAAACAATAAAATGGATGATGCCCTCCCTTTATGCCCCTGACACTACACACTCGTCATTTCTTAACACACAAGCAAAACATGTAATTTAAGTCCCAAATAAGAGAGTATATTTATTGTTATATTAAAAATATATCTTTGTAATAAAGCAAATAAATAAAAAAATAAAAAAAAACAAAAATAAAAAAAATAATTAAAAAAAAACAAATACACAATACACTGATGACAGTATCTGACTGTCTGTGTTGGTACGTCATAGTTACGTATCATTACATTGATAAGTCTCAATTACATCATTTTTTATTTTTGTACAAAATTTAATGAAATATACTCGTATTTTTATGGGACTAATAATAGATTTCTCATCTCAGTTTTACAAACACCGACCCAGTTTTGCATCTCTGTCTTACTCGTGCCCACTGACGAATATTCTGATTTATTTTTAAATTTACACAGACGCCTTTAGGATGAGTGATGATGAAGTTTCACACGAAAGTATCTTCTGCATCGTTTAATTTTCGACAGCTTCTTATATTTCAAGAACAATATTGTTTTAAAATATAATAGCAATATTTTATTTAAATTAATCATTTTTAAAACAACATTAACGAAAATTGTTCTACAAAATAGCAGTATACTTTATAGACATTTAAACTTTGTAGAAGATAAATTAATGTATAAAAAGCCCTGTTCACACATGGAAAAGTTGTTATTTACGTCCGCAATTTAGGCCGCGAAGTATAACATTTGTGTACATATTACAATTAAATCGTACTCGGACAGTCAAGCTGCCCACTTGATCGTCTTAAATGTAGTCCTGGTTCTAAAAGGAATCTCTCCGTTGCCGCTTTGAATTTCAAAGATCGTCGCACGGATTGAGGTCTGACTGCACCAAGATGAATCGCTCGAAGTGGTTGGATTCCACTATAATTACATCTACCATTCTGTAATTGGGAGTAAATCCTGTTGAATGGTTACCAGAAAATTAAATGCATTTCGCGGCCGTTACTATTAGTAATTTCGCGGACGAAAACATTTTTGACAGTTGTCACAAAAATAAAGTTTGTGTTTTTTAATAATATGCCTTGTAGTTGTACAAAAATATTGTGTATACTCGTCTGCGAAATTGTTAGCCTTGGTGTTCGCTTCGGCTGAACAGACATTTCGCAGCCTAGGTATAAAAATAACGATTTTATACCTAGGCTGCGAAATTTTCGTTTAGCGTTCAACAGAATTAAAAATTTTCGAGGACATTTAAACACATTTCGAATGCATATAATTAAAAACAAACATTATACTTTTTGTAACAACGTCAAAATTATCTAACATTGACATGTACAACTCAATAAATATACGTCGCAGCCGTTACTAATAGCAATGCGGCCGCGAAATGTATCATACACAAATGTTTTACTTCGCGGCCTGAATTGCAGACTTTTTTGACAGGAGTTCATACTCCGTATCTTAGCAATGCTGTAGATTTGTGGCTTTTCTGTTTTTCCTGTGCGAGAGAAAGATGACTACTGGGCCCGTGCGTTACCGATGTTTATCGTTGGCCCGTATTTTCTATCTCTCTTTAAAAGGTAAACAGAAAGGCCACAACCACACTTCATCCGCCCTAGTGTCCACTCCTGTCATATATTATACTCTGTGATTGTTACTATGTGACTGTGATGTTAATGACATAATTTTTTGGTTATAGGAGTGCCATCAGCCTTTCCACGGCGGGTCATTCTTTGACCACGATGGCCAACCGTACTGTGAGACCCACTACCACGCAAAACGGGGTTCATTGTGCGCAGGTTGTCACAAACCCATAACCGGACGTTGCATCACCGCCATGTTCCGTAAATTCCATCCGGAACACTTCGTGTGCGCGTTCTGTCTCAAACAACTCAACAAAGGCACGTTCAAGGAGCAAAACGACAAGCCGTACTGTCACGGCTGCTTCGATAAACTGTTCGGATAAAATGGGACAGATGTTTGTATATTTTCAAATTTTAACGGTAATTATTCATTTAATACTTTTTATTAGTGGCTTTCTTGCGACACTATTTATTTATGAACAAATAATTGTGTTGGTAATGAACAAATAATATTATTTTCGGTTACTGCCACAGATATACAGGCAGATGAATAAACTCAATGCAAATGGCTGCCATATTATAGCTCCCGCCGTTTCATTTAAACTAGCAGCCAATCAAATTACTGCATCATGAAACCACACCCACACGCTCACAAAGAATAATAGACGAATCCATTACAAATGAATTTGTCAGGGGGCAGCTGTCAAAATGGCCTTTTATATTAACTTTAAATATAACTGTCAACATAACATTATTTTATATGCAGTTTTATAGGTATTTTGTATCATGAAAAAATTATTTAAATTACATTTTGGCTGAAACTGTTCCGAATTTAATCAAAAATATGCAATTTAAGTGAGGTTGGAATAGTAGGTTGCTCCCTGGCTATGACGTCATTCTGGATTTCTCTATTGTCTGTGTCAGTTGTCGAGATGTCAGCGCTACCAACAGTTTTCAAAGTTTGGTTACAAACGCGATTGGAAGCGATCAAGGGATATTTTAATATTTTTGAGGTTTATTCACAGGTCTATGCTGTGAAATATTGTTGTTTTTCAAGTGATAAAGTAGTTGTACTGCCTTGTGAAATGTTTCTATGCATTGCGCTCGCACTTAGTGTAGTTAGGCTGCCCATGAAATCATAGAGCTCGTACATTTATGTGAATTCATCTACCTTTTTATCTGTGGTTGCTGAATCAAAGCTTCGCTACATCGAAACGTCGCTATATCAAAAGCTATCCCCAATGCCATGGCGTCATTAAGATGTAACGTCAGGCCACTAATTCTCGATCATGTATTTTATATATTATTATTAAGTTTGTTTTTACGAGTACAGTGCACCCCTTTCAGTCGCCCCCCTTGTGGCAGGCCACGGCGAGTTTGTTACTGGTTTAGACTTATAAATAATATTTATACCTTCATTAATATAAAAATCGATACGTCGAGTATTGGTGCCATATTTCTACTTCACAAATGACGTCACGGCAGTTTGCATTGCTTTTGATGTAGCGACGTTTTGATGTACTGAAGTTTTGATGCATTATTTTCGTAGTAGTGCTATAATGTAAGTAAAATAATTGTACATTTTATTTAAAAATAGGATCAAAAAATAGGCCAGAAAAGTCAATTTTTGGGCGCTATTCTTAATTAGTTGCATGCATTCATACTTTTACAAATTGTGCCATTTTAAATGCTATCTTAATATGAAAGGTTCAAAAAATCTTACGGAATAAAATATATTTTTAGTAGGTAGTTAATTTATTACAAGTAGGATTTTCAAATAATAATTTTGATACAACTAGGCTAAATAATGGCTTGTTGTATAGCGTTGAAGTTACAAAAATAATTAAAATGATCTAAATAAATAAATAAATAAAAATAGAAATAGGTACTTTTCTCGTAATTAAAAATTATGAATAAAAATGAAAAGCAAATAACAAATTTACAAAGATTAACAATTAGGGTAAAGTGAACATAACGTTAAATTTAGCACAATTGAATCGATTTCACATAATTTATATTATTAAAAGATTCACTTAAGATAACCAGATTATATTGCTACGTTTTTCTATTAAGTACAGGGCATTTCACAGCTTCGTGCATATAGTACTCAACTTACTGACGAAACAAAAATAATTTTTTATGTGTATTTTTAAGGGCAGTTTTCTCAAGCACATTTGTGAACCACTGAATTGTTAATTATAGTATAATGAATATCTGATTAACTATGAATGGAATAAAATAAAATATTAATTATTTATGCAATGGCAAGAATAGTAAATTATTTATAAATTTAGACAACAGTGGTCCAAAACTGTTTTTTTAAAAACCTAGAAATCAAAATTTCGTATATTGGAAAAAAATAGTTTTGTGAGAAGTGAATTGAGCACTGCTGTATGCCATTAAAACATATACACGTAGTTGTGAATTACCCTGTATGAAATTTCGGTGTTGATATGTGTTTAGCATTTGATAATATTAAAATATAACTTGTAATTTAGGCTGTTAAACAATTACTAAAAATGTTGTGGTAGAAATTATGAAGTAGTAAAAACGTCCGTAGAAATTGTGTTCTTGGTGCTACAATAAAAGTAGAGATAAATTTTTATTTTCATACATGACTATAAAACGAATAATTGTGACAGAGTACTTATTTAAAAGGCAATAATGTGCGAAGAAAGCCACTTTTGCAGTTAATATATTTTTTTAATTGATCTTAAATCGGATAATGTTTTGCTTTATTCCATAGGCATGCAAGTACAATAACTTAAACTGGTACTATCTTTTAATTATATTAATTCTACACTTGTTTTAATTTAAGCACTGTATATTTTGTTTTAATATTAGAAAGTGCTCTCGTATTCTAGTTCATAACAACATGTAAATGATTTTATAAACAATTGCTCTTCCTTAATGTTAAAAATTTCTTTATTTTAATAAAAGTGTATTTTATGTCTGATTTATAATAAATTATTATAGTATCTACACATTATATTTCCAATTGCAAAATATTAGGCCGATTTTACACAGTATAATTTAAAACATGTTTATGGACAAATATGATTCATTTAAATAAAAATCATAGAGATATTACATGGAGTGAATAACCGACAACTCAGGTTCGAATCTGATAGACATTCAAGTTTAACTGCACAAAAAACTCCCCTGTGGGATATTCTATGAATGAGTGTGGTAACCGCGTACACGGTAAAATATGTCTGTCCGTAATTATAAAATCAGTCGTTTTATAGAACGCCTTTAAGCCTCAAGCCACATTCCCACCTCTATCATAGTCGTAGTCATAAGTCTTTAGTCGTAACCTTGAGAGTTTGACATACGAAACAACGTTACAGCGTTTCCACCTCTTGTCGTAGTCGCAAGTCGTTAGTCGTTAGTCGTTAGTCGTAGTCGTAAGGATTTGGCTCTGCCAAACATTTTGTCGTAATCATAAATAGAAAGAGATGGAGATATGTAGTGCTGCTGGTTTCACTACTGTCACTGCACTACTCGTCGAAAGAAAGGTTATAGAAATATAAATATGAATAAAAATAATATTGTTTTAAATATTTCTGAATGTTTTATAGCTTTTAAGGTAATTCAATATTACTATGATTTATTTCATAATATCTTATTACACATTTTTAAAAATCATGGTATGTTCACATGCAATTGAATACATTGTATGTATATATTTTTTTTTATTATTTGTCCTAATACTATAATTTTCTTCCTGGGCAAATTAGTATTGTTTCCGATATAACAGTAAAATTCAATTATCAATTATTTGAAATGTATTTGACTCATTTATTAGTTTAGTTGTGAACAAAACATTACCCTTATGATAAGAGCTGGGAACGGTCGGTTTTCCTTACCACTACGACTACGACTTACGACTACGACTATGATAGAGGTGGGAATGAGGCTTCATTCACATAAGCATTAGTCACTGAACTATATAAAATAACGGGAAGGACGATCTCCATAGACATGTATATCAAAAGTGCTTCCACCATGGAGCCTTCCATTTTGGATGTATTGGCAGCACTGCTAACTCCATAATTAGTGTCTTTTATTTTTTATGTTGCCTAAAGTTAGTGACTTCTGTAACGATACGTCACGTCGGGACGTCGACAGCCGTTGT
The DNA here is from genome assembly GCA_947534325.1 of Agonum fuliginosum. Taxonomy (NCBI): domain Eukaryota; kingdom Metazoa; phylum Arthropoda; class Insecta; order Coleoptera; family Carabidae; genus Agonum; species Agonum fuliginosum. The sequence goes on from OX384029.1 coordinate 1,848,165, forward strand.
ATTTGTATTTTTGTTGTTCGGTTTGTTCGTCTTTTTCAGTGTTTTTGTTTTATCCTTTTTTGGTTTACTATGTTCTATTTTAGTATATTTTATTTAAAATGCCCTGCATTATATCAGCAATATAGGCAACCGCTAAAATGAAAGACATTAGATTAAAATGAAAGACACTAGATATGGGGTTAGCAGTGCAGCCAATTTACGCAAAATGGAGGAGTCCATGCTGGAAGTACATTTCTGTGGTGATCGTTCTTTCCGTTATTTTATACAGATTGGTGGAGGTGAAATGCGAACATACGGAAATATATGACAATGGAGTTATCATGCTAGGAATCATGATATACGTGGAATAAGTACTGTCAATGTCAAAGTAGCTGTCATATTATTGAAATTTGAATTTTCATTAAAATCTTTTCTTTGCATAATAATGTACTATGTGTACGAGCAGAACGAGAAAGTTTACATGCACTTTTAGACTTTATTATTATTTCTGTTATTGATTACTCTTTTTGTCACACACATTCACATTACTTCGTTTTGTGACACTACTACAAAATATATCAAGATACCTGGCATGAAAGTTTGATTATCATGTATGTTCCCTATGTTCGCATTTCACCTCCACCAACCTGTATAGTTCAGTGGCATTAGTATCTACCTGATACAAATAAATAACTTCTTTTATAACTTTAGACACATTACTTTTTTGAAGGGAATCTATACTATCAGAATCAATATTTATTTTAGGTGTTCTATTAAGAAATATAAAGTTGCATATTATTGCGCTCAAATGGAACACCTGTATACAAATAAATATGGTACGTAGATAGACAATGATATATCAAATACATTTTATTTGAAGAGTTTTATTCTATGACTTCAAATACTTAACACTAAAAATTAAATTTAAAAAAGAATAGACCGATGAATCACCCTGTATATTTTATTTAAACGTATAAACATTTCTTTTTAAAAATTGCGCCTTTAAATTAACATTCCAATTGTTTCGCCTAGCGGCGTACAAAACAGATTATTCTTGCTCGTTCAAGTTATGTAAACTCCAACAGTACGATTTATATTTCATATCTTATGTGGTTTATCTGTGATTTGTGTTCAAAACATGTGTTTTTTAATAGTATTTACTGTAAAATCGTGGGTAATATTACATTACAGTGTACGTGCAGTGCTTCGAAGAAGATTTGAACCCGGGTCTTGAAGGTAGCAGCCGAGAAATCAGCAAAAGTAAGTTGTAATTTTGTTTATTGCAATGACGCCATATGAATACGAATGAAAACGTCAATCGTTGTTGTTCAAATCAATTGAACACTTCTTTATGCCCAGTGCACACGGAGAAATGTTTTGACAAGTTTCCTGAAAAAGTTTCTAGAAAATGGGAGATTTTTTTTGAAAAACAATAAATATGTTTATGATCACATGTCACATTTGACAAATAAGAAGTTAGTTGCACTTCACAACGTTTCCTGAAAACGCCTCATTTTTATAGGCGCCGTTAAAACTTTGAAGTTTCCGGAAACTTTTTTCGGGAAACATGTCAAAATGTTTCTCCGTGTGCACTAGGCATTAGAGTTTATATAAATTTGTTTTCTTGTATGAGGGCCTTAATATTCATGTTGGGAACGTTTATTTTTAGTTGAAAGCGAATCTGAATATATTTAATACATAAACCATTGTAGATATACAAACGTTAATTTTAAATAGTTACAATAGATGTATGCACTAGCTGAATTAAAATAATTGTGTTAGTTCTGCAGTATGAATGTGAAATAAGAAGTGATTTATTGTTTATAAAGAAATATATGTTCTTTGGTTTTACTGGCAAAATTTAAATTTGTATTTTATAATCATTTTAAAAGTCGACAACTTTCTTTTAATAAAATATTATTTAAATGCAAAATTCCAATAATTTGGTTCTAGGTCAACCAAGCCCCGAGAAATACAATGTCACAAACCACATTTCGATAACTTATAGTTTTCTTTATTTCGAGATGAAATTTCCCAAAAAAATAATGCCTATTATGTTAAAATGGAGTTATAGTTAGCAAGGTAAACAGATCGTAGTGCATGTACTACCTCAATTATGTTTGATAGGTATTTAATGCAATAAGATGCATTATTTAATTTGTTTATAATGGTATCACATTGTCTATTCCATTTAAAATGATCATCTCAATCCTAAACAGCAGAAAAACTCAACAGTTCTTATATTATCAATTTGCAAAGCTGGTTTAATATTAGTGAACGAAAACTATAATTTGTCATGTTTAGATTGAGTTGAAGTTAATTGCTTTCGCACCAGTATTTTAACACTTCAATAAGATTTACAATTTTATGTATATTCTAACTTCAGATCCGAAATTATGAAATTAGTATAATCTGCGTATTATATTACTCTAACATTGAATTCGATAAATCATTTATATTAAAAATAATTGGGGTCCTAGGATCGATCCTTGTGGTACACCAGACGTAGGGGTTCCCCATATGGAAAAGGAAGTTTATATAATGTCTTTAAGGGCTAGTTGGATGTAATCGGTTACTTCTTCTGTATTATGTAAGATGTGGTTCATACTCATTTCAGTAATCTGCTAACTTGACGACATAACCCTTTTTATAACTGTCAGAAATGAATCCGTTCGTTGAAAGTTACATAGTTGGATCTGCAATGTTTATATTGTAGCGAAATATAAAATACTCATCAAAATGTAAACAAAGATCTACAAAGAACAAATAGGACTTGCTTGCTATTTGTTGGGCAAGAGTGAAGTATGTAGTATATAATAGAGTGGCTTTATATTGAGTATGGCTGACTGACTTCATTAAAATTGTTTTTGAATAAAATACTATGTTTGGTAACACATGAAGAATTTAAAAGTTAGATACAGAACTAATTTTGGGATATCATATTGTTACAGTTAAACATTAATTAATTCCACATTTTCTTAGAGTATGAAATCATGGCTACTTGTTTGAAATATAGCATGTACTCGTAAGTACCTAACTAAATTTATATAATTTTTAATTTTTTTGATCATTTTAATTAAAAATCTGACGTGGACACCACATGACTTCCTTGTACGCCTTGTGTGTTCATACTTTTCTTAATAACTAAAATGTAAAATAATATTAAAAATTCTTTTAACTTATTATGTACTAGTATACTCACAAATATATTTTAGTCATTTGATTTAAACTGCAGAAGAAGATATAAAGCATATTTTACTATTGTCACTGTCATGTCATAATCATTTAAATTTTACGTAGTAACAAATGTTAATCGATCATGGACTACAAGATACCGAAATACTATAAATTATAAATATATACTTTAATTATTTTTAAATGATAGCAGATACAAAAATATTTATAAAATACCGATTGTAGGTAATAATCACATAATCTTTCATTTAAAATAAAAAAAATTGTCTAAAATTAAATATTTATCGAAATATTTTTAAAAAGTACTACTTCCGGTTTGTAGACTGAAACCAAAAATAGGAGGTGCACAACTAGATGCTATAACAGTCCTAAATACAAAATTTCAACTTTCTACGTCTAACCGTATTTGAGTTATGCGACACACATACGTACGTACAGACGTCACGTCGAAACTAGTCATAATGGATTCAGAAAAGGTCAAAACGGATATTTCCGTCAAAATCTGAGAACCGAAATTTTTCGCGATTACAATACTTCCTTACTTCGTACAAGGAAGTAAAAATGTAAGTAGATGTTTTTATAAACCTCCCACTTTCGTGTTATAATTTTTTAAACGTATACCCAGCTCATCAAAAAATTTCCTGATTACCGGCCGGGCGAATCCGGCCCTGATCTTTCTCAATTAATGAAAATGAATACACAGGAATGAAAGTTGGGTTGCTGACAAACTGGCGAACGAAAGTTAATATAAGTAGAAGAATGTGATATAAGACAAATTTATTTAATTTAATAATTTGGAAGGTCACTATAACTGTTTATAAATTTTGTGTTTCCTATAAAAATGTTAACTATAAATAAACAGTAGACCAGTGATTATTTATGCTGAACTGTTCGACAAACAAAAATTCTGTTGGAAGTTGGAACGCAACGTTTGACTGAAAAAAATGTCCTGTGTAAACAAATAATGCAAACATCAAACTAACTCGCAAATTTTCATCCGCAATATTGTCACTGGAATTCACAGTACGATTTCAAAGAGTTACATACATGATACACGAAATATTTGAATTTCATTTTTACCTTCCGCCTGTAAAGGAAGGTATTGGAATCATGCTAAAAATCGGGTAGTGAGTTTTTAGTGGATGAGCACGATTTAGGGTCTTTACAATTCATTTTTGATAGTTTCACGTTGATGTCTGTATGTGTGTAGATATGTGGTCAGGGCCGGATTTCTGTCTGTCGGATAACTCAAATACGAATTTCCCAAAAATTTTGATATTTGGTATTTAACATTTGTATATAAATTGGAAGAGCTCATTAGATTTTGGTACAAATATCTTCACCGGAAGTGATATTTTTTGATGATTGAAAAGATTAATTGTCAAGAATTACTATAAATTTGGATAAATATAATATTTATTTATAATAAGAATAAGGGGAAAAGATATTTGTAACTTATGTTATAAAAATTGTCTTTATTTGATAGCATTAAAGAAGAAGAGAAAAGGTGAGAAGGGTGACACGTTGGCACTAACGCCATATAAGTCATAAGTGAGATATTAAATGTAGTAACTGAACGGAGGATGGCTCCAACACAGAAGAGTTTTCCTGTGAATGAATCTTTTGATTCAGGTGATGCTGTGTTTAAATATTTTAGATTTTTATTTGTATATTTTAAATGGGCATCAGATTGTAAGTATTTATGTTTATAAATCTAGATATGTCGGAACTATCCTATACCAAAATTTGAATTTTTTTGCATGATGTATATTGACAGTAGACGTCATTAAAGTTAACAGTTTCTAAAAATGTGTCAAAATCATGGCTCATTTTTCCTATAAATTTTTGTTATTTGTACACATATAAATTTAAAAATTTAAAATTCTATACAATAACGTAGAAATGTGCTTACTTTAGTATAAAGTTTTATTTAAATTATTTGGATTATTTTTAAACAAGTTATTCAACTTTACATCCGACTGACTATACTTTATTACTCCGATAACCGATAGTAAGATATTTTATTTTCTGATGAACTTTGAGCTTATAACTAAATGATATCACTTCTTTCGCATGTAAACTAATTCATTAAGTTTTTGGAATTACTAAATATTTAAATAAATGTCTCTAGTATTAATTTAATTTTTATCGCGATTCCCCTTGGCGTATGCTTTACATTTGTGATGTTTTTGAGGTTAATATATACACGAGGCAAGAACAAATAATATGATAAAATTTGCATAAATTTCTTACTATGAATCTAGGTATAGCATAATTACGAAGAATAATACCTGGAGCTTACAAGATAGAAATTATAAATGTAAATCACTGATTCATTAGAAGTCATTGTGTAACTTAACGTAATCAGAATGCTGTCATCTGTGATTGCTGCTTGATTGTGTACTAATTCTCATTATAACTTCGTTCATATGCACGAAGCTTTCTACACTATAACATCTCTAACATATTCATACGAAGCTTGTGTGTCAAAATCATAGCTCATTTTTCCTATAAATTGTTGTTATTTCCACACAAATAGATTTAAAAATTTGAAACTTTTATACAGGGTTCGGCACAAAGGACGGATGGTTTTTAAAAAATCATAAAATCGGTAATTTTTACTCAAAAACAAATTTATTTACGAATTCGGATTCGCAATGAAATAACATTTGCAATTAAGTGTGGAAAATCACATCAGTCATGTGGTGACCGTTTTTGACGATGCATTGCTGGAGGCGTTCTTGGAAGTTAGCGTAGACTCTCTCCAACATCGCTTCCTCAACTTGGGCGACTTCCACGCGAATTGCCTCCTTCCAGTGCCGGATTAACCCATGGGCATTATGGGCAGCTGCCCAGGGCCCCGACGTTCAGGGGCCCCGGAAGAACAAAACTAATTTTAATATAACAATAAAATTATTTCAATTAGTTTTAACTTCTTCCCAATTTTTGAATTCAATAGTATTTTTTCATGGATTAATAGACGAAACAATACAGTTTAAATTGTGCAAAAAAACTAGGAATTATTAAAATTTTTGATAAAAACCTCTTGAATCAGTATTTTAATAAATTGAAGCCAGAACATGTTTTGATAAGTACGAGTAATATTTTCGATGTCCCGATATTGGTATAAGAGTTATTTTTATTATGACGATTTATTATGTACCCAAGGGCGGCGATTTAACGGATTTAACGGGACTCATGTACCTATGCAAGTCTATTTAATGGGTGCACTACTAGTCCAGGCATTTTAGATAATGTTTTGGCAAATAGGGGAAAAAAATGATAGACAGCTGAATTTTGGTATATAAGCTCATAATGGCTTCTAGTTTAACATACTAAAAGTCCTAAACGATATCGCGTGTGCTTCCATTGCTACGACCTTGTAAAGACCTTGAGGATGAGATTTTTGCATATAACTCACGAACGGTGACACCAATTAAAAACTTTTTTTACGAAAATGTTGGTAATTTAATGTACTACAAAAAGGCCCTTACCAATTTTATCGTCAGTTTATTTATTTCCCTCAAAATCGGGAAAAGGCTAATCACCGTTTTGGAATCGTTGAGAGCCCGTGAATTAGACTTCCGATTTCAGAAAAATAGCTGCCATTTATGAATGGAATATACTATCGACTTCCGGTTTGCGGCATTCAATTCCTTGCATATTTTTCTATTAGACGTATATATTTTTTAACTTCATCAGGCTTTGGTTTAGCCGGAATTTTATGTTATTTTAATTTTAGTATATTACTAATTTTTTCATTTATTATGTTTAATCGAGTGTTATTTCTGAACGAATAAAAATACTGACTTCCGGTTTTCGGCATTAGATTCCTTGAACATTTCTCTACATTATACATTATACTAAAAATGTTGAAACATCTTCGTTTAGCCGAAATCTAATGATATTCTTTAAGAGAACACATGGATATTATGGAATTTTTTTAAATTTTTTGTGTTTAAACAAGTGTAATTTCTGAACGAATAAAAATATCAACTTCCTGTTTTCAGCATTCGATTCCTTGAACATTTCTCTATTAAATACATTATACCAAAAATGTTGAAACATCTTCGTTTAGCCGAAATCTAATGATTTTCTTTAAGAGAGCACAGGAAAATTATAGAAATATTTTTTATTTGTCATGTTTGAACAAGTGTAATTTCTGAACGAATAATAATACAGACTTCCGGTTTTCAGCATTAGATTCTTTGAACATTTCTCTATTAAACACATTATACTAAAAATGTTGAAACATCTTCGTTTAGCCGAAATATAATGATATTCCGTAAGAAAGCACAGGGAAGTTATAGAAATATTTTATTCAATATAAAAAGTATAAATTTATTGAATAATAGTATATTATTTAACGAGCAAATAATGTAGGCTATAATTCAAGAGGATGAAAGTTTCTTCACGAGCCGAAGGCGAGTTAATAAATCATCCGAGTGAATTATAGCCATTATTATATATAGTCAAATACGATGTTATATCTACGACTTTTTAAATAAAGCAACATTTCTTATTTACAAATTTGTATTCATATTTACCTAACCTCAAACTTTGGTGTGAAGACAATTGACAATTCATCCGAGTAATTTAGAACTATTATGGGCTAGTCATACACAGCGTTTTACAAATTATTACTATTTATTTAATTATTTTTACTGTTTCTGCTTACAACGTCATAAAACGATAACTTAATGTAGTACTAATAATAATTGTAAAACAGGTATACTATAATGTGTTTAATAGAGAAATGTTCATAGAATCCAATGCTGAAAACCGGAAGTCTGTATGTTTATTCGTTCAGAAATTACACTTGTTCAAACATGACAAATAAAAAATATTTCTATAATTTTCCTGTGCTCTCTTAAAGAAAATCATTAGATTTCGGCTAAACGAAGATGTTTCAACATTTTTGGTATAATGTATTTAATAGAGAAATGTTCAAGGAATCGAATGCTGAAAACCGGAAGTTGATATTTTTATTCGTTCAGAAATTACACTTGTTTAAACACAAAAAATTTAAAAAAATTCCATAATATCCATGTGTTCTCTTAATGAATATCATTAGATTTCGGCTAAACGAAGATGTTTCAACATTTTTAGTATAATGTATAATGTAGAGAAATGTACAAGGAATCTAATGCCGAAAACCGGAAGTCAGTATTTTTATTCGTTCAGAAATAACACTCGATTAAACATAATAAATGAAAAAATTAGTAATATACTAAAATTAAAATAACTTAAAATTCCGGCTAAACCAAAGCCTGATGAAGTTAAAAAATATATACGTCTAATAGAAAAATATGCAAGGAATTGAATGCCGCAAACCGGAAGTCGATAGTATATTCCATTCATAAATGGCAGCTATTTTTCTGAAATCGGAAGTCTAATTCACGGGCTCTCAACGATTCCAAAACGGTGATTAGCCTTTTCCCGATTTTGAGGGAAATAAATAAACTGACGATAAAATTGGTAAGGGCCTTTTTGTAGTACATTAAATTACCAACATTTTCGTAAAAAAGTTTTTAATTGGTGTCACCGTTCGTGAGTTATATGCAAAAATCTCATCCTCAAGGTCTTTACAAGGTCGTAGCAATGGAAGCACACGCGATATCGTTTAGGACTTTTAGTATGTTAAACTAGAAGCCATTATGAGCGTATATACCAAAATTCAGCTGTCTATCATTTTTTTCCCCTATTTTTTTTATAATGCCTGGACTATACATCCATGCAAATAAAATCTGAAAACAGATTTATATTCAATATAATGAAAAATTACTAAGGCATATAAAATCATGTAGGTAATAATTTTTTAATTTTTTTTATTTTAAGTCATGACACAAAATTTTATGCGATTCCTCAAGATTCGATCTTAGAGATGTAAATGGTGTTTTTCATGTCAAAAAATTAAATTTTAAGATACCTATACTTAACCTTAAAATAAACAAAATTTTCGCCTGCGGCGCATTTATTTCATTTTTTTATAAATTACCCTCTCTGAATATATCACAGGGATTTGCCCTTAGTAGGTACTTTTTATTTTGTTACCAAATGCATATTATGTTATTTATATATTTTTTTATTTTAAATTTTATTTATGTTTTAATAACAAAAATAATTCCTGCAAAAAACAACGAATAACCTAAACTAGGAGAGGAGGGCCCCAAAATCATTACTGCCCAGGGCCCCATAAATTATTAATCCGGCTCTGCCTCCTTCAACTCGTCCAGGGTTCGGGGCTTGTGGACGACGGGTATAGAGAGTTTTTGTTAAACAGTTCACCCATTGACTGATAATTTATGTAAAACTCGCGTTTTTAATAATTTTTAGAAATTATTTAACAAAATACGGCAAGGTTTTTTTTGTAAATTGCATTCTATAGCCATGTAAGCACAACCTATAAGTACATCATTATAAAATATGAGGTCATCGATTTCAAAACCAAAGTCACAAAATGATATATTGTAACAAGCTTTTTTGCTTTGCATTTGATAGCAAGAGATGGGCCTTAATATCAAATATTTTAAAATGTAACTTTTAGAGATGAATAACATGTGCACAAGCACAACTAAAACAAGCCCCGAACTCTGGACGAGTTGAAGGAGGCAATTCGCGTGGAAGTCGCCCAAGTTGAGGAAGCGATGTTGGAGAGAGTCTACGTTAATTTCCAAGAACGCCTCCCAGTAATGCATCGTCAAAAACGGTCATCACATAACTGATGTGATTTTCCACACTTAATTGTCACAAATGCTATTTCATTGCGAACCCGAATCCGTAAATAAATTTGTTTTTGAGTAAAAATTACCGATTTTATGATTTTTTTAAAACCATCCGTCCTTTGTGCCGGACCCTGTATTCCTGTATAATGTTTGGTTCCATTTTTTTAAATTATATTTTAACAAGTTATTCATCTTTAAACCCAACTGACTATAATTTTGAATCCGATAGTAATTAGTAATTAAATAATTAATCATTTGCCATCCCTTTTATGTAGTGAACATCTGATTTTTAAATGACGCGTTCACACGTTATTATTTACATCAAAGTTTAGTATAAGATGTAATTTGCTAGTCGCAATCAACGTGTTAAAGTCAACGTAAATATAGAAACTCTATTATAATATACACGTATACGCAAAATCGCAATTTAACTCCAGACTTCATAGGATAGTATGCCCGGTATGGGTTTGACATTTAATTTACTGAGTATAATTGTAATTTGAAATGAAAATCATAATCATAAAAACCGAGATAAAAACTAAAGAAATTAAAGCACAATGGTACTATAGTTTTTAGACTAGAAGGAGTAAGAACAAAAGTCAGATTTACTCTCTTAAAAAATCTTTAAAAATCTAAGATTTTCTACACTTGTAAATCCAGAAGATTAACAATTTGAACGATTCGGGAAATTATTTATCGTGCATTCCAACAACGTAATTAGCTCTCGTGTTCCACTCGAGCTAAGTAAGACGTTGTTGGAAAGCACTCAAAAAAATCCGGAAAGAATTAATGCACATGTGATATTATAAGTGAAAATCTACTATTTTGTATTGTGTATAGATTATTTGTTTCTCAACAATTTCTTGATTATTTTTATTGGAAATTTTTATTCAACTGTTTCATTTTAGATTATTGTCTCAACAAACACAATATTATATTCTGTTGTTCAATTTAAAATCTTGAATATTTTATTGTTTTAATTATTGTTTACAATAAAATAAATAAAACTTGAGATTTTATTGATTTTTTTTTTGCACTTCCGGGACTAAAAGTCTTCTTTAGTCTTTATTTTTAGGGACTAAGGTTCTTAATTTGATCCCAAGGGATTATTTTTCATATTTAATCCCGTTGTCAAGAAATTGAATTAATTATTCCCGTTGTCAAGTAAATACGTGCTATTTGTTACAGAGTATCTATGGTAACAATATAAATATTTGTCATAAAATTTACTGTCAAAATTGCAAAATGTGTATTCTTTTAAACTATTTTGCATTCATTTGAGGATGAAGTGCAAAAAATTGCGTATATACCACAGGACTAAAGTATCTTTAATCCCTCAGGTGATTATTTCCCTCACCTTCGGCGCGTGAAATAAACTTCACCCTCAGGATTAAATCATGCACTTTAGTCCCTCAATATATAATATACTATAATCGCACTAATGAATTATGATTCGTCCCTGTTGGTTTTGTCCGAATTTGCTCAACCCCGCAAAAGTGCTGTCGGCTAACCAGCGAGCGACGACGGAGTTGTTGGCATCCAGAACGACTAAAGTCGGGCTTTTATGATATCGCACGTAGCGGGGTTTTGTCCAAAAAATGTCAAATCATAACATGAAATGTTTTTTTTTGTTTTTACGCATTTTAAATGTTTCTGAGTATAGTGTATGTTGGGAAGAATTGCATGACTTCAATTAAAATTAATTTAATATATTATAAATTTATTGTTTTACATACATCACGCCTTGATTTGGTATAAATATGTATCACACAGTTAATTTAATTTGAAAAATATATATTATACGTAAACGTCCTACTTACATAGAAGCCACAAAATAACGGCCCCTCTATTTCACAAGCAACACACACAGTATTTTTTACTGTTGCGTATGTGTGTCTTCTATGTGTGTGTGAACAGAGCATTATTTAATATAGAACTTAAAAGTAACTATGAAATTTAAAATAAGTAATCTTAACGGAAATGGAAATGTTTGCTGATGTAAAGCCACCTCTCATCTCGACCAATCATATTCAAGGATATCCTCGCCCTATCTTACCTTACGCTTTTATCTTAACTGAAATGAGCTGTAGGCGAGTTGATGTGGTTGTTTACTTATTAATTATCAAAGGAAGAAAAACATAAACAGCCTTGTCAGAACCTGAAAGGTTATGCCAGTTTTCCACAAATTGTTTGCACAATCATTCTGTGCACAACTTCTGTTTTAGATTTTTGTCATGTTTTATCGGTCTCTTTTCTATTTCACTAATGAATAAATTCCACACTAAAGTCATTTTCGTCTTCCTTCCTTTGTCTTCTACGATGCTAGAGCAACAAATTAATTGCTAGTAACAAGGTAACATTAGTAACATTCTGTAACATAAACCCTAAAGCTAACCTCTAACCTTATCGACGATGTCACGGTAACTGTAGCTGTGCCTGTCGGAATAAGTTACGGAGAAATACACAAAATAAGATAAATTTGACATACAAGTACAAGTAAACAAAGTATACAATCAATACTTGCCCGTAAAAACTAAAATACTAAATACCAAAAAATAAAACATAAAAACAAGTCAAAATATAGAAATTAAGAGAACAAAACCTAAACACTGATAAAACTTAAGTCAAAGTCAAAGGTATGGTATAATGTAATTCAGCTCTAAGCGGCCCTTCTAGGTTTTTTCCGAATTCCTATAGGATACTCTCGATTTTACATTTTTTTCGATTCTACTTACCTCACTCATACTTTACCGCATCCTAGCAATGTAATGTCATTTTGAAGTTGAAAACTACTGTAAAAGTGTTTTCGTTGCGAGTAAACTCTTAGTTTATTATTGACGTCAAGGAAAGTAGTTCGGTCGTCAATTGAAGTTGTTGATTTTGTATTGAAAATGGTCTGGTTGAATAGAAAATTTAATATTATTTTCAAAAGTGCCAAGAAAACATGCCCTTGCGGTACTCGTTTTTGAGAAAAATGAGTTTGAAGTTCACTGTTTTTACATGGGCTCTTATGGAAAATGACACTTTTGGTTAAGAAAAATTGAAATTGCGCCGTAAAAGTTCGTTGAATAAATAGTGGCAAATTGATATTGGGAAAGGTAATATATTAAGGCTTCGTTATGCATAGTCAAAACCCTACGTTGCCGGTGTAAATAGCCCAAAAAATGGGAAAATATGTGACAAAATCACGACCAAGAGGAAGCCGATCGGGCGTCACGTTCTGCAGGGTTGCCAACTGCGGCACGTGGGAAATTTAAGCGCAGATTTGAATGTTAACCTTTTATTTCTTGAAACAGATTGGATTGAAAAATCAATGATTTTCATGATTTTAAGTCATTTATCAAGAACTCGTTTTTATAAACACATTATCGTATTTATCATTTATCATACCTGTGTTTACATTTGAATGCCTCGGACAATGCTGCCAACTGTGTCGACGCCATAACCTGACCCGAGTTATGACACCGGGTGATTGACTAGTCAAGTTGCGAATGAAATTACAAGATTTGTAAAATTCGACTATTTGTTTGAGAACCAGATGCATTAAAATTCATAATAAAATATTAAAAACCGTTACAGTCGAATTTCACTTCATAAATTGACAACAAAAAACGGATTGATTTTGACTAGCGTCAACGACGACCGAACTACTTTAATAATATGTAATAGAGAAAGATGATACAGATGTGCCTTTTTAAAATTTTAAAGATAATTTTCTATACCAGGAGATATAACCGTGTAAAGATTGTATATAAATTGGAAATATTTATGAAATTTTCGGAATTTTTATAATCATGTAGGTATAATTTTTTAATTAAAATTTTAAAAAGCCACAATAGGGTAGTTTACCATTTATTAAAAAGATTTTTATTGAAATTTCATGCTATTTAAAAGCGATTGAGAATACTAATAAGCCTTAATTGTTCTTGATAAAGCTGTAATTAATTTTTAAAGTTTGTGTGACGTAGACGTATAGCATAAAATCTTCTCAAATAATGGGGCTGGAATTAAAATGTACTCCATGTAAAATCAACTGTTTCTAAATGTTACAAAATATAAAACACAATTTGTTAGTTTCTTTATTACTGTAAGTAAGAATACACGTGCAAACGCATTACTGTGACGTAGATGTATCGATACGTAAAATCTCAAATATTTAAAGAACTATTAACTTTTTGAAAACTTTTTCATGGCAATAACTCATTTTTGAGGTCTCCTTTCAATATAATTGACTGGATTGCTAATTTGCTATTATGGTAAAGTACCCTCTATTGTTAACTGATCCCTTAAGTATATAATCCTTATGTTTCTCGCCCGTAAGTTACAGATTAGACCTCCTGATTTAAACTTGTACGTTTCATACAATTATCTAGCATCTAGCCACAATTGAATCGTCTTTAAATTAGATTTAGATGTAATTTTGTTTTGATTAAATAGTTGCATGTGCGTCTCACATAATTCAATTTAAATTGCAGCAACAAAACCGCTAGTGCACGTTAAAGTTACCTACGAAAAAAGTTTTTTTGCACTTCCGGGACTAAAACTCTTCTTTAGTCTTTATTTTTAGGGACAAATGTTCTAGTTACCAAAATAAACAATATCACGCACATCCGTTCCACCCGTGCGTTATGTTATCAAATAGGTCTTAACGCACAGTTTTAAATTTTGGTTTCACCTTTTAGTAGGCGTTTGTTGTTTTTCCAACATTTGATAATTCAGTTGGTTGATGATTGATGATTTATTGATTTCTGTAAAATAATTTACATTATTTTTATTTTTTATTTTTACCTTCCGCTTACTTGTAAAGGAAGGTATTGGAATCATGCTAAAAATCGGGTAGTGAGTTTTTAGTGGATGAGCACGAATTAGGCTCCTTACAACTCATTTTTAAAAGTTTCACGATGATGTCTGTGTGTATGTGTGTGTATTTATGTGGTCAAGGCAGGGGTGTAAGTCTGATAACTCAAATACGAATTACCCAAAAAATTTGATATTTGGTATTTAATATTTGTATATAAATTGGAAGAGCTCATCAGATTTTAGTACAAATATCTTCACCGGAAGTGATATTTTTTGAAGATTGAAAAGGTTAATTGTCAAAAATTTATATAAATTTGGAAAAATATAGTATTTATTGGTAATAAGAATAAGAGGACAACTTATTTGCAACTTACGTTATAAAAAAATTGTCTTTATCTGGTAGCATTAAAGAACTGCAGTATAAGATTTATAAACTAAATTTATCAGATAAAACGTTGAAATCTTGTAATCCATGTTCGGTTGATTTTAGTTTCTGCGTAAAAAATATTGACAGGTGAGACGGGTGACACGTTGCCACTAACGCCATAAAAGTCATAAGTAAGATATTAAATGTAGTAATTGAACGGAGGATGGCTTCAACACAGAAGAGTTTTCCTGTGAATGAATCTTTTTATTCAGGTGATGCAAATTTCTGTGTTTGAATATTTTAGATTTTTATTTATATATTCTAAATGGGCACCGGATTGTACGTATACATTTATGTTTATAAGTGTGCTGGCCACTTCAGATTTTTTAATAAGCAAATATCACCCTGATGAAGACTAAATTGCAATCGAAACGTTGGTGTTATTGGATTGACTGCTTCTCCAAAAAAATTCAATTTTAATGATCAATTAAAATTAAGATTGATATTTGCAAGGAAGTATTAAAACTGCACTCCAAAAACATCGCTCAACAACCCGCAAACTTGTTGCTCGGTCATGCGCACAGCAATATTTCCAAAATATCTCGTATATCTTCAGGTGCGTCCGATAACCCATTCAGTCTGTTATCACCCATCGCGCGGAGACATTGATAAGCTGTACAAACTATTACTTCGATCATTCCAGAAATCGTTTCGAAAATCGTGCGACCCTCGCAAAAATATTTGGAATGCAGTAATGCGGACTTAATTTAAATATGTTTTTATTGCGCGATATAATTAACAAGTGATGTTTGAATTAAAATAAGTAAACAACAGATGTGGGCCACAAGTTTGATATGTTTACATTCGCGGGATGCGTTGACTGTGAAGAAGAGTTGTGAGATTGTTTATTTTCGACGGACTAAGATTTTTCGCTTGTGCGCGTTTCTTATAGCCTTTTTACTGCTTTTTCAATTATGTTCTGCACAGGTAAGAACTTTCAAAACGTCGTAATCTGTGTATTGTTTTATTAGTTTATCAGTTTTATCTCTCTTTTCAAAGTTCATTAGGAATACAAATAAGTAATCGAACGAAGGAGAATAATATTTATCTAACATTGTATAATTAGGTATACAGGTAACTATAATATTTAAATTGCATTATGAATTCATAATTCACCACTATTTTATAATGAGTCCATTCAACACAACTGTCATCGGTCAGCACTAGAGCTGGGCGGTAATTAATTATATCAGTAATTAAATTACTAATTAATTACTTTTCTACATAAAACGTCTTGTTCAGGTGGCTGACTTACGAGGATCGAAAATGTTCTATTATGCAAAATTTAATGCAGTTTTAATGTATGGAATTATTTTTTGGGGTGCTGCTCCTTCAGTTGTAAGGTTATTCAAACTCCAAAAACGCGCAATAAGAAATTTATTTCAAATAAAATATAATGAGACTTGCAAACAAACTTTTAAAAAATCTGACGTGGACACCACATGACTTCCTTGTACGCCTTGTTTGTTCATAATTTTCTTAATAACTAAAATGTAGAATAATATAAAAAATTCTTTAACTTATTATACTAGTATACTCACAAATATATTTTAGTCATTTTATTTAAACTGCAGAAGAAGATATAAACGATATTTTACTATTGTCACTGCTACTGTCACTGTCATGTCATAATCATTTAAATTTTACCTAGTAACAAATGTTAATCGATCATGGACTACAAGATACCGAAATATTAAATTATAAGTAGGTATATACTTTAATTATTCTTAAATGATAGAAGATACAGAAAAATTTATAAAATACCGATTGTAGATAATAATCACATAATCTTTCATTTAAAATAAAAAAAATTGCCTAAAATTAATTATTTATCAATTTTTTTTTTAATTTACTACTTCCGGTTTGTAGATTGAAACCAAAAATAGGAGGTGCACAACTAGATGCTATAACAGTCCTAAATACAAAATTTCAGCTTTCTACGTCTAACCGTATTTGAGTTATGCGACACACATACGTCCGTACGTACGCACGTACGTACGCACGTACGCACGTACGTACAGACGTCACGACGAAACTAGTCATAATGGATTCAGAAAAGGTCAAAACGGATATTTCCGTCAAAATCTGAGAACCGAAATTTTTCGCGATTACAATACTTCCTTACTCCGTACAAGGAAGTAAAAAGAAAAGGTCTTACCATTACCATGTATGTATATACACTTTCTGTAATCTTACATGCTCGGTCAATAAACCAACAAAATCAAAATCCTAAAATCATGAGAGTTAAACTTTTAAATAAATTTCCCATGAGTATAAAAAATATAAAATCTGATATTTTGTTTTATTTTAATTTTTTAATTGACAAGTGTACTTTGTTGATGAATACCTACTTGAATGACGAGATTTAACTTATGTTGATTTATTGTATGTATTTATAACTATAACTATTGTATGTTGACGTGCCACATATCTATATACCATGATCTGTTGGCAAAATAAAATTATTATTATTATAAATTGCGTGTAATTGACCTTTTTAATGCGTAAAATGATATACCTCAAATTAATAACGACTATTTTAAATTTAAAGTGTAGTGCCATAAACAATTTTATGTCTTCCTAGTATGTAATTGTTTAATTATGTCATGGATACGAGGTATGTTATATACTACATTATACCCTAGGGCATTAAGAAATTGCCATGGTAATATTGAGACATCACTAATGTTTTTCTTTTGAAATTAATATATTTTCTGTCTGTTACTATAGGATACCAAAAATATTAACAAAATTCGAAACGTCAAAGCAAAATGTCACGCGCGCAATATTTTAAATAAAATAGTAATACATAAAATATTGTATGCACCACGGGCATCATTGATGTTTATATAGCCCTCGGGCGATTTACAGACCCTCGGGCCAGAGGCCCTTGGGCTTGTAAACATGTCGCCCTCGGATGAGCATAAACATCATCATGATGCCCTTGATACATAAATAACTATAAAGTCTTTCTGGGACACCATCGTCAGAGTACAGAGTACACCAAAGGTTTGCATTTTTATTCATATTATAAGCTAGCAGGATCCACTGGCAGAATCACTTTTCAAATGGAAAGGCTAATAATAATAAACTGCCCTATTGCCGAACTTGAGACTCTATATTTATAAAAAAATTAAACATCCCCCATATTATGCGCACTTCGAAGCTTCTGGCAGACATGTACATACAACCGGTAAATTTTTCTGGCGTGGTGCTTAGAATGCCTCCTATTATGTACATCAAGTAACAGAAGTAATAAAATAAGTCACTTAGTACATACTAAAACACTTCTTTAAAATAGCGCCCTATTTGAAATACCCCGGATACAAATTTTATATTTACATTTCAGGGCCGTAGCCAGAATGTACAATTAGGGTAGGCTGAATAAATCTTAGGGTAGGCTGAAATTTATCAAATTTATTATTAAAAAATCTGACGTGGCCATCACACAACCTTCCGCCATATCTAGATTTTAAACAGAAATGTATACGTGCAATCCGGTGCCCATTTAAAATATACAAATAAAAATCTCAAATATTCAAACACAGAAATTTGCATCACCTGAATAAAAAGATTAATTCATAGGAAAACTCTGCTGTATTGAGGCCATCCTCCGTTCAATTACTACATTTAATATCTTACTTAGGACTTATATAGCGCTAGTATGCCAACTTGTCACCCGTCTCACCTGTCAATATTTTTTACGCAGAAACAAAAATCAACCGATCATGGATTACAAATCAACGTTTTATTTGATAAATTTATTTTTTAAATTTTACTGCAGTTCTTTAATGCTACCAGATAAAGACAATTTTTTTATAACGTAAGTTGCAAATAACTTTTCCTCTTATTCTCATTACAAATAAATACTATATTTTGACAATTAACCTTTTCAATCTTCAAAAAATATCACTTCCGATGAAGATATTTGTACCAAAATCTAGGGAGCTCTTCCAATTTATATACAAATGTTAAATACCAAATATCAAAATTTTCGGGTAATTCGTATTTGAGTTATGCGACTAACAACCCTTGACCACACACACACACACATACACACAGACATCATCGTGAAACTATCAAAAATGAGTTGTAAGGACCCTAATTCGTGCTCATCCACTAAAAATTCACCACCCGATTTTTTGCATGATTCCAATACCTTCCTTTACAGGTAAGCGGAAGGTAAAAAAATAACATTTGGTTGGTATATAAACTTATCTAATAAAATAAAGGAAAATTAAGAAAGCATTTTATCACATTTAAAATAAATTAAAATAACTGGCAAGACTTGAATTAACACAAAAAGTCATTTCTGGCAAGTGGTGAAATCAGGCACGATTTTATATTACGGCTCTCGAGCTATGAACCTGAGTTGTAAGTCGATCTTCGAGTAAATTCAATGAAATAAAATAAACTATAAGTAGGGAAAAAATTGAACGTAATTCTACCTTTTACTTCTTCGATTACTTCAGAATATAGGTATTTCGAAGTCTTTCGAACATTCCTTTCTGAGAAAATTATTCCTTTTGCGCAATAAATCAATATTTTAAATTGCACTGTTTATCCGAAAGAAAATATATTAAAGAGCTTGGTGACCATATTAAAAATGATGATAAGAGGCTTAAATCTATTATTTTCGTCTATCCGATTTTTGAGTACCTAATTGAATGTTGAAATATTATACGCTCGTTTTACATGGACCCTTATGTCAATTCACTAAATTTTTGTTTTGCATGCTTTAAACTATGATAAAATAGGGTGAACATTATATGTCAAAATATTAAATGATTTTATAATAAATACGAAGAATTTGAAAATTTCTCAATCTTCTTTCAGAAAAACATTTGTTATTTTGGCTTAAGGAGGTTCCCTACACATGCAGTGGCATACTCAGATATCAGCCTTGGGGGCGGATATGAAAATAAAAATATTTTTATTAATGTAAAACAAAATTCGGTCAACGGGTGTTAGTTGATATTGCAATTCGTTCAGTTGCGGTGATATATTTTTACAATAATTTCTAATTCACTAATCAAAAAATGCTTGAAGATTTTTTTTTCAATCGACAATATTGTTACAACTATGTGGTCAACCTTCTTCAAATTTTGGGAAATTGATGTCCGTGCTTGCATACGTTTATATACCAAAAATTAAGTAAATAGAACATTTCTAACATCTTTTTTTTAAATCAATTAATGGAAAGCCATAAGAGCCCATGCAAAATATTAAAATTTAACAATTAATTTCGTTCAAACTACGTGGTCAAAAATTTCCAAAAAATTCAGGTATCATTTTTATTACACAGACAACATAAATTCAAAGTTTGGTTGCATTAGAACATTTTTTAAAATGTCTAGGGAACCTCCTTAATGAAATAAAATATAAAATAATATATCTTATGGAGAAATGTTCGTAGATTTTAATGAAAGAAACCATAAGTCGTAATTTTTATTCGTTCAGAAGTTACAGCTCATTTAAGAAAGTTGATGACCATTATATTAAAATGATGATGAGAGGCTGAAATTTTATTACACTATTGAGATTTCTTTTCGGTAATTGAATGTTGAAATTATATACCCTCGTTTTATATGGACTTTTATGACAATTCACTAAATTTTTGTTTTTCATGCTTTAAACTATACAGGTTGGTGGAGGTGAAATGCGAACATATGGAAATATATGACAATGGAGTTATCATGCTAGGCATCTTGATATAGTCAATGTCAAAGGAGCTGTCATATTATTGAAATGTTCATTTTCATTAAAATATTTTATTTGCATAATAATGTATGTGTACGAGCAGGACGAGAAAGTTTACATGTACTTTTAGATTTTATAATTATTTCTATTTATTGATTACTCTTTTTACCACACAAATTCACATTATTTGGTTTTGTGACACTACTACAAAATATATCAAGATACCTGGCATGAAAGTTCGATTGTCATGTATGTTCCCTATATGTTCGCATTTCACCTCCACCAACCTGTATGATAAAATGATGAAAAATTCGTAGAACCTTTAAAAATAAGTTCGTGAAGATTTTGTGCACTTTTTCTCAACCATTTGCAAGTTATGTAAAAAATGTAAGCATGCCACGCATTTTTTGATTACTGAATTAGTAATTATTGTAAAAATATATCACCGCAACTGAACGAATTGCAATGATATAAGCCAACGCGCGTTGATCGAATTTTGTTTTATATTATCAAAAATATTTTTATTTTCATATCCGCCCCCAAGGCTAATGTCTGGGTACGCCACTGCATGCGTCATCAACCTCCTTAAGGTGGCAAATCCCTATACTTTTTTTAAAATTCGTTGTAATATACAATAATAATAGATAGTCGGAATTAATAATTTTAAGTTGGTAAACAATATGACAATATTAATCGAACGGACATAAATTATCAGCAAATTTTTTAGCAGAAACCGCTTCGCTACCTTAAAATAGTATATAAATATATAAAGTCGTCCAGCTCGGTTTTTCTCTTGACTCAGTTGCGTTTAGGCGAGTAATAAGTTGGCGGACTTTGACTCAGCTCTTCTTTCTCTTTTTTACCGCTCCGGCCAACTCCGGCTGCACGGACACAGGTACTATTATTTGAAAAGAAGTTGCATAAGAGTATAAACAATGAATATTATGTAAAGTTATAGATGATTTATCTTGTCAGTATTTTGAAACGTAATAAATCTATTTTCCTAATCTGAGGATTATTTATTGAAAAACATTATAGCTATTGACACGTACTTCACGTCAATATTTACTAAATTGTGTAGATTAGATTGACTTATACGCAAGATAAATTCGGGCTGATAACAGATATTGTGCCTTGTCTGTATGTTTTAGCATTAAAAAATTACATTTTGAATATATCATAATCCTCTTATTACCTCTCGCTTTATATTCTATAAAGGCTGGTTTATAATGGATGTAATCGGTGACTTCTTCTGTATTCTGTAAGATGTGTGATGTGAATGAGAAGTGTGTGGTTTACGAGGGTTGTCCGTAAGTAAGTTTCCCAGTGTAAAACATGTTTAATTCCATAAATGCGTACATTTTTGGAAAGTTCAGACTTTTACCTATTTTTCCATATAGTCGCCACTGCGGTCAATGCATTTTTGCATGCGGTGTACGAGCTTTTGAATGCCCGAGTCAAAACATCTGCCGCCAAGCCACGCATATACGTCCGGAACGCTCCTCATCATGGACGTCAGTAGGCCCGTTTTTGAACTCTCTGCACCATTTGCGCACGTGTTGTAGGCTCATACACTTGTCTCCATAGATTTCGCATAGCTGGGAATTGGTTTCTACCGGCGCAATGTTTTTTGCAGATGTGAGCTGCACTCGGTAATCCGTTTCCTGTCTGCAAAAAACATTGCGAGGGTAAAAACCCATTCCCAGCTATGCGAAATCTATGGAGACAAGTGTACGAGCTTACAACACATGCGTAAATGGTGCAGAGAGTTCAAGAACGGGCGTACTGACGTCCAGAAATCTGCAAACCGGAAGTAGTACTTTTAGAAGTTTGGAAAAGTTTTCCTTAAATATATTGGTACATTATTTATTTATGACAATTAAAAATAAAAGAAATTGTGATTATCTATGTGTACAGTTAATTATAAATATAAATTGCTGAATCTGGAAGTATTTAACAATAAAATAAAGTACAATTAATATTCTATTTTTTTGAAATTCCAGTATCTTGTTGTCCATGATATAAAATTTGTTTCTACATAAAATTTGAATTATTATGACAGTGACAGTACAGTTGACATCTTTTGCTTGCATATTGGTTTACATTATCGTTTACATATTACATGAACATGAAACTATTAAAATGTAAGTGAAACTATTTATTAGATTAGTAGAATAAGCAGAATTAGGCGAGAGGTCGTGTGGTGGCCACAGCAGATTTTTTATTAGTGAATTAGTAATTATTGTAAAAATAAATATCACAGCAACTGAATAAATTGCAATGACATCAGCCAACGTGCGTTGAGGCGTTGAGCGAATTTTGTTTTACATTATCAAAAATATTTTTATTTTCATGTCCTCCCTCTAAGGCTACGCCACTGTAGGCGTCCCCAACCTCCTTAAGTGTCAGGAGCGTATATTTGTAATTTCTGAACGTCGAAAGAGTAACTAGAGAGCACTTTTGTTAGTTGGAGCGTCATTTTTGAACGTACCTCTACTACTACTAATTGGCAAGAAATTTAAATACGTAGTTGGAACATCAAGAAATACACAATATTTGAAGCATAATAGGATTATAGTGCATTCCTCAACTAAACATAGAACATAAAAGGCTGAAAGTTTTCAAGTTTCACGAATTGTACATCGCATTATTAGCAGTTACACGTGGCACGCATGAACGTAATATGTGTCTGTCTGGAAATTGGAAACTTTACCTGGAGACATAGAATTAAATAATTCGCAGACTTCAATTCCTGGGGGAATACATGTAGACGATGTTGTTTACCACATTTCATAGTTAATTAGCTTTGCATCCAGAGGTTTTCCATTCCATTACTGTCATCTTTGAAGATATGTTTTACTAATTATCGATACATTTGGTTTGATGCACACTGACTTTGTGACTTTAATCAAAAGTTCACCAAAGTTAACTGGCAGACATCGGTATAGATGTCGTAAGAAGAAAAAGTGAAAAAAACGAACCCAAAAATCAAATTGTAACAAGTTTGTAGAATTTTAACTTCTTGTGGAAAATGGTGCTAGATAGAAACAACAATGTTTTAAATACAAATTGTAGAGAGTATCATTTGGTATTCATTGTTATTTTTAAAATTTCTATTAATCCATAAATACTGAGGATATTCCAGAAAAACTCTTCAGATCTTCAAGAAACTACCACTTCCGGTTGCACGATCAACACCAAAATCAGTTCTAATCTATGGTGTCAGAGTATTATACGAGGGTTGTCCGTAAGAAAGGTTCCCAGTGATTTTTCACAGTGTAAAACATGTTTTATTCCATGAATGCGTACATTTTTTGAAAGTTCAGACATTGCGCCGGTAGAAACCCATTCCCAGCTATGTGAAATCTATGGAGACAAGTGTATGAGCCTATAACACGTGCGCAAATAGTGCAGAGAGTTCAAGAACGGGCGTACTGACGTCCATGATGAGGAGCGTTCTGGACGTATCTGCGTGACTTGGCGGCAGATTTTTTGACTCAGGCATTCAAAAGCTCGTACACCGCATGCAAAAATGCATTGACCGCAGTGGCGACTATATAGAAAAATAGATAAAAGTCTGAACTTTCCAAAAATGTACGCATTCATGGAATTAACATGTTTTACACTGTGAAAAATCACTGGGAACCTTATAAAATTTCAAATTTTTTTATTCGGTAGTATTTGAGTTATCGTACCTCTAACATTCATCCATCCATCCAGCCATCCATCCATTCATCCATCCACACACACAGACATCATTGCGAAATTATCAAAATCGTGTTCTGGACCTCAAAACGTGCTTATCCATTGAAAACTCATCATCGAAATTTTAGCGTGATTACCTCTCTTACCAGAAATGAGTGGCGAGAGGTAAAAAGGACCCTTCAACAAATACAGGGTGTCCCAAATTGATTGGGTCACCATTGGGATCTCGGAAACTATAGGAGCTACGAGGTCGGTTAAATGGGCAATGCTGTGCAGATTTTAGGGCTTATTTAGATTCCGTTGGGAAACATTTAAAATTCCAAACAGTTTGAAAGTTATTAAAAAAAAACTGAAAATCGCGATTTAAAAAAAAGGCAAATTTCTCCGTAATTATAAAATATAAAAATATGTTTCATATAAAAGTTACATGATTTGATGAGAGAAACTCAAAAATGATGTCAGAATAAAATTCAAGATGGCGGTTTCTAAGATATTAATAGTAACTTCCTTATTTTAAATGGGCCCCATATTGGATTTTTACATGGTTGAATAGCGTTTTTTTTTCTCTTTTCAACGATGTATTGCAACGTATATTTAAAAAAAAAATTATTAAAATATACATTATTTTAATCCTAAAGCAAGTACAACAATGAATAACAATACATAACAATAACACAAAAGAAATTTGTTTTCTTCTAGATTAATTTGTATTATTGTTATCTATTGTTATTCATTGTTGTACTTTTAAATGTTTCTCAACGGAATCTAAATAAGCCCTAAAATCTGCACAACATTGCCCATTTAACCGACCTCGTAGCTCCTATAGTTTCCGTGATCCCAATGGTGACTCAATCAATTTGGGACATCCTGTATATATATATATATATATATATATATATATATATATATATATATATGTATGCCAATTTTCACCTCTATCCGTTCGATTATGAAATGCCAGAATGACTGGATATTGGATAATGTGATACAATTTTGCCTTGTGTGCAATTTCCCACCCGTCAATTCACTCGACTTGGCAGTGGATAGAGTTAGAAATCAAAGGGTAGACATTTATCAGGTAAACTGAAGTGTGTAGTGTACCCTCGTGTGTACCTGACTGGATTCTGATTAATATGTCAGAAACAGTGGATTATATTATTTATAGGTATACAGCACTCAGCACTCAGCTATCTCATTCCCTAACATAACAAATTATCGTTCCATAATTGTTTTAAGTTCCGTTCGCAGAGTGCAACATACTGTAAAAGTGTTTTCCTTGCAGGAAAACTGTCATTTATTACGACTTCAAGATAATGCATTTTTAAACATTTAATGGAGGAACAATGGATGTACCTATGTAAAGTTTACATAAACTGGAAGTTTTTTTTTATAAACATTTAATAGAGGAAGAATGGATCTACAGATGTTATATCCGTGTAAAATTTGCATTTGAATTTTTATAATCATGTACAATATTTTTATTAAAATTTTAAAAAGGTACAACTGTGAATTCATCCTGTAAGTACTTTATATAATCGGGAACAGGCCACTGCGTCAAATTGCCGTAATGTCAAATACCCGCTGTGTCCAATTGCCGCAATGTCAAATTGCCACTGTGCCAAAACGCATCCCCACCACTTACATACTTGTAAAAACGTATGTCGAGAGACTACTGCAAATTTATTTCGACACAGAGGCAATTTGACCCAGTGGAAATCAGGCACAACAGTAGATTTGACGTACCAAAACCGAGTTTGTGGGGCTCTAGTACGGTTTTGTTAGCTTTGTTAGTGTAGTAAATACCAAAACAGAGTTTGTGGGGCTCTAGTACGGTTTTGTTAGCTTTGTTAGTGTAGTAAATACCAAAACAGAGTTTGTGGGGCTCTAGTACGGTTTTGTTAGCTTTGTTAGTGTAGTAAATACCAAAACAGAGTTTGTGGGGCTCTAGTACGGTTTTGTTAGCTTTGTTAGTGTAGTAAATACCAAAACAGAGTTTGTGGGGCTCTAGTACGGTTTTGTTAGCTTTGTTAGTGTAGTAAATACCAAAACCGAGTTTGTGGGGCTCTAGTACGGTTTTGTTAGCTTTGTTAGTGTAGTAAATACCAAAACAGAGTTTGTGGGGCTCTAGTACGGTTTTGTTAGCTTTGTTAGTGTAGTAAATACCAAAACAGAGTTTGTGGGGCTCTAGTACGGTTTTGTTAGCTTTGTTAGTGTAGTAAATACCAAAACAGAGTTTGTGGGGCTCTAGTACGGTTTTGTTAGCTTTGTTAGTGTAGTAAATACCAAAACAGAGTTTGTGGGGCTCTAGTACGGTTTTGTTAGCTTTGTTAGTGTAGTAAATACCAAAACCGAGTTTGTGGGGCTCTAGTACGGTTTTGTTAGCTTTGTTAGTGTAGTAAATACCAAAACAGAGTTTGTGGGGCTCTAGTACGGTTTTGTTAGCTTTGTTAGTGTAGTAAATACCAAAACAGAGTTTGTGGGGCTCTAGTACGGTTTTGTTAGCTTTGTTAGTGTAGTAAATACCAAAACAGAGTTTGTGGGGCTCTAGTACGGTTTTGTTAGCTTTGTTAGTGTAGTAAATACCAAAACAGAGTTTGTGGGGCTCTAGTACGGTTTTGTTAGCTTTGTTAGTGTAGTAAATACCAAAACCGAGTTTGTGGGGCTCTAGTACGGTTTTGTTAGCTTTGTTAGTGTAGTAAATACCAAAACCGAGTTTGTGGGGCTCTAGTACGGTTTTGTTAGCTTTGTTAGTGTAGTAAATACCAAAACAGAGTTTGTGGGGCTCTAGTACGGTTTTGTTAGCTTTGTTAGTGTAGTAAATACCAAAACAGAGTTTGTGGGGCTCTAGTACGGTTTTGTTAGCTTTGTTAGTGTAGTAAATACCAAAACAGAGTTTGTGGGGCTCTAGTACGGTTTTGTTAGCTTTGTTAGTGTAGTAAATACCAAAACAGAGTTTGTGGGGCTCTAGTACGGTTTTGTTAGCTTTGTTAGTGTAGTAAATACCAAAACCGAGTTTGTGGGGCTCTAGTACGGTTTTGTTAGCTTTGTTAGTGTAGTAAATACCAAAACAGAGTTTGTGGGGCTCTAGTACGGTTTTGTTAGCTTTGTTAGTGTAGTAAATACCAAAACCGAGTTTGTGGGGCTCTAGTACGGTTTTGTTAGCTTTGTTAGTGTAGTAAATACCAAAACAGAGTTTGTGGGGCTCTAGTACGGTTTTGTTAGCTTTGTTAGTGTAGTAAATACCAAAACAGAGTTTGTGGGGCTCTAGTACGGTTTTGTTAGCTTTGTTAGTGTAGTAAATACCAAAACCGAGTTTGTGGGGCTCTAGTACGGTTTTGTTAGCTTTGTTAGTGTAGTAAATACCAAAACAGAGTTTGTGGGGCTCTAGTACGGTTTTGTTAGCTTTGTTAGTGTAGTAAATACCAAAACAGAGTTTGTGGGGCTCTAGTACGGTTTTGTTAGCTTTGTTAGTGTAGTAAATACCAAAACAGAGTTTGTGGGGCTCTAGTACGGTTTTGTTAGCTTTGTTAGTGTAGTAAATACCAAAACAGAGTTTGTGGGGCTCTAGTACGGTTTTGTTAGCTTTGTTAGTGTAGTAAATACCAAAACCGAGTTTGTGGGGCTCTAGTACGGTTTTGTTAGCTTTGTTAGTGTAGTAAATACCAAAACAGAGTTTGTGGGGCTCTAGTACGGTTTTGTTAGCTTTGTTAGTGTAGTAAATACCAAAACCGAGTTTGTGGGGCTCTAGTACGGTTTTGTTAGCTTTGTTAGTGTAGTAAATACCAAAACAGAGTTTGTGGGGCTCTAGTACGGTTTTGTTAGCTTTGTTAGTGTAGTAAATACCAAAACAGAGTTTGTGGGGCTCTAGTACGGTTTTGTTAGCTTTGTTAGTGTAGTAAATACCAAAACCGAGTTTGTGGGGTTCTAGTACGGTTTTGTTAGCTTTGTTAGTGTAGTAAATACCAAAACAGAGTTTGTGGGGCTCTAGTACGGTTTTGTTAGCTTTGTTAGTGCATGTAGTAAATACCAAAAGCTATGCCCGATTGCCAGTATGTCTAAATATTGCTGTTGTGCTTGATTTCCACTTGGTCAAATTCCCTCTGTGTCGAAATAAATTTGCAGTAGTCTCTCGACATACGTTATTACAAGTATGTAAGTGGTGGGGATGCGTTTTGGCACAGTGGCAATTTGACATTGCGGCAATTGGACACAGCGGGTATTTGACATTACGGCAATTTGACGCAGTGACATGTACCCCATATAATCCTTGTTGGAATGAAATTTTACTATTCTTGTACTAGCCACAAAACACTCGCTACATTTTAGGAGATAGACGGGCCTCTTAATGCCAGAATACTTTCAATTTTACTTTTTTTCTATTCCACTCCTTTCCTCACTACTATGGCTGTCTGAAACCAGCCCGAAACTCGTACTTTACCGCATAATAGCTATGAAATGTCATTTTGAAGTTGAAAAGTACTGTAAAAGTGTTTTCGTTGCGAGTAAACTGGCAGATTTAATTGACTTTAAGATAATGCTTTTTTAAACATTTAATAGAAAAAGAATGGATCTACAGATGTGCCTTTTTAAATTTTTTAAAATAAATTTCTATCAGAAGATATAACCGTGTAAAGTTTGCATAAATTGGAAATCATATAATAATTATTTAACGACAGTGGGACATGGTGTTGTCATTATTTTCGTCATATAACTTATGTTTCATCATATGTTTACATGATAGTGTGACATGGGTATTACGCCAACCTATCAATCTCATCAATAATTAAAATATTAATAAATTTATAATAATTATAAACTGATAATGTGATAATAAAGGAATAAGTCAACTACTCTTGCATTGCATCTCATTTTGGAAATTAGTTTACAACATTACCAATTATTTTTTATTTTATTATTTAGCAGCTACGAAAACTTTGGATCATTGGTTCTATTCTAATATATTCATAATTTATAATAATTATAAACTTATAATACAGGAATAAGTAGGTACACCTGAAATAAACCTTCGTCAACAACTCTTGCATTGCATCTCATGCTGGAAATTAGTTTACAACATTATAACAAGTATTTTATTATTTAGTTGTTTTAAACTTAGCAGCTACGAAAACTTTGGATTATTGGTTCTAATATATTAATAATTTATAATAATTATAAACTTATAATACACCTCGAAATAAGCCTTCGTCAACAACTCTTGCATTGCATCTGATGCTGGAAATTAGTTTATAACATTAACAAGTATTTTATTATTCAGTTGTTTTAAACTTCGCAGCTACGAAAACTTTGGATTCTTAGTTCTAATATTTGCATTTTAGTGTATATTTTGCCGTTAAAACCCGGAGTCAGTTAAAACTAGTTTTAACGAAGTAAAAATTGGAAACTAAACTAATCTAACCAAACCTAGTTTTGAATAGTCAATACGCGAAGATAGGTAAGGTTAGGTTAATTTGTGAAATTTCACCCATTTTCAAATCGTCATAACTCGGTGTATTTTCAGTCGATTTCGATGAATCTTCGAGGGCGAATAAAAATGTTTTTAAATCGAAAAAATGTTCAACTTTGATCAACATGTGTACAGAGTTTAAAAAAATTTCGACTCGATTCACCAAAAGGGCATTGCAATTTGTTCAATTTCCTGGACAGGACTCAAAGAACGAAGTTCCTACGTTGATTTTACAAAAAGTTATGAATGTTTGAAAAAAAAGAGTGCATTTCGAGGTTTTTCGCGCATAACTCTGCGACTTTTCAACCAAATTGGACGATTCTTTCGGGAAAACCCATTTAGGCTCTACTTTAAACGTCCAACTTTGGCGATGTGTACGGAGTTGTAAAAAATTTGTCTACTCGATTCACCAAACGGGCACTAAAACTTGTTTAATTCCCTGCGCAGAACTCAAAGAACGAAGCTCCTACGACGATTTGGCACCAAGTTATGGGTGTTTGAAAAAAGTGCATTTTGTGGTTTTTTGACTCATAACTCGGATTTTTACTTTCTTGTACACAGTAAAAAGGAAGTATTGTAATCGCGAAAAATT
Source organism: Agonum fuliginosum (assembly GCA_947534325.1). Classification (NCBI taxonomy): domain Eukaryota; kingdom Metazoa; phylum Arthropoda; class Insecta; order Coleoptera; family Carabidae; genus Agonum; species Agonum fuliginosum. Next base: position 1,878,752 of record OX384029.1, read on the forward strand.
TCGATTTTTGATTTTGATGAAAATATCCGTTTTGACCTTTTCTGAATCCATTATTCGTCGTGACGTCTGTACGTACGTACGGACGGACGGACGTATGTGTGTCGCATAACATACGGTTAGACGTAGAAAGTTGAAATTTTGTATTTAGGACTGTTATAGCATCTAGTTGTGCACCTCCTATTTTTTGTTTCAATCTACAAACCGGCAGTAGTACTTTTTTCAAATATTTTGATAAATATTTAATTTAAGACAATTTTTTATTTTAAATGAATGATTATGCGATTATTACCTACAATAGGTATTTTATAAATATTTTTGTATCTGGTATCATTTAAGAATAATTAAAGTATATATATATATATATATATATATATATATAATTCAGTATCTTGTAGTCCATGATCGATTAACATTTGTTACTACGTAAAATTTAAATGATTATGACATGACAGTGACAATAGTAAAATATGCTTTATTATCTTCTTCTGCAGTTTAAATAAAATGACTAAAATATATTTGTGAGTATATAGTAGCAGTAGTGATAGTAGTATTTATATATTAATATATTTGTACGGTATAATTATATTATTCTACATTTTAGTTATTAAGAAAAGTATGAACAGTTTAATAGGCGTACAAGGAAGTCATGTGGTGTCCACGTCAGATTTCTTTTGAAGAAATTGGTCAATTTTTTGAAAAAATGTATTCTTTTATTCTCTAGAAATGGTTTAAATGGTGAAAAAAAAATTGGTTGAAAAGGCGCTATTTTAACGCCCTGTATAAAATGTATGTGCACACATAGACGTATTACAAACGGTCAAAGGTGACGCCATAGACATAAAAGTAGAGAAAATAAATACACTTAATAAATACCTACCTACATTAAACAACAATTAAAACAATGACGTGCAAAAACAATTTCCAATAAAACAAACAATCTTGCCACCGCTCGCTGTGTATACACATTAGGAAATGATGAAATTAATTTTAATGGCATTAATTTGACGCATATAAAATAATTTTATCGGTGGATGTTTATTCTCTAAATGGATTTTGTGTCGTAGAGCCACTCCTACAGGCGAACAAACTAGGCTGGTTTGCTGTTTGTTTTACTGTTTTTCCCTTTTCTCCTTAGCCTTAACCAAGTAGGTTGCGCATATCCAAGAATCCAAGATTAAAAAGCTGAATTCTAAGACATGCAGTTTCCGAGAAACAATATAAAATATAAGAGCCTCTTAAGGTATACTCAAACCAACGCGGGATTGCGGGAGCGGGAGCGGAAGCGGACACGGTGCGGTATGGTGCAGATGCGGGACAATCGTTTGCATTTACACTGATGCGTCAAAGTGATAAGAGACGGGATCGAGTGTATTGAAGACACACGACGGGTATTGCGATGGTTGCTGCTGCTGTTAACAAAATAAAATGTAAAAATTTGTATTTACCATTTTCTCTTAAGTCCAATCCAATGTCGTTCCTTACCTTATCTTTTTTTCTTATATTTTTGTACTCAGGATGAGAAAGATCATATAAAATAGGATACTTTTTAACAGTATCAATTAATTTCTCTATCAAGTCAGACATTTTACTATTGAAGTCACTACAAGATATTACGCGGGAACTAAGCGAACGCGGGAAAAACAGTGCACGCTGCGAACTCAAATAATTTCGCAGACGGACCGCATTACCGCTTGCGAACTGTCGCATTGGTATGCATTGTTGCATATCCCGCTGTACAACTGTGTCCCGTGATCGGTCCGCTCCCGCTCCCGCTCCCGGAATCCCGCGTTGGTTTGAGTATACCTTTAAGCGGCCAGTCTACGTTTGTTCCGAATTCCTAGAATACTTTTTTTTTCTATTCCACTCTTTTCTCTACTACTAACTGCTGCCTGAAACCAACCTGATACTCGTACTTTGCCGCATCCTAGCTATGAAATGTCATTTTGAAGTTGAAAAATACTGTAAAAGTGTTTTCGTTGCAAGTAAACGGTCAGATTATTATAATTTTCTGAATAATGTTTTTATAAATATTTAATAGAGGAAGAATGGATGTACAGATGTGCCTTTTTAAAATTGTATAAATTAATTTGCATCATAATATAACAGTGTAAAGTTTGCATAAAATTTTAAAATTAAAATATTCGTAATTAAATTCTTGTTGAAATAAAATTTTAACATTCTTGTACTCACCACAAAACACTCGCTATGTTGCTGAATTTTAGGCCGCTTAAGAGGCCCGTCTACGTTTTTCCTGAATTCCTAGAATACTCTCGATTTTACCTTTTTTTATCTATTCCACTCTTTTCTCCACTACCACTGCTGCCTGAAACCAGCCCGAAACTCGTACTTTGCCGCATCCTACCTTTTAATATGCAACATTTATTGATAATTTTAAACAACATAATACTTTAGTTACTTATAATACCTTAGATACTTATAATTCATTAGTTACGAACTTAATACGTTAAATACATACAACCAATAACATCAAAATCTTCCATAATATGCGAACTGTCAACTAATTGACAAGATAAAATTGTTGATTTGTTTTAAACATTACGATTAAGCTTTGAATATATCGCGAATATATGCGATTTAAGCCCCTTGGATGTTCAAAGTGACTCGGTTTCACCTTGTCGCTTAGCAACATCCTCTGTATTATAAATCGCATAATCTTTTTGTTATATTAATAGCTATAAAGAATCAATTTATTAACAGTTTTAAAATTTTAATTAAAAAAATGATCATAAAAATTCCGAAACATGAAAACATTTTTAAAATTTTCCAACTTACGAAAACTTTACACGGTTATATCTCACGATAGAAATTTAATTAAGCACGTCTGTAGATCCATTCTTTCTATATTAAATGTTTATAAAAGGTATTATCTTTAACTCAATAATAAACTGACCGTTTACTTTTAGAATTTTAATACACAGGGAAATGCAAGCACAAGAAGATGCAAATCTAGAAAATATATGCGTAATAAACCATCTACCTACATCAAAAGATTCATTTACAGGAATGTTCAAATCTAGAATTTTAGATTCGGCATAAATGCAAACATAGGAAGATGCAAATCCAGAATAGTTATTTACGAACCAAATGCGGGAAGATTTTGATCCCACATGAGCGGTTCTTTGAAACACGAGCGAAGCGAGGGTTTCATTACGCGAATGCTGGAATGGTGTCTTCCCGCAAGAGCCATGGTGGACATTTGAACGATATCTTGTTCCGAACATAACTGTCCAAGCTTCCAAATAAAGCAAAAACTAAATTGATATGTCAAACCGTTGACGTTTTATTTAAAATTAAAATCCTATCACTCTTAATGAAAGACCCTTTAGAATGCTCAAAAAAGCCAGTGTTCTTTGCATTTTTCCTGATTGACTACACTGGGAAATTGACATTTCCGATTGTCATTTCCTAGGTTATGAGTACACAAAATACTTTCCACGTGTAACCCTCAAGTATTATAAATCTTTTGTCGTCTCTTTTATATAATAAACAATCGATGTTGTATCTGCCATCATGGACTGTGAATCATATCTTCGTACTGTTCGTACGACTTGCTTTGAGACAAAAAAGAAAGAAAAACAGAAACAAAACGCAGTCTATAACAGGAAATAATATTTCTCTTGAATATACCAGTCATTTCTATCAAAATCTTAAAAGGTATAAAAACAACATCACAGGTTTTAACTAGGAACGGTATTATTTCTTATTTCATTTAATTATTTTGTGAAAACACAAGTTATTGTTTACAATATTATATTGAGTATAATAGTTCTTTCAAAGTCTAGTTTTTATTTCATAAACTTATAGTAATAAAGCAAAATGTTTTCTAATTACTTAGAAACTGTTACATATATTGAACAAGTTGTAGTTGGAGTTTTCTAATTATAATGTAATTAATTTTTATTGTTACTCAGTAAACGTTAAGTAATTATTTCCTACATTACCTTTGAAAAGTTACTAACTTGTTAAATTGACAGCTGACTTGTTAAAATTTAACAAATTAGTAAGTAGCCAAGTAGCCACAATGGTTTATGATAAATCATATAAAACAATTTTTGACAGAACAGTTTGTTGTGTGAAGAATGTAGTTATAGCTTTTATCTCTCGCTACTCAGTGCTGTAAGAGAGGTATTGTAATCATTCTAATATTCTAAAATTTCGATAGTGAGTTTTCAATGGATAAGCAAGTTTTGAGGTCCTTAGAACACGATTTTGATAGTTTCGCGATGATGGATGGATGAGTGGATGGATGTTGGAGGTACGATAATTCAAATACTACTAAATAAAAAAATTTGAAATTTTGTACATAATATTCTGACACCCTAGATTAGATCTGATTAGATTTTGGTGTTGATCGTGCAACCGGAAGTGGTAGTTTCTTGAAGATTTAAAGAGTTGTTCTGGAATGTCCTAAAAATTTATGGATTAATAGGAATTTTTTTAATAACAATGTATATTAAATGTTACTAGGAGTTGTTTATAAACAGGAATGCAGTCAGTTTTTTAATTTAGATTTTTATTTGCCGAATTAAATCTTACTATCTACAATTAATATTCAAAACGTTGTTTCTATCTAGCACCATTTTCCAATGAAGAATTCTACAAATTTGTTACAATTTTGATGAAAACAAAAAATAAAATATTTAAGTGTTAATAATGTCAAATGAATTTTTGACTTTTTTACAAATTCAAATTGAAGAAATGAAATGTTGTTTACTATTTAAACAAAATTTTATTTTTAATTAATAATATTAAAAACTACAATTCTCGAATTCCTTTATAATGGTATATTTGTGAGTAAGTACCGTCATAAACACTTATATTAGTAAAATAGTAGAGTATGGCGAGAGGTCATGTGTTGGCCACATCAGATTTTTTAATATTTATTTTTGGATAATTTACGTGGCGAAGAATTCTGAAAAAAATTTAGGTAACATTCTTTTTCATTCAACTTTGCACAGTTTCATTAACTCTCATTATTTCGAATGCCGAGTTTACCTCCTTAATACGTCAGATTTCAATCTCTCGTGACCTCACCTATAGTTTCAAAAGTAGGTATTTCAAAACTAGGTATACCCAAGTGTGATGATATTAATTAAGGAGTAGAAAGGAATAGATAAATAAAATATCCTTATGTCTTAATCACACTGTTCTTTAATGAATAAATTTTACCGACCGGTTTCAATCATTTAAATGATCATTGTCAAGGTGAAAAACCGGGGAGACTACAAAGACAGAAAAAATAGTTTATACACGGTGGGTTAAGGAGGTTCCCTAGACATTTAAAAAAATGTTCTAATGCAACCAAACTTTGAATTTATGTTGTCTGCGTCATAAAAATGATACCTGAATTTTTTGGAAATTTTTGACCACGTAGTTTGAACGAAATTAATTGTTAAATTTTAATATTTTACATGGGCTCTTATGGCTTTTCATTAATTGATTAAATAAAAAGATGTTAGAAATGTTCTATTTACTTAATTTTTGGTATATAAACGTATGCAAGCACGGACATCAATTTCCCAAAATTTGAAGAAGGTTGACCACATAGTTGTAACAATATTCTTGTTGTTGTAAAAAAATCTTCAAGCATTTTTTGATTAGTGAATTAGAAATTATTGTAAAAATATATCACCGCAACTGAACGAATTGCAATATTAACTAACACTCGTTGATCGATTTTTGTTTTACATTAATAAACATATTTTTATTAATTAAAGGCTGATATCTGAGTACGCCACTGCATGTGTAGGGAACCTCCTTAATAGCAATTACATCGAGGTGGCAAAAATAAAATGATCACTCTGTGTCTGTTATATAAATAAAATGCTTATGATGCTTCTGCATTATCTAATATAAACTGTTTATTTATAATATTATATAAAATGTTTATGCGTTAATAGCAACAGAAACTGATGTCTTTTGGACAAGCGGTAAAATTTCAGTAATGAATTACCCGTGACACGTTTACCAAATATTTACTTTATATCGTTTCCGCCGCATAATATGTAGATACCTACCTAACATGAATGTATGCGTTGAGAAAACACATTTGCTGTAGTCTTTTACAGAATTTCACTTTGCGCACAGTCAACAAAATTCCGCAAATTCGAAAAAACAAAGCTATTTATAATTGCCCTTATTATATACAAAAAATGCTTTGTTGTACTAATTCAATTTTATTTTTCATTAATTAACAATACAACGCAAAAAGGTCAAATACACAAACACTTCAGTTTTATTTCATTTCTTACCAGACTACTCGACATTTTTTAAGCGGCTCGTCTACGTTTTTACCGAAGTCCTACTTTCGATTTACTTTTTTCCCGTTCTACTCTTTTCCCCACTACTAGGGCTGCCTGAAACCAGCCCGAAACTCGTACTTTGCCGCATTCTAGCTATGCAATGCTATTTTGAAGTTGAAAAATACTGTCAAAGTGTTTTCGAGTAAATTGTCAGATTATTATTGACTTCAGGATAAATGTTTTTATAAACATTTAATAGAGATAGAATGGATCTACAGATGTGCCTTTTTAGAATTTAAAGTTTAATTTGTATCATGAGAAATAACCGTCTAAAGTTTGCATAAAATTGGAATTTTTTTTTGAATTTTTCGGCATTTTTATATTCATGTACTTTTTAAGCAAAATATTAAAAAGGCACATCTGTAGATCCATTATTTCTCTATTAAGAGCATTCTGTACAGCAAGAATGTATGCGTAAAAAGAATTTACACGCATACACCTCATCGACACATGGTTACACATTTTAACAAAAACAAATTTTTATATGGTAGATAAGGGATAAAACTTCATTCTATTAGTGCAAATTTTTTTTTCAGCACGTTCAACGGTCGAAATTACTTACTTTCAACCGCTTGCAGGCGTTTAGAAGCACCTACAGATTTTTCTTTATATTTCGCAGAACATGATATTTGAAACTTGAATCATGTAGTTTAATCTACGTTGGGGTAGTGTTATTTTTTAGAAAAAACTTTCTGATTTCGAGAAAATTAGAGGTAAAAAATGTGAATTTTTGTAGTTTTCTTTATTTGATAAACTAAAACTTCGGTAACACAAAAAAAAAGGCACTAATAGAACGAAGTTTTATCCCTTATCTACCATATAAAAATTAGTTTTTGTTAAAATGTGAAATGTGCAACCATGTGTCGATGAGGTGTATGCGTGTAAAGTGCTTTTTACGTGTATATTCTTCCTGTACAGAATGCTCTTAAAACCTTGTTGAAATAAAATTTTACCATTCTTGTACTGGCCACAAAACACTCGTTATTAATTTCAGTTAAGTTCCTCAAGCTACCAATAAAAAATTTCTGTTAAATTTTTATATAACCATGGTTACTATTATTATAATTAATTCTTCCATTGGCTGTTATTTGTATCATGCGATTTTCAGATAAATGCCTATAAATTTTTATTTATTTATGTCGTTATCGATTTTTGTACCTTAAATATGACTTTCACGACACGTTAAAAAGGTTTTTACCTTGCGCTAATAGCTATTAAAGTTGTTTTATTCGTTTATTACACTAGTCAAGCAATTTTCTCCACTATATTTTATAATTAGAAACTTGTCATTTAAGCATGTAACGTACTATTTCAAATCTAAAGTAGACAGGCAAAATTTACCGCTTGAAGTAACGCTAATATTGTAATTATTATCATGTTAAAGACTTACAATACTCCAGATAATTCAGCACTGAAATTTAATATAAAATAAGTTGTCATTGCTCATTTTATGTAATAAAATACCTATCATAGTTTTCTAAAAGTTTTGAGTTTGTATATTATATAATAATTCCACACCTGTATAAAGTAAGCCATAAACAAAACACAATTTTTTTGTTCAACCGTCTTAAAAGGCTTTAGTTTTTATACTGTTTTTTGTCATTAAAATTGAAGTTTTTGTTACTAATATAAAAATGTAACTGTTGCTAGGTTACTCTTTTAACCCTAGGCTTGAAATTACTTTTAAAACTAGACTTAAAAGTTTGTTTCGTTTTTGGAACTAATTATATATATATATATATATATATATATATATATATATATATATATATATATATATATATATATATATATATATATATATATATATAAAAGTATTTATTGCTGACTAGTAATACATACTACATACAGTGTGTTTACAATATTTGTGTATCTACATATCTGAGCTAGCCCATTTCTGTAGTCTTTTATATTAATTACATATTTGCGTTACTAATTTTGTTGTTCCTTTGCATGTAATTTGTAGGAAAAAAACAATTTGAAACAAAAAACCTACAAGGAACTAATTATTAATGAACTTGTGAAACGAAAGAAACTAAAATTTAAAATTTTGACACTCAAAGGTAAGTAAAAAAAATTAAATGTCAAAATAAACAACCGTTTCGGCACAAAAAAATTAGTCTTGATTTAAAAACACGAAAAACCACGAATAATTATTCTAATCGGTCTGCAGCAGTGTGATATCAAATATAATAAATTTCAGCCTACCCTAAAAATGTTTGAGCCGGTCCTACATGTCTGGTTCAATATTCAATATACTAAACTTCAAATAGAAACATCTAAAGTAAGAGTAGGTAAATATGCGAAAATCGAGAGTTTGCATTGCCATCATATCAATATTTTTAACAGACTGAAGGAAAACAAACATCAATATATTAATGGCAAAAAATACATCTCACGCCTTTGTCATCGGTTTGGGTAAACGTTCAATACCAGAAAATAAAATTCTAGAATTTTCATACACAGAAAAATGCAAGCACAAAAAGATTCAAATCTAGAAAATGTATGCGAAAGGTAAGGGTACATTTGAGACCAATGGCGTACCCAGACATCAGTCTTGGGGGGGGATATGAAAATAAAAATGTTTTGTACAATAATTAAAACAAATTTTGCGATATCGGATATCTTGGAGTCCTTTCAGTGGTGACGATGTTTATTTACAATTATAAATTATATTATAAGAAAAAGCGCCGCAGGCGAAAATGTTATGTTTTATAAGGTCAAATACTTTAAAAATGAATTTTCAGATATACATAACAGCACGGGTTTTCCCTCTTCTACGTGCAAAATAAAGAAAAACATTTTTATGATGAATTTGTATAATAATAATAACAGAAAAAAATGATTTTTCTTAGAGCTTGGGGGGGATATATCCCCTGTAACCCCCCCCCCCCCCCCGTAAATACGCCACTGTTTGAGACTAAATGATCTCGAGATCGTCTCGAGACTCGATGGACAAGCGTCTGAGAGCAATATCCGAGATAAGTTGTCACAGGTCTCCGAAACCTTGCTCGGGAGTGGAGATACGAAAAAAATTTCAATTTAATTTCTCTGTATGAGAAAAATGAATATACATGTGGAACGATATAAAAATCGGGAGTAAAAAATAAGTGATTTTACTGAATTCGAAACAGTTTTTAAATGTAATTCTGAAGAGATCCAGCGCGATTCATAACTTACGAAAATTGATTTCGACGTTCCACCCACTGTCTGACCCACAGGGTTGTCCACGTAGTCTACGCGACGTAGATTACGTGTAATTTTACGCGTAGACAAACACGTAATCTACGCATGCAGTATCTGTGTAAACAATAAAATAGTGTAGACAATGTAGACAAAGAACAAATCTCACCGAAAACGAATAAAGTTATATGTTAGATTTTCTGACAATTAAATTATTTACAGACTACGCAAAGTCTACATTGTCTACATTTTACCTAGTTTACGCAAACTTTACGTGTAGACGTAGAAAATAATACTTTACGCGTAGATGAACAACCCTGCTGACCCAACACTGCCTCTTTTTTACCTTTTTTCGTTTTTGCAAAATCTTAAGGTTGTCAACAAAATCGATGAGGACAGAAATAAATAAAATTTGTGCAGGACATTTACCTGATTGGTTATGAAGTATCAACGATATTTCTATTTACCAGGCATTTCAAACGTAAAACTTATTATACGGAAATGCCAAATTTGTTTACTTTTTTTACTCTCTCCGGAATAAGCTTCATGAAGTCTACCGTCCGATGTCGCTAGTTTCGGTAGACAACAACCTTAAGAAGCCCGTCTACTACCTAAAATTCAGCATAAAATGTACTAACGTAGCGAGTGTTTCATTATTCAGTTTATAAAACATGTCGATTTTTAATCATTTCTCCTAAAATTAAAATAACCTATATCTACATTGATAGTTTTTCCGAAACACTTTGTGTTTGTTAAGTTTCTTTTCATCGTTTCTACATTTTATTAATAAATAATACGTGGCAATCTCGAAATTAGTGATAGTGACAGTTGCACTGTAAGTTAAAATAAAAAGTTTCCAAAAAATACCACGAATCTTCCATGGCTTAAAACCACATTAACAGTCCGAAATTTGTGACGTTGTAGGAGGCAATTGAAGTAAATAAAGTAAAATAAACAGCTGATTTGTTCTGAAAAGCGTTTGAATATAATTGTTTTGATTGTGCTACGACTCAAATTTTGGGTTGTGAACATTTAAATGAATTTCTTCAAATTTTCATAATACGAATTACACCAAATTTCGAACTATGAATGCGACTTAAGGTGTTCGTCTACCCTAAAATTTTACAGCGTTACAGAGGTGTACGCCTCCCACGTTTACTTTAATTATAAATGAAATAAATGATGCTTTTACATATGAGTGTATTAACAAAGGATGTCTTAATGCTTCTATATTTTTATTTTTTTTCTTTAGCCTAGGAAATTTAAGTAAAAAAATATTTAAAATGATGTTTTTTGCGGTTTTTTGTCATTATTTGATAATATTTTCCTCGGTCACTATAAATAGCAAGAAAAATTTAAAAAACAAGAAGCATGCAGCTAAGTTTCCTTTTTCGAATAATTTTTGTTTGACTTAATTTCTTTAAAAAATACACAAGTTATTATGGGAATCTGGAGCCATGTTTATAGTAATTTTCAACTTCTAAATGACATTGCATAGCTAGGATGCGGGAAAGTACGAGTTTCGAGCTGGTTTCGGGAAGCTGTAGTAGTGGGGAAGAGAGTGAAATAGAAAAAAAGTAATATCGAGAGTATTCTATCAATTCGAAAAAATGGTAGAAGAGCCTCTTAAGTAAAAAAATATCAAACACAAGCAAACTGTAAATACATAAATACTTTTCCTACATTATAATCGTAGACAACCAGATAATGAGGTTTAACTTATTCCGAACAATGACCACTTTTTCAGGAACCATAACTAACCACGATTTACCATTACCAATACCACGGTTATTCGCTAATGAGTTACGAATATACTATAAATGCCACTCCAAGTCCCTGATTTCAGTAGATATATCTGTCATAATTAACAAGTGTCTCTGTAACATCAGATACAAACGAGGATACAATTATAATATTTGATAATAATTATTACCGGGCTGCGATATTTGACTTGTACTCGAACTCTCTTATCGTGAAATAGAAGCTAGTGTATTAATTTAATTATAACATCGTATAACAAACGTCATATGGCCTGTCAATCATATTTCACGCCAAACAATATGTCAATGTGAGTTTTATCATTTTCCGATAAATATATAGGTCTACGGCTGATAAGATACTAATAAATTTATTTTTAATTGAATTAACTCCGAATTATTCTTACAATTAATCAACCACTTTATGTGTACACAAATAGTAGATAATAAAAAATCTGACGTGGCCATCACACAACCTTCCGCCATATCTAGACTTTAAACAGAAATGTATACTTGCAATCCGGTGCCCATTTAAAATATACAAATAAAAATCTAAAATATTCAAACACAGAAATTTGCATCACCTGAATAAAAAGAATAAAAATGAAAAATAAAAGAAGGAAAACTCTGCTGTGTTGAAGCCATCCTCCGTTCAATTACTACATTTAATATCTTACTTAAAACTTAGCGCTAGTATGCCAACTTGTCACCCGTCTCACCTGTCAATATTTTTTACGCAGAAACAAAAATCAACCGATCATGGATTACAAGATATCAACGTTTTATTTGATAAATTTATTTTTTAAATTTTACTGCAGTTCTTTAATGCTACCAGATAAAGACAATTTTTTTATAACGTAAGTTGCAAATAACTTTTCCTTTTATTCTCATTACAAATAAATACTATATTTTTCCAAATTTATATACAATTTTGACAATTAACCTTTTCAATCTTCAAAAAATATCACTTCCGATGAAGATATTTGTACCAAAATCTAGGGAGCTCTTCCAATTTATATACAAATGTTAAATACCAAATATCAAAATTTTCGGGTAATTCGTATTTGAGTTATGCGACTAACAACCCTTGACCACACACACACACACACACACACACACATACACACACACATACACACAGACATCATCGTGAAACTATCAAAAATGAGTTGTAAGGACCCTAATTCGTGCTCATCCACTAAAAATTCACCACCCGATTTTTTGCATGATTCCAATACCTTCCTTTACAGGTAAGCGGAAGGTAAAAATATGATATGGCTGCTTATGAACACCTGTGTAACCTGTCGAATTACAGTTTCATAAACGTGTGCTTCAAATTTAAATCTTAAGAGGCCCGTCTACTACCTAAAATCCAGCATAAAATGTACTAACGTAGCGAGTGTTTTGTGGCCAGTACAAGAATGGTCAAATTTTATTTCAACAAGGATTTAATAGAGAAAGAACGGATCTACAGATGTGCCTTTTTAAAATTTTGATTAAAAAATTATACATGAATATAAAAATTCCGAAAAATTCAAAAAAAAGTCCTATTTTATGCAAACTTTACACGGTTATAGTATATCATATGATAGAAATTAATTTTTAAAATTTTAAAAGGGCACATCTGTAGATCCATTCTTTCTCTATTTAATTATTATAAAAACATTATCCTGAAGTAAATAAAACTCACACTCGAAAATTTTGACCCATCACAACACAATACCTCCCTTACTTATAGAATATGAGGCGGGAGGTAAAAAGTTTTAATGTAATATCTATTCTCAATGCTCTTCTACTAATTTGAATAGCCTCTTAGGCTCAACAAGATATTCAGTTACCTACGTCAAAAGTAAGTTTAGAACTTATAAATTGTTTTGACAGATTAGATTATTTAGACTTCACGCAACGTTTAATTTTGTACATTCAAACATGTAAGCTGATGCCTGTCATTGACGAAAACTTTTCATAACTTATTTTATATTCAATACTTCAATACAAAAAAAAGTAAATCTGCTGACATACACAGAATATTTATACTTTATTTTTCCTTACAGTTATAGAGAGAAAAGAAAATAACCAAATGCAAAAGATTATTTCGTTGGGTATACCTACATCAAATGTTTTTTCTTTGATATTTCGTTATTATTAAATGCGTAAACATAATATTAATTTTCTGTTCTATGGAGCATACTGTAATGAAAGAAAAAGTTGTCGCCCGCTTTGAAAAATTCATTTTCCGGTCAGTCGATTTCTTTTTATATCTCTCAGATTCTTTAGATGTTTAAGAGCATTCTGTACAGGAAGAATGTACGCGTAAAAAGAATTTACACGCATACTCCTCATGGACACATGGTTGCACATTTTAACAAAAACAAATTTTTATATGGTAGATAAGGGATAAAACTTCATTCTATTAGTGCAAATTTTTTTTTCAGCACGTTCAACGGTCGAAATTACTTACTTTCAACCGCTTGCAGGCGTTTAGAAGCACCTACAGATTTTTCTTTATATTTCGCAGAACATGATATTTGAAACTTGAATCATGTAGTTTAAAGTTTAATCTACGTTGGGGTAGTGTTATTTTTTTAGAAAAAACTGTCTGATTTCGAGAAAATTAAAGGTAAAAAAATATGAGTTTTTGTAGTTTTCTTTATTTTATAAACTAAAACTTCGGTACAAAACATAAAAAAATGCCACTAATAGAACGAAGTTTTATCCCTTATCTACCATATAAAATTTGTTTTTGTTAAAATGTGCAACCATGTGTCGATAGGTGTATGCGTGTAAAGTGCTTTTTACGTGTATATTCTTCCTGTACAAAATGCTCTTAAAGGATGTTTGTGACCATTATGTTAAAATGATAATTATAGCCTGACATTTCTACAGTGCCTTTATTATTGAGATTCTAAAAACTAATTTAATTTTCGTCTATCCGGCTTTTGAGTAATTGAATGTTGAAATTACGCTCGTTTTTCATGGACTCTTATGGAAATTCACTAAACTTTGTTTTGTATGCTTTACAACTCGAGTGGATTGCCTATATTGCACGCGAACGTTTGCAGACACTCCCCCTATGAGGGGATAATGAAACAAAATATTCTATTGTTTTCTTCCAAAGCACTCTTTGTAACAACCAGATTTTAATTAAATTATCATAATTTTCAATAGCGTTTTTCTCATGTTTTTGTTATGCACGAGTATGAACTAATATCTCGTTGAATTCAGAAAAAAGTACTGAATCGAATAAGCAAATAAAATATAAGTCCCCGATTGAAATAAGAAAGTTGCACCCCGTATTTTGAGAACCACTGAGCTAGTCATATAAAATAGAAATTGTTTGCTAGTTTAACCAATTTCGTAGCTCTTACACTTCTCGAGATAGCAATGGTGCGCCACTTAATAAGGTTGGGGCATGAGTTTGTGGGACGAAAGGCAAGGGGGCTATGCCTATGCTAAAGCATTGGGAAATAAATCAATTACCAACTTTAAAAAAATATATATGAGAGCATATATTTTCGATTTTATAGCCATAATACAGAGATAAAGATAATTTTTAGCAATAAATTTTCATTTTTACATATATACATTCCGGTATTAATATTATTGCTTCATTATTAAATATATTGTTTAATTTCCCAAAAAAGTGAACCGACTTGACAACGTTGCAAACTTTTTGAAACGCGCTACAGTTGGCAGTCTTGGATTTATTTTCTTGTGAACTAGCGGGTCGATTTGATTGAAATTTTGGGAAATGGATTGGGAAATGATGCTCTACAAAATATATTTTTTTCAAAAATGTCTTATCATGAAGCAGGTCATGCCCCAACCTCCTTAAAATGAACACCTGTATACTGTTTATCGTTCTTCAGCACAAGTTGAGCGAATTTTCTTTTGATGCTGCAAAGAATCTCTACCAAACCTTTTCTCAGGTTATCTACAAAGGTAAAAACAAATTTAACCATGCATATTTGCAATTCAAAGCAAAATTACCTGATTCGGATAATACTCATTAAGTATAAATACTCATTTTTTACATCAAGTGCGTCGTGCTTAGCTAGCATGAAATTTCAAATTTCCCTTTAATTTTTTATTTATTACACTGGAGACTTCATAAAAATGATGAATAGGTTTCCCAAGGCACATAACCTACCTACGACCGACCGATGTTTTATGACGCATATTTTTTGTAAATAGGTAATTAATTATTAAATTTTATGCAATATTTATGAGAGAGAAACTGTCAAATTTAATTAGCTCAAGAGATAAAGCAGTCTACTTATTTTGTATTTTTATAAATCGCAACTTTGAGGACTCATAATCTCAAAAGTTAATAGTATATTACATAATGAGCGTTGAGCGAGGAAAGTGAACAATATCGTGTGAGTGAGAATGTTGACGCACGATATATAATTTATTAATAAGCATTTTCATTTTATGCTTACCAAACTGCAATTTTAAATATTTTTTTTTGTTACAGAAAACTTCAAGTACAAGCAATAGTCCAGAATATTTTACAGATATTGATGGTAAGTTTTGAATAATATTATTCAATTTAATAAATATGGATTTAGTATATATATGAGCAAAAAATTAGATTTATTTTTTGAGATTATACAGGATGTTTCTGTACTTATGGATCAAAGTTTAAGGGTATATGTAACACGTTCTACCGATAACAGAACAAAAAAAATCTTCAAAAATTTGTAAAATTAATGGTGGTTTACTTAAA
The DNA here is from genome assembly GCA_947534325.1 of Agonum fuliginosum. NCBI lineage: Eukaryota > Metazoa > Arthropoda > Insecta > Coleoptera > Carabidae > Agonum > Agonum fuliginosum. The sequence continues at coordinate 1,894,744 of OX384029.1, forward strand.
GAAAACATGTTTGAGTGCCACTTGTTTCATTATTGTGAAAGAAACAGAATAATTGAAATTAATTTACTATCAAAATTGCATTAAGTAACGTAAAACAACATAAATGCATAATAATTTTTTTGAAACAGCTATGAAACCAGTGGCCACCACTCAACATGTTTCCTTTAAGTAAATTTTTAAGTACCAAATTTCAAAAAATATATTTTTATAGGTACCCCTAAAATTTGATCCATACGTACAGAAACACCCTGTATACGGTATTATTTTTTACTTTTTTGTATAATTAATATAACAATCGTATAGATGAGAATGAATATCACATGACACAAATAATAACAGCCAATGGAAGAATTGATTAAAATAATAGTAACCATGGTAATATAAAAATTTATCGGAAATATTTTAATACTAGCTTGAGTAACGTAACTGAAATTAATTAATTAATTGGAAACTTTTCACTTATCAGTTTGACATTTAAATTAAAAATCGGTTTCAGTCATTTTGAGTGTAAATAATTAATTAATAAGGTAAATATTATACATTTATTAATTTAAATACAAATTTAGTGAAAGCTTGAAGTTTCTATTGTACAAAATAACTCAATATTTTTATTTAATTACCTATATGATGTCAGATGGATGTAAAGCCTGTCATATTTTGTTAACAAAATTTGATCACAAAAATTGTTCACAAATATTGAAACTATTTATGCCTCATTTGTGATATAATATTCCCTGTCTTAAGCCCTGTTCGCACGGCGATCTTTTTTTCTTTCTAGTGATAATTACGTGGTTTTGAAGCAATCAATAAATTATAAATTCTTCTTTTCCAAGACTCATTAAAGATTCAATTTAGCGACAACGCAATTTAACAAATAATTCTCACTAGAAAGAAAAAAAACTTGTTCTTTTCCAGGATTCTGAATCTCCGTAGAATCACAGTCATATTTTTAAAATAAAACGCCAAATTTAAAATGTCAGCCGCAGTATGGAGAGAGATTTGAATAATTTAATATCACTTTCCTTCTTGCCGAGTGTACCTTTTCTTGTGGAAACCACCACGACATTTTAACAAGACCAACAAACCAAGCAAAGATCAAAACGTAGACGCTGAAAAACTAAATGACTTGTAGGCGTTGAAAACAATCAAATGCGTTCACAACAAATTTTATTCTGGAATAGAACATGTCATATTTTTAACAAATTTTGACATCAAAATTTTATTTTCTGTATTATACGAATATAAAAATCTAATAACAATTTTTATACTCAATAGATATGACCGTGTAAGATAAGCATAAGAATCAAATTTGTATCCACCAAAAACTCGAAAATTTTGTCCCATTACAATAATTAACACCTCTCTTATAGAATATGAGGCGAGAGGTAAAAATTATAATACATTAATATGTGGGAAATAGTAAAATTATTATGTACTCAAACACTTTTTAAGCAAAATTTATTTCATAAGCCAGACATGTCAAATTGCACTCGGGATATACCTTAACTATTGAATAGTATCTTCAATTGTAATGTAACCTTTAAACTAGGAGATTGAGAATCAATAGTTAGGTTAAACAATAGTATTACCATATTGATTGATATATCAATGGTATTACCGTGTTGGCTTGAACTAAATTCGTACCATGGGACATTCAATAGGATCAGGTTCGAATCATGTACAAAACAAAGTGATAATCTGTAATAAAGGCATATCAATTGTAAAGCCAATCCTTTGTTTCTAAACCGGATTATTATAGGTAAGTAATACACATACAAATATCTATTGAAGATTAGAAAATTGTGTTCAATTTCTAATATTAAAATTAAGTGTGATATTTTTTGAAGAGTGACAAGATTAATTGTCAAAAATGTAATAAATTTGGATAAATAAAGTATTTATTACGTCTTTATCTGGTAGCATTAAAGAACTGTAGTAAAATATAAAAATTAAATTTATCAGATAAAACGTTAAAAGATTGTACCATGATCGGTTGATTTTTGTTTCTACGTAAAAATATGGACAGGTGAGACGGATGACATGTTAACACTAATGCCATATAAGTCATAAGTAAGATATTAATGGCCAGTTGCACCGCTTCCACTTAAATTTTAAGTTTTCCTTAAATGAATAATATTGAATCAAAATCAAATTGTCAAATGTAGAAATAACATTGCTGTCATTAATTCGATTTGATATTGTTCATTTAAAAATTAAGAGACACTTAAAATTTAAGTGAAGGTGGTGCAGGTGGCCATAAAATCTAGACTATTCAAACAGGAAAATAAAACACTAGAAGATGCAAATCTAGAAAATTAAAAGTAATGAAAAACCTGCATCAAAAGCACATCAAAAGATTCATTCACAAGAATGGTTCTGGGTTGTTCATTTAGTTCATTCGACCATATTTTGCACCTTCCTATGATTAAATCTTCCTGCGTTTGCTATTTACTGTGTTTGCATCTTGCATTTATACCGAATCTAAAATTCTTGATTTTAATTTTTCTGTGAATGAGTCTTTTGATTCGGGTAGTGCAGATTTCTGTGTTTGGATATTTTCGATTTTTATTGGTTGTGGCATCAGATTGTAAATCAGTTTTCTAAATCACATCAGATTTTTTAAATTTAAAACAATTTAATTGAATGTTATTTTCTGTGACCTACTTTTTATAAAGGTGTCGTTAAAATATTTTCTTTCATCTTATTTTATAATTAAATTAGTTTTAATGAAAAGTAAAACACGTTTGATGTAGAAACCCAATTTTGCTTTTATTGACATTTCAATATTATTTCTGTTGTAATAATTTATTAAATTCGTTTTCTTGTTGAAAATGGTTTTATTGTTTGAGCTGTTTTTACCTCTCGCCTCATATTCTATAAGAAAGGTATAATAATGGGTCAAAATTTTCGATTATGAGTTTTTGGTGGATAAGCACGTTTCGGTGTCCCTAAAATACTGATTTACTATTTTCATTATGATGTCTGTGCGTGTGTGTGTGTGTGTGTATGTTTATGGACGTATGGATGTATGAACGTATGTTACGATTTGTCGACCACGATAACTCAAAAAGTATCAAACCTTTATTAACCAAATTTCATATTTAAGATTTTAATAAGCATTTTAGTGTCGGATAAGATTTTGGTCCGCAAACCGGAAATAGTACTTTTGAAGCTTGATGTAGTTATCCTTAAATAAATTGGTACATTATTTATTTTTACAATTTTTGCATGAAAAATAAAAGAAAATAATTATCTATGGGTACATTTTAAATACAATTTGCTGAATCTGTAGTTTCTAATAGACCGGGAGCTCATGCCAGGTGATGATCTCCGATTTCATACAGCATGCCTTTTGGAGGATAGCATATTGATCCTATGACAACATAGAAAAACGGGTATTAAAATCCCTTGCACGCTTTCCGGTCATATGAAAAATTGCATTTCCACTTGCACAAAAATTTTTCAAAATTTTCCACCCTTGGGCCAACGAGGATTGCATGCCAATTTGGTAATAGGTGTTGACACAAATATTAATTCTTTTCATCGGCATGCTGCTCCCTAGAAATATTTGGCTCCCTCTCGAATATTTTCGAGAAGCGTTACCCGCTTCTCGTCTCGTGGTGTCAATTCACCCGCGGGAGCAAAATATAGTTTTCCTCCCTTGGTGCATAATGTACTATTGTGCACCTAGGGAGGGAAGCGTGCTATTACTCCCGCGAGCGAAGCGGCGACCCGAGTCGAAGGCGAGTCCGAGCGAGGGCGCCGGCTTCGCCCAAGGGAGAAAAAGCCTTATTCCCTCCCGTGGGACACACAATATTTTACGTCACGAGGGTTGGATATCAGGCAGGCAACATTCAAACCATCAGCCCTATGAATATTACAATAATTACGAACTGCTCGAACATGCAGTTCATTGTTCTGAAATAAAAGACATATAATAATTTTTGAATTAAACAAATTTTTTTACACGGACGGGAGTAAACGTCAACTTTTTCTTATTAAAAATCATGATAGAAGTGATTCATTTAGTCCCTAGGGAAATAATCACTCCCTAGGGAGTTTATATTATTATTATTTATTTGTTTCTGTGGGTTGCTATGTATGATTTACGTTACCAACAACAAATAACATACTTGATAATTTATTACTATATTTTTAAAGTAAATTAATTTGGTCCGTGTAAAAAATAGTATATACCCCTCAGGAGAGACTGCAATTTTTCCCTCGTTGCTTTGTATCCCTCGGGCTACGCTTCGCTTCGCCCTCTGGCTACAAATTGCACCTCATGAAAAAAACATGCATTTCTCTCCCTCGATGTATAATATACTATTGTTTGAATTTTTTGTTACTTTTTGAATTTTTCTTCAATTTTTAATTTATAAACTCGCTTCCCTCCCTCCATTAGCAAGAGGAAAACAATGTTTTCCTCCCCCGAGTGACGTAAAGATTATTTCAGAATTCTAACTGATCATTAATTCTTTCACAAACATTAAGTACCTGTTTTTTCTTCAAATTTTTAATATGCAATAATGAGTAAAGCAGAAATTGTTACACCTCTAAACACGCAACATTTTGTTACGGAGACGGGACGCTTAAATATGCGGCGTAAAAGGATTATCAAATTATCCAATTCAAATTAAATAGCTAATTGAAAATCTAATGTGCATTAAAAAGATAAAATTAAATAGAACTTACGACGGTATGCAAATAATGAAATTTTAGTTCTTCTCGAGATTTTTCAACAATGTAATTCGAGCGCATTTAACCACCGGCTTCCTTCTAAAGTTTGCCTTTTGAAACACAAACAAACTCTAATGGGTAATCTAAACTAGGATCTAGGAACAAGGTTTGTTTTTCTTCTCTATCATTTTATAAGGTTAAATGCGGAAATCACTAGTTTGTAGTTCAAAAATTTCAAGTTATTTCAGAAGGGTAGTGTATGTAATTGAGATCATTATAGAAATACTTCTGTAAACAGCGGTGAATTCAACCTTAAGGGTATCGTCTCCAAGTAGGTCAACACCGCGTTTGTCCTATGTTAATGCATAGAAACGCTCGCTAAAAATACGGAAAAGCAGTCTATACTCAAAATCACAAGTTCTGGCAGTGTGGCAGAGATAGCAATACAGTGTTGCTAAATGTATCCCATAAGAGTAATGTGTTAGACAAAGATGGAGAATCCAGAGGCGGATTGTTTGTTTTTCGCTTACTTGTAATTTTAATAAATTATGCTGATTATTTTTTGACGTTTCTCAAAACCAATATAATGTTCAATTCATTGAATACATTAATAAGTAATCAATTGATATGCCTCCAATTTAAAATCTTTTACTTAGAGAAAAAACTCTGGTTTCTAATAATAATTCTCCAGTGTTTCAATTTATTCTCAGCATCTTTACTGATAATTTTTCTCGTTTAATATGAAGGATACGTAATTAAGTAAAATATTAAATTAATATAAATATACAATTTTATTTTATTTTTTCGATAACAAATTGATAACAATGTAACAATAAAATAAACACAGCCAAAGACGGCCAAGTCAAAATCACAAATGGCGAGTAATACAAATATATACATGTTGTTTAAAAGACATAACAATTAATGAACAAATGTTGTCAATATATACATAGCATAAAATATAATTACAAACTTATAGAAAAATATCACATACTAAGTACATTGAAAATTTGAAGTAAGGTCCTGGACCTGTTTACATTTAAACTTCGAGGCAGGTAGCTAGGGGTAGCAGCGGTACTCAAACATGCAACTCATGCGTTACATCTTCATCGCTTTCAGTATCACTGTCGTCACTGTCTGATGTGTTTTCAAATTCCTTTTTAATTCTATACAACTGACGTACACTGACACTTGTCATTTCTGATACAAGACACATTATGTCATTGAAAGACATTGTTTTTAAGTTAATATGATACATTATTATATTATTTATAAAACGTTTTTCACCCACAGAATACATTTTAGTTCACAAGATAAGAAACTCTTCTTGCCAAAGTAAAATTGATTACTAACTTTATATTATCAACAATACCACTATTTATACCTACCCTACGAGCTACGAGTTAACGGTAATTAGCAAAAATACACAGGTATATTGAAAATATTGTTATTAGCTAACTCAGTGCAGATTTTCTGCGTAAATTCTTCGTTACAACAATTTAAATCGTATAATCCTATTATGGCACTGTTAATTGGGATTACATTAGATGGTAGTTACAAATAAATTACAAGAAATGTAATTAGTATATGTCTTGAAATGAGATTACAGGAGTAGGTATAGTTATTATATCATTTCTTAAGTAATGTGAAATCAAGCTTATAATATTTTCAAACTGTTTCGGAACTGCTGGCTTCTTTTCCCATCGGCACCACTCCACCGCTATAAGATTTACAACCCTATACTAACATTTCATTATGAAATTTAACACTGCAATGGTGTACCATGAAACAATGTAAGTGTAAAACTGGCAACAAGGCCGAGTTTATCTCCATAAGAATAACATTGCCTATCTCTGCCATACTGCCAAAACTTGTGATTTTCAGTTTAGCAATTTCTAAAATACTCACGAAGTTTTATAGATAAATCTAAATTTTACAAATTTATGTACAGACGAAGAATGCAACTAGGATTATGCCGAGTTACATTTTTTAATAAATATCTTAATAATAAGATAAAACGTGTAAGAAATTGCTGAAAACACACTATTTCATTAATTGTTTATATGGATTCCAAAGATTTTTTCAGAATTCTAACTCGGCATAATCCTAGATTAATTCTTTCACAAACATCTAGTACCTGTTTTTCCTTCAAATTTTTAATATGCAATGAGTAAAGCAGAAACTGCTATACCTCTAAACACACAATATTTTGTTACGGAGACGAGACCCTTAAGAACTGAAAATTATACTCATACCTCTTTTAACAGCTAAATTAATTGTTGACATTCATTTTAAAAAAAAGAAAACCAACTTGAAATGAAATATATATTCAAATTTTCACACGTGTTGCAATTTACCAGGTAAGGTTTCAAATGCATATAATACAATGGAGTTGTTTCACAATTTTAGATTTATTTTTTTCTTGAAAGAATACGTCGAACTTGATAAGTATAGGTGTACATTTTATGCTCTATGTGATTAGTTCAAGAGATATGATTTTTACCTCTCGCCAAAATTTTCGAGTACTTATGAGTTTTTGAGTTTAAAAGTCAGGAATTCAATATAAAATAGTTATTTGTCCAACTAGAGAGGAAAGCGCTTCTTTTTCCCACTCGAGCTCGAAGTTTGTGTCACGAGCGAAGCGAGTGAGGCAATTGAGCAAGAGTGGAAAAAGAGCTTTCCTCTCGTGTTAGACACAACATTTTTTTCACGACATATTTAAAAACATTGTAAATGTAGAAGAAACACATAACTAGAAGTTAGATTATAACTGCCATCTGTCAGAATGACGTTTGAAAACAACGAAATGCAGCCAATATGCCAAATTAAATTTAAGTTGTAAAATCGTGAAATAGTAGAAAAAGAAAGTATAAAACATAATAATTGTAAAATAATAGTTTACATTATATCACTATAAAATCAGAATTTTCAATAAAATAATAAATTTACTTACAATTTTTAAAATATTTCATCGTAAAATAACACTGGTGGTAACACTGCTTACTTTCCTCTCTAGAGAGGGAAAACCTACTTTCCTCACTATTTCGCGAGAAGAAAATTGTGTTTTCTCCGCATGTCGTGAAAAAAATATTTACCCTGATCCTTCTACATCGTCGAAGTAATCAAATATTAAGATGATATAATATATAATAATATAGTTTTTGTTTTTCGGCTCCTAAAGTGGATACGTTTCTACAAACAAGACAGCCTAGCTCTTTTTTAATAATTAACCAGGGGTTTTTTGCTTTGTAATCAATGCATTGTTCTTTGGACCAGCAAATATGCTTTTCATCATTAAAATTACTGTTTTTGTCACCACAACTGCGTTCCGGCGTGTTCCGGCTTCCCTGGAAGGTACCGGAACACCGTTCCGGCGTGTTCCGGCTGAAATTAACCACTGAATAAAACGAACTAAAACAGAAAGTGACATTTTTATTTATAATTAAATTGACAATTACAGAAATAGTTTCCTATTGCCTCGACTGACCTTAAACTATACTTGAAAGTTTAAACTAATGCAAAGATAAGTAATTTTATCTACAACAATAGAATAATGTATTCATTATATACGTGAAAGTAGTATAATAAACCCCTCCATAAGGACACATTATGAAATAATGATTTCATTATTTCACACTGTTAAATAATGAGTACTTTATTCTCTCGAACTGTCAAACTGCCATCACATCTGTTACATCAAGTTATCATTTTATGACGTTGTAAGCAGAAACAGTAAAAATAATAAAAATTTGTAAAACGCTGTATATGACTATAGCCTATAATAGTTCTAAATTACTCGGATAAATTGTCATGTCATCACACCAAAGTTTGAGGTTAGGTTAATATCAATACAAATTTGTAGTAAGAAAATGTTGTTTTATTTAAAAAGTTGTAGATAAAACGTCGTATTTGACTCGAAAATAATGGCTATAATTAACTCGGATGATTTATACACTCGCCTTCGGCTCGTGAACAAACTTTCATCCTCATTAATTATAGCCTACATTATTTACTCGTTAAATAATATACTATTAAATGGAAATGTGGTGATTGATAAACTTGACGGATTAAAACTAATTGCTGCATGGTACACAAATCACAAATCCTGTGCACTATGTACGTATCCAATTAATTTCATAGCTGTTTGATTCCAGTATTCTAATCTGCCAAATCACAACAAGAAGTCGTTAATTAACTATTCCATACGGTTATCGAACCAAAATAAACAATACCAAACACACGTTTAACCCGTTTGTATTTAACAAACGTGTGTGTTATGGATTGTACTTGTTACTCACTAGTAAACGTCATTTAGTCAATCCCTACTGAATCTACAAGTTACTTGTAAAATAATTGACAGATGACTTGTTAAAATTTAACAAGTTAATAGCTCATAAACGGTTCACATAAAAGACTATTTTTGTCAGAAAAGTTGTGTGTGAATGACAAAATTTGGTTATAATTTTTACCTCCCGCCTCATATTCTATAAGGAAGGTATTGTGATGAGTTAAAAAATTTTAGTGTAAGTTTTAGTGAATAAGCACGCGTTTTAGGATCCATAGAATACAAACTTTCGGGACTATAATCTGTATGTGTGTATGTATGTTAGGTTGTATGTAACATTTTTTCCAGGTTCTATAATTCAAAAAGTTACAAACATTTAACAACCAAATTTTATTTATAACGTTAACGTCGTAATACAAATGTTAAGAACCCAGTTATTTTTTGAAGCAATCCCTAAACCGGAATTAGTGCTTTTTATAATATTTTGATAAATAATTAATTTATCGCAATATTTTTTGTTTCAAATGAAAGATTATGTATTATTTATTATCTACAATTTTTAGCATTTTATAAATTGTTCTGTCATATAGTACCTACTTTAGGAATTAAAATATTATTTATAATTTAGACTTTTAGACTTAGAGTATGAAACTTCAGTATCTCGTTGTCCATGAATAATGATTGTTCAATAATTGTTACTACGAAAAATTTATATGCTTATGAAAGTGACTGAGTGACAGTGCCAATAGTGACACATCTTATTCATAAATTATATATTTATAATTATATATCATTACATTTCTACAGTTTACTAAATGAGTATATTTGTATCTTGATTTGTATTGTAGTGAAAAAAAGTAGTGCTGGTCACATTATATTTTTTAATTTTTATTTTGATTTACAAATGAGAAACAAGTAAAATATTGTACAATACACGCAAGGTATAGTTGGTCCGCGATGTGGTGATCGGTACGTCATTAGTTTCTAAACTTATAATAAACAGGCATTATGTATATCTCTCTTTGTCACATGCATGCTTGTTCATTCGTTGGTTAATGTTACGTCTGTCTAATATGTTTATCTCTTTTCCACTAGTATACTTAAAAAGAGAACGATACATTTACGTCAAGAGAAATGTCAAACACTGCTTATCATTTCAGGTTATGTTTTGTAGGAAATTTAAGAATATTCGCAATGTTGTATAAGGAACAGAAACTACAAATAATAATAATATAACTATACTCACAGCAGAAAGCATAACACAGCCGTAAACTACTAAATACTAATAACCTCAAATAGAAAATTGCAAATGTCAAAACATACCAGTGAATCTAAAACAATGGTTCTCGTTATTTAATATGAAACAAACCCATTGCCATCAGAATTCAATTTTTAGGTAATTTATAATGATAATAGCATGAAAAATTATTACTATTTAATTTTTATATTGCATAATTCTTAATTTAAATTTGATATTTACTTATAGTTTTTGTTCATCATGAGTGACTGGTTGAGAACCTCTATGACGTCATATAATTTTCTCCTACCTAAAAAATTTAACCCAGACGAATATGTTTGATGACGTAGCGATCACCACATCGCGGACCAACTATAACTGTTTGACTGCTTCAAGGAGGTGACAGGCTCGCCGGTCATTTCCACCTCTCAGGATCGGTCGAGTTTGGAATTTAGATTTAAAAATATTAAATGTCATTTTGAATGCTAAATCTAAATCATAAATTCCTTGAATTCGTCATGAACCAGCAAAAGCATTTTATATTTCTAAATCTAATTTTGTAAACTACTCGTAAATCTGTTATAAACCAGCCTCTATGCATGGATAATTTGAAATTCTAAAATGGAAATGTGGTGAACTTGACGAATTTCAGTGAATTGTTAGATAGAAACAAATAACAAGTACCTGTGTTCTGTACCGCGTCAACGCTTCCAATATAATGCATAACTGTTTGATTCCGGTATTCCAATCTACCACATCACAACAAGTAGTTAATTAATTATTTACTGATTCGGTAATCCCATTAATTTCATCCATTCCATAGAAATAATCTGATGTTGTTTAATACCTACGCATCTATCAAACTGTAAATTAATTGCTCAGTGCAAAATTTGTGATTTATCCATGTGATAATTTTTTTGTACAACTTCTAGTTAAACCAGAAGCGATATGAATTTTATATTTTTAAATGTAACATAATGATTTTTTTATATACCTATTCGAAATGCATTTTTATTCAATACCAAATTTGATAGTATTGTTTTTATTCGTTTGTTTAAAAAATATATTTTTTGTACTCATCACCTAGAAAATGACATATTACGAACGCAATTGACAATCGGAAATGTCAATTTTCCAGTGTAGTCAATCGGGAAAAATGCAAAGAACACTGGCTTTTCTAGACATTTCACAGAAAAATTATCTTAAATAACCGCTCATGTGGGATCAAAATCTTTCCGCATTTGGTTCGTAAATAACTATTTTAAAATACGATGAAAAAAAATATTTAAGCAACATTGTTTCTCTCGACCAGATACACTACTGGTTAAATTTAATATAGTTATTTTTGTTACACCCTGTATACTATAAACAAAGGTATTTATAATAGGTACCTTACTTTTCTCGTCTTCTCTGAAAAATTAATTCATTTATTATTCTTAGCTAATTATTCATCAAGACAAGATTTTAAATGCAATAACGCAAATAATAATTAATAAAAACAAATTACAAAATAAATGTTGCAACGTACAGTGTACTATACCTAATATTAAATACATAATTCTGTTATGCAATAGTTTGTTGGGAATAATTTTAAGATCGATTAAAAAATTATCTCAAGGTAGAAAAAAACTGCATTTTAAATAAATGAATAAGTAATAAGAAAAAATAACGATTATATCAAATATGTACCCTTTTAATGTTTTAATTCATCTAAATTATAAAAGCTACATTTTATATTTTTTTTCAGAGACTAATACTGAAAAGGAAGAAACATCTTTACGAGAAATAAAAGAAATTCATCCTTTTTACGAGAACGGAAACTTGAAATTAAAAATTACCTGGAGCCACTTTCTCGGTAAGTAGATATGAATAATTAACAAATATTACTTTTGTAAAAAACATCATATATATTTTATAAATATTTATACAGCAAGTAAGATATAATGAATGCTTAGAGAATGGCGAGTGGGATAATTTCTTCGAGTGAATAAACATTCGTATCTCACGTGGTTTATACAATATTTTATTTTGACGAAAATAATTCACTAGCGAATAAAGTTAAAGTTGTTGCTATGAAGTTAAAAATAGCAGTTTAAATCGTCAAAATTACAAGTGGGATATGAGCATTATTACAGCATTCGAATGTGCAGAATCCACGACTGCTCAGAATTAATACAAATTGATATTTTTATGTAAACGTCATATTTGAAATTTTTAAAATTATATATTTGGACAATGGGGGTTTTCACGATTTTTTGGTTTTTTTATATGTTAATCTATACATTAAAATATAAGACCCGTATTTTTTCTTTTCGCTTAAAAGTTGCTAATAAGCCAGAAAAAAATTCATAAAGTTTAAAAAAATAAGTGCCGCGAAAATCGATGCCGCGTGTAACAGTGTGACGTCACCAACATCTAGAACATACGTTCAACGCGCTGACAAGGACCGATACGTAGGTCTTACCTTACACAGTCAACATCTTGTCAACTTGAACAGAAAAACATAACCAAACTGTTTCATGCCGTTTCATTTCGATTAAAACCAACACAAAAATTCTTCAATAAACTGTAAGTAATCGTGTTTGAACCTAACCAAACTCGACAACGTGAACCCGTGAACGTTGGTGAACGTGTCAAAAATCGAAAAATCAACTGGTGGTCCGTCGTCCAAACGACAAAAAACGAACTTGCACGAACCAACTCCTGGTTTGCTAGCGATGTTGGCTACGTCACACATGGCGCATTTCAATAAACGATTCAAAAGACTTACATTTTCATTTCGATAAAGAGGTAATAATTCTATCAAAATTAACAATTATTATCACTTTGCTATAACTTATACATGCTGAAAATTGATATCCAATAAGTATTTCTTTAAAAGCCGTAGGCTTGAAAACCCCCATTGATAGATATGTGAGTTTCTATTTCTATAATTTTGACTTAAAATCAAAGCAGCAGGGTATATACAATTAGCTCGAAAGAAGGACATCCTGTCAGTTTTCTGTATAAATAAATTCCTAATTTTTAAGTTTATACGTGATATTTATTTATTATTCGCTTATGTAAATTATTTATTATTGGACAATATTCCAAAATTGATTTATTCTAAGAATATTTAAGGGATAAATAGGTAGACAAGTATATAATTATAAATGCTCACTTCACTAGTGAGGTAATATAATTAATTACCTCACTCAAATCATGAAAATAATATTATTATTATTGTATCATTTATTAATTATTAAATTATGAAGATGAAGTTTACAACACGAGCGAGCAAAACGAACGAGGGTTTTAACCTTCGGATGACCAAGCTTTCGTTTAGTACATAGACGACCAAGAGGGGTAAAAACGTAAAGTACACAAAGCGAATGACAAAAAAAAGTTTTGTTGATTAACAAAAGTAATAAAAACAATAAAACTTTTCTTGGTCTATATTTGTACAAGAAAAAATAATCTTTTATGAAGTAATATGAGAATATTAGGTATATTTGCTAATAATTTTTATCATTTACATTAAAAAGGTAATTTTTTTTTATTCAATACATGTATACAAGAATTGTTAAAAATAAAAATAAGGATCATCAAAAGCAGAGGCGTATTTGTAGGTGTGCACAGAAGTAGGGCCCCGAACGATTATGGAGCCCCGGCCAGCTTAAAAATGTGCATTTTTATTTTATAAAGATAAATTAAATTTGTTATTTTTCATTGGTGTCCCGAAATTTGAGCCTCCTTTATAAAAATTGTGGCGACTTTTTGTACTACCATTAACATCTTTACGGAAATATAATGAAATAAAAATGAACAATTAAAAAAAAACAATGACGATAGCAATGAAAAAAATTTCATTCGACTAACGAAAAGATTAAAATGCAGTTTTCTTCCTATGAAAAATATAAATAATTTTAAGAAAACGTTTTTTACGATTTTTACAATACAATACTAAACAATAATTCTACAAAAGTACATAATGTATAAACTAGATATAGACAGTTAGTTAGTATCCAGATTTAAAATTTATTTGATCGTATCATCAACTGTTATTACCTGTTAATATGCAACATTTATTGATAATTATGAACAACATAATACGTTAGTTACCTATAACACTTTAGATACTTATAAGTCATTAGTTACGGACTTAATACGTTAGATACAACCATAATAACATCAAACCTTCCATAACATGCGAACTGTCAACTAATTGACAGATAAAATTCTTGATTTGTTTTAACATCGCTGTCGTTGATGATACGATTAAGCTTTGAATATAACGCGAATATATGCGATTTAAGCCCCCTTGGATGTTCAAAGAGACTCGGTTTCACCTCGTCGCTTAGCAACATCCTCGGTATTATAAATCGCATAATATTCTTGTTATGGCTACAATGAAATGGGGCTCCAAAAAAATTTGCGCACAAGGCCTCTCCAATCATAAATACGCCACTGATCAAAAGTATCCTGAATTTTGTTTCTGTAAAAATAAAATGTAATTAGTTCTTGTAATTTGATTTCAATGTTTTTACTTTAGTTACATTTTGATCTAAACAAATGTAATTTAAATGATTGTACCGTAACTTCATTAACAATTGGAATGTAATACTTAACAAAAAATTATTAATTAAGTTTTTGAGTTATTAGCCCATCCCGGCAATACAAAAATCTAAAGATCTAATTACCCACGCTACGAATATTAATTCATAATCTTAATCTAGCAAACACCAAGCACGTTTGTATTTTTATATTATTTAATTGCTTATTAACTGAAAATATTTTGAAGGTAAATGTTATAACTAACCTTAATTAAATTCTGCCAAAATATTAATTGCTTTTAATTGATTCTATTTTGTATTAGGGGCTAAAATTGACAGCTATGATGTTGCTGTGTACCAAGAAGGATCGAATATACTTCAGAAATGTCAGAAAAATGTTTCCGAACATTACAACATATTACATGTAAGCATTGCAGTATTTACAAACAATATTAATATCCTCATAATAAGAAAGAACAATAAACGAATTTTCTTTGGTCTTTGAGATACTGTTATATTTTTCAGAAAAATGTTTCTTATATCATAATTCCTGAAAAAGATACCCACAACATATTCTTGTCAGGATGTACATACAAAATTAAAATTACTCCGTCACCAAAGACAGAATTTATCGAATTAATTTTAAATTATACAATACCAGGTATGTATATACTTTGAAATTCTAAACCAATTAGTTATCTAACTCTTGTTATTATTTAGGAACGTCTGTTGTGAGCAGTATAGAAGCAATTCCTTTTTATTACAAAGAAGCTGAAGGAGTAAAAGTCAACATTACATGGAAGAATCCAACAGGTAAATTAATCACCTCTCTCGCACAAAATAATGTTAGCGATAAATGAATAAGGACACAGACGTTTTTAAAACTCGTTAATTAGATTAATCGTATCATCAACTGTTATTACCTTATAACATGCAACATTTTTTGATAATTATAAACAACATAATACGTTAGTTACTTATAATACGTTAGATACTTATAATTCATTAGTTACGGACTTAATACGTTAGATACAACCATAATAACATCAAAACCTTCCATAACTGTCAACTAATTGACAAATAAAATTCTTGATTTGTTTTAACATCGCTATCTTTGATGATACGATTAAGCTTTGAATATAACGCGAATATATGCGATTTAAGCCCCCTTGGATGTTCAGAGACTCGGTTTCACCTCGTCTCTTAGCAACATTCGCGGTATTATAAATCGCATAACATTCTTGTTATATTAATAGCTATAAACGTAGTTTTGTAAAAACACGATAGGTGCGCCAATGAGCTAGTTCCTTTTAACCTTCAAATGACATAAAAACGTCAAACCTGTGTATGAAACAAATGTACAGGAATGCATAATAACAATAGATGAAGTAAATTTTCTTGACTGGTAGAATAGGTAGTTGATTTCTTAACTATACGGAGCAATCTGAAGTTGAAATGCAAAAACTGATCGTTTTTGATTGGCTGATGTAACACCAGTTTTACACCACACAAACATTGTAATGTAAACAAACGAATGTTCTCCATCTTGTCTCGTCAGCTGTTGTCAGTGACTGTATCGAGTTTTCCCGGTGATAGGTCAAATTTAATTTTTCCGCCAAAAAATTCTAGTTATATTTTTCTCCTATTTACACAGTGTAAATACGGCTCAGCGAGACAACTTCAGATTGCTCCGTTTAGTTAAGAAATCAACTATAGCTCATTACTACATTCTCTCTCCTTCAGTAATAATTTCTCGAACTCCCGCAAGGGCAGCATAAGACGGTTAAAAATAGAGTACCTAAATAGTCTATTTAGGTACTCTAGTTAAAAATATCTGTAGTAAATTATTTATTCAAAGATAGTACTTAGTTAACATGAAATACATTTTTTCCAGGTCCATTATTACCAATGGGTTATCATATTAAAATTTTTCCTGTAACTAATAATAAAGAACATTGCGAGTTAAATTCTAAATTCGACGAAGTATATACATCAAAGGTATGTGTTTCATCCTTTCATCTTCATTTATTGTACAAAATTGTTGCTACTGTCTAATTATTTTCAGAACATGACAAGTACAATTCTTCCAAATAATGTCATCCCAGATTGTTCGTACCTTATTGAAGTAGAAGAAGAACCAGCTAATGATCTCACTCCGCCTCACATAAATTTCACAGTGCCAGGTTTGTACAATAAAATTATTTTCTTTCGATGACGTACGAACCCGGAGTTCCGTGGTTCAAAACATCTTGCAATTAAATCAAGCTGACCACTTGATCGTCTTAAATGTAGTCCTGTCAAGGCAGTAGCTGCGCGGGTTGAAGCACAGCTCTCTGCATGTGATGACGTACAAACCCGGAGTTCCGTGGTTCAAGTCTCTCGGCCGGCAGTGTGTGATTGTAAAACATCTTGCAATTAAATCAAGCTGACCACTTGATCGTCTTAAATGTAGTCCTGTCGAGGCAGTAGCTGCGCGGGTTGAAGCACAGCTCTTTGCATGTGATGACGTACGAACCCGGAGTTCCGTGGTTCAAGTCTCTCGGCCGGCAGTGTGTGATTGTAAAACATCTTGCAATTAAATCAAGCTGACCACTTGATCGTCTAAAATGTAGTCCTGGTTGCAAAAGAATCTCTCACGGCTCTCTGGTTCAAGTCTCTCAGCCGGTAGTGTGTGATTGTCGTTAAATTGTAAATCATCTTGCTCCAACGCTTCAAGCTGACCACTTGATCGTCTTAAATGTAGTCCTGGATGCCGCTTTGGCTTTCAAAGATCGTCGCACGGATTGAGATTCTGACTGCACCAAGACGAATCGGTCGAAGTGATTGGATTTCACTATAATAACATCTACCATTCTATAATAAGTCCTGTTGAATGGTTATCAGCAAAATAAAAATAAAATAATCTAACACGTCTTTAAGCGTATATTTCACCGTGTGTGCGGTTACCAGCCGTCAAACTCACTCATGGTTGTTAGTGGAGAGTATAGAACAAGAGAGATTTTTGTGCATTTAAGATGCAATGTGTACCTATCTGATTCAAAACAGAATTTATTTTGAAAACAGGAAAAAAACTGGTGTGTATTTGATCAAAATCAATAAAAGTCAAATATTTAAAATGTTTGTATACCGCAAAATTTTGTTAATTAAACTGGCAATACGACAAAATGCACAAAAAATATTTCGCGCTCATAAAAAAAACGTAAATCAATATTATGATGGGTGTTTTTTATTATTTTGTGCAAACAAACTGGATTTGAACATATGCAGTCAGAATTCAGAACCACGCATCTATGTCATAAGAAGAGACAAAGATTAATCTTTTATAATATTTAAATAAAATTTGTATTTTTACCAATGTTTTAAAATCAAAACCTAACATTAGGTTCATAGTGAAAAAGATCTCATATATAGGTATAGACAGATAACACTCAATGCTGTAGTATACAATGTTGTGAAGGCAAGAAGTACGGGAGCGGGGCGCGGCAGCTATAGGCGGGGAAAGGAGGTGAGGACACGTTAGTGTTGCGCATTGCTAACTTCTGGTTTGTCATCATGGAACAGAGAATCAAAAGGCAACTGCAACACTTCAAGGTGTCTGCAGGTCATACTTCTCTTCACACCGCTACGCTAGTTCTTTGCTTCACAACAAAGACTTGCGTTGTTTGTCTACTCCTATATATGGTCGAAGGTTTCCACCATAGAGTCCTCCATTTTAGATGTATTGGCAGCACTGCTAACCCCATAGTTAGTGTCTTTTATTTTTTATGTTGCCTAAAGTTAGTGACTTCTGTAACGATACGTCACGTCGGGTTGTCGACAGCCGTTTTTATTTTGTATTTTTGTCGTTCGTTTTATTAGTCTTTTCAGTGTTTTTGTTTTATCCTTTGTTGGTTTACTATGTTCTATTTTAGTATATTTTATTTAAAATGCCCGCCATTATATCAGCAATACAGGCAACAGCTAAAATGAAAGACACTAGATATGAGGTTAGCAGTGTAGCCAATTTACCCAAAATGGAGGGGTCCATGCTGGAAGTACATCTCTATGGTGATCGTCCTTCCCGTTATTTTATATACCTAGTTCATCATTATCGATTGTGAATGTGAATCATATATCCGCCACCTTAAAGTAATTTTATTTTCAATTCTGTTTCAGATTGTGTAGAAAACCACTGCATGTGTAATTACGTAGAGGGGAACTTAAAACCAGAAGCTCCCAGGATAACTGTCGTACAAATATCCAAAGATGTGTTTCAGATTTTTTGGAAAATACCGAAGTCTAAAATGAATAACATTACTTCAATCAAATTCAGGTAGGAAAAATAAACATTTACAGAAGTTAAACATTGTGTTGGAGGGTCCAATTTTGTGTAAATAACAGGTAGTGTGACATTGTGGCATATTGAAATGTAACTAATTAATTCAGTAATATAGCTTACCGCAAAATAATTTTCAACGTTATAAATATTTACATAATTATATACATTAGCGGTGCAAACAAATGAATATTTCATAATAAACACAACTGGATTAAAATTAATTTTATTCAAATATGCAATCATCGAAATTAATAATGTACCTTTGTAACATTTACACTTTTGCACTATGAAAACCACCTACACAGGCTATCAATGAAAATACTAAAAATAAAATACATTTTGTATTTTTAATTTTACTTTTTTCACAAAGAAGATATACAGTGTACTGTACTTCGAGAAAAATTTTAAGCGTATATTATATTACAAAACAAAAAGAATTTTTTTAAAATTCGCAAAAATAAGACTTATAGTAATGTGAACATTTTTCTAAATATTTTATTTGAATCTACTTCAATACCACAGTAATTCTTTGCACAACTTCATGATTTTAAATAAAAGTAATCAACAATAATCAAATTATAGCAATTGCGTATTAAAAATAGTAATTACATACCTACTAAATAATTACGATTAGTAAAAGAAAAATTGTTAAAAATTTATCTCAGAGGTGTAACGGTGTAAGGTTTATAAAATTCGTGACGTTATCTGTACTAGCTTTGAAATGAAGCTTCTCATTAGCTAAACATTGTTTTTCCGCTGTAAGATATTCATTCAGGAAGGCAACATAATAGATTTGACTATAGTAAAGAGAAAACTTTTTCGAAATCAAAGATTTATCAATCACGATCTGAATCAACCTTTGTACCTTTGGAAACTTATATTGCAGGCGCTCGGCCTTTATATATAGTATAGAACCTTATTACAATTAATTGAAGGTGCTAGTGATAACAGCCGTGAATGGTAACTATTTTATCAACAGTTGGCAGCTATGAAACTAGTTTGACATTTGAACATAATGCCCAGTGCACACGGAGAAACATTTTGACAAGTTTCCTGAAAAAAGTTTCCAGTTTTTTTTTAAAAAACAATAGTTATTTGTCCAACTAGAGAGGAAAGCGCTTCTTTTTCCCACTCGAGGTCGAAGTTTGCGTCATGAGCGAAGCGAATGAGGCAATCGAGCGAAAGTGGAAAAGGGTTTTCCTCTCGTGTTAGACACAACATTTTTTTCACGACATATTTAAAAACATTGTAAATGTAGAAGAAACATATTAGAAGTTAGGTTATAACTACCATCTGTCAGAATGACGTTTAAAAACAACGAAATGTTTCACTGCGTCCAATATGCCAAATTAAATTTGAGTTGTAAAATTGTAGAAAAAGAAAGTATAAAATGTAATAATTGTTAAATAATAGTTTACAGTATATCACTAAAAATCTGAATTTTCAATAAATTAATACATTTACTTATGCCTGTGGCACACCGGCCGAGGAGCATCGAGGACCATCGAGTAACTCCTCGATGAAACGATAGAACGCACCCCGTCCTCGACGAAAAATAGGGGCGCCGCTATTTTCATCGAGTTGTTCCTCGATGAAACGAATGTATCTCATTTCAGACGTATCTTTGGATTTGATTTCGCGCAAAACTTTGATGTATTTGTCACCGATTAAATAGAAATCCATCGCGGACGGGTGCGTTCTTTCGTTTCATCGAGGAGATACTCGATGGTCCTCGATGCTCCTCGACCGGTGTGCCACAGGCATTTACAATTTTTGAAATGTTTCATCGTAAAATAACACTGGTGGTAACACTGCTTACTTTCCTCTCTAGAGAAGGAAAACTTACTTCCCTCACTATTTCGTGAGAAGAAAATTATGTTTTCTCTGCATGTCGTGAAAAAATAATATGGTAATGCATTAAAAATTCAGAATTAGAAATAAAAAATAAATAGTTTTTAAAATTATGAAAATAATACAATTAATAATAATATAGAGTATATTTTTTATACATTATATTTTAATTTAATATTAAAATTGATTTATTAATAACCGAAAGCTACATTTGCGGCAAAAATTTGCAACAAATGTTCCCCAATGTTTTGTCAGCAAAATATACCTATGTATTTCCAAGCTTTGAATAATATCGTAGGCGTTGGCTGATATAATGTATTTCGATATTTAAATTTATATTACACACATTTATTGTAAATAGAAATAATTTTCAACATATTTATGCATTTAATGTGAAATACAATTTAGAGAAAATAATTATGGTAATAAAAATTTTTTTGCCGACAGCGTGGTCTAGCGTGTTAACTGGCTCACCGGCTAACGTGCTGTGACGTCAGTCAACGTGAGATCGATGGTTCGAGTCTCCGTCGGGCGACAATGTGTGATTTGTCGTAAAAACTAAAAATGCCCAAGGTCTGGCATTCAATCACACTCGGGTGTTACTAGCTATCCACTTGTTCACCTTAAATGTAGTCCTGGTTGCACAAAGAATATCTCCGCTGCCGCTGTGGTTGAGACCACAGATCGCCGCACGGATTGAGATTCTGACTGCACCAAGATGAATGGGTAAATAGAGCAAGAGAATATGGAGACTGATCCCCTCCAATAAAAGGATCTAGAAAGCTTCGTGAGAAGCGGCGCTACTCCCACGGGAGTGTTAAGCCACTATATATATAATAAAAAATTTAATATCGAAATACATTAAATCAGCAGACACTTTGAAATATTTTTGTTAGACGGGTTGTATACTTTAGTTATTATTCAATTTAATTAATTACTGCTCATGTGCTACCTACTTTTTTTTCCGCTGTACAAATAATAAAAGCTTCTGCTTCTAGGAAAACGATTTAATAGTCAAGTAGGTACCTACGTAATTAATTTAAATGTTTAATTTCTCTTTGCTTTGAGCGATGTTTCAATTAAAGCTTACAATTACATACGTACAAAAACTTTGACTACTTATTGCTTCTAGGATGTCGAAATAAGTTGCATCGTCAATTAAATTTTAATTTCAAGCTAATTTGATGTTTATTTTCTCATCTTTTTATTTTTATCAGTTTGTATGCGACATAATATTATAAAGAAGGGACAACATTTGAAAAGAAACCAAGAAATGTTATTATATGCAAACCGTGAAAGAAGATTAACGTTTTTCTGAACAAAACTGTGAATGTAATCTTTAAAGACGATTTTGTACAAAACATTTTTTATCTGAAAAGAAAAAGAACAAAGAATCGTAATTAATTATTTGAATAATTGAATGACAGCAATGAACAACAGAACTGCCGTAAAGCCCTGTTCGCACGGGGATCTTTGGAGATTTCATTCAGAATCTTGGAAAAGAAGAAATTTTTTCTTTCTAGTGAGAATAGACCATTTCAAAAATTCAATGCGCATGTGCAAAAGTTAAACAGAGACAAGAAAATGTAGTGCCTTATACCCATCTTTGTTTGTCTGTTTATGTTATGACAGTTGAGATGAGACTGAGAGTTTGAAGGATTTTGTAATATTGTTTGGTTAGATTAGTGAAAACTGTGGTGAAAACTTTCTTCGCGTAAACAGGGCAAATAGTAATTATGACGGGTACAATATGATGCGTACCTAGTTGTACCAACAACTCGAAAAAAAAATAAAAATATATCGTTCCATTTTTTCCACGAAATGTGATTAAAAGAAAAGAATGGATACGTAGGATAGGAATAATTTATTTTTAATTTTGTGTGTGTTGTGAAGCTATATTGCAAGATGGCGCATCAATCACTTGTAGTGGAGGCACTAGATTTTTTAGTTTAAAAACTAACCACCTAGAGGTCGCGGTAATTTATGAAATGGCCTATTATCTGTTAAATTGGAAAAGAAGAATTTATAATGTATTGATTGCTTCAAAACCACGGAATTATCACTAGAAAGAAAAAAAATCTTCTTTTCCAGGATTCTGAATCTCCGTAGAATATCCAAAGATCCCTGGGTAGTCCAGGACCCACTCTGCAAAATCTTCGCCGTTCGCCAACCCACAAATTTAACAATATTTTTACATTAGTTTACGGTGGGATATTGCAATACTAAGAGATGGCGCTGTTCAGCTATGTGAAATTCTGAACAACTGTGCACTTTTCTTTGGCTTCCATAAGCACAACATTGTGCATTATTTTGTTTTTTCTTATGTATGGATTTTTCATTCAGTGTATGCTACTAATTGTGAGAGAATACTGTGTGATATTTTCTATTGTTGTAGTTTTGGTAGTAAATTTGTTTTTATTTTCTATTTTATGTACACCCAGCGCCGATGAATCGTGGAAAACTAGATGGTTTCGATTTAAGTTGGCAACACTTCTGGCGCGCCGCATGTGTCAAACTAAAACCATGACAATCGCCGATGAATTGTAGAATACTAGATTCTAGAAAGTACCGACTTAAGTTGGCAATACCCATGGAGCGCGCCGGGAACTTTCTAGAATCTAGTATTACACGATTCATCGGCGATTGTCATGGTTTCAGTTTGACACATGCGGCGCGCCAGAAGTGTTGCCAACTTAAATCGAAACTTGTCACCATCTAGTTTTCCACGATTCATCGGCGCTGGGTGTACATTATTCAGCAAGTGGATGTTAGGTTATCTACATAGTTTAGAACTTCGAGCATATACTGACTAGAGAAGTAATTCCCTATACCAATGCATAGCTTGTTGTGATCGGAAGATATGCAGTAGGGGGGACTTGCGGGGCTGGAAGTCATGGTGTATTGCGGGCAGCGTTTTGCTGTTATTCTTTGTTACTTCTTGTCACACATGTCATTTTACTATAACCCTAAGTTCTGCGTTTACTTTGTGAAAAGTTTAATGAGGTTGTGTGAGTATTATTTTACTTTGTGGAATAATACTAAGAAATTACGCATCCCTCAATACATCACGGCTTCCGACCCCGCTAATCTCCCCTCCCGCATATCTTCCGATCACAACAAACGCCGTAAGGCGGCCTCTAGTCAGTATATGCTCGAAGGTTTAGAATT
Organism: Agonum fuliginosum; assembly: GCA_947534325.1. Classification (NCBI taxonomy): domain Eukaryota; kingdom Metazoa; phylum Arthropoda; class Insecta; order Coleoptera; family Carabidae; genus Agonum; species Agonum fuliginosum. Next base: position 1,918,815 of record OX384029.1, read on the forward strand.
TAGATTCTGCTTAGTGTAGTATTAAGGCGGAACTTCAAGGGTCTAGAAATAGTGGTATCATTTATTCGGAATTCTGGGCTTATTTTTAAAGATATTTTAAAAATTTTTGAAGTACTGTAAAGATAAATGATGGTTCTAAACCCGTCTTAAAGTTTTAATAAAAATATAAATTGTTTATATATATGTACAGTTTGTTGAAAATGGCCTATTTTGCTTATGAAATAGAGGCACCGCAATTTTGTGGCTTCTATGTAAGTAAATAAAAAATCAATTTTGAGGCCACAAACGTTCCTCACGTTCTTTTGTTGCCTGTGTGTGTCTTCTATGTGTCCATGTGTGAACAGGGCTTAAGTCAAATTCCTCCAGCAATGAAAATATTTTTCCTCAGACAAAAATCTACAAAATATGATTCCTCTTAAAAGCTCTAGATTTCGTGTTAATAATGACTTGTTTGTTTCAGAGTGGCTCTGTCACAGTATGTGACACCCGCAGTGTTACGCGAACGCAATGTCACAGACGTAGAGGTTGGGAAAGAACAGATAGAAAACGTCACAGTTCCTAATATGAAAATAGGCGCTCTGTATTCTATCCATGCCTGGTACGTCAACGTCTCTAACTGCGAGTCTTTGATTGCACGTTTAACCTACTCTGGTAAATTTCAATCAATTATTCCTTTCTGTCTGTATTCGTAGTCGTTGCTCCTTAAGGTCTTTAAGGAGGTTCCCTAGACATTTTAAAAAATGTTCTAATGCAACCAAACTTTGAATTTATGTTGTCTGTGTCATAAAAATGAAACCTGAATTTTTTGGAAATTTTTGACCACGTAGTTTGAACGAAATTAATTGTTAAATTTTAATATTTTACATGGGCTCTTATGGCTTTCCATTAATTGATTTAAAAAAACATGTTAGAAATATTCTATTTACTTAATTTTTGGTATATAAACGTATGCAAGCACGGACATCAATTTCCCAAAATTTGAAGAAGGTTGACCACATAGGTGTAACAATATTGTCGATTGAAAGAAAAATCTTCAAACATTTTTTGATTAGTGAATTAGAAATTATTGTAAAAATATATCACCGCAACTGAACGAATTGCAATATCAACAGACAACCGTTGACCGAATTTTGTTTTACATGAATAAAAATATTTTTATTTTCATATCCGCCCCCAAGGCTGATGTCTGAGTACGCCACTGCATGTCTAGGGAACCTCCTTAAGTGTTAAGCCCACAGATTTATATATAAATTGATAACTTGATCCATGTATGCATTTGTATCGGCATGTAAGCCGAGCGAGTAACGTACGTTAAGCCCTGTTCGCACGAGGATTCTTTGAAGATTCTACCAAGATTCTGAATCCTGGAAAGAAGAAGTTGTTTTCTTTCTAGTGAGAATTATCTGCAGTGTCGCTAAATTTAATCTTCAATAAGTGTTGGAAAAGAAGAATTTTTAATTTATTGATTGGTTCAAAACCACGTAATTATCACTAGAAAGAAAAAAAACTTTGAAACCGTAGAATCTTCAAAGAATTTCCGTGCGAACAGGGCTTTATATTTGAAGACCACATATTATAAAATAAACCATATTACCAATATACGAGTCTTCAAAACTTAAAATTCAATTATCTCGAATCGAAACTATCAAAATGTGACTTTGATCGTTCTTCCTATGTATGTGGTCTTCGTTTATTAATTCCTTCACAATTCACAACCATTGTTACTTCATTGTGACGGAATCGGTTTATTCGCTGGATGATCTATGGTCTATTCCAGAGGTCGGCAACCTTTTTTGGCTGCGGGTCAAAATCAACTAAAATGTGAATATTAAAGGGACGTTTGGGTCAGTGATATTTTCATTTTAAAACAGTTTTTTTTAGTGAATAATAAGATTTTATTAGGAAAATAATTACAATACGCTTTATAACTTATTATTATACTTTTTTCGAAACTGAAGTGGGTCACTTGAAATCAGTAAATGGGTCACTCGTGACCCGCGGGTCATAGGTTGCCGACACCTGGTCTATTCTATACTATACTTTTAGCGCGAGTGCGCAGTTAATTTGATCACATGACGTATGACGTCAATTTCAAGATTTCAACGAATCTGATTGGTCAATCATTTTACGTAATTCAATATGCCTCATTTTAAAGAGACATTTTCCATAAGACCACGATACACATAGACACGGTATGCTTACTAGAGAACTCAAATTCGTTCACTTCCGCGCATGACGTCACATTCGAAGCAAGAGTAACAATTTTATACACAGTTCTTTGTCGATTTTGATGTTTTGACGTTGATTTTCAGGCCTTTTTTGAGTTTTGGCTTTTAATTTGAAATCATCATCAACAATCTCACCATGTCCTGTTGCTTAAAATGTTGTATTATAATAAAATATCAAAATGTACTGAAATAAAATAGTTAACATTTCACAAAAATTTATTTATTTATCTGCCAGTGGTTTGTTGCATGCTGTCAACAATGATAAAAGATTAAAATAATGGTAACACTATCTATCAATTTAAAATTATTTAATTGCTTATTATGTGTTTGTACTAAGGATTTAGGTTCAAATTTAAATTCTATATTTTCATTCATTTTATTTTGAATTCGACGAAAATGTAATACATAATATAAGTTATTTTTTGTACCTTTCTTTTTAAAAGTTAATCTGGTAAATTTTAATATCAACGTCAACATTGTTTTGTAGGTACCTACTTACCTATAGTAATATCATGAGAATCAACTGCTTGATTTTATCTTTGAATAATTAGTTGATTTGAAGAATTTTTCTTAAGGTATAAGTTATATTTGAAACAAAATTTAATAATAAATTGAATGATTAGAGTGGTATTTGAAAAGAATATAAATGATAAATGAATTTCCTTAATTTATTGAAAGAATTGCCATTTCTGACTTGTTAGAAACTTACGCCCTGAAGAAATTACAATACCTAATAATAATTATTCTGCATAAAAAATATTAGCTAATCATTTTGCATAATTATAATTATGACACAGAAATGAAAACAACAGCGATAATGAGCCTATAGATTATTTTGTTAAGTAAAAGTAAATTTATTAATTACTAAACGTCAAATGTTATATTTAAAATAACTCGTAAATTCCACTCAAGATTTTTAAATAAAACTGTTTTCTTTTTAACGTCAATAAATAGCGCAAGTTTCACAAAGCATCACAGATAATTTCAGGAGTCGGGAATTTTCTGAAGAAATCAATAATTATTACCTATGTATTGTAATTTTTAAATTTGTCTGTTATGAAGAAATTAAACGGTAGGTACTTAACAAATTTAGAAAAAAAATTAAATACCTTCACTTACCTTACCTACAACACAACTATTTTCGAGAAATTGAAATGCCGAAAAATTACTCTTGACGAAAAAAGTACCATAATATCTCTTGTCCTTTCACAAACTCATTAATAAATGCAAGTCTATCAAATCCAGTTTTCTCACAATTTTCCAAATTCATATACTTTTATTTTAAATAAATGGGCCCTTCCCTTAGCTAGGTATATTTCAAATTTGAATTTATAACCAAATAGCAAATAACATAATATCAATGAATAAAATATTAAAATTTGACTTCATAACATTGCATCAGTATTTATAATTTACATTTATTTAAGTTTTAAATTGTGAGCAGCTAACACATAATATTGTCTTTATTTTGTATTATTACATTAAGAAAACTGTATACGGCTTATTAAAATATGATCACAGAAATTGTTTATTATAAATACAACACTTATTTATCTCAAATTCAGAATAAAATGCCCTAAAAGTTCTAATATACATACAAACAATATTATCAGTTCGAATATCTGCTTCGAACGTGACGTCATCCACAGAGCTAACATGCGCGTGAGCATACCGTGTCTATGTGTATCGTGCATAAGACCATGTCAATTTATTATAGATCTTCTGTTCAAGCCTCATTTACATTATATTTAAGTTTAAGAAACACAGCAAATAGCTTTAATAAGTGATAACATAAACTTAAAGTTTCAAACATTAGTGCTAGTAAAAAGTAAAAAGAGCAAATGCTCGTAGTTACATGAATTTAAACATTCCTAAACGTAACCATAAAAGCACATAAAAGTGAACCTTAAAACTAAGTGCTTATGTGAATGAGGCTTTAAAATTGCGCGGGTTTAAGCACAGCTTTCTGCATGTGATGACGTGGTTCTGCTCTCGACTGACAGTGTATTAAATTGTTGTCGTTAAATTGTAAAAAATCCTGCAATAGAGTATTTTACGGAAACGTCTTAAACCCAACAAAAGAAACTAGAAAATTCAATGAAGAGAAAATTCTTACATCATAGAATCATAAAACGAGCGAAACTTCATGCTTGAGAAATCTCGTACACAAATATAAACATAAAAGAAAATTAATATCAATTTCCATTCCATTCAAGATTCTCACGTTTTCTGCACGAGTGGCAGCGGTATTAATACAAAGTTTAAAATCGGTCCAGCACTATGAGGGTTATAATGTACTCCTTTCAGTCGCCCCCCTTGTGCCAGCAGTGGCATAGATAGGTATCTTGGTGCCTTGGGACAAAATCATTTCGGGCGCCCAAGGCCAGATTCAGGTAATATTCTTATTGAGGAAAATATTTGCAACCCGAAATATAAAGCACTAATAAAGCATGTTCTTTTCATTCATTCATTACTTAGTTTCCAAATTTACATTATCTAAATAAATAAATAAGAAACACAAATTTACCAGAATATCATTTAAAACAGTTAAATATTCAAATATGAATCGAAACTGGCGCCATCTCTATGTAGAATGTGCAAAACAAACTAGTGATATAACAATCAACACGTGGTGATTTCGTAGTGCCTTATTTACTAAAATCTGTAGTTATTTCGCGATATACATTAACAAAACTATGTGTAGTGTGTGTCTAAGGACCTCATTGAATCCTGGAAGAAATTTCAAGGCTCTGCGATGAACAATACAAGGTAAAAATCGATTTATAGTTTTTCTAAGTGGTGTACAGGCTGACTAAATGTAATATTGATTGCACCATTGGATTCCTCGTAGTTTTATTAGTAAATAACCGTAGTTTCATATTTGTAGCTCTTTTGGCAGAATTTCTACGAATTTTAAATAGTTTATTGAGGAATTTTTCACTACTACATAGACACACAGCTCGTATACGTACGTTGAAGAATCCCGTTGCGGCTTGTACAGGCAATAATATTTCTAATATTCCACGCTGATTAAATACATATTTTGAGATGTACGAACATTATAAACATAGCTCAGTGCGTAACATGATCGACTGGGTTCTGACAACTCAGGTTCAAATCTTGAACTGAGCATAGTAAAATATGAATTTATATGTTTACTCACAGTATGTAAGACTGACACACCCAAATAGGGCAAAATCGTTGTTAGTAAATTACTGTAGTTTCATATTTGTTGCTCTTTTGGCAGAATTTCTACGAATTTTTAAATCGTTTATTGAAGAATTGTTCAGCTTATTAATATTGCAAAGAATGTAATTTTTTAATTCATTGCTAAAATTCCTTGTTTAAACTTGCAAATTCTCGAGGCCCCTGAACCTCTGGGGCCTCGGGCAACTGCATACAGCGAGTTTGTTGTTAAGAGGCCCGTCTACCTCCCAAAATTCAGCATAAAATGTACTTACGTAGCGAGTGTCTTGCGGCTAGTACCAGAATGATAATTTCATTTCAATAAGGATTATATACTTAAAGAATCAGTTAACAGTTGTGCCTTTTTAAAATTTTTAATTTTTTTACATGATTAAAAAAATTCCTATTTATGCAAATATTACACGGTTATATCTCATAGAAATTTATTTTTAAAATTTTGAAAAGGTACATCTGTAGATCCATTCTTTCCCTATTAAATGTTTACAAAAACATCTTAAAGTCAATAATAAACTAACAGTTTACTCGAAACGAAAACGCTTTTTACATTGCTAGGATGCGGCAAAGTATGAGTTTCGGGCTGGTTTCAGGCGCAGCCGTAGTAGCGGGAAAAAAGTGAAATAGAAAAATAAGTAAAATCGAGAGTATTCTACGAATTCGATTAAAACGTAGACGAGTCGCTTAAGAAAGAATTATTTCTTAACCATTGTTTCACAATCGCTGGAAAAATCCAACTATTTTTTCCAGATTTGAATATTAATTTAAATGCGTTTTCTGCATCCATTAGATTCTAGATTTGAATTTTCTATTTTCTCTGAAATTTCCAGTGTTTTATGATTCTACGCAATAATTTTCTTGTACTTGAATTTCCTAGCACTGGATTGGGTAGGCACCCGTTGTTTTTTTGGGCAATTAAACTGGTGTGTGTACTGTGTACTAGACTGGATTTAAACCAAACCTCAAACCTCTATTGTATTATTCTATTGACATATCGTTCACATGAAATAAAAGAAAAAGTTTCCAGTCAATATGTAATGTTTGCTTTTAATTGTGCTCGATTTTGAATCCAAACATGTTTGTTGAAAAACGAAACATGATATTCAATTTAAATAAAACAACTCTAATTTTTTGTTTATTATTTTAAAAATAAAATTTATCGTTTAACGTATAATCTTTTCCGTCATCATTTACATTTTTCTGTAATATTAACTAATGACTTATGATATGATGCTTGTTCACATTGATATACCTATTTAAATAAGGGGTACCTAGTTAAATATTTATAATTAAAATTATGTTTCTTTTTGTTTCAGGGCAGTATATGGTAAGTTACCATTGTTTATAAAATTTATTTCAATCACAAACATCTCAATAGTACCTAATTACGTTACCTACGTATTTTGATATAATTATAAAATCAAATTAAAACATTTGTCTACGTGGTAGTAGGTTTTTATATTGAAATGTTCTGTTCAGAGATATTCATGAAACTAATTAAAATTTCCACTGAATCAGATAATAATTAGTAAACTATCAGAAAAATAAACATAAATTTCCTATAATTATTATTGTGTAACCAACATGTCTCATAAAACTTGTTCTGTACTATTATAATCTTTATGCACGGTCGTATCATAATTTGTCAATTATACACGAATTTCTGTGACATAAACGTCATTTTATAGCCCGTGGGACTGTTTATAGCGCAGTGCGCCATAATGAAACGTCAAATCATCATAATGAAAACAGTTCAAATTTTCAATTATTCTCATGTAAACTACTAATATAATTCTATAAATAATCATTTTCTGTAATTAGTAATACATTTTTAAAGTGAAATCATTTTTACTTACATTTAACATAAATTATCTTGTAAATGTTTAAATTCAATAATGACAACTTTGACATTTAGATTTATGTTTATCTTCAGAATGTTTTTGGTATCTTAGCAACAGTTCAAGAATTTGTGAATTTATGGTTCTTTGAACTATTTGGACAGTTAAAATTAATAAATTTATTTAATATAAAATCTTCGACCGTGCATAAAGTTGTGTATGTACCACGGGCGTAACTTGCTTTTATGGCCTTTGACGTGTTTTTAGCCCTCGGCTGCGCTCGGGCTCAAAATCACGCCATAAAAGCCTCCTTACACCCTTAATACATAAATAACTATTAAACTATATACAGGACTCCCAAGGAACAAATCACTCATATCAAATTATGGTGTCAGTCATGTTCGTATTGATGATCTTGTTCCTCACGTGTTTCATCTGGAAAAGGAGATATTTTCTTCATCCTTCTAGTCAGTGGATTTGCTATTGGTTGCGAGGGCAACATTCAGCTGCTCGTCCACAAATTAGAAGAATTTATAGACCTACTACAGAAGGGTAAAGCTGCTTTACATATTTTTATAAATATACATATGACATCGTTACGATAATGAGCTACTTTAACTTTACAAAGAGGATTTTACTCGAAAATTGATGCAGTAGCATATTACAGGACAGGAATCTGTTTTCATTGTTGTCATCTGTCCGCGAACGGGAAACATTTTAGAAAGAGATTGTTGCGTCGATATGGGTAGAAATATGAGCCTAAGACAATTTTTTCATCAAAAATCTAACAAAACATCTAGGTACGTCTAAATATAAGAGAAAACATTTTAAGTATTAACATTATTTTTCACTGCAGTATTATGATATAAAGTATAAATTTAAAAAAATATATTTGTCGGCGTAGTACATACTATTACCATTAATACTGTGGCGCTACAATCACCAGTAAAATCCTTTTTTATATTTTATAGCCTGCAGATAATTCTCATTATGTTTCGATATGTAATTTGTAAAAACATGAAAAATGGGTTATTAATTTTTAATTAGAGGTGAAAAATATATCTAATTATTATTTCAAAACTGTAAGCTTAATCCAATGTTAAAAACGTGTTTGTAATTATTTTTTTATTTCAGAAATCGTACCAGATCATATCTTTCTATTCCCATGGAGTACAACAACTTATACGTTGAAAAAGAAATTGCGGTAAGTTTTACAACAAATTTGTACAATATAGAGTTTGCACAATATAAGAAAGGACATATGCCGCTACCTTTTTGAGTTGGACTCGTCAAAACGAATATTTGTCTCTGCGAAAGTCCTTTCTTAAATTGCGCGAACTCTACACAAGTTTACTTTTTGTACTCATATATTGAAATGGGTTGTTTCACGTCACCTAAAGCCCTGTTCACACATGGACACACATGCGACACACAGGCTACAAAAGAAAAATGAAGATTTTACATAGAAGCCACAAAATAGCGGCGCCTCTATTTCACAAGCAACACACACAGTTTTTTTTACTGTTGCGTGTATGTGTCTTCTATGTGTCCATGTGTGAACAGCCAGGGCATAAGTAACGTCAGGAATGTCAATTTCCCATGCCTCCACCAGATACACTATCGAAAAACACCTATTTCTAAAACATTTATTTAATACAACAGTATAGTATCTCAAACACTATTGCATAATAATAATAATAATAATAATAATAATAATAGAAAATGTTGGAATATATAAAAATGAAATCTAATTTTAAAATAATAAATTTAGTGCATTTGGTTTCTTATTTCATAATGTTGGCAATATGTTTGACAACACTCGTGTTCGTGTGCCAACAGTGAAACACATAACCCTCAAACAATCTAAGATATGAAATAAATATTTTGAATTTAAATTTAAATCACGATTACAATACTTCTCCTATTATATAAGTCGGAGAAGTAAAAATGTATCTTGATTATTAATAATTTAGGCCGCACGCTCTATATCGGGTGTTAATTCTCCCTCATTAATTAATATTCAAGGACCACAGTATGGAAATTACTTAATTTCATTCATGAATTTAAAATGAGTGAGTAAACAAAATAAATATTTCACGTCACGAATGTTTTCACTTTCAGGAAGAACAAGAACGTGGAAAGGCAGACAAATACGAAATTAGTTATTCGCGCCTTGAAATGGGACCAAAAATTGGTAAAGGTGCGTTCGGCCAAGTCTTTCTTGCTCGAGCAACCGCCATCGCTGGAATTCCTGGTCATACTACAGTAGCTGTCAAAAAACTTGAAAGTAAGAACACTTTTTACTACGAAGTATAATACAAGCCGTGCAACATTAAAACTTCTTGGCGCTAATATCACGTCAAACCTTTGCCCCATGGACTGCACGGCTTGTATACAGGTTGGTGGAGGTGAAATGCGAACATAGGGAAATATATGACAATGGAGTTATCATGCTAGGCATCTTGATATACGTGGAATAAGTACTGTCAATGTCAAAGTACCTGTCATATTATTGAAATTTTTATTTTCATTAAAATATTTTCTTTGCATAATAATGTATGTGTACGAGCAGAACGAGAAAGTTTACATGCACTTTTAGATTTTATTATAATTTCTGTTATTGATTACTCTTTTTGCCACACAAATTCACATTACTTCGTTTTGTGACACTACTACAAAATATATCAAGATACCTGGCATGAAAGTTCGATTGTCATGTATGTTCCCTATGTTCGCATTTCACCTCCACCAACCTGTATAAACACAGGAGCGAATACTCCGTATCTTAGCAATCCTGTAAATTCGTGGCATTTCTGTTTACCCTATGCGAGAGAAAATTCCGAAAAATTCATAAAAATTTCCAATTTATGCAAACTTTACACGGTATATCTCATGATAGAAATTTATTTTTTAAATTTTAAAAAGGTAAAAGTGCCATCTGTAGATACATTCTTTCTCTATTAAATGTTTATAAAAAAATATCTTGAAGTCAATAATAAACTGACAGTTTACTCGCAACGAAAACACTTTTAAAGTATTTTTCAACTTCAAAATGACATTGCATTACTAGGATGCGGAAAAGTTCGAGTTTCGGGCTGGTTTTGGGCAGCCGTAGTAGTGGGGAAGGGAGTGAAATAGAAAAAAGTAAAATCGAATGTATTCTAGGAATTCGGAAAAAACGCTTAAGCTAGACATGCTAATAGTACTTTGGGATTTTCTTCGCTGGGTACCTGGAAAAAAACTCTCAATACTTACAAATCTATATCCTATAGCAAAATACATGAAGCCTGTTTTACATTACACTAAATCTTGAAAAAGATCTTGTTCAATTTTTGAAACAATCTAAATTGTGTAGTATCATACGGAAAATTATGTGAAATATTGCATTACTTCGTAAATTGTCTGAAAAAATAGATAAGCGCGGCTGTCAAAATATTATATGTGAACTGCGCAGAATCACAAACTAAATATTGTAGGTACGTATATAAAATTGTCTCAGTATAAAACAGAGTTCATTAAAAACAAAGCAATTTATTGCTTAAGATTTATACAATTTGTTGCGCAATTTCTTGTTCAATATTTAGCGTAGTGTAAAACGGCCATAAAGGTCACGTTTCTATCACATTTATTTCATAGCATGAGAGGGAACCACAACCATAATAGTTATTTACGGGCGAGCGTAGTAAATTAATCTTTACGGGCGAGCTGGAAAGTTTGGGGGCAAGCGACGAACGATCAAGACTTCTTAATCCAGTGAGCCCAATAAAGATGTTTTGCAAGCGTACCGTGTACAAAATTTTATTTCCACCTTCACAGCGTTTTTTTTGATAAATTTACTTTATTGTTTTTAAAAATGATTCATTATATTTTGTAGTCAAAGGTTGTTAGTGGTAGGACAATTATTTAGACCCCTGTAATGTCACTTCTATGAGTCCTGTAATATATTACAGATAATAATAAATAATTTTACGTCAACACTTGCTAAACTAAACCTGCCTGAATTTAAATCTGATTATTTTTCTTACAGAAAGTGCATCTCCCGAGGAAATGGAAGAATTCCTGTTCGAGATAGCAATGCTGAAACAGATCGGTCGCCATCCAAACATCGTGACTCTAATGGGCTGCTGTACTATTCGCCAGCCGTACTGCATGATCATGGAGTACTTGCCGTTTGGGGACCTCTTACACTACCTGCGCACACTTCGAATGCAGTACGAGCAGAAGGGAAAAGCGTTTCTCTTCACTGTCAGCAAGAGCTTCGATGCCAACCAACATCCACTGCTCAACGCGGACAAGCAAAAGTAAGTTCGGAAAATTTGCTTTAAACGGAGCTAGTTCCATTATGCCCATGTCACACAGGCGTGGCACGAAGCACGGTGCTCGATGTGGCATTTTGCTTCGTTCAAAGCTGTCAAAAGGGTGTCACACCGGTATAGCAAAATGCCATACGAAAATTTGTATATTGCTATGTTCACTTCGTACTTTGAAGGTTTTTTAAAATTATTTTTGACAGCTGAGAATTAAAATTCATCAATTATTTGTGTTAATTAAATCAATAATGAGTTCATATATTTACAAAAGCTTAAAGGGTTATATTCTTCTTATCTAATTACTTACTGTTACTATTTTGACATCAATTATTCACCAAATCTCAAAAATTATACAAAGGACTCACTGTGAAATCAGCAACAAATTTCCATATGTCAAAATGCTCGACGGAATAGCGGCGATACAATTTTTGCGTTATTCATTTGTTCCATCAAGCACCGTGCTTCGTGCCATGCCGGTGTGACATGGGCATTATGCCTAGTGCACACGGAGAAACATTTTGACATGTTTCCTGAAAAAAGTTTCCAGAAACCTCAAAGTTTTAATGCCTAGTGCACATGGAGAAACATTTTGACATGTTTCCTGAAAAAAGTTTCCGGAAACTTCAAAGTTTTAACGGCGCCTATAAAAATTCGGCGTTTTCAGGAAACGTTGTGAAGTGCAACTAACTTCTTATTTGTCAAATCGTCAAAAGTGACATGTGATCATAATCATATTTATTGTTTTTCAAAAAAAATCTCCATTTTCTGGATACTTTTTTCAGGAAACTTATCAAAATGTTTCTCCGTGTGCACTGGGCATTAGGTTTACCGACTGGCCACGTTTGTCATTGTCAACCCCGGTCAGAAGTTGTAATTAGTTCGTAGGTGTTCCTAGATGTCTCTGCTGGTCACGTCTGATACGAATTCATTCTGTCACTAGCTGCATTTAATGAAGCTAGCAAGTTTCTATATACTGATTAGTGCAACAGTGTAAATTTAATAATGTTACTTTTTTAATAGCTCTAGCGCAGCAAAAGCAGCAGTTTTTTTGCTAGCACTGTTGACATAATTTGCTAATAAAACTGCGTTCAATGAACAGCAAATCTATCGAATTTCTTTACGTTGATTGATGTACAAGTGAAAATTTGACAGTTTTACTATGGTCTGATTGGTCTAGCCGGAAACCAAGTTTACTACGCCGTAGTAGTAACAGCTGGTATTGTTGAAAAAGTGAGTCGTTGATTAGCGTCAGTAGCGCGTGACGCGCGGAACATAACACTATTTCAAAAATACCGCGCTATGTTTAAATTTCTATTTAATGTGTGTAAAACGGGCTGGCTCCGCAGCGCCATCTACTATACTCTTATTTGGAACAGGGTATAGCAAATTATGTAAACAGTGCTAGCAAAAAAAACTGCTGCTTTTGCTGCGCTAGCGCTATTAAAACAGATTGACAAACCATAGTAACATTATTAAATTTACACTGTTGCACCAATCAGCATAAAGAAACTTGCTAGCTTCATTGAACGCAGCTATTGTCAATATGTACAACCTGCTACAGCCAGAGACATCTATTACCATTACACATTCTGACTGGTAGAAAAGATCATGTTGACAAACCTAATTATTCTTTATCCGTGGTTTTAACCTATAAAAGTAAAGCCAGTTTTAAGCACTGTGAATCAGAGGCTTGAACCGAACCTGAACGAACCGCAGATATTTTAGCAAACCGCAAATCAAATTTTCTATAGTTTAGTCAAGTTTTTAATTTTATTTAAAAATTAATTATATTTTAGTCCAAAACTGGAACGTATATTTAAAATTAATTGCTTGAATTCTAGTTTAAATGCACAAAAATCTTCCCTGTGGTGTACCCTCCACTAATAACCATGAGCACCTATGAGTTGACGGCTGGTAATCGGACACAATGTGAGTCTGCCACACCCAAAATGGACAATTGACGTGAAAAATATATGTATGTAAGATATATAATAAATCGGTGAACCAAAACCGGAACTTGGACCATTTTTTAAAAAACCAGTAACCGGTTCAAGCCAAGAAGAAATATGAAAACCGGAATATAACCGAACCTTATAAAGCTCAGTGGACCGAGAACGAAACCTGAACTGTTATTTAGTTAGATGCATTTAACTTTTTAAACGTGAACATAAATATAAACTTTAAAAATAAACATTTAGTTATGTTTTATCTTCCTGCTGTGCTTTGTGAAATTATTATTGTCATGTATGACAACATAAAAATTGTGAGCTAAAGTTTACGTCAAGAATGATGAACACTTTTATAAAAAATACATCAATCTAGCGACAATATTCAGAATCAAAGTGCAGTAGTAGTAGTGTTCACTTATCACTCATATTGAACATCTGCATAAAAACGAACCGTTTCTTTGCTCCTACACTCAAAAATTCCACCTTAATGAACTCTCAATAAGTGTCAAGCAACCTACGTGTAAACGAAATCAACATGTGAAAAATCTCTGAAGCGTGAGGCAGTAAAGTTGAAGAAAAATACGAAATAAGAATAATTCAAAATGGTAGAAGGCATCGTGAGATCTGTCATCAAAAGTATCGATTTGTCGTATTTTTCTCCTGATGTCGTTAATAAAAAATTATAATTTGTACCACCGATACATACATAAATATCTAAAGCGTCTATTAGTCAACTTGAGTATCAGTCTTACTTTCTCATCAATATATATTATAATTTTTTGTGTGTGCGGTTACCAGCCCAAGGCGTTTACGATTGTTTGTGGCGACTACAAAAAGGAAAGATTTTTGTTCAGTTAGTTAAACTAAAATGTCTACCTGACTGTAGACGCAGAAAATGTGCTGTTAAACTTTAAATAGGTATGCCAATCAGCGAAAATTAATGACAATGGTTGTTAGATTTTCAATATATGAAAAAAAAATTGGCGTGGAGGGGTCTTAAGATTTTGACTTTTTACCGAAAAAATTACAAGTCCCAAAAAGCCAAAAAAAAATTGGCGCGGGACGGTGTTAGGATTTGGACTTTTTCCGAAAATTTTTACAAGTCCAAAACCCGATAGCCAAATGAAGTTATGAGCTCGTATATTTATGTGTATATAATTTTGAATGCGAATTGAATTATTTCATAAATAATAGAATATTGTCGTACCTTTTGAAGGGAAGTTCTCCGCAGACCATATTTTATTTCTTACCATATCTTACCTTCAAATTCTCTTCTAATTCTTTCACTCAACAGTCACTCACTTTTCCACAAACATATTATGTACCTACCCCAAAATAATTATTAATCAATCCCCCACCCCCAAGTAGTATTTTTTTATTCAATATTATGAGTATAACAGATAAGTATAGATAAAAATACAAAAATGAATGTTTTACAAATATACCTGTTATTATTTCCCCAATTCTTTCTCGTGTGCAAAGATATCTGGGAGATAAAGTGCTGGACCTAGAACATACTCAACTAAATATTAATTTAATATCGAAAATTTTGGAATACAAAAACGGATACAGTTTATAATCTTCTCAATCTGGAAACGTAGATCGCATTATTATTTTTTGGATGTGTGTTCCAATATTTTTATACAGAATTATAGACAATTTTTATTTCAAAATAGCGTAATTCCAAATTTATGTTAATTAAATCGACATTAATTGTTCACCTGGTTGGGATTTTAAAAACAACCAATGCCGATATTACTACAGCATTTAATTTGTATCCAAGTTGGAGTGCCCAATCCACCCTTTCAACAAAATAAATACCATAGTTTACAACTATAAAATTTAAACGCGAATTTAATATTTGTATCACATATTACAATAAAAATTGCCTGTATTTTTTCCTAAATTATATTTAAACAATTTTTTGGTCATCCCAAAATAAATTACCTACTTATTACCTTAATTTTGAATACGGCTTTTAAATACATTTTTAATATAAGAAACAGTTACCTTTTCAAATGTTTTCTGGAAATTCTTGCATACATAAATACAAATCGCAAAACAGCCAAAAATATTTAACATAAATATTAATAGTTCGCCTGGCTGGTGTTTATTTAAATATAACTACCAATGTTATACTTATTAATTTGTATCGAAGATGGCGCCCAACCATCTTATCAACAAATTATTATGCATATTTGATTACTAGATTAAATTTTAACTGCGAATTTGTATTTAAATATAATTTTTCATTTTAACCTTTATGAAGATCTCTGCTACAAAACTCAACGATTCTGCCATTGCCATTCACATTTATACACTTTTCCGCAAATATATTATTAATTATGTAAAAATTATTGTCAAAAACGTTAGAATAGTGTTTAAATTAATGTTTTATAGCATATTTGAGTAATATTTTGTAGTTTTTAAGTAATTTTTGATAATAATTAGATGCAAACAATACGTAGCACGTAGCAGCACTTTGACAATGAAAAACAAACGAATTACTACAACAAACACTGCGGCTGGCCGCTGCGCCTAACGGTCGCGCGATCATATTGTTGCATCTAATTGTTATCAACAATACAACAATTACTTAAAAACTATGAAACATTACTCAAGTATGTCATAAAACGTTAATTTAAACATTATTCTAACGTTTTTGATAATTATTATCATATGATTCATAAAATATTAGCGCAAATGTTTATAAATGTGAATGACAGAACTGTCGTGTTTTTGTAGCAGATTCATTGGATTATAAAACTATAATTTTATTTTTCCATCGGACTATAACTGTATTATTTGTTTTATTTACAACTGAATATGTTGTCAGCTTCATTCTAGCATATTTTTCCATTTTATAAGCACAAACATAGCTATTTATTTCAAGTTATTTGTTTTTTCTATTTTTAAAACCTTTGAGGTGTATTTATTACAAATACATCAGCTTTTGTGAATAAAACTGCTAAATAACAATTACATTTAATTTATATACCGGGTGTAGACTTTTTTTGATCTATAGGAAATACAATGTTACATTTTTATTTTTACCTTCTGATTTTAGAGCAAATGTATAAATACAAAAGATGTTCAGAATAAAAAACTGCATCGAATAAGCTTAAATTTCTTTCACGAAATAAACATGAAATAAAAATTAACAAAATCTTGATTCAGAGATTGCGTAGTAAATACAGCATAGCATAGCACAGCGAAACATAGAAAATGAACATACGGAAATGCATGCATTGATTCATAGAATACAGACATAGCATAGCACAACATGGAAATTAGCCATATTTTATTTCGAATCTTATGTTTCTTACGTTTTACTATTCTTGGACATGTATGCTGTAGGCTATTTTCAGACTGCCATGCAAAATTCAACAAAACAAAAATATTTATTCCGTCACTCTGACCGATGGCAGATTTGAAATTGTTGTTCAATTAGTTTATTAGATCATAAGAAGGATACACTAATCAAAAAATAAATTAATTTTCAATTTCTTCCAAGATACATTTCAACATAATTAATTATAGTATTTATTTTTTTGATGTCTAATTCGTTTTATTTTTCATGGATCTCTGTAAACAGCTCAAATATGAAACATTTAATTTACGTTCATCTCAGTTTTTTATTTTGAACATCTTTTGTATTTACAGTTTGGCTCTAAAATCAATAAAATAGCGAAATTAAAATTGTAACATTAGATTTCCTATAAGCCGAACATAAAAGTCTACATCCGGTATTTCGAAATTTAAACGAAAGTTCAAAAAATGCAGATTTATATTTGATTTTTCAACGAAATTGGCAAGTTATTGTCGTATTTCTAAAATAAGAAAAACCTTTGTTGTGTAAATCCTACACTTTGAACTACAAATCCAATTTAAAATCAAATGTTTCTTTATTTTTTACCTTTTACTGCTGTTTCATAACAGCACAAAAAGTTCGCAAATTAAATACTAATTGTAGAAACAAAAATAAGGTTGAAGTTTTTAAAATGCACAACTTATTGAGACGTTTGTATATTTATAACATATTTACATACATAATTTATTTAAAGAAATAATTTTTTGCTCGTTTGCTTTGTTTGTTAAACTTCTATGTAGAAAATATAATAACTTAGACAGTTTCTATTCGAATTTCAAAAGAATTCTCAATCATCAAAGAAAAATGTTTTCATAAATAAATATTTACTACTTCTGAGAATGTTTTCTACATACATTCATTGCCTGCTTTTATTGATAAACTTTTATTCTTATCAGTTATAACTTTTTGATTGAAGTTTTTTGTTTCAGAGTTTCCGATTCGTCATATATTACTCCTGAAAGTATTCCGTCCAATAGACTGCCATCAGTTACTGAAAGTAAGTTTAATAAATTTGTTATTTGTTAATTCTACCGCATACTAGTGATTTTAAAGTTGACCAATTTAAGGGTAGTCGATACCAAAATGCTGGATTTCACTGTGCGGTTTGTTACACATGAATCAACAATAAATAAAATTATTAATTTAAATAAATAAATACTACTCTTTATGAGCTATTTAATTCAGAAAATTAAATTACAAATGGTTCAATAAAAACAGTCAAAATAGCGAAAAACGATATTCAGTTTTTCCCTTAAAACTGGTTTCAATATTAAGATTTTTTAAACAAATAAGATATTTTTAAATAGCTAAAGGTTGTCTTCAAGTGCGTCTAATGCCACTTTTTTTAAATTTTTGTTTTAAATATGTGATAAAATACGAATAAAAAACTCACAAAATAGCTAAAATTGGTCATGTTTAGCCATGAATATAAAAAAATAGAGTACAAAAATGAAAAATGTGGCATTAGACGCATTTGGAGACAACCTTTATCTATTCAAAAATGTATTTGTTTTTCTAAAAAAGTTAATTTTTACTTCAATTTTATGGAAAAAACTAGACGTACTTTTCACCATTTTTATGCCGGGAGTGACCCCCCTTAAAAGTTGCTCAACTCAAAAAGTGCTACTAGCTTTGAGCTCCGCGCACTATCGACTTTGTTTTATTTTGGTGATTTTTAAGTTGCTAGAACAAAATCGCTAGTGCGCGGTAGACTTTATTCAACAACAGTAATTAAAAATCTGTTGTGGCCAGCACATGACCTCTCGCCTTAACACCCTTAACACTGTAATTTATGTGAATTTGGTTTTAGTTAGGCTTTCTTAAATTATAATTTTGCAATAAATTTACAAACTTTTTGAAATTAATTTTATAGTTCTTAGTTCTTAATTAGCTCTTTATAGATAAAAATTTAACTTTATTATTACCTTATTACATTATGTTCACTTAATAATATTTACATTTCTTTTAAAATGGTGCCACAAACATTTCAGAAATTGTGCATACGTCTGTTCATCTGTCACATTGACATATTTATTTTTGTTTTTAATTTTTTCCTATATTGTGATTTACAAATCGTGGTAGGTAAAATTATATATCTTTGAAAAATAATTTTGCTTTATTGGTAAGAGATATAGACAAGATGTTAATTAAATATTGTAAGATATAATTTGTTCTTTGAAATGTCGTATAACAAATTGTAGCTATCGCAGAATTTTCTATATTTTTTTGCAAAAAATTTAAAATTCTTCAAGAAAATACCATTTCCGGTTGGCAGATTTTTACCAAAATCTAATCAGCTCTTCATTAACATATACAAATGTATATTGCAAAATATTAGAATTTTATGTTCAGTAGAATTTCAGATAATGAATCAGAACGAAAGACTATAGTAGGCGCACATACAGACACACACACACACACACACACACACACACACACACACACACACACACACACACACACACACACACACACACACACACACACACACACACACACACACACACACACACACACACAGACATCATCGTGAAAATGGTCAAAATAGGTTTTAAAGGTGCTAAAACGTGCTTATTGACAAAAATCTCGACATCGAATTTTTTCACGATCCCTATACCTCTCTAGGCGAGAGGTAAAAATTCAGTTACACAAATAGTCATTACACATACACTATATTCGGCTTTTTATACAAAGAGGATTCCAAAGCTGTGAAATCTATGTATAACTTGTATTGAATATTATGTAATTCACATACGTTTCTATATTCCATATGGTTTTAATCTGTATCCGTCTGTATCGTTGTTATTTATGAATGTGTTTCATGTTTTAATTCGACTGTACTGGCTTTATGCTTTGAATGTTTGTACATTGGAATCCTCTTTGTATAAAAAATCAAAGAATGTTTTTATTTTTTCTACCCGATGCTTTCAATAAAAGAAATGATTCATTTGCATTAAATTTACGTAGGCGCTTCATAATTAAATATTAATTAAAATTACAGTTGCACAAACACAGCTAATGAATAAATAACAAATTAATACTAATAATAATAATTATCGTATTTTACAGTTCATCTCAGAAATCCAACAGATAGAGTACAGTTGTAGACAGCTGTTTCGGCCTTTTAGGCGTCATCAGTACAACTCAACTCAGTTTCTGATGCCAGATCAAGTTGAGTTGTACTGATGAGGCCTAATAGGCCGAAACAGCTGTCTACAACTGTACTCTATCTGTTGGATTTCTGACATGAACTGTAAAATACGTTATTTATTATTATTACGAACCTCAGTGTCATTTTAAATGGCCCTCTGGGAACGTTGCTGCTTTAGTCTTTAGACACAGTGACACAGATACATTGGAACAATTTCAAATCTTGAAATTGTTGCATCCTTCGAACAAATTAATACTGTCACTTCTGATTACATATTTTTGCTCACGTCAAATATGCATTTTTTTATGTAACATTGATAAAAAATGCATAATGTGAGTATGAGAAAGTAAACAAAATGTAAAACTGAGAAAATCAATATGAAATAAATTTGCACACATAATAGTGACAGGTAATAATTTAATATAATGTTTCAAGCACGAAGTATAATATAAACACAAGAGTACTCCGTATCTTAGCAATACTGTAGATTTGTGGCATTTTTGTTTACCATGTGTGTGAGAAAAAGATCACTACTGGGCTCGTGCGTTACCATCGTTACAGTTGTTTATCGGCACAAAATGCTTTCTCCGAGCTGGCCCGTATTTCCTGTCTCTCTCTACAAGGTAAACAGAAAGACCACACTTCATCCACCCTAGTGTCCACTCCTGTCATATATTATATATACTTTGTGGTTTCAACATTACCAAATGTGAGTGAGACAGCCTCACATACTGTGACTTCTTGTATTGTGGTGCGGTTAAGTACCAGCCCTTAACTTACGAGTGTTCATGGTTGTTAGTGTAGATTTTTCGCACATAAACTGAAATATTGTGTATCTTACTGAATACGAACTTACTCCATAATAGTACATTATTTAATGAACACATAATGTAGGCTATAATTCAAGAGGATGAAAGTTTATACACAAGATGAAGGCGAGTGTTAATTACAGCCATTATGTGCGAGTCAAATACTACATTTTATGTACGACATTTTGAATAAAACATTTTGACGGGATGACAGTGACAGTAGTGTTGAATAATGGACTCCAAATAAAATAGTATTGAATTATGAATTCATAATACAATCGTGTCTTATGAAGGGGTTTATCTTACTATAATAACTTACATAATTAATGTATTATTGAATGGTCGTAGAAAAATCAAATAATCTAACTTGGAATGTTTTTATTTATGTAGCAGAGTACACATTACTAAGCAGTGAAATTGGAGAACCAGCTACACCAGAAGCGATGACAGCCAGAAATCGAGCGATTCTAGAATGTGTTCTCGACCCGAAAGAACTTCAATACTTCGCCTTACAGATCGCTAGAGGAATGCAACATCTCGAATGCAAACAAATCGTACATAGGTATGTTCAATTTAATCTAAGTACAGCTCTCTGCATGTGATGACGTACGAACCCGGAGTCCTGTGGTTCAAGTCTCTCGGCCGGCAGTGTGTGATTGTAAAACATCGTGCTATTAAACCAAGCTGACCACTTGATCGTCTTAAATGTAGCCCTGTCGAGGCAGTAGCTGCGCGGGTTGAAGCACAGCTCACGAACCCGGAGTTCCGTGGTTCAAGTCTCTTGGCCGGCAGTGTGTGATTGTAAAACATCTTGCAATTAAATCAAGCTGACCACTTGATCGTCTTAAATGTAGTCCTGTCGAGGCAGTAGCTGCGCGGGTTGAAGCATAGCTCACGAACCCGGAGTTTCGAGGTTCAAGTCTCTCGGCCGGCAGTGTGTGATTGTAAAACATCGTGCTATTAAATCAAGCTGACCACTTGATCGTCTTAAATGTAGTCCTGTCGAGGCAGTAGCTGCGCGGGTTGAAGCACAGCTCTCTGCATGTGATGACGTATGAACCCGGAGTTCCGTGGTTCAAGTCTCTCGGCCGGCAGTGTGATTGTAAAACATCTTGCAATTAAATCAAGCTGACCACTTGATCGTCTTAAATGTAGTCCTGTCGAGGCAGTAGCTGCGCGGGTTGAAGCACAGCTCTCTGCATGTGATGACGTACGAACCCGGAGTTCCGTGGTTCAAGTCTCTCGGCCGGCAGTGTCTGATTGTAAGACATCTTGCAATTAAATCAAGCTGACCACGATCGTCTTAAATGTAGTCCTGTCGAGGCAGTAGCTGCGCGGGTTGAAGCACAGCTCTCTGCATGTGATGACGTACGAACCCGGAGTTTCGTGGTTCAAGTCTCTCGGCCGGCAGTGTGATTGTAAAACATCTTGCTATTAAATCAAGCTGACCACTTGATCGTCTTAAATGTAGTCCTGCCGAGGCAGTAGCTGCGCGGGTTGAAGCACAGCTCTCTGCATGTTATGACGTACGAACCCGAAGTTTCGTGGTTCAAGTCTCTCGGCCGGCAGTGTGATTGTAAACCATCTTGCAATTAAATTTGGACTCGGACGCTTCAAACTGACCACTTGTCTTAATTGTAGTTCTGGTTGCATAAAAATCTCTCCATTGTCGCTTATGGTTGGATTCCACTATAATCACATCTATCATTTCTATAATTGGGAGTGAATCCTGTTGAATGGTTACCAGAAAAAATTACTAGTAAATCAGTTCGTATTATTATAATTATTTGATTAATTTGTAGTCATTTGTGAAATAGAAGTAATTTTGTCTATTTATCAATTATTTAATCTCGCAACGTAGTATTTCACAAATAAATATATTTTATCAGTATACTCAATTAGTTTAACTAAACTTTTCATTAATTAACTATTCAATGTGATGATCGAATTGATTACTGATTTATACATTTTCTACTTTGATGTCACACAAACCATGTTCCACAAATTCGATTACTGTCCTAAAATAATATATGATGTTTTATCCGGTAATAAATAAAATACACAGTTGTTCGCCCTTTAAAACTGAAAGCTATCTATGGTTACATGAATTTCAAAACTACATTCATACATTTCTAACACACATTTTGGTACATACATAGATTACCATATAAAAGGTAGATCTAGAAAAAGTGTAAGAAGAATGTAAAAATCAAATGTTAATTTTAATATAATATTTCACATTTACTATCAATATCAACACAATATTTTTAAGAAACAGTTTGGGTATCACTGATTTACTAAACAAAAATTAAATAATATTCTGAGCAGAATATTCTTAGAGAGGAATAAATGAAACCTGTTGAAGCCTTGTTTACGCTGAACTAAAAATCGATATTTGCAAGTTCAGTCTAAAGCGGTTTGTCGTTGTGCATGTACCTATCAATGTTTATAAGATAAAATTAATAATTTTGTGTATATATTTTGGTGTATTTATATGTAGAAATGTCTATACATTGCTTGCAATTGAACTTTTTAATGCGTGAAATGATATAAAATGAATAACGACTATTTTAAATTTAAAGTGTAGTGTCATAAGTAATTTAAAGACTTTCTGGAACACCTACACCATCGTCAGTACACCAAAGGTAAAGGTTAGAATGATTATTTATATTATAAATCTGAACTAACCGGCTTATTTATTTTGTATTTATATAATTCATTGTTTCTATATTTATTTATTTTATTTATCTTGCCCTGAATAAATCAGAGATGCTTCTTCAAACGAAAATTGGTTTGTAACTAATAAATAATTCAAGGCAGTGTAAAACAAAACTTTGATTTCTCCGATGTTTCCTCGTGTCTAACTTTTGACTACGTTATGTCCAGTTTGCACGAGGAAAGTTTCTCCTAAAAAGTTTCTTAAAAGTAAAGCATGTGCTAGGAGATGTCATAGAAAACTGTCAATACCGATCATAATGAAAGATTATATTTTTGTCATCTACAATTAATATTTTAAAATTTTGTCCGTACATGGTACTATTTAGGATTCTGTTCAAATCTGTAGTTGCTACAGATCTATAAAACTGTAAATATTAAACAAAATCGCAATGAAATTTATAAACATATGAACATTTTTATATTTGTCAAATATTGATGTGATTTTGTTCAATATTTAAAGATTTACAACTTTGTAAAACTTACAGATTTGAACAGAATCCCATCTTAAATTATTGTTTATAATTTAGAGTATTAAACTTCAGTATTCAGTATCTTGTAGTCCATGATCGTTTAACATTTGTTACTACGTAAAATTTAATTGATTATGACCGTGACAATAGTGACACATCGTTATGCAATTTGCATAAAATACTCAAAATGCAGTTTGCATAAAATGCTCAAAAAATTTACGCCTTATTCCTTATTTCTGACAGACATGTCAAAAAATTGCATGACAACCTAAAATAGCCAGAAATCTTGTCGATTTTACAGTTTTGGATACATTTCTTCATATAAAAATCTGACGTGGACACCACATGACTTCCTTGTACGCCTTGTGTGTTCATACTTTTCTTAATAACTAAAATGTAAAATAATATTAAAAATTCTTTTAACTTATTATACTAATACTCACAAATATATTTTAGTCATTTGATTTAAACTGCAGAAGAAGATATAAAGCATATTTTACTATTGTCACTGTCATGTCATAATCATTTAAATTTTACGTAGTAACAAATGTTAATCGATCATGGACTACAAGATACCGAAATACTATAAATTATAAATATATACTTTAATTATTTTTAAATGATAGCAGATACAAAAATATTTATAAAATACCGATTGTAGGTAATAATCACATAATCTTTCATTTAAAATAAAAAAAATTGTCTAAAATTAAATATTTATCGAAATATTTTTAAAAAGTACTACTTCCGGTTTGTAGACTGAAACCAAAAATAGGAGGTGCACAACTAGATGCTATAACAGTCCTAAATACAAAATTTCAACTTTCTACGTCTAACCGTATTTGAGTTATGCGACACACATACGTCCGTACGTACGTACGTACGTACGTACGTACGTACATACGTACGTACGTACAGACGTCACGTCGAAACTAGTCATAATGGATTCAGAAAAGGTCAAAACGGATATTTCCGTCAAAATCTGAGAACCGAAATTTTTCGCGATTACAATACTTCCTTACTTCGTACAAGGAAGTAAAAAACATAAATGTCAATTGTCAAAGTCGTAACAACATTAGATTAAAAAATATAATCACGTTTCACTTCGTTTAGATTAAAAATTTGCTTAAAATTATTCTTATTCCTTATTCTTAAATTTTTGAGCATAAACTCACCCTTAAATATATTTGTGAGTACTTATAGTATAGTAAAAAGAGTAGGGAGGTCTTGTGCTGGCCACATCAGATTTTTTTATTTATATAATTCAATGTTTTTATATTTACTATAATATATTTATCTTGCTCCGAGTAAATCTGTGGTGCTTCTTCAAATAAAAATTGGTCTGTAACTAATAAATAATTCAATGCAGTGTAAATTGCCAAACTTTTTTTCCTTCTAACTTTTGGCAGTGTAATGTAATAAAACTTTTCTTGTTTTTTCAGAGACCTAGCGGCACGAAATGTTCTTATCGATGAGACGAAGACATTGAAAATCTCAGACTTTGGTTTGTCACGGAGCGGCATCTACGTGAACTCCAGACAGAAGAAAGTTCCTCTTCGATGGCTCTCCGTTGAAGCCATCCGAGATAACTTGTACACCAGCAAAAGTGACGTCTGGGCCTACGGAGTTGTACTCTGGGAGATAAGTACTCTCGGTGAATATACTTTTAAATTTTAATCATTTATTTAATGCCCAGTGCACACGGAGAAACATTTTGACAAGTTTCCTGAAAAAAGTTTCCAAAAAGTGGAGATTTTATTTGAAAAACAATAAATATGTTTATGATCACATGTCACATTTGACGATTTGACAAATAAGAAGTTAGTTGCACTTCACAACGTTTCCTGAAAACGCCTCATTTTTATAGGCGCCGTTAAAACTTTGAAGTTTCCGGAAACTTTTTTCAGGAAACATGTCAAAATATTTCTGCGTGTGCACTAGGCATTAGGGACTCGTCTGGTAGTTAAATTCATAGTAAAACAGAGGTATGCGCTTCCCATGATCATTTGGTATTTAGAGGTTTTGCCATTATTTACAACATATGAACATGTCACCAAAAGATGTTAGAAGGTCTCTCTGTTTTCATTTATCTTCTTTAACTTATGATTTTGGAAAAACATGACTTTGAAATCAGCCATTTTTCTTGATTTTTAAGATTTTTTTTCTGATAAACAAAAAGCTATATTAAATTTCTGAAACAGGAGGACATAAATTGAACCTTTGTTAACAAGAAGTTTTTTTTTCATTCGTCTGTGTTATAAATTAAATGATATATGATGGGACAACGATGTTTTCGCTGTTGAAATTGTAGATTCTTAAGTTAGCCAAT
Source organism: Agonum fuliginosum (assembly GCA_947534325.1). Classification (NCBI taxonomy): domain Eukaryota; kingdom Metazoa; phylum Arthropoda; class Insecta; order Coleoptera; family Carabidae; genus Agonum; species Agonum fuliginosum. The sequence goes on from OX384029.1 coordinate 1,945,188, forward strand.
GCATTCTATGCTCAGTTTTCTTTACCTACATTTTTTATTCGATTGACTGGAAAAAGAAGGGCTTGACGTCACTTGAACCCGCCTCACTTTGAAAATGACGACTTACGTTCAGGAGTTCGGTATTTTCCGAACGGACCTCTTAAGGCGCATCTCTTGCTGTCAAATTCAGAGCAAAAGACCATGTTACAAAATACTTACAGCAGGTACGCGATATAGTAGAAAACCGATCTAAAGAATTTCAAATAAAACAATATTATTCGAGCAGACATAGATTATCATATATAATACCACTAGTGTTTCAAGTTATGTCGACAATTTTTGTTGCTGTATCACGAATAGTTATTACGCTTGATTGAAAATTGCACGAGTGCGTAGCACGAGTGCTATTTTCTTAAGCGTAATAATCATGAGTGATGCAGCCACAAAAATTGTCGACATAACTTGGAACACGAATGGTATTCGGAGGACAATTCACCGAATAAAAATGTATTCTTTCTTTATGAAAATGATTTATAAATAGCTTCACTTCCATTACAACAGTTATAACAATAGGATTTTGATTAATAAAGATATATTCAATTGTTTAAAATTGTCGATTGGATCACTAGTGAAAATTGTCGAAAAATTATGTCGCTGTGAGCACTAGTGATAAATTGTCGAAAAAATTCGTTTTAATTGGTGGAAAATTTATAAATCCTCAAAATTGATTGGTCCATTTTTGACAGATGACACATGAGTTGAATTGTCATGAAATTTTTTGGCATAAACTGCTTTGCTACCTTGAAATAGTGTATAAGAAGCCGTTCAGTTCGATTTTTCTCTTGGCTCAGTTGCTTTCAGGCGAGTAATAAGTTGGCGAATTGTAACTCAGTTCTGTGTAGAACATAGACACATTCTTTCTCTTCCTTATCGCTCCGGGCAACTCTGGCTGCATGAACAGTATTTGTTTCATTAAAATACGACGCGCAGCGGAGTTACGAGTCTCAAACAAGCATTTTTCTATGAATAAAACATTTTTCCACTAGTTAGCTAGTTACCTAGCTCCGAAAATAAACAATATTGCACATTCGTTCAACCCGTTTGATAGTTATCCAACGGTTTAATTTTTGTTTCATCTTTTAGTAGGCATTTGTTGTCTCCTGACATTTGATATTTTTTCTGTCATTATTTCGCGATAAATTGCATTATTATTCCATTAAAATGGACAAACACGACATTTAAAGGGATTTATCCACATAAATTAAAGTAGTATTTTTGCTGGATCTGGTATAATTATGAATTATATTCTTATTATTGAACTTTTGTATTTCGAGATCGGAAAGCCAGAACTTTGAAAAAAAGTATTCTGTGATCATAGTATATTTCTTTCTAATGCCCAGTGCACACGGAGAAACATTTTGACAAGTTTCCTGAAAAAGTTTCCAAAAAGTGGAGATTTTTTTTGAAAAACAATACATTATGTTTATGATCACATGTCACATTTGACAATTTGACAAATAAGAAGTTAGTTGCACTTCACAACGTTTCTTGAAAACGCTTCATTTTTATAGGCGCCGTTAAAACTTTGAAGTTTCCGGAAACTTTTTTCAGGAAACATGTCAAAATGTTTCTCCGTGTGCACTAGGCATAAGTAAAATTAAAATTATGCCAGTGACAGTTGACATCAAAATATATTCATGAATAAAATGTTTAATATTTATGATGGTCGTGGGCAAAATAGTATGCTCAACTCTCACACTCTCAGAAAAGTGTCTATCGAATGTTCGTGAAATTTCCGAACTCTGCAAGCCTCGTGCGTCATCATTCTCACTCACACGATATCATCACTTTCCTCGCTCATTATGTATTCGCAATTACCTTTTTTTTACAAAAACTGACATAATAGCATCAGTTGCGTACGATTGGCGAAAAAAATCATTTTGTGATTTCTATTATTCCATATTTTAAGTTAAATGAAATACTCGTAATTTTGAAAAATAAGAGAATAACATAACGCTTTTATAAAATTTGAATATAGATCTCAGGATGATGGAAACTTGAATTATAGGTATTGTATTTTGCGACTTACCAGTAATTTGCTAATTGATTCTCTTGCCTAAACGTAATAATGTGATAATTGATCATGCATAGGGTTGAATAATGCTTATCGATTTATGTAAACAGTTATGCTACATTAGGCTAATTACCCAATTGTTTCGCCAACAATAACAAATACGGTGATCGAATGAAGTACAACATTGGGAAGTTTTAATTTGTAATTAAAAATTCTGTTTCAAATTATTTTCAAATTAAATTCGCAAAGCTCTGGGTAATAAAAAAATAATAATGCCACATTTTCTAATAACAATAACAATAACAAATACAATAACAAATACGGTGATCGAATGAAGTACAACATTGGGAAGTTTTAATTTGTAATTAAAAATTCTGTTTCAAATTATTTTCAAATTAAATTCGCAAAGCTCTGGGTAATAAAAAAATAATAATGCCACATTTTCTAGTAATTAATATAAATTTATTAAAATTTATATAAATTTAAATATCTTGATCAGCCACCTTTGAAATATTTTAATTAAATTGTGAAGAACCTTTTACAAAGCCAAAGAGCTGCTAACGGAAGAAATGACTGGATAATTGTCTTTTATAATGTTTTTATTATAAATGACGACGTTTCGGCTATGGTCTAAAAATGTTTTTATACAAAAATTGTGACAAAAAGTAAGCCTCATTCAAATAAGCATTTAGTTTTTAGGTTTACATTTATGTTTACGTTTAAGAATGTTGAAATATATATCTAAATACGAACATGCACATATCCCATTTTTAAGTACTGTTAATACTCGTATTTAGTTAGATGTATTTCTTAAACGTAAACTAAAACTAATGTGAATGGGGCTTTAAGTTTTACATTCAAAAATAATTAAAATGATAAGTTTAATTACCTGTTACAAATTTTTGGAAAACAAGCAATAAACAATTTATTTTGATTAAAGTTTTATTATTTTTGTGAGCTACCGCCATCAAAAACGTTTTTATGTTAATTATTTATGTTCTTGACAGGATAATTTTTATCGCGTAATTTGATGTTTCATCGTGAAAGTGTTAATTGGTTCTGTTGTTGACAGGACAATTTTTAAAAATGTACTCTACCATATTTGAAATTCAGCAATTTTAATACCGTAAAACGTTACTTTGTCAGGTTTTGAGAGTTTTTACTGATTTTCGTCGCGTAATTTAAAAACGTTGTTTTGTTATATTCTTTTTTTAAAGACATCGTACCCGTACCGATGATCCTATTGGTTTAAGATACTCTTATTACGCATTAAAAAAATTGAAAGACATTCGAGGAAAAACTAGTTTCTAGGATGCCAAAGCAAGCAGAATTTTGGTGGTACTTTGGCAGCGCATATAAATTGAATTTGCTCGAAATTAGTATCTATTTTTGATCGACTTTAGCATGGAACAAATTCTGTAACGTTCGTTCTACATGCAGTTTTTTCCCGATTAAAGATATCATTTTTCTAATAAATCGCCAGAACATTTCAAGAAAATGAACATCACGATTGTTACTTCCTATTTTGCCTATTAATATCTCATTAATATCCTTGTGATTGCTAATGTCCGCCCTTAGTAACAAAAGCCCTGTTCGCACGGGGATCTTTGAAGATTCTACGTAGATTCAGAATCCTGGAAAATAAATTTTTTTCTTTCTAGTGAGAATTATCTGTTAAATTGCGTTGTCGCGAATTGAATCTTCAATGAGTCTTGGAAAAGAAGAATTTATAATTTATTGATTGCATCAAAACCACGTCATTATCACTGGAAAGAAAAAAAATTTCTTCTTTTCCAGGATTCTGAATCTTCGTAGAATCTCCAAAGATCCCCGTGCGAACAGGGCTTCACATTCCAAAGTTAGTAATTTGTGTGAGAGAGAGATCATTACTGGGCCCGTGCGTTACCATCGTTATTTATCGCCATAGGGTGCATGCTCCGAGCTGGCCCGTATTATCTGTCCTTCTCTAAAAGGTAAACAGAAAGGCCACACTTCATCCGCCCTAGTGCCCACTCCTGTCATATATTATACTCCGTGGTTTTATTGTATTCTAAAATGGAAGGAATTATCTCAGGTGGGTTTCCGTATCCAACAGTCACTGACCATGAAATTCTGAAGTATTTGCTGAAAGGGGAACGCCTAGAAAAGCCAGAAAACTGCACAGAAGAACTCTACGAGCTGATGCAGCAGTGCTGGTCGCATGCAGAAGATCAGCGGCCATCTTTTAGCGACTTAGTGGAATATTTGGAAACCATCTCCAGCAAACGGCGCGTCTATGTCGACTTCAATCAACTTAATCCGTCCTATATCTTCCCACCTACGGAAGAACAAAGTACCACGCAAATTAAAACTGAAAATAATATCAAAACTATAGAAATTGTATTGACTGATAAGGAAAGATAATTGTTCAGATGTTTCATTAATTAATCTGAAAAATGTGATATATTTTTCTGAAATCGGCAGTGATTGTAATTGATAATGGTTTGCATACATAACAGGTGCCCATTCAATGCCAGAATATTAATCTAGAATACAAAGGATTCAATCTAGAAAATTTATGTTTAATCAAATAAATGTATCAAAAGATTCATACAAATGAAGATGTAAAGCTGGAAAAGTAGTATGTTTCTTATGTTTTCTCGAAATCTAGAACTCATATTAATTTGTCATATAAATTTATAAAGACTGATCCTTGGGTGCCACATGTCGATATTCACGAAATACCTAATAGTCTGCTTGTAATTAATTAGCAAAAACAAACCAATTTCATCAATTTTCAAATATTTACTTGCTGTTACTGTTCGTTGAATGATAAAATTTTAATGTATTAAACGGCAAAACAAAAGGGCATGAGATAATTAGAAATTACTCATTACGTTGTTAATAATAATTGTATTTATTTCCAATATTTCGCAAACAATTTTGTTGCTTCCTCAGAGAAAAATAATATTTTAAATTTTGGCAAAATTCCATAAGTAAAATAGATCAAACCAATAGTATATTATACCGTGAGTTTATTTTAACGTGAAATATGGGATTTTTCATATCCACGGTTATGAATTTGACAGCAATGTATTAGAGCGTTCTTTTTAAAATCGACCATAGGAAATCAATTTAACTGACTTAAGCCTCATTCACATAAGCATTTAGTTTTAAGGTTTACATTTATGTTTACGTTCAAGAAAGTTTAAATTCATATAACTAAATACGAGCATTCACACTTGCCACTTTCAAGCACTGTGGATGCTCGTATTTAGTTAGATGTATTCACACTTTCGTAAACGTAAACATAAATGTAAACCTTAAAACTAAGTGCTTATGTGAATGAGGCTTAATATAACATATTTGGCCAGCTGTAATAGTTCCAAGAGAAGCCTTCAACATAAACTTTTAATTGTTTAAACTAAACCTACATCGTATTTCCAGATAGCAACATTTGAATTTGTTAATTGGAGTCAAACTGATGCTACCTGGAAATATGATGTAGGTATAGTTTAAACAATTAAAAGTTTATGTTGAAGGCTTCTCTTAGAACTATTACAGCTGTCCAAATATGTTATATTTGTCAAGAATAATACAGTTAAATTGATTCCCTATGTTCGATTTTAATAAGAACGCTCTAATACATTGCTGTCAAATTCGTAACCATGGATATGAAAAGTTCTATGTTTCATGTTAAAATAAATTCACGGTATATTAAAGGACTAAAGTGCATGTTTTAATCCTGAGGGTGAAGTTTATTTCTCGTGCCGAAGGTGAGGGAAATAATCACCTGAGGGATTAAAGGTACTTTTTTTGCACTTCATCCTCAAACGAATACAAAATAGTTTATAAGAATATACATTTTGCAATTTTGACAGTAAACTTTATGACAAATATTTATATTGGTACCATAGATACTCTGTAACAAATAGCACGTATTTACTTGACAACGGGATTAATTAATTCAATTCCTTGGCTACGGGATTACTTATGAAAAATAATCAATTGGGATCAAATTAAGAACCTTAGTAAATAAAAATAATAACTAAAGAAGAGTTCTTGCAAAATTGAAAATTCTAGAAAACAAAAAAACAAAATTGTTTGCGAAATATTGAAAATGAGTAATTCCTAATTATCTCATGCACTTTGTCTTGCCGCTTAATCCATTACAAATTTTATTTACTTACTGTTCGATGTTTTCCAAAATAATTTATTATAGCAAACAAAATTTATTTGTATGCGTTAATAAAGTAAGAATCTTGAATATTAAAATTAAAAAATTACCTCTTATTTTCTTTAATTGTTGGCGCAACAATGTATTGTTTGAATTTTTCGATTAAATAATACTTTGTTATTACTCATATTAAATTTCAGACTTTTACCATCATTGTGTCCCACATGACAATAACTTTTCTAGATTTGCATCTTCCTGTGTTTGCAGTACCGTTAAATCTAATATTCTAGATTCAAAATTGAATCTTTTGATGCAGGTATTCATTACTTATAAATTTTCCAGATTTACATCTTCTAGTGATGCATTTTACTGTGTATGAATATTCTAGATCTTTATTTTATGATATTGAAACTATATATAACAACATAGTATACAATTACTGAAAGTTTAGCTAGCCATAATAATACTATACTTTGTTTTAATGTGAAAATGTTGTCCCTAAAGTCTATAACTTGTGATGATGCAAACCATTTCAAGTGTAAAGTGTAAATAAAAGATGTGTATATATTAAAATAATTTGCCACCATGTTTATTCTAAATATCAATTTCTAAAATGGGATAAATTGGTTTGGAAAATATTGTAAGATCTCATCAAGACCTTTAACATGGAATAAGTGTGAAAGAAAAAAATTAATGTATTTTTAAATATTTATGTACCATTCTGTTAATAAGTGTATATATTTTATTTAAGTAATTGAAATGAACCAAAGGTTTTATAATTGTTATCAACGAACAGGGTAAATTATTCCTTTTGTACTGTAATAAACAGTAAGAAGTAAGCTATTAAAAATATTGTGATTTAGTGATTAGTTTCTATCCGATTTCGGCCCATACCTCAAAAATAGATAACAAAGGTTTCTGAATTTTGACGTCCTTTGGACCATAATCAATTTTGTTTACGAATAGTAAAGTCCTGTTCACACATGGAAACACTGCGCGTGTGTTTGTCGTCTGTGTCCATGTGTGAACAGGGCATAACACACTGCAATTAAATTTAGAAACGTAATTTTCCTAATGGATATTTTTCTTTTCGTTTTAGTGACAGTTTCCAATACACCCTCATCAAAATGGCGTTGACGATGCAGTCTAATATATTTGTACAAAACTTAAAGATGGCGAGCTCCAAAAGATCTTTCAGAGGATTTAACCCGTTGTGTAAAAGATATGAAAGACAAATACAAACTAATACAAAAAAGGAAGAGAAAAAAACCTAAAGAAATGGATTAAAAAGGAAAAAGATGAAAGATAACGGAAAAGATAAGAAAAAGAAGATATAAAGACGGGTAAAAGAACCGAAAGCACCACCAACTTCTTCAATGACAATTAGAAGAAAAAAGAAGAAGAAGCAAAACGTTTTAGACAGGAAATGAATAAACAATTTCCTTTACAAGATGCTATAACCGACTCATTTTTCAAAGCTCGTTTTCCAAACTGGGCAAAAGTTGAAACAAATGCAGATAAGCCAAATAATCCCACTCGCAGCACCTGTTGAGAAATATCTTCTCATTTTTATAATTTATTCAGGCATTTTACAGTCACTGTAGACAATTTTATAAGGTTTGCCTGGCATTGAAAATAATATGACCTTTTTTCTCATGTGTTTTAAATTAGGTAGGTCCACTATATTGTTTTTCTTTTTATAAAAATACATACGCAGTGTAGCCCAGTGGTTGGGGAGTAAATAGAAGCCGAAGGCGGAATTAATTAGGGGAAAGCTGGAAATTGTTTTAATCCCTTCAGTTTAGGTCTGGAATGAACATACTATGCATCTTCAGGAGTTGAATTGACATTTTTGCAGCTCCTGGTTGTCTTTACCAGACGTTCAAAGAACTACCGCATCTTGAAATTGAAGGTTAGTGTTATTATTTATTTAGTTTTATACAATTTACATGAGTCTAAATGTGTTTTCTAATTGTTACGTATTATTTGGACATCAAGAACAAATTTAAAAGTCGTTTAAAAGGTTTTTTGGCTTGAGAAGCTTTTAAAGGGACTCGACAGCCTGTTCTTCATCATCTTCAGCTGCAACTAAAAATAAAAAGTAAGTTTTTGGTTTTTGTAGATTGATAGAAAATTTCAGAACTCATAATTAAATAATCTATTATATTTGGGTTCAGTTCTGTAATTGTTTATTTAATATACGACGTTTCGAAAACTATGTGTTCTCTTCATCAGATAACAAATGAATGTGTTTACAATAAACAAGTCATTATTTTTGTTTTTTTTATAAATTGTGTATGTGTGTCATCCTCCCATACCATGACTTGTTTCTTGTTTGTATACAGTGTGTACGGTTAAAAGCCTTAAATGCAATATCTTAACACATTTTTTTTATTTTTACAGATTAATTTAGATGCCAAGTATAAATGTTGGAATATTTTCTTATCTTCCTGACGACGCATTGGATTCCTCGTAATTTACTTAGTATAATCCGCTACTTTTTAGAGAAATTTCAGTTTTGACCAAAAAAAAAACTAAGTGGTTAATCTTTGTTTTTTTTTTCGATTTTGGATCTCAACTTTGAGAGTTCATATCTCGAAAACTAAAAGACTTATCAAAGCGCGGTTTTTAGAGAAATTTCAATTTTGACCAAAAAGAGTACTAAGTGGTTAACCTTTGTTTTTTTTCGATTTTGGATCTAAACTTTGAGATTAATTATTTATTTGTATGTTCAGGTTTTCGACCCGTGGCGGCGGTTATCTTCTTAGGAGGAGACCCTACTTACCATTCTCCAATTGACCACTGGCCTCCAATGAAGAAATGTCTGCTATTTATTGTATTTATTGATAGAACTATGTTTTTATATCATAAAAATTAAATAATCGAGAAGAAATAGCTGTATATATTATTAATAAAAACAAATAAGTAATACTTACATCATTGCACTAATTTTATTTCTTAAACAACACTTGGTACGCTTCCTAAACACTTACAGGACTTCTACGGTGAGAGTACACGGCCTTAAACCTGAAAATGTACTAGGATAATAAACAGTAAGTATAAATTTTATGGTTTATTTAATGAAATACTTCAATACAATACACAATCTTATAAATAAATTAACTTAATTAATTATTTTTAACATAAACACCCTTATTTAGGTTCATATAAGTTATAAACGAGATAGGTGCTGCCATCTGTTGGTGGCAGTTATTTAAATGTACAATATATCTTAAACTAAGGGTTTAATGACTAAATGGTGTTCATATTTGGATTCAGCGGGTTCGAATTAGGGGGTACAGTACAATTTACCCACTTGAAGTGTTTATTTAGCATTAAAACTTATTAGGGCTAAAATCGGTCTAAAATCGGTAGAAAAATTTTAAACTGCAAATAACTCGAAAACTAAGGGTTGCATGGTAAAATGGGGTGCATATTTGGATTCAGCAGGTCCTAATTAAGTAGATTAACTACCATTCTTTAGCCTACTACGCTTACTTTACGAGTTATAAGCATTTTAAAATTTTCCTAGCGTAATGGTAATTTTACTAGCAAAATCGTCAAAAAAATTGACACTACGCTAGGAAAATTAAATTGCTTATAACTCGGAAACTAAGGGTTGTAGGACAAAATGGAGTGCATATTTGGATTCAGCGGGTCCTAATTGAGGGGTTAGACTACTCCTCTTTATCCTGCTACCCTTAGTTTACGAGATATAAGCATTTTAAAATTTTCCTAGCGTACTTGTAATTTTGCTTCAAAAATCGATGAATATCGTCAACAAAATTGACACTACGCTAGGAAAATTTTAAATTGCTTATAACTCGGAAATTAAGGGTTGCACGACAAAATGGCGTGCATATTTGGATTCAGCAGGTTCTAATTAGGGGTATATGATACAAACCACCTTTGAAATCAACGTAATTTTGGTAGTTTTTGGTGAAATTTTGCTGACTTTAAATAATTATTATCTCGTAAACTATAGGGCTAAAGGCAAAAAGTTAAATACAAAGGGTGCGTAACTTTTCATTCTCTATCTGCCTGTCTATATATAAGGCCGTTTAGGCCGATTTTTTATTATTTTTTTGATCTCCCACCATTCATGTTCTCCTGATACAAACTTGGTGATTTTTGTTCGACTCAAATTTGAAGTCGAGTGAGGGTGAAAATTTAAAAACGCGATTACGTAAAAACTAAGGGTTGGGGAGTGATTTAGGGGTCATATTCGTACTCTACGAGTTGAAATACACCAGTATGCATATTGCCACCCCTAAAAGTTAATTAGCACCGGAGATATTCAACCCTTATTTGTATCTCCGGTACTAAGGGTCGTATCGAAAAAATCTACATTGCAGTCGATAGGGGATGAAAAACTGAGCACCTTTTACATTTAACCTTTTCCTCTACAACCCTTAGTTTAAGGGTTATGAGCAATCAAAGTGGTGAAAAAGTCGTCTAAACATAGTCATTAACCCTTAAACTAAGGGTCGTAGAGGAAAAAGTTAAATGTAAAAGATGCTCAGTTTTTCATCCCCTATCGACTGCAATGTATATTTTATCGATACGACCCTTAGAACCGGAGATACAAATAAGGGTTGAATATCTCCGGTGCTAATTAACTTTTAGGGGTGGCAATATGCATACTGGTGTATTTCAACTCGTAGAGTACGAATATGACCCGTAAATCGCTCCCCAATCCTTAGTTTTTACGTAATCGCGTTTTTAAATTTTCACCCTCACTCGACTTCAGATTTGAATCGAACAAAAATCACCAAGTTTGTATCAGGATAACATGAATGGTGAGAGACCAAAAAAATAATTAAAAATCGGCCAAAACGGCCATATCTATAGACAGGCAAATAGAGAATGAAAAGTTACGCAACCTTTGTATTTAACTTTTGGCCCTTAGCCCTTTAGTTTACTAGATAATAATTATTTAATGTCAGCAAAATTTCACCAAAATCGACTAAAAATACGTTGATTTCATGGATTGTTTATATCGAATACCCCTAATTAGGACTCGCTGATTCTAAATCTACCCTCAGAATTACATAATTACTTACCCTTTTGATATATTTATATATAAATACAAAATTGCAACTACGCTAGGAAAATTTTAAAACGCATATAACTTGAAAAATAAGGGTTGAACGACAAAACTGAGGGCATATTTGGATTCAGCAGGTCCTAATTGAGGGGTTAAACTACCCCTCTTTATCATACTACCCTTAGTTTACGAGAAATAAGCACTTTAAAATTTTCCTAGCAAATAATTAGAAGAATATTGTGATAGTAAATTTTTAATTAACAGCTTCACTTTCTAGGCCACTGCTCAAAAATATTCTGTGACGTCACACCAAGAGATCTCGTTTTGAGTGATTTCACCCCTAAAAAATTAAATTAAACGCTATATAACGGGACGTAGGACAACGATAAGTTGTTTAATAAATATAATAAAGCAAATTTTCTATTCTGACTAAATTATTTATTTTAAAAAAATTACATTTCATTTAAATAATTCATGCAACAATACTGCATATTTACTGATTTTAAAAGGAAACATGAGGAAAATAAATAAAAACTGTTCATTTTTCTTTCTTTTTATATACAAGACAAATACATAGAGAAATATATACTTTCATACATACTACATGCAATAATATCACGCCATTTACCAAGTTGGGGGGTGGCACAAATCTTGTCACACATTTAAACTCAACAAGCAGTCAAACATTCCTTTCCTGACACATTTCTTTCCCGTCATCCACAATTATTATCCTTTTCATTCAAGCTCTTTTATTCTTTCCACTCAAATCATTTACATTTCTAATACATGATCAGTCATTCCAATCAACATATTCACCGGACATCCAAACAAAAGCTCATCTCAACCGCACACATTCTCTTTAAAACACACATAAATGTGCCATTTCCCAAAATGGGTTGGCACACTTCAATCGCTTCGTTCACTCAAAATCATTTGCACTCGCAATTAACCTTCAATCATTTTAATCCACTAATTCGCAGAACGTTCACGCAAACGCACACTAACTATTTTTTCACAGAATCATTTCTCTCAAACATCAACACATTTACAAATGAAATATTCAAATACAATACAAGTTTTTGTAATTTTATTACAACATAAAATAATGAAATGACTTGCCCTGTAAGAAATACAATAAATTATTAGTTACATTTTACATTACAATTGAATTTTATTTCCAAATGTTATTACATGAGTTGACGGCTTGTAACTGTACCCATATAAGATACATAACTCATGTTTTGTATATTTTGATTCAAAGATAAAAGTTATAAATGAATAATCAATTTTATTAATGGCAATGACTGATTTTTCTGCTCATAAAAACCTTTGCCGAGGATATACTGAAGTATCTTTGATATTTTATATTATAAGTTTGAAATATATAATAGGTGAAATACTAGTGACATTGCCCTAATCCATCTCCACCCAATATTTAACATTTAACGCGCGCGCTTTGTGATTCTAACCCCAAGAACAACCGATGATTGTTGTTCTTGTGCAAATGTAGTGGGATTTCTTGCCGATCCCCGGATGAGTGCTTAGAACGCGGTAGACAGCCAGGGAAAGACTTTCCACGGTCCATCACCACCTTCATGCTCAGGATTGCCGGGATGGATTCAGTTTTGCATTCTAGTGACTCAATTCATCCAAGCTATCGAAGGCTGACTGACCTAAACCCTACGAGCTGCTACATCCCGACTCCCCGCGGAGTGCACCGAATCCCTCGTCGATCCTTACACGTGCAAGGACGTGCGGTTCGAAGTCATCTGCGACCAAGTTCTATACCACAATGCCACACCCAATTGCAAAAGAATAATTCGCGAACCGAAATGTCACTTTAAGTAATTTCACCTACCAAAATTTCCTAATTCTAAATGGTCCTGTACATAATTCATTAAAGAAAGAGATGCATGCTCTCTGCTGTTTCGAAGCTGCCAGTTACTTCAAATTAATTCATTTGTTATTATTCAAGAGTCTACAACATTCTACTTATAAAAAATTAATTCTGCTCAAATTGTCATCATTATGTTCGCAACTTAATGTTAAGTATATGGCAACAACGAATTTATTCATCACTTCTTGTTCTTTATTTATTGTATTGTCACATTACATCTTCAATTTTATTTGCAGTTTCAAATGCATCTCTTTATTTATTTTGTTCGTTGAAAAAGGACCATTGAACAAGGAGTAAACCACATTTATTTTCACTAGTGACATTTCCGATTTAAGTTTAATATTGACCGCAATTGATTTTAACTTGAAACCCAAGAACATGACAAACAAAACAACCAAAGGCAAAACTATCACCCCAATTAAAATTATTTTAAAATCAATAATAATGTCACTAGTTTCATTGAAATTCCCTTGATCCCTTAATCTGTACTACCAAAGTACTAGTAAAGTAAAGACGATGTGGTTTACTCCTTGCAAACTATTACCTAAGTTAAAATTAATTTTTGAGATCATATTCACATGGTCATTGGGAATTGAACCCAAGACTGTAGTCATTTAATTCAAATCTCAACATTATTATCAAAGATAGAAGATTAGGTCTTTATTATTTATGTAAAGTATTATTTCGAGATTCGAGTTAAAGAATGATTCACGCAAAAGGAAAAGACTGGCAAAACTATCTTTGATAATTCACTTATCACTAAGTCTCTGGAAGGCTGCTGGAGTTGATGTCGCCTGCAGAAAGTCCCACGATGAATGTTGAGTTGTTCAGTGTAATCCCTCGACGACTCTCGTGGTTGATGTCATGTGCATAAAATTCTTCCATGTCCTTCGAAGACTGCTTGGCTTGTTCACATCAAATACCTAGGAACCACAAATCATTTATTTACATTTGATAAACACTGTTTGCTTATCCTGAAAATATTAAATATTTATAATAATTGAATTATTTTATACAGGAAGTATCCAACAGTTGACAGCTGGTAACCGCACACACGATAAAAATATATATCTATACCGATTCTCACAATATATGAGGCTGTCGCACCCTAATTGGGTGAAAAGCGTGATAGATTATGTATGTAATTAATATTATTATATTTGTTTGACTTTGTTTCCTCGATTTAATCTCGGTTTACTATCTGTATTTGTATTCAATTTTTTTTCTATTTTGTTCATTATATTTAGTCAATGTACATTTGAAATGTTATAATATTATTCTGTAATTGGGTTCTAAACCTGTTGAATAATAATAATAATAAATTAATTAATAAATGTAATGTTTTAAGATTCAATATTGAAACTGGAATAAAATAGTTTAAATTTGATGCAATCTGAATGTGCTAATGACCGACTGTGGTTCTGACTGTTTAGTTTCAGATTCAATTTTAATTTACTGCACAAAAATCTGGCCTGTAGTGTACTCTCCAGTCATGAGTGAGTTACCAACTGCTGGTAACTGTACACACAGTAAAACATAATATCCATACCGATGACTCACATATGTGAGGCTGCCGTACCCAACTTGGGTAAAAGGCACGACAGATATGTAATTGTAAAAAAAGAGTAAAGAAGCTTACCGAAAAAATATTCTCCCATGTCTTTTGAAGGCTGCTACAACTGCTCCTGCTTCCTTAGATGATAACACGACACTTATACAAGTCCTCTATGACATCCTCGAATACCTAGAAAAACAAATATATTAGTAACATTTATCGCATCCATATTAAATAAGAATAATAAGTTAAACATCTATTTCACAAAGTAAATGCCAATAATTCTCTTATTTCAGTGACTTGTAAAATAAATTATTATATACGAGCTCTCATTGAAGTTGGCCCAGACGTAAAAAAATGTCGTTTCTTGTTGTACAAAAGTTTAAATAAAAATCAAAATACAAGTATAATGTACTGTAAAGCTAAGTTTCCATGCATGCGTTTCATCCGTTCCGTTCTATCCGTCGCAAGTTGTGATTGGCTAGATTCAAATTATGAAAAGTTGGCGCGTTGGTAAATGCAGCGACGGACAGAGTTCGTCTACTCTCTACTCTACTAGCTTCGCAAGTTTATAAAATCCTAATTAATATTATGTCATAACACCAGTGAATCTAACCTTTAAAGAAGTACCAATCAAAACGGATGAAACGCAACGGACACATGTGAACAGTCTAAATTTCATACGTCGTCAAGTTTGCAGCGACGTATAAAACGGAACGGAAGAAACGCATGCATGGAAACTTAGCTTAAAACTGCAATACATTTTACACAATCTCAAACCAATCAACAGTCGAAACTATGGAACCGAATAAAAAAAAAATTGAAAAGAATTGTGACACAGACTGTAGAATATTTGGAATTTGTCTCCAGAAAAGTATGTTTAGAACTTGTAGATCCTATGCCACGATGAATTGAAACAGTTTAAAAATTAAGGTGGAGTTACACAGGGGTAAAATCGTTTATAGTAATTAGAGGAAACAACAAAAATATATGCTAGTTATATACTTTATTATCTAAGTTATATTTAAAGTTTAATTTACTTAAAATATATTAAAGGTATATTTTAAGTGCATGTAACTTTAAATATAAACTTAGAGAATAAAGTATACATCTGGCAATTTTTTTTTATTGTTTGCTCTAATTATTATAAACGACTTCACCTTAATTTTTTAAACTGTTTTAATTCGTTGTGGTCTGTATCTACAAGTCTTAAACATACCTTTCTGAAGAAAAAATATTCTACAGTTTGTATCACAATTCTTTGATTGTCAGTGCATAGAACGATTTTTCAAAAAAAAACAAATTATTCGGTTCCATAAAGTTTCGACTGCTGATTTTAATTGATATTGTGATAAATGTATTGCTGATTTCAATAAATAGAAGATATAGCACATTATATTTGTATCTTGATTTTTATTTAAACCTTTGTACAACAAAAAACTATTTCTTTTTACGTCTGGGCCATGTGTTATATGTTTCAGTTTCAAATCCAGGCAGGTACACATTTCAGTTAACTTCACAAACATCTCTCCTGTAGTGTACTCTCCACTCATGAGTGCGTGAGACTGGCAACCGCACACACGGTTAAACATATACCTAAACCGATTACTCACATATGTGAGGCTGCCACGCTTAAATTGAGTGAAAGCATTGAGTCACTTTTTGATCTGTAGTATTTATACTGATGTTCACAGTGATCTGTGAGGCTGTCACACTACAGCTGAGTAAAAGCATCATGTTTCAAATCGAAAACACAAAGTGAAAATAAAAATCTTACGTGTTAAACTGGAGAACGAGACATTTTTAGTACACCAGCTGAAGAAGATTCATTCATTTAGTAGCACCAGATGATGTTTCTTATCCTAGACTAGACTCCAACAGTAGAACTTCAAACCAAAGAATCTTCAAACTTTGTATATGAAGTCCAAATTAATCTAAAACAATAACAAACATTTAGATTCATATAAACCTGCACTAAATATCAAAAAATCTTCACTGTGCTGTGCTCTCCGCACATTTAAATAATGAGTTAGAAAAAAATAACATAATGACTAATGTGTTCTTGAGAAAACACACATCTTTATAAAAGGGGATCCAATAGTAGCGATGGATAATTTTCAAGGCGGAATAATTTCCTCAGGCAATATTACACCAAGAACCACATTTTCGCGAATTTTCTACGACAATTACATGTCTCTTTCGTGCTACCATTGCAATAAGGGGCAACAGTAGAGACAGCATAATATTTAAAGGACAAAATCAGCTCTCGGACAATTTTATGCCAGTAACAAAATTTTCACGAATTTTCTACGATAAATAATAAAATAAATAATATAACAACGAAATGCCTCATATGTACTACCTCTAGGTGAAGACAGCAGCGTAATATGGGGCCCAACAGTGGAGGAGGATAATGTTTGAGCTCAGAATCGGCATCCCCAGGAAATTTTACCCCTGACTAGAAAATTTTCGCGGTTATTCTACGATTATTAACAGATAAATCATAAAGTATTTAAAAATAATGGCGGCTGAACAGATTGTAACAGTCATTTTAATTATAAATGTCAAAATATTTACTCTATAATCCGAAATATAAAGCAAGAGTACCGGTGACTTGGGAATCACTCATTGAGCTACGACATTGAAATTGTGGTTCTTAATGTAGAAATGTCAGAGAAATGATGATGAAAAATGCTTACATGATTGTTTGAAGATCTGAATATGTTGATTACAAGTTGATTGTTGAAGTTGATGTTTCTCGAAGACTGCTCAGATGAATGTTGAAGTTGTTGTCCAATGAAATCTCTCGTCGTTGATGTAAGGCGCAGAATATTCTTCTACGTCCTTCGAAGACTTCTAAAGGCATTGTCAAGTTGTCAGTTCATTTGTTCACATCTACCTAGGAACCACAAATCATTTATTTACATTTGATAATTACTACATAAATATTATTTTATACAGGAATATCTGCACAAATATTAAACCTGTGGGTTATTTTTCACCAACAACTATAAGTGAATCTAAAATAACTACTACTAATTATATTTTGATTCAACCTTGTAACAGTAAACAGATTAATTAAGTTCCAAATTGGTTTGTAGAATTACATAATTATTCAATAACATGAAATAAATCATGTTCAATATGAAATTTTGAGTTAAGAATGTAAATAGTAATATCTGAGGAATATTACCTTCCATGTTCGGGGGAAGAGCACCTCGTGCTGGATTTTCAGGATGATGAAATGGTAATGGGCTGCTAATCTGTAACAAAATAAATATTTTCGTTATTACACAACTGCAAACATTTAAAATGCATCGCAAATCAATATGTACGTTTGCCAGAAATTATTACATCACGAACGAATGTTAATGTGCAATTAGCGTAAATAAATAATAAAAGAAATACTGCTTACCTTAGCTGTAGAAATAAATATTCTCATTATGTAATCTCATGTTTAAGATCATCATTTTCTTCAAAGATGATGTTAAAGACCCAGAATTTGTAGGTAATTCGAGTATTTTCTTTGAAATTGTCTCTTTTCTACATATAACAGCGTTTACCTGTAAATAAATCACTTATTTTAATACTTGAAGCGATGACCTCGGCTGGCATGAACTGATCATGGAATCCATTAACAATTAACAGCAAATTAATAAGTTTACAACAACTTGTGGATCATTTTGTCACAAACCAACATTATTTTATGTCTAGGAAACTCACATTTCTTATTTATCACTTGAAATTAAGCCACTTGTTAATTAAATACAAAGAACAAACTACGAACATGCAATGGCGTCAGTTTCATTACATTGCATTAAAAATTGCACAACCAATATGGCGTTGAAAAAAATCAATAATTTGTTCATAAATCGTGAAATCAAACCGTGATTTCTGCCCTCTTTTGAATAAAGTAAGAACTACCTGGCTACGTTCCCAAGTTTTTATCAAGTTTTAAACGGTGTAGAGTTTAGATAGTTGTGTACTGGAAATTTCACGTTTGCTACGTATTTCACATGATAGAAGACGGATTTCTCAACAGCCGCTTAGTTTTAAAGTGTAGAGTATAACCTAATATTAGATAATGTAATTTAGGAACGCAGTTTTGATTTTTGACAAGCGGATATGCAAATTTTAAATACGAGACGAAGTTATGTGGGAGGGGAATTTAAATTTTTATAAAGGTTAAACTACAAGAATACATACAAAAAATTGTCATCTGGTTAAAATAGCAGCTTGAAATGTTAGAAAATGTGATTACTAATATTATTACGACTGAGGAATCCAATTATATTAAATAAAAATCGATAGTTTTAATGAATAAAGTGCATTCAAATAAAAATTTAGAAAAACATTATTTCTAAAACAGAAACATGCAAGGAATCTAATTGTTTTAAATATAAAAATATGTATAGTAACAAATTATGTATTTACTAAGACCAAGATCTTTCAGGAACTGTTGAATATATTTCTATAGCTATATAAGAAATTAATAATGCACATAATTTAAAATTTAAACTAAAAGTATACCTATTTTGTTTATAAAGATAAAATAGGTGTGAAACTTATAAATACTGTTTATAATTCACGAATTTTTGTATATAGATATCACACGTATTAATAATTTATTCAATTATTATTATATTTTATATAAATGTAATTAATCCTAACTAATATTATTCTATAACACAAATCATAACATTCCATGTGATAATTCAATATTTCTATACACAAAAATGAGTTTATATATAATTTAATACTCATTTTGATTAGTTTATTATGAAAATTCTGTTTTCACAAGCATTATTCAACAAAAGGTGATAACCATGATATTTGACAATGTATATTGTAAATATGTGACATTACTTTAGTAATTCAGGCTAATTGGGATTGGTACTGTTTCTAGTAAGATTAAATACTAGAAAATAGATTGTAAGGTTGTTTCACACATAAAATGCATCATGACTACTTCTTTACAAGATTTCTACCAGTTTTAATCACATATTAAAGGTCAACTTTTGATTATGCATAGAATATGATATTATTTTAACGATATAAGCTTAATATTGTATTTTCACTCTAGTCTATGGTTGTATATTAGAAGAACACGATGAAAAAATTATACCCTTATGCTATATTGTCTCAAAATGCAATGAGGAACCATTTAAATTTTTGTAACGCACGCTATTTCCCCATTTACAAAAATATTACAAATAACCAAAAATATATTTTGTATATTTATTATATAAACTAAAAGGAGTCTATGTTTTTGTTGTGGTACTAATTGGTATCATTTTGAACCTATAAAATTGATAAACCATTTTACTTCTGGAGAATATTAATAACTTATAATGATTTCAGAAATAGTTTATTAACTTTACAGGATCTGGGAATAATATTCTGGTGCAATTATTGGAATATAATAAATTATTTGTTCTAAATCAGTTGGTCTATTTTGAACTTCGCAACGAATAAATCATTAAATTAAAACAAAGTTCTGTTCCTACATGGATTCTTTCATAATCCTGGTTAGAATTGCTTGTCAAATAGCAACGGCGCTAAATTAAACCTTCAATAAGTCTTGGAAAAAAGAATTTCTAATTTATTCATAGCAAACGGTGAATTCAGAATCATGAAATAATCCTTGTGTGAACAAGACTTAAAGAGTCGTTGCGCTACTTCATATAAATAACCTTTTACGAAAGATTATCTGAATAACAACCATAAAAAACAACAAACTGCCAAATATCAAAGTAAAATAAATAAAAATTGAATTATCAAAATAGTATATTATGATGCAAGTGTATAAGCAAACTTTTAAAGTACATTCGACGGATTTTACGACACTAGTGCTTTAAAAGCACTTATACACTTGTGTCATACGCAATTTTTATTACACCTGCATCCTATTTGCAAAATAGAGCTGGTAAACAGCATTTTGAATTATTTTATAAAGAAGTCTGCGTTTTTTAAACATATATTATGATGCGTGTAATAAAAATGTAATTTTGTGATAAAAATAAAAAAAACAAAAATAAATACCTTGTTATTTAGATAATCTAACGTTTGCTACACTCTTTAGGCTTTCGGTGATGACGTCTAAAATGAACCTGGAGGTCGATAATTCAGAGTCATCTCCAGGAGGCGCACACAGATGCGGTGAACATGTTACTCGTGCACCAGCTCCACAAATGCACTCCAGACAGTTCCCAGTCGCATGCGGAAGCATTTCTCCAATCTTATAAAATGTACCTACAAAAAAATACAATCAATACTCAAATTCATCAAAAAAATTCATATAGCTAGAGAGCCGTAATATAATATCGTGCCCGAAATGACTTTTTATATTAATTCAAGTCTTGCCTCCAAGAAAATGTTACATCCGGGGTATTTCAAACAGGACGCCATTTTAAACAAGTGTTTTAATTATGTACTAAGGACTTATTTTACTACTTCTGGTACTTGATGTACATAATAAGAAGCATTCAAAGAAATTATTAAGCACCACGCCAAAAAAATTTATCGGTTGTATATGTACTTGTACCGGTTGAAACGTCATGTGAGACCATGTCACCATGACGTCCTTCAATTTGCGAACTTTGAAGCATGTACAACAATTTTTCTGGCATGGCATGGTGCTTAATAATTTCTTTGAATGCTCCTTATTATGTACACCCAGCGCCGATGATTCGTGGAAAACTAGATTTTGACAAGTTGCGATTTTAGTTGGCAACACTTCGGGCGCGCCGCATGTGTCAAACTAAAACCATGACAATCGCCAATGAATCGTGGACTACTAGATTCTAGAAAGTTCCTACTTAAGTAGGCAATACCCGTAGAGCGCGCCGGGAACTTTCTAGAATCAAGTATTCCACGATTCATCGGCGATTGTCATGGGTTTAGTTTGACACATGCGGCGCGCCAGAAGTGTTGCCAACTAAAATCGCAACTTGTCAAAATCTAGTTTTCCACGAATCATCGGCGCTGGGTGTACATCAAGTACCAGAAGTAGTACATCAAGTACCAGAAGTAGTAAATACCACGGATAAAACATTTTTGCACTTCCGGGAGTAAAACTCTTCTTTAGTCTTTGTTTTTAAAGACTAGGGTACTTAATTTGATCCCAGGGGATTAATTTTCAAATTTAATTCTGTTATCAAGGAATTGAATTAATTAATCCCGTTGTCAAGTAAATACGTACTATTTGTTACCTATGGTAAATTATAAATATTTGGCATTAAGTATACTGTCAAAATTACAAAATGTGTATTCTTAACTAGTATTATGCATTCCCATGAGAGTGAAGTGCAAAAAATAGCGTATATACCACAGGACTAAAGTACCTTTAATCCCTCCAGGTGCTTATAAACTACACCATCAGGATTAAATCATGCACTTTAGTCCTTTGATATATAATATACTATTTGTTGAAGGCAAGGCTTGAATTAATATAAAAAGCCATTTCTGGCAAGGGGTAAAATCAAGCACGATTTTATATTATGGCATAGCTCTCTAGCTTATAGTATACTAGGTGGCGCAAAAGTAATCTTCCCATCGAATGACGCTTTCATTTTTGCAGCTGGCGTCTCATTGACATTAATGAAGTAAACAGATATTCACATTTTCCACTTTCAAGCACTGAACGATCAAATTTAGTTAGATGTATTCAAACTTTTTAAACGTAAACATAAATCTAAACCTTAAAACTAAAAGCTTATGTGAATGAGGTTTTATTCAATTCAAAAAAAAAAAATCGGGTGATTACTTTTGGCCCACCTTGTATTACTTTACGTACCCATAACAACACAAACGCTGAGTTCTGTGGTTCCCGTAGTTCTTTCAGTTCCTAAACTATTCTGAGTCGTTTCTTCAACGAAAGTCGTGTCCGTAGGGTCTTCAGATGTGGAAGAATTGTCATAAGTGCTCCAGGTGTCTTCTAGATCATTTGATGTGGACGTTGAAGACGTTTCTGTGACTGAACGGTGTGTCTGAGAGCTTGAAGACGTCGGGTGAACCGTGGGTAGCTTCATCGGAAGGTTTAGATGCTCTAAGTGGTTGTCCAGGCCATTTGCTGCAAGAAAACATATTATAAACTGTTTAAATTATGTGTGAAGATTGAAAATAAATCATAAAATAATATAGTGTTTATATATATACACTAGGTATTTAGGGAAAGATTACATTAGTTCTTATATAATTTGGTTTTATTTCTGCTTAAAGATTACAAAAAATACCCTAATTTGTACAAATAATTTGACGATCACTAAGTAAAGCCGCATTCACAGTACGAAATTAAGATAAAAATGTAAAATAAACAGCTGATTTGTTCTACGACTCGAATTTCGAGCTATGAACATTTAAATGAATTTCTTTAAGTTGCAGTGATATGAATTACACTTTATAAAACGTAATTATTGTAGTATATTGGGTAATATTGTTTACCAAATATAAATAAAACATATATTGTTTAACATATGATAATCTTTATTGATTTTATAAGCGTTACATAAACTGCATGTCACATGTCTAGCCCTTACTTGACAGCCCTGTTGCCAACCTAACAATGGTTACAACATATGTCCCTACATCCCCCTTTCTTAAATTCATTTTGTTACAAAATCTTTAAGTCTACCCGGTTGTTTCTTCGTTCTGGCGGATGTTCTTCTGGGAACGTCTGCCGGCGTCTTGTTATGCTTTTTATTCTTTTCTGTCGTTTGTGTATGCCTATCTTCTCCATTTTCTGGTGTTTGTTTATCCTTATTCCCTCTTTCAGGTGCATTTATATCTTCTTGTGTTGCTCTTTGTTCTACTCTGTCCCGTCTTTCTTTATTTTCTGGTAATGGAACCAAAAATTTTCTATTTCTTCTGACTATTCCCTTTTCAGTTTCCACTTGGTAAGATCTAGGTTCTTCAGATTGTCTTATTATACGTCCTTCTCTGCCTTGGTCCACGATCCACACTTTAGTTTCGTTTTTCAAAGTATCCAAGGTTTTAACTTTATGTCTTGCATCGAAATTGAGTTTTTGTCGTTGCTGTTCTAGTTTTAAATTGTTGTGAACTTCTTTATGATTAGGTAGTTTAGGAGTTAATATCTTTTCAGTTGTGGGTAGTGTTTCTCTAAGGTTCCTTCCCATGAGAAGTTGTGCAGGTGATGCTCCGCATGGTAGAACAGTATTCCTATATGCTAATAGTCCTAGAAATGGATCTTCACTTTTCTTGATTATGTTTTTAAATGTTTGAACAGCTCTTTCGGCTAACCCGTTTGATGCTGGATATTTGGGACTGCTGGTGATGTGTTTAAATTGGTATGTTTTTGAGAAATTTCTGAAATCTGCGCTATCGAATTGCGGTCCGTTATCTGTTCTGATAATTTCCGGTATACCAAATCTTGCGAAAATATTCTTCATTTTCGTTATTACATCTTTGCTTGTAGTTCTTCGTAAATATATAGCTTCAATGAATTTACTATAATAATCCTGCATTATCAAATAAACTCTTCCATCAATCTCACATAGATCTGCGCCGACAGCAGACCATGGAATTTTTGGTATATTCGTAGGAATAAGAGGTTCAGTGTCCATATTTTTATGCTTGAGGCATATTTCACAGTTTTGCACCATATCTACTATGTGCTGATTCATGTTCGGCCACCACAAATATGATTTTGCTCTCTCTTGACATTTGTTGATGCCTTGATGACCAATGTGTATCTTCTTAAGTATTTCTTTTTTAAGATGGCTGGGTATAACAATTCTGTCTTTAAAATAAAGAATATCCTTTTGTACTGATAGTTCTGTTCTGAATTTGAAATATTGTAGTGTTGTTTCTTCACATTTTTCTTTAGAAGGCCATCCCTTTTCTATGTACGTTCTAATTTCTACGAGTGTTTGATCCAATTTTTGTTCGTTAATTATTTGTTGTTCGGATGTTGATGTCATCTGTTCGAATGTTCTTATGACTGTGTCTATGTAAATATTTTTTTCTTCTTTACACAATACATCTGGATCTTTCTTGCCATATTCTAGAGGTCGTCTTGATAGTGCATCTGCTGTATAGAACTCTTTTCCTGGAACGTGTTCTATATCGTAACTGAATCTAACTAGTCTCATTCTCATTCTCTGTAATCTTATGGTTAGTTCATTTATTGGTTTAGATTTTAAAATGGATGTCAACGGCTTGTGATCTGTTCGGAGTACAAAATGTTTTCCAATTAAGTACTGTTGTAACCGTTCACATGTCCACACTAATGCCAATGCTTCTTTTTCAATTTGAGCATATTTCTGTTCAGTTGTACTCAGAGATTTAGAACAATAAATTACTGGACGCCAAATACCGTCTTCTTGTTTTTGCTCTAGCAGGCCACCTATTCCGTATGATGATGCGTCTGCTGATATTCGAGTTTCATAGTTCGTATCGTACATTGCTAATATAGGTTTTGTTGTTAGCAGTTCTTTCAGTCTATCGAAACATTTCTGATGCTTGGCGGTCCACATAAATTCGTTTCCTTTTTTTAGTAGCTCTCTTAGTTCTTTCGTTTCTTCTGGAGCATTTTTAAAGAATTTAGTAAGGTGGTTTACCATACCTAAAAACTGACGAACTTCTGTGATGTTGGTTGGTTCTTTAAATTGTTTTATTGCCATTGTGAGTACTTTATTTGGTTGTATTCCTTTCTCGCTAATAATATGTCCTAAGAATTTAATTTCTCGAACATTAAATTGGCATTTTACTTGGTTGAGTGTCACACCGTTTTCTTCTAGGGTCTTTAAAACGTTGTGTAAATGTTTGTCATGTTGTTGTTGGTTTTCCCCAAATATAATAATATCATCCATATGTACAAGTGTTCCTTCTTGGTTACCGATGATGTCATTCATGATTTTCTGATATACTTCGGGTGCAGATGTAATCCCAAATGGTAATCGTTTATATGAAAAACAACCGAAAGGTGTTATGAACGTCGTATACTGTCGTGAATTCTTGGTTAGCTTGAGTTGCCAGAATCCTGATGATGCATCGAGCTTACTGAAAACTGTAGCTTTTTTAAGTCGCGCTAAAGTTTCGTCCACAGTTGGCAAGATTAATTTTTCTCGCACTACGAATTGATTTAGTTCAGTAAAATCTGCGCAAATACGGATTCCTCCTGAATTCTTTGCGACCACGACCATTGGTGCACACCATTCGCTCGGATCTTTTGTTTCTTCAATTACATTTTCCTGTATCATCCTTTCTAATTCTTCCTTGACTTTACCCATTAATGGTAAAGGCACTCTTCTTGGTGTACTAATAGAAAATGGTTTTGCGTCTGATTTGATTTTAATGTCGTAACTTCTGTCTTTGATTCTTCCCAAACCATCAAATAATTTCGGATATGTTTTAATGATTTCAGCCTGGTACTCTGGGTTGATTTTCTCAAAATTTTCTATCCATTTAATTATTCCAAGTTTGTTTATTGACGGTCTACCTAACAGGTTATCTTTTGTGTCTGTTACGTAAGCCTTAACTTTGACTGTTTTTCCTTTCCATATAACCGATAACTCCACAGTGCCGATAACTTGTAATTCTTTATTGCCGACAGCAAAGAGTTTATCTTGAGTTTTTACTAGCTTCGGTTTCGGTTTCAGTTCGCTGAACTGTTTTTTTGTTATTAACGTTTCGTCCGCTCCTGTGTCTATTTTGAACTTTAGAGTTTGGGCGGAGTCAGAAGTTAGTACGGAAATCGTCCATGGTGCGTTTTTTCCACCTGTAATTTCTCCTACTTTTAGTACTTCCCCGAAATCGTATTCTGGTTCAGATTCCGTTTGTTCGCTTCTTGTGCTTGCATCAGAGTCTCCTGTTACTTGTCTGACGTTTTTCGTACGGCATTTGATACTGTAATGTCCCTTTATGTGACATTTCTTGCATCGAACTTTTAAAGCTGGGCAGTCCTTCAATTCGTGGCTTGGTTTTGCCCCGCATCTAAAACATTCAGGATAAGATTTGTTTGATTTATTTTTATCCTTACTATCATCTAGTTTAGTTGACTTTGTGCTTTGTCTTTTGTCCGAATATTTCTTTCCGTGTACCACTCGATTGACGCTATGATCTTCTTTTTGCGGACGCTGTATCTCCCTAGTTTGGTTTTTGATTTTTTCGGATTGTAGGATTTTGTCAATCGCTTTTTCTAAGGTTAATTTTTCGTCCATCTGCATTGTTTCTGACAATTTGCGATCTGCAATGCCTACAACTAATCTATCTCTAATTAGTTCATCGTTGAGGGTACCATAATTGCAAGCTTTCGCTAGCTGGATAACATCTGTAACAAATTCTTGCGCATTTTCCGTTTCTTTTTGATATCGCATATTGAATTTGGCTCTTTCATATGTTACGTTTACCTTGTTTACGTAGTGATTGCTGAAAACTTCTTTTGCCTCCTTGTATGTTTTTATGTTATCTGCGTCCTTGCCCAATGTGCCCAGAAGTCTGTCTACATTGCTGCCCATGTGAAGCAATAAGTTGTTGACTTGGGTTTTCTCAGGCTGTTTGTCCAGTCCAGTAGCTATGCGGTAACGCTCATAAGTTGATATCCACGGAGACCAATCATCTTTTTCGAAACTGAATCTTTCTGGCGTCGGAACTTGAGTAAAAATGGATTGAGCGGCCTGTGCTGGCGTACCTATTTGCTGTACGTTAATTTGTGCAAGTGTGGCCTCTATTTCTGCCAGTTTTCTCTGTAACTCCTCGTTTTTAGCTTTTACTTGTTGCAATTCCGCCATTTTTCTGTTTCTTTTTCGTGCTTGCGCCGTTTCGTTTTTAACTTATGTTTCTTTGTTTCTCTTTCACTGTTTTGTGAGTTTTTCGACCCACCTGACACCATGTAGTATATTGGGTAATATTGTTTACCAAATATAAATAAAACATATATTGTTTAACATATGATAATCTTTATTGATTTTATAAGCGTTACATAAACTGCATGTCACATGTCTAGCCCTTACTTGACAGCCCTGTTGCCAACCTAACAATGGTTACAACATATGTCCCTACAATTATGTACACAGTGGAACATGTTTAGCACATTGTTGACAGTCTTATGCCCTCCTCACTCAAAGATTCTTTCATATCCTTCTAAATTTTGAAGAAAATAATCTTGGTGAGAATCAAATAGCTAAATTTAATCTTCAATGAGTCTCGGAAAAGAAGAATTTCTAATTCATTGAAGCCTCATTCATATAAGCATTTAGATTTAAAGTTTACATTTATGTTAACGGTTAAGAAAGTTTAAATTCATATAATTAAATATGAGCATTCAAAGTGCTTGAAAGTACTGTGAATGTTTGTAAGTATTTAGTTACATGAATTTAAAGCCTCATTCGCACAAGCATTTAGTTTTAAGGTTTACATTTATGTTGACGTTTAAGAAAGTTTGTATTCATCTAATTAGTTAAATGAATTTAAACTTTCTTAAATGTAAATCACAAAATTAAATGCTTATGTGAATGAGGCCCAACATTTTTTAAACGTTAAATAAGGCTTAATTCATAATAATTAAATACGAGCATTCACTCGTGTCACTTTCAAGCACTGTGAATGTTCGTTGTATTCAAACTTTCTTAAACGTAAACATAAATGAAGCGCGAAAGAATTTACAAAGAATCCGTGTGTGAACAGGGCTTTACACTACAAATAATGATATGTACCTATAGTTCTTCTAAACTAGAACTACAGACTTGGAACAATGTACTAAATATTTCTAAACACAAACTAACCCAAACTACGAAAAACAAACCGAAATTCCGACCAAATTTGCAAGGAATGAATATTATCTAATGACTTTTATTAGGTGTCATTGATGTTATCCAATCTGCAAATTTGTTGAAACTCCCCAACGGTGAAAATAAAACGCTGATCAGCCCTGATCGCAGAAACGCGCTGATCTGCGAAGAAATGCACAGATGTAAGTAAGATTCCCCATCTTGAGTCCCCACATACTCTAACTGAACTGAACTAAATAAAGAAACTGTACTCTTTTCATCACCTGTGCATTTATTTGCAGATCAGAGCGTTTCAGCGGTCAAAGTTGCTGAGAGTTTCATCCTCAAACTAAGTGTCATCTACTCCACAACTAAAACTCCCTGTGTTAGAAGAAGGAAGGATGATAAGACATTAAATAAAAGGTAAAAATGTTTCACCGCATGGGCTGAAGGGCCTCCGCTCCTTGCAGGGGCCGTCGGACTCCGGGGGGGCACTCTTGCCACCAGCAGAACATCTCCCCATCGAGGCAGAGGCATAATTCGCACTGGTCAGCCCGGTAGATCTTTAACAACAACAAGAACTTAACACTGCGCTAAACTGACGAGGGCCTGACAGAGGATCCACAAAGCACGAAAGTTTACTTGGACTGGGTTGGACTGCAGAATAGTTTGATCATAGTTTAGATTTCGTACCTTTGAATTGTAACATAATGAATTTCCGTGTGTTCCATATGTATTTCATGTTATATTTATCTACGATCATTGAATACATGCATTATGTAGGTAACTTCTGTAAGGTAAATACACTATTGTATTATGAATAGATTATTCAACACAATTGTCATTTGTCAGCACTGCAAAATGTGAGGTTAGATCAACATTTTAATGAATAAAAATTTGTAAAGAAATGTTTACTTAAAAAGTCGTATTTTACTCGCAAATAATGGCAATAATTAACTCGGATGATTATACACTCGCCTTGGCTCGTATCGTAAATTTATACTCACGTATTAATAGCTATCATTATAAACTCATTGCATAATATACCTACAAAATTATGAGATTCACAGCTTATTATTTTTACAAACGAAAGTTTGACTTGGACTGCCGAATAGTTTGCTGGTAGTTTGAATGCGTACCTTTTTTTCCAAGACATATCAATTTAGCAGCGCCGGTAAATGATAGGCGATTCTCACCAGGGCAATAAAAGAATCTTCAAAGAATCCTTGTGTGAACAGGGCATAATGTAACGTAATGAATTACCGGGTGTTCCACTTGTGTTATCATCTTATATTTATAAAATTCACAGCTTATTATTGTTATTGTTACCAACGATAGTTTAACTTTGGACTGCTAAATAGTTTTCTTGTAGATTAGACTGCGTACCTTTATAACGTAACATAATAAATTTCCATCTGTTCCACGTATATTTCACATAATATTCACTGTTTATTATTGTTTACAAACCAGCCATTTTATCACCTGTTGTTCAACAACTTCAACAAGCTAAAATGACGCCATTTTCAAACGAACCATGTAATTCTGCAGAATTTTATACAAAAAATAAAATAAGCTTTTGGCAAAAATAAACATATCGTTTATTGCGTAAAATTACGCTAATTAATAATCCGCAAACGGATTTTAATTTGCATTAACCGTTTACGAGAAATACATTTTTCTATATTATTTTCTGCAGTATGACTTGTTGTTCCATCTTACTCAAATCTCCTTCTAACACTCGCCAATTTTGATTGGTCGAGTGACATCACTGGATCGTAAAATGATTGGTTCAGTGACATCGCTGGATCGTGAAATGATTGGCTGATTAATTAAAGAAGCGTGGCAAATTTGAACGGATTGAACTACAATGTAAAACAAATACGACGATACTAAATTTTTGATTTTGGTAATTGAAGCTAAATAATCGATGAAAAACTAATGGAATTTACATAAACTAACTTAATTTAGATGACACATAAGCTTTTTCCCGTGGAAATTGCTTCAGACAGTCAAAAAATGCATTTAAAGTTGACGAGCCCGATAGGTGGTTATAAAGTGGAACTTGTAATCGTAATTCTGGCTACACCAGGGGCCCTACATTAATTAAAATTGATATCTGGGGAGTGTATCCATAGATCTACAACATATTGTCATTAATAGGGTACTCTAGTACTTTGAAGGGTAAGTACTCTAGCAGTTTTGTAAGAAAATATTAATTTCTGACTTAATTTAAGGGCCCACCGTTTTGAAAATGTGGCTTCTGATACAAAAATATACGAGGAATCGAATGGTGTCCAGTTCAGATTGCTGTCTGTAACCGTTTTTGAAATGCAGCATATCCAAGTCAAGAATTTAACCTAAAAAATTAACCTGTTTTACAAAATAATTAATTCTGATTAAAATATGGAACCCAGCATTTTGAAAATATGGTTTATAGTAGAAAAAAGTGCAAAAAATCGAATGATGCTACGCTCAGATCGGTGTCTTTCACCGTTCACGAAATACAGCCCATTATAATAAAAATGTGGTCAAATATTGCTCTTTTTAAGAAAATTATTTTCTGGCTAAAGTAAAGGTCTCTACAATTTATGTCACACCTCAAAGTGTGTTTAATGTTAACTTATTCATTGTCTTATCTTATTTCGTGTACTATTTCCGGCTTACAAGAATTTTTAAATAAAATTAGCTCTAACTTGATGTAAGATCTTAATGTACCAATTTGTGTTAATACGTTTAAGAAAAGTTTATGTAGCACAGCAAGGTGCTGGAAGATTCTATTACACCGAGATCTTAAGATAGAGAGAAAGAATGCTTTAACAATTTAATATCGAATGATCCCAAGCAGAAACACAATTTTCACGGGTCCGTTAAACCAATTCAAACGTTTTTTTCGAAAGAGAATATATTTTAGTTGGAATAACACCTTAAATCAACTTTAAAATGTATTACCATTAAAATTTTATTAAGTTTGCGTTTGAAAACGAGCCACAAGAATAAATAATCTTTGGTAAGAGTGGGCAAAAAATCTATTTCACTTCATCAGTGTTCTATCACATTTGAATATTCACTACCAGTTTTAATCTACTGCTCTTTTTTAAAAGAATGCCTTCAACATTGGAACCAACCAATACCTACATCTATTATATTACTTTTTAATAATTCCAAGAATACAGACCTGTATATTTTAAATTGATCTTTAACGTAATTCTTTTTATATCGAAGTATGTTTTTATTATTAAATGAACTCTTCTCTCAAAAGAATTCCACTATTGCAATTCTGTAATTGTATTACTTATGTTTACATATTAAAATCCTTTGTATTCTTTTTCATTGTAGAAGTTTTTTGTTACATTTTATCAAATAATCCCTCATTGTATTGTTATTCAAATTTCTGAGATAAATATATTTTTGATTTACATATTTTTGAAGCAATTTTTTGCTGGAAGGCCTGTACACAGAGTCACAACTTCGTGCATATATTTTAATAGCATACAGAGCTCATCTCACTTATCACGATTTAGGATTTACTATTCTCGCCATTGCACAATAACTCAAAATTTAATTATATTTCATAATCAGATATCTAATACAACCAATAATCTAGTGCTTTTTGCGAAAACTGTCCTTAAATTTAAGATATAAGTTGAGAACTAAATGTACGAAGTTGTGAATTACCCTGTATAAAGGATTTGTAGCAATAATGAAAATAAGAAGCAAAAAAGTCTAAATGAATCAGAGAAAACTATGTTGTTTTTATTGTACGACAAACAAAAATAGTCTGTGAAATCAGCTAATTTACGGTAAACAGAGTATTTAAACCTCTTTGAATCTTATTTTGTAAAAATATTACTACATCACTTTGAAGTAGAAATAACAAAGGTGCAAAACATTTAATTACAATTAGGGCTGTAATACTGTTGTATGTAACCTTAATTATACAAATTAACTAATTAATAGCTAACTATTTTAGTAATAATTGGATAATAAATATAATAATATAATAATATACGTTTTACGGGTCTCGGTAATTTTCAAATTTTCCGCGGCCATGATTGTTGCGTTATTCCATTGTTTTTGATGACAAGAATATGTCATGTGAATATTGTAGCTACTTATTATTGTAAATATCGCTTAGAAACCATGAAATATTAGTGAAAAGTAGTGTAATTCGTTAGATAAACCAATATTCTAACGTTTTTAATAAAAAATTTCATGTGATACGCAAATTATTTGTACATAAATGTGTATGTGTTTCCAGGCAAATTGGCGACCATCTTCAGAAATGGTAGTAAACAAGAATTTGTGTTTAAATCAATTTGTATTATTAGTAGGTGAGAAATATCTCTCTAGAAAGGAAGTATACAGACAATTTTTATTGTAGTTTAATATAATTCGACCCAAAATTTGGTTAGTAATAAACTATGGTATTATTTTTATATCAAGAATGGATTGGCACCCATTCTTGATATTTAATTAATGCCTGTAGAATAATCGGCATTATTGTTCTATAAAATCCCAGCCAGGCGGACAATTAATGTCGATTTAATAAATTGTAATAATTTCTAATAAAATATTTGGTTATTTCGCGATTTTAAGTAAAAATTGTTTGTCATTTTAAATTAAGAAGAATTTAAGAAAGGTATGTTTAAAAACATTATTGTATTTATTTTCTTATGAAAAAGTTATTTTTTAGGAGCTGAATATGGATCTACACTGATTTATTTGTCAAATTGTATATCTTTTATTGTATATTTATAACATTTTATATTGTATGTTGAATAAAAATAACTATTGGGGGTTGGGTTATTACAATAATGTGTTAATGTGTGAAAAGTGATAATTATGTGAAGAAAATGAATAAGGTAAAGTATAGTAAGATATAATTTCCCTTCAAAAGGTACGTGGAACCTTCATTTTTATGAAATAAATCAAAAATCGTTTTCAAAATCCATAAGGCTCAATTCATTTGGCTAAATAACGGGTTGCCAGGCGATTTTCGCCCTTATTGAAATTTTTAAAAAGTGTTCTCTCTAAGAGCCCTCTACGCCGATTTTTTTTCGATCCTGTCAAATTCGTGCTCACGTTTATGAATTATTTTCTCGAAAATGACCCATCCAAAGTGCACCAAATTATAGACAAACGTTCTTTATACATTAAAGAAGGTGTCTATAAAGTTTCAATACGATCAGATCAGTAAAACATCGATAATTAATTGTTTTCGAAAAAGTGAACTTAACCAAAATTTTTCTAAGTGTTAGGAAATGAGAATGGGGGTTTTCAGGCCTACGGCTTTTAAAGAAATACTTATTGGATATCAATTTTCAGCATGTATAAGTTATAGGAAAGTGATAATAGTTGTTAATTTTGATAGATTTATTCCCTTTTTATCGAAATGAAAATGTAAGTCTTTTGAATCGTTCATTGAAATGCGCCATGTGTGACGTAGCCAACATTGATATCAAACCAGGAGTTGGTTCGTGTATGTTCGTTTTTTGTCGTTTGGACGACGGACCATCTGTTGATTTTTCGATTTTTGACAGTTGTTGTCGAGTTTGGTTAGGTTCAAACACGATTACTTACAGGTTATTGAAGAATTTTTGTGTTGGTTTTAATCGAAATCGAAGTAAAAAGTAAGTTAAATAACAAGTTGATCTTTATATTTATAATAACATTGTTTACTTTCTTCAGAATATGGATCCCCAATTTTTGAAAGTAGATAGCAGAAATTTACCATGCTTGGATACATCTGTTACACCTGTTTTATCAAGACAATCCTAATTTTGTTAGTGCTGAAATAAGAAATGTAAAATCTCAAAGGTTTGTAATTGTGAAATGTGAATATACTTATATATAAAACAAAATTTTTAGGGCAGCTGGAGATGAAGCTATAGGTTTCGTGCAGGGCAGAGAAAAGATAAAATATGCACTGTTAAAGCCAGTCAAAGCAAAAGTGACAGCGACAGCAGTCACCAGAGCATCGTGTCCGTGATAAAGCATATAAAGTAATAGTTAGAATAAATGAAGATGAGGAAAATATTATTCCATGTTAATGCGTTGGATGTGCAGCCAGTCTTGGTTGGTATTTATATAATATTGTTTATGTGTTCCAATATTTAAATGTTGTCTTTTAAAGGTTGTTGTAAACAGCATAGCTGTATTATTCTGGGTGTACCGTAGAATCTTGGAGTCAGCTTTAACAGCAGTAGAATGCTATTGGCGTGCATCGTCATTATCAAAAGTTAAACAAATTAAATCGATGTCACTAAAAGAAATGTTCAATAAGTGAACCACTATCGCCAAGAAATGATGCATATTTTAACCAAATAGTGGCTCTGGGAAAGGATATTAGTAGTCAAAGTTTATTGATGAAACAATATTTAGAGAATGGGCTTTTTTGCGTTGCTTCTTTGAACTTTGAAGAAAACAGAAAAGGTAGAATTGTTAAAGTTGATAAAGATCTTTGTCAGCAGCTGATGGAAGGGCTTGCAAATTATGGGAAGTGGCAGTATTTCCAAAATTAATTTACAATATGAAATTATTTTATAATTTTTGTGAATATGTTTATTTCGTTTGTATTGGATTATGTATTTTGTTATTCTCTTTCTTTGTATTTTCTTCATAAAATATAAAAATAAAAATGTGTGGTGTGGTAGAAACAAAATTATTATTTTCTATTTTAACATTAAATTTAATACAATAGCTAAATAAATTAAAAAGGAAAGTATTATAAAAAGCATAAATAAAAAAACATTACAGTGATATTACTATAACTAAATAATCTATGAATTATTAACTTGTATCAACATAATACAAAATTTAAATTAAAACTATGATTTAATTAATAATCCCTGCATATTTATTACTGCACAGCCAATAGTAGTTATGGAATCTAACCATTTAACTGTGTAAATATTTATAAAAGCATGTGGTGCGTTGGTGCGAGCATTTCAAAGTCTTCAACTCGTTCAACCTCTTTTCTCGCACTAACTGACGGTGATCGGATTAAAGTGTAGTTTTTTCTCTACAGTTGCGAAGCTATATTGATGATAATGATAATTATTAGCCGAAGTGTAGAGGCAGTAGCAAATAAATAAAAAGATTAGGTAATCGTCCATATCTGAAAAAGGCAAATTAACATTTAATAATTTCTTAAATCTCTTCACTTATTTTAAATATTACCTACCGTGCACAATCACTTCACTATCTTTAAAAATATGATTTAATTACCAAACACGTGGCTACGTGGCAAACAGAATTAAACAAGTATTTAAAAATGATTAATCCTCACGTTGTTTCATAAAACGGCATGAAACAGTTTGGTTATGTTTTTCTGTTCAAGTTGACTGTTGACAAGATGTTGACTGTGTAAGGTACAACCTACGTATCGGTCCTAGTTAGCGCGTTGAACGTATGTTCTAGATGTTGGTGACGTCACACTGTTACACGCGGCATCGATTTTCGCGGCACCTATTTTTTTAAACTTTATGATTTTTTTTCTGGCTTATTAGCAACTTTTTAGCAAAAAGAAAAAATACGGGTCTAATATTTTAATGTATAGATTAACATATAAAAAAACCAAAAAATCGTGAAAACCCCCATTGGCAGATAGCTCTTTTTAAAGGTGGGAATTGATTATTTTAATGTTGTTTTATGAAAATCATTGTTGCTAATGCCGCTGAATTGCAAAACAGCACGAAATACTGCACTTTGGTTTTCGTTTTGAGCGTTTTCAGTATTTCAGAGTGTTTACATTACAATTAATGTTCTTATCGGTTTCTCGGAAATCAATTCTATTGAATGCACATCAATAATGCATGACCGGAACTTCTGGAGTTCGAAGAAAGGTCTTAGAGAACTTTTTATACTGTTGAAATGGTGTTAACAAATGTTTGCACACTTAGAGTGACAAAAAACTTCGTTGCTAAATTTATATTATAAACTATACAGGCTGCTTCACAACTTAGTGCATATATTTTAATGCCATATTCAACTATGAAGAATCACTGGATTGTTGATTGTATTATGGATATCTGATTAACTATGAATGGAATAAAATAAAATTATATTTAATTGTGCAATGGCAAGATTAGTAATTACATTTGAAAACAGTGGCCCAAAACTGTTTGATTTAAAAACCTGGAAACTAAATTACGATTTTTGAAAAAATCTTTCAGTTCCGTGATAAGTGAATTGAGCACTTAAGCGGCTCGTCTACGTTTTTATCGAATTCCTAGAATACTCTGGATTTTACTTTTTTTCCATTCCACTCTTTTACCCACTACTATAGGGCTACCTGAAACCAGCCCGAAACTCGTACTTTGCCGCATCCTATAGCTATGCAGTCAGATTATTATTGACTTCAGGATAATGTTTTTATAAACATTTAATAGAGAAAGAATGGATCTACAGATGTGCCTTTTTAAAATTTAAAAAATTAATTTCTATCATGAGATATAATCGTGTAAAGTTTGAATAAAATCGATTTTTTTGAATTTTTCGGATTTTTTATATTCATGTAGAATGTTTTAATCAAAATTTTAAAAAGGCACATCTGTAGATTCATTCTTTCTCTATTAAATCTTTGTTGAATTACAATTTTACCATTCTTGTACTAGCCACAAAACACTCGCTACGTTAGTACATTTTATGTTGGATTTAAAATTATGTACTAAGTTGTTCTTCGTCAAACAAAAGTTATTTCTGATTAAACTAGAGCCCTGAAAATTATAAAAATGTTTTCTGAAACAAAAAAGTCCAAGGAATTGAAGTCTGCATACAAGTAGTTGCTGCAAATCCGTCTGTAGATAGTGTAGTCCAATGATTTCTGTATATATTTTGTCTTACAAAAGCAAACATATAGAGTTTAAACCTCAGTGTAAGAGATTTTTATTCAAACAAGTAAGAAATAATGTTTAGATAGACGTTTATATTTCCATGCTTTCTAGTTCTTTTTAAAGATCAATAAGATTTTAGAAATGTAAAACAGCGGGAGGGTGAAATATGAATATTCAGCAAAACTTGAGACAAAAATCAAGAAGAAAAGACAATCACTCTACTGACAAGACAATATAAAACTCTTATCATTTACAGAACGAGTGAGACATCCATTGTTGTTAATTAATTGTTACATTACCGGTATGCTCCAGTCTTCATAATGACATTTCTACCTTAATCTCAATTTGTGTTTGTTTTCCGAGGGCGACTGTACAGCTTATTGTTTGTTTATTGATTTATTATTTGACTTATTTATCTGATTCATATAATTTGCTTGAATTTTTAAATCTTTATTATTCACATAAAATGTAATGTAATCCATTTTTCGATTTTGATTTTACAAACGACATCAAACGAACTTACTTAATGCAAAAAGTTGACAACACGGATCCACAACCATCAATCGGACAAAGATAGATACACTAACCGCAGCTTACACAGCTACAGAGCTGCGTAAGTTGCGGTCAGCATGGCGGCTCATACCCCCAACATACCGTGACGTCAAGTAAATACGTACTATTTGTTACCTATGGTAAATTATAAATATTTGGCATAAAGTATACTGTCAAAATTACAAAATGTGTATTCTTTTAAACTAGTATTATGCATTCCTATGAGAGTGAAGTGCAAAAAATAGTGTATATACCACAGGACTAAAGTACCTTTAATCCCTCCAGGTGCTTATTTCACTCACCTTCGGCTCGTGAAATAAACTACACCATCAGGATTAAATCATGCACTTTAGTCCTTTAATATATAATATACTATTTGTTGAAGGCAAGGCTTGAATTAATATAAAAAGCCATTTCTGGCAAGGGGTAAAATCAGGCACGATTTTATATACGGCTCTCTAGCTAATATACTAGATGGCGCAAAAGTAATCTTCCCATCGAATGACGCTTTCATTTTTGCAGCTGGCGTCTCATTGACATTAATGAAGTAAACAGATATTCACATTTTCCACTTTCAAGCACTGAACGATCAAATTTAGTTTTTTAACGTAAACATAAATCTAAACCTTGAAACTGAAAGCTTATGTGAATGAGGTTTGATTCAGTTACTGCCTGGAAATCGGGTGATTACTTTTGGCCCACCTTGTATTCTTTACTTACCCATGACACAAACACAAACGCTGGGTTCTGTGGTTCCCGTACTTCTTTCAGTTCCTTAACTATTCTGAGTCGTTTCTTCAACGAAAGTCGTGTCCGTAGGGTCTTCAGATTTGGAAGAATTGTCAATAGTACTCCAGGTGTCCTCTAGGTCACTTGATGTGGACGTTGAAGACGTTTCTGTGACTGAACGGTGTGTCTGGGCGCTTGAAGACGTCGGGTGAACCGTGGTTAGCTTCATCGGAAGGTTTAGATGCTCTAAGTGGTTCTCCAGGCCATTTGCTGCAAGAAAACATATTATAAACTGTTTAAATCATGTGTGAAGATTGAAAATAAATATAGTGTTTATATATTACACAAGGTATTTAGGGAAAGATATATTACATTAGTTCTTATATAATTTGGTTTTACTTCTGCTTAAAGATTACAAAAAATACCCTAATTTGTACAAATAATTTGACGATCACTAAGTAAAGCCGCATTCACAGTCCGAAATTAAGATAATAAAGTAAAATAAACAGCTGATTTGTTCTACGACTCGAATTTCGAGCTATGAACATTTAAATGAATTTCTTTAAGTTGCAGTGATATGAATTACACCAAATTTCGGACTGTGAATGCGGCTTAAAGCCATGAATACTACTAAATACTAGTATTAAAGCCATACACTTTATAAAACGTAATTATGTACACAGTGGAACATGTTTAGCACATTGTTGACAGTCTTATGTCCTCCTCACTCACGGATTCTTTCACATCCTTCTAAATTTTGAAGAAAATAATCTTGGTGAGAATGAAATAGCTAAATTTAATCTTCAATGAGTCTCGGAAAAGAAGAATTTCTAATTCATTGAAGCCTCATTCATATAAGCATTTAGGTTTAAACTTTAAAGTTTACATTTATGTTAACGGTTAAGAAAGTTTAAATTCATATAATTAAATATGAGCATTCAAAGTGCTTGAAAGTACTGTGAATGTTTGTAAGTATTTAATTACATGGATTAAAGCCTCATTCGCACAAGCATTTAGTTTTAAGGTTTACATTTATGTTGACGTTTAAGAAAGTTTGTATTCATCTAACTAGTTAAATGAATTTAAACTTTCTTAAATGTAAATCACAAAATTAAATGCTTATGTGAATGAGGCCCAAAATTTTTAAAACGTTAAATAAGGCTTAATTCATAATAATTAAATACGAGCATTCACTCGTGTCACTTTCAAGCACTGTGAATGTTCGTTGTATTCAAACTTTCTTAAACGTAAACATAAATGAAGCGCGAAAGAATTTACAAAGAATTCGTGTGTGTACAGGGCTTTACACTACAAATAATGATATGTACCTATAGTTCTTCTAAACTAGATCATACAGAACTACAGACTTGGAACAATGCACTAAATATTTCTAAACACAAACTAACCCAAACTACGAAAAACAAACCGAAATTCCGACCAAATTTGCAAGGAATGAATATTATCTAATGACTTTTATTAGGTGTCATTGATGTTATCCAATCTGCAAATTTGTTGAAACTCCCCAACGGTGAAAATAAAACGCTGATAGCCCTGATCGCAGAAACGCGCTGATCTGCGAAGAAATGCACAGATGTAAGTAAGATTCCCCATCTTGAGTCCCACATACTCTAACTGAACTGAACTAAATAAAGAAACTGTACTCTTTTCATCACCTGTGCATTTATTTGCAGATCAGAGCGTTTCAGCGGTCAAAGTTGCTGAGAGTTTCATCCTCAAACTAAGTGTCATCTACTCCACAACTAAAACTCCCTGTGTTAGAAGAAGGAAGGATGATAAGACATTAAATAAAAGGTAAAAATGTTTCACCGCATGGGCTGAAGGGCCTCCGCTCCTTGCAGGGGCCGTCGGACTCCGGGGGGCACTCTTGCCACCAGCAGAACATCTCCCCATCGAGGCAGAGGCATAATTCGCACTGGTCAGCCCGGTAGATCTTTAACAACAACAAGAACTTAACACTGCGCTAAACTGACGAGGGCCTGACAGAGGATCCACAAAGCACGAAAGTTTACTTGGACTGGGTTGGACTGCAGAATAGTTTGATCATAGTTTAGATTTCGTACCTTTGAATTGTAACATAATGAATTTCCGTGTGTTCCACATGTATTTCATGTTATATTTATCTACGATCATTGAATACATGCATTATGTAGGTAACTTCTGTAAGGTAAATACACTATTGTATTATGAATAGATTATTCAACACAATTGTCATTTGTCAGCACTGCAAAATGTGAGGTTAGATCAACATTTTAATGAATAAAAATTTGTAAAGAAATGTTTACTTAAAAAGTCGTATTTTACTCGCAAATAATGGCAATAATTAACTCGGATGATTATACACTCGCCTTGGCTCGTATCGTAAATTTATACTCACGTATTAATAGCTATCATTATAAACTCATTGCATAATATACCTACAAAATTATGAGATTCACAGCTTATTATTTTTACAAACGAAAGTTTGACTTGGACTGCCGAATAGTTTGCTGGTAGTTTGAATGCGTACCTTTTTTTCCAAGACATATCAATTTAGCAGCGCCGGTAAATGATAGGCGATTCTCACCAGGGCAATAAAAGAATCTTCAAAGAATCCTTGTGTGAACAGGGCATAATGTAACGTAATGAATTACCGGGTGTTCCACTTGTGTTATCATCTTATATTTATAAAATTCACAGCTTATTATTGTTACCAACGATAGTTTAACTTTGGACTGCTAAATAGTTTTCTTGTAGATTAGACTGCGTACCTTTATAACGTAACATAATAAATTTCCATCTGTTCCACGTATATTTCACATAATATTCACTGTTTATTATTGTTTACAAACCAGCCATTTTATCACCTGTTGTTCAACAAACAAGCTAAAATGACGCCATTTTCAAACGAACCATGTAATTCTGCAGAATTTTATACAAAAAATAAAATAAGCTTTTGGCAAAAATAAATATATCGTTTATTGTGTAACATTACTCTGATTAAGAATCCGCAAACGGATTTTAATTTGGATTTACCGTTTACGAAAAATAAATTTTTCTATATTATTTTCTGCAGTATGACTTGTTGTTTCATCTCACTCAAATCTCTTTCTAACACTCGCCCATTTTGATTGGTCGAGTGACATCACTGTATCGTGAAATGATTGGTTCAGTGACATCGCTGGATCATGAAATGATTGGCTGATTAATTAAAGAAGCGTGGTAAATTTGAACGGATTGAACTACAATGTAAACAAATAGGACGATACTAAATTTTTGATTTTGGTAATTGAAGCTAAATAATCGATGAAAAACTAATGGAATTTACATAAACTAACTTAATTTAGATGACACATTTCCCGTGGAAATTGCTTCAGACAGTCAAAAAATGCATTTAAAGTTGACGAGCCCGATAGGTGGTTATAAAGTGGAACTTGTAATCGTAATTCTGGCTACACCAGGGGCCCTACATTAATTAAAATTGATATCTGGGGAGTGTATCCATAGATCTACAACATATTGTCATTAATAGGGTACTCTAGTACTTTGAAGGGTAAGTACTCTAGCAGTTTTGTAAGAAAATATTAATTTCTGACTTAATTTAAGGGCCCACCGTTTTGAAAATGTGGCTTCTGATACAAAAATATACGAGGAATCGAATGGTGTCCAGTTCAGATTGCTGTCTGTAACCGTTTTTGAAATGCAGCATATCCAAGTCAAGAATTTAACCTAAAAAATTAACCTGTTTTACAAAATAATTAATTCTGATTAAAATATGGAACCCAGCATTTTGAAAATATGGTTTATAGTAGAAAAAAGTGCAAGAAATCGAATGATGCTACGCTCAGATCGGTGTCTTTCACCGTTCACGAAATACAGCCCATTAT
This sequence comes from Agonum fuliginosum, assembly GCA_947534325.1. NCBI lineage: Eukaryota > Metazoa > Arthropoda > Insecta > Coleoptera > Carabidae > Agonum > Agonum fuliginosum. Next base: position 1,987,622 of record OX384029.1, read on the forward strand.
AATAAAAATGTGGTGTCAAATATTGCTCTTTTTAAGAAAATTATTTTCTGGCTAAAGTAAAGGTCTCTACAATTTATGTCACACCTCAAAGTGTGTTTAATGTTAACTTATTCATTGTCTTATCTTATTTCGTGTACTATTTCCGGCTTACAAGAATTTTTAAATAAAATTAGCTCTAACTTGATGTAAGATCTTAATGTACCAATTTGTGTTAATACGTTTAAGAAAAGTTTATGTAGCACAGCAAGGTGCTGGAAGATTCTATTACACCGAGATCTTAAGATAGAGAGAAAGAATGCTTTAACAATTTAATATCGAATGATCCCAAGCAGAAACACAATTTTCACGGGTCCGTTAAACCAATTCAAACGTTTTTTTCGAAAGAGAATATATTTTAGTTGGAATAACACCTTAAATCAACTTTAAAATGTATTACCATTAAAATTTTATTAAGTTTGCGTTTGAAAACGAGCCACAAGAATAAATAATCTTTGGTAAGAGTGGGCAAAAAATCTATTTCACTTCATCAGTGTTCTATCACATTTGAATATTCACTACCAGTTTTAATCTACTGCTCTTTTTTAAAAGAATGCCTTCAACATTGGAACCAACCAATACCTACATCTATTATATTACTTTTTAATAATTCCAAGAATACAGACCTGTATATTTTAAATTGATCTTTAACGTAATTCTTTTTATATCGAAGTATGTTTTTATTATTAAATGAACTCTTCTCTCAAAAGAATTCCACTATTGCAATTCTGTAATTGTATTACTTATGTTTACATATTAAAATCCTTTGTATTCTTTTTCATTGTAGAAGTTTTTTGTTACATTTTATCAAATAATCCCTCATTGTATTGTTATTCAAATTTCTGAGATAAATATATTTTTGATTTACATATTTTTGAAGCATATTTTTTGCTGGAAGGCCTGTACACAGAGTCACAACTTCGTGCATATATTTTAATAGCATACAGAGCTCATCTCACTTATCACGATTTAGGATTTACTATTCTCGCCATTGCACAATAACTCAAAATTTAATTATATTTCATAATCAGATATCTAATACAACCAATAATCTAGTGCTTTTTGCGAAAACTGTCCTTAAATTTAAGATATAAGTTGAGAACTAAATGTACGAAGTTGTGAATTACCCTGTATAAAGGATTTGTAGCAATAATGAAAATAAGAAGCAAAAAAGTCTAAATGAATCAGAGAAAACTATGTTGTTTTTATTGTACGACAAACAAAAATAGTCTGTGAAATCAGCTAATTTACGGTAAACAGAGTATTTAAACCTCTTTGAATCTTATTTTGTAAAAATATTACTACATCACTTTGAAGTAGAAATAACAAAGGTGCAAAACATTTAATTACAATTAGGGCTGTAATACTGTTGTATGTAACCTTAATTATACAAATTAACTAATTAATAGCTAACTATTTTAGTAATAATTGGATAATAAATATAATAATATAATAATATACGTTTTACGGGTCTCGGTAATTTTCAAATTTTCCGCGGCCATGATTGTTGCGTTATTCCATTGTTTTTGATGACAAGAATATGTCATGTGAATATTGTAGCTACTTATTATTGTAAATATCGCTTAGAAACCATGAAATATTAGTGAAAAGTAGTGTAATTCGTTAGATAAACCAATATTCTAACGTTTTTAATAAAAAATTTCATGTGATACGCAAATTATTTGTACATAAATGTGTATGTGTTTCCAGGCAAATTGGCGACCATCTTCAGAAATGGTAGTAAACAAGAATTTGTGTTTAAATCAATTTGTATTATTAGTAGGTGAGAAATATCTCTCTAGAAAGGAAGTATACAGACAATTTTTATTGTAGTTTAATATAATTCGACCCAAAATTTGGTTAGTAATAAACTATGGTATTATTTTTATATCAAGAATGGATTGGCACCCATTCTTGATATTTAATTAATGCTGTAGAATAATCGGCATTATTGTTCTATAAAATCCCAGCCAGGCGGACAATTAATGTCGATTTAATAAATTGTAATAATTTCTAATAAAATATTTGGTTATTTCGCGATTTTAAGTAAAAATTGTTTGTCATTTTAAATTAAGAAGAATTTAAGAAAGGTATGTTTAAAAACATTATTGTATTTATTTTCTTATGAAAAAGTTATTTTTTAGGAGCTGAATATGGATCTACACTGATTTATTTGTCAAATTGTATATCTTTTATTGTATATTTATAACATTTTATATTGTATGTTGAATAAAAATAACTATTGGGGGCTGGGTTATTACAATAATGTGTTAATGTGTGAAAAGTGATAATTATGTGAAGAAAATGAATAAGGTAAAGTATAGTAAGATATAATTTCCCTTCAAAAGTACGTGGAACCTTCATTTTTATGAAATAAATCAAAAATCGTTTTCAAAATCCATAAGGCTCAATTCATTTGGCTAAATAACGGGTTGCCAGGCGATTTTCGCCCTTATTGAAATTTTTAAAAAGTGTTCTCTCTAAGGGCCCTCTACGCCGATTTTTTTTTCGATTCTGTCAAATTCGTGCTCACGTTTATGAATTATTTTCTCAAAAATGACCCATCCAAAGTGCACCAAATTATAGACAAACGTTCTTTATACATTAAAGAAGGTGTCTATAAAGTTTCAATACGATCAGATCAGTAAAACATCGATAATTAATTGTTTTCGAAAAAGTGAACTTAACCAAAATTTAAAAAAGTGTTAGGAAATGAAAATTTGCAGATAGCTGTCTTTAAAGGTGGGAATTGATTATTTTAACGTTGTTTTATGAAAATAATTGTTGCTAATGCCGCTGAATTGCAAAACAGCACGAAATACTGCACTTTGGTTTTCGTTTTGAGCGTTTTCAGTATTTCATAGTGTTTACTTTTCAATTAATGTTCTTATCGGTTTCTCGGAAATCAATTCTATTGAATGCACATCAATAATGCATGACCGGAACTTCTGGAGTTCGAAGAAAGGTCTTAGAGAACTTTTTATACTGTTGAAATGGTGATAACAAATGTTTGCACACTTAGAGTGACAAAAAATAAGACTTGGTTGCTAAATTTATATTATAAACTATACAGGCTGCTTCACAACTTAGTGCATATATTTTAATGCCATATTCAACTATGAAGAAGCACTGGATTGTTGATTGTATTATGGATATCTGATTAACTATGAATGGAATAAAATAAAATTTTATTTAATTGTGCAATGGCAAGATTAGTAATTACATTTGAAAACAGTGGCCCAAAACTGTTTGATTTAAAAACTTGGAAACTAAATTACGTTTTTATCGAATTCCTAGAATACTCTCGACTTTACTTTTTTTCCATTCCACTCTTTTCCCCACTACTAGGGCTACCTGAAACCAGCCCGAAACTCGTACTTTGCCGCATCCTATAGCTATGCAGTCATATTGAAGTTGAAAAATACTGTAAAAGTGTTTTCGTTCAGAGTAAACTGTCAGATTAAAATTGACTTCAGGATAATGTTTTTATATACATTTAATAGAGAAAGAATGGATCTACAGATGTACCTACCTTTTTAAAATTTTAAAAATTATTTTCTATCATGAGATATAATCGTGTAAAGTTTGAATAAAATAGATTTTTTTGAATTTTCGGATTTTTTATATTCATGTAGAATTTTTTAATCAAAATTTTAAAAAGGCACATCTGTAGATTCATTCTTTCTCTATTAAATCTTTGTTGAATTACAATTTTACCATTCTTGTACTAGCCACAAAACACTCGCTACGTTAGTACATTTTATGTTGGATTTAAAATTATGTACTAAGTTGTTCTTCGTCAAACAAAAATTATTTCTGATTAAACTAGAGCCCTCAAAATTATAAAAATGTTTTCTGGAGCAAAAAAGTCCAAGGAATTGAAGTCTGCATATAGTTGCTTCAAATCCATCTGTAGATAATGTAGTCCAATGATTTCTGTATATATTTTGTCTTATGCCTGTGGCACACCGGTCGAGGAGCATCGAGGACCATCGAGTAACTCCTCGATGAAACGAAAGAACGCACCCGTCCGCGATGGATTTCTATTTAATCGGTGACAAATACATCAAAGTTTTGCGCGAAATCAAATCCAAAGATACGTCTGAAATGAGATACATTCGTTTCATCGAGGAACAACTCGATGAAAATAGCGGCGCCCCTATTTTTCGTCGAGGACGGGGTGCGTTCTATCGTTTCATCGAGGAGTTACTCGATGGTCCTCGGCCGGTGTGCCACAGGCATTACAAAAGCAAACATATAGAGTTTAAACCTCAGTGTAAGAGATTTTTATTCAACCAAGTATGAAATAATGTTTAGATAGACGTTCATATTTCCATGCTTTCTAGTTCTTTTTCAAGATCAATAAGATTTTTGAAATGTAAAACAGCGGGAGGGTGAAATATGAATATTCAACAAAACTTGAGACAAAAATCAAGACAATCACTCTGCTGACAAGACAATATAAAACTCTTATCATTTACAGAACGAGTGAGACATCCATTGTTGTTAATTAATTGTTACATTTTGTACGTCATCTAAATAAATTTCCACAAATATTGAAGACTTTTCCAAGTAGGAAACCATTTAAACTTCAAGAAAGGAAATTTATTTCTGCACAGATAAGTTTGGAAAGTAAATTGATCATATTTTGTTCGGTAAAAAGACCGAGTTATGATCTGAAATAAATTCACTGTCGTTTACAGAATATTTAGAGATAAAAAAGCTATTAAATAGGGCGGTTTGCGCCATAAAAACCACATTATTGACTTACAATTTATTATACATTTGTTATCAATTAAATATTAAATCGTATTTTAGATACATTTTGTATATATCTAAGTAAATATGAGCATTCACAGTGCTTGAAATATTGTGAATGTTAGTATTTAATTACCTATATAAATTTTGTTTTACGGTTTTCATTTATGTTTACGTTTAAGAAAGTTTAAATTCATCTTATTAAATACGAGCATCCACAATGCTTAAAAGTGGGAAGTGTAAATGTTCATATTTGGTTATATGAATTTAAACTGTCTTAAACGTATGCTTACATGATGGCTTGAAGATCTGAAGATGTTGATTACAAGTTGACTGTTGAAGTTGATGTTTTCCGAAGACTGCTCAGATGAATGTTGATTTTGTTAGATGTTAGAATATTCTTCTACGTCCTTCGAAGACTTCTAAAGTCATTGTCAAGTTGCCAGTCCACTTGTTCACATATGATGATGATGATGCTCGAATACCTAGGAACCACAAATCATTTATTTACATTTAATAATTACTAAATATATTTCATTTATAGTTAATCAGATATCTATTATACAACCAATAATCTAGTGCTTTTTGCGAAAACTGTCCTTAAATTTAAGATATAAGTTGAGAACTAAATGTACGAAGTTGTGAAATACCCTGTATAAAGGATTTGTAGCAATAATGAAAATAAGAAGCAAAAAAGTCTAAATGAATCAGAGAAAACTATGTTGTTTTTATTGTACGACAAACAAAAATAGTCTGTGAAATCAGCTAATTTACGGTAAACAGAGTATTTAAACCTCTTTGAATCTTATTTTGTAAAAATATTACTACATCACTTTGAAGTAGAAATAACAAAGATGCAAAACATTTAATTACAATTAGGGCTGTAATACTGTTGTATGTAACCTTAATTATACAAATTAACTAATTAATAGCTAACTATTTTAGTAATAATTGGATAATAAATATAATAATATAATAATTTACGTTTTACGGGTCTCGGTAATTTTCAAATTTTCCGCGGCCATGATTGTTGCGTTATTCCATTGTTTTTGATGACAAGAATATGTCATGTGAATATTGTAGCTACTTATTATTGTAAATATCGCTTAGAAACCATGAAATATTAGTGAAAAGTAGTGTAATTCGTTAGATAAACCAATATTCTAACGTTTTTAATAAAAAATTTCATGTGATACGCAAATTATTTGTACATAAATGTGTATGTGTTTCCAGGCAAATTGGCGACCATCTTCAGAAATGGTAGTAAACAAGAATTTGTGTTTAAATCAATTTGTATTATTAGTAGGTGAGAAATATCTCTCTAGAAAGGAAGTATACAGACAATTTTTATTGTAGTTTAATATAATTCGACCCAAAATTTGGTTAGTAATAAACTATGGTATTATTTTTATATCAAGAATGGATTGGCACCCATTCTTGATATTTAATTAATGCTGTAGAATAATCGGCATTATTGTTCTATAAAATCCCAGCCAGGCGGACAATTAATGTCGATTTAATAAATTGTAATAATTTCTAATAAAATATTTGGTTATTTCGCGATTTTAAGTAAAAATTGTTTGTCATTTTAAATTAAGAAGAATTTAAGAAAGGTATGTTTAAAAACATTATTGTATTTATTTTCTTATGAAAAAGTTATTTTTTAGGAGCTGAATATGGATCTACACTGATTTATTTGTCAAATTGTATATCTTTTATTGTATATTTATAACATTTTATATTGTATGTTGAATAAAAATAACTATTGGGGGCTGGGTTATTACAATAATGTGTTAATGTGTGAAAAGTGATAATTATGTGAAAAAAATGAATAAGGTAAAGTATAGTAAGATATAATTTCCCTTCAAAAGGTACGTGGAACCTTCATTTTTATGAAATAAATCAAAAATCGTTTTCAAAATCCATAAGGCTCAATTCATTTGGCTAAATAACGGGTTGCCAGGCGATTTTCGCCCTTATTGAAATTTTTAAAAAGTGTTCTCTCTAAGGGCCCTCTACGCCGATTTTTTTTTCGATCCTGTCAAATTCGTACTCACGTTTATGAATTATTTTCTCGAAAATGACCCATCCAAAGTGCACCAAATTATAGACAAACGTTCTTTATACATTAAAGAAGGTGTCTATAAAGTTTCAATACGATCAGATCAGTAAAACATCGATAATTAATTGTTTTCGAAAAAGTGAACTTAACCAAAATTTTTCTAAGTGTTAGGAAATGAGAATTGGCAGATAGCTCTTTTTAAAGGTGGGAATTGATTATTTTAATGTTGTTTTATGAAAATCATTGTTGCTAATGCCGCTGAATTGCAAAACAGCACGAAATACTGCACTTTGGTTTTCGTTTTGAGCGTTTTCAGTATTTCAGAGTGTTTACATTACAATTAATGTTCTTATCGGTTTCTCGGAAATCAATTCTATTGAATGCACATCAATAATGCATGACCGGAACTTCTGGAGTTCGAAGAAAGGTCTTAGAGAACTTTTTATACTGTTGAAATGGTGTTAACAAATGTTTGCACACTTAGAGTGACAAAAAACTTCGTTGCTAAATTTATATTATAAACTATACAGGCTGCTTCACAACTTAGTGCATATATTTTAATGCCATATTCAACTATGAAGAAGCACTGGATTGTTGATTGTATTATGGATATCTGATTAACTATGAATGGAATAAAATAAAATTATATTTAATTGTGCAATGGCAAGATTAGTAATTACATTTGAAAACAGTGGCCCAAAACTGTTTGATTTAAAAACCTGGAAACTAAATTACGATTTTTGAAAAAATCTTTCAGTTCCGTGATAAGTGAATTGAGCACTTAAGCGGCTCGTCTACGTTTTTATCGAATTCCTAGAATACTCTGGATTTTACTTTTTTTCCATTCCACTCTTTTACCCACTACTATAGGGCTACCTGAAACCAGCCCGAAACTCGTACTTTGCCGCATCCTATAGCTATGCAGTCAGATTATTATTGACTTCAGGATAATGTTTTTATAAACATTTAATAGAGAAAGAATGGATCTACAGATCCTTTTTAAAATTTAAAAAATTAATTTCTATCATGAGATATAATCGTGTAAAGTTTGAATAAAATCGATTTTTTTGAATTTTTCGGATTTTTTATATTCATGTAGAATGTTTTAATCAAAATTTTAAAAAGGCACATCTGTAGATTCATTCTTTCTCTATTAAATCTTTGTTGAATTACAATTTTACCATTCTTGTACTAGCCACAAAACACTCGCTACGTTAGTACATTTTATGTTGGATTTAAAATTATGTACTAAGTTGTTCTTCGTCAAACAAAAGTTATTTCTGATTAAACTAGAGCCCTGAAAATTATAAAAATGTTTTCTGGAACAAAAAAGTCCAAGGAATTGAAGTCTGCATACAAGTAGTTGCTGCAAATCCGTCTGTAGATAGTGTAGTCCAATGATTTCTGTATATATTTTGTCTTACAAAAGCAAACATATAGAGTTTAAACCTCAGTGTAAGAGATTTTTATTCAACCAAGTAAGAAATAATGTTTAGATAGACGTTTATATTTCCATGCTTTGTAGTTCTTTTTAAAGATCAATAAGATTTTAGAAATGTAAAACAGCGGGAGGGTGAAATATGAATATTCAGCAAAACTTGAGACAAAAATCAAGAAGAAAAAACAATCACTCTGCTGACAAGACAATATAAAACTCTTATCATTTACAGAACGAGTGAGACATCCATTGTTGTTAATTAATTGTTACATTTTGGACGGCATCTAAATAAATTTCCACAAATATTTTAAGAGTTTTCCAAGTAGGAAACCATTTAAACTTCATGAAAGGAAATTTATTTCTGCACAGATAAGTTTGGAAAGTAAAATGATCATATTTTGTTCGATAAAAATACCGAGTTATGATCTGAAATAAATTCACTGTCGTTTACAGAATATTTAGAGATAAAAAAGCTATTAAATAGGGCGGTTTGCGCCATAAAAACCACATTATTGTCTTACAATTTATTATAGTACATTTGTTATCAATTAAATATTAAATCGTATTTTAGATACATTTTGTATATATCTAAGTAAATATGAGCATTCACAGTGCTTGAAATATTATGAATGTTAGTATAATTACCTATATAAATTTAGTTTTACGGTTTTCATTTATGTTTAAGAAAGTTTAAATTCATCTTATTAAATACGAGCATCCACAGTGCTTAAAAGTGGGAACTGTGAATGATCATATTTGGTTATATGAATTTAAACTGTCTTAAACGTATGCTTACATGATGGCTTGAAGATCTGAAGATGTTGATTACAAGTTGACTGTTGAAGTTGATGTTTTCCGAAGACTGCTCAGATGAATGTTGAAGTTGTTGTCCAGTGAAATCTCTCGTCGTTGGTGTCAGGTGCAGAATATTCTTCTACGTCCTTCGAAGACTTCTGAAGTCATTGTCAAGTTGCCAGTCCACTTATTAACATTATGATATGCTCGAATACCTAGGAACCACAAATCATGTATTTACATTTGATAATTACTAAATAAATATTATTTTATACAGGAATATATGCACACATATTACACCTGTGGGTTATTTTTCACCAACTATGAGTGAATCTAAAATAACTATTATATTTTGATTCAATCTTGTAACAGTAAACAGAATAATTAAGTTCCAAATTGGTTTGTAGAATTACATAATTATTCAATAACATGAAATAAATCACGTTCAATATGAAATTTTGAGTCAAAAACGTAAAAAATAGTAATATCTGAAGAATATTACCTTCCATGTTCGGGGGCAGAGCAGCTCGTGCTGGATTTTCAGGATGATGAAATGGTAATGGGTTGCTAATCTGTAACAAAATAAATATTTTCGTTATTACACAACAGTTTTACAACTTTAAAAATGTGGTAAACAAGTCAACGTACTTTAGAAATGTAAATGAAACATTTTGCACTAGGTTCATGAACAGCTGCACTTTATAACCAATGTAGTGATTACAACTCCAGAACTCTTGAAGATGCTTCAATTCCTTGCAGCCGCCAAGAATGTAGTAAGAGACAGCAGGAGGATCAGTTCGCATTTGAAGACATCCGGTAACCCAGTTCTACGGTCTGTGAGCTCTGGAATCCGCACAAGCAGCATAAGAAGTTCATCAGAAGAATATCAATCTGCAGGTGGCTGAAGATCGTAAGACGTAATAGAGACAGCAGAAGGATCAATCAGCTTCTCGTCGTGAGCCTTCAACAAACCTGGAACAAGGTAATAATTAAATAACGAGTAATCAATAAATAAAACTAATTAATTACCTTCTGGCACAGACAATGAACTACTACTTGTAGAAATGAAAAGTTGGGAAGAGAAACAAAAAGTATTGTCAGCAAAAAGTAAATTGAGAAACACAGACATCTACATTAACAACGATCTAATTCGAGAAGAAGTAAGAATTCAATGGGAAATAAGAAGCATCGCAAGAGAAAAGAAGGTCGAAGGTAAAAGGGTGAAAATAGGTTACCAAAAAATTAGAATAGGAGATAAAGACTTCATCTGGGATAAACAAGAAAATGGAGTCATCCTAAAAGAAGAGGTTCCAAAAAACGATTAAATAATCACAAAATAGAAATATTGGAGACGACAAGGTAAAGGAAACGGAAAAACGTAGCGGAAAACAAAGAAATATTTAAATTAGCAACATGGAACATTAGAAGTATAAATGGAAAAGAACGAGAACTTGTATATGAATTTAATAACGCAAAACTGGATATGTTGGTCATAACAGAAACAAAGAAAAAAGGAATAGGAGAAAAATTGATCAAAGATGGGCATTTACTGATATATAGCGGAGTATCACAAGACAAAAGAGCAGCAGCAGGAGTAGCATGCCTAATCCATGAGAAATTTGCAAACCAAATAGATAAATGGGAAGCCTGCTCGGAAAGAATACTAAAAATAAGAATGAAAGAAAGAAATAACAATGAAAAAACATTTATAGTTGTTTACGGACCAAACGAAGATGAGTCGGCAGAAAATAAAGACAAATTTTGGGAACAACTACACATAGAAACTGAAAACAGTCGAGGAGATATTATCGTATTAGGAGACTTCAACGCACGAGTAGGGAAAAAACAAGAAGGGTCAGCAGATGTTATAGGAAAATTTGGAGAAGATAGGATAAACAATAACGGACTGAGGTTGATTGATTACTGTTCTCTAAATGATATGATAGTAGCAAACACATTCTACGAACACAAACAAATACATATGTATTCAAGACAAGGACCAGAAGAAAAAGACAAATCACTTATAGATTACATTCTTGTAGAAAGAAAAATAGAAAAATCATAAATGATATTAGAGCAAGAAGAGGACCGGAAATTTTCAGTGATCATTTCCTAATCGAAGGGAAAATAAAGAAACAATTCTTCAGGGAAGATATGACAAGAAAATATGGAAAACTGAAAGAAATTAAACACGAATCAATCAGAACATATAGACTTAAAGACGTAAAAATAGCGAAAAAATACGAAGAAGAAGTAACAAAACAAGCACAAATGCTTGTTGTAAGTAATGAGATTGGCATAGAAAATAAATGGCAATTATTCAAAATGCTCCTAACAAATGCAGCAAAAGATGTGTGTGGAACAACAAAAGTAAGAAATAATAAAAAACAAACAGCGTGGTGGACTCAAGAAATAAAAGAAGCAACAAAAAATAAAAAGAAAGCATGGCTTAAATACTTGAACAACAAAACGCAAGCAAACTACAATGAAAACAAGAAAGAACGTAGGATAGTAAAAGACAAAGTGAAAACTGAGAAAGAGAGAAGCTGGAAACACTTTGGTGAACAAATGGAAAAAAATAGCAAAGAAAATCAAAAGCTATTTTATAAAACGATTAAATCATTACGGAAATCAGAACCAGCCCAAAGCTTCACAATTAAAAATAAGGCAGGGAACCCTCTTACGGAAGAAAACGAAGTAATGAAGCGATGGAGGGAATATTTTCAAGAACTACTAAACATAACAGCAGAAAAGGCAGATACGGAAATAGAAACGATAGAAGAAACAAAGAAAGACGAAGAAGAGATAATGGAAATAACTATGGAAGAAATGCTAGAAGCTCTAAATATGATAAAAAATGGAAAAGCGGCAGGCCATGATAAAATAACCGGAGAAATGCTTAAATATATGGGAAGAGAAGGAACTGTACTACTATTAGATATATTTAATGAAGCCTGGAAGCAAGGAAAATTACCGAAAGATTGGGAAGTAGCTGTCATTATACCAGTACATAAGAAAGGAGATGTTAAAGATTGCAACAACTACAGAGGAATTTCACTACTAAGCACTGCACTGAAAGTATATGAGAGAATATTGGAAAGAAGATTGAGACAAATAATAAAACCTACGCTTGAGGAAGCTCAGAGTGGATTTAGAAAGGGAAGAAGTATACAAGACCATATATTTACAGTAAGCATACAGTAAGTATACCACAGTAAGCAACAACAAAGCATTTATGGCATTTATTGATTTAGAGAAGGCGTTCGACAGAGTACAGAGACAGAAGATATGGGACAGTTTAGCTGAAAGAAAAGTGAACAAAAGATTAATTAATGCAATCAAAGGCTTATACAAGAAAAATCTAAATTATGTTATCAGCAAGAACAGAACATCGGAAGTATTTGAAACTACAGGAGGACTACGACAAGGTGGAGTTATGAGTCCAGTTCTCTTCACAATATTCATGGATGACATCATCAAGAAATGTAAGCCAGAAATAAAGAAACTAGGAATAGGATATAGATGCCTACACGAATAGAAATTGGAGAATGTGCATTTGCTGATGACGTAGTGCTTTTAGCAAGTAGCGAAACGAATCTCCAACACAACATAAAATGTTTGGAACAAAACACTAAAAGAATTTGATATGAAAGTAAACGTGAATAAAACAAAAGTAATGGATATATCAAATGAGTACGAAACTATGAACATAAAAATAGAACATGACAGAATTGAACAAATGTCGAAATTTGAATATCTAGGAGTGTTAATTAACAGTACCGGAGTCCAAGATGAAGATATAAACAGAAGAATAGACAAGACAGCAAAAATATTCTACATGCTGAAAAACAGTCTCATAGGCAAAAAAGAAATATCGCAGAAAACAAAAATTACAGTGTTTAACACAATATATCGTGCGATATTAACCTATGGCTGCGAAACTTGGGTTATGTCCAGAAGAATGAAGAGTAAACTCCTAGCTTTGGAAATGAAATACCTGAGAAGTGTTAAAGGTGTGACAATGATAGACAAAATGAGAAACGAAGATATTAGGAAAGAATTAGAAACAAAACCGATACTACAGTTTATAGAGGAGAGACAACTCAGCTGGTGGGGACACCTGATAAGGATGAACGACAACAGACCCGTAAAGAAGATATGGACAGCCAAAATAAGAGAGAGAAGAGGACGAGGTAGACCAAGAGAAGACTGGGATGGAATTGTAAGAAAACTACTATTGAAAAAAGAAATGACAATGCAAGAAGCAAAAATGTGCGCAAGAGACAGATTACAGTGGAAAAAGTTTGTGTGCGAATAAAGACAAGAAAACCCTACACTTAACGGTAAAAGGGTTACCATCGACTATATATATAATAATTACCTTCAAAACATACTCCTACTGAAGAAATACATCTTCTTATTCGGTCCTGACACTGTAATGTTCTCAATAATGCTCAAACATGATGGTAGAAACCCAAATAATATGCAGGTTTCGAGTATTTACTTTGATATTGTCTTCATTCTTACACACAACAATATTGACCTGTAAATATATCACTGATTTAATATTTTTGCCACAGCAACGATTTAATATTTGCTCATAACATGAAACTAAACAAAAACAACTATAAAACCGCATTTTTGAAAATGCATCGCAAATCAATATGACGTTTACCAGAAATTATTACATCACAAACGAATGTTAATGTGCAATTAGCGTAAATAAATAATAAAAGAAAGACTGCTTACCTTAGCTGTAGAAATAAATATTCTCATTATGTAATGTCATGTTTAAGATCATCATTTTCTTCAAAGATGATGTTAGAGACCCTGAATTTGTAGGTAGTTTCAAGTATTCTCTTTGAAATTGTTCCTTCTCTACACATAACAGCGTTTACCTGTAAATAAATCACTTATTATAATACTTGAAGCGATGACCTCGGCTGGCATGAACTGATCATAGAGTCCATTAACAGCAAATTAATAAATTTACAACAACTTGTGGATCATTTTATCGCAAACCAACATTATTTTATGTTTAGGATATTCACAATTTCTTATTTATCACTTGAAATTAAGCCACTGGTTATTTAAATACAAAGAACAAATGGAACAAACTACGAACATGCAATGGCGTCAGTGGGCGTCAGTTTCATTACATAATAATGAATAAATCGTGAAATAAAACCGTGATTTCTGCCCTCTATAGACCATATTAATTATTATAGCGCCTCTATCGACTGATTTGTGAAATAACAAAAAGCGTGCCAGGATGCCAATTATTTCTTATTTTTGTAAATAAGTTGGCAATGATCAGCCCATTCAGTGTTGAAAATTGTAATTTTTAAATTCTAAAACATGATTTGAAACACAATATTTGTAACTAAGAATATTGATTAAAATTATAAGGCACTACATCAACAGAAAAATACACTTTTAAGTTATCTATCACTCGAGCTGTCGGGATCCCGCTAAAAAAATTCAAATTTTCATAGTTATTTTCACATAATAAACTAATGATCATTTATATTAAACACGGGCAGAATTCGATACTTCGTTATTAAGTATAACTTATATTAAAAAACGGCCATGTGATTCTGTCTGCATGAATTACTATTTTACTTTAAAAATTTACTTTTTCCCATAAGGAAACATTAGTTCCATTTCGGTAGTACTCCCTGCTTTGTGAATGGTGATTACTGAGCATGCGCATTGAATAATTTGAATAATTCCTTTGGCTACGTTACCAAGTTTTCATTAAGTTTTAAACGGTGAAGAGTTTAGATAGTTGTGTACTGGAAATTTCAAGTTTGCAACGTGTTTCCCAATACTTTCACATGATAAAAGACGGATTTCTCAACAGCCGCTTAGTTTTGAAGTGTAGAGTATAATCTAATATTAAAGAATGTAATTTAGGAACGCAGCTTTGATTTTTGACAAGCGGATACGCAAATTTTAAATGAGACGAAGTTATGTGGGGGAGAAATTTAAATTATTATAAAGGTTAAACTACAAGAATACATACAAAAAATTGTCACCTGGTTAAAATAGCAGCTTGAAATATTTGAAAATATGATTAATACTAATATTATTACGACTGAAGAATTCAATTACCTATATTAAATAAAAACCGATATTTTTAATAAATAAAGTGCATTCAATTTCTTTATTATAACAAATGTATTAAAAAATTTATATGATCTTAGATATCAATAATTTGGATTTGAAATTAAAGACTGCAAGTAAAACTTACGATTCAAAGTCCTAGATTCTTCTTAAGAGTAGCAGAAGTTCACCAAGAGATTGTTCAGATCTTCAGCTGGCTGAAGAATTGTTGAAGCTTCCTCAGGTGTTGATTAACTTCTCAAGAAGTTGTCAGAAAATTTCCGATGTACATCACGTCCAAAATAATCTGTAACAATTAGAAAACATATTTAAGATTCTTGTAAATTGCACACTTAAATATTAATCTAGTCAATAAAATGTGTACAACACTTACTTTGATTTAAGACTAGATCTTCGGCGGCTGAAGAAGTGTTGAAGTTTCTTCAGTAGTTGTTGAACTTCTGAAGATGCTGTCTAGTTGTTGCTGAAGGCTCCCGATGGCTGAAAAATTTGGAAACAATTAAATTTAGCATATAATCTGTTATACATATTATTACCTTTCATTGTAGTAGATATCAAGGTTTGAAATTCTAAAATAAATTTATAAACGTTAAGGTTTACATGCTAAATAAATTAGAATCAACAACGACAACAATTATACTGATCATAACAATAAAATAAAAATATAAAACACAGCTTCAGTAAATAAATAAATTGTAGCTAAATGACTGACTATGATTCTAGCAACCCAGGTTCGAGTCTAGTAAATTTAATTTCAGTTTGCACTGCACGAAAATCTTCTTTATGATGTACTATCCACCAACAACCACGAGCTGTGACCGCACACACGGTAAAATCATGTATTGGCAATAAGTTATAAATGTTTAATTGGAATCAACAATGGCAACAATCAATGCTTTGTTCACACTTGAGGATTATTTCATGCTTTTGAATCCTGAAAAAAGAATTTAACTGGTTTGAAGCTATCAACGAATTAGATATTCGACTTTTTCAAGACTCATTATTTGACTGGCCATTCTCATCAGGGTAAGAATAAAACGATGATCAGTCGCTGATCTGAGAATACACAGATCAGCATTTCGTTCTTTTTTCAGCACTGCCCGCTGATCTGCGAAAAAATGTACAGATGGACGTACAAATCTGATGATTTACATTTCAGTAAATTTAACAAAGAAACTTAACAACCTTTTTGAGTCACAAATTGTCAGTTTTGGATTGAGCTGAACTAAATAAAGAGACCTAACCCTTCTTGAGTCCTATACTAGGTTTGGATTGATTTGAATCTTTTTACTTGCATTTCTTTATCTTTGTAGATCAACGTTTCAGCGTTTTATTCTTTCCCTGCTAATCATGATTCTTTTTTCAGGATGTAGAAGCATGAAAGAATCCTCAAAGAATCTAACAAATAATGAAAGATGTAATATTATTGATATTTTATTGAATTATCTTACAAAAAATCTTGACAATATGTGACCTGTAACAGAACAATAAATACAAATGATGAAAATATTTATTGTTGAAAAATTTGCAAGTGTTGCAAATGTGTATTATAATAAATTTAAAATGATTCTACAATGGTGTCTAGGCATTTTAAAAACCAAACTGGCATACAAAAATAAATCAAACTTAACATTCTATAGCTAGATCTGTAAATCAAAATATATTCTTAGTTTTACTCACAATTTGACGTGTACCACTCAAAAATAAAATAAAATCACTGATATGTCGTACCGTTCACGAGTAAAACTTTGAATGTGACAAATTGAAGACTGCGCTATACGAGGGTAACTGGTACCAGGCTATATACATGTATGTACAATGTTCAGGGGCACAGCACTGGGGCCCAACGGCTAGTCGCCTGGGTGCTCTGGACATGATCGGTTTATCTCGAACCATTTATCGATGCATCTGCAACACACAAATATATTTTAATTATTTTATACAAGATTTCGTTTATTTATTTATCCAACACCTCTTAATAAAAGCATCATAACTATGGTGATTTTAAACAAGCAAAAGTAAAAGATTGCCCACTAGTGGATTTGATCAAAATTATACCCACTAGTGGGTAAATTGTTACTTTGCTTGTTGGAAGTCACCATACAACGATGTTTTAGGTTGAAACTTAATATTTTTAAAATATTTAAGCAGTTATTAAGAGGTGTTGGATAAAACGTTATACTTCACACGTGGGCAAAAAGGAATGACCCACTCGAGAAAATTATCTCACTCAGCCTTCGGCCTCGTGAATTAAGATTGCTCTCGTGGGTAATTCCTTACTTTGCCCACTTGTAAAGTAAATAACGATTATATTATTTCTATTCAAGGCTGAGCTAAAGAGTTTATTATTTCTTGATTTATAGCCCAGTCAAATTAGATTTTTTAGTAGAAAAAATTAATAGAAAGCTGGAATTTAGGGTGCACTAATTCACTAAACAAATTTTCACATTCTGAACATGCATTCATTCAAGCTATTGTTGTGCTGCTATACTGACACTCTTTTTCCTCGTTCACATTCATACAGCTTTTTTATTTTCCAATCATACGCATTCTCAACAAACCATCAATCATATCAATCAATTTAGGGTGCACTAATTTAGGTAGGTACTCACCACCCGGCCATGAAACAAGTTTTGAATGGAAATAGTTCACGATCCCGGTTTATATGTGGCGCTGCATGTACCATTTCTTACGTTTTGCGCGTTTTACTCGTTCTGCTATCACAAGATGACGCCACTGTCCTTTTCTATTCTGTTCCTTATTGCTTCTGTCCATACGGTTCATATTGGTCGCCATTTTGACACCTTATTTTCTCTTTTTACGGATTGCTATTGCTATATTATTGTTATTAGTTGTTGTTATTTTTTGTTGTTTTGTTTTCGTTATTGTTATTTTTGTTTTTGTGTGGTTGGCTCGGTGTGTTTTGTTTTGTTTTGTGGAAAGAAGAGGCGAGGCTGAAGAGGCATTTTCTGCAGCTTGTGCGATGAGTTCTGTAAGTATTAATTGTTGTAAATATATTCTTTATAACATTTTTCAGTATTTGCTAAATACTTATTAAATTTTAGAAAACGTATAACAGACGGCGGTGTGTGGTGACGAACTGTCATACAAATGATCGCCAGCCAGGAGATCGTGGGATCATATTTTCGTTGCCATGGAACGACGACAAGCGTTTTCGATGGTTGCAGTTGTTGGGAAGGTGTGATCTTCGGGAGAAAACAAGAAAACAGCTAAGCGGCTCGACAGGATACGGGATATGTGGCCTGCATTTTCCAAATCACCATTTCACCACGGTAGAAAAAAAGGCCCTTAACCGAAATGTCGAACCTGATCCTGTTGTGAAAGGTATTTACTTGTTTTTTTATGTTCATTATTGATATTGATATACATAAAAAACTTTTGTTAAAAGCTCCCGAAGATCTCATCGACTTCATGTTCATGAACGTCAGCACTGCACCATCGTCGTCGTCCTTGGCAACTCCAGCAACCGCGCTGTTTCCTGTGGCTCCGTCAACGTCATCTGTCCCTTTACTCTGCAGGACACCCTCCAAACGACCAGCTTCTGGCTCCTGCGACTTGGAGACAACACCTGCCAAGCGACTCCGAACACCGACGTCAGGTGAAAAAAGAGTAAGAGACCGGACAGATGACGTAGACACGACGACACCAAAACGAAGGAAGTTGGCACGACGAAGAATAAATATGACGCGGACTCCTCGAAGTGGTATGTATTTAATATAAATACCATTTTTAACCAGAGCTGGGCATAAGTACACAAAAAATGTATTTAAGTACAAAGTACAATTAAATGAAAGTTTTTGTATTTAAGTATACCTAATTACAAATACAATCGTTAAAAAAGTACTTAAGTATAATTACAATTACTTTTGTACTTTCTACGCTTGTAAGTACAATTACTTATTTATTAAATAATTTATTAATCGATTATTATAATCGTATCTTCGTATCCAATGTTACTGTATAATTTGGAAAAAGTCGTCAAAGATGATAGATATTAAGGAAGAAACACAATTTATTAATATTATTTCTGGATTTTTGGGTACATAAAAGTACTTATATACAAAAATTTGTACTTAAGTACTTGTAAACGTATTTAAATACTTATTTAAAATACAAATTACAAATACAATTTGAAATATGTATTTAAATATAATTACAAATTACTTTACCAATCATTCTACTTAAGTATAATTACAATTACTGGGAAAAGTATTTAAATATTAAATTATAAGTACAATACTTAAATACATGCCCATGCCCAGCTCTGTTTTTAGCAGTGATGAATTATAATTATTTTATTTTTATTTATTTTTCCAACCCATCTTACTCCACGCAAGAAATTCATGTTCTCGAAACTACAAAAAGCTGAGCGGGCAGTGGCAGTCATGAAAAGACGTCGTGTTATCCTAAAGCAAAAAATCCATTCAACACCTCGAAATCCTACCGACGTCATTTACAACCTTCAAAATTTACCAAAAACCCTTAAAATGTTTCTTTTATCTCAACTCCGTAACTTCCAAAAAAAACAAAAAAGCCCGCCGATACACAACCCAGGAAAAATCCATGTTCCTTTCTATCTTTAAACATTCTCCTAAATGCTACCGGTATCTTCAGAAAATTTTGACTTTGCCCTCAACACGGACTTTACGAAAGGTATCGAGTAATTTTAATTTAAAACCTGGCATTAACGAGCGTCTGTTTAGGTACTTGAAGAGCGTGTCTGAGAGTATAAATGAGCTGGATAGATATTGTATTCTTATGTTCGACGAAATGGAAATTGCTAAAAATCTTAGTTTGGTTGTTGGTAAGAATACATGCCGTGTTAATGGATTTGTTGATGTGGGGGAAGAATCAAGTCAAGCCATTGCTGATCACGCTTTAGTATTTATGATTCGTGGGCTACGAAAGAGGTGGCAGCAACCCGTTGCCTTCTACCTCACGAGAAGCTACGCGAATCGTTTTGTATTAAAGAAGTTGATCAGTGATGTGATTAGAGCAATTCATGAACGAACGAATTTCAAAGTCGTTGCATCCGTTAGTGATGCTGGCTCTTGGAATGTGGGAGCAATCCGATTACTGACCCGTGAAAGTGGAAGAGATCCTAATGACTTCGTCTACAATGTTGATACTAATAAAATTTTTCATCTATTCGATGCTCCGCATTTCGTTAAATGCATGAGGAATAGTTTTATTGATAGGAACATTGTATTCGGGGATCACAAAACTGCGAAGTGGGCTGACATAAAGCATGTTTATTTTCAGGATGGAATGCTTCCAACTGCCAAAATGTCAAAATTGACACGGAGGCACGTGGAACCGTGTCATCGTGAAAAAATGCGCGTCAAGACTTCTGCGCAGATCTTTAGCAACACTACCAAGATGTGTTTGGAACTTATTTCACATCACGGGATTATTGACGGATTGCATACTGCAGAATTCGTTGGTTTCATGAATGATCTATTTGATTCCATGAATTCTACTTTCACATCAGCAAAACCGTTGGGTAGTAGGCTTACCAACAAGTCGCCTCACTTAGATTTTTGGCAGTCCGCGCAAACTATCCTTGACGGGTTAGTTTTCTACGACGAACATAATAAAAAGGTAGCTAGTCCAGGGAGTGCGCGTCTGTTTATATATACTCTTCGCAATGTCGCGTTATTGTGGCCATTTTTGTCAGACATCGGATTTAAATATTTGGGTACCAGGTGTTTAAATCAAGATCCTCTCGAAAATTACTAGTGCTATTAGGGGATTGTGTGGAATAGGGCTGCGCGATATTCAAATTTTAATATCGATATTCGATATCGAAATAATATCGATAATTTCCGATATATCGGCAAATCGATATTATCGATATTTATCGATACATATCGATATAATATCGATAAATATCGATATAATATCGATAATTATCGATAAAATATCGATTTATATCGATAAATATCGATATAATATCGATTTATATCGATAAATATCGATATAATATCGATTTATATCGATAAATATCGATTTTTATCGATAAATATCGATATAATATCGATAAATATCGATACATATCGATAAATATCGATTAATATCGATAAATATCGATAACTCGATATATCGATATAATTTATTTTTAATATCGATATCCGATATTTAAAAATAATATCGATATTTATCGATATATCGATATTTTTCCCAGCCCTAGTGTGGAAGTAATACCCGTCCTACATCCTCTCAATTTGCTAGTGCATATAAGACTAGTGTCTTAAACAACACCGTCAAAAGTTGCTCTGGATCAAATTGTGAGGATGATGGCTTTCGAAATTATTTCTTTTCCATATTTCACAAGTAATTGTATAAAAATACAATGATAAACTTCCATGTGAATTAATTAATAACCTTCAACAGCTATAAGAATAATACTCGTATTATTTCTAACAACAAATATAATTCATTTAATGTCTTTAAGAAAATAAATCTTGTTCTTATATGAAAACAGCTATGGAAGTAACTAACAAAAATGAATATCTGTATGATCTCACACCCCTGATTGTATAATTTCAAATACAAGAAAATTTAAAAACGATTGTCCTGCTTCATCGTTAATATAAGTATAATCTTACATCCCTGTTGTACAATGTCTAACATAGAAAGAGAAAATTGTTTTGACTTCCTTTACAAAATCAGTTCTTCTTTGAAGAAACGAAAAGAAACTTTCTTTTTCATAAAATATAAATTTCAATAGATAAAATAAACGAGTAATATTTTTAGTATTCATCTTATGTATATCAGTGAGAGACATGAAAAATATAAGAATAGTAGGAGACAGATTTTTTAAATTATTTAAAACACTGGACGCTAAATACAATTTAATTTTTTTAGTCGAAATAGTTCTGCATAGTACCTTCTTAAAGTAAATACAAATATAATCTCACTCCCATGTTTGTGCAACTTTTAAGCACAAAAGAATCAGTTCTTGTATCAAACATAATTTAAAAAACTGCCTATTTGACATAATATTAACATATTGTAATAATTTAAACATCATATTTTTGTTATTTGTCATAATCATAGAGATAAGCACACTCTAACGTGTCCTCACCTCCTTTCCCCGCCTATAGCTGCTGCTCCCCGCTGCCGTACTTCTTGCCTTCACAACATTGTAGACTACAGCATTGAGTGTTATCTGTCTACACCTTTATGGTCGAAGACGAGTATACTTTAAGCGGCTCGTCTACGTTTTTACCAAATTCCTAGAATACTTTCGATTTTACTTTTTTTGTTTTTTTTTTTCATTCCACTCTTTTCCCACTACTAGGGCTGCCAGAAACCAGCCCGAAACTCGTACTTTGCTGCATCCTAGCTATGCAATGTCATTTTGAAGTTGAAAAATACTGCAAAAGTGTTATCGTTGCGAGTAAACTGTCAGATTATTATTGACTTCAGGATAATGTTTTTATAAACATTTAATAGAGAAAGAATGGATCTACAGATGTGCCTTTTTAAAATTAATTTCTATGATGAGATATAACCGTGTAAAGTTTTCATAAATATAATTTTTTTTTTGAATATTTCGGAATTTTTAGAATCATGTACAATTTTTTAATCAACATTTTAAAAATTAATGTGTAAATTTTGCATAAAATAGGAATTTTTTTTGAATTTTTCGGAATTTTTATATTCATTTACAATTTTTTAATCAAAATTTTAAAAAGGCACATCTGTAGATCCATTCTTTCTTTATTAAATCCTGGTTGAAATAGAATTTTACCATTTTTGTACTGGCCACAAAACATTCGCTACGTTAGTACATTTTATTCTGGATTTTAGGTAGTAGACGGCCCTCTTAAGTTATGTTTATGTTTAAAGATGCATTCACATAAGCATTTAGTTTTTATGTTTACGTTTAAGAAAGTTCAAATACATCTAACTAAATACGAGCATTCACAGTGTTTGAAAGTAGAAAGTCTGATTGTTCGTATTTAGTTAGATGAATCTAAACTTTCGTAAACGTTAATATAATTGTAAACCTTAAAACTAAATACTTATTTTTACGTTTAAGAATGTTTAAATTCATATGTAACTATACAAGCATCCATACTTTTCACTTTCTAGCACTAAAGTTTGAATCCTCCAAACCTTAAATTTAGGTTTACCACTTACTAAAGTTATTTTAAGTTCAATACGTGAATGCTGTGTTTCTTAAATTTAAATATGAATATTATAAATTATAAATATATTTAGTTACATGAATTTAAACTAAATGCTTATGTGAATGAGGTTTATTAGTTAAAAAAATCTTTAATAAACATTGTAATAACTATTTAATCGCGTAACTTACGTTAAATAACAACAATTAAAGATTTCTTGTCGACAAGTGGCACTACAAAGCCCTGTTCACATATGGATTCTTTGTAGATTCTTTCATTCTTCTGAATCCTGGAAAAAATTACTGTTCTGAATCTGCTATCAATGAATTGTAAATTTATCTTTTCCAAGATTCATTGAAGATTCAATTTAGCGGCGCCGCTATTTGACAGGCAATTCTCACCGGAATTCTTTTTTTCAGGATTCAGAAGCATGAAAGAATCTTCAAAGAATCCTTGCGGGAACAGGACTTACAAAACTTTATCAATAATTCTGCGGATTTAAAATTTATATTTGATTGACAATCAGTACATAGAAATGTACGAGACACAATATTATATCATTTTATTTCACTCAAGAAGGGCAGTAGCTTCTGTGGGATTCAAGAAGGGTATTGGGTTGTTTATTTAGTTTTAGTTCAGTTCATAGTTTCTACCAAATGCCTCGGCATATTGTGTTATAAAATGATATGACATTATTGCTGAATCATGTACACTACATAAAAATATTAATAATGGTTTATTCTTTAGGTATTGTGGGTCTCATCTGGTCAATAACATGGTTTTTGGTCGTGTTCGATTCACCAGCTGAGCATCCAAGAATTTCTATGGAAGAGCGACAATATATCGAATCAGAGATTGCGAAAACTGATGGCAAACATAAGAAACCTTCCAGAGTACCATGGGGACAAATAATTCACTGAAAAACATTTTAAATTACTTAAAATTACCGAGATAATTCCACTCCTGTATAAAGCAAGCCATAAACAAAACAAAATTTTATCGCTTTGACAGCGGATAAAAAGGAAGGTAACTTTTTGCAAGTGATAAAACCTTATTTACCTTTTTCCGACGTTTTTCTTAGCAACCAAACAATAAACAAAAACACTAAAATGTCATTTGCTTCATATTTCTAATATTTGTCAGTGAAATCATTAAATTTTGGTAAAATTTGTGAAGAAGAACCAAAGGAGTCGTCAAATTATCTGGTTGAATTACACTCGAGCATTTTATTTCCTTAGAATAAATTTCTGTTTGACATCTCAACCTTGTCACCTGACAGCAATTTGACTCGAAAAATTGTTTTAAAATAAAATCACTCCACCTACGGTGTCGTGATTTTATTAAACAATTTTTTTTTTCAAATTGCTAGGCAACAAGGTTTCAATACAAACAGAAATTTATTCGGCCAAATAAAAAGCTCTTGTGTAATTATAGTTGAAGATTTCCAGAAAGTACCTAGAAATTTTAAAATCATGGAAAATATTTAAGGACAAATTATTTAGTAGTAATTATATTAATAAAATACAAATAAAATTATGATACGTTTATTTTGTAATTTATGGTAATAAAAATGTGGTAAATTACGGTAATTTATTGTGTAATTTACACGGTAATTTATAAATTTTCATATTTACATCTCTGATTACTAGCAGTCAACTTACGGATACTAATTGTTATTATCTATCACGCATTTTATCCAACTTGGGTGTGGCAGCCTCATTATGAGTCATCGGTATATTATTTTGTGTGTGCGGTTACCAGCAATCAATTTTGGATAAACATACATATCCTGACATACTTCATTCGCCTCGTCCACATTCATTATCTTTTCATTCTTCCCACTTAATTTATTTTACATTTTAAGCACATCAACTCAAATTTAAAATCACAACGTTTACAATCAATAAGCTGTGATCAATCTTGGACAAAAATTTATATCCTGACACTTCTTTTGCCTCGTGTACATTAATACTCCTTAATTTATATGACATTTTACAAACATTCGTATGCTGACACACTTCTTTCGCCTCGTCAATGTTCATACAAGCTCTTATAGTTCCCCACTCAAATTCAAAACGTTATTGAAAACATTTCGTTGTTGCATATTTCAGCTGTCATGCTGCCAGGATTCTTGATGATCCTCCAAGCAAACTACGGCATGTCGAACACCTTCTCCGTGGCTATGTTCACCATCGCGTTGACCATAAATGGTGCCGTGACAGCTGGTTACCTGTCAAACGCCTTGGACATAGCGCCCAACTTCTCCGGAACCATCTTCGGCATGGCGAACACTTTGTCTTCCTTCGGAGGATTCATGTCTGCGTTCATGGTGGCAAGCTTCACCAACGAAGACAGCAGCTGGAAGATGGTCTTCTGGGTGCTGTGTTTCATCTACCTCTTCGGTGGCTACCATTATTTGCTACTAGGTACCGGAGAAATGCAGAAATGGAACTCCGTGCAACCTGATGAAGATGTCTGGGACAAGGAATTGAGGGAGAGAGAAATGGTGCCGCTTAACAAAGAAGAAAAGTCTCTACCGTGATAGATAGGTATTTAAGAGTGGTCTTCAACTCTAGATAATATAACCTAGAATATTCATACACAGGAAAATGACACAAAGTTGTTACATACCTGCATCAAAAGATTTGTTTGTTGATACAAATTTAGTGTTTTAGGAAGATGCAACAATGTAATAAAATCGTCCATGGGATGTTTAAATTTTAAAAGTAATTCTTGTACTTTAAGTGATATTACATTAAGCCCTGTTCGCACGAGGTTCTTTGGAGATTCTACGGAGATTCAGAATCCTGGAAAAGAAGAAGTTTTTTTCTTTCTAGTGAGAATTATCTGTTAAATTGCGGTGTCGCTAAATTGAATCTTCAATGAGTCTTGGAAAAAATAATTTATAATTTATTGATTGCTTTAAAACCATATAATTATCACTAGAAAGAAAAAACTTCTTCTTTTCCAGGATTCAGAATCTTCGTAGAATCTCCAAAGATCCCCGTGCGAACAGGGCTTTAGTCTATCCTAGCCACATCCTGAGTACGATCAAAAATTACATACTCAATACAAACATCTCAGAGAATTATATGGGATTATTACCAAATTATTAACATCGGGATGTTACAGATAATGTTACTAAGGGCGATCATTAGCAATCGCTAGATATTAATAGGATGTTAATGGGCAAATATAGCAAGTACCAAGCGTGATGTTCACATTCTTGAAATGTTCTGGGGATTTTATTTTGTCAAGTGGGATACCTGTGTCAAAAGATTCATTTCCAGAAAAATCAAATCTGGTATTTTAGATCCGGCATCAGTGCAAACGCAGAAACATGCAAATCTAGAAAATATATTGTTATGTGGGACTCAAGAATAGTTCTGAGTTGTTCATTTAGTTCAGTTCAATTGTATATTCCCAGTTTTCTAGATTTGCATCTTCCTGTGTTTACATTTATTCCCAATCTTAAATTTTACTCAATAGATTTAAACTTTCTGGCGAATGAATCTTTTGATGCACTGTTTTATTACTTATAAATGCATTTTCCTGTATGTCAATTCAGGAAAATTCAAATCTAGTATTTTAGATTTGGCATAAATCAAACACAGGAAGATGCAAATCTAGAACAGTTATTGTTATGTAGAATTCAAGAAAAGTACTGGGTTCATTTAATTCAGTTCACACTATTTTTCTAGATTTGCATCTTCTTGTGTTTTCGGAATCAAATATTATTCCAGATTTGAATTTCTTGTGGATGAATCTTGCAATTATTAGTATGCATCTTCTGTGTGTGGATATTCTAGATTTGATTTCTCGTGAAGAAGTCATTCCCATGTTTAGTGATAATTTATTTTATGTACAGACTGTGACTGTATATACGAATGATCTGTGACATTATTTTGTTATTTTTGTAACTATTGTAAAATTGATGGAGTTAGACAGTTTTTAAACTAAAAACTGTTTGATGAACATTCCTAAATTATTTTAGCGAGGTTTTTAAAATAATTTAGGCAGTAGGTAGCTAGTTCTGAACTTAGTATAGACTTCAGAATATTTTTACAAAGTCATTAACGAATATTACTTTGTATGATTATTGTACCTTGTTATTTTTTTCAATAAAATATTTATTTTACCTTCCATGCATTATTAAGAGGCTGGTCTAGATGCATTATGACCTCAAACAAACCTTTTTAAATAATCTTTTACACAACATTTTATTTCACTTCAGTTATATGCAAGCCTTTTGATGTTATTTTACTCATTTTATTTAGCACTAGTTTTAAGAGGCTTGTTCAGCAACCATTTTATGATGTTTTTAAATACATTTATGAATATTAAGTTTAAAACGCACAGTATGACATCCGGAAACAGACTAGCCTCTTGATATTATTATTTGTAGTTATGAACCAGAACACAATCCAAATATTTAATCATTTATGTTCATGTGGAACCTAAAATATATTTATCACTGTTTTCACCGATCAATACCGTTCATATATCGATTTATTGGCCAATATATCATCTGTCAGATCAGTATAAATGTGTTATGTGTACTTGTTTGATGAGTAAACATTGAATATCTTGCTAAATTGTTGGAATTTTTCCAGGTATACAAATGGTGTTTGCGGCCAGTGTAGCGCGCGCTCACTTATTTTTTGGGTTGCATACATACATGCGCTACGCATTTACTGTAAACTGAGAAATCGAATATAATTTTATTTTTTCTAGTCGAGTGCGCACTAATACAATGAATGCTATGTACACTAATACATTTAAATGCTGATACACTGTAATAGTAATTAACGTTACAAGTCCGGGAATTCATATTTAACAGTACGAGTGAGACGTTTGAAGACGAGGCGACGAAGGAGCAGAGTCTTGAAACTCGAAACGAGTATTGTTAAAAGAATTCACGGACGAATGTCGTTATGTATTTTATTTCATCCTGTGTCAAATTCCGTTTTAAAGAAACAGTAATATTAATTTCAAAATAATTTACCTAATGTTCCAAATCTAGTAACATTTTCGAAACATAATTAACAACTGCAATTTGGCGATTGTTTAATTGTTATTGCGTTGATTAATTTCTATACCAACACTTTACCGGACAAAGGCCGTTATTTGCGTTTTCCCGGACTCAAACTGTTGACGTAAAGTATTTGAATTTGACACAGGATGAAATAAAATAAATTGTCCTGAACGGTGTTTTTTGTTGAAATGAGTAGAAGGTTTCAAATGATTGTTATTTAATTATTTGGGATAATGTTTGTTGGTATAACTATAAATTAATAATTAATTTTTAAGGTCCCAAATTTGATTATCTCTAATAGTTTTTGAGATATTGGGTCTTTGATGCAGTTTGATAAAAATTAGGTGGAAAATTGTTTTTTAAGAAGTATTATTCATAGAAAAATGTTTATAAAAATTTGTTTAGCTGTGCTATACGTTTTTAAATTTTTTATCGAGTCGAGAAATATTTGGTACGTCCCACCAAGCCTCAATAGGTTGTCCGTAGCTCCAATAGGAGCTTCAGAAATATTTTATACAATTTTACGAAGTATTCTACCAATTTCTGCTACCATTTCTCAAAATTTACCTACATACCAAGCATTATTTATACATTTTATGCCCTAATTTACTTAAATATCTATAGCTAGACCTAAAAAAAAAGATAAATGATAAATTTATTATCATAAGCTCCGCCTTTAAGGCAGGGCTTGCCTCTCTTCCAAGAATCGATCCTTGCAAATGTCGTTCCCATGGAAGTACCCGCAATATTTTCTGATTGTAGTAATCTATAGTTTCCATGGTTATTATACCAACATATTGTTGCTGTATGTATTGTTGTACTTGATATCAGGGACGCAAAGTGGCACTTTCCGGGTCTGATAGCTTGCTGCGGGCCGGAAAGTGGCGCTTTTTTCGCCTACACTGTCGGAATAATATTCTGTAGCTTGGTTTAAGTGGGAATATTCATAATATCATAATATTGTTATTACAAATGATTTATATTGTAAGACCAAATGTGTATTTGCGGTTGTTGACCAAATTTGGGGCCTCGGCTCTTTTATGCCTCGGTTATCGACTCGGTTATGGTTAAATAACGTAACTGGCAGTTAAATTAGTGTATTATCTGCCTGGTAAACTATATCTACAAAGTATTATTCGGTATTTTTAAATATTTTTGGAATGACCTCTATAACGTCTGCTATAAGAACTATTTTGAGCTGTAGCTGCTGTTAAAATGATTTGAATTAAAGTATAGATTAATTTTTTTTATCTTTTTATGATATATATATATATATATATATATATACATTTTATTAGATACTTATACATATTTGTCTATGCATTCTTGCGATATTAGAAAAAAACCATTTTGAGCTACAGCTTAAGAAGAAACTGGTTTTAACTAAAATGAGAGTGAAACAAGACTTGTTTGAATATATTTTTATGTTTGCTATGATTGGAACCAACTAAAATTAACATTCAGTTAGATACTTATAAATATTTCTGTATGATTCCTTCTGCCATTTAGAAAGAAACATTTTGAGCAACAGCTCAAGAAGAAAATGCTTAAACTAAAAATGAGATTGAAACAAGACTTGTAGAAACATCTTTTTATGTTTGCTATGATTGGAACCAACTATATTCAACATTTTGTTAGATATTAATGCCTTAAATTTGTCGTGTTTGAAAATATGCCTCACACAATTTGTGATACTGGTTTCTGGGCCAAAAAAATTGTTGAAACCTTATTGTCAGCCTATCGATACCCTCATCGATATTTGATAAATGATTTTTGATAGCTAGTTATACCCTTATTTAAGTTATAAATGTATCGATTTGATTTTTATTAGGGTATGATAGATTCTAATGATAGCTTCAAAACTGATGTTTCCAAACATGAGTTCTGACTTAACTAAATGGTAGAACTTGGGTATCGAGGTATAAAATTGATTGAAAATGTATATTTTATCAATTGCCATCCTTAGATTTGGGTATTGATTGATAAAATGGCATATTTCAAGTAATAAAGCCAGGTTATGAAATATAAGTTTTTGACTTAGGAAATGGGTCTCTGTATAAGATTTTCGTTTCAAAACGTTTAAAATAATATGTATTTAAGTTTTTAATAGCCTAATTGTCTCAATAATATAAAAATATCGATTATTGGTCATTGACATAAATTGATAGGTTTTGCAAAAAAATTGTTATGAATCGGCAAAAGACTATTAAAAACAGTTAATAAACGACTAATTAATCGATTTGAGGCCAAAATTTGTTAGTTTAAAGCTAAAATTAACGAAATATCAACTTATTTCAGTTTGACATTTGGAGGCTAACTTTGCAAGCAATTTTCTCAAAAAGTATGCATCGTAGATTTTATTGAGCTAGATATTCGTGATCTACGGAAAAAATGGGCCTAAATACATGTGTCATATGTCCGCATCGAATAAAAAAAAATAATTCGATTCTGGGGTTTTGTTGGTTTATATACACAAATTCACCAAAAAAACAATCAGTTGAGTCCAAAAGGTCAGAGGGTTCAGACGTGTACCGCGCGCTCTAGAAAAAGCATTTATTTCGCGGCAAAAACATAAGTCGTGTACAAAAAAGTGTTCCTAACGATAAATCAATCATTCATAAAGCGTTTTAATCATAAATTGTCCGGTTTCCATCGATTTTAATAAAAAAATCGATAAAATCAATTCTCGTATCCCGGGACCAGTTCGGAATCGCTCGGGCGGCTTCGTGACTTGTCGGAATTCTTCAACATGGACGCTCTGAAACTGGAACAAGTGACAGTTCTGATTGTTGACAGCCGAATTGGAGGTTGTGGTGTTATAATCGAACTTTAATTGAACTTTAATGACTTTTAATCGGGATTTTGGTTAATTTTAAATGAGTTTGAGTGCTAGTGCGACCAAGTGGCGTGCGGTTTGACGTTCGGTAGTGACTTGCAGTGAGGTTAACACTTTATTTGGATTATACTACGATGGACTAATGGACTAATTGGACATTGTTTGAAGATTCTTTGGAACTTTTTGAAGATTTTGAAGTAATCTTGACGGGACTGTTCAAGATACAGGTTAGTGAACTTTTTTTGCCGCTTTTGTCAATCCAGTGCTACGAATTTTACAAGTTTCTTTTTTCACATATTGCTATTTGTTTATGAAATTAGTTTAATGCAACATTGTTTTAAATGTAAACTATAATAATATGAGAAAATATTTAAAGGTTAATTTTTTTAAAGATTTCATTAATTATAAATTTGATGAAATAGTTTACTAACTACTAAGTTTACATATTCACATTGCTATATTTGTTTATAAAATAAGTTTATTAAACATTGTAATTTTAAATATTTCAATACTAACTATATTAAACATTTTAATGATTTTAATTTTGATCTAACAGTTCTAAATAATTATAATTTAAATAATATATGATGAATTTAGAAACTTAACATAATGTGTTTAGCTATTTTTAATCAGTGATTATTTTCATAACATGGGTTATTTTTGTTGAATCAAAATTTTAACTAATATAATATCAGTGTTGATCGAAGTTGAATTTAAAGAGTGTTCATTTTCATACTGAATATAATAAAAAATTGAAAGTGACGTTTGATTTAAAGTGATTCAAAATGACCTAATTAATACATGTCATTAGGATTATTTTCATAACATGGGTTATTTGTTGAATCAAAATTATTAACTTATATAATATCAGTGTTGAATTAAAAGAGTGTTCATTTTATTACTGAATATAATAAAAAATTGAAAGTGACGTTTAATATAAAGTGATTCAAAATGACCTAATTAATAAATGTCAGTAGGTACAGGTAGTGACCTAATTTCATTCAATTTATGATTTCTTTTATTAAATATACTGAATATAGTCGGAATATAGTATTACAAATTTGAGATTACATTTGACTTAAAGTGACATAATTCCAGCAGGTGTCCAGCATATGGCGCCATCTTTTTGACCTAGTTTCACTAGGTATGTCGCTAATATAGGTCAACACTGACCTGACTTAATAATTGTGTTTCATTTATTAAATATACTGAATATAATTTTCAAAATTTAAGGTTATATTTGATTTGAACTGACTCAAAATTTATTAGCTAATATGTGTCTGTATTGAACTGATTTGATTTATAAATGAGTGTTCCTTTTATAAAATAAACTGAATATAATTTGAAAAATTTGAGGTTACATTTGATTTGAACTTGTATCAGAGTTGAACTGATTTGATTTAAAGTGTGTTTCATTTATAACATAATTTAATTAAATTGAAAATGAACCCTGTTAATAAAATGTTAATGATCACTGATGCCTGTGTACTAATCATCTGAACGTTTTAACGTTTCTTTCAGCTTAACCCTTTGCTTTTCAGGAATTCTTCAGGATTCCAGAATTGTATATTTGTTAGGGCAATGTTAGGATTGTTGTAAAAACTGTCTATTTGTACTTACATCAATTTGTTTAACTTTTTTTGTTATGTAAATAATATTTGATGAAGTATGAATATTTTACTAAGGGTTTTATATGTCTATCAATTTTTTGAATCGATTAATGAATGAATGAATTAAAGACATATAAAATTACTATTGCTGGATAGACAAACTTTGTACTTTTTGAACATCTTGATTCAAAATATGCAAAGAGGCACATTTTTTCGCGAATCCGTCGTTGTTGTTCGTATTCGACTTTTGCGCCCTTAGCGAATTTACGGCGAAAATTTGCTAAACCTCGCCGTTCCCGGGATCTAGCGGGCTCTTCTACTGCCACCATGCCGCTATAGCGAGCTCGTTATAGCGGCATGGGCATAGCTGCGTCAGGACGAGCTAGGGTAGTATCGAAGAATCGGTGTTTTGTCCGCGGTTTCGTCCGGTTTTGCGCGGGGGAATTAGGCGCCGTTCGGTTCGCGGTTAAATTCACACCAGTCGGACTGGTCGGGTAGGGACCCTACAAACTGTAGGGGGCCTAGGGACTTTACAGCGGGTAAGGGGATCAGGCTCTCGCCGGAGAGATAGCTCAGTTAGGGCACATGTTAGGGGGAGGGGTGATAACTCTTATTAGGAGAGTTATCTACTATTGTTTTAACTTGTTACTAATATGGTTTGTTTGTAAGTTTCAGGTGTTATTAGGAGAGGGTAACCACTTAAATTTTTATTATTTTGGGATTTATGAAACGGGTTAGCTATTGTTTGTACCATATCTTGTTTTGTGAAAATAATTTTAATTTCATTAGAATTTTTTGTTTGTAACTGTTTTATAATTTATTGATTAGTTTAGTGTTACAAATTAATTAATTATTGTTTTACTATTTTGAAATTGAAGTGTCAATGTTTTGATATTTTTTTGTTGCGAAATAGGATTGGGCCCTATTTCCGACAAAATCATATCATTACATTTTCGAGTTAACTTTGTCAAATCCCAGCCAGGTCAAATGTTAACTCGATTTGACAGCATATAATTGAGTTTATATTATTTGAACTATGTTTTTTAAATTTTTTTAATATTAAGTAAAAAAAAAGTAATTTAAATTGGTACTTAAGCTAATTCGTTTCGTGTCAAAATTAAAGTAATTATTAAAAATCTTCAATCGTCAAGACAATCAATCTTCAATTATTATTATAAAAGTGGTTCCACCCAGTTTCGACCAGACCTTCAGCTGCCATTTGTTTTTATATGTGTATCAGTCCAGTGGTTCTTAAACTTTTTTTTGGCAACCTAACAAAATTTTGCTTATTTCAAACATTTTATATTTCCAACTTGTAACTTGTATTAATTTAATTTTTATAAAATAAATACACAGATGTTAATGCAAAGATTATATTAAATTGAGTAAATTACATTGAGTAAAATATTAATTTTCATAGTTTGAGAACCGCTGTTATTGTCAATGACTTTACTAATTGATTTGTCGTGTTTCAGGTGTAGTTTCAGGGGCCCTAACATTCCCAAGACCAAGACCAAGACTTATACTAATCATGTTTTATATGTTTTAGGTGCCTAATTAGTAAATTAATGGACTAATGGGGGTACTTGCATGGTAACTGAAAATGAGATTTTTATGACTCTGAATTTAATGTTAGATTTGAAACATTGGTAAAAATACAAATTTGATTTAAAAAAATATATGTTTTTTTAGTAAATTGAGAAATAAATTTATCTGTGACGTCACTATTTTGTATTAGACATTATGATTGCAACTTTCTACGTCACACCATTAATTATTTAATTTTGGGCTTGTTATTAAAATTTTGTAAAAATAAAAAATACGGGTCCCAAGTTTTTATCTTTTCTTCAAAAATATTTAATAAAAAAATCATGCAAGTAGCCCATTGTAAAGTGACTCAAAGATTCACAAATAGGGTAGACGGTTTAATTATCAAATAAACACACAACACACTTTGACATATTTTTAAATAATCTGAATACACATAAATTAATTAAGATATAAATAATAATAATATACACTTGTACACACAATATACAATATATTATAATACACATACAAACAGAAATTTAATTAAGAAATAAAATACACTTAAGTCAAACTCACAAATTAATTGAAATATAAGTATTAATACACTTTGACGATATTTTAAATAATTTTAATACACTTATAATTATTATATACACAATAAATTAATACACATCTACAAACTAATTAAAATATTAATTAATAAACAAAATAACTCTAAGTCAAACAATAATTATAATACACACGCACTATTAAAAATATAAATTATACACTTTGAAAAACATTAAGTCAAAGAAACATTTTACGCTACCCTGTTTAGTGAATCTATGGGTCTAATGAAATAGTTGATGATTCAAGAAATGTTTGTAAGGAAAATGTAAGAGGGTGTCCCCCCTTAAGGTTAACACGAACGTTGCGGCTTTGGCCAAAACGGAGAGTGTTATACTTAATAATTTTTATCTGTTTTAGGTGACTAATTAGTAAATTAATCGACTAATTGGTAAATGACTCAAAGATTCACAAATAGGGTAGACGATTTGAATATTAAATAAACATACAACACACTTTGGAACATTTATAAATAATTAATCTTAATACATAAATACATTAATTATAAGTTATACACTTTTACACACAATACACAAACAATTTAAACAATAAAATACACTTTAAATCAAACATACAAACTACTTAAGTGAAATATAAACATTTCGACGATATTTTAAAATAATTTTAATACACATACCCAATAAAAGAATAATTAAAAATAATAATACACTTTTATACATCAAATCATAATACACACATACAAACTAATGAAAATATAAATATACTACACTTTGAAAATCATCTTACGCTACCCTGTTTAGTGAATCTTTATGATTATGGGTCTAATGCAGTACAGTAGTTGATGATTCCCGACAAGTATAAGGGGGTGTTCCCCCCTTAAGATTAACAGGAACGTTGCGGCTTTGGCCAAAACGGAGAGTGTTATACTTAATCATTTTTTATCTGTTTTAGGTGTCTGAGTAAATTAATAGACTAATTGTGACTCAAAGATTCACAAATTGGGTAGACGATTGAATTATAACAAACACATAACATACTTAATATTTTTAAATCATTTTAATACATAAATTAATTCAAATATAAATAATAATACACTTTTACACACAATACACAACAAATTATAACACATATACAAACTAATTAAAATATAAATATACCTAATACACTTTGAAATACACTATAAGTCAAATTACTAAACATCTTATTTTATTTATTGGTAACTAATAAAGTAGTGCGCTTACGCTACCCTGTTTTGTGAATCTAATGCAGTAGTTGATGATTGGCCAGTGGTTAGCTCAGCGAAACCGACAATAATACCATTGGGTTCGAGTGGTTGGATTCCACTATAATATCTAGAATGGTTCCAATTAAAATATCATGAAATATGAGGAGGTAAATCAAAAGTAAGATTGACACTTATTTTATTCAATTTTGACGTTTTAAACTGCTATTATTAACTCCATAGCAACAACTTTAAACAACTGTTTATTCACAAGTGAATTAAAACTTTTTAAATTACTCAACACATTTTTAAATATCTGTGATGTCATTATTTCGTCAAAAATGCATAAAAACAATGACAACTTGCCACTGACGACTACTTTGATTTTTTTATGTCAAAATAAATTTATAATTCATATATTTGAAATAATTCCGTCAAAATTGAATAAAATATTGTATAAACCACGTGAGATACGAATGTTTATTCACTCGAAGAAATTATCCCACTCGCACTTCGGGCTCGGGGGCTAAACTTTCTTCTCTTGAATAAACAGTCATGTATCTTACTTGGTGTATAAATATCTATTAATTTCAATGCCTTCTAAAATCACCGAAAAATCACTTAAATTAATTCACAAATTTTTTAAATAAACTGAAATCCAATTTAAAAACATTTATTAAATAATAATCTATTATCTTGTACAATAAATTTCCAAATGACATTTAGACATTTAACATAAACATGACACTTCAATCATTTTGACATAATAGTAAGCATTAGAAAATTATGCTACTCTGTTAACTTGTTGAGTGAATCTTTAGGATCTAATGCAATAATTCAATAACTTATGGTATGGAAAAAATCTGACGTGGACACCACATGACTTCCTTGTACGCCTATTAAACTGTTCATACTTTTCTTAATAACTAAAATGTAGAATAATATAAAAAAATCTGACGTGGCCACCACAAGACCTCGCGCCATACCTACTTTATTCTTTTAACTTATTATACAAATATATTAATATTAATATAAGTACTACTACTACTGCTACTATACTCACAAATATATTTTAGTCATTTTATTTAAACTGCAGAAGAAGATAATAAAGCATATTTTACTATTGTCACTGTCATGTCATAATCATTTAAATTTTACGTAGTAACAAATGTTAATCGATCATGGACTACAAGATACCGAAATACTAAATTATAAATATTATACTTTAATTATTCTTAAATGATACCAGATACAAAAATATTTATAAAATACCGATTGTAGGTAATAATCACATAATCTTTCATTTAAAATAAAAAAAATTGTCTTAAATTAAATATTTATCGAAATATTCGAAAAAAATTCTACTTCCGGTTTGTAGATTGAAACCAAAAATAGGAGGTGCACAACTAGATGCTATAACAGTCCTAAATACAACTTTCTACGTCTAACCGTATTTGAGTTATGCGACATACATACGTACGTACGTCCGTTCGTACGTCCGTTCGTACGTCCGTCCGTACGTACGTACGTACAGACGTCACGACGAAATTAGTCATAATGGATTCAGAAAAGGTCAAAACGGATATTTCCGTCAAAATCTGAGAACCAAAATTTTTCGCGATTACAATACTTCCTTTACTCCGTACAAGGAAGTAAAAAGGCGTTATGGTGAATTTTGTGTTTTTTATAAGTAAGCAACACAGTCAATTGTATGATACTATAATATATTATGAATATAACTATTATTAACTAATAATTTATATTACACAATTTGATTAATTTTAATCCTCTATAATATTTTTCCAATACTTGTCAAATACAAATAATACTTAAGATGGATCATTCACAGTATATTTAAAAATAATTAGAATTTTTAAAGATTTAATGAATAAATAAATATTCGTTCACGCCTAGATCTTGGGTCATGCCAGGTCACTCCTGGAAGGCACTGGGTCAGGTCAAAGGTTACCCAGCCCTGCTGAGGTAGTGTACATAAAGCGGGAATAAAATCACAACACACAAAGTAGTCCACGTAACATTACACTTGTTTGATAATTAATCATTTATAAAAGACACAAAAATCACAATGCCATTAAAAAATTAAAAAATTTGTAGTACTCAATGAAATCTACCAGAGGATAAAAAAATCCTTTAGATTTCATACTTCTATTTCAGCACAAGAAGATAACAAGGACACAGGTTTTAGGTCAAGATAATAGAACACAACTTAAGTGGATTAATATTATTTACAAATTGATTTAAATTATTTAAAATTATTGTATGTCCATAAAATTGTCTCAGAGAGACTGTTTGTCATAAAATTAGCTTTTAAGAACATTTTCAGGACAAGAAAATAGATCACATCTTACGTGGATTAATATTAATATTAATTACATAAGATTGGAATTTTGTAAAATTATTATACGAGTCCATAAAATTGTCTCAGAGAGAGATTCATTGTCATAAAATTAGCTTTTAAGAACGTTTTCAGGACAAGAAAATAGCATACATCTTACTTGGATTGAATTGAGTTACAAATTTGATTATAATGATATTAAATGGCAATAAAATTCAGTTGTTAAATATTGTTACTAAGTAAGTTTTAGTGTGCAACACTCAAATATAAATACACTTGCATGTGAATTGAGTATCCGGTGCTGACTCAATCAAGTTCGCAATATTTGTCCTAAAATGTAAAATGCGGGTTCTATTCCGTCTTGTAAATCAGCCGAAGGGCTCTACATATGTAGGGCATAGGGTGCTTTAGGCCATCTCTAATCCCAGCTCTGTCCCCATAAAGGAGGTTGGTTGTTGGTTGATCATAAGCCGACCGTTTCAGTCTGACGCTGTTAGAGAATATTGATGCGCCTTTTAGGAAGGAATGTTTAGAATGGAAATGAATCTTCAACGTGTGCTCATTTCATATGTATTTGTGTTTGTACTTCAATGTTGTACATAGCGGCTTGCGATAGGGCAATTTTGAAACTGCTGAGATTCATTGTCATAACATTAGCTTTTCAGAAGGGTTTCAGGTCAAGAAAATAATATTAATATTAATTACAAAACGAATGGAATTATGTAAAATTATTGTTTGAGTCCATAAAATTGTCTCAGATAGACTGATTGTCATAAAATTAGCTTTTAAGAACGTTTTCAGGACAAGAAAATAGAACACATCTTACATGGATTAATATATTGATTATTGTTTAGGTCCATAAAATTGTCTCAGAGAGACTGATTGTCATAAAATTAGCTTTTAAGAACGTTTTCAGGACAAGAAAATAGAACAGATCTTACGTGGATTAATATATTAAATACAAATTTGATTAAAATGTAGTAGCTATCGTCGGATAGGCGCCCTAGTCTGTCGCCAGGGCTAGGGCGGCCCTTTGTCAGTCGTCGCGGTTCAGATGACTGGCGAGGGGTTCCCTGTCTTGTGAGGTGACCTTGGCGTGGTGACAGGGCTAGACCGGCTCCTGACATCACCAGGAGCCGGAACCAACGACCCCACACGGGTTCGACTCCCGCCTCAGAGTCTCGGGTTCGAGACTCGAGCCGGTATCACACAGGAGCAACTTGTTGCTGTGTGATGCCCAATTGACAACATGATGTATTAATTATTTATTTGTTTTAGATTCAATGATACAAGAATATAATATGTACTTATCTTACAAGAAATAAAGAAACCGAATTATGAACGCTTTAATGTTATTATTTTCGATTCAAATACCAAGTACCTACCTACTAATAATGAAGAGTTAATCAGGATTTTTTTACACTTACTAACACATCCTTTAATACTTTTACACGTCTTAAAGTATAACTTCTTACTCAGTCAATGTTGTAGTTTATTTTGTTGAGAAATAGGAATTGGGCCCCTGTTTCTTGACAAAATATTACTATAACATTTTCGACTTGACAGTTGTTTAAATCCCAGCCAGGCGAACTGTCAATTCGATTAGACAAAATGAGTTAGAGGTTGTACTTTTTAAGATGTACATACATGCTACAGTTTACACTCATACATTTACTGAATATTTTACTGCATTCAGTTTTTTGTTTTAGGATACAACTAGAATTACATTAATAGATAACAAGTTTAACTTTAGGAACATATCCTGTGGTATACTCTCCACTAACAACCACGAGTGAACTAACAGTTTATAACCGCACACACGATGACTCAGAGTATGTAATGAGCGTCATTACATGTAGGATCAAGTTAAAACATTATTTACTTTCAAAAACGTGACAAGGAAAATTATAAGAAGATGCTGAATTTCTACCGAGCGACAAATAAATATTTCTTCGCTAACCCATTACTGTTTATTTGTTTTAGGTTATTCCGTGAGACCTGGCCTCTCCATATGACGTCAGCTATGGTATTTTGTTTTGTAAAAGGGCAGACTGATCACCTGCCCTGATACAAAATAAATACTGTAGTGTGTTTAACACTAGCAGTTCCTTAAATCCTAGCTAGGTGAACTACTCAGTGTCAAACTGACAAAATATGGATTGAGTTTGGCCTTCTTCATGCGAACGGCCCTTATAGAAGATTGAAGAAAATGAAATACATGTAATTTATTATTAATCGCCGGTTTGTTTAATGTTTCAGGTACCTTTCATTAACATGCACTGGAGAGAACACGTCAAGCTCATCTTCATATGATGTCAGCTACGGTCTTTATTTTGCTGAAAGGCTGAGTTGCCCGCTCGTGCAAGATGCAAAATAAATAATCGTAGTATATTTGACACGAATAATTCTAAAGTCCTGGTTGGGTGATAGTAAATTATTCGGGTCAAATTGACTAATGTGAATTGAGTTTGACATTCTTCATGGATCGAAGAAGATTGAAGAAAATGAAATACATGTAATTTATTATTAATCGCCGGTTTGTTTAATGTTTCAGGTACCTTTCATTAACATGCACTGGAGAGAACACGTCAAGCTCATCTTCATATGATGTCAGCTACGGTCTTTATTTTGCTGAAAGGCTGAGTTGCCCGCTCGTGCAAGATGCAAAATAAATAATCGTAGTATATTTGACACGAATAATTCTAAAGTCCTGGTTGGGTGATAGTAAATTATTCGGGTCAAATTGACTAATGTGAATTGAGTTTGACATTCTTCATGGATCGAAGAAGATTGAAGAAAATGAAATACATGTAATTTATTATTAATCGCCGGTTTGTTTAATGTTTCAGGTACCTTTCATTAACATGCACTGGAGAGAACACGTCAAGCTCATCTTCATATGATGTCAGCTACGGTCTTTATTTTGCTGAAAGGCTGAGTTGCCCGCTCGTGCAAGATGCAAAATAAATAATCGTAGTATATTTGACACGAATAATTCTAAAGTCCTGGTTGGGTGATAGTAAATTATTCGGGTCAAATTGACTAATGTGAATTGAGTTTGACATTCTTCATGAATCGAAGAAGATTGAAGAAAATGAAATACATGTAATTTATTATTAATCGCCGGTTTGTTTAATGTTTCAGGTACCTTTCATTAACATGCACTGGAGAGAACACGTCAAGCTCATCTTCATATGATGTCAGCTACGGTCTTTATTTTGCTGAAAGGCTGAGTTGCCCGCTCGTGCAAGATGCAAAATAAATAATCGTAGTATATTTGACACGAATAATTCTAAAGTCCTGGTTGGGTGATAGTAAATTATTCGGGTCAAATTGACTAATGTGAATTGAGTTTGACATTCTTCATGGATCGAAGAAGATTGAAGAAAATGAAATACATGTAATTTATTATTAATCGCCGGTTTGTTTAATGTTTCAGGTACCTTTCATTAACATGCACTGGAGAGAACACGTCAAGCTCATCTTCATATGATGTCAGCTACGGTCTTTATTTTGCTGAAAGGCTGAGTTGCCCGCTCGTGCAAGATGCAAAATAAATAATCGTAGTATATTTGACACGAATAATTCTAAAGTCCTGGTTGGGTGATAGTAAATTATTCGGGTCAAATTGACTAATGTGAATTGAGTTTGACATTCTTCATGGATCGAAGAAGATTGAAGAAAATGAAATACATGTAATTTATTATTAATCGCCGGTTTGTTTAATGTTTCAGGTACCTTTCATTAACATGCACTGGAGAGAACACGTCAAGCTCATCTTCATATGATGTCAGCTACGGTCTTTATTTTGCTGAAAGGCTGAGTTGCCCGCTCGTGCAAGATGCAAAATAAATAATCGTAGTATATTTGACACGAATAATTCTAAAGTCCTGGTTGGGTGATAGTAAATTATTCGGGTCAAATTGACTAATGTGAATTGAGTTTGACATTCTTCATGGATCGAAGAAGATTGAAGAAAATGAAATACATGTAATTTATTATTAATCGCCGGTTTGTTTAATGTTTCAGGTACCTTTCATTAACATGCACTGGAGAGAACACGTCAAGCTCATCTTCATATGATATCAGCTACGGTCTTTATTTTGCTGAAAGGCTGAGTTGCCCGCTCGTGCAAGATGCAAAATAAATAATCGTAGTATATTTGACACGAATAATTCTAAAGTCCTGGTTGGGTGATAGTAAATTATTCGGGTCAAATTGACTAATGTGAATTGAGTTTGACATTCTTCATGGATCGAAGAAGATTGAAGAAAATGAAATACATGTAATTTATTATTAATCGCCGGTTTGTTTAATGTTTCAGGTACCTTTCATTAACATGCACTGGAGAGAACACGTCAAGCTCATCTTCATATGATGTCAGCTACGGTCTTTATTTTGCTGAAAGGCTGAGTTGCCCGCTCGTGCAAGATGCAAAATAATTATTCGTAGTATATTTGACACGAATAATTCAAAAGCCCTGGTTGGGTCCTAGTAAATTATTCGGGTCAAATTGACTAATGTGAATTGAGTTTGACATTCTTCATGGATCGAAGAAGATTGAAGAAAATGAAATACATGTAATTTATTATTAATCGCCGGTTTGTTTAATGTTTCAGGTACCTTTCATTAACATGCACTGGAGAGAACACGTCAAGCTCATCTTCATATGATGTCAGCTACGGTCTTTATTTTGCTGAAAGGCTGAGTTGCCCGCTTGTGCAAGATGCAAAATAATTATTCGTAGTATATTTGACACGAATAATTCAAAAGCCCTGGTTGGGTCCTAGTAAATTATTCGGGTCAAATTGACTAATGTGAATTGAGTTTGACATTCTTCATGGATCGAAGAAGATTGAAGAAAATGAAATACATGTAATTTATTATTAATCGCCGGTTTGTTTAATGTTTCAGGTACCTTTCATTAACATGCACTGGAGAGAACACGTCAAGCTCATCTTCATATGATGTCAGCTACGGTCTTTATTTTGCTGAAAGGCTGAGTTGCCCGCTTGTGCAAGATGCAAAATAATTATTCGTAGTATATTTGACACGAATAATTCAAAAGCCCTGGTTGGGTCCTAGTAAATTATTCGGGTCAAATTGACTAATGTGAATTGAGTTTGACATTCTTCATGGATCGAAGAAGATTGAAGAAAATGAAATACATGTAATTTATTATTA
The DNA here is from genome assembly GCA_947534325.1 of Agonum fuliginosum. Taxonomy (NCBI): domain Eukaryota; kingdom Metazoa; phylum Arthropoda; class Insecta; order Coleoptera; family Carabidae; genus Agonum; species Agonum fuliginosum. The sequence goes on from OX384029.1 coordinate 2,031,333, forward strand.
ATCGCCGGTTTGTTTAATGTTTCAGGTACCTTTCATTAACATGCACTGGAGAGAACACGTCAAGCTCATCTTCATATGATGTCAGCTACGGTCTTTATTTTGCTGAAAGGCTGAGTTGCCCGCTCGTGCAAGATGCAAAATAAATAATCGTAGTATATTTGACACGAATAATTCAAAAGCCCTGGTTGGGTCCTAGTAAATTATTCGGGTCAAATTGACTAATGTGAATTGAGTTTGACATTCTTCATGGATCGAAGAAGATTGAAGAAAATGAAATACATGTAATTTATTATTAATCGCCGGTTTGTTTAATGTTTCAGGTACCTTTCATTAACATGCACTGGAGAGAACACGTCAAGCTCATCTTCATATGATGTCAGCTACGGTCTTTATTTTGCTGAAAGGCTGAGTTGCCCGCTCGTGCAAGATGCAAAATAAATAATCGTAGTATATTTGACACGAATAATTCTAAAGTCCTGGTTGGGTGATAGTAAATTATTCGGGTCAAATTGACTAATGTGAATTGAGTTTGACATTCTTCATGGATCGAAGAAGATTGAAGAAAATGAAATACATGTAATTTATTATTAATCGCCGGTTTGTTTAATGTTTCAGGTACCTTTCATTAACATGCACTGGAGAGAACACGTCAAGCTCATCTTCATATGATGTCAGCTACGGTCTTTATTTTGCTGAAAGGCTGAGTTGCCCGCTCGTGCAAGATGCAAAATAAATAATCGTAGTATATTTGACACGAATAATTCTAAAGTCCTGGTTGGGTGATAGTAAATTATTCGGGTCAAATTGACTAATGTGAATTGAGTTTGACATTCTTCATGGATCGAAGAAGATTGAAGAAAATGAAATACATGTAATTTATTATTAATCGCCGGTTTGTTTAATGTTTCAGGTACCTTTCATTAACATGCACTGGAGAGAACACGTCAAGCTCATCTTCATATGATGTCAGCTACGGTCTTTATTTTGCTGAAAGGCTGAGTTGCCCGCTCGTGCAAGATGCAAAATAAATAATCGTAGTATATTTGACACGAATAATTCTAAAGTCCTGGTTGGGTGATAGTAAATTATTCGGGTCAAATTGACTAATGTGAATTGAGTTTGACATTCTTCATGGATCGAAGAAGATTGAAGAAAATGAAATACATGTAATTTATTATTAATCGCCGGTTTGTTTAATGTTTCAGGTACCTTTCATTAACATGCACTGGAGAGAACACGTCAAGCTCATCTTCATATGATGTCAGCTACGGTCTTTATTTTGCTGAAAGGCTGAGTTGCCCGCTCGTGCAAGATGCAAAATAAATAATCGTAGTATATTTGACACGAATAATTCTAAAGTCCTGGTTGGGTGATAGTAAATTATTCGGGTCAAATTGACTAATGTGAATTGAGTTTGACATTCTTCATGGATCGAAGAAGATTGAAGAAAATGAAATACATGTAATTTATTATTAATCGCCGGTTTGTTTAATGTTTCAGGTACCTTTCATTAACATGCACTGGAGAGAACACGTCAAGCTCATCTTCATATGATGTCAGCTACGGTCTTTATTTTGCTGAAAGGCTGAGTTGCCCGCTCGTGCAAGATGCAAAATAAATAATCGTAGTATATTTGACACGAATAATTCTAAAGTCCTGGTTGGGTGATAGTAAATTATTCGGGTCAAATTGACTAATATGAATTGAGTTTGACATTCTTCATGGATCGAAGAAGATTGAAGAAAATGAAATACATGTAATTTATTATTAATCGCCGGTTTGTTTAATGTTTCAGGTACCTTTCATTAACATGCACTGGAGAGAACACGTCAAGCTCATCTTCATATGATGTCAGCTACGGTCTTTATTTTGCTGAAAGGCTGAGTTGCCCGCTCGTGCAAGATGCAAAATAAATAATCGTAGTATATTTGACACGAATAATTCTAAAGTCCTGGTTGGGTGATAGTAAATTATTCGGGTCAAATTGACTAATGTGAATTGAGTTTGACATTCTTCATGGATCGAAGAAGATTGAAGAAAATGAAATACATGTAATTTATTATTAATCGCCGGTTTGTTTAATGTTTCAGGTACCTTTCATTAACATGCACTGGAGAGAACACGTCAAGCTCATCTTCATATGATGTCAGCTACGGTCTTTATTTTGCTGAAAGGCTGAGTTGCCCGCTCGTGCAAGATGCAAAATAATTATTCGTAGTATATTTGACACGAATAATTCAAAAGCCCTGGTTGGGTCCTAGTAAATTATTCGGGTCAAATTGACTAATGTGAATTGAGTTTGACATTCTTCATGGATCGAAGAAGATTGAAGAAAATGAAATACATGTAATTTATTATTAATCGCCGGTTTGTTTAATGTTTCAGGTACCTTTCATTAACATGCACTGGAGAGAACACGTCAAGCTCATCTTCATATGATGTCAGCTACGGTCTTTATTTTGCTGAAAGGCTGAGTTGCCCGCTCGTGCAAGATGCAAAATAAATAATCGTAGTATATTTGACACGAATAATTCTAAAGTCCTGGTTGGGTGATAGTAAATTATTCGGGTCAAATTGACTAATGTGAATTGAGTTTGACATTCTTCATGGATCGAAGAAGATTGAAGAAAATGAAATACATGTAATTTATTATTAATCGCCGGTTTGTTTAATGTTTCAGGTACCTTTCATTAATATGCACTGGAGAGAACACGTCAAGCTCATCTTCATATGATGTCAGCTACGGTCTTTATTTTGCTGAAAGGCTGAGTTGCCCGCTCGTGCAAGATGCAAAATAATTATTCGTAGTATATTTGACACGAATAATTCAAAAGCCCTGGTTGGGTCCTAGTAAATTATTCGGGTCAAATTGACTAATGTGAATTGAGTTTGACATTCTTCATGGATCGAAGAAGATTGAAGAAAATGAAATACATGTAATTTATTATTAATCGCCGGTTTGTTTAATGTTTCAGGTACCTTTCATTAACATGCACTGGAGAGAACACGTCAAGCTCATCTTCATATGATGTCAGCTACGGTCTTTATTTTGCTGAAAGGCTGAGTTGCCCGCTCGTGCAAGATGCAAAATAATTATTCGTAGTATATTTGACACGAATAATTCAAAAGCCCTGGTTGGGTCCTAGTAAATTATTCGGGTCAAATTGACTAATGTGAATTGAGTTTGACATTCTTCATGGATCGAAGAAGATTGAAGAAAATGAAATACATGTAATTTATTATTAATCGCCGGTTTGTTTAATGTTTCAGGTACCTTTCATTAACATGCACTGGAGAGAACACGTCAAGCTCATCTTCATATGATGTCAGCTACGGTCTTTATTTTGCTGAAAGGCTGAGTTGCCCGCTCGTGCAAGATGCAAAATAAATAATCGTAGTATATTTGACACGAATAATTCTAAAGTCCTGGTTGGGTGATAGTAAATTATTCGGGTCAAATTGACTAATGTGAATTGAGTTTGACATTCTTCATGGATCGAAGAAGATTGAAGAAAATGAAATACATGTAATTTATTATTAATCGCCGGTTTGTTTAATGTTTCAGGTACCTTTCATTAACATGCACTGGAGAGAACACGTCAAGCTCATCTTCATATGATGTCAGCTACGGTCTTTATTTTGCTGAAAGGCTGAGTTGCCCGCTCGTGCAAGATGCAAAATAAATAATCGTAGTATATTTGACACGAATAATTCTAAAGTCCTGGTTGGGTGATAGTAAATTATTCGGGTCAAATTGACTAATGTGAATTGAGTTTGACATTCTTCATGGATCGAAGAAGATTGAAGAAAATGAAATACATGTAATTTATTATTAATCGCCGGTTTGTTTAATGTTTCAGGTACCTTTCATTAACATGCACTGGAGAGAACACGTCAAGCTCATCTTCATATGATGTCAGCTACGGTCTTTATTTTGCTGAAAGGCTGAGTTGCCCGCTCGTGCAAGATGCAAAATAAATAATCGTAGTATATTTGACACGAATAATTCTAAAGTCCTGGTTGGGTGATAGTAAATTATTCGGGTCAAATTGACTAATGTGAATTGAGTTTGACATTCTTCATGGATCGAAGAAGATTGAAGAAAATGAAATACATGTAATTTATTATTAATCGCCGGTTTGTTTAATGTTTCAGGTACCTTTCATTAACATGCACTGGAGAGAACACGTCAAGCTCATCTTCATATGATGTCAGCTACGGTCTTTATTTTGCTGAAAGGCTGAGTTGCCCGCTCGTGCAAGATGCAAAATAATTATTCGTAGTATATTTGACACGAATAATTCAAAAGCCCTGGTTGGGTCCTAGTAAATTATTCGGGTCAAATTGACTAATGTGAATTGAGTTTGACATTCTTCATGGATCGAAGAAGATTGAAGAAAATGAAATACATGTAATTTATTATTAATCGCCGGTTTGTTTAATGTTTCAGGTACCTTTCATTAACATGCACTGGAGAGAACACGTCAAGCTCATCTTCATATGATGTCAGCTACGGTCTTTATTTTGCTGAAAGGCTGAGTTGCCCGCTCGTGCAAGATGCAAAATAAATAATCGTAGTATATTTGACACGAATAATTCTAAAGTCCTGGTTGGGTGATAGTAAATTATTCGGGTCAAATTGACTAATGTGAATTGAGTTTGACATTCTTCATGGATCGAAGAAGATTGAAGAAAATGAAATACATGTAATTTATTATTAATCGCCGGTTTGTTTAATGTTTCAGGTACCTTTCATTAACATGCACTGGAGAGAACACGTCAAGCTCATCTTCATATGATGTCAGCTACGGTCTTTATTTTGCTGAAAGGCTGAGTTGCCCGCTCGTGCAAGATGCAAAATAAATAATCGTAGTATATTTGACACGAATAATTCTAAAGTCCTGGTTGGGTGATAGTAAATTATTCGGGTCAAATTGACTAATGTGAATTGAGTTTGACATTCTTCATGGATCGAAGAAGATTGAAGAAAATGAAATACATGTAATTTATTATTAATCGCCGGTTTGTTTAATGTTTCAGGTACCTTTCATTAACATGCACTGGAGAGAACACGTCAAGCTCATCTTCATATGATGTCAGCTACGGTCTTTATTTTGCTGAAAGGCTGAGTTGCCCGCTCGTGCAAGATGCAAAATAATTATTCGTAGTATATTTGACACGAATAATTCAAAAGCCCTGGTTGGGTCCTAGTAAATTATTCGGGTCAAATTGACTAATGTGAATTGAGTTTGACATTCTTCATGGATCGAAGAAGATTGAAGAAAATGAAATACATGTAATTTATTATTAATCGCCGGTTTGTTTAATGTTTCAGGTACCTTTCATTAACATGCACTGGAGAGAACACGTCAAGCTCATCTTCATATGATGTCAGCTACGGTCTTTATTTTGCTGAAAGGCTGAGTTGCCCGCTCGTGCAAGATGCAAAATAAATAATCGTAGTATATTTGACACGAATAATTCTAAAGTCCTGGTTGGGTGATAGTAAATTATTCGGGTCAAATTGACTAATGTGAATTGAGTTTGACATTCTTCATGGATCGAAGAAGATTGAAGAAAATGAAATACATGTAATTTATTATTAATCGCCGGTTTGTTTAATGTTTCAGGTACCTTTCATTAACATGCACTGGAGAGAACACGTCAAGCTCATCTTCATATGATGTCAGCTACGGTCTTTATTTTGCTGAAAGGCTGAGTTGCCCGCTCGTGCAAGATGCAAAATAAATAATCGTAGTATATTTGACACGAATAATTCTAAAGTCCTGGTTGGGTGATAGTAAATTATTCGGGTCAAATTGACTAATGTGAATTGAGTTTGACATTCTTCATGGATCGAAGAAGATTGAAGAAAATGAAATACATGTAATTTATTATTAATCGCCGGTTTGTTTAATGTTTCAGGTACCTTTCATTAACATGCACTGGAGAGAACACGTCAAGCTCATCTTCATATGATGTCAGCTACGGTCTTTATTTTGCTGAAAGGCTGAGTTGCCCGCTCGTGCAAGATGCAAAATAAATAATCGTAGTATATTTGACACGAATAATTCTAAAGTCCTGGTTGGGTGATAGTAAATTATTCGGGTCAAATTGACTAATGTGAATTGAGTTTGACATTCTTCATGGATCGAAGAAGATTGAAGAAAATGAAATACATGTAATTTATTATTAATCGCCGGTTTGTTTAATGTTTCAGGTACCTTTCATTAACATGCACTGGAGAGAACACGTCAAGCTCATCTTCATATGATGTCAGCTACGGTCTTTATTTTGCTGAAAGGCTGAGTTGCCCGCTCGTGCAAGATGCAAAATAAATAATCGTAGTATATTTGACACGAATAATTCTAAAGTCCTGGTTGGGTGATAGTAAATTATTCGGGTCAAATTGACTAATGTGAATTGAGTTTGACATTCTTCATGGATCGAAGAAGATTGAAGAAAATGAAATACATGTAATTTATTATTAATCGCCGGTTTGTTTAATGTTTCAGGTACCTTTCATTAACATGCACTGGAGAGAACACGTCAAGCTCATCTTCATATGATGTCAGCTACGGTCTTTATTTTGCTGAAAGGCTGAGTTGCCCGCTCGTGCAAGATGCAAAATAAATAATCGTAGTATATTTGACACGAATAATTCTAAAGTCCTGGTTGGGTGATAGTAAATTATTCGGGTCAAATTGACTAATGTGAATTGAGTTTGACATTCTTCATGGATCGAAGAAGATTGAAGAAAATGAAATACATGTAATTTATTATTAATCGCCGGTTTGTTTAATGTTTCAGGTACCTTTCATTAACATGCACTGGAGAGAACACGTCAAGCTCATCTTCATATGATGTCAGCTACGGTCTTTATTTTGCTGAAAGGCTGAGTTGCCCGCTCGTGCAAGATGCAAAATAAATAATCGTAGTATATTTGACACGAATAATTCTAAAGTCCTGGTTGGGTGATAGTAAATTATTCGGGTCAAATTGACTAATGTGAATTGAGTTTGACATTCTTCATGGATCGAAGAAGATTGAAGAAAATGAAATACATGTAATTTATTATTAATCGCCGGTTTGTTTAATGTTTCAGGTACCTTTCATTAACATGCACTGGAGAGAACACGTCAAGCTCATCTTCATATGATGTCAGCTACGGTCTTTATTTTGCTGAAAGGCTGAGTTGCCCGCTCGTGCAAGATGCAAAATAAATAATCGTAGTATATTTGACACGAATAATTCTAAAGTCCTGGTTGGGTGATAGTAAATTATTCGGGTCAAATTGACTAATGTGAATTGAGTTTGACATTCTTCATGGATCGAAGAAGATTGAAGAAAATGAAATACATGTAATTTATTATTAATCGCCGGTTTGTTTAATGTTTCAGGTACCTTTCATTAACATGCACTGGAGAGAACACGTCAAGCTCATCTTCATATGATGTCAGCTACGGTCTTTATTTTGCTGAAAGGCTGAGTTGCCCGCTCGTGCAAGATGCAAAATAATTATTCGTAGTATATTTGACACGAATAATTCAAAAGCCCTGGTTGGGTCCTAGTAAATTATTCGGGTCAAATTGACTAATGTGAATTGAGTTTGACATTCTTCATGGATCGAAGAAGATTGAAGAAAATGAAATACATGTAATTTATTATTAATCGCCGGTTTGTTTAATGTTTCAGGTACCTTTCATTAACATGCACTGGAGAGAACACGTCAAGCTCATCTTCATATGATGTCAGCTACGGTCTTTATTTTGCTGAAAGGCTGAGTTGCCCGCTTGTGCAAGATGCAAAATAATTATTCGTAGTATATTTGACACGAATAATTCAAAAGCCCTGGTTGGGTCCTAGTAAATTATTCGGGTCAAATTGACTAATGTGAATTGAGTTTGACATTCTTCATGGATCGAAGAAGATTGAAGAAAATGAAATACATGTAATTTATTATTAATCGCCGGTTTGTTTAATGTTTCAGGTACCTTTCATTAACATGCACTGGAGAGAACACGTCAAGCTCATCTTCATATGATGTCAGCTACGGTCTTTATTTTGCTGAAAGGCTGAGTTGCCCGCTTGTGCAAGATGCAAAATAATTATTCGTAGTATATTTGACACGAATAATTCAAAAGCCCTGGTTGGGTCCTAGTAAATTATTCGGGTCAAATTGACTAATGTGAATTGAGTTTGACATTCTTCATGGATCGAAGAAGATTGAAGAAAATGAAATACATGTAATTTATTATTAATCGCCGGTTTGTTTAATGTTTCAGGTACCTTTCATTAACATGCACTGGAGAGAACACGTCAAGCTCATCTTCATATGATGTCAGCTACGGTCTTTATTTTGCTGAAAGGCTGAGTTGCCCGCTCGTGCAAGATGCAAAATAATTATTCGTAGTATATTTGACACGAATAATTCAAAAGCCCTGGTTGGGTCCTAGTAAATTATTCGGGTCAAATTGACTAATGTGAATTGAGTTTGACATTCTTCATGGATCGAAGAAGATTGAAGAAAATGAAATACATGTAATTTATTATTAATCGCCGGTTTGTTTAATGTTTCAGGTACCTTTCATTAACATGCACTGGAGAGAACACGTCAAGCTCATCTTCATATGATGTCAGCTACGGTCTTTATTTTGCTGAAAGGCTGAGTTGCCCGCTCGTGCAAGATGCAAAATAAATAATCGTAGTATATTTGACACGAATAATTCAAAAGCCCTGGTTGGGTCCTAGTAAATTATTCGGGTCAAATTGACTAATGTGAATTGAGTTTGACATTCTTCATGGATCGAAGAAGATTGAAGAAAATGAAATACATGTAATTTATTATTAATCGCCGGTTTGTTTAATGTTTCAGGTACCTTTCATTAACATGCACTGGAGAGAACACGTCAAGCTCATCTTCATATGATGTCAGCTACGGTCTTTATTTTGCTGAAAGGCTGAGTTGCCCGCTCGTGCAAGATGCAAAATAAATAATCGTAGTATATTTGACACGAATAATTCAAAAGCCCTGGTTGGGTCCTAGTAAATTATTCGGGTCAAATTGACTAATGTGAATTGAGTTTGACATTCTTCATGGATCGAAGAAGATTGAAGAAAATGAAATACATGTAATTTATTATTAATCGCCGGTTTGTTTAATGTTTCAGGTACCTTTCATTAACATGCACTGGAGAGAACACGTCAAGCTCATCTTCATATGATGTCAGCTACGGTCTTTATTTTGCTGAAAGGCTGAGTTGCCCGCTTGTGCAAGATGCAAAATAATTATTCGTAGTATATTTGACACGAATAATTCAAAAGCCCTGGTTGGGTCCTAGTAAATTATTCGGGTCAAATTGACTAATGTGAATTGAGTTTGACATTCTTCATGGATCGAAGAAGATTGAAGAAAATGAAATACATGTAATTTATTATTAATCGCCGGTTTGTTTAATGTTTCAGGTACCTTTCATTAACATGCACTGGAGAGAACACGTCAAGCTCATCTTCATATGATGTCAGCTACGGTCTTTATTTTGCTGAAAGGCTGAGTTGCCCGCTCGTGCAAGATGCAAAATAAATAATCGTAGTATATTTGACACGAATAATTCAAAAGCCCTGGTTGGGTCCTAGTAAATTATTCGGGTCAAATTGACTAATGTGAATTGAGTTTGACATTCTTCATGGATCGAAGAAGATTGAAGAAAATGAAATACATGTAATTTATTATTAATCGCCGGTTTGTTTAATGTTTCAGGTACCTTTCATTAACATGCACTGGAGAGAACACGTCAAGCTCATCTTCATATGATGTCAGCTACGGTCTTTATTTTGCTGAAAGGCTGAGTTGCCCGCTCGTGCAAGATGCAAAATAAATAATCGTAGTATATTTGACACGAATAATTCTAAAGTCCTGGTTGGGTGATAGTAAATTATTCGGGTCAAATTGACTAATGTAAATTGAGTTTGACATTCTTCATGGATCGAAGAAGATTGAAGAAAATGAAATACATGTAATTTATTATTAATCGCCGGTTTGTTTAATGTTTCAGGTACCTTTCATTAACATGCACTGGAGAGAACACGTCAAGCTCATCTTCATATGATGTCAGCTACGGTCTTTATTTTGCTGAAAGGCTGAGTTGCCCGCTCGTGCAAGATGCAAAATAAATAATCGTAGTATATTTGACACGAATAATTCTAAAGTCCTGGTTGGGTGATAGTAAATTATTCGGGTCAAATTGACTAATGTAAATTGAGTTTGACATTCTTCATGGATCGAAGAAGATTGAAGAAAATGAAATACATGTAATTTATTATTAATCGCCGGTTTGTTTAATGTTTCAGGTACCTTTCATTAACATGCACTGGAGAGAACACGTCAAGCTCATCTTCATATGATGTCAGCTACGGTCTTTATTTTGCTGAATGCTGAGTTGCCCGCTCGTGCAAGATGCAAAATAATTATTCGTAGTATATTTGACACGAATAATTCAAAAGCCCTGGTTGGGTCCTAGTAAATTATTCGGGTCAAATTGACTAATGTGAATTGAGTTTGACATTCTTCATGGATCGAAGAAGATTGAAGAAAATGAAATACATGTAATTTATTATTAATCGCCGGTTTGTTTAATGTTTCAGGTTCCTTTCATTAACATGCACTGGAGAGAGCACGTCAAGCTCATCTTCATATGATGTCAGCTACGGTCTTTATTTTGCTGAAAGGCTGAGTTGCCCGCTCGTGCAAGATGCAAAATAAATAATCGTAGTATATTTGACACGAATAATTCTAAAGTCCTGGTTGGGTGATAGTAAATTATTCGGGTCAAATTGACTAATGTGAATTGAGTTAGAAGATTGAAGATTTGTCGTCACAGTACTAATTTGGTGGCAGCAGCCACAACTTTGCTTTTTGTTTCAGGTTGACCACAGGGGCCCCTGTCTACTGGGATCATCGGGCACTCTACAGTCTTCCGCGTTTTGGTTTGACGTAGCTCGAGCATAAAGCGCAAATAAATCTTCGTTATAATTTTCGGACTATTTAAATCAAAATTTAAATTTAGCTATCGTCGGGTAGGCGCCCTAGTCTGTCGCCAGGGCTAGGGCGGCCCTTTGTTAGTCGTCGCGGTTCAGATGACTGGCGGGGGGTTCCCTGTCTCGTGGGGTGACCTTGACGTGGTGACAGGGCTCAACCGGTTCCTGACATCACCAGGAGCCGGAACCAACGACTCCACACGGGTTCGACTCCCACCTCAGAGTCTCGGGTTCGAGACTCGAGCCGGCATCACACAGGAGCAAGTTGTTGCTGTGTGATGCCCAAATTATTAATTATTTGTTTTAGATTCAATGATACAAGAATATAATATGTACTTAGCTTGCAAGAAATAAAGAAACCGAATTATGAACGCTTTAATGTTATTATTTTCGATTCAAATACCAAGTACCTACCTACTAATAATATGAAGAGTTAATCAGGATTTTTTTAACACTTACTAACACATCCTTTAATACATTTACACGTCTTAAAGTATAACTTCTTACTCAGTCAATGTTGTAGTTTATTTTGTTGAGAAATAGGAATTGGGCCCCTGTTTCTTGACAAAATATTACTATAACATTTTCGACTTGACAGTTGTTTAAATCCCAGCCAGGCGAACTGTCAATTCGATTAGACAAAATGAGTTAGAGGTTGTACTTTTTAAGATGTACATACATGCTACAGTTTACACTCATACATTTACTGAATATTTTACTGCATTCAGTTTTTTGTTTTAGGATACAACTAGAATTACATTAATAGATAACAAGTTTAACTTTAGGAACATATCCTGTGGTATACTCTCCACTAACAACCACGAGTGAACTAACAGTTTATAACCGCACACACGATGACTCAGAGTATGTAATGAGCGTCATTACATGTAGGATCAAGTTAAAACATTATTTACTTTCAAAAACGTGACAAGGAAAATTATAAGAAGATGCTGAATTTGTACCGAGCGACAAATAAATATTTCTTCGCTAACCCATTACTGTTTATTTGTTTTAGGTTATTCCGTGAGACCTGGCCTCTCCATATGACGTCAGCTATGGTATTTTGTTTTGTAAAAGGGCAGACTGATCACCTGCCCTGATACAAAATAAATACTGTAGTGTGTTTAACACTAGTAGTTCCTTAAATCCTAGCTAGGTGAACTACTCAGTGTCAAACTGACAAAATATGGATTGAGTTTGGCCTTCTTCATGCGAACGGCCCTTATAGAAGATTGAAGAAAATGAAATACAGGCGAACTGTCAATTCGATTAGACAAAATGAGTTAGAAGTTGTACTTTTTAAGATGTTCATACATGCTACAGTTTACCAGAGCTGGAATAATCGATTAAAAATAATCAAAAAAATTTAATCGATTATTGATTAAAATTTACAATTTAATCATAAGGAAAATAATTGATTAATTAATTTTTACCTTAATCATTAATCAGTGTGATTAATTTTTTTCATTAATCACAATTTTGATTCATTTTCGCGGTAAAAACGAATTTTTAAAAATTCATCTTTTTATTGATTTGACGATCTACTAGCCGAATATTAACGACAAAATTGTTGACTGTGCTGCCACCTCTACAACACCATAGAGGGTAGAGGCCACAGTTGCACAGTTTTACGTTCAAGTAACTTCATCATGCGTTTGCAGACATTATTTATTTTCTTTAATTTCTATATAAATGTTTGTATTTATTCTTTTCTACTCAATACACGACTGAAACAAAATAGATGTATATTTTCGACGATATTGACTTACCTATTTCTTTATTTTGAATAAAACCTTACATTACCTATAAAAATAATTTTATAATAATTTAATCATTAATTGATTAAAATATATTTAATCATAAAATAATTAATTAATTTAGATTTTTAAAGTTAATCATATTTATAGCTTACTAATCGATTATCAAAAAAAGTTAATCATACCAGCTCTGTAGTTTACACAGGTATACATTTGTTGAATATTTTACTGGATTCACTTTTTGTTTTAGGATAGAGTTAGAATTATACTTAAAGACAAATAAGTAAAAGAAATTATTATTTGAACTATTTTATTTATTAAATACTTAAGATTATCTTGTACAAGACTGTAACGATGTCACAGTAAAGAAGCAACACTTTCTGTGTCATCACTAGAGCCCCAAATAAATAACAAGAACTAAATATACTCACACTAACTACAGAATAAAATCTCAAAACAATCTTTGGTTACAAATCCCAAACGTAGAAAACAATATAAAACATACATTTTGATTCTATAACTTATATGTACATTTATCTCACAAGTATCATCTATTTACAAAATTACCTATCGATAACCCATAATGCTAACATTATCACACGAGTGATGAAATGGCAGGAACCATAGGAATGTATATGTCATGGAAAATGCTTACAAATTAAAGATTAAGCCGTTAAACTTTCAAAACGTTGTGGATTATGCCTGCTATTTTGTTGGCTGTTGAACCTGTTAAGATGCTTCTGTGATTGCCGTCAAGTTCTTGGATTGACACTTTTTGTTTGCACATCTGAAAAAAATATAAACTGTCATTAAGAGGCCCGTCTACTACCTAAAATCCAGCATAAAATGTACTAACGTAGCGAGTGTTTTGTGGCCAGTACAAGAATGATATAATTTTATTTCAACAAGGATTTAATAGAGGAAGAATGGATCTACAGATGTGCCTTTTTAAAATTTTGATTAAAAAATTGTACATGAATATAAAAATTCCGAAAAATTCAATTCTTATTTCATGCAAACTTTACACGGTTATATCTCATGATAGAAATTAATTTATAAAATTTTAAAAATTACTACCCCCAAAATGGGTTTTTTTAAAATATATTCGCACTTTGAGTGCCCAGATTTCGCACAAAGGGGTTTTTTGGGTTGCTGATCAAGAATTTCGGGGATTTTTTTTATAAAAATTAATATTTATCCCTTTGTAAAAGCTGTACCCGTTGATATTTTTTATTGAAACTATGGATTCCTACATAATTTGACCAGAGGAGAGAAAGTTATTTTATATTATTTTATAACTAAATTTTGAGCGAGCCGGAAATTCAGTCTAAATTCGGTCTAAATCGGTCTAATTCGGCATAAATTTTGAGCGAGTCGGAAATTCAGTCTAAATTCGGTCTAAATTCAGTCTAGATTAAAATATATATTTTTATACATTTTAGAAATCCCTTTGTAAAAGCTGTACCCGTTGATATTTTTTATTGAAACTATGGATTCCTACATAATTTGACCCGAGGAGAGAAAAAGTTATTTTATATTATTTTATAACTAAATTTTGAGCGAGTCGGAAATTCAGTCTAAATTCAGTATAGATTAAAATATATATTTTTATACATTTTAGAAATCCCTTTGTATAAGCTGTAAACTATGGATTCCTACATAATTTGAGATTTTATAACTAAATTTTGAGCGAGTCGGAAATTCAGTCTAAATTCGGTCTAAATCGGTCTAATTACTGTACTTCATATACGACAAATTTGTACATACAAGATTTTAATAAAATAAATACAAATAGCATATACCTACTCAAAAATTTTGACATTTCCAATTCTCAATTCTCTATCATTATATTTATATCATTAAACATTGCAATGTTTTTGGAAATCCGGTGTATATGGATATCAGGATATTCGGAAATCCGGATTATCCGGTTATTCGGAAATCCGATTTAGTCGGATAAAAAATCCGGATATCCAAAATTCCGGTTTATCCGGATTAAAAAAAAACGGATATTTTCAAAACAAAAATCCGTATATACGGATTTAATTGACAGCCCTAGGTGCGTCATTGCGAGAGGAAGACCTAATTGAAAATTAATTCAAATAAAAATAAACTTGTTGTTGCTCAAAAAATTAGGTATACTTATCTTTATCAGTACAATTTAAACTACGATAATGTAAACTTTTAAGAAATAAATTGTTGAAATCTCAATTTTGTGAAATAGGTTTTCAAATTTGTGAATTCGCTTTTCATTATGGCGTAATCAAAATTCATTTGTGTGAAATCAGTTTTCGTTAATGTGAAATCATATTTCAAAAGAGTGAAATCTGTTTTCGTTAATGTGAAATCATATTTCAAAAGTGTGAAATCATTCTGTAAAAGGTATAGTTGTGCCTCCTATTTTTGGTTTCAATCTATAAACCGAAGGTAGTACTTTTTTCAAATATTTCGATAAATATTTAATTTAAGACAAATTTTTTTATTTTAAATTATATGATTATTACCTACAATCGGTATTTACATCTGTAGATCCATTCTTTCTCTATTAAATGTTTATAAAAACATTATCCTGAAGTCAATAATAATCTGACAGTTTACTCGCAACGAAAACACTTTTACAGTATTTTTCAACTTCAATATGACTGTATAGCTATAAGATGCGGCAAAGTACGAGTTTCGGGCTGGTTTCAGGTAGCCCTAGTAGTGGGGAAAAGAGTGGAATTCGATAAAAACGTAGACGAGCCGCTTAAGTGCTCAATTCACTTATCACGGAACTGAAAGATTTTTTCAAAAATCGTAATTTAGTTTCCAGGTTTTTAAATCAAACAGTTTTGGGCCACTGTTTTCAAATGTAATTACTAATCTTGCCATTGCACAATTAAATATAATTTTATTTTATTCCATTCATAGTTAATCAGATATCCATAATACAATCAACAATCCAGTGCTTCTTCATAGTTGAATATGGCATTAAAATATATGCACTAAGTTGTGAAGCAGCCTGTCGTGTATAGTTTATAATATAAATTTAGCAACCAAGTCTTATTTTTTGTCACTCTAAATGTGCAAACATTTGTTAACACCATTTCAACAGTATAAAAAGTTCTCTAAGACCTTTCTTCGAACTCCAGAAGTTCCGGTCATGCATTATTGATGTGCATTCAATAGAATTGATTTCCGAGAAACCGATAAGAACATTAATTGTAATGTAAACACTCTGAAATACTGAAAACGCTCAAAATGTAACCCAAAGTGGCATTAGCAACAATTATTTTCATAAAACAACATTAAAATAATCAATTCCCACCTTTAAAAACAGCTATCTGCCAATTCTCATTTCCTAACACTTAGAAAAATTTTGGTTAAGTTCACTTTTTCGAAAACAATTAATTATCGATGTTTTACTGATCTGATCGTATTGAAACTTTATAGACACCTTCTTTAATGTTTAAAGAACGTTTGTCTATAATTTGGTGCACTATGGATTGATCATTTTCGAGAAAATAATTCATAAACGTGAGCACGAATTTGACAGGATCGAAAAAAAAATCGGCGTGGAGGGCCCTTAGAGAGAACACTTTTTGAAAATTTCAATAAGGGCGAAAATCGCCTGGCAACCCGTTATTTAGCCATATGAATTGAACCTTATGAATTTTGAAAACGATTTTTGATTTATTTCATAAAAATGAAGGTTCCACGTACCTTTTGAAGGGAAATTATATCTTACTATACTTTACCTTATTCATTTTCTTCACATAATTATCACTTTTCACACATTTAACACATTATTGTAATAACCCAGCCCCCAATAGTAATTTTTATTCAACATACAAAATAAAATGTTATAAATATACAATAAAAGATATATAATTTGACAAATAAATCAGTGTAGATCCATATTCAACTCCTAAAAAGGAACTTTTTCATAAGAAAATAAATACAATAATGTTTTTAAACATACCTTTCTTAAATTCTTCTTTATTTGAAATAACAAACAATTTTTACTTAAAATCGCGAAATAACCAAATATTTTATTAGAAATTATTACAATTTATTAAATCGACATTAATTGTCTGCCTGGCTGGGATTTTATTTTATAGAACAATAATGTCGATTATTCTACAGCATTAATTAAATATCAAAAATGGGTCCCAATCCATTCTTGATATAAAAATAATACCATAGTTTATTACTAACAAATTTTGGGTCGAATTATATTAAACTACAATAAAAATTGTCTGTACTACACTTCTAGAGATATATTTCTCACCTACTAATAATACAAATTGATTGAAATGCAAAATCTTGTTTACTACCATTTCTGAAGATGGTCATCAATTAGCCTGGAAACACTTACACTTACACTTGTTTACAAATAATTTGCGAATCACATGAACATTTTTATTACAAACGTTAGAATATTGGTTTATCTAACGATTTACACTACTTTTCATTAATATTTCATGGTTTCTAAGTGATATTTACAATAGTAAGCAGCTACAATATTCACATGACATATATTCTTGTTATCAAAAACAATGGAATAGCGCAACAATCATGGCCGCGGAAAATTTGAAAATTACCGAGACCCGTAAAACGTAAATTATTATATTATTATAATTATTCTCCAATTATTACTAAAATAGTTAGCTATTGATTAGTTAATTTGTATAATTAAGGTTACATACAACAGTATTACAGCCCTAATTGTAATTAAATGTTTTGCACCTTTGTTATTTCTACTTCAAAGTGATGTAGTAATATTTTTACAAAATAAGACTCAAAGAGGTTTAAATACTCTGTTTACCTTAAATTAGCGGATTTCACAGACTATTTTTGTTTGTCGTACAATAATAACAACATAGTTTTCTCTGATTCATTTAGACTTTTTTGCTTCTTATTTTCATGATTGCCACAAATCCTTTATACAGGGTAATTCACAACTTCGTACATTTAGTTCTTAACTTATATCTTAAATTTAAGGACAGTTTTCGCAAAAAGCACTAGATCTAAGCATAGCATCATTCGATTCCTTGCACTTTTTTCTACTATAAACCATATTTTCAAAATGCTGGACTCCATATTTTAATTTTGGTTAGGTAATTTTAATTAATGTAGGGCGCCTGGTGTAACCAGAATTACGATTACAAGTTTCACTTTATAACCACCTATCGAGCTCGCCAACTTTAAATGCATATTTTGACTGTCTGAAGCAATTTCCACGGGAAAAAGCTTATGTGTCATCTAAATTAAGTTAGTTTATGTAAATTTCATTAGTTTTTCATCGATTATTTAGCTTCAATTACCAAAATCAAAAATTCAGTATCGTCGTATTTGTTTTACATTCTAGTTAAATTCGTTCAAATTTACCACGCTTCTATAATTAATCAGCAAATCATTTCACGATCCAGCGATGTCACTGAACCAATCATTTCACGATCCAGTGATGTCACTCGACCAATCAAAATGGGCGAGTGTTAGAAGGAGATTTGAGTGAGATGGAACAACAAGTCATACTGTAGAAAATAATATAGAAAAATTTATTTTTCGTAAACGGTAAATCCAAATTTAAATCCGTTTGCGGATTCTTAATCAGGGTAATTTTACACAATAAACGATATATTTATTTTTGCCAAAAGCTTATTTTATTTTTTGTATAAAATTCTGCAGAATTACATGGTTCGTTTGAAAATGGCGTCATTTTAGCTTGTTGAAGTTGTTGAACAACAGGTGATAAAATGGCTGGTTTGTATGTAAAGTAAACAATAATAAACAGTGAATATTATGTGAAATATACGTGGAACAGATGGAAATTTATTATGTTACGTTATAAAGGTACGCAGTCTAATCTACAAGCAAACTATTTAGCAGTCCAAAGTTAAACTATCGTTGGTAACAATAACAATAATAAGCTGTGAATTTTATAAATATAAGATGATAACACAAGTGGAACACTCGGCAATTCATTACGTTACATTATGCCCTGTTCACACAAGGATTCTTTGAAGATTCTTTTATTGCCCTGGTGAGAATCGCCTATCATTTACCGGCGCTGCTAAATTGATATGTCTTGAAAAAAAAGGTACGCATTCAAACTACCAGCAAACTATTCGGCAGTCCAAGTCAAACTTTCGTTTGTAAAAATAATAAGCTGTGAATCTCATAATTTTGTAGGTATATTATGCAATGAGTTTATAATGATAGCTATTAATACGCGATTATAAATTTACGATACGAGCCAAGGCGAGTGTATAATCATCCGAGTTAATTATTGCCATTATTTGCGAGTCTAATACGACTTTTTAAATAAACATTTCTTTACAAATTTTTATTCATTAAAATGTTGATCTAACCTCACATTTTGCAGTGCTGACAAATGACAATTGTGTTGAATAATCTATTCATAATACAATAGTGTATTTACCTTACTGAAGTTACCTACATAATGCATGTATTATTCAATGATCATAGATAACTATAACATGAAATACATGTGGAACACACGGAAATTCATTATGTTACAATTCAAAGGTACGAAATCTAAACTATGATCAAACTATTTGACAGTCCAAGTAAACTATTGTGCATTGTGGACCCTCTGTCAGGTCCTCGTCAGTTTAGTGCAGTGTTAAGTTCTTGTTGTTGTTAAAGATCTACCGGGCTGACCAGTGCGAGTTCTGCCTCTGCCTCGATGGGGAGATGTTCTGCTGGTGGCAAGAGTGCCCCCCGGAGTCCGACGGCCCCTGCAAGGACCGGAGGCCCTTCAGCCCATGCGGTGAAACATTTTTACCTTTTATTTAATGTCTTATCATCCTTCCTTCTTCTAACACAGGGAGTTTTATTTGTGGAGTAGATGACACTTAGTTTGAGGATGAAACTCTCAGCAACTTTGACCGCTGAAACGCTCTGAACTGCAAAGAAATGCACAGATGATGAAAAGAGTACAGTTTCTTTATTTAGTTCAGTTCAGTTAGAGTATGTGGGACTCAAGATAGGGAATCTTACTTCCATCTGTGCATTTCTTCGCAGATCAGCGAGTTTCTGCGATCAGGGTTGATCAGCGTTTTATTTTCACCGTTGGGGAGTTTCAACAAATTTGCAGATTGGATAACATCAGTGACACCTAATAAAAGTCAATAGATAATATTCATTCCTTGCAAATTTGGTAGGAATTTCGGTTTGTTTTTAGTAGTTTGGGTTAGTTTGTGTTTAGAAATATTTAGTACATTGTTCCAAGTCTGTAGTTCTGTATGCTCTAGTTTAGAAGAACTATACATATCATTATTTGTAGTGTAAAGCCCTGTTCACACACGGATTCTTTGTAAATTATTTTACGCTTCATTTATGTTTACGTTTAAATACATACGAACATTCACAGTGCGTAAAAGTGACACGTGTGAATGCTCGTATATAATTTAATATGAATTAAGCCTTATTTAACGTTTAAGAAATTTTGGGCCTCATTCACTTAAGCATTTAATTTTGTGGTTTACATTTAATAAAGTTTAAATTCATATAATATATAACATTCACAGTTCCCACTTTCAAGCACTGTGAACGATCATATTTAGTTAGATGTATACAAACTTTCTTAAACGTAAACATAAATGTAAACCTTAAAACTAAATTCTTGTGCGAATGAGGCTTTAAATTCATGTAACTAAATACGAACTGTGAATGCTCATATTTAGTTATATGAATTTAAACTTTCTTACATTAACATAAATGTAAACTTTAAAACTAAATGCTTATATGAATGAGGCTTCAATGAATTAGAAATTCTTCTTTTCCGAGACTCATTGAAGATTTTAGCGGCGCCGCTATTTGATTCTCACCAATATTATTTTATTCAAAATTTAGAAGGATGTGAAAGAATCCTTGAGTGAGAAGGGCATAAGACTGTTAACAATGTGCTAAACATGTTCCACTGTGTACATAATTACGTTTTATAAAGTGTATGGCTTTAACACTAGTATTTAGTAGTATTCATGGCTTTAAGCCGCATTCACAGTCCGAAATTTTGTGTAATTCATATCACTGCAACTTAAAGAAATTCATTTAAATGTTCATAGCTCGAAATTCGAGTCGTAGAACAAATCAGCTGTTTATTTTACTTTATTATCTTAATTTCGGACTGTGAATGCTGCTTTACTTAGTGATCGTCAAATTATTTGTACAAATTAGGGTATTTTTTGTAATCTTTAAGCAGAAATAAAACCAAATTATATAAGAACTAATGTAATATATCTTTCCCTAAATACCTTGTGTAATATATAAACACTATATTATTTAATGAGTTATTTTCAATCTTCACACATGAGTTAAACAGTTTATAATATGTTTTCTTGCAGCAAATGGCCTGAACAACCACTTAGAGCATCTAAACCTTCCGATGAAGCTACCCACGGTTCACCCGACGTCTTCAAGCGCCCAGACACACCGTTCAGTCACAGAAACGTCTTCAACGTCCACATCAAGTGATCTAGAAGACACCTGGAGCACTTATGACAATTCTTCCACATCCGAAGACCCTACGGACACGGCTTTCGTTGAAGAAACGACTCAGAATAGTTTAGGAACTGAAAGAACTACAGGAACCACAGAACGCAGCGTTTGTGTTGTTATGGGTACGTAAAGTATACAAGGTGGACGCAAAAGTAATCACCCGATTTCCAGGCAGTAACTGAATCAAACCTCATAAACATAAGCTTTTAGTTTTAAGGTTTAGATTTATGTTTACGTTTGAATACATCTAACTAAATTTGATCTTTCAGTGCTTGAAAGTGGAAAATGTGAATATCTGTTTACTTAATTAATGTCAATGAGACACCAGCTGCAAAAATGAAAGCGTCATTCGATGGGAAGATTACTTTTGCGCCACCTAGTATACTATAAGCTAGAGAGTCATGCCATAATATAAAATCGTGCCTGATTTTACTCCTGGCCAGAAATGGCTTTTTATATTAATTCAAGTCTTGCCTTCAACAAATAGTATATTATATATTAGAGGACTAAAGTGCATGATGTAATCCTGATGGTGTTGGCAACACTTCTGGCGCGCCGCATGTGTCAAACTAAACCCATGACAATCGCCGATGAATCGTGGAATACTTGATTCTAGAAAGTTCCCGGCGCGCTCTACGGGTATTGCCTACTTAAGTAGGAACTTTCTAGAATCTAGTAGTCCACGATTCACTGGCGATTGTCATGGTTTTAGTTTGACACATGCGGCGCGCCCGAAGTGTTGCCAACTAAAATCGCAACTTGTCAAAATCTAGTTTTCCACGAATCATCGGCGCTGGGTGTACATAAAATAAGGAGCATTCAAAGAAATTATTAAGCACCATGCCATGCCAGAAAAATTGTTGTACATGCTTCAAAGTTCGCAAATTGAAGGACGTCATGGTGACATGGTCTCACATGACGTTTCAACCGGTACAAGTACATATACAACCGATAAATTTTTTTGGCGTGGTGCTTAATAATTTCTTTGAATGCTTCTTATTATGTACATCAAGTACCAGAAGTAATAAAATAAGTCCTTAGTACATAATTAAAACACTTGTTTAAAATGGCGTCCTGTTTGAAATACCCCGGATGTAACATTTTCTTTTGGAAGCAAGACTTGAATTAAAATAAAAAGTCATTTCTGGCAAGGGGTAAAATAGGGCACGATATTATATTACGGCTCTCTAGCTATCTGAATTTTATGATGAATTTGAGTATTTATTGTATTATTTTGTAGGTACATCTTATAAGATTGGAGAAATGCTTCCGCATGCGACTGGGAACTGTCTGGAGTGCATTTGTGGAGCTGGTGCACGAGTAACATGTTCACCGCATCTGTGTGCGCCTCCTGGAGATGACTCTGTGGATTACCGACCTCCAGGTCCATTTTAGACGTCATCACCGAAATTGAGCCTTCCTCTTAGCCTAAAGAGTGTAGCAAACGTTAGATTATCTAAATAATAAGGTATTTATTTTTTTATTTTTTATCACAAAATTACATTTTTATTACACGCATCATAATATATGTTTAAAAAACGCAGACTTCTTTATAAAATGATTCAAAATGCTGTTTACCAGCTCTATTTTGCAAATAGGATGCAGGTGTAATAAAAATAGCGTATGACACAAGTGTATAAGTGCTTTTAAAGCACTAGTGTCGTAAAATACGTCGAATGTACTTTAAAAGTTTACTTATACACTTGCATCATAATATACTATTTTGATAATAATTTTTATTTATTTTACTTTGATATTTGGCAGTTTGTTGTTTTTTATGGTTGTTATTCAGATAATCTTCCGTAAAAGGTTATTTATATGAAGTAGCGCAACGACTCTTTAAGTCTTGTTCACACAAGGATTATTTCATGATTCTGAATTCACCGTTTGCTATGAATAAATTAGAAATTCTTTTTTCCAAGACTTATTGAAGGCTTAATTTAGCGCCGTTGCTATTTGACAAGCAATTCTAACCAGGATTATGAAAGAATCCATGTAGGAACAGAACTTTGTTTTAATTTAATGATTTATTCGTTGCGAAGTTCAAAATAGACCAACTGATTTAGAACAAATAATTTATTATATTCCAATAATTGCACCCGAATATTATTCCCAGATCCTGTAAAGTTAATAAACTATTTCTGAAATCATTATAAGTTATTAATATTCTCCAGAAGTAAAATGGTTTATCAATTTTATAGGTTCAAAATGATACCAATTAGTACCACAACAAAAACATAGACTCCTTTTAGTTTATAGAATAAATATACAAAATATATTTTTGGTTATTTGTAATATTTTTGTAAATGGGGAAATAGCGTGCGTTACAAAAATTTAAATGGTTCCTCATTGCATTTTGAGACAATATAGCATAAGGGTATAATTTTTTCATCGTGTTCTTCTAATATACAACCATAGACTAGAGTGAAAATACAATATTAAGCTTATATCGTTCAAATCATATCATATTCTATGCATAATCAAAAGTTGACCTTTAATATGTGATTAAAACTGGTAGAAATCTTGTAAAGAAGTAGTCATGATGCATTTTATGTGTGAAACAACCTTACAATCTATTTTCTAGTATTTAATCTTACTAGAAACAGTACCAATCCCAATTAGCCTGAATTACTAAAGTAATGTCACATATTTACAATATATATTGTCAAATATCATGGTTATCATCTTTTGTTGAATAATGCTTGTGAAAACAGAATTTTCATAATAAACTAATCAAAATGAGTATTAAATTATATATAAACTCATTTTTGTGTATAGAAATATTGGATTATCACATGGAATGTTATGATTTGTGTTATAGAATAATATTAGTTAGGATTAATTACATTTATATAAAATATAATAATAATTGAATAAATTATTAATACGTGTGATATCTATATACAAAAATTCGTTGAATTATAAACAGTATTTATCAGTTTCACACCTATTTTATCTTTATAAACAAAATAGGTATACTTTTAGTATAAATTTTAAATTATGTGCATTATTAATTTCTTATATAGCTATAGAAATATATTCAACAGTTCCTGAAAGATCTTGGTACTTGGTAAATACATAATTTGTTACTATATATATTTTTTATATTTAACACAATTAGATTCCTTGCATGTTTCTGTTTTAGAAATAATGTTTTTCTAAATTTTTAATTGAATGCACTTATTTATTAAAAATATCGATTTTTATTTAATATAATTGGATTCCTCAGTCGTAATACTATTAGTAATCACATTTTCAAACATTTCAAGCTGCTATTTTAACCAGATGACAATTTTTACCTCTCGCCTCATATTCTATAAGAGAGGTATTGTAATGGGTCAAAATTTTCGAGTATGAGTTTTTGGTATATAAGCACGTTTCAGGGTCTCTAGAATACGAATTTAATATTTTCACGATGATGTCTGTGTGTGTGTGTGTGCGTATGTATGTATGGACGTATGGACGTATGTGACGATTTTTCGTCCACGATAACTTAAAAGGTATTAAACCTATAATAATCATATTTCATATTTAAGATTTTAATAAGGATCTTAACACCGGATAAGATTTTGGTAGAAATCCGCAAACCGGAAGTAGTACCTTTTGAAGCTTGATATAGTTTTCCTTAAATATATTGGTACATTATTTATTTATGACAATTTTTGCAATTAAAAATAAAAGATAATATAGTTATCTATGGGTACAGATAATTTTAAATACAATTTGCTGAATATGGTAGTATTTAACAATAAAATAAAGTGCAACTAATATTCTACTTTTTTGAAATTCTAGTATCTTGTTGTCCATGAACATATGAAATTTGTTTCTACATAAAATTTGAATTATTATGACAGTGACAGTACAGTTGACATTTTTTGCTTGCATCTTGGTATACATTATCGTTTACATATTACATGAACATGAAACTATTAAAATGTAAGTAAAACTATTTATTAGATTAGTATAATAAGCAGAATTAAGCGAGAGGTCGTGTACTGGCCACAGCAGATTTTTTGTATGTATTCTTGTAGTTTAACCTTTCTTTATAATAATTTAAATTTCTCTCCCACATAACTTCGTCTCGTATTTAAAATTTGCGTATCCGCTTGTCAAAAATCAAAGCTGCGTTCCTAAATTACATTCTCTAATATTAGGTTATACTCTACACTTCAAAACTAAGCGGCTGTTGAGAAATCCGTCTTCTATCATGTGAAAGCATTGTGAAATACGTTGCAAACGTGAAATTTCCAGTACACAACTATCTAAACTCTACACCGTTTAAAACTTAATAAAAACTTGGGAACGTAGCCAAAGTAGTTCTTACTTTATTCAAAAGAGGGCAGAAATCACGGTTTGATTTCACGATTTATGAACAAATTATTGATTTTTTTCAACGCCATATTGATGTTGTGCAATTTTTAATACAATGTAATGAAACTGACGCCATTGCATGTTCGTAGTTTGTTCTTTGTATTTAAATAACAAGTGGCTTAATTTCAAGTGATAAATAAGAAATGTGAGTTTCCTAGACATAAAATAATGTTGGTTTGCGACAAAATGATCCACAAGTTGTTGTAAACCTATTAATTTGCTGTTAATTTTTAATGGATTGCATGATCAGTTCATGCCAGCCGAGGTCATCGCTTCAAGTATTAAAATAAGTGATTTATTTACAGGTAAACGCTGTTATATGTAGAAAAGAGACAATTTCAAAGAAAATACTCGAATTACCTACAAATTCTGGGTCTCTAACATCATCTTTGAAGAAAATGATGATCTTAAACATGAGATTACATAATGAGAATATTTATTTCTACAGCTAAGGTAAGCAGTCTTACTTTTATTATTTATTTACGCTAATTGCACATTAACATTCGTTCGTGATGTAATAATTTCTGGCAAACGTACATATTGATTTGCGATGCATTTTAAATGTTTGCAGTTGTGTAATAACGAAAATATTTATTTTGTTTTGTTTTTTGTTGGTGAAAAATAACCCACAGGTTTAATATTTGTGCAGATATTCCTGTATAAAATAATATTTATTTAGTAATTATCAAATGTAAATAAATGATTTGTGGTTCCTAGGTATTCGAGCATAATTATCATATGTAGATGTGAACAAATGAACTGACAACTTGACAATGACTTTAGAAGTCTTCGAAGGACGTAGAAGAATATTCTGCGCCTTACATCAACGACGAGAGATTTCATTGGACAACAACTTCAACATTCATCTGAGCAGTCTTCGGGAAACATCAACTTCAACAGTCAACTTGTAATCAACATCTTCAGATCTTCAAACAATCATGTAAGCATTTTTCATCATCATTCCTCTGACATTTCTACATTAAGAACCACAATTTCAATGTCGTAGCTCATTGAGTGAATCCCAAGTCACGGGTACTCTTATTATTATAGAGTAGATATTTTGACATCTATAATTAAAATGGCTGCTACAATCTGTTCAGTCGCCATTATTTTTAAATACTTTATGATTTATCTGTTAATAATCGTAGAATAACTGCGAGAATTTGTAGTCAGGGATAAAATTTTCTGGGGATGCAGATTCTGAGCTCAAACTTTATTTGTAAACAATTTCGGAAACTTAAATATTTTAAAATTTTTGTTACAGTTTTCAATCTGAACGAAGCATCTTTGGACTTCACGGGTCTTCAGAATACAACACTTAGTATTTAAGTTAGTTTTGTAATAAAATGATAAATTAAAGACACCAAATTGTCAAGAAAGTGTCTTAGATAAATATTAGATTCAAACACCATGCTAAGTTACAATACAAAGTGGTGCATATCCTTAAATTGTGCTGCCTTCATTTTATTTAATTAAGTCTGGAATGTAGCTGTATGAGAAAGAGGTAAAACAGTGCTCTACGGTTTGTATAATATTGAATCTAATACTAACGTAAGATCATTGAAATGTTTTTACGACAATATTTAATATTCATTCTACAGTGCGACGCATCGATTTTACCAAATTTTTTCATAGTATTGTTTTTAAAAAATGCCGAATAAAGAGAAAAGTACTACTTTTACATGTTTAATTTAGGGCATTTTAAATACAAAAACTATTAAAATTCATGCGTAGCACTGTAGGTAACATGTTATACAGTATATAAATAACGCGTTTGATTATTTCTTTTGTCTTATAAATACAATATCATACAAATACGATGCCACTTTTAGAGCGCGTTCGCTATTGCTGCCTTTGGTCGACACACAAAATCTGTATATATCTCTCCTTTTTCTCGACGAAATCGTGGACAGTTACATTCCGGCCTTAATGATAACATTTTTTAAGTAGCTAACAAAAAAATTATTTAAAGTTGGAGTTAGACACCTATAATATTGCATTGTTTCTTAACACATACAGTATGTTTCTTAATAAATTGACAATTTCAAAATTTTGATAACATGATTTTAAATTTATGCAGTTAGGTTTGAAAGTTTATAAACACATAATAGTGCATATTTTTCAATTTTACTAAATAAATAATTAGATGTTTATATACAGGGTGTCTATTTAACTCGGGCCACTATTGGTAATTCCTAAACTAGAACAGATACGACTTCGGTTAAATTAGACAAAATTTACCTTATCAGAAGGCCATTCCAGTGATGTATTTGTTTATCCAAAAATATGCACAGGTAACTAGATAGAGCAAAAACTTTTATTTTTTTAAATGGCAATCACAGTTAGCTATGGCATCATTAAAAAGAGTATGTTTTTCTCTTTTCAACTGTATGTAATTTTCATCATTTATTTTTTAAATTAATGTTTTATTTACACAAAACCAAATTCACTTAATTCTAATGGAACTTATTAAAGTAGGCCTTGATAAAAACAATTTAATATGACAACAGTACTAAAAACTACTTTTAACAATATAAAAACTGACAGCAATACGAAAAAAATGTTTGAAACAATATAAATCGTTTTAAATTGTTTTTATCAAAGCCTACTTTAATAAGTGCCATAGAATTAAGTTTTGTGTAAATAAAACATTTATTTAAAAAATAAATGATGAAAATTACATACAGATGAAAAGAGAAAAAAATACTTCTTTTAATGATGCCATAGCTAACTGTGATTGCCATTTAAAAAAATAAAAGTTTTTGCTCTATCTAGTTCCCTGTGCATATTTTTGGATAAACAAATACATCACTGGAATGGCCTTCAGATAAGGCAACTTTTGTCTAATTTAATCGAAGTCGTATCTGTTCTAGTTTAGGAATTACCTATAGTGGCCCGAGTTAAATAGACAGCCTGTATACATTGAAACAAATTTTCAGAAGGAAATAAAATAAAGATAAAATTACACACAGATATATAATTTACCAAAGAATGTAATAAATAAAGAGTTTAACGTAAATTTATATTATAATTTAAAAGTCAGAGTTAGACACCAACATTATGGTATTGTTTGATAATATTTTATTGCATTATTGTGACATTTTAACAATAAATATAACAAATAGCTTCATAACGTATCAATGCAAAGTTTTAATGAAATATCAAAAAATATGATCACAATAATGTTAAATATAAATACACACACAAAATTATTGTAAATAATATGATAATAACTTAACTGCGCATTATCTAAGACACTTCTTGTTATACAAAAATCAAATAAGTTTTACATGATTTAAATAATACTTGATAAACTTTTCATTTAAATAATTTTATTTTTACTTGACAATTTGGTTCGCTTTCATTGTATCATTGTTAGGTATTTAAAAAATCCCTTTTTACACTTGACACTAAATGAAAACAGAAGAGGACATAACCTCCGCCCCTTCCTCAGGACTGTAACAAATGCTCAGGAATCAAAATACAAATGTAAGTCATTCATATTTTTCTGTTTAATGTTAAAAAAATATTTAACCCTGACTGTCAAAACTTATATCCTTAAATGACAAAATTTCTAACAGAAAAATGTCTAGAGATTGTATTGCCGGTAAGTTTGAGTTTTTATCTCTTATAGTTCAGGAAAGATTAGCTATTTTATTAATTAAATTTTAATCGTGCTCCCGATGTAAAAATTTTAAATTTCTGACCGGCTGTCAAAGCGTACATTTTTGAGCCACAAATTTTCTAATAGGTCAATGTCTAAGGATTCTATTTCCGGTTTGCTTGACTTTTTATTTCTTAAGGTTCAGGAGAAATATACTTAAGTTAAGAAATTTTTTCGATTTTAATTTGAGATAAAAATATACCGTTTTTGACCATCTAGCACCACCAAACCTTTTTAAAATTTCAATATTTTTTCGAATTTAATTTGAGATAGGTATAGAGTATAAACATACCGTATTTGACCACCTAACATTCAGTGAAAAATTTATGGGAAAATCAAATTTTTTAAATTTATTTGAGATAGGTATGACCATAGGTACCGTTCTTGACCACCTCACATCAGGCAAGAATTTTTTTAAATATTTATATTTCAAAAATTAGATTTAAATAAATTCTTACCTGATGTGAGGTGGTCAAGAACGGTACCTATGGCCATACCTATCTCATAAAAAAAGTACTAAGTGGTTAACCTTTTTTTTTCGATTTTGGATCTAAACTTTGAGACGCTATAACTTCAAAACTAAATGACTTATCAAAGCGCGGTTTACGGTATTGGATTCCTCGTAATTTACTTACTATAATCCGCTACTTTTTAGAGAAAATTTAATTTGACCAAAAAAAGTACTAAGTACTAAGTAAAAGACTTTGTTTTTTTTTAGATTTTGGATTTAAACTCTGGTATAGTCGTAATTTAATTATTAATGTAAACTGATCACTTTTAAAATGCGATTCTTTGACTTCTAAGAGCTCTATTTCGTAAATGGTTAAAGATAGCGGTCTAAGCGTGACATTTTTGGATTCCTCGTACTTTTTTATGTTAGGACCCATATTTTCAACGTTGCAGAGTCACTGGTATAGCAGTAATTTAATTATTAATGTAAAGTCATCACTTTTAAAATGTGATTCTTTGAATTCTAAGGGTTCTATTTCCTAAACGGTTATAGTTAGCTGTCTGAGCGTGACATTTTTGGATTCCTCGTACTTTTTTATGTTAGGACCCATATTTTCAACGTTGGAGAGTCACTGGATAGCAGTAATTTAATTATTAATGTAAAGTCATCACTTTTAAAATGTGATTCTTTGAATGCTAAGGGTTCTATTTCCTAAACGGTTATAGTTAGCTGTCTGAGCGTGACATTTTTGGATTCCTCGTACTTTTTTATGTTAGGAACCACATTTTCAACGTTGTAGAGTCGCTGGTATAGCCGTAATTTAATTATTAATGGAAAGTCATCACTTTTAAAATGTGATTCTTTGACTTCTAAGGGCTCTATTTCCTAAACGGTTATAGTTAGCGGTCTGAGCGTGACATTTTTGGATTCCTCGTACTTTTTTATGTTAGGAACCACATTTTCAACGTTGGAGAGTCACTGGTATAGCAGTAATTTAATTATTAATGTAAAGTCATCACTTTTAAAATGTGATTCTTTGAATGCTAAGGGTTCTATTTCCTAAACGGTTATAGTTAGCTGTCTGAGCGTGACATTTTTGGATTCCTCGTACTTTTTTATGTTAGGAACCACATTTTCAACGTTGTAGAGTCGCTGGTATAGCCGTAATTTAATTATTAATGTAAACACATCACTTTTTAAATGTGATTCTTTGACTTCTAAGGGCTCTATTTCGTAAATGGTTAAAGATAGCGGTCTCAGCGTGACATTTTTGGATTCCTCGTACTTTTTTATGTTAGGACCCATATTTTCAACGTTGCAGAGTCGCTGGTATAGCAGTAATTTAATTAGTAATGTAAATTCATCACTTTTAAAATGTGATTCTTTGACTTCTAAGGGCTCTATTTCGTAAATGGTTAAAGATAGCGGTCTGAGCGTGACATTTTTGGATTCCTCGTATTTTTTTATGTTAGGAACCACATTTTCAACGTTGCAGAGTCGCTGGTATAGCCGTAATTTAATTATTAATGTAAAGTCATCACTTTTAAAATGTGATTCTTTGACTTCTAAGGGCTCTATTTCCTAAACGGTTATAGTTAGCGGTCTAAGCGTGACATTTTTGGATTCCTCGTAATGTACTTAGTATATTCAGTCTATATTCGGTCTATATTCGAACTATAAAAGAACTAATTTTTAAACTAATTTTGGATCTAAACTTTGAGAGTTCATATCTCGAAAACTAAAAGACTTATCATAGCGGGGTTTGCGGCATATATTAATTATTTATTTGTGTGTTCAGGTTTTCGACCCGTGGAGGCGGTTATCTTCTTAGGAGGAGACCCTACTTACCATTCTTCAATTGACCACTGGCCTCCAATGAAGAAATGTCTGCTATTTATTGTATTTATTGATAGAACTATGTTTTTATATGATAAAAATTAAATAATCGAGATGAAATAGCTGTATATATTATTAATAAAAACAAATAAGTAACACTTACAACATTGCACTAATTTTATTTCTTAAACAACCCTTTGTACACTTCCTAAATCCTTACAGGACTTCTACGGTCAGAGTACACGGCCTTAAACCTGAAAATGTACTACGATACGAAATAATAAACAGTAAGTATAAATTTTATAATTTATTTAATGAAATACTTCAATACAATACACAATCTTATAAATAAATTAACTTAAACATTTTAACATAAACACCCTTATTTATGTTTATATAAGTTCCAAACGAAATAGGTGCTGCCATCTGTTGGTGGCAGTTATTTAAATGTACAATTATCTTAAACTAAGGGTTGAATGACTAAATGGGGTACATATTTGGGTTCAGCGGGTTCGAATTAGGGGGTAGAGTACAAATTACCCCTTGAAATGTTTATTTAGCATTAAAACATATTAGGGGTAAAATCAGTCCAAAATCGGTCCAAACCCTAACGTCGCAAAAGTTTTTTTCGAGTGGTCCAGAAAATGAAGCAAACTTGCAACTACGCTAGGAAAATATTAAACTGCAAATAACTCGAAAACTAAGGGTTGCACGGTAAAATGGGGCGTATATTTGGATTCAGCGGGTCCTAATTGAGGGGTTAGACTACCCCTCTTTAACCTACTACCCTTACTTTACGAGTTATAAGCATTTTAAAATTTTCCTAGCGTAGTTGTAATTTTACTAGCGAAATCGTCAAAAAAATTGACACTACGCTAGGAAAATTTTAAATTGCTTATAACTCGGCAATTAAGGGTTGCACTGCCAAATGGAGTGCATATTTGGATTCAGCAGGTCCTAATTAGGTATATATGATACAAACCACCTTTGAAATAAACGTAATTTTGGTAGTTTCTGGTGAAATTTTGCTGACTTTAAATAATTATTATCTCGTAAACTAAAGGGCTAATGGCAAAAAGTTAAATACAAAGGGTGCGTAACTTTTCATTCTCTATCTGCCTGTCTATAGATAAGGCCGTTTTGGCCGATTTTTAATTATTTTTTTGATCTCCCACCATTCATGTTCTCCTGATACAAACTTGGTGATTTTTGTTCGATTCAAAATTCAAGTCGAGTGAGGGTGAAAATTTAAAAACGCGATTACGTAAAAACTAAGGGTTGGGGAGTGATTTAGGGGTTATATTCCTACTCTACGCGTTGAAATACACCAGTATGCATATTGCAACCCCTAAAAGTTAATTAGCACCTGAGATATTCAACCCTTATTTGTATCTTCGGTACTAAGGGTCGTATCGAAAAAATCTACATTACATTCGCTAGGGGATGAAAAACTGAGCATCTTTTACATTTAACTTTTTCCTCTACGACCCTTAGTTTAAGGGTTAATGACTATATTTAGACGATTTTTCACCACTTTGATTGCTCATAACCCTTAAACTAAGGGTCGTAGAGGAAAAAGTTAAATGTAAAAGATACTCAGTTTTTCATCCCCTATCGAATGCAATGTAGATTTTTTCAATACGACCCTTAGAACCGAAGATACAAATAAGGGTTGAATATCTCCGGTGCTAATTAACTTTTAGGGGTGGCAATATGCATACTGGTGAATTTCAACGCGTAGAGTACGAATGTGACCCGTAAATCACTCCCCAACCCTTAGTTTTTACGTAATCGTGTTTTTAAATTTCCACCCTCACTCGACTTCAGATTTGAATCGAACAAAAATCACCAAGTTTGTATCAGGATAACATGAATGGTGGGAGATCAAAAAAATAATTAAAAATCGGCCAAAACGGCCGTATCTATAGACAGGCAGATAGAGAATGAAAAGTTACGCACCCTTTGTATTTAACTTTTTGCCCTTAGCCCTTTAGTTTACGAGATAATAAATATTTAATGTCAGCAAAATTTCACCAAAATCGACTAAAAATACGTTGATTTCATGGATTGTTTATATCGAATACCCCTAATTAGGACTCGCTGATTCTAAATCTACCCTCAGAATTACATAATTACTTACTCTTTTGATATATTTATATATAAATACAAAATTGCAACTACGCTAGGAAAATTTTAAAACGCATATAACTTGAAAAATAAAGGTTGAACGACAAAACTGAGGGTATATTTGGATTCAGCAGGTCCTAATTGAGGGGTTAAACTACCCCTCTTTATCATACTACCCTTATTTTACGAGAAATAAGCACTTTAAAATTTTCCTAGCAAATAATTAGAAGAATATTGTGATAGTACATTTTTAATTAACATCTTCATTTTCTAGGCCACTGCTCAAAAATATTCTGTGACGTCACACCAAGAGATAGCAGCACTAGTCTCGTTTTGAATGATTTCACCCCTAAAAAATTAAATTAAACGCTAAATAACGGGACGTAGGACAACGATAAGTGGTTTAATAAATATAATAAAGCAAATTTTCTATTATGACTAAATTATTTATTTTAAAAAATTTACATTTCATTTAAATAATTCATGCAACAATACTGCATATTTACTCATTTTGAAAGGAAACATGAGGAAAATTAATAAAAACTGTTAATTTTTCTTTCTTTTTATATACAACACAAATACATAAGAGAAATATATACTTTCATACATAATACATGCAATATTATCAAGCCATTTACCAAATTTGGGTGGAACGAACCTTGTCACACATTTAAACTCAACAAGCAGTCAAACATTCCCATCCTGACACACTTCTTTCGCGTCATCCACATTTATTATCCTTTTCATTCAAGTTCTTTTATTCTTTCCACTCAAATCATTTACATTTCTAATACATGATCAGTCATTCCAATCAACATATTCACCGGACGTCCAAACAAAAGCTCATCTCAACCGCACACATTCTCTTTAAAACACACATAAATGTGTCATTTCCCAAGTTGGGTAGGCACACTTCATTTGGTTCGTTCACTTGAAATCATTTGCACTCGCAATTAATCATCAATCATTTTAATCCACTAATTCGCAGAACGTTTACGCAAACGCACACTAACTATTTCACAAACTCATTCGCTCACAGAATCATTCTTTCAAACATTTACAAATAAAATATTCAAATACAATACAAGTTTTTGTAATTTTATTACAATATAAAATAATGAAATGACTTGCCCTGAAAGAAATACAATAAATGATTAGTTACATTTTGTTACATTGCAATTGAATTTTATTGCCAAATGTAATTACAAGTCAATATTGTAATAACTGCATTTATATTGATAACTCACAGTGTGTGAAGCTGCCACACCCAAGCTGGATAATAGGCAAAATAGATACGTATGTTTTGTATACAATTGTATCAAAGATTTAGTTACATATCATGGCAATGTCTAAAAAAATAAAGGAGTGGAGAAGAGAACCCAACACGCAACCAACAAACACGGTTCTTTTCTCCACGTAAATGGTTCTGTACATAATTCATTAAAGAAAGAGATGCATGCTGTCTGGTGTTTCGAAGCTGCCAGTTACATCAAATTAATTTATTTGTTATTATTCAAAAGTCTACAACATTCAACTTATAAAAAATTAATTCTGCTCAAATTGTCATCATTATATACGCAACTTAATGTTAAGTATCTGGCAACAACGAATTTATTCATCACTTCTTGTTCTTTATTTATTGTATTGTCACATTAACATCTTCAATTTTATTTGCAGTTTCAAATGCATCTCTTTATTTATTTTGTTCGTTGAAAAAGGACCATTGAACAAGGAGTAAATCACATTTATTTTCACTAGTGACATTTCCTATTTAAGTTTAATATTGGCCGCAATTGATTTTAACTTGAAACCCAAGAACATGACAAACAAAACAACCAAAGGCAAAGCTATCACCCCAATTAAAATTATTTTAAAATAAATAATAATGTCACTAGTTTCATTAAAATTCCGTTGATCCCTTAATCTATGTACTAAAGTACTAGTAAAGTAAAGACGATGTGATTTACTCCTTGCAAACTATTACCTATGTTAAAATTAATTGTTGAGATCATATTCACATGGTCATTGGGAATTGAACCCAAGACTGTTTAATTTAATTCCAATCTCAACATTATTATCAAAGATAGAAGATTCCAGTCTTTATTATTTATGTTAAGTATTATTTCGAATTAAAGAATGATTCACGCAAAGGGAAAAGACTGGAAAAACTATCATTGATAATTCACTTATCACTAAGTCTCTGGGAGGCTGCTGGAGTTGATGTCGCCTGCAGAAAGTCCCACGATGGATGTTGAAGTTGTTTAGTGTAATCCCTCGACGACTCTCATGGTTGATGTCATGATGTCATGTGCAGAATATTCTTCCATGTCCTTCGAAGACTGCTTGGTTTGTTCACATTCTTCTTTGCTCAAATACCTAGGAACCACAAATCATTTATTTACATATGATAAACACTATTTGCTTATCCTAAAAATATTAAATATTTATAATTAATGAATTATTTTATACAGAAAGGATCCAACAGTTGACGGCTGGTAACCGCACACACGATAAAAATATCTATATCTATACCGATAACTCACAATGTGAGGCTGCCGCACCCTAATTGGGTGAAAAGCGTGATAATCTGTATGTAATTAATATTATTGTATTTGTTTGACTTTGTGTCCTCGATTTATTATCTGTATTTGTATTCAATTTTTTTCTATTTTGTTCACTATATTTAGTCAATGTACATTTGTAATGTTGTAATATTATTCTGTAATTGGATTCTAAAACCTGTTGAATAATAATAAATAAATGTAATGTTTTAAGATTCAGTATTGAAATTGAAATAAAATAGTTTAAATTGGATGCATAGCTAAATGTGCTAATGACCGACTGTGATTCTGACTGTTTAGTTTTAGATCTAATTTCAATTTACTACACAAAAATCTGCCCTGTAGTGTACTCTCCACAAACAGTTATGAGTGAGTTACCTAACTACTGGTAACTGCACACATTGTAAAACATAATATCCATACCGATGACTCGCATATGTGAGGCTACTGTACCCAACTTGGGTAAAAGGCAAGACAGATATGTATGTATTGTAATTGTAAAAAATCTGACGTGGCCATCACACAACCTTCCGCCATATCTAGATTATAAACAGAAATGTATACGTGCAATCCGGTGCCCATTTAAAATATACAAATAAAAATCTCAAATATTCAAACACAGAAATTTGCATCACCTGAATAAAAAGATTCATTCACAGGAAAACTCTGCTGTATTGAAGCCATCCTCCGTTCAATTACTACATTTAATATCTTACTTAGGACTTATATAGCGCTAGTATGCCAACTTGTCACCCGTCTCACCTGTCAATATTTTTTACGCAGAAACAAAAATCAACCGATCATGGATTACAAGATATCAACGTTTTATTTGATAAATTTATTTTTTAAATTTTACTGCAGTTCTTTAATGCTACCAGATAAAGACAATTTTTTTATAACGTAAGTTGCAAATAACTTTTCCTCTTATACTCATTATAAATAAATACTATATTTTTCCAAATTTATATACAATTTTGACAATTAACCTTTTCAATCTTCAAAAAATATCACTTCCAATGAAGATATTTGTACCAAAATCTAGGGAGCTCTTCCAATTTATATACAAATGTTAAATACCAAATATCAAAATTTTCGGGTAATTCGTATTTGAGTTATGCGACTAACAACCCTTGACCACACACACACACACACACACACATACACACACACATACACACAGACATCATCGTGAAACTATCAAAAATGAGTTGTAAGGACCCTAATTCGTGCTCATGCACTAAAAATTCACCACCCGATTTTTTGCATGATTCCAATACCTTCCTTTACAGGTAAGCGGAAGGTAAAAAAGAGTAAAGAAACTTACCGAAAAAATATTCTCCCATGTCTTTTGAAGGCCGCTACAACTGCTCCTGCTTCCTTAGAAGATAACACGACACAAGTCCTCTATTCATATGAAATCCTCGAATACCTAGAAAATACAAATATATTAGTAACATTTATCGCACAGTTCATGCTGTCACACCCATATTAAATAAGAACAATAAGTTAAACATCTATTTCACAAAGTAAATGCCAATAATTCTTTATTTAAATGACTTGTAAAATAAATTATTATATACGACTCCCGTCTCATTGAAGCTGGCCCACACGTAAAAAAAGTCGTTTTTTGTTGTACAAAAGTTTAAATAAAAATCAAAATACAAGTATAATGAACTGTATCTAATATTTATTGAAAACTGCAATACATTTTACACAATCTCAAATCAAATCAACAGTCCAAACTATGGAACCGAATAAAAATAATAATTTGAAACATCGTGTTATGCAAGGACAATCAAGAATTATTGTAACACAGACTGTAGAATATTTGGGATTTTTTCTCTAGAAAAATATGTTTGTTTAGGACTTGTAGCTACTATGCCACAACGAATTGAAACAGTTTAAAAATTAAGGTGGAATTACACAGGAGTAAAATCGTTTTTATTCGATTATGTCAAAAAGTGACGTTTTTTGGTTAAAATATTCGGACGAAAAGCTAACCTTTTAGGTAGAGTATTAATATTTGTGCCGTTGCTAGGTGACCCACTTTTCGTCCGAGGCCGAGAAGTACTTTTCGTACGCAAACGCGTTTAACAGTCGAATAATTTTTTGTTCTTTTTTGTTTCATTTGTCTGTTTCGCAGATAACTACAATTAGCAAACTAAACAAAAATTTAGAATAATTTATAATAAAATATTAATATTCTAGTTATTTTAAGTTCTCACTTACAATCGAATAAAAAATAGTGTATGATACACGGACGAAAAAGCTCTCGTACTCCTAAGGTTGCCGAACTCGGCTTTGCCTCGTTCGGCAATTTTCCATAGTCGTACGAGAACTTGCATTTTTCGTCCTTGTAACATAAATAACTATTTTAGTTAAACAAAAATATTTGCTAGTTATATACTTTATTATCTAAGTTATATTTAAAGTTTAATTTACTTAAAATATATTAAAGTAATTTTAATTGCATGTAACTTTAAATATAAACTTAGAGAATAAAGTTAATTACTATAAATAACTTTACCCCTATGTAACTTCCCCTTAATTTTTAAAACTGTTTTAATTCGTTGTGGCATAGTATCTACAAGTCTTAAACATACTTTTCTGGAGAAAAAAATCCCAAATATTCTACAGTTTGTGTCACAATTCTTTGATTGTTCTTGGATAGGACGATTTGATTAGAGATTGTGTGAAATGTATTGCATTTTTCAATAAATATAAGATACAGTACATTATACTTATATTTTGATTATTATTTAAACTTTTGTACAACAAAAAACGATTTCTTTTTACATCTGGGCCATGTGTTATATGTTTCAGTTTCAAATCCAGGCCAGGTACACATTTCAGTTAACTACACAAAAATCTCCCCTGAAGTGTACTCCCAACAGTCATGAGTGATGACTCACATATGTGAGGCTGCCACACTTAAATTGAGTGAAAGCATTGAGTCACTTTTTGATCTGTAGTATTTATACTGATGTTCACAATGATCTGTGAGACTGCCACACTCAATCTGAGTAAAAGCAGAGTTTCAAATGGAATACGCAAAATAAAAACTTACGTGTTACGTGGTAGCACCAGATGATGTTCCCCCTCCTAGAGACTCCAACTGTAGAATTCCAAACCAAAGAATCTTCATACTTTGTACATGAAGTCCAAATTAATCTGTAACAATAACAAACATTTAGATTCATATAAACTGCACTAATTAACGAAAAATCTCCACTGTGGTATGCTCTCCAGTGAGTGAGTAAGTGATTAGCTGATAACCGCACACACACAATATAATGTATACGCAGTGATTCATCCGTCGTCATTCTTTTAATTAATTTTTTTATAGTGCTATTGAAGTCATAGAGTAAAACTCTTCGGTTAAAATGTATTTGTATCTATCTACGAACCATATTCATTTGTATACAGGGTCTCCCATTTGAGCACAATAATATGCAACTTTATATTTCTTAATGGAACACCCTACAAATATTTATTGATTTTGATAGCAAAGTAGATATTCCCTTAAAAAAGTTAATGACTTCTTCATTTATAATTTTAGACAGCTTACTACATTACTTTTTTGAAGGAAATCTATTTTGATATCAGAATCAATTAATATTTATAGGTATTCCATTAGGAAATATAAAGTTACATATTATTGCACTCAAATGGAACACCCTGTATACAAATGAATATGGATGACCGATGAATCACTCACACTCTGTATATCTATACCGTTGACTCCACATTATGTGAGACTGCCAAACCCAAGCTGAGTAA
Source organism: Agonum fuliginosum (assembly GCA_947534325.1). NCBI lineage: Eukaryota > Metazoa > Arthropoda > Insecta > Coleoptera > Carabidae > Agonum > Agonum fuliginosum. Next base: position 2,071,422 of record OX384029.1, read on the forward strand.
AAAGCTTTCAGTTTCACATTCTAGTTAACTGCACAAACATGTTTCCTGTAGTGTACTCAGAGTGAGTTTTTGATCTGTAGTATCTATACTGATGTTCACAGTGACCTGTGAGGCTGCCACACTCAAGGTGAGTAAAAGCATCATGTCCCAAAGGGAATACACAAAGTAAAAATAAGAAACTTACGTGTTGAACTGGTGAACGAGATGTTCCTTGTCCTAGAGACAGTAGACTCCAACAGCAGAATTTCAAACCAAAGAATCCTTAAACTTTGTACATGAAGTCCAAATTAATCTGTAACAATAACAAACATTTAGATTCATATAAACTGCACCAAATAACGAAAAATTTCTACTGTGGTGTGCTCTCCGCACATTTAAATAATGAGTTAGAAAAAAATAACATAATGACTAATGTCTGCAATACTTGAGAAAACACATCAACAGTAGAGATGGATAATTTTCAAGGCAGGATAATTTCCTCAGGCAATTTTACACCAAGAACCAAATTTTCGCGAATTTTCTACGACAATTACATGTCTCTTTCGTGCTACCATTGCAATAAGGGGACACTAGTAGAGGCAGCATAATATTTTAAAGGATTTTTACCCCAGTAACAAAATTTTCACGAATTTTCTACGATAAATAATAAAATAAATAATATAACAACGAAATGTCTAAATATGCTACCTCTAGGGGAAGACAGCAGCGCAATATGGGGCCCAACTCGGGCCCAACAGTGGAGAAGGATAATGTTTGAGTTCAGAATCGGCTCTCCCAGGAAATTTTACCCCTGACTACAAATTTTCGCGGCTACGATTATTAACAGATAAATCATAAAGTATTTAAAAATAATGGCGGCTGAATTATATCACGAGCAAATTTTAATGAGCATTTAGCATAAATAAATTATTTAAAAAAGACTGATTACCTTTTAGCTGTACACACAAATATTTTCATTATATAATCTCATGTTTAAGATCCTCATTTTGTTCAAAGATGATGGTAGAGACCCAGAATTTGTAGGTAGTTTCGAGTATTCTCTTTGAAATTGTTCCATATGTACACATAACTGCGTTTACCTGTAAAAAAATCACTTATTTACTTGAAGCGATGACCTTTACTGACAAGAACTGATCATCAATTAATAAGTTTACAACAACTTGTTGATCATTTTGTCGCAAACCAACATTATTTTATGTCTAGGATACTCACAATTTATTATTTATCACTTTAAATAATTAAGCAACTGGTTATTAAAATACAAACAACAAACTACGAACATGCAATGGCGTTAGTTTCATTACATTCCATTAAAAATTCCACAACCACTCAACCACAACCTCAACATGGCGTTGAAAAAATCAATAATTAGTTTAAATAAATCGTGAAATCAAACGATTTTTGCCCTCTATTGAATAAAGCAAGATCTAGTTTTCTAGTTTGGCTACGTTACTAAATTTTCATCAAGTTTTAAACGGCGTAGAGTTTAGATAGTGTGTGTACTGGAAATTTCACGTTTGCAACGTCTTTCACATGATAAAAGACGGATTTCTCAACAGCCGCTTAGTTTTGAAGTGTAGAGTATAACCTAATATTAGAGAATGTAATTTAGGAACGCAATTTTGATTTTTGACAAGCGGATACGCAAATTTTATACGAGAAAATACGAAGTTATGTTGGAGGGAAATTTAAATTATTACTAGAAAAAATTAAGTCACAAGAATACATACAAAAAATTGACTCCTGATTATAGCAGCTTGAAATGTCTGAAAATGTGATAACTAATATTATTACGACTGAGGAATCTATTTGTATTAAATAAATAAATATTTAAGCAGTTTGAATATAGTGTATTGTCCCATAAGAATAATAACATGGGCGTTTAAATTGTCAGAGACAAGTTAGAGTTTTGGTTTGAATTTGCCGCGACAAAATGATCGTTACACTACGTGGTCTATTTAACTTTTAACTACAAATAAAACAGGTTACACAATTTCAATATTTCATTACTTTTACTCATTAAATATTGTTATGCAAATTTACCACGATATGAAAGCGCTGCGAAAAATAATTGATTAAAAAAATAAACGATCTTCAAATTCAAAAGGATATATTTTTTGTGAATGCAGTTAGAAAAGAAAAAGAAGATCAAGAATACGTTAAAACTTTCAGAAAATAAACGAAACTAAAAAAGAATTGTCTAGTGCACAGACCAGTCCACTGTCAAATATTAAAGAAGAACTCAATACGTTCAATGCTGGGCATTAATAGTTAATTAAAGAAAAAGCAAAACTAGATTTAACAATTAAATTAAAGATTTATCAGTCGAAGTTTTAGACGATAAAGAACATGGAGAGAATGGACCTGGATTGTTTGAATAAAACTATTGCTGAAAGAGAAGCAGAATTGCAGGAATTGAATAGTGATCTTAGGGATAAAGCTTTAATATTCATGGCAGGAAAATCTATTGCGAAAGGTGGCGATAGTGTACAAAAAGTCTTAAACATTTTTCGAGAACGTGGAGGATCAGCTGCAGAGGTTGCTGAAGCATATTACGGCTCTGTGATTGAAAATTTCACCTGTGCTAAAGCAATTTATACAGCTGTTGAAGTCACTGCTGGAAACAGTCTATTTCATCACATTGTCAAATCAGACAAAGTGGGAACACAGATTTTGAAAGAGATGAAAAGGCAGAGGTTACACGGAGAAGTTACATTTATGCCTTTGAATCGTTTACGCACTAAACCACAAAATTATTCGAACAAAGACGTACGTCAACATTAATAGTTATTTTCGTGGCGAGCGTAGTAAATAAATCTTTACGGGTTTGCTGGAAAGTTTGGGGGCGAGACTCCTTAATCCAGTAAAGATGATTTGCAAGCGAGCCGCATACAAAATTTTATTTCCACCTTCACAGGAAGAGGGAATACTGACTATTATTTCCTGCGGAATTAATATGTCATTATGTAGCAAATATCGCACACTTAATGTTCAAATGTTCATGTTATAAATTAGTGGTAGATGTTTATTATAAAACTTCTTATTCTAATATTATTTTAATTCTTTTGCAGGATGCTATGCCAATAATCACAAAATTACACTATGACGGAAAATATGATCCAGTAATGAAATATATTTTCGGAAAAACTTTATTATGCCGAAATTTTAACGTTGCGAGAAGGTACGCTCGGGCAGAAGACTTAGATTGCGTAACTTTAGATGGTGATCATGTATCATCAAATGGGTCTTTGACTGGAGGAAATTTAGATTCGTCTCGTACGCGATTGGAAATGCAAAAGACTCGAACCGAACTCAAGGAACAAATTCGAGAATGTGAACAGAAGCTGCACACTCTACGGGAAGAGCTTAAAAAGTAACACAATATAGTTTTTTTTTATTGTTAATAAATTATATTATTTTGTTTCCTATCAATAATTTTATTATTGATTATTTATTTCATAATTAATATTCATAGTTAATTTTATAAGATTCTATTCGATTTATCAATAATTATTTGATAATTTTGTTTACAATCATAATTTTATAATAGATAATTTATTTCATAATTAATATCTATAGTTAATTTTATAAGATTCTAAACATAACCTTATGCATACATTTCAATAATCTTAAGAACATTATTCTTTTTGCTTTCAAAAAAGTAACGAAACACAGCTACGAACATTTTGAGAAGGGGTCAAAATATGTCGAAGTTTATATAACATGACTACAAAAATAAATAGTTTCGAAAATTTATGATATGATTTCATAAAAAGTAATTTATATTTGGTCCCTGTTTCAATCCCTGGTGTGTTTTTGCTTTGTATTACCTTTCAAATGTACTCAATATGATCAAATCTTGTTATTTATTTAACTGTATAATAGGATAAAATTTATTTTTATTTAGGTACCTTAATTAGAAATGTATAAGTAAATTATAAATAAACGTTACAATAATTACCTATGTAGTTATCAATTTTTAAATTTCATAAGTTGCATTTATTCTTCTATAAGATTTCATTTTGGGACAGAGGACCTCATTGTATTTTTTCAAGATGATGAAATGGTAATGGGCTGCAAATTTGCCTGTCAAATAGCGGCACCGCTAAATTAAATGTTCAATGAGTCTTGGAAAAGAATAACCATTACGAGCTTCAAACTAGTGAATTTATTTTTTTCCAGGATTAAAAGCATGAAAGAATTTTCAAAGAATCCATGTGTGAACAAGGCTTTAAATCTGTTAAGCCCTGTTCGCACGAGAATTCTTTGAAGATTCTACCAAGATTCTGAATACTGGAAAAGAAGAAGTTTCAAGTTTCTGAATCTTGAAAAAAAAAATTATTATTTTGAAGCAATCAATAAATTATAAATTCTTCTTTTCCAAGACTCATTGATGATTCAATTTAGCGGCACCGCAATTCAACACGTAAGAAAACTGCTTATACCGTTATCTTCCCTGTTGTGTACTCCCAGCAGTCATGAGTGAATGAGACTGGCAACCGCACACACTGTTAAACATATGATTAAACCGATGACTCACATATTATGTGAAGCTGCCACACTTAAATTGAGTGAAAGTGAAAGCATTGAGTCACTTTTTGATCTGTAGTATTTATACTGATGTTCACAGTGATCTATGAGGCTGCCACACTCAAGCTGAGTAAAGCATAGAGTTTCAAATGGAATACGCAAAGTAAAAATAAGAAACTTACGTGTTACGTGGTAGCACCAGATGATGTTCCCTCTCATAGAGACTCCAACTGTAGAATTTCAAACCAAAGAATCTTCAAACATTGTGCATGGAGTCCAAATTAATCTGTAACAATAACAAACATTTAGATTCATATAAACTGCACTAAATAACAAAAAAATGTCCACTGTGGTGTGCTCTCCAGTAACAATTATGAGTGAGTTATTGGCTGATAACCGCACAGTGCACTCACAACTCACACAATATAATGTATACGGAGTGATTCATCCGTCGTCATAATTTTAAAAACACAAGGCAACGTCAGTGTCAGTACTTTCGTATCCTTATGAGTACATTATTGAACATTAATGCTGTCACTGTCATCACATCAAAATGTGAAGTTAGATTAATATTTAAATGAATAAAAATTTTGAAAGAAATATTTTATTTAAAAAGTCGTAGATGAATATTTAAAAAATTTATTCTATGTTGAGTGAGAACCCGAAAATTTTCGGAATTTGCTTCATTCGGTTTTTGCACTTTCGGTCAATACATTTTCGGGTATTGCAGCTAAGTTTGTAATCATTTGAAAAAATAACATAACCTAAATTCATTTCATTCCATTGGATGAACGGTAAAACATAAACATACTTAAAGTTAATAGTTGTGTCTACTATAAATAAAATGGAGGAAGCTATTATAAATAAAATATTATTAAAACGAAAACTTGCGCTAGAAGCTGTAATGTTACTAACACAAAAATATAAGAAACGAAAACGAAGGTGGCAAGTTAATCCAAAAATGCAAAGCTTACAAGGAACAGGAGAAAACTTAATCAAGGAGCTAAGACTGAGTAGTAAAGAATATTTTTTTAATTATACTCGGTTGAGTCTCCAGCAATACGATTTATTATTATCAATGGTCAAGGATAAGTTAACGAAAAAGAACACTTTCAGAAAACCGATCTCACCAGAAATCAGACTGACTTTAACTTTGCGGTAAGCGGTATAAATTAATTACCATACATACGTACATAAAATCACACACACTTAAATATATTACAAGCATTTAACCAGCAATCAATCTTCTCCAAACATTTCTATCCTGACACACTTCTTTGTCTCGTAACGATTCGACATTCTTCAAACACCAATTTATTTACATTACGGGTAAACGTTGTTCACGCACCTAAAACTTTACACCCTGCAGACACTCGGTCAATTCTTCCATCCCTAGACATCACACTAGCTAAATAATAATAATATAATAATGATTGCAGACATCTAGCAATTGGCGATTCATTGACATCTCTCTCCGAAGCATTTCAAGTTGGAAAGTCAACATCTTGCAATATCATCAAAGAAACCTGCGACATTTTATGGGAAACGTTGTCTCCAATCTACCTTAAGGTTCCTTCGCAAAACGAATGGATACAAATAGCAAACGAATTTGAAAGCCGGTGGAATTTACCGCACTGTGTAGGGGCCATAGACGGAAAAGTTATAGTCGTACAATCTCCTCACAATACTAATGCTCAGAATTCTAGTATAATATTATTCGCCACATGTGACGCTTACTACCAATTCACATACGTAGATATCGGAACGTATAACTCTGGAAGTAATGGTGCAGTATTACGAGAATCTGAGTTAGGTAGCAAATTATTCAAAGGAGAATTAAATATTCCGCCTGATAAAAACATTCAAAACACAAACATAAAGCTGCCTTATTACTTCGTCGGAGATGAAGTATTCCCACTCCACCGCTACCTTCTTCGTCCGTATGGAGGACCAAACATGGACAGAGAAAAACGAATATTCAATTACAGACTGACAAGAGCTTTCCAATGTATTGAAAACACGTTTGGGATTTTAATTTCTAGGTTTAAAGTGTTCCACAAAGTTATAAACGCTCATCCGGACACAGTGGACTCAATGCTCAAAGCAACTGTTTGTCTACACAACTTTATTAGAAACGAAGAAATTTACACAGAATCTAAGAGCAAATATTGCCCAGAAACTTATGTAGACAGGTACGAAGAGGACGGCAATATTATTCCTGGAGAATGGCGCACCCATATACCGAAAAATTCGGCAATGGAAGGTGCAAGAACTTTTCCAAGGCGCATTGGGTCACGGAATGCCACTAGAGATGCAGAAGACAACAGATTTAAATTTAAGAATTATTTGAACAAGCCTGAAGGTGCTCTTCCGTGCCAAGAATATTTAATACAGTGACAATAAGACTGTTATTTTTTATGTAATTTGTGTAATGCACGAAATAAATATAAGCTAATTAGTAAATTAATTTGTGTCTTCCTAATATGAAAGAATGATCAAAGAATCCTTGTATAAACAGGACTTTAGTCCTATTTGACTGTTTTTAAATTAAATTAACAAAATCTGAAATGATTTGAAGTATGGAAATTATCTTAAAACATTTTTTCTATTTATAATAAGCAAATAATTTCAGTAATAAAACAAATGATGAAAAGATAAAAATGATTCGTTTATTTCTTCGTAGAAACAAATGACATGAGAGCGGTGTTTCGAGTACAAACAGATAAAAAAAAACAAATGAGTTAGGATAAACAAAAGCACTAAATGTTTATGTAAAATTATTTAGTTTCACTTAATTATTTTGTATGTACATTCTTATAAAATAACTAATACATAATTTTAAAATAACTCGTCGTAAGAATCATTTTTTCAATGCTTTTTCAACCTCAATCACTTTAGATAGTATATCATTCTCTAAATCGCTGCGAACTTCTTCTGGCAACTTGTCTAATTTTACGCTCAGATATTTGCAGAAAGTTTTCACATTATCTTTTACCTTCCAACTATTTTCTTCCGTCTGAATTTTGATGGGGGCTTCTATTGCTGCTATTAAAGCTGTCAAATCTGCTTCGTCGAGCTTCGCCTTCTTCTTAGGTGGAACTGGGGTCGGTGAATCTGAAGTCTCTGGAGAAGGGGCCGACACAGGAGTCGTTATACTTGGAATTTGATTCAATTGTTTTCTGATCTGTGGAAGGGTTATTTGAGGAAGCTGAATCCCGGGATGACCGGCAACTGTTACTGTTTCAGGAACTATGAATTCAGATTCTAATGATGGTGAACAAAGAGAGAAAGCAGAGATGTCTTCCATCTGATTGTTGCTGTCTGACAGGTCTTCGCCTTTTATTGAAGACCCAAAGCTATCTTCACTGTGTTCATCGTGTTTGGATGACGGGTCGTGTGGTTTGTTGTTGAGTCTGTAAACAATACAAATAATATGATAATACCACGAAGTATAATATACACAGGAGTGGACACTACGGCGGATGAAGTGTGTTTATCTTTTAGAGAGACAGGATAAACAAAAAAACCACGAATCTACAGGACACTCCGTATCTTAGCAATAGTGTAGATTCGTGGCATTTCTGTTTACTCTGAGCGGGAGAGAAAGATCACAACAGGGCCCGTGCGTTACCATTGTTTATCGTCAAAGAATGCATGCTCCGAGCCGGCCCGTATTGTCTGTCTCTCTCTAAAAGGTAAACAAAAAGGACACTTCATTCGCCCTACTGTCCACTTCTGTCATATATTATACTTCGTGGATATTATAGTGATTTATAGTAAATTTAAAGTACATATCTTTCTTGGAACAATAACTTCATCCAAAAACCGCATGTAATCAATCAAAAACCAAGGCTCCCTTGGTTTACCGACTGTTGCTTCGTATTGTGCAGCTGTGGTTTCTTTTTCTTTCTCACGTATGTATTTCTGACGAAGGCTAACAAATGCCTGTGCTGCTTGATCTCCTGCAGTAAATAACAATAATAAAAAAAACACAATCAATATTAGTTATAAACAAAAGTAACTAACCTGTCAAGCCGAACACATTTCCTATTTGGCGCCAAGCTATATTTCTCATTGTCACATTTTTAAAATTAGCATTTTTCTTGTCCCACAACAAACTTTGCTGCTGCACTAATAATAAGAATGTCTGTCCATGTGCATGAAAATCCATCTTATTATTCTTAATTAATTAACATACACATAAATCGTACACAGCACCGTTCACAACTGTGATCGAAACATGTGAACGGTTAAAAACAACTGATCGGCGAATGAAAAAAACAAAAGAGCGTCACGTAGCATCAACCTGACAAAACGAACGCTGATTGGCTACTTTCAGGCCGTTGACGTTTTGAAGCTCAAGCTTATGGGAACAACGCTAGCGTTCACTTACAGTTAAATTAAGAATTTAATTACTCTATTGTATTCTCCAGCCGATTATTCATTACTAATTTATAATTCAGTAATTCGGCACTCAGTGGTTCTCAAACCCTGGGACTCTGGAGATATCTGACTTCCAAATTATAAATAGAACATAGATTTAACATAAATAACTACCACGCCTTTCTTCCAACTTGGATGTGGCGCCTTACATGCTGTGAATCATTTTCTGGTATCAAGCAATTTTAATTTACGAAACAACGCTAGCGTTCACAGGAACAAAAATACTATAATACGATTATTATTTTAATGCAATTTCCAACTAATTAATTGTAATTTATAATTCAATAATTTGAATATAACTTTTAGCCAATGACATTTTAGTATTATGGCCATGCGCAGTATCAGCAGATTAAAAGCTTAATAAAAGCAATGGTTCTCAACCAGCGTACCACTTGTCTGGCGCGAAATTTTAAAATAAAGAAAAAAAAATACTATGCACAGTACGTAAAATAAGACATATCCGCGATTAGGAATTTTAAATTGGTAAACAATATTACTCGAGCGGACATAGATTAACAGCAATTTTTTGACAGAAACCGCTTTGCTACCTTGAAATAGTGTATAAAGAAGTCGATTCAGCTCTGTGTAAAACATAGGCACATTCTTTCTCTCCCTTACCGTTCCGACCAACTCTGGCTGCACGTACAATATAATGGATGTGAGGTAAAATTGTCTTTCAAAAAATGGTCCAAATTTAGTTACATATATGCAGTATGCCACACTACAGAAAAGTAATAGTTTTGTACCTATAAGAAATATTACTAATACACAAGGATTCTTTGAAGATTCTTTCATGTTTCTAAATTTTGAGAATAATAATCTTGATAAGAATTGTCAGGCCAAATAGCAGCGACGCTAAATTAAATGTTCAATGAGTCTCGGAAAAGAATAATTTCTAATTGCTTCAAATAAGTGAATTTCCTATTTTCCAGAAAGGACTCAGAAGAATGAAAGAATCTTCAAAGATTCCTTGTGTGACTAGGGTATTAAGTAAATCTTATTTCAAGTTTATACATTGGCCTTACCTGTGATGAATACACAGCTCATTTTTTATTACTAAAATTATTTTAATAAAATAAGTTATTTTGATATGATTATAGTCTGTAAAATTATAACTTTTTATGAATAAAGTAAAGCATTATAAAAATTCATTCAAAACATAATTTATGTTTTATAATAACTAATAATAACAGGAAACTATCATAATGGGTTTTTTTATTATAATAAAATAACATTCGGAACACATATAAACTTCTAACTTATTGGACGTATTTTGAATAAATCGTAGAAAATATGAAAGTGTTCACAGTTTGTATTTTAGCAGCAATTGTTGTTTCAGTAGTTGTATGTATGCTAAAATATTTGAGTTGACGATTGTTATAATTTTAATTATTTAGTGTCAAGCACCAACACCCAGATCTGATGGTTGGTTGAAAATTGCCGAAGAATGCAAGAAGAAAAGTAGTGCAAACGACGGTAGGATATTATGTGTTGATATTTTCATTGTATTATAATTGTGTGCATTTCTTTATTTATTTCAAACAGATGATATTAAAAGTGTGATAAATAGACAAATTCCAAAAACAAAAGAAGCTGCTTGCTTTTTAGCTTGTACAAAAAAGAAGACAGGCGTAGTAAGTATAAAAAATATCTTAATCATTTCAAGTAAATTAATTTTTTTCAAAATCGGCATGAAAATCGTCATTTCCAGACTAATTTGCGGCATGAAAGTAAGATTTTCATGACTAGGCATGAAAATTTTATTTTCATGCCTAGTCATTTTTACTTTCAACTTTGTTTACTTGTCATGACAACTTTTTCTAAAATTTGTGACAGCTCTGATGATTTGTTACAGCTCTGATGATTTATGCAAACCTAATTTTTTTTATAATTTTAAGCTTAATTGCCGATTTCAAAAAAATAGAATACATCACGCGTCATAAAAATGTCTTTGCTTGACTCAAACATTTTCATGACTTGTAATGTAATATACTATTTTTGTCTATTTCAGATGACGGCAGATAATAAAGTAAATATGGATGAAGTTATAGAAAACTTATCGCCTCTTAAAAGCACTGACAAAGACATGCATGATAAAATATTAAAAATATTTCAAGAATGCAAGTCTGTAGGTAAGACAACACTGTCTATATTAATCATAAATAAATATTTTAAATGTGAACATTTTATCTTTTGTATAGAAACAAATGAACCAGATGAATGCGTGGCAGCCAAAAACTTTGCATCTTGTGTTATTCCGAAAAAAGAAGCGGTATGATAAATTTTCATAATAGATTTAAATACAAAATAACTTTTTTATTTTGCAGATTATGAAAACGTAAATTAATGAGATTAATAAACTTATTATTCGTGCAATATTATTCATTTTTTATTGTAAATGATGTAGTCTTGTGTAAAAATTAATTATTGTAAGTAAAATTATCATTAAATTGTCGAAAACTATATATTACATAACTAAAATACATCTTTGGTTATTCAATTAATACATAATTGACCAGTATAAATCATATAATACTCTAATAAAATCAATGTCATATTGCTCTATTTCTGTATGTATAATATAAACAACAGTAACTATGTCTAAATATCTGTATAAAATGTAGAGTTAAAATATACATCTTTGTCACCTTAATTAAATAACAAAACAATACCTTACTGTCACAAAAACGTTCGATAAAATTTATAAATGAAACAAATGGCACTATAAAGAAGGTAACAAAACTCAGATTGAAAATGTACATGTACGTATTTACAAAATATGGCCTCACAAAATATTTTATAGTATAAAATAGAGTATAGAGGTACAAATAAATATTGTACGTATGTTTGATCAAGGCTTGGGAGGTTTAGGAGGTGGCGTGGGAGGCAATATCTCTAATTCTTCCACTGGTTCAGGTGGCAATGGTTTGTTAGGTATACGAAGTGATATTCGACCAGAATATAAAAAGCTTACGTTATCATTTTCGGGTATATTACAATAATCGGCTTCTTTAAGTTTTAACGGTAATGGTGGGGGTATATTGTCTTCTTCACTGGCTGTTGAATCTGTTGTTCCTTTAATAAATACCAATAATTCAATAATTGATTGATAAGGGAGGTATGGTACAGGATGAGACAATATACACCGCAGATGTTAATAAACAGCTTCAAATATAGTTACTCTTGCTTAATTTTACCGAGCAATTAAATGAGTAAAATAAAGTAATAGAGTTAATCATTTTTTCGAAAAAGTGCATATTTTATATCTATGGCTGCCACACACCCAAATTGGGAGAAAGGCGTGATAATAGTTATTTACTTTCCAACTGGGCAAAGTAAGGAATTACCCACGAGGGAAATTTTAACTCACGAGGCCGAAGGCTGAGTGAGATAATTTTCTCGAGTGGGTCATTCCTTTTTGCCCACGTGTGAAGTATAACATTTTATCCAACACCTCTTAATAACTGCTTAAATATTTAAAAAAATATTAAATTCCAACCTGAAACATCGTAACTATGGTGACTTCCAACAAGCAAAGTAACAGTTTACCCACAAGTGGGTATAATTTTGATCAAAGCCACTTGTGGGTAATTTTTTACTTTGCTTGTTTAAAATCACCATAGTTATGATGCTTTTATTAAGAGGTGTTGGATAAATATATAAATTGATCAATTTAAATAAAAGACCTGTTTCAAAAATTAAAATAATGAAACAGAATTGTGTCCATGGATTATAATTCAACAAAATAAAAAACAATCGGTCAGCACACTTAAAATTTAGATCATACTATTCGTTATTTGACCTGCTATTTCACAGACGTTATTTTTGACCAATTAGAATCCTTTATTTGTTCGAAAAAGACAGTTTTTTAGCGATACAATTTGATAATTCCACTCTTGTATAAAGTAAGCAAATAAACAAACCACAATTCTATCGTTTTGACAGGGAAAAAAAGGAAGGTAACTTTTTGCAAGTGATAAATCTTATTTACCTTTTTTTAGCAACCAAACAATAAACAAAACACTAAACTGTCATTTTCTTTATATTTGTAATATGAGTCAGTAAAAAGATTAGATTTTAGGAATATTTGTGAAGAAGAACCAAAGTCGTTAAATTTTCTCGTTGAATTACACTCGAGCATTTTATTTCCTCCTAATAAATTTCTGTTTGACTTGTCATCTGACAGCAATTTGACTCGAAAAATTGTTTTAAAATAAATTCACTGCACCTACGGTGTCTTGATTTTATTATTTTTATTTATTTTTCTTTTCAAACTGCTAGGCAACAAGGTTTTAATACAAACATAAATTTATTCTGCGAAATAAAAAGCTCTTGTGTAGTTACAGTTGATAAAACCATGGTTACCCTTTATTGATATTAAAAATGTTCACTTAAGCTGTATTTGACATTCGTGAAATAATGAAGCAAATATAATTCGGGCCATAAATTAATTTGGTAAAATTAGTAATTCGTAATTTTACCAATAAATTCATAGCTTTTTTATACTACTTATGATTATTCCACATACGTGATTTTTAACCAATTAGAATTCATTTGATCGAGGAAGAATTTCTTAGCAATAACATAAAATCCATGGTTACCTTTTTAGGAGCCCGATTTAAATTATATAATTTTTGCGTAGAAACGATTACTCAGGTCAAAATTTACTTCGCTGTCGTTAATTTTGATTCTTTAGCTCTAATTCTTAATGAAAAATGTATTGCCATCTTATCTATATCTCTTTGGAGTTAGATTTTAAATTATTTCAAACTCAGACGTTCCTAGAAAACTGTAATACAAAATATTTGATGTTACTTACCAACAGAGTCTCTGTTGCTGCTATTTCCAGAACTGCTATTGCCTCTAGTTTGGACTAAAGAACTTGGAGGTCGCGAATTTTGAAAATTACCACTAGGTGGTCGACTTAACCTTTTTTCTTTTTCAACCTCAGATCGTAGCGGCCGTTTCGGCGTTAACTATAACGTAAAATTATTAAAACTAAATTCTGTACTATACTCTATTTGAAATAACGAACGAATTTTGACAGTTAATTTGGACGTGGTTTAAGAGTCTGTTTTACACTAAAACATTTTGGCTGTTTAAAAATAGTAGACAAAGTCGTAAGAAAATATTACAAATCTAGAATCCTATATACGCAGAAAACGCTTGTAAAGGCATATTCAAATCTAGGAAAAGTGTTGGAATGTTTCCAGCGATTGTTAAACAATGGTTTAAAAATAATTTTTGTTTAGCACCAAATTTGCTGCAGGCTTTTTATACTATTAGTGGGATTCTGTGAAAATCTGTTGTTCCTACAGATCATAAAATTTTAAATATTAAACAAAATCGCAATTAAATTTATAATCATATGAACATTTTTATATTTGTCAACAAACATTGATGTGATTTTGTTCCATATTTAAAGATTTACAAATTTGTAATACTTACAGATTTGCACAGAATTTCACCATATACCTCATGCCAGTTAAGAAAAAAGCGTTATGTAAGATGCCGATGATATCCTTGAATCTGATTGGTTGAAATAAGAGCTGGATTTCACCAGCAAACATTTTAATTTCCGTTAACATTACTTATACCTATCTAATTTAGAATTTCATAGTTATATTTAAATACTACATTATTCTATAGGTGCCACAAAAAATACTTTTTTAAGTTCGCGCCAAATTTTGAACTAATAAAATGTGTGAGTGTAAATCGGACTGCATTCGCAGTGCCATCTGCTTATTTTTTAACTGAAATGGACTATATCTGACACAAGCTTAATGGGATCGCAAGGTTCAATCTGTCAAAATTATTTCGTTATTTCAAATAGGGCATGCATGGTTAGTTTCTTTACTTCTTGGCGAAGTTCAAACACTGGCATATTGATCCCGGGTTGTGACGTAACGTCCGTATCACTAGTATACCACTGAGTACCACTTGCGACAATGGCTTGAGTTATAATTGATTCTCTGTCAGCTTTGCTAGAACGACGTTTATCTTTTGGAGTTTTGGCTTTAGATTTACTGTTCGGAGACGGGCTACTTAATTTATTGCTCACTTGTGATGTAAGGCTGATATGTTTCGTTGAACTTATAGACGACTGTTTACTGAAAAATATAAATCAAAATATTAGATTTTTACATAATTGATTATTCTGAACAGACGTAATGTACAACAAATATTAAACAGCTAATAAAAATATGTACACCGTTAATTAGTTAATGAAAACATATTGCATAAGAGAATTATTGAAATAAAGTTTTCAAACATAGTCTTCCAAGTGAAACATTAATTTTTAAACTCATTTGTTTCTAAATATCTTCTGAGGTGTATTTTTCACTAACAACCATGAATACTTGTAAGTTGACGGCTAACAACCGCACACACAGTTTAATATACAGAATGTTTCACAACTTCAGGATAAAAATTAAATGTCAGATACTACATGACATACTGATCACGAATCAAAAAGAATTTATTTGCTTGCGTGTTATAATGACAGCATTATAAGTTTCAATTTGAGGACCAATAGCGTTCATTATAGGCCAAGGACCATAATGTATTCAATATGGTACTCCGTACCATAATTAAATAACAAACAACTCGTTACTAAGGAAGCGAGTAAGGATGTTTCAAAACCTGATTTTTTAGATTTTTTCGTTCAATACCAAATAATTTATTTTTCTTTTTGGCTAATTTGCGCTAGCAGATAATATTTTGTATGCAATATGGATCGTACAAGCGTTGTGTTATCAAACTCGGCTTCGCCTTGTCTGATAATCTTCACGACTAGAATCGTAATAATTGATATTACGATCCTTATAGCCATTGTTACAATTAGTGTTTTTAATGATTCAATTAAAAATAATATAAATGTCGTATACATAAACAAATTAATTAAATTTCGGTAATGAGGCAATTAAAGCGAATGAAACCAGCGGCTCTAAAAATATATACATCATTGAAGGTGAAATTTATTTTATGGATTTAAAAAATACTTTTGATTCGTGTTCTGTACATCATATAGTATCTGCTATTTAAACTTATCCTGAAGTTGCGAAACATCTTGTATATCTATACTGATGACTGTCACACCTAAGTTGGGTAAAAGGCGTGATGCATCATTTGCAGTTTTAAAACTTTAAGTTTATAAACACTCTGAACAAATAATATACGTGAAGTACCATTGTTATTAATATTGTTGAATAACTATTAAATAAATTATGTTTTAAAACTGAAGTTCTTTAAACCTAAATGAAAATAAATAAAAATATTTACACAATTATACTATAAACTGCATGCTAGAAAAATGAAAATTGAAATATATGAAAATAAGAGTTAAATGAAATTTGTTAATTATTAGTAAAATAAAATGAAAGCAGAAAAAATACAGCGAGCGTAAGCATGAGTAAAGAATGTTAGAATTGTTATTTACCATCAATAGTCCCATAGAATATCCATGAAAAGGTTTATTATATAATAGAATAGTTTTAAAGAATTAATAAATAAATTATAAATTAAGTTAGGCTTGTGATTCTGAGTTAGTCCTCAAAAACATTAGGCTTGGCCTTCTGAAAAAATAATACGCCAATTAACATCAAATACAAGTCAAGAATAACACCACCAATCCGAAAATTATAATACCAACTTAGTTTTACCCAATTTATAAATCATAAATTAGCATGCACTAAATATTTACGACACAGATGGCAAGTCGTGCATGGATAGATAATTACATAAATTGTTCACTATTCGCGAAAAAATCGAACTGTAGAGGCGCTGCGATCAACGCCAAGATGTCTTCGCACCCAGGAAAACAAACAGATTGACAGTTGACAAAACCTTCACTTGTGATCTTGATTTGACAATATCGTACTGTACATTGTTAAAATGGATAAGGTTAACATTGAGTTGAGTGATATTTTTGAATATATTTCTTCTTCGCATATTTATGACATCATTATTTTCCTGGGTGCGAGTGTTCATCAATTGGCCGCAAGAGGTCAGCCACTTTGATTTTTTTTTCGTGAATATGAAAGAGACGGCAAATAATAATTTGGCCGTAGAAATACATGAGGGTTGCACAAGGAAAGTAGTATTGAGCACAACATTGAATTTTGTAAATTTGTATACGTTTACGTTAAATATTATAAAAGAGTAATCGTTGTTTCTTCTAATGTCGAAAGTATACGGTGATTTGCCACCTTAAGATACAATGAATTCCTTTTCCTCAGAATAATTATTTAAAAAATAACTGTAAATACGCACCTATGAAGGGAGGGTGAATTACTGCTTGAAGCTATGAAAGATGCAGTAAGAGATTTAAAATTATGAACCTGAGCTCGTGTTAAACTCGACACTCTCGAACGATTACTTGCACTACAGAAAAAGCAAAATCAAAATAAAATCCAGCAAATATTAATGAGGTACATGAAAATTCAACACACAACATTAATCATTATTTAGTAATAATGTAAAAAATTATAACAGCAAAATAATCAAAATATTAATAAAAACATGTGTTTCACTTACTCAGAAACAGGCGACAATTCAGAGTTTCTATGATCTGTTAGACTAAATTGACGGCGCATTGTCACCGTACTTGGACTGTCTATCTTCAAATCACAAACCTATAACAATTTACATTCAATTTATAACATTTAATCAATAATACAGGATGATTCACAACTTCGTGCATATAGTACTCAACTCACTAGTCACGAAACTGATTTTTTTTTTTCAAAATTCGCAATTTGTTTCCAGGTTTTTTAATCAAACAGCTTTGGTCACTGTTTTCAAATGGAGTTTCATAAATTTACTATTCTATCATTGCACATTTAATTAAAACTTAATTTTATTCCATTCATACTGAATCAGATATCCATTATAAAAATGTGCTTTTTTGCGAAAACTACCCGTAAATTTACGAATTTTTAAATAACTCTTTTTGCTCCATGATCAGTAAGTACTATAATGCCATTAAAATATATACATGATGTTGTAAATCAGCCTGTATATCATTAGAATAGATAATATTATACAGGGTGTACCATTCATTATATAGGTTTGGAGTGTTTATACATCATTTATCGTGTTACTTCTTTCAATCTAATTAAAATTGTACTTTATAATGTATGTACTTGAAGTTATGATACACCCCGTAGACAAAATAAATTAACTATAAATTTAACAAGATATATATTCCAATTATTATTAATATCGATAAATGTGAAACATAGCAGACTGTGGTTCTACTTCTAACAATTCAGGTTCGTATACAGTCAGGTAGACATTCCAGTTTAATCAAAAATATCCCTTCTGCTGCAATTTCCACTAACAACCATGAGTGAGTTGACAGCATGTAACCGCACACACGGAAAAATATAATGTAATATTTATATGGATGATTGATAATGAGCTGGGTACAGTCCTGTTCACACAAGGATTCTTTCTAAATTGAATCTTCAATGAGTCTTGGAAAAGAATAATTTCTAATTCATTGTTAGAATGTTTTTCCAGGATTCAGAAGCATGAAAGAATCTTCAAAGAATTCTTGTGTGAACAAGGCATAAAGGCGCGATAGATATGAATGTGTGTAAAACTGTGAAATTCAACTAATTTTGTGGGTATTTAAAAATTAAATCTAATTGAAATTTTATAGTTATTAATTGAATGAACTCACCCGTTTTCCATATTTCTCGACGACACTGGTCTGCATTTCAGAGAAACAATCTTCAAGCCTCTGTTGGAAAGGAGCTAAACTAACTGGAGCTCTTTCTTTATGAACCTGGACACCGAACTCTAATAATGGAACTTGTTCTGCTATTAAATCTTTTAATTTATCTACTAATATATTATCATCTGGATGCTTTTCCAAATATGACGGAACGAAAAAAGATTTTTCGTAGTTCATTATGCCACCCATTACTGCCGGATCCAATATACCTAAAAAAAAAAAAGTATCATTATGGGGCGGATAGCTGAGTGCACACGGTATAATATACCGGATGTTTTACAACTTTCGTTAAAAAATTAAATGGCAAATATTACAAGGTGTACTGATCACAAAAAAAATTTGAAATGTTAAATAAGCCGAAATTGTAATTCTGAGGTTGGAAATATAAATAAATCCTAGTTCTTTAGATGACTTGCTTTATTGTACACCGTAGTTACAAGATTTGCAAAGTTTCGACCAGGATGGTCATTATCAAGCAGAGAGTTACATGTGGTTAATTTGATTTATAATTGTTGAGTTACATTGTATAAAATATTACTTAAATAATGAATAAAGAGAGTTCAGTGTTCGATGTGGACATAATAATCCTACTGTTAATTTATTGCTGTATCAAAAATAATTAAATAAAACTTTGTGACTGATCCAAGAAATATTTCAGGAAAAAAAGCGATTAACACAAGAGACTTTGCACTTGACTGCAACATTTATAGCTACACATTGATATCTTACATGAATGAATTTCAATAAAATTAAAACAAGAAAGCGTAATATAAAATTTTCTCATGTGTAACTTCCGAAACTAATATTCCCTAAACGAAGCGTTTGCGAGAAAATCTCCAAATGAATTTCTTTTCTTGTTTTGAAGTTTATATTTTAAGTTAGGATACTTAACCCTGAAACATCCTGTAGTATCTGCCATTTAATTTTTACTAGAACAACCTGTATATCTATACTACACTTATGTGAGATTGTCACACCCAAGTTGGGTAAAAGGCGTGATAGATATATTTAATATTGACAAACTTACCACTTAGTTTCATGCTGAGCGGATTTAAATTTAAAGCTTTGTCCCGATGGTGCGTAAGTATAATTTTCTTCAGTGTCTTGTTCGATTCCTCCATAGTTTCTATAGCGTTCTGTAAAGGAGATATTTCGTACGTATTTGTAGTTTGCACTGGGAACCATCTTAATATTCCAGGCAATGGGTACGTTGTAGTCATTACAGTTCTTTCCAACCACAGACTCGCAAACTCATTATCATTTTCTGTTCCTGTATCTTTGCGATGAAATGGTCGGGAAAACTGAAATTTCTGTACGTCGTTCACTTTATAATACTGTAAAATTTGATCGGATATTGGCTTTCCCGAAAAACGCTTGTTTTGGTTGTCCATCAGCGGATCCACTTTGTTTATTTGTACAACTGCAAGATTGTATTAAGGAAAAAATAAAAATACAAGTTCAAAATAAGCAAAACTAATATTTCCGAATGAATATGAATAGTTCTGAAATGAAGTATGAAACTCGAACGAATCTCTGATGGAAATTGAATTAGAAATCTAGCATGAATCTAGACGAAAAAAGTATAATACATTGTACTTTTTTCGTCTAGATTCTAGTTCGAGATCCATCCGAGAAGTTCCTAACCATTATTTCAAGTATAATGTAAATAAGAAATAATCATCCGAGCTTTTTTCTAGTATAGAAATATACACCTGGTTCTATTTTGCTATTCGAGATTCGTACTAGATTTGTCTACGCATGCTCAGTTCAGTGTGCAGTTTGACCAACCTTTAAAAGTTTTGAAAAACGAAGCTTTCCGATTGGATTTGAATAGTTCGGAAATAAAGTATGAAACTCGAACGAATCTCGGATGGAAATTGAACCAGAAAACGAAAAAAGTATAGGCGTGATTTAAAATAAAAGGATACATTGATTAGGCGATTCAGTAATATCTTCTCCCGGTGGCGTCAATTTGTTCATCAACTCGGCATACGGATGCTCGTTCAGAGTTCGGCTCGAAAAATCACTCAACAGTTCATACTCTTTTCCTCGATGAATATAAACTTTGTTCTGTAAGAGAGCCGGGAATCCCCGTCCATAGTAAGCAACTCTGAAGTACTCAGGTTGTGGTCTGATTTGCTTGAGAATAGAATCATAAAACGACGACATTTTAATATGAAGGGCGCTAAGCGATTCGTAATCGAAGATTTCTTCTTCATATTGTTTCGCCAGTTCTTGGCAGATTTGTAAGGCACACTCCCACATTTTTCCCTTGTCGAAGTAGTCGATTATGTTATGATATAAGGCCTCTTTTAACTCACGGTGTGTCTGACACTGCTGATATCTGTTGCTTTTTAACAAAGGTTGGAGTTGCTGGTCAGACCAATTTAATAAATTACTATGAAGTTTTAATGTATATGCAGCCTCGGTATAATTATCACAATCTAAATGTAAGTCGCATAATTTGTTTACGTATCGTATGTACATTTCTTTGCGGTTTATTTCGGAGTAGAAATCCTACGAAACAAAAAAATTAATACACTCATTTAAATTCAATCGAATTTTAGTTCAACTCCACAAAAATCTTCTATAGACCATGAATGAGTTCACGACTTGTACCACAGATATAGTAAAATTTGTCTACAGAATGTATCACAACTTAATAAATAATAATAATAAATTTATGGTGTGATTCTGTTCAAATCTGTAAGTTTTACAAATTTGTAAATCTTTAAATACCTATTTAACAAAATCATATCAATATTTGTTGACAAATATAAAAATGTTCATATTCTTATAAATTTCATTGCGATTTTATTTAATATTTACAGTTTTATAGATCTGTAGCAACAACAGATTTGAACAGAATCCCACCATTAATTTTCGTGTCACAGGATTAATTATAATCATTTTAAGGGGCATGTCTACCTACTAAAATCCAGCATAAAATGTAATAACGCTGGCGAGTGTTTTGTGACCAGTACAAAAATGGTAAAATTGTACTTTAACAAGGATTATAAGGGATCAATAAACAGTTTTTAAATTTTAATAAAAAATTGTACCTATAGGATTATAAAAATTCTTAAAAATTTCCAACTTATGCAAACTTTACACGGTTATATCTCATGATATAAATTTATTTTTAAAAAGACACATCTGTAAATCCATCCTTTCTCTATTAAATGTTTATGAAACATTATCTTGTAGTCAGTAATATTAAACTGACAGTTTACTCGGAACGAAAAAACTTTTACAGTATTTTGCAACTTCAAAATGACATCGCATAGCTAGGATGCGATAAAGTACGAGTTTCGGGCTGGTTTCAGACAGCCGTAGTAGTGGGAAAGGGAATAAAATAGAAAAAGAAAGTAAAATCGAGAGTATTCTAGGAGTTCGGGAAAATAGATTTAAGTTGTGTAACAAATAGATACATTTCATTTTAATGGCACATTAGTACTCATCTAACTGATCATGGGACAAAAAGATTTTTTAAATTCGTAAATTTATGGGCAGTTTACGCAAGAAACACATTTTTTAACGACTGGATTGTTAATTGTATAATTAATATCTGATCAAGTATGAATAGAATAAAATTAAATTTGAATTAATTGTAGTTTGCATTCAATTTAACTGCACAAAAAATCTCTCTTGTGGTGTGTTCTTCAATAACATGATGACTGATATCAAATAAAATTTATACTTACTAATAAATTAACTGTGCAACTCATTCTGTTCTCATTGTTGTCGTCGTTAATAATGCATCGATATTCCAGCAACCGTTCCATTAATCTTGTGACGACATTCACAAACTTCAATCCAGTTTCTTTCATTGAAGTGTGTTTTTCACAATGTTCTGTCATGATAATTCCAAACAAAGTCTTGTAATTTTCGTCTCCTTTTCCGCCTTCGATTAAACTATCCAGTTTGGCAATCATTTCATTTTCAAAATCGGTAAAGTGTCCTTTAATTTGACTAGAATCACGTTTTGTGTCTCCATAGCTTTCCATAATATATTTGGAAGAGTAAAATTCACACTGCATCATGTCGAAAAATATAGGTAGAGTCAGTTTTCTTAATTCTTGCTCTGGTATTAAAGTCATTTCTAAAAATGATTCCACTAACCCGGGTACGAATTGGACTTTATACTGCCCTAAACTGAACCACATGGATATGATTTCTTTAGCAGTTTCTACTCGCATATCTTTGTATCTTCGAAGGATTTTATTTCTTTTATTTGATGAAAAATTCTCTAATTGCAACGCTGGTTGGGTCATATACGCAATAGCGCAGTAAAAGAAATTATTCCAGGCTTGGTTATCAAATTTGTTGCTGAACCAATCTCGGATTGTATATGAGAAAAATTTTAGGCACTTTAAAATTACGAAGTTTTGAAGCATTATCATTTCGCACCAGTCGGACGGAAAAACAGATTTATTCACAAGATCTTTGAACACTAATAATATCTCCATTAAAAAATCTAAAATATCTGTTCGGGTAGAAAAACGGTTTATGTAAATATCATAGTGATACGAAGTCATTTGACGAAATATTGCTATCATTATTGCGACCAGATTACCCTAAAAAAATTTCTCATTTAATAATTATTTATTTGTATTTTTAGCCTCATTCACATATGCGTTAGCGTGACGGTTTACATTTGTAGATTTATATTTCAGATAAGAAACATAGTATTCACATAATGAACTTAAAAAGTTTGGAGGATTCAAACTTAAGTGCTAGAAGGTGAAAAGTGCAGATGCTCGTAAACATAAATGTAAACCTTAAAACTAAATGCGTATGTGAATGAAGCTTTAATTCACATACCACTAGAGGATTTTCTCTGTTCATAGATATTGTAGTTTGTATAACAGTTCTTAAATCTGTTAGCATAATTTCGTTTATATCCATTACGGTTGATCCCACATCATTTCGAAATAATAAATTCAAAATATCACTCAAAATTTTTACGCATAGCTCTACCTGTTAAAATATATTTCGTTTAAATAAAAAACATTCACCATTATTCAATCAAAAATTGAATTAAATGTGACTGTTTTTATTAACAAGAATAAATGTTAATAAAAACAAAACTAATTGAACAATACTGTTAATTTGAAGTGGATATTTACAAAATACCTAATTAGTATTATCCAATGAAATCCGAATGTGTACTAATTATTTTTATATAACAATATTACGTAATAAATACGAGTAGTATAATTTAATTAATGTATTATCCTTAGATTCATGAAAATATAGTTATTTATGTTATAAGGATCATAACGTCAATCATTATGGTATTATAGTTGATTTCTTACAGAGCAATCTGAAGTTGTCTCGCTGAGCCGTATTTACACTGTGTAAATATAAGAAAAATATCACTAGATTTTTTTTGGCGGCAAAATTAAATTTGACCTATCAGCGGGCAAACTCGGTACAGTGACTGACAACAGCTGACGAGACAAGATGGAGAACATTCGTTTGTTTACATTACAAAGTTTGTGTGGTGTAAAACTGGTGTTACATCAACCAATCAAACACGATCAGTTTTAGCATTCCAACTTCAGATTGCTCCGTTTAGTTTAGAAATCAACTATAGTCGTGGAGATTATCAGACGAGGCGAACCCGAGTTTGATAACACGATGTGTACCATAATGAGTGCCTCAATTTGTCCTCTAATTACAATTTAAACACTGTTTGTAATTGTTTGATTTTTTTATAAACGATGTTATGATGATGATAACTACCATTTTTATTAATTTGTTATAATCACGACAAATAATAATTTTAATAGTATATTATACAACGACGCTATAATGGATGCTATTATTCCCGAAGATGAAATGCACAACACGAGCGAGCAAAGAGAGCGATGGTTTTAACCATCTGAGAGACTAATAGCCATTATAGCGAGTTGTATGCTGTACCTATTTCATCTACGACTAATTTTATTACGTACAAGATTTTAATAAAATAAATACCAATACGCAAAAATTTAGACATTTCCAAATGGCAATTCTTTATCATCATAGTTAGTTACATCATTAAACATTGCAATGTTTTCTAAAAATAATTTGCAAAGAGAAATTGATTGAGGCAAAGGAGGCAGAGAAATTTTCTGATTGGTGCAGAGGTGGGAATATTGACTATTATTCCCTGCGGGATTTAATGTTCATGTTATACATTAGTCGTAGATAAAATTAGCTATTTTGACGTTATACGACTGTGGCAAAAATATTGTGTGCACCTCGTCGGATAGAGCTTGTTTATTGCGCTTGGCGAGTCTTCGATCTCGGCTTCGCCTCGAACAAATGCTCTACCCGTACTTGATACAAAAATAACTATTGCGTTTGTCATTCGGATTTCATTGGTTCACTGGGTACATATCTAAGCTACTAGACAATGATCGTGATCACCTCCTCCGAGTATCCACGATGCTGATTGAGTCGATATTCGCTAGCACCGAGAACTTTGGCTACCTTGGCCACCGAGCGAGCTTTACTGCGATGTTCTGGTCTGCCACTACCAACCTACAAGATATCAACCCACGCAACAAGACCAGGTAAGTATCTACACAACTCCCGTACTACGTAGCAAATTATATTAAATGTTGTTACGAGTTATTCAAATTATGTTAACCAAATACCAGTATGTTATTATTTACTCCCAAGTAACATATTATTTAGTTTTCTTGACATGTCGCAGGCTAATTACAAAATCAGTCGTTTTATGAAACGCCTAGTCGTTTTCTAAATGACTCGACATGTCATATCATTTTATTACACAATGCCGAAGCTTTTGGTGGAAACTATGAACTGAACTTATTGAACTATATAAAATAACGGGAAGGACGATCACTACAGAAATGTACTTCCAGCATGGAGCCCTCCATTTTGGATAAATTGGCTGCACTGCTAACGATTAGCAGCTAACCCCATATCTAATGTCTTTCATTTTAGCGGTTGTCTGTATTTTTTATATACTTGCGGGCATTTTTTTTAAAAGTACCGAAATAAAACACAAACCAAAAAAGGATAAAACAAAAATTCTAAAACTAACGAACAAATCGAACAACGCAAATACAAAATAAAAACGGCTATCGACGATTCGACGTGACGTATCGTTACAGAAGTCACCAACTTTAGACAACATAAAAAATAAAAGCCAAAGACACTAATGGGACCGTTAGCGCAAAGCTTGGCATAGGTGGCAGCAGGGAGCTAGTTTCCGAAGTACGTATTACACGGTACATACTTAAGTAAAAATAAGAAGACGTACGTATAATGTTACTGCGTGTAATTATGTCTTCTCTGTTGAAGTTTATACAACAATACCTGTGACAATACTACAATAATTATTATAACCATGTCTTATTATCAAAGTTGGAAAGTTGAAAAGTTAAAAAATGTATTGTTTCAAAGAGGTGCCAAAACATCGGGACTACATGTCTTATGGAGATCGTCCTTTTCGTTATTTTATATAGTTCAGTGACTGAACTAAATAATGATCAAATACCCTTCGTGAGTCCCACATACTCAGTTTTGGTTGATTGAACTGAACTAAATATAGAATTCAATAACCTTCTTGAGTAAAATAAAATGATATGACATTGTGTTTTATAATATACCTATATGCCTAGGCTTTTTATAAAAAGCCTAATTTTACAATCTACCTACGACATTATGTCGAAGCAGGGCTGAGAAATTGTTTTCAAAAATCTTCTCATTCCAAAATCTGTAATGTTTTTTCATTTTTGATATTAGTCTTCAGAGTCAACAAAAATTAAAATTATGGCAACATAAATTACTAGTTTTTAAACAAGTATAGTAACTGCACACACAGTATAATATACTGGGTGATTCACAACTCCGTACATATATAGTTTAAAGGCATATAGTACGCAACTTACTGATCATAGAATAAAAAGATTTTCTTTTTTAATTCGTGTATTTATCGGTTTTCGCAAAAAGCACTTGATTGCTATTAATTATATTGGATACAAAACTGTTTGATTAAAAAACCTGAAAACTAATATAGCGAATTTTGAAAAAAATCTTTCAGTGCCATGATAAGTGAGTTGAGCCATTAAAATATATGCACGAAGTTGTTAATCACCCTGTATATCTATACCAACGACTTACCCAAGTTGGATTAAGTGATAGACATGTATGTAACTAATATAAAATTTAGGACAACCTCTAAAACTAGAGATAATATTATTTTCTGTTGAATTTGGCAAAAAAGTTAATTTATAAATACCAATTTAATATAATAACAAACTTAAATTTCAACTAAACTAACTAAAACGTATTTAAAAAATTAAGTTAACTATTGAAAACAATTTTTGCCCATTCATGTATTAATTTATTTACAGAATGTCCTAAATAATCGAGCAATAAATTAAGTATTAATATATCTGATTGAAAATTGGAACGTCCATTTAGTTTTTTTATGTCTAGTTCAAATAAATGCCAAGAGGCAAAAATATCAGCAGACAATAACATTAAAATTTATATTGTTTTCTGTTTCAAATATCAGTGACATGCCAATTGTTGAACAGAATTAAAAATAAAAACGATTGTATAGGACAAGCTGTATGACATAATAATGTTTTAAATAATTTAATTCAAATCATGCATCTATAAAAACCCATAACCAAAGCATTTGTAACAAATCAATTTGTATTTATCAATTTATGTACATTATTTTGAAGAAAAATTCATGCAATATTGGAAGTACTTCTTAATTTAATACCAGGCGAAGCATACTGATGAAAACAAGACAAAAAGAGGAAAGTAGTAGACACAAACCAGTACCAGAACCAGAGATGTTGAAGAGATCAAGAAGTGTTCTTGCAAGAGATTTATATTCCCATACCATAACAATTCGCTTGGTGGCCAAGGTCACTCTGCTCTATTCAAAGCTTTGTGAAGGATATTCTCACAATAAAATAATATTTAACTAAACAAAAAACTTAGTTGTGCATTTTGAAAGTTTCAATGTATGGAATAGCATCAACATAACAAAATAAAAATGTAAAAACACAGTGCTCATATGCATGCCATGAAATATGTACAGTATGTTTTAGGTATGTCTACTAACTAAATTATAAGTGCTAGCAAAAATTGATTACAGAAAATAATAACACAAAAAATAGCCAAATAGGTAATAGTTATTTGTCCAACTAGAGAGGAAAGCGCTTCTTTTTCAAACTCGAGCTCGAAGTTTGTGTCACGAGCGAAGCGAGTGAGGCAATCGAGCGAGAGTGGAAAGGAAGCTTTCCTCTCGTTCTCGTGTTAGACACAACACTTTTTTCACGACATATTTAAAAACATTGTAAATATAGACGAAACACATAACTAGAAGTTAGGTTATAACTGCCATCTGTCAGAATGTTTCACTGCAGCCAATATGCCAAATTAAATTTAAGTTGTAAACTCGTGAAATTGTAGAAAAAGAAAGTAAAAAACATAAGAATTGTAAAATAATAGTTTACAGTATATCACTATAAAATCAGAATTATCGAAATGAGTGTCATTAAAGTACAGATGACAGATATAAAATTACTAACTTATAGCATAGGTATAGAAAAACATTATTTTAGAAACTGTATGCTATGACTGATATCTACATCGCACTGACATTTTAATAATTGGCTTATTTTTTATACACATAATATTTTCAGTACTGAATATCATAAATAAGTGTACTGAAAATAATAAATTAAGATTTGTTCTGTAACAAAATCTTTTATGTTTACACTACGTACTAGCAAGTAAATAAAGAAATTCAACAAGATAAAAATAGTATTATAACTTACTTTTTCAATTTAATAATAGATTAGTAGACACACCTTAAAAACAGAATAAGGCCATTTTATATACAGGATAATTTTCTTAAAAATAAACAGTAACATAAAAAACGCAGTACAAATTATTATCCTGTACAAATAAAATTCAAGCACACACATTTACTTAAAATAAAATTTTGTAAACGTCATTTGTATTTAAGTAGAAAATATTGATATTAAATTATTATTATTATTCACCCATATTATTATCAAGCATGCAATTATAAGTATTTTAAACGCATATTAATTTCATATGTATATTTATTTTGATAATAATGATAATAAGCGATACGCAATACTGAAAATATTTTAGTAAATATATGTTTAGTTTTCAAATATTTACATTATGAACGCATTACGATATGAGTACAAATAATATACAGGATGATTCACAACTTCATGTCTAATTTTAATGTAACAAAAATAAATTTTGAAAATTCGTAAATTAAAAAGCAGTTGTCACAAGAAGTACATTTTTGGTACCACTTTCTGACTAACTATGAATGGAATAAAATTAAATTTTAATTAATTTATGTAGTAGCATGAAAAGTAATTACTTATAGAAACATCGGCCCAAAATTATTTCATTAAAATAATCTGGAAATTAAAATTTCGAATTTTGAAAAAATTCTTCCAGTTTTGTGAGCAGTAAATTGCACACTATATGGCATTAAAATTGTGAATCGGCCTATATATTCTTATCGTACTATATAAAAGAAGTAGTAAATTAATCCGCGATTGTACTTTTATATTTATCAGTGTCTGAATATAAAAATACTTGCATCACACGTAATTTTGTTTAACAAATCTCATAAGTCTCAAATAATTTTAAAATGAAGAATCACATGAACACTAGGACACAATTAAGCAAAATTAAATAATAAGCAAGCAAAAAAATAAACTTACCTCTTCGCAAACTTCAAATAGCTCCCGAACTTGTTTAGTTATAATCGGCATCAAAACATTCCTACATTCTGGATACAAGAATAATTCGCTATGAACAATATCATTCACTGTCATCATTTTCTGTTTGGTCAATCTATTTTTGGGAATTTTTACTAACAACTCTGCCAAGTGCATACTGCAACACAAAAAAATACATACAAATATTAATTAACATTTTATTAATCCTCTACCATGCCAGAAAACACTCAAAAACATGGATTTCGCGCGTCACTCTACAGCGTTTGAGTCCTATTTACATAAGCATTTAGTTTTAACACTTATGTTTACGTCTAAGAAAGTTTAATTTCATGTAACTAAATATGAGCATTCACACGTCCCCCTTTTAAGCACCGTGAATGCTCGTATTTAGTTAGATGTATTCAAACTTTCTTAAACTAATAAAAAATTTCAACTGTAATTACACAAGAGCTTTTTATTTCGCCGGATAAATTTCTGTTTGTATTGAAATCTAGTTTCCTAGCAATTTGAAAAGAAAATTTGTTTAATAAAATCACGACACCATAGGTGGAGTGATTTTATTTTAAAACAATTTATCGAGTAAAATTGCTGTCAGGTGACGAGATTGAGATGTCGAACAGAAATTTATTCGGAGGAAATAAAATGGTCGAGATATTTTAACGACTCCTTTGGTTTTTCACAAATATTCCCAAAATCTAATCATTTCACTGACAAATATTAGAAATATGAAGCAAATGACATTTTAGTGTTTTGTTTATTGATTAGTTGCTAAGAAAAAGTTAAATAAGGTTTTATAACTTGCAAAAAGTTACCTTCCTGTGTTTGTGTTTTGTTTATGGCTTACTTTATACAGGAGTGGAATTATCTACGAATTTTTTTTGTCAGTACTTACCGGAAATGTTTCTGATTTTGAATAATTTAATATAACAAACATTTTTTAAACAAAATTGGATATGTTTTGATGGATTTAGAAGTTTTGATGACTTTTCCCCATCATTGACTTCTTGAATTATGTTTAATAAAACAATAAACGCTGTAGAATAGCGTGGAAATAAATGTTTTAACTTTTTTAACTTACCTTAATTTCTTGGCATCATAAACTTTTAAAATATCTGAAATTGTATGTGGCAAATATTTGAGACAAGCACCTTGGACGATTAGTGTGCAATCTTTTGTAAAACACATCATATTTACAATGCTTTGCAACAACTGTTTAAAATTTGATTCAAAAACATCTTGCTCTCTTCCATCATACAACTCAGAAAATAATATTCTTGAACGCACAATAAATCGTATGCAATATTGCAGGGACTTCATTGCTTTATATAAAATATTTTCTTTGTTTTGTGTGTTATTTTCCACTGGTAAATTACATGCGTTCTCTATATAATCTTTTAAAACTATTATCAATTTGCTAAAACAAATACACAATTAGTAGTGAGAACCCGATAGTTGACGGCTGGTAACCGCACACACAGTATAATATATTCCATTTGAAAACAGTGACCCAAAACTGTTTGATTAAAAAACCTAGAAACTAAAATTGCGAATTTTGAAAAATTCTTTCAGTTCCGTGTATATAACGATGTTTCAAAATATGTAAGGCTGTCATACCCAAATTGGGTGAACGGCGTGATAGATAATGTACAATATTACTTACTTATAAGCTAAAGTAGCGCTGAAACTTTCTTTTATGTATAAATCCAATACTGGTTGAAAATGTTGATACTTCCTATCACTAATTAAAGAAATTACGTATAGCAAACAATTGAACACCATGGAATCGTACGTATTTGAGTCAGACTTTTGCATTAAAATATTAAATAAAGCGTCTAGAACATCTTGTAAGAATTTTACTACTTCTTCACCTTTCACTTTCATTAGGGCGTCTAGAGATTTATCCAGAGTATCTTGGTGTGACACCCAATTTAATAAACCCAGCAGATCAACTAAAAAATGGCATATTATTTAACGAGCACATAATGTAGGCTATAATTCAACTGGTTGAAAGTTTATGCACGAGCTTAAGGCGAGTGTATAATCATCCGAGTCAAATTCGACCTTTTAAAGAAAATATTTATTTATATTGTTGAATAATGGACTCATAATGCAATAGTGTTGAATTATGAATTCATAATACAATAGTGTCTTATAGAGGGGTTTATCTTACTAAAGTTATCTACATAATGAATTTATTATTCAATAGTCGTAGATAATAATAATTTGTTTAACTAGGCAAAAAGATAATTTAGGCAGTAAATCTGTATTTTTGCCATGTTTAACACATTATTTTTTTCGCTGATTGTTATTAATTAATAATTATTTTAGTGCTCATTTTTAATCATCAAATTATGTTGATATGCGTTTATGAAATTTTATTGATTCACCATAACCTAGGCATTAAAAATAATATTATTGCCTGGGCACTAAAAGTAACACTTCACAATCACTTTAATGTCAATCGGCCAAAAATATTTTATTTCATACTGTAACAGTCACATTTTTCACACTGCTAATAGGTCGCAAAATAAAATTTTGAAGGCCTATACAGCAAAATATAATTTTGCGGCTTATAACATGGCCATTGCTAGATAAACTCATTTATAAAATAAAAATATTAATGGCTAGTTGCACCGCTTCCACTTAAATTTTAAGTTTTCCTTAAATGAACAATTTCGAATCAAAATCAAATTGTCAAATGTAGAAATAACATTGCTGTCATATGTACGATTCAATATTTTAATTTAAGTGACACTTAAAATTTAAGTGGAAGCGGTGGCATTTTTATATTGGATACAATGATTAAATGAAACACAGCAATCAAAAACAAAGAGTATGAAATTAAATTCTATATATCTCAGACAAAAAGTGTCATTAAGGTACTCGGCTAGACGCCTCGGCTGTAAACTTGCTTGTACCTTAATGTTTCACTTTTTGTCCTAGATACATAACTAACTATAAAACTATCTAATGTATGATAATGTGATTACTTACCATTTTGAGTTAACTTTGTAGAACAAACATTGGAAGAAATAGTAAACATATCTTTCTTGCTTAGCATTAAACCAGGTACTTGAACTTTTTGATCATCTTTGCACTCGCCAGCGGTCGACGGTAGTTTAAAATAATCCACACTGTTTTCATCGAACTTCTTGTAATCAATCTTATAGACTAATAAATTATGATTGGTGTCGTTTAACGTGGTTCCATTTTCTTGCATTAGTTTCACGTAGGACATAGCAAAAGGCTTTTCACTTTTGTCTTTCGCTTCATTTGATGAACGATGTTTAAAAGTGAACTTTAAATGACTACATTTGAATTCTTCGATAGGCACTGCTACTTTAAATGTTTCGTACCAGAACGGGTTGCATTCATGGTAGTATATTACGGAATGGTATTCGTTTAATGGTTCCGAGCCCCCACCCAACGACATAACGCCCTACACATTTAAAAAAAAATTATATTGAATTATTAAAACATTTATACATTATGTATATTTAGATATTAGTTCCGTATATTATATTTTTATTTATAATACGACGACACATTTTTCTTGGCGTCTTTATTATAAATAAACCGACAAACTAAATCATATAAAACTAATCATTCCAATTAGTGCGAAATTCCTGAATAAACAAGAAACCACACAGACACGAGCGCTAAGTGTCTGGATTGGAGAACAATTTATTGATTTTTTAGTTTAAAAAATTCTCACTATGATTCTGAGCAACGTTCCAAAGTGTTTATATTTTTCGAGCGATGTAGAGTTTCATGTTCGCAACACAGTTTTAATTTTTTAAATTTCAATTACCAGACGACATATTTTTGAACGATTTTTAAGTTGAAGATGATAGATTTTTTTGCCACGTGAAGGTTTACATTTATATTTAAAAATAGCATTCACAAAATGAACTTAAAATAGCTTTAGTAAGTAGTAAACATAAACTTAAAATTTGGAGTTTCAGACTTTAGTGCTAGAAAGTCGAAAGTGCGAATGCTCATATAGTTACATGAATTTAAACATTCTAAAACGTAAACATAAATGTAAACCTTCAAACTAAATGCTTATGTGAAAGAAGCCTTAGTTTTAAAGTTTATATTTACGTTTTGTTTACGTGTAAGAAAGTTTAAATTCATATAACTAAATACGAGCATTCACACTTGCCACTTCCAATCACTGTGAATGCTTAAATTTAGTTAGATGTATACAAACTTTTTTAAACGTAAACATAAATGTAAACCTTAAAACTAAATGCTTATGTGAATGAAGCTTAAATTTAAATCGCACTAATAATTCTGATAATTTCTGTTGATTTTTAAGTTGAATATTATATATTTTATGGTTTCAATTTACGTTAATAAACAATAATAAATAATTTATAATTATTTTTAAGTAATTCTGGTAATTTCTGTCAATCACTAAATAAATTATTATTCTTTCTATCTATAATAGATAATAAAATCCAGTAAATTTACAATAAGTATGGCTCAATTTTATAATACTGAAGGTATGAAGAATAAATTTTTAACCAAAAATGTACAATTTTTGACAATTTAGTAAAAATAACATTCAAAAATTTCTGAAAATATTATTGCAAAATAATTCTTACCGGTATTGGAACTCCTTTTTCATTGCACACAGTCACCGTAACTTCGACATTCTTATCACTAGTTTTATTTCCTTTGGGGAACTCTCCAGAAATTAATGTTAAATATAAATCGTTTCTAACATCGCCAGGTAAAATGACTTCAGGGAATCCCATTTTACGTGCAATTGCAACACTTCCTAAAACTAGATGGGGATTTTCTTCCCGAACCTAAAAATAATAAACACATTATTATTTATTCAGAATTGGAATAATTCAACAGGATGATAGTTTATGCACTTTAACCTTTTCTTCAGAAACATACTTTGTATAAATAATATTGTATTAATATTTATTTATAATAAATTGGTTAGACCAGAATTGTATTTTATTTATTTTAAATTTAAGGTGAACGATTACCTAATAGTAAATTTTGACCACACAAATGTTAGTTTGCGGTTTATTAAAATGAATCTTTCTTTCTTACGTCAGTTTAAAATTTCAAGTTCGAAATCTTTCATATAAAAGTACTACGTTTAAAAATTGTGTAAAATAAAATAATATACCTAATTAATAATATTATTACCTGTTTGATATCGCCATGTAATAATTTCAAGCTGACCCATAGTCCTTGATTACTTTTATCACCTTTGGTAATTTCCTTATTCAATAATTTACGTAACGTATTATCTAAATTATCTTTGTCACAACATCTGGAAAAAAATAACAAACAAAAAATATTCTTCAAATATACATGAAGTAAATTTAAAAGTTTCTCTCCTTAAAAAAATTATGGAGTACTGAGGTTCTGATAAATTGCACAACAATCTTCCCTGTGGCGTACTATCCACTAACAATTATAAGTAAGTACTGAGTAGATGGCTGATAACCGCACACACGATAAAATAAGTATGTATACCATCTATAATGATGGTTACATTTGTAGATCTGCCATGCCCAAATTGGGAGAGATTGTTTTTGCAACCAGGACTACAGTTAAGACGATGAAGAAGTAAGTTGAAAAGTACGAGTGCGGTTTAATTGCAAGATGATTTACAATCACACACTGCCAGCCGAGAGACTTGAACCACGAAACTCCGGGTTCATACGACATCACATGCAGAGAGCTGTGCCTAAACCCGCGCAGCTACTGCCTCGACAGGACTACATTTAAGACGATCAAGTGGTCAGCTTGATTTAATTGCAAGATGTTTTACAATCACGCACTGCCGGCCGAGAGACTTGAACCACGAAACTCCGGGTTCGTACGTCATCACATGCAGAGAGCTGTGCTTCAACCCGCGCAGCTACTGCCTCGACAGGACTATATTTAAGACGATCAAGTGGTCAGCTTGATTTAATTGCATTTACAATCACACACTGCCGGCCGAGAGACTTGAACCACGGAACTCCGGGTTCGTACGTCATCACAAGCAGAGAGCTGTGCTTCAATCCGCGCAGCTACTGCCTCGACAGGACTACATTTAAGACGATCAAGTGGTTAGCTTGATTTAATTGTAAGATGTTTTACAATCACACACTGCCGGCCGAGAGACTTGAACCACGGATCTCCGAGTTCGTACGTCATTACATGCAGAGAGCTGTGCTTCAACCCGCGCAGCTACTGCCTCGACAGCACTACATTTAAGACGATCAAGTGGTCAGCTTGATTTAATAGCAAGATGTTTTACAATCACACACTGCCGGCCGAGAGACTTGAACCACGGAACTCCGGGTTCGTACGTCATCACAAGCAGAGAGCTGTGCTTCAACCCGCGCAGCTACTGCCTCGACAGGACTACATTTAAGACGATCAAGTGGTTAGCTTGATTTAATTGTAAGATGTTTTACAATCACACACTGCCGGCCGAGAGACTTGAACCACGGAACTCCGGGTACATACTTCATCAAATTCAGAGAGCTACTGCCTCAATAAGTACAAGTATAAACTAAACTTACTGTAAAAAAGGTACACAAATTTGTTTTTCATCGTCTGTTTCCAATTTCCCCGACATATAAAGAGTAATTTCCATTGCGGCAACACCAAACGGTCTTCTAATTCCATCTGTTTGTCCTTTTTTCGTAGTAGGAGCTACAGAACTTCGCCTATGATCAATTTCTTTAGAATCCATACTTCCAACTCTGATGACGTAGCAAACTAAATATATTTTCTCTCGCAACAAATCACTGCTTCCCAAATCCTACAAATATAATCGTTTGATTTATTTGTTAATACAGGGAGTTATGTAAGTATACCGTCAACGCTTACATGGTGAAAAGGGAAGATATTTATTACAGATATTACAAAAAATAAAGTGTTTTAGGTATGAAAAATGTACTTTTGAAAAATTCGCACTCAATGCACAAAATGAGTGTGGTAACTATTTTCACCACGCAATGTTTCAAAAGCCTACTTTCACCATCAATTTTAATATCTGAAAACATGTGATTGCGCACTTTCGTACAAAAATATATTTTATTTTCAGCGCAACTGTCAATTGTAATTTTTTTAAGCAGTGGCGTCTCAAGAATCTGTCAGTTTGTTAAGATGGAAGACTTCTTCCACCTAAACGTAAGACTGCAGAAATGAAACATCAGTGAATTTCTGCTTCTTTTGACTCAGCAGTTAAGCGTGGCGGTATACTTACATAACACCTGTATAAAAGAAATTAATAATCAATTTACCGTGAAAAGAACTCTTAAATTATGCAGCTGATCAAGATCAATAGCCAATCCTTCTTTTGACCACCGTACGACATAATTTTCTGTGATTGCTTTTCTTTCCTTTGCGTCATATAATGTCATCAGTAGTTCAGCATCTTCGGACATTTTGCACACAAAGTTGCGGACGGACACAAAAAATATGTGCGAATATTGTACTACTTGTTTTGCAGGTTTTGGCGTAAATTCAGACTACAAATTAATAGAAATTAGTAAACATTGACGATTGACATTTATTATCAGACTAGTACCACGAAAAATGTTTGCCCCAAGTAATGTGCAATTATTTTTGCGTTGTAATCAGTACATCAAATTTTATGTACTTACAGTCTTTTAAAATTTTCTTGACACCCACGTGACTTTTGTATGTTCTAAGCCCATTTTACATTGAGCAATATTGCAGCTGCAATCGCAACTTTCAACCAGTTGACTCAATATTGCGTGAGTGTAATAGGTACACGTTCAACAGATTTAATCAATCTTGCCCGCAATGGGTTGCATGAAATACAACTTATTCTAAATTCGTTCAAGATTGCAAGGCAATGGGCAATTCACAGTTATTTCTAGTTATTTTAAGTCTGTTAAGATATTACCAACCTGACATAAACGTCAAAAAACGCACTTCTCATTTATTATTATTTTAAGTAATAATAGAGAGCACAAATGTTTTTAATATTTTCATCAAGTTTGGTTCCTTTTTAAAAAAATTGTTTAATTTTGACGGTTATTTATAAACCAGTTGCGCCAAATCGAATAAAATTGTAACTAAAATTTTTAATTTGAACCATATTATTTGTGACATCACGAAGTCTGTTGGGTGTCAAGAAAATTTGAAAATACTATACCCTTAATTTTTTTCTCGAAGTACAGATACATTATGTATTTATAAAACCGATTAATCATAATATGTGAGGCTCCCACACCCAAATTGGGTAAAAGGCGTGATAAATAAATAAGACCTTACCGTGGCTCTCTTTATTCGGTCAGTGGCCAATTTGTGTTGATGATATAATTGCACTGTGCTGGTTTCATCGGAATTTAATAAATTTCCTTGTTCGTCTCTGACAACTAAATCTAGGCCCAGTATTTTATTCCCCATATCAATTTTAGAAGTAACAATTTTTTTTAACTCCTTTAACTCGTCAATAGGCAATGTGCCACTTAAAATTTTGCTTCTGTATCTAATTAATTCATATATTTGTTTTTGTATTTGTTCGAAATCTGGGTTGTTTGTCTGAAAAATAATTATTTATTAATTTTATGTATTGCACACACAGGATGATTCACAACATCGTGCATATCTTTCTAATCATGGAACAAAAAGAATTATTTTAAAAAAATTGAATTTAAGGGCTGGATTGTTGATTGTATTAACTAGGAATGGAATAAAAAGTTTTTATTAATTGTGTAATGGCAAGAATAGTAAATTTATGAAATTCATTTGAAAACAGTGACCCAAAACTGTTTGATTAAAAAACCTGGAAACTAATTTGCGAATTTTGAAAAAATTCTTTCAGTTCCGTGATATGAGTAGAGCACTACATGCCATTAAAATATATCCACGAAATTGTGAATCACCCTGTATGTAACGATGATTCACAATGTGCAAGGCTGACATATACAATTTTTGTAAATGGCGTAATAGATATGTTTGTATGTATTATAATTTTTTTTAAAAAGCCTAGTGATGTAGGCATATTATACAACACAATGTAATCTCATTTTATTTCACTCAAGAAGGGTATTAGGTTCTTTATTTAGTTTAATTCAACCAAAACCGAATATTTAAGACTCATGTTTATTTAATTCAGATTAAAGAGAGTTTTCCAAAACCTCGACCAAAACCGAGTCTGTGGGATTCAAGAAGGGCATTGGGTTGTTTATTTAGTTCAGTTCAGAGTTTCTAGCAAAAGACTGGGCATATTGTGTAATAAAATGATATGACATTATATGCCGAGTCATTTAGAAAACGAATTTTTAATTAGCCTGCGATATATGCACGAAGTATTACTTACAACATATAAATTTTTCCAGTGAGTACCCCATTCTCTAAGTACTGAAGTAATTTCTTGTATAACAGGTGGTTGTTCGCTTTCAGGTGTTATTAAATGAATGTAACATTTTGGAAATATTCCCACGTAATTTTTATTCCTTATCGCGTATCCTCGGTACCAATTTTCTATTTCCTCTTTTATATGCACGGTATCACCTACTGTTAACGGTATGCGGTATTCTTTTCCTTCATTGTAATTGTGTATTGCTAAAAAGAAAACAAATATTATTTATCCACGACTATTGACATTTTTTTTGCAGTGAAATAATGTGTCCCATTATTCACTTTTTATTCAACTGGCTCTTTGACCAATAAAACTTCTTGTATTAGGGCTTTTGACCAATAGCCCAATAGCATTTTCAAACATAATAGTCCGTTGCTAGGTAACGTACACAAAATTCAAAAACAAAGGATTTTTGACAGCTGTCAACGCAAATTTATCTTATAAAATGAATGAATTACTTAGTATTATCGTGGATAAAGTTTTAAATATGACAATGTTTACGACACTCGCCTACTGCTCGTGTAATAAACTTTCGTACTCGTTTTACACATCAAATGTCAAATTGTTGTGTTTTGTTTATGTCTACTGTCAAAATGACATTTTTGAAAATTAATTCTACAAGGTGAATATATTTGAAATTCGTTCTAATTTAATACAGTATAATTAAATAACTTGTGAATTTACAGTTCAGATGATTTTAGACTTTTAAATTAAATGGGAAAGAAAATTCTAGTGATATTTTGAATTTTTTAAGAGTGTAAATCTGACTTTTGATTTTACTCATAGTTTAAAAACAGACTTCACTAATGATCATAGTCAAACTCTCATCGATAATAATACAATTTTATACATTATAAAAATACAACTGCTGCATTTAAAAATTTATTTTAACAAATGTCAGATTAGATAGAATTTATATAATATAAATTGTGCGGCGATGAGTCATGAATTTCTTAATTGTTCACATACAAATTCAATGTAATTTTATGAGCAGGGGCAACGATGTACTGATGTGAATCATAAATGACTGATGGACTATTAGAGGAAGTTGATGTTTGACATAGATAAAATGGGAGGGGCAATAAACAAAAATTATGACATTTAAAAGCAAAATGTGCTGTTATCAAGAAAAAATAAAGCTTTAATAATTATTGGTTAGTACATTTTACGAAAATACTTAGCAAAGATCATCAGAATTTTTTGCTTGTAGTAGTTATATTAATAACTAAAATTAAATTTACTATTTAAACTGTATTTACATCGAACTAATTGTGAAACACTTCTAAAAGATTTGACATTCTCCACAGGGGAACAATCAACAAGTGTTAAAACATTCGCAACAATTGCGCATCAAAGTGGTTAGATCTTAAAAATAGTAACTCTACTAACCAACTCCATAAAAATCATTGTCCCCCACAGGTTGCCACATTATGTTGCATTAGTTTAAAAATATAAATTCATCAATAAATAGCACCAAGCCCACTATAAACACTTCGAACTACGCCATTTTAATTTTTATACTGAGTTCAAGTAATTTAACTGTGAGCTCATGGCCAAGTAGATATCAGTTACCAGTTTGTGAAACAAACCAAGGCCATGATATACATTTCTATTTAAATTTTGGCGCATGTTTTGACAATAAATTATTAAACGTTAATTTGTTTTATGAAGGCCTTACAAATTTAGATTTAGAAATATAAAATGTACTTTGCTGGTTTTTATGATTCACACTTTTACATCTAAATTTCAAATCTAACCAATCACAGAACAAACAATCCATCATAAACTAGCCTTAACTTTGTTTTAAATACCTAATAAACTTTTGTATAATTTACCTACTGCCCTGTATCTATAATATTCTAGAGAACATCACTACTTTACTAATTTACATTGCATATTCTCCTTGACTAATACAAAAACATCTAGCTAACAGTTTATTGAATTATTTAATCGGGTCTTAATTAATACTTTCATTAGAAATAAAAAATTGGTTGTTTATTTATAATGGGTTATTTAACCAAAGTAGAAACGTGCTATTAACATTTTTATATAAACATAAAGCCGCATTCAGAGTCCCAAATTTGGTGAAATTTGTGAAGTTGTTAGGAAGTATAAAGTTAATAAAGTAAAATAAACAGCCGATTTGTTCCGAAAAGCGTTTGAATTGATTGATTGAATTTAGCAAAATCATTGATTGAATAAAAATGTAGATTATTTAACGCACTTGTTTGATTTTCCAATGTCTCTTGAAAAATCAAATTATTATGTCAAAGAAAATTATTTAATGTCAAAAATTTATAATGGTTGTTAAACATTAATAATATGCAGACAAATATCTCCGCGGTTAGCAGCCTCACCTCCATTACCAGCTCCAGAGATGAGGACGTACCTTCTATAGGCAGGGACAGAGGAGCATTCTATCCTCAACTTATATTGACTTTTATGTGTAAATATTATATTCATAAAAATTCTTTATAACTTTCGTTCAGCAGGTTTAAATTTACACGATGCTACGAACACTTAACAACGTCGATCGTTTGCTGGTTCATACAGCATCGTAAAGCTGTTTTCCAAACGACAAGTGACGTTCCAAGACCAACGTTGGATGCTTGCAACGGTCGGGCTTCTGCAGATATTTTTGATCCGCGTCAAAGAATGCTTCAAACGTTGGCGCCAAAGTTTGCTTTCACACCAGCTGTTATATCCTCTTCTTTCTAATCTGGCAATCGTCAGCAGTTGGATTCAGCACTGGATCCAGTTGACAAATATGTTGGATCCAACATTCGTAGACTGCTGGCGATTGCCAGACTAGAAAGAAAAGGATATAACAGCTGGAATTGAATCAAGAAGGACAGAACGGACCAAATATTCTACCAACTCGTGTGCATCGAATAAAAACAAACGTTGGTGTCAACGTTTGAAGTATTTTTGACGCGGTTCAAAAATATCTATAGAAGCCCGATGCTTCACGATGCTACGAACTAGCAAACTTTCGTAGCATTGTGTAGAAGAAAGTATAAAACGCAGATCAACGCTGACCGCTGAAACGCGCTAATCTGCGATGAAATGCACAGATAAACGTAAAAAGAATCAAATCAATCCAAACCGAGTATGTGGAACTCAAGAAGAGTATAATGTTTATTTAGTTCAGATCAATTAGAATTTTTACCACGAAGTATAATGTTAAACACAGGAGTGGACAGATTCGTGGCTTTTCTGTTTACCCCATCGTTAGCGTTGTTCATCGTCTCGTCATAGAATGCATGCTTCGAGCTGGCCCGTATTTTCTAAAGGTAAACAGAAAGGCCACACTTTATCCGCTCTAGTGTCCACTCCTGTCATTATATTATACTTCGTGGATTTTACCAAAACGGAAAAGGGTATTAGGTTTCTTTATTCAGTTCAGTTCAATCAGAGTTTCTACAAAATCTGATAATTTGGTACTCAAGCAGGGTGTGAGGTCTCTATTAAGTTTAGATGTAGATCAGCGGGTTTTTACATCCATCTGTGCTAATCAGCGTTTTATTCGTACCCATCGTGTAGGGCCAGTGAACTCCATACTACGAAGTATTTTACATGTGTTAGACAGTGATAGGGATACTCCCCAAATGCAATACGCCGTAAGTCTGTTTCTCTCTCACTACTGCTGTTTAGTAGTGCGCTACGGCTCTCTTCCATGTACGTAGTATAGAGTTCACTGTGTAGCACCGGCTATGTCATAATATTAGTACATAATGAATTATTTTTAGTGTGTATTGGTACATTTTTCTTTGGACATGTACTTAATTGGAGCGAAGTAGGCTTACGAGATATGAAAGAATTACAATGGTCAAAAAAATATGTAGATTCAGATTATGTTTGGCTACTATGCGCAGCACCATTAGGAATTGCAATTGGAATTGGAATTTGGGGGTTTGTAACAAGAAGAATAGGACCCAAACGGACATTAATATTTACAACACCTTTTTTATTTATAAGTCATTTTTTAAAAGGATACTTTAATACTTACAAGATGTACTATTCCAGTCAAGTGTTGTCTGGTTTTTCCGTTGCGAGTTATTTTTTAACTGGTGAAGTTTATCTTACCGAATGCATTCATCGCAAGAACATAAAATTATGTACTACAATTTTTAGATCTTCTATTATGTTAGGAATATTGACAGTGGACATTTGTTCAACATTTTTTAGTAAAATCTGGTTATGTGTGGGATATGCAAGCGCAAATGTCGTTTATTTGATCATATTATTAACACTGCATGATTCTCCTTATTATCTCATTGAAAATAGTGTAACTAAAGCTGAAAATGCGTTGAAATTTTACTTGGGAAAGAGCTCAGTTGAGCCGGAACTAAACCTTGTCAGGCAGCACTTGAACTTTATCCGCTTGAAATCTAATAATATGCTATCTTATAAAGTGGTTATAAAAGCATTTGCATATATTTCTCTAATTCAGCTATTTAAAATTGGTAGTGGATACTACATATTTATTTTTGATAAAGTACGAATATATAAACTGGCCAAACCATTTATAAATTCTTATGCAGATAATATAATAACTGGAGTAGTTCTTTTACTAAGCAAATTAATTTTTTTATCTTTACATTTATTTGGAAATTTTGGAATAAAGATACCAATAATATTCAGTTTTGGTGCCACTACAATAGTGTTATTTATAATGGGTACTATTGACCACCTTTCAGAAAACAAAATATTTGATCCAATGAAAGGATGGATATTACTTTCGTTCCTCATTTATATAATAACATACGATTCTGGCTTGTGTGTATGTACAGAAATAATGCTCTATGCATATACTCCATACCAGGTATATAATTTCCTGAAAAAAGTTATGTTTTTTGTTCAGTGGTCTCTAATATTTATATTGACACGTATATATATGGAAGTTAAATTACATTGGGGACTCGATGTAGTAGCCTGGATTTGTGCAGCTTTTAGCGCAATTGGATTTATATTTTCAACTATTGTTGTTGTTGAAATTAAAGGTAAATAATCAGAAATGGAGAAAAATTTCTAGGAAGTCAACAATTGACCCATCCTGTTCAACTTCGGTTGCGCGCGCATGCTTGGGCATTGCATCCGGTTAGAGAAAGTGAGTACGATAGATACAAAGTAACATTGTGTTGAGTGAGACAAAAAATTTCTTATTTAAAATTTTTTAAATGTAGGGGAAAATTTTAATTCAATGACATTGCGCAATTTGAACAATTTTGTACGCAACAGACATGAAACAAATTAATTAAATCGTAAAAAAATTGAAATTAAATTTTGATATTTGTATAAATCTGTCAAAATCACCAGGATTGGTCTATTGACGTCACTTCCTTTTGCCACAAGCATGCGCACAGCATACTGCGCACCAGCTTGCTGTCTCACTCAACACAATGTTACTTTGTATCTATTGCACTCACTCCTTCTGACATGATAGGTCAATTAAATTTATTTCTCAGTCGACTAAAATGAAATAACAATCAAGAATTTTTTTTATAATAACTACAGAACAATAACTTACATGAGAAATTTAAATGTATACGATTTACAAATTTACCCTCTTCGAAATAAACTAGTCTACCGTCCGATGTC
This sequence comes from Agonum fuliginosum, assembly GCA_947534325.1. NCBI lineage: Eukaryota > Metazoa > Arthropoda > Insecta > Coleoptera > Carabidae > Agonum > Agonum fuliginosum. The sequence goes on from OX384029.1 coordinate 2,115,874, forward strand.
GCTAGTTTTGGTAGGTAACAATCTTAAGTTCGCGCCAAATTTTGAACTAATAAAATGTGTGACTGCATTCGTAGTAAAATCTGCTGTTTTCTTAGCTGAAATGAGGTATAGTCGACTGAGAAGTAAATTAAATTGACTGCATTTTTCTTCATTCCTTCTTCTTATGTACCATCCTCTTGTAAACTAATTCTTCTATTAACCAAAAGGTAAATCCCTGCCCACAATTCAAATGGAATTAGGATGCAATCCAGTAGGAACCAGAGGCTCGGCTCGACAACGGATTTCATGTCCATATGAGTCAACTGCTGATATGAATTTCTTGGACCATTTAATTGCTGAAGATCTAGCTAGAAACAAAAGAAGAAGGCGACTGTCACGCTTTGCATCATTAAGAAAATTATAATGTGTTTTAAATAAAATTAGCAAATTGTTTAAATATTAAGAGATTTATTTCAAAATTTTGTGGAAGTCCAATGCCCTACAGTTTATACTGTAATGTATGTTGTCTTATGTTGATTTCAGTTTTGAATGCACACCAATGCCCATTTTTGGTTTGAAATTTTATAGTTATAATTTAGTTATACAGTGACTAACGACAGACATGTATACGTTGCATTCTCTCAGATAAGGATATTTTCTCTGCATTATAGCTGTAACAGATACAATGTTATGCGTAAAAATATAGACAATTTTTACAATATTGTACAATTTTATATTCCAACTCAAAATACAGCTTTTAACCATTAACTGGAATGTTATAACATATTGACTACGTAAAACAATCATAAATGAAAATTTCAAATCAAAAATACGCATCGATACTATGGTACAAAAATTAAAATTATCTGGATCACTGATTACTCCAAACAAACACAAATATCACTAAAAGTTACTAAAAATTCTATCGTCCCACAAGAAAATAATCGTGTGACACGCACTTTATCACCTCTTCACTTCGTTTCTGTTCACTTGAGTTTATAGATCGCTCACTTGTGTATTATATATACGTGTATATATATAAACAGAAGTCTTTTCAATATATATATAATATACTTATATAGTAGTTTATTTCTCCTATACGAAATAAAACATAAAAAAGTTTGGGCTGATTTTGTCAACATACACACAAAAACTGCATTTATAATAGAAATATTCACCTTGATTTTATGTTCAACATGGCATGAACATTATTGTTATTTAATTTTATAATATTTATTCAAAAATAGAAAATGGAATCTTTTAATTCCAAAGTAAAGGTGAATACTTTTACGGTAAAAATACCACACAGGCATAAGTTCAAATAACGCACTTTCATATCATTTTAAGAAAGATATCTGAGATTACTTTCAAAGAGCTTTGTATACGAATCAATAAATGAACTTTAATACAATTCTTGATTTAATATGAATAAACTGGTGTGTTTCTTAATGGGTATAAAAAACTCTATGAAATCGGTCCTTATCTTTATTATATATAAACTATATTCTTTAAAAAATATCGCACACAATTACTTGTAGTATATGAGCAGGCTATCAGCCGAATAGAGTGTTTTAGAGCATTTGCACTCGTTCTGGCTTTGAATTGTTACAACAGACAATAAAATTATGATTCTAGAGCGAGTGTTACCGCCTGCCACGCTCTACGCGGTAACCTTCTGTACTTGTCTGCGACATTCTCAATTAATTCTCTTACAAATTAAAAAATAATTATAATGTAAGCATGTACCGTTCTCTCAGCTATTTTACAAAACACGAGTGTGAATTTTCTCTTTAATTTCTCTATCTATACAACGTAATAGCGAAGATGGCGGCGGGACACTTTACATCCGCTCGCAGCAACCAATGACGAAATGATCTGTGATGTATCAAAAAACAACAAAGTGTTACGATATGTATACCTCATTTCAATTATTCAATCAACCGTAAACAAAAAGACTTTATCTTAAGTAGCAAATAAAAGAAAAAATGGCTTAAACTACAATGTCCTGCTAATGTAAAAATAACATGTTCTGTCGAATGCTGGGTGCAATGAACGTCTGTCTGTTTGTCTCTCATTCGCTGCGCTGTTAGTGTACTTCAGACGACTCAGGTTTGGGGGCGTGGTGGTTGGCTGGATCGGGTGTGCTTAGTGGCTGCAACAATCATCAACACTTGTTAGCGTCTAGTAACGTACGTAGTTCACGGCGACGGGTACAGCAAGCGGCAGCCCCAGAAGGCTAGTTTCACACATAACGATTTTTGACGTAGTGTTGTTGTTTTCACACAAAACGACTTTTGCCGTTGGTAATCGAATCAAAAGCAAGGTTGTCAAGCACGGTGTCCCGCAAGGTAGTATATTGGGTCCGGTTTTATTCATAATTTATATTAACAATTTTTCTTATTTCATGTCCCATATAAAATCTGTTCAGTTTACGAACAACATCTCTCATTTGAAAGAGTTTGCGCAAATCTGCTTGGGCAAAAGCAGAAGAATGGTTCCAAGCCAATAAATTAAAATTAAACTCAGACTAAACCTAAATGATTGTTATTTCATTTAAAAGTACAATTAAGAAATTCCTACTAGGTACGTCAGTTTTTATTCAGAAGAGGAGTTTTTAGAATGTGCCTAATTTTTTTATATATTTCTAAAATTTATTTATATTTTAACTACTTTATGTTATAGGTAGTTTAAATATTTTTTATATTCAATTCAATATGATTAATATATCTATATTGTAAAATAGCCAATAAACTCTACTATACTCTACCCATCCTAGCAGTGGATCAGTGTTTTAATGAAATGGGAAATAGTTATTTACGTGTCGAGCGCAGTAAATTATTCTTTACGGGCGAACCTCCCAATTGAGGTTTACACTTTTTTAATTTTTAAAAATATATTATTCAATCGATTCCAATAAATTAAACAATTTAAATACGAAAGGATTTGCGAAAAAAATTATTGAAAGCTGTATTTTTTTCCTCCTGTTTAAACGACCGATGGATGAGACGACATAAGCCCACAATCCATAAGAAAACAGCAACAACTGCCATGTATAAAATATTATTAACGTTTAAGCTGTGCTGCTTTTTATATTATTATTTTATTTTCTATATTGTTAGTCGTGTTTATTTTGTAAAACAACTTCCAAATGCAAAAATAAATTATTTTTATCTTTAGCACAAAATTCACAGTTTATGCAGCCAGAGTTGGCCAGAGCGGTAAGGACCAGAAAGAATGAGCCTATGTTCTACACAGAGCTGAGTCACAATTCGCCAACTTATTACTCGCCTGAACGCAACTGAGCCAAGAGAAAAACCGAGCTGGACGGCTTTTGTATAATACTATATAGGTAGCGAAGCAGTTTCTGCCAAAAAATTTCAGGATAATCTTTGTCCGTTCGATTTATTTGAAATTCTTTAACCCGGCCATCTCTCATATCGCGTACTGTAGATAAGTATACGTAGGAAGCAGCATGAAGCATTAAATTTATGTGCGAAGACCATTATAATGTAAGAAACCTGTAAAGTCCCTTCTATGAGCCTGTAAAATATTATAACTCATTTAACAAATTTCCATTTACAGAGAAGGTGGAAATAAAAATAAATAACAACACCCGTCATCAATGGTGATTTGTTTAATTCAACTTATAATTTGAATCAACCAATCGTTGTTGATGATGACGGTGAGACGCGACGTACAAAACGGATGGAAATCTAGCTATTGTAAACTTGGCTTTCGGCTAGACTCCTGAAATAGGGCATCTTACTCCTAGCTCCTAACTCCATTCTTAACTGAAACAGCATAGGTGCCCCTTAGCTTGAATATAAAGTTTTATGCGAATTGTGATACTCTTCAGCTTCTGTAGTTAGTAAATTAGGCACTATACCCTATTTGAAACAACGAAATAATTTTGACAGATAATTGAGGCGTGGTTTAGGAGTTTGACGATTAAAAAGAAACGTCAATACAAAACCGTAAGAGAATAATACATAGAAATAGTAACGTAAAATTTAAAAAAACGAGTAAACCTCAACAAATAACGCACAGCATTTAAAAAGAATTAAATTCATAACCGACAATATTATTTACATAACAATTGAATTGTGTTTGTGTAAACCGCTCTTTACAACAGCAACAATAGAATCAATCTGTCAAAATTCTTTCGTTGTTACAAACAGGGAACACCGCATCTATACTCGGATTTGTATTCAAAGAGGATTCCAAAGTATACTAATGATAATGATACATGATACTTACGTCCTATACACTAAAAAGGTATAATTGATTGATTTGGCCTCTTTACTTCTTCAAAATATGCCATAGCACTTAAAGTGAAGTCGACGGTGTGGTTACCGACATTTGCAGTTTTGCAAATATTTCAGTTGGAAAGCTAAATCAACTACTGCAACTGATTCATTAGATTTTATCACTTTCGGAGCATCTTTTGAACATGGGCAGGTTAACATTTGTAAAGTATTGTAGGCACTGTTAGGGAACGCGTTTGCGAGGTGGCGAAAATGCGAGTTCCCTAACAGTACTCACAATACTTTAAAAATTTTAACCTGCCCATGTTCAAAAGATGCTCCGAAAGTGAGAAAATCTAATGAATCAGTTGCAGTAGTTGATTTAGCTTTCCAACTGATATATTTGCTAAACTGCAAATGTCGGTAACCACACCGTAGACTTCACCTTAACTTATGTATTTGGCACTTTTTGATAAATTTTTACCACATTTGATTTATTTAAAATCACAATATGAATTATGCATGTAAATGTAAACGTAGTACATTCAAAGATCAAGTCAGAACAGTTGAATCAATACACGAAACACGTTCTTGAGTTCGCATCGTTCAACGATACAGATTAATAGCAGATAGTATGTAGAAACGTATGTTAATTATGATACTCGATTGCGAATGATTTGTATAAAAATCCGAGTATAGGACAGCGTACGTACGACTAAAATTCGTTATGTGTGAAAATCTGCATTGGTTACGTACGCCACTATCTTCAAGGACCAACACGGCAGCTGTCCATTGTAGAGGCCTTTGATTTATTAATAACGAGGCGATTGGAAATGGAATTTGTGCATTATGCTAAAGATGGTTCAAAATCGCCTGTGATTAGCTGTTGGAGTGTAGTCAACCACGGCGGTTCAATCAGTCAAATACTTGTTGATATTTTCATTGTTACTGGTTTTAAAAAGTACTATATTAGTATGTTGGTGGCGAATTATTTCTGTTTTCAAATATTTAGATTTGGTTAAATAATAGTCTTTTGAAATTAGAAGCAACAACGTCAGCTGATCGCAAGAGATTTTCAATCATACATATTTGGCATTAACAGAGCTGGGCAATAGCTAGCTTCTAACTTAGCTACTTTTTTAAATCTAAAGCAGCTGTAGTTTAACTAGTTCTTAAAATTGGTGGCTTGTAGCAGGTAGCTTACATTTAAAAATAGTAGCGGTAGCTTTTAGTTTATGCTAAACTACTACGAAAGTAGTTTAGCTATCGAAAAATAAGTTTAGCTACCAGGAAGTAGCTTAAATTATAAAAATAGCTCTACACTTTGCTTAACAAGTTGAAACCTGTCTGTGATTTATAATCTAGATTCTACATATTATGATTTTACTAAACTGTAAATAAATTTAATATTTAAATCTTATATTCCATACTAGATGTAGCGAAACATAAAATATTAACTTTGTTTGATGAAAAAATTTGAAAGAAAATACTGTGGACTTGAACTTTTTATAAAAACAACAATGGAAGTAGCTAAAAAGTAGCTTCATTTTGTTTAAACGCTACTTTAAGATCTTGTAGCTTAGCTGCATTTTTGGCTGAGTAGATATTCAGTAGCTCTGGCCACTTTTTGTGAAGTAGCGAGTAGCTTAGCTAATATAAAATCGTGCCTGATGTTTTAATTGCCAGAAATGACTTTTTGTGTTAATACAAGTCTTGCCTTCAAGAAAATGTAATTATAAAATTTGCATGCGGGGCATCTGTTACTTGGTGTACATAATAAGGGCCGGTAAAGTTTTTTGGCGTTGTGCTTTATAATTTCTTTGTATTATGTATACCAAGTAACAGAAGTAGTAAATGTCAGTTAGTACATATTAAAATACTTGTTTAAAATAGCGCCCTGTTTGAAATACTCCGGATGAAAATTTTATATTGACATTTCTTGGAGTCAAGACTTGAATTAATACAAAAAGTAATTTCTGGCAAGTGGTAAAATCAGGCACGATTTTATATTACGGCTATAAGCTACTTTTTCGAAGTAGCTTGCCCAGCTCTGGTTTCTTATAAATTTTTAATCATGGGGTTTATCTCGCCACTATAATAATCAAAGGTAGTAGCAATGGCCGGCTGTTAACAGTGTCGTGCCGTGGCCGCCCCGTCTTAAGCTCTCATTCACTTCTTAAGCCTGTTTTACATTATACTTTTTTCGGCTAGAAACTGGTACTAGATTGTAGTAACTTTTTCTGATTTTTATTGTCTAGAATCACATCCAAATTTTGTACTAGTTTCTTGATCAGCCGGTAATCCATGTTACCAACACCAAATTTTGAAACCGTAATTTTGACTTTGTTATTGATTAAAAATATTAATGGAAAATGTCAAGAACCCGAAGTCGTTTCTGGTTGTTGATGTCGATGTATGTACAGAAGGTTGGCAATGCAAAATGCGCGTTTACTACGCAGGTCTAGAGTAAAATTCAAATATCTAGGACCCTGAGCTGCGCGAGAATGCAGAGCTTGTTATGTACTGTCCGTTTTACAAAAGTGGAGCTAGCGAGTATATGCTACGCTGCACTTTTCAAAGAAAACTAAAATATAACTCAATCACAATCAATTACAAAATTCACAGCGTTACACGAAGCAAAACACTACGAACGTCAACATGAGAATAACAGATATTGAAGCTGATGTTCTGTAGAACAGACAGTAGCGTAGCGTTTATCATCTATGCCTCTCTTTCTAAGACGAGAATTCGTACTTCGCGCAGGGTTCTGCTTAAATGAATTTACCTCTAGTATGAAACTTGGATGGAAATAGAACCAGAGCTTTTTTTGGCGGTAAAAGACGTTTCTATTTCTAGTATGAAACTTGGATGGAGATTATCGTGTGATCTAGTATTATGAAATCTAGTATTCTAGCTGAGTGCAGTATGATGTTTAATAGGCTTGACTCCAGTGACAGAATGTGGACGTACGTCGCGATGCGAACCGCGGGTGTGAAACAGGCCTCACTGCGGTTGCGGCTGCCGCTCGACGTCCGTGGGCTTGCCGTTCGTGGTGGCCGCGACTGCGGCGGCCGCTGTACTCACGAGTGAATGCGGCAGCACCGGCACGGCGGGCGGCGCGGGTTGAGGCGTCGGTGCTGCTGGGGTCTGCGCCACCGAGTGGGGCGCTTCGTGGGGCGTCGTCGAGTGTGCTTGTTGCACCGGTAGTGCTCCTGTGTAGTAGCCTCCGTTTATACCAGCTGGTGACACTGTAACACGATACGCTATCAGTACAATCATTACTAAAATATATAGGTACGAGAAAATGCATGCACAAGATTCATTCACAGAAAATACAAATTTATAATTTTAGATTCGGCATAAAATAAATATAAACATACAAACTAAAGTAAACTAGATGAATGTGATCTAGATCACCGAGGATCTTAATTTTGATCTAAATCAAATAAATATGAACTATGATCGCAAAAAAAGATCAGATTTTTAGATTTTTTAACACTTTGTCTCAAAACTCGGCAGGGCACATAAAGAAGGCCAATTTATACAGTGTAGTGGTAGAAAATTTCAATCACGTAAAATTGATGTACAAATAAAATAAGAACGAATACATTTTAAAATTAAGTGAAGTTGACTCTAAATTATCGAGTGTAAATCTGGCTCAAAAATGAACACTCTGATTGGTCAGCAGAACGCGGCAAATTTAATAAGCTCCCCCAAATTTTGGGAAAAAGTATACGCTATGCAAATTAAATCTGTTTATGAATGATGAAGGAATCCATGTAATATAAGTTAATTCTTAATTTATTAATTACAATAAATTAATAATTAACTTATATTAGGTAGGTACATGGATTCCTGAAGCCTTAATCATTCCTTCATAAATTATTATCGTTGGATCCTATAATTTCACTTTTGCAAATTAAAACTGATTAAAATTTAGTTAGAGTAGTATGTAATCTTTAATATTATAGATTGATCACTTGTGTCGGTACTACATATTTTTTTCTTTTTTAAAATGTAATATAATTCAACAGTTAAATATTTCGTCTAATATAAGCAACTGATCTTTTTCATGATCTTAACAGATTTCAATTCCAGATCTAATCTAACAAATTGATCTATAATTTTATCTAGATCATACTAAACGTAAAGATCTTGATTTCGATCTAGATCCTTTTTAAAATGATCTGTCACAACACTGCTACAAGCTGGTTTATAATAAATTGAATAAAGGAATTTTATTATGAACCGTAACATGGTTCAACTTTACAGAATTGATTATAAACCAGCGTGAAATTGATAGAATTCGTACCTTCAGGATACGCGCCCGGACCCATAAAGTATTCCTTGTTGACACAGTTTCTTAAACAGTCAGGAATGCGTCCCATGATGGCGCGCCGGATCTCACTCGCGGCCATCTCCCGCAGCTCGGTGGCGCTGGCGTCACTGTAGAAGGCGGCATGCGGCGTGCACAGGAGGTTGGGCGCATCCTTCAGGGGCCCCTGGAACACGTTGTAGGGCTCGTTCTCGTGCACATCGAGCGCGGCGGCCCGGATCCGCCCCTGCTTCAGCGCCGTCGCCAGCGCATCGTCGTCCACGAGGCCCCCGCGCGCTGTGTTCACCAGGAACGCGCCCGGCCGCATCTGCTTGATGGTGAACTCGTTGATGAGGTGGTGGTTGTGTTCGTTGAGCGTGCAGTGCAGGGACACGCAGTCGCTCTGGAACAGCAGGTCTTGCAGCGTGTACACCCGCGTCAGTCCTAGGCTCTTCTCGATCCCGTCCGGCAGGTACGGGTCGTAGAAGATCACATTGAAGCCGAACGCCTTGGCGCGCAGTGCCACAGCGGAACCAATGCGACCCAAGCCCACGATGCCCAGAGTGTCACCTCGTATCCGCGCACAACCTTGCGCCGCCTCGCGAACTTGCTCCGGCCCCGTGAACTTCTTGCCCTCGCGAACCATGTTCGCTAGCCAGTACGTCCGGCGGTAGAGGTTCAGGATGAGGCACAACGTCGTGTCGGCCACCTCCTCTACGCCGTAGCCCGGCACGTTGCACACTGCTATACCCAACTCACCTGCTGCTTTCACGTCTATATTGTCAACGCCCGAACCGATACGAACTATGATTCTTAACGTTTTAAACTTTTCGAGGTCCTCTTTCGTGAGAATGATAGTATGCCACATGAGCGCACCAACTGCCTCGTTTAACACTTTCTCGTGGATCTCACTGGTGCTCTGCGCGTCGCAGAAGGCCACCGTGGCGACGTCTTTGAGGATCGGCATTTCGATGGAGCAGTCCCGGCCATCGAGCAGCGCCACAAGAGGTCGCGTCTGCATCGGCCCATTGGCCGAGATCGGGCCGCGAATGTTTTCAACGCGTGGTCGTTTTGCCATCATTTTACGTTTGTCCATTGGTGCACGGGCCCCCTCAGTTACCGAACAGGCATACAACGAAGCCACGAACTAGACACAAGTAACACACGTGACACGCAGTGGCCGTCGTCGTCGTTGCTGGTGGAGCGGCGGCGGCTGGCTGCGTTCTACCCTATCCTAGTCCTGGCTGCTCGCTCCGAGTCCGTGGGGTATCCTGGTCCGCTCTAAGTTACACTTCGCGACTGACTATACACTCCATAGTGACGCATGAAGACGACCTGTTAACAAACGGACTAGTTAATACTTCATCATACATACAGTGAAAAATATCTTAGTGAACTCTATACTACGTACCTAGAAAGGACGAGTGCGTTAGAGTCACTGAGGCAAGTTTGTATTTAGTTAGACAGTGATAGGGATACTTCTCAACTTGCCTCACTGCTGCTGTATTGTAGTGCACTACGACTCCCTTCCAGGTACTTTAGTACAGTACTCAATATAAACATCTCAGAGAATTACATGGAATGCATAATTGGGATATTATTACCAAATTACTAACATTGGGATGTTACATAGATAATGTTACTAAGGGCGGACATTAGCAATCGCTAACAAGTAACAAGCTGGATGTTCACATTCTTAAAATGTTCTGAGGACTTTATTTTGTCAAGTCGCAACTGAGTCAAGAGTAAACCGAGCTGGACGACTTCTATATACACTATTCCAAGATAGCGAAGCAGTTTTGTCAAAAAATTTCATAGTAATCTTTGTCCACTCGATTAATATTGTATACCAATTTGAAATTATTTGGTCCGGTCATCACACAAGGATTCTTTGAAGATTCTTTCATACTTCTAAACATTGGAAAAAAAATATCTGTTTTGAAGCTATCAATACAAATAATTCTTCTTTTCCAAGACTCGTTGTAGATTCAATTTATCGGCAAGAATCTTCAAAGAAGTCGATAGTATGCGCACCTCCATTTTTTGACAGATAAATATTTTTTTTTAAATCGGGTCACAAATTATGTATGAATTCGTTCAGATTATTATGAGTGGGGGTTAAAAATCTAGAATCTAGAGCGTTTGTCCAATCCTCATGAAATTTTGCACACTGGTCTCTTTTGATCAGAATCAAATTGTCAGATTGGATCATTGAGGTGGGGGTTAAATAAAACTTTCATTCCGGACAACAACCCCAGCTGTTGCCATTCTAACTGATAGTGATAATTAAATGTAATAATAAATTTTAGCATTCAACTAATGTTTAATATTTAGCAAATGGGGCCCCTTTGTAACGTGGGCCCCGCACAATCTTCCAGGACACTCTAACAAGGCGACAAAACAACAAAACCAATAAAAAGTTTTGCCAGAGACGGGAAATGGCGCATATTCGTGACGTAACCACATTAAACAAAAATTAGAGTTAAAACCCCCGCTAAAACCAGACATATAAAGTTTTTAAAAGCTAAAACTCAACTGTTGGAGGCCATATAACTTTGCGAAGTTTGTTCTATCGATCGGCAGTTCCCCCTAAACTAACTTTTGTCCATAAGTATATAAACTTACACTTTTGTAACACCGAAGAAGTTTTAGTTCGCAACCAAAGTTTGCCATGTCGGGAGTCTAGTTAAAAGTTTAAGACTCGGTAAAGTTGTCGGGGAACTTGTTTCCTTGTCTAACTTGAGCGCTTGTATTTTATCCTCGTCTTGTATTTAATTTCCAAGCTTTCTTTTCGAAACTTTAATCTCCGCAATACAGTTTAATTACTGGGCACAAGAGGGGGAGCATGAGTCATATCTTGGCACATTGATTATTACATGTATAATAAACAAACACAATGATCAGGGGGGTTATTTTCATTATCCTGGGCTTCGGTTGTGCCGAAGTGTGCAAAGATGGGTCGTCTTAGAGGCTGGTCGCCCTGCCAGGTATTTATTGATTGTCCGATGTCCAGCACTCGCAGACAGAGATCGAGAACCAACAGAGTCGACGGGGGCAAAGCAGGGGGCGCAATAAACACAAGCGAAGATGACGCTTCTGGTGCAAACTAGGCTCACAACATGAAAACAAAAATACAACATATTTTCACTATTACTTCAGTCACTAGTTGTTCTGTTTGTCATCTTCTAGCTCATTGCTAGGAATAATTTAACGAGCACGTAATATAGGCTATAATTCAAGAGGATGAAAGTTTATGCACGAGCTGCAGGCGAGTGAATTATAGCGTTTTGTGCGAGTCAAATACGACGTTTTGTCTACGACTTATTACAAATTTTTATTCGCTAAAATATGAACATAACCTCACATTTTGGTATGATGACAGATGACAGTTGTGTTGAATAACTGACTTATAATACAATAGTGTTGAATTTTGAATTCATAATATTTTAATTTAAATTATAATTAAAACACAATTTCGGCGTTTGTAACATTTTTCATCCTACAAGTAGATGCAGAAAAAAATGTGTTGAAACAAATTTGAAAAAGAAATGCAAGAAAATAAAGTACTTTGCTGTTAAAGTTTGACCTTATCTACTCTAGTTTTACTTTATCTACCCTTGCGGGTAAAATGTTACTTTATCGACTCAAAAAATAGATAAAGTAGCACTTTAACATCAGTTATGAAAAAATAACACTTTCCTCTCGTCGATAAAATATAATTTTATCGTCTGCTATAAAAAACACTATGTATCTAATTAATTCGCAATATTTTCACTGTTATGTACCTGTTATATGTATTAATAATAAACTTACTTCATGGTAATATTACAGGTATAATATAAAATACATTGTTCAGCAGTATTAAACTAATATTGACATTTACTAATCACATGTACCTACAGTTTAGTAATTATTGTATTTGAATTGCTTCATTTTAATTTTTTCTCAGTCACTACCATCACAGTCCATTACAAACGGAAACAACAATAATTAGAAACATTATTTTCCATCGATTCAGGTAATTAAACTTTTGTAATGTACCATAATTTTAAAATTATTTAAAATTTCGACATTTTGACACAATATTGACAGATTTGACAGATCTACAACCTAGCTACATTGTTGTGCAATATTTCCAATTTTTTGGAATGTCAAAATTAAATGACAATACAAGAATCATGTAATCAATTTATACCTTTTAAACCATTATATTGTTACATTATAATCAAGGTTCATTATTGTAATCAAATCTAGCTGTAACAAAGAAAATAATCAAAAAATAATTGATTATGAAGTACCTATAAGGATATATTACTACATTTTTGCGCCCTCCTAAAATATGTTTCAAGATACACCAATGATCGCAATATATTTAAAGCTAAAGTCTCATTCCCATAGCATTTAGTTTTAAGGTTTACATTGTTTCGTTTAAGAAAGTTTGAATATATCTAACTAAATACGAGCATTCACAGTGCTTGAAAGTGGGATGTGTGAATGCTCGTATTTAGTATATGAATTTAAACTTTCTTAAACGTAACATAAATGCTTATGTGAATGATGCTTACGCCCCATGAAAACCTAAATCATTATCTGTAGTAGTACTACATACTTAGGAAAATTAATATTAATAAAACGTAATGGAAAAACAAATAGGTACATCGGTACATCTCAATGAAGCCAGAGCCAATGTATCAATAAAGCAACAGGTGTGCTACATTTATCGTGAAATATATTCCAGCCATAGAAAAGTAAAAGCGAATAAACATTTTATTACTCAAGTTCAAGTATTTATTTTATTTAAAAAATTTAATCTACATTTTGAGAGCATCAATTAGCTAAAGAAGTATTTTATTTCAGTTATCGATTAGTTCATTAGTTTAACGATCTTGTAATATATTATTTGTGTACTTTTATTTCCGCAGGCAAATTTCGTAACCGTAATAAATAGTATTATGAATGAAAAATACAAAACTGTCATTTTTGTATATTTCTAGCTATTTTAACTATTTTATTGTGCATCTATTAATCCAACTAAGTATAGCAGTATATTGTAATTTATTGTAAATCACATTTTATAAAAAGTATCAGAAAACTTACAAGAAAGTTTTTGTTGTAATCAATGATATATTATACTGTTATTGTTGTCAACAGTATGTTTTCAAATGAAGTAAATATTTACAATATTATTTGAAATAACAAATTTTATGTTAAGCCGCATTCACAGTCAAAAATTTGGCGAAATTTGGTGAAATTGAAGTTGTTAAGAGGCAATTGAAGTGAATAAAGTAAAATAAACAGCTGATTTGTTCTGAAAAGCGTTTGAATATTGTTTTTCTTGATCCAGTTGTTAAAATGAATTTCTTAAAATTTCAGTGATACGAATTACACCAAATTTCGTGCTGTGAATGAGGCTTTAGTTTATATATACTTTAATTGTTGTCCGATATTTTAATACATAAATTCGCAATTAAACAAAAAACCTTATACATTTTTAAATAATTTATACGTAACGGCGTTTCATAATAATATCGTTAAATGTTAAACACATCTTTGCCTTGTTAAATTAAAATGAGAATATATTTAACGGGAATGGGTTCAACACCAGAAAATAAAATTCTAGAATATTAATACACAGGAAAATGCATGCACCATGCACTAGAAGATTCAAACCTAGAATATTTATACGGTATGAAATATCTGCATTAAAAGATTCATTCACAGGAAAATGCAAGTCTAGAATTTTAGATACATAGAAAAATTATAGATATAGTCAAAACCGAGTAAGATATTGGGTAGTTCATTTAGTTCAGTTAAACCTAATGTGTGTATTTTCCTTGTGATAAAGATACATAGTTTTCTAGATTTGCATCTTCTTATGTTTGCATTTATGTCGAATTTAAAAATCTATTAATGCAGGCATTTTATTACGTAGAAATTTTCTAGATTTGAGTTTTCTTGTATGCATATTCTAGAATTATATTGGTGTCGAATGGTCAGCTATATTTACGATGATTTTAAAGAGATAATTAGTGCTGTAATGAACAAAACGTGCAATTTGCCTGCCACGATTGTGTGAAATTTGGTATACTTGTACGCGTTCCACTGAAAATAGCAGACATGTGCAAATAAATACCTTGTCATTAGTCATCAAATGAGCGTTGACGCAGGTCGTCAGCAGAATGGGGGCTGCATTTACGATGCATTACTGCATTAGGGTCAATGATTGGCCCCTTTCTATGACGCAATCACCACTGCTGGTGATGCCCAGCGACTCTACTTCCAACAAAAAGTGTTACTTCCAGTGAATCACAAGCATTTCCTCATTTAAACTTAGCACAATTCAATTTCTATAATCCGCGCAATTTCATATAAAATGTACAACATTATTTCTTTCAGTTGCAAACCAAATAAGGAAATAGTTTAAAATTAATTAATTAAATAATATATTTATTAGCGATCTCCAAATAACAACAATGGTTTTTTGCAGTGTTTAAAAGTGGCTTCTTAGTTTTTAGAAATACCCTATTTTATTTTAATTTATTTTAATGGTAACCAACCTACAGAATTAACTTCCAATTACAGGATGGTAGATGTTATTATAGTGGAATCCAACCACTCGGACCCAGTGGTATTATTGTCGGTTGTGCTGGGAATCGAACTGGGGACCGCCAGCATGCTAGGCGGACCCTCTACCGCTGAGCTAACCACTGGCCGTATAATCATATAGTTACTCTAACTCCTAAACTGAAATAGACAATCAATAGGCAATAATTAAACTATACCAGTAATTCAAATTAAGTTTTATAATAGTAATAGAACACCCATGTGCCTATTTTTTTGTCGAAAAAGAAAAACATGGCCAAATGACCTACTAATGCAGGAGTTTTTGTGTACATAATTAATAACCGACCTTGTATTTCTTAAGGTTCTCGAGATCCCCATGTTACGCACGCTATCGTGAACACCTTGTATAATAAGATTTTCCGGTGTCAATTTTCTAACAGTTAAATTTTTGTACAAAATAGATCAATAAATTCTTCTTTTGTTGTTTGATTATTTTGCATTGTTGTAACCGAAGAATTTATTGTAGTCAATCATATTGTTGATTGTTGTAATCAAGAAAATAATCAAAAAAATATTCGTAAATTTATTAGAACTGAGTACAGTTTAATCTGTATTTTCTACAGACAGCGCAAAGTTTGTAAGGTTAGGGATTTTTCCGGGAATAACAGATACAAACTTAACTACATTATTATTAAATTAAAAAATATGCTCTTACTGTTGTTGTACTCAAAAGCAAACATTTCATTTTAATATTTTAAGGAAATTATTATAGCAATGCTACATTTTGTAATAAAACGGCATTTATTTGAATATTATGAATAAAACATCAACATTTTACAAAACTAATTAAATTATTACATAATTTTATATTTATTATTATTTTTATATTCCAATAGCTATAAAAGCAAAACTATAATGTCCTGTTCACATGAGGAAAGTTTTTACTAAAAAGTTTCTTGAAAGAAACAAGCTGTCATATAAAATCTGTCAATTCCGGTCATACCGTAGAGAAAAATAATTATTTCTTTAAAAAATATTAAAGTTAGTGATCTTAAATATATTTAATAAAAGTAATTACATTCCCCGTATTAATGGTATTGACAGTTTTTAATTATGACAGCTGCTAGCACTTGTTTTCTTTCAATAAACTTTTTAGTAAAAACTTTCCTCGTGTGAACAGGGCTTCAAATGCGCGCCAAACTGTTAAAACATATTATAAATTTAATAACACATCTACGAATGATAATACAGTAAATAGTTATCTAATATTACTAATTATATTTTAACTGAGAACCAATTTTACAACCAAATAAATGTGCGAACCTACAAGTGAATTTACTATTCGCAATTCAGCAACAGGTCTCGTTTTATTTTGTTTTGTCAATAACGAACTACGTTTTATTATCATTTTAAATGCGTGGGTACAAACACAACAGAATTCTACCTGAAGATAAGTTAATTAATCTATTCTTGAATGCTTTTAGAAATAATATAATTAATTAAAACTGTGAGTGGTTGCTTGCTGGTATCTGGAATGCAGGAGTAATTCCCGCGCAAATAATTTACACGCATGTGCACGAGTGGAACTCAGTCAGCGGTACCCAAACTTTTTTAATGTCGCATCACATCCGTTATTTTATTAAAGGCTGATTCATAACGTTTATATCCTGTTATAATCTGTATTTTGTAAAGTTGAACTATAGACATTTCTTTGTTATGGTTCATACTGACATATCAACCTTGATTTATAATAAAATTATTCCATAGTGGTTATTGATTAAAGCTAGATTCAGACCTACCCAATTATAAGTATAAGTGTTAAATTAACCAACCATGCAACCAGAACTTGGACAAAATTCCAATTTCAATTATAAGTGCTAACGACAGCTTGTTTTACTTTCAAGGAACTTTTTAGTAAAAACTTTCCTCGTGTGAACAGGGCATTATGTACATTTCACAAGAAGAAATTAATTTTAAGACTTGTAAATTAGATTACTAAGTTTTGCAAATTGTTGTCACAGCAAACTATATCTTGCATTTATCGATTTACTAATGTCCAGTACACACGAAGAAACAATTTGACAAGTTTCCTGAAAATGTAGATTTTTTTGAAAAACAATAAATATGTTTATGATCACATGTCACATTTTGACGATTTGACAAATAAGAAGTTAGTTGCACTTCACAACGTTTCCTGAAAACGCCTCATTTTTATAGACGCCGTTAAAACTTTGAAGTTTCCGGAAACTTTTTTCAGGAAACATGTCAAAATGTTTTTCCGTGTGCACTAGCCATAATGATTCATGATTTTGCATTATATTTTTCAGTTTGAAATTTTTAATAACACAGCCAGAACCATTGAAATTGTGAATTACAAAATTGTAATTTTGTGGAAGCGTTGGTTGGTTAACTTAGCACTTAAACTTATAACTAGGTATCTCTGAATAGCTCTTTCTTGTCAACAATGACCGCCCTTGTTTTGGTACCACTGGTCGCTCGCAAGTGCAGTGCAGACTGCAGATTGAACCAACACCAACACCAATGGCTGCGTTGAGACCAAGCACACTGTGGTGTGGATGTGGATGGACAGCAAGATGGAGACAAATACAACACAAGCAGAGAGGATAGAGAAAACAAGATACACGAGTTGTGTTCACGGCTGATTCAGAGACAGGCCTACAGAGCATTCAATGTACTCGCATGTAGCACATACACACGCACACACAGCAAGGATGACTTGTGAAGGCTGATTAGTCAGCTTGTTTTGCCAGAGGCGTGCGCAGAATTTTTCCCAAATATAACTTTGTTTTATGTTTTGTTTATGCTACTAAAATGTAGGAGAAATATAAGCATTTGATTGTATCTACATAACAACCAAAACGAAACTATACCTCATTTCAGCTAAAAAAGCAGATGGCACTGCGAACGCAGTCCGTTTTGCACACACATGTTATTAGTTCAAAATTTGGCGCGAATTTAAATAAGGTATGTTTTGGTGAATGAAGCTGTCATCTATGAACCCCGTCTTATTGAAGTTGGCCCAGTCGTTTTTTGTTGTACAAAAGTTTAATTTAAAATCAAAATACAAGTATAATGTACCTACTGTATCTTATATTTATTGACAACTAAAATACATTTTATAGAATCTCAAATAAAATCAACTGTCGAAACTTTATGGAACCGAATAAAAAAATTACCTACGTGAACTTTAAATATATCTTTTTATTTTAAGTCCAGCTGGCAAATATTTTTATTGTTTGCTCTAATTACTATAAACGACTTTGCCCCTGTGTAACTCCACCTTAACTTTTAAAACTGTTTCAGTTTGTTGTGGTATAGTACTTAAACAAACTTTTCTGAAGAAAAAATCCCAAATATTCTGCAGTCTGTGTCACAATTCTTTGATTGTTCTTGCATAGGACGATTTTTCAAAATATTTTTTTCGTGCGTCAGCATTCTCACTCACACGATATCATTTACTTTCCTCGCTCATTATATAATTTTTTGTCAATAATTTTGAAGCACACTGTATATTTTCATGGAAAAAATCCTTGCAAAATTGTCGCTAATATCATGAAATTAATTTATTTTACATTAATTACAGTAATAATAATTATTATTATCTGTATATAAATATTTGGCAAACTGTAACTGTTTAACTGTTAAATAAAATTCCTAAAATCATAACATCCATACATAAAATGATAGTGAATTGTAAATAATTTATTGCAATTATTACAAATTTAATATCAATTCCCAGAATAACATATTTTAATCAAAATATTGAGAATGGGCTTATCAGACCAAACCATAGCAAAATTTAACCATCTGCGCGTTTGTGATAAAAAAGTTTCTCATGCAATTACGTGGCTAAAATAAATTGTTCAAAAATGATTACAATTATTATACATTAATAATGAGTTATTTTAGTTCCGAAAAATCGTAGTAATAAAAATTTATTAAATTTATTTAATTGTAATTGAAATATTGCTTTTATGAGTGATTAACAAAGGATGTCTTAATGCTTCTTGTTTTCTATATTGTCTTAGGCCTAGGAATTTGAAGTAAAAAAAATGAAAAATGACGTTTATTTTTTTTCGGTCACTAGCAAAAAAAATTAAAAAAGCAAGAAGCATGCAGGTAAGCTTCTTGTTTCGAATAATTTTTGTTTTACTTAATTTCTTATAAAATACAAAAGTTATTATGGAAATACTGGAGCCTTGTTTATAGATTTTTCAACTTCAAAATGACATTGCATAGCGAATGCGGGAAAGTATGAGTTTCGGGCTGGTTTCGGGCAGCCGTAGTAGTGGGGGAAGAGAGTGAAATAGAAAAAAATAATATCGAGAGTATTCTAGGAATTCGAAAAAAGGTAGACGAGCCCCTTAAGCAAGTAAAACGAACATGTGTCTTTATCTATAAGTCAACATAAGTTACATCATACAATAAAAAAAACACTTATAAATTAATATGTAAATACGTTTTTTAACACAAACTACTTCGGTTTTCCGGAATATGCACGCTTATGTCCTCACGTTACAAGAGAGAATAATGATGCATACATACTCATACTCATCCGAGAGAGATGTATCGTTCATCTTTCTCATTCGTTTGTTTCGAAAGATTACACAAAATGGCCGTGATAACAAGGTGTTTAGTTAAGCAAAGATTAACCGGCAAATGTTAAATAGATGAGGGAAATTTAAATATAAACATGGAATCGTGGCACAAAAAGAAACAGATCAAATGATAACAAGAAATAAATAACATGTTTCGGAATAAATCTTATATTGGAAAAGTTTTATTATTTTGTCTATACACGGAAATGTTTCCAGTTTAATAGAGCACAAAAATATAAATAGAAAAATTCAGATGATAGGTTTTAGTAGGTATACAGAATATTTAAAAAATCTGATATGACCAGCATATGACCTCTCGTCTAATTCTGCGCATTCTACTAATTTAAGAAATAATTAGTTACAAATCAAATTTAATAGTGACATGTTAATGAGTTCATGTAATATGTAAACGATAATGTAAACCAAGATGCATAAAATGTCAACTGTCACTGTCATAATAATTCAAATTTTGTGTAGAAACAAATTTCATAATGATTATTTCACTCATTACAAATTTAACTAATTTTCCATTGTTTTGCATTTTGACATGACTCATATTCTATCTTTCTATTAATTTCAAGCAAATTTATTTTATTAATTTTTACATTTATCTAACAGAAGTTTAAAAAATAATTGCTATCGTTATAGTTACGTCAACCAAATTTATTTAATTGTATCATCAACTGTTATTACCTTTTAATATGCAACATTTATTGATAATTATAAACAACATAATACATTAGTTACTTATAATACCTTAGATACTTATAATTCATTAGTTACGGACTTAATACGTTAGATACAACTACAACCATAATATCATCAACACCTTCCAAGCAAACTGTCAAGTAATTGACAGATAAAATTGTTGATTTGTTTTAACATCGCTGTCGTTGATGATACGATTAAGCTTTGAATATAACGCGAATATATGCGATTTAAGCCCCCTTGGATGTTCAAAGAGACTCGGTTTCACCTCGTCGCTTAGCAACTTCCTCGGTATTATAAATCGCATAATATTCTTGTTATATTAATAGCTATAATTATTAATATGTACTCAAAAACTTTTAAGCAAAATTTATTATACGTAAGACATGTTAAATTAATCGATTAAATTCATAACTATTGAATGGACTACAAGATACTGAAATTTCAAAAATTAGAATATTAGTACCTACTAGGTATAATCATTCCTAAATGATACCAGATACAACAAACTGTATTTAAAATTATCTGTATCCATAGATAATTATATTTCCTGCAAAATTTAATTGCAAACATTGTCAAAAATAAATAATGTACCAATTCATTTAAGGAAAACTATATCAAGCTTCAGAAGTATTACTTCCGGTTTGCGGATTTCTACCAAAATCTACTCCGATGTTGAGATTCTTATTAAAATCTTAAATATAAAATTTGGATAAGGTTTGATAGACACAGGCGTCATCGTCAAAAGTAAATTCGTATTCTAGCGACCCAGAAAAAACTCATACTCAAAAATTTTGACCCATTACAATACCTCTCTTATAGAACATGAGACAAGAGGTAAAAATACTAATTACAAATTTTAAAGCATACATAACAATACAAGTAACAATACAAAATAAATGCTTCCATAAATTGAGATAAGTAGATTATAATACAATCTGAACATGAATGAAATCTGTCTAATAATAGAAATAGAATAGGAAAAATACAGCTGACCTTGCATCACTGTTCATTTACATGTTTATTTAATTAAGTGAAAAATAAAACGGTTGCTATCGATTTTCAAACACTCCGTATAATAATGACCTATTTGTTCAAAACTTTTCTTCTTCACATTTTATCATATTTCCTTAATTAATTCCCATGATAAATTGTTTTTATAATTGTAGGTGCATAATATTGTTGAATCACCAAAAAAAATGAAGGTCGAGAGAATTAAATTGTGCATTTAGCATACTTTCCTCGACGGTGTATTAAATATTAACATTTCAACTTACGTAAGCTAAATTTGTTTTTCTAAGAAAACGATTCTTTTCAAACGCAAATATGTACGTATTTGAATATTTTCTTCGTGATTTTTACTTCACCTTATATTCTACAGGATGTTCCACAACTTAGGACAAAAAATTAAAGGGTATATACTGTACGATGACGTGCTGATCATGAAATTAAAATTAAAATTCGCAATGTTAAAGGTAGTTTACTTGATGTGTGTACATTTTAAGTATCACTGTTTTGATGGTATATTTGATAATTTGACATTTATTAGTATTAGATATTATGTAAACAATTACTTTCATTGTAGAAGATTTTTTAAAAATTATTTAAAAAAACTACCGACCAGTGACAAAAAAATGTTTGCTTGAAAAACGATGCAATTTTTGCGAATTTAAAAAAAATCTTTTTGTTTCATGATCAGCACGTCGTACAGTATATATACCCTTTAATTTTTTTTCCTAAGTTGTGGAACAGCTTGTATAAGAGAGGTATTGCAATGGGCCAAAATTTTCGAGAATGACTTTTTGGTGGATAAGCACGTTTCAGGGTTTCTAGAATACGAATTTACTATTTTCACGATGAATAATTATAATTTAACCACTTTAATGTAATGTTGATTATTAATTAATAATTACTCGACAAAAATTAGAGTCAAATCTTTCCATTTAGTCAAATCTATGAGAAACAAAAATTGAACAACGCTTGATAAAAATATAATTGAGAAAATCTCGTACCAGTACTTGACATCATAACAATTATTTAGTCATGATGTTAAAGTAGAACTATCATTAAAAAATTGCTCTACTTAGTATCGTGTGTGCTTTAAATGTAAAAGTTATACAGTTTTAAACAAATTAAGTTACAATTTCTGTTACATATGGAATGCTGTATCTAATAGTGTAAGTGTACATAATGACTTTAATAAATTATAACTTTATATTATAATAATAAAAATAAAAAATCTGACGTGGCCATCACACAACCTTCCGCCATATCTAGACTTTAAACAGAAATGTATACGTGCAATCCGGTGCCCATTTAAAATATACAAATAAAAATCTCAAATATTCAAACACAGAAATTTGCATCACCTGAATAAAAAGATTCATTCACAGGAAAACTCTGCTGTGTTGAAGCCATTCTCCGTTCAATTACTACATTTAATATCTTACTTAGGACTTATATAGCGCTAGTATGCCAACTTGTCACCCGTCTCACCTGTCAATATTTTTTACGCAGAAACAAAAATCAACCGATCATGGATTACAAGATATCAACGTTTTATTTGATAAATTTATTTTTTAAATTTTACTGCAGTTCTTTTATGCTACCAGATAAAGACAATTTTTATATAACGTAAGTTGCAAATAACTTTTCCTCTTATTCTCATTACAAATAAATACTATATTTTTCCAAATTTATATACAATTTTGACAATTAACCTTTTCAATCTTCAAAAAATATCACTTCCGATGAAGATATTTGTACCAAAATCTAGGGAGCTCTTCCAATTTATATACAAATGTTAAATACCAAATATCAAAATTTTCGGGTAATTCGTATTTGAGTTATGCGACTAACAACCCTTGACCACACACACACACACACACACACATACACACACACATACACACAGACATCATCGTGAAACTATCAAAAATGAGTTGTAAGGACCCTAATTCGTGGTCATCCACTAAAATTTCACCACCCGATTTTTTGCATGATTCCAATACCTTCCTTTACAGGTAAGCGGAAGGTAAAAAATATATTTTGAGTATGGTTTATGGTTATTATTTTTATACAGGATGTACCATAACTTCTTGTTAAATAGGGTAGGTACTAGGTAGTTTAGTTGTTAAGGCTCTACACTTGTAAATCCAGAAGATTAACAATTTGAACGATTCTGGCTGTATTATAAAAAATTTCAAATTGAAATTTAACGTGAACAATCATGACTCATTAGTGAATCAATAAATGCAAATTATTAATTGCTGTGACATCAATTAGCAAAATTTGGAGCTAATTTTTATCATTTAATAATCCATAATATACGCGTTGATTAATGCACAAATATAAAAATTATCTTTTGAAATCGATAATATACATTAGTCGGCAGACGGGTATAGAGAGATTTTTTTAAACAGTTAACCCATTGACTGTAATAATTTATGTAAATGTAATTTTTAGAAATTATTTAAGAAAATACGGCAAGGTTTGTTTGTAAATTTCATTCTATAGCCATGTAAGCACAACCTATAAGTACATCATTGTAAAATTAGAGGTCATCAATTTCAAAACCAAAGTCACAAAATGATTGCTTTGCATTTGATAGCAAAAGATTTTAGTGCCACTGGAAACTATTTATTTTGAATAAAGAGAGTTATGTGGCCGGCAAATTCTATTATCTTTAGGAAAACAACGTAATATTTAATATAATAACTACCTATCCACCAGTGGCCTAAAACTGTTTCCTTCACCAACCTCAACAACTAATTTTAAAATTTTGAAAATAATATTTTTATTCATTTATGCCATTCAAATATGTACCTCAAGTAATGGTACACTTGTAGATATAAACATTTAGAAATTTAAAAACTTCTAAAAAAGAATTAATGCTAAACTAATTTACGAGTATTATTAAATTAATTATGTAAGCTATTTACAATGAACATGTAATATAATGCAAAAAGTCAAAAAGTGAGATGACTCTTTACCGAAACAAAACAAAATAGAAGTCATTGGTCTGGTGCTACAGTTATAAAGAGTGGATGAGCGATTCGTGTCTGGTATGAGGGCGTAGAAGTTGCATCATGGTCCAGTAACTGTAACTAGCCTGTCAACTTCATAGCTCCACAATATTCAATTTCACTTTAGGAAGTTATTTCAAGAATTTGCGACTATGTACTTTATTAAAAAGGTAGCTAGAATTAGCTTGTAGCTTGTCCATGTTTTATATTTATTATACTTGTTAATAAAAAATAACAATAATAATTATATATCTGCAGAAATTTACTTAGTTTTAGTTGTAGACTGTCAAAAACTTGTCAGTCTTGAGTGAAAACATTTCATTGGGTACTCAGTAAAGTAATAGAAATGATTTGCAAGAATACTAATAAAAAAATCTGATGTGGCCAGCACACAACCAAACACGGAATAGGAAAAAACTGGATTTGCCCGGATTGATAAAATTGCACTGTATATATTAATAAATAATGATTACTGCGCATATTGCAAATTTTGATAAAATTTAACATTATAATTTTGTTTTAACTTAAAGAAGTTGTACTTTGAGACTTAGGGGAAGCGAAATAATAAAGCTAGATTCAGACCTACACAATTATAAGTGCAAGTGGCTAATTTAACCAACCAGCACTTATAATTGAAATTTGAATTTTGTGGAAGCGCTGATTGGATAATTTTGAACTTATACTTATAATTAGGTAGGTCTGAATATAGATTAACAGGCCCGTCTACCTCCTAAAATCCAGCAAAAAATGTACTAACGTAGCGAGTGTTTTGTGGCCAGTACAAGAATGGTAAAATTTTATTTCAAAAAGGATTTAATAGAGACAGAATGGATCTACAGATCTCCCTTTAAAAAAAAATGTACATAAATATAAAAATTCTGAAAAATTTAAAAAAAATTCCTATTTTATGCAAACTTTACCCGGTTATATCTCATGATACAAATTAATTTTTTAAATTTTAAAAAGGCACATCTGTAGATCCATTCTTTCTCTAATAAATGTTTATAAAAACATTATCCTGAAGTCAATAATAATGTGACAGTTTACTCGCAACGAAAACACTTTTACAGTATGTTTTAACTTCAAAATGAAATTGCATAGCTAGGATGCGGTAAAGTAAGAGTTTCGGGTTGGTTTCAGGCAGCCGTAGTTATGGGGAAAAGAGTGGAATAGAAGAAAAAAAAGTTAAATCAAGAGTATTCAAGAAATTCGAAAAAACTTAAGGCAGGCCGCTTAAGGTTGTTGCCTAGCGAAACTTGTGACATTGGACGGTATAAGACTTCGTGAAGTGTAGCTTATTTCGGATATTAAAAAAAAAGTAAACAAATTTGGCATTACCGCACGGAGAGGCAAAAATTGACATAGCGGATGCTAAATAGTAAAATCGCAATCGATATACAGGCTGTCCTAAGAAACTATTTAAGCATGGGGATCTCGAGAACCATAAGAGATACGAAGTTGGTTAAATTAGACAAAAGTTGCTCTTTTAACTTTTAGGAAGCCAATTTAGAAATGTTTTTGTTCTCCCATAAAAATGTATAGGTGACTAGATATACGCAAAAATGTAAAGAGATTTTTAAACAAAAGTTTTTTTCAGAGATATCTGGAGGATTTTGAAAATTAAAATCTAGAGATATCTGGGGAGGTTTTTGAAAATTGAAACCTAGAGATTATCTGGAGATTTTACAGTATTAAAATTGCGACTTTTTCATAAAGTTAGTTGGCAGCAGTGAAAATAAGTAAGATTTGCGTATAATAATAGACGGCACGCCACTGGACCTGGAGCTCGGTAGTTGGGAAGGGCCTGTGTATCGCCCAGGGTATGTCCGTAGGCCGATCGATGACACCTCGACCCTGCAGAGTTTACAGACTGCGTTTTGGGTGCTCGTCTCGTTCACGCCGTTCTCCGCTCCCCCCCGAGAGCGTCTCGCGCGACCAGCTACAAAGTTTCACCATTTACAAGTTCAGCTGCGATGCACAGGGACGGACTAAGGACCGGGACCACTGGTTCCCGCCAATTTCAAGTCAAGCAGTTTATGCAAATTCAAACTGCTTTCAAATGATTTTTAGTGAGATACACATTTGACCGTATTCAATATTCTTCTTACAAGTATTAAGGCGACGTTACACGGTGCCAGTACCTTGTTCAAATCATTAAGGGGCCCGTCTACGTTTTTCCTGATGATTTCGTAGAATACTCTCGATTTTACTTTTTTTCTATTCTACTCTACGACTGCCTAAAACCAGCCCGAAACTCGTACTTTACAGCATCCTAGCAATGCAATGTCATTTTGAAGTTGAAATATACTGTAAAAGTGTTTTCGTTGCGAGTAAACTGTTAGTTTATTATTGACTTCAAGGAAATGTTTTATTAACATTTAATAGAGAAAGAATGGATCTACAGATGTGCCTTTTTAAGATTTTAAAAACAAATTTCTATCAGGAGATATAACCATGTAAAGTTTGTACAAATTGGAAATTTTTATAATCATGTACAATTTATTTATTAAAATTTTAAGAAGGCACAACTATTAATTGATCCTTTAAGTATATAATGCTTGTTGAAATACAATTTTACCATTCTTGTACTGGCCACAAAAACTACGTTAGTAACTAAAAACTACGTTAGTACGTTTTGTGCTGGATTTTAAGAGGTAGACAGGGGCGTAATTAATGGTGTTCAGGGGCCCATCTTGAAAAATCTTGGTCAACCCAAAAATGTTACAATATTTTTACATTAGTTTACGGAAGAGATACCTAAGTATATTTAATAGTATATTACATTACTAGCAAGGTAAAACAGTTTTTATTGCTGAAAGGAGGAAATGACAGGCGATCCTAATATCTCCTTCTCCTTGAAGCAGTAAAACAGTTACCTTGCGTGTATTGTACAACGTTTTACTTGTTACTCATTTGTAAATCAAAATAAAACTAAATAATTATAACCAAATTCTGTCAGTCACACACAACTGTTCTGTCAAAAATTGTCATAAGCCTTGGACGTATTACTGTTTAAAAAAAAAAAAAAGCTGCTGCTCTTTGCTGTACCTGTCCATAACTGAAGCCAAAACTGGTTGATCAATCGCAAATAATTTAACATCTCCAAACTGTGAAACGATACGGTTACCAAAAACCGTTCGCAGCAAATTCATTGTTTCCCTTGCAGTATGGGACGTAGCTCCGTCTTGTTGAAACCACATTACTTCAACAGCAGTTTACGAAGAGGCTGATGGCATCTAAAAGATATTGTTTTTAAAATTTATTTTTTTAAAACTCTCCATGATTAAAACTATCTTTTGTAATCAAAATTATTCATTTTCAATAAAAAATAAACAAATTATATCAAAAATACCATGTTCAGTGACTTATGGCCCACCCTATATATGCTGAAAATTAATATCCAATAAGTATTTCTTTAAAAGCTAACAAAGCGCCGAAGTTGTTGTTTTTTCAGACTTTTTGTATTCAAGAAGAACAAATATTATTAATTATGATTAAAATATCGTCTGTCCGGTTCTGGAGTTAGTCAAGGGCCCATTCGTCGATTGCAGACATGAATTTAGAGTTCGGCGAGGGGAATAACAGAAACTGGATTTAAATGTATAGTGCCCAAGCCCACAGCCGCCCTAATCCGGTAAATTAATACCGAGGCTGATGAGTTTTGGAAGTAGTTGTAGTTGGCCAGGGTCGACACCCAGCCTTGTTGATTGTCAACTGCAGTGCCAGCAAGTCAGTCGTAGTTCATCAGGGCTGCTTCATCCAAGAGGTGATCAAGTACCCGCATTATGCCATTTCAAGTTATTTATTTTTATTTTTTATTAACAGGCCCGTCTACTACCTAAAATTCAGCATAAACTGTAGTAACGTAGCGAGTGTTTTGTGGCCAGTACAAGAATGGTCAAATTGTATTTCAACAAAGATTTAATAGAGAAAGAATGAATCTCATATGTGCCTTTTTAAAATTTTGATTAAAAAATTGTACATGAATATAAAAATTCAGAAAAATTTAAAAAAATCCTATTTAATGCAAACTTTACACGGTTATATCTTATGATAGAAATTAATTTTTAAAATTTTAAAAAGGCACATCTGTATCCAGTCTTTCTCTATTAAATGTTTATAAAAACATTATCCTGAAGTCAATAGTAATCTGACAGTTTACTCGCAACGAAAATACTTTTACAGTATTCTGCAACTTCAAAATGACATTGCATAGCTAGGATGCGGCAAGTACGAGTTTCGGGCTGGTTTCAGGCAGCCGTAGTAGTGGGAAAAGAGTGGAATTCAGGAAAAACGTAGGCAGTCTGCTTAAATATATTTTATAGAAATATTTAGTTTCCCGGTATAAGAACGGTATTGACAGTTTATTGATGACAGCGCACTTGTTTTTTATTTTAGGAAACTTGTAAGGAAAACTTTCTTAATGTGAACTGGATATAATATTACTACCAAGCACTCAAAAGAAATATTTGTAATAAAAATAAAAGTATAATGGCTTAAATTTGTTAAACAGACACAAAAATCGAAATTGTTTTTACTAATAAACAAAGTACGAGTTTCGGGCTGATTTCATGCAGCCCTTATAGTATAGTAAAATCTCAAATATTTAAAGAACTATTAACTTTTTGAAAACTTTTTTCATGGCAATAACTCATTTTGAGATCTCCTTTCAATATAATTGACTGGATTGCTAATTTGCTACTATGGTAAAGTACCCTATTGGTAGTACATGAGAAAGTGAATATAATTACTATTTCACCATTCGGAGCAAACTACGTAGATGAACCAAACAACACCGGGAAAAAGTCGCCATGCGGGCCTATCAGCTGCCCTTTGTGTGACAATTATTATCCCTAATAACAAAAGTGCTTATTGTTGTCAGTTTTCCACAATTTCTAGGAAGGTCGAAACAAATTATCGGTCAACCTTTTTGTAACCGTTAACTAAATGTGCACAATTATAAATAGGAAGCATTTACTCGCCATTAAAGAATTATAAAAATGTAAATAAACATGTTTTGAATATTAACGGTCTTCAACAATATCTTTAGATTATTATATTTAACAAAACAATAAACGCTGTGGAGTGGCGCGCGAAATCCATGTTTTTGGCTGTTTTCAGGCGTGGTAGAAGATTGCATGTATTTCCTACTTTTAAATTATCATAAATAAAAATTTATTAAGATATGATTGTAGGAACAAAATGTTATTAATGATATGAGACGATAACAAGGTTGTAAGTTAGATAAACATCAAAATAAGCGCTCTAGATATGAAGTACTAATCGTTCTTTTGTTGATAAGTATAAGTAGATTACCATAATTTGTTTACAAATTTGAAAAGGAACATATTCAACTATGAACTTAGAGTAAATATAAATAGAGTACCTACCTACAATAATAAATATTAATATATGTTGTTTTATTCTAATTAATAGTTTACTAGTAGTTATTTTCTTGTTAATTTGAAAATATATGTTTTATAGAAAATACTTGTTTCAACAGCTTTTTTCCATGCCACTTAGAATGGCGGTCAAGTAAAACATAAATATAATAAACCACCATTAAGAGGAGTCACTCCCGGCATAAAAATGGTGAAAAGTACGTCTAGTTTTTTCCATAGAATTGAAGTAAAAATTCACTTTTTTAGAAAACAAATACATTTTTGAATAGATAAAGGTTGTCTCCAACTGCTTCTAATGCCACATTTTTCATTTTTGTACTCTATTTTTTTATATTCATGACTAAACATCGCCAATTTTAGCTATTTTGTGAGTTTCTTATACGTATTTTATCCAGGGTTGGCAAAAAACATGTTTTTTTTATTTTAAACAAAAAAAACTGTTTTTTACTTCCTTGTACGGAGTAATAAGGAAGTATTGTAATCGCGAAAAATTTCGGTTTTCAGATTTTGATGGAAATATCCGTTTTGACCTTTTCTGAATCCATTATGACTAGTTTCGTCGTGACGTCTGTACGTACGTACGGACGTATGTGTGTCGCATAACTCAAATACGGTTAGACGTAGAAAGTTGAAATTTTGTATTTAGGACTGTTATAGCATCTAGTTGTGCACCTCCTATATTTTTGGTTTCAATCTATAAACCGGAAGTAGTACTTTTTAAAAATATTTCGATAAATATTTAATTTAACACAAATTTTTTTATTTTAAATGAAAGATTATGTGATTATTATCTACAATCGGTATTTTATAAATTTTTCTGTATCTTCTATCATTTAAGAATAATTAAAGTATATACTTATAATTTATTATTTCGGTATCTTGTACTCCATGATCGTTTAACATTTGTTACTACGTAAAATTTAAATGATTATGACATGACAGTGACAATAGTAAAATATGCTTTATATCTTCTTCTGCAGTTTAAATAAAATGACTAAAATATATTTGTGAGTATACTAGTATAATAAGTTAAAAGAATTTTTTATATTATTCTACATTTTAGTTATTAAGAAAAATATGAACACACAAGGCGTACAAGGAAGTCATGTGGTGCCCACGTCAGATTTTTTTTGTTTAAAACTGTTTTTTTTGTTTAAAACGTGTTTTTTACTGATTTAAAAAAAACATGTTTTAAACACAAAAAAAACAATGTTTTAATCAGCAAGGAGTTCTGAAATATGCATCATTACGCACTATGGCGATAAATATGCTGGGGATTCCCCTACCTATACTTATTATTATGGTTATGGGTGACAACAATAGTGAGAAACAGTATATGTTATAGGTACACTATTATTAGCAATATGAACTTTGTTTTGTTACGTAGATAAAGTATTAAAAATGTTTAAAACGTGTTTCAAATAATGTTTAAAACCGTGTTTTAAACATGTTTTAAACATGTTTAAAACGTGCTTTAAAAACTTGCTTTCTTACAAGTTTTAAACATTTGTTTAAAACGAAATGTTTTAAACGTGCCAACCCTGATTTTATCACATATTTAAACAAAAAATTTAAAAAAGTGGCATTAGACGCACTTGAGGACAACCTTTAGCTATTTAAAAATATCTCATTTGTTTAAAAAATCCTAATATTGAAACCAGTTTTAAGGGAAAAACTGAATATCGTTTTTCGCTATTTTGACGGTTTGTATTGAACCATTTGTAATTTAATTTTCTGAATTAAATAGCTCATAAAGAGTAGTATTTATTTATTTACATTAATAATTTTATTCTTTGTTGATTCATGTGTAACAAGCTGCACAGTGAAATCCAGCATTTTGGGATCGACTCCCCTTAATGCTTTAATATTCTGAAGCTACAAAACTAAAGTTTTATAAACGAAGTATGTGGACACTAGGGCAGATGAAGTGTGGCCTTTCTGTTTACCTTTTAGAGAGAGACAATACGGATCAGCTCGGAGCATGCATTCTATGACGGTAAACAACGGTAACGATGGTAACGCACGGGCCCAGTAGTCATTTTTCTCACAGGGTAAACAAAAATACCACAAATCTACATTGTTGCTATGATACGGAGTGTCCACTCCTGTGTTAATATTATACTTCGTGCTTTTGTACGAATAAAAATAAAACCTCAAAAACCTGATAGTAAATTT
This sequence comes from Agonum fuliginosum, assembly GCA_947534325.1. Classification (NCBI taxonomy): domain Eukaryota; kingdom Metazoa; phylum Arthropoda; class Insecta; order Coleoptera; family Carabidae; genus Agonum; species Agonum fuliginosum. The sequence continues at coordinate 2,147,905 of OX384029.1, forward strand.
CCAATTAAAACAGACATTTAAAATCTGAATTGTCAGAACCACCTTATTCGTCTATAGGCACTGTTCGTGCAGCCAGACTTGGCCGGAGCAGTAAGGGAGAGAAAGAATGTGACTACTAACGGAGTAATAAGTATAGTTACTCGGATGTAAAGTTGAATAACTTGTTTAAAAATAATTCAAAAAATTTAAATAAAACTTTATACTAAAGTATGCACATTTCTACGTTATTGTATAGAATTTCAAATTTGTCAATACTGTCAATATACAAATATACATCCATGCAAAAAAATTCCAATTTTGGTTATAGTTATAAGCTTGAAGTTATTTGCTGCTGCAAATATTTTTAAATATTTATATTTTGTTTATAATAATAAAATAAGTGAACATGTAATATCTTTGTTACTGGTAATCTTATAAGATTCAAATTCAGGTTATAAATAATAAATAATTATAAAAAGATTTGTTTATAATTTTTATTTAAAAATTATTACTTGAATTTTAATAATTTTTTTCTGAAATTTATAAATCCTGAGGTATCATCTCTTATTTCTCGTACTACTGTAACTACAGCAAAACTCAAAAAATAACACCTACACAGAATATTTCAAGTAGGTACACCCGATATATTAATAATAATAATAATTTAAAAAGATGTTGCCCAAGCGTGAAGTGGATTGATAAGGAGAAAAAATAATGGAACGTCTTTCTTCACGATTTAATAATAAAACCGGTAGACTTTGAATAAAGTTTTTATTATTAAAACGTGAAGAAAGACGTTCCAATTTTTTTTTCTCCTTATAATAATAATTGTTTCATTCTCGAGACACAAGTGTATAAATAGAACAGGTCAAAATAAGTTTACATAGCACATTTCAGTTTAAAAGAGACATAAATTCTTCACCATTATAAAAGTTTATTCCGTGAGTATAGTTTCAAAATAACTCAATTTGTATACTAAAAGTTGCTCTTGTTGAAAATTAAAGTATATTTTATGCAATAGAGTGTTTAAGTGGTTATTTATTATCCATAATGCCCCGTAATGGCAGATTACCGCACGGTGCGTTTCGATTACGGTACGTTGCGTTACAACCCTCGATGTATATTTAATGATATCGTATTTTCTGTTGAGGAAAACAATTAAACTTTTTTCCTTAGCTGGCCACGAAGTTCGTTGGAAAACTTTTAGATTTATAACTTGTACTTCGATATAAAATTTTTAACGAATTCCTACTTTCGTGAAATAAAAAAGTCGCCGAGATAATTTAAAACTTTTGGCGAAGTCATTTTAATTTGACGTGCGGAATTTCTAGAAATTAATTATCATAGATTACCGAGTTTACGAACTCGCGAGAAAAGTAATCGGTGGGCTACCCACCATCCCCCCCGGGGGGGCTTTATCTGTCGGAAAACTTATTCATCACCCCACCCCCGTTTACTCCACGATCGCATTAATCGCCAACTCTAATTTTGAAGTAATGCATATTATCTGATAAGACTATAATTACAATTTCTGTCAAATCATCTGATAAAAATACAATTACATTTACTATTTGCTTTTAATTTTAACTACTAAGTAGGTAATCATTTGGGCTGGCAAAGAATAATTATTATACCAAGCCTACGGCTTTTAAAGAAATACTTATTGAATATCAATTTCCAGCTTATATAAGTTATAGGAAAGTGATAATAATTGTTAATTTTTATCGAAATGAAAATGTAGCTCATTAAAATGCGCCATGTGTGACGCAAACAGCACTGAGAGTAAACCGTGAGTAGATTTGTTCGTGTAAGTTCGTTTTTCGTCGTTTTGACTACGGAATGGACGACGGACCTGTGTTGAAATATCGTATTCGGTCCTTGTCAGCGCGGTGAACGTATGTTCTCAGTGCCGATGACGTCACACTGTCAGACCCGGTATCTTTTTTCGCGGCACCTATTTTTTAAACTTTATGAATTTTTTTCTGTTTTTTAGGAACTTTTTGGCGAAAGAAAAAATACGAGTCTAATATTTTATTGTATAGATTAACCTAAAAAAACAAAAAATCGTGGAAACCTCCATTGGAATTTCACCGGTTTCATTGACTATTTTATTAAGTTGCTCAACCTGAAAGAATCCTATTCCTATAGCTTATAGTGGAGTCTAAACCACTCAGCACCACTCGATTTTTAAAGTCATTTAGATTGGTATAATATACAGGATGATTCACAACTTCGTGCAATTTATTTAAATGCCATAAAGTGCTCAATTTAAAATAATAGAACAAAAATAATTTTTCTACGTCCGCTTCTGAAAGTTCATGTTTCTACATTGTTTTGAATGTTTGTCGCACACTTTGGGCACTTTGCAACACAATTTTGCTTTTTTGATTGTCCATTGTTTTCGCAACAACATTGATATTTCATAAACATTTGACTGTAGGTAAATGTCAAAAAATGAATGGTTATTTTTGTATTTTTTAACTCCTTGTTCTGCAGGAGCAGAAAAATAGTATGTATAACACGTATTGAAAATATCTTGTCGAACTTAAACGATTGCAACCCTCCCTTCGCTCGGGCTGCAATTTTCGTTCAACAAAACTATAACTATGTTCAAGTTGCTTCATTGTTTCGTTCCTTCTCTCTATAAACTTCCATCCCCTAAACCCTTAAGGGAGATGATAATTTTGAACTAATTGAAATTTGAAATAATTGGAGATAAGCACGTAAAAACACATCAAAAAACGAGTAAAAAATAAACGGATAAATCGTAGCATTTTTTCAAATAATTGAGTAATAAACAAAACCAGTAGTCAGCAATATACAGTCAGCGAAAACAGCGAATGCTGACCGCGTGAAAAAATAGCTGACGGCGCGGAGATGAAATCCGCGTCTAAATGTGCCATAGGCGTGGCGACGTGGTTACACTGTCACCGTCTCTACTCTACAGGGTGTGCTGTGCACTGTGCAGCGCGCGCTCTCTCTCATGCTAACTTTGCAACATGATGATTTCAGCCAAAGAGCTTTTTACAACACATCCCTCAGACTTGACTCAGCATTTAACTATCTGAGCGATGTTGACTTGGACATCTTTGACAACATTTCATTACGAAAGCTGGTTTATAATGGTGACTTCTTCTGTGTGATTTGACGTTTACCTATACTGTAACAGTAAAGTTCGCCAACTTTTAAGAAAACTTCCTAGAGTATCACGATATACAGGTTCCAGAAGTTAGGACAAAAAATTAAAGGGTATAGGGTGTTTGCTTGCTCACCATTGCGGTAACTTTTTTATTTGAAGAGCTACGAGGTCGGTTAAATGAGCAAAATTGGGCCATTTTATATAGTAAAATTAATAACATCGACAAAAAAATTTTTTACCAGCGGTACCCAAAATATGGGACAAAATATATATTTTTAAATGGAATCATATATTTTTTATTCTTTCATTGGATAGAGTATTTTTTTCAGTTTTCAAAAATGCAATGTTGTTTATGTTTATTTTTTCAAATAAACGAGGTATTTGAATTTAAAATTTAATTTTTGTTACCTGTTTTTTGTTAAATAAATCCTACCAAGTAAGTCATGGAAACAATTGATTGTTTATTTGACGTTAAAGAATTTACTTTAATACTTGTCATTTTACTTTGTAAAATAATTATTAATTATGGTTAATAACTTTACAAACGTCAAATAAACAACGAACCAATTGTTTCCATGGGTTACTTGGTAAGATTTATTTAACAAAAAACAGGTAACAAAAATTTAATTTTAAATGCAAATAACGCGTTTATTTGAAAAAAAATGATATCATTTTTCTTATACAAAATGGCCCAATTTTGCTCATTGAACCGACCTCGTAGCTCTTCAAATTTTCAAAAGTTACCAAAGGTGAGCAAGCTTATAAAAACATCCTGTATACTGTACGACGTGCTGATCATGAAACAAAAAGAATTTTTTTAAATTCGCAAAGTTAAGGGTACAGTTTACTTGACGTGTGTACATATTAAGTATCACTGTTTTGATGGTATATTTGATATTTATTAGTACTATAGTTATTTGTCCAACTAGAGAGGAAAGCGCTTCTTTTTCCCACTCGAGCTCGAAGTTTGTGTCACGAGCGAAGCGAGTGAGGCAATCGAGCAAGAGTGGAAAAGAGCTTTCCTCTCGTGTTAGACACAACATTTTTTTCACGACATATTTAAAAACATTGTAAATGTAGAAGAACACATAACTAGAAGTTAGGTTATAACTGTCATCTGCCATCTGTCAGATGTTTGAAAACAACGAAATGCAGCCAATATGCCAAATTAAATTTAAGTTGTAAAATCGTGAAATATTAGAAAAAGAAAGTATAAAACATAATAATTGTAAAATAATAGTTTACAGTATATCACTATAAAATCAGAATTTTCAATAAAATAATAAATTTATATACAATATTTAAAATATTTCATCATAAAATAACACTGGTGGTAACACTGCTTACTTTCCTCTCTAGAGAGGGAAAACCTACTTTCCTCACTATTTCGCGAGAAGAAAATTGTGAAATGTCGTGAAAAAAATATTATGTAAACAATTTATTTTTATTGTAGAAGATTTGAATAAAAATATTACAAAATAACTATACCGACCAGTGGCAAAATAATGTTTGCTTGAAATACGATGCAAATTTTTTGCGAATTTAAAAAAATTATTTTTGTTTCATGATCAGCACGTCGTACAGTAATACCCTTTAAATTTTTGTCCTAAGTTATGGAACTGTATAAAGAATGTGGCCATATAGGCAAACAAGTAGTCATGTATTCATAAAAATGTGGAATTAATTACTGTTTAACTAACAATATCAAAAAATTAGTTCAGTATCTAACTTTGAAACTCTTCATGTAGGTACCAAATATTATTGTATCCAAATGCAATTTTACTGAAGTCAGTCATACTCAGTATAAAGCCACTCTATTACATAGGTACTTCACTCTTTCCCAACAAATAGCAAGCAAGTCCTATTTGTTCTTTGTTGATATTTGTTTACATTTTGATGAGTATTTTATATTTCGCTACAATATAAACATTGCAGATCCAACTATGTAACTTTCAACAAACGGATTCATTTCTGACAGTTATCTAGACGAAAAAGGCTTAAAAGCGTATACAGTGTTGGTAACCCAATATAGTCAGTATATTAGTATTCATTGAAGAAGGTTCTTCTCTTTTAGAATTTGGATTATAACTTCTGATTACTCGTAACAAAATTAAGCGCACAAAGGGCAAAATTTGCAGCGAGCAATCAAAACAATAGAAAAACAGCAGTGCGACTAATTCTTCCAATTTGTCTAATTTCCAGAAAACTCGCTGCCGGTAAAACAAACACGTCGAAATGGCAGAACAAACTTCGGAACATTTCCCGCTACGGAGCGCGCCGCAGTTAATTTCGTAAAACTACGCCCGGGATCAAAGTTAATAAACAATGAAACCGAAACAAAGTTATTAACAATTGTTGCGCCGAGCGGCCACAATTACAAACTTGTTTCCTCGCTGCTGCATGCCCTAAAAGGGAAGGGGCGTGGCCACGCAGGGGGGGCTGCGACTTTAATTAAGTACGAGACAGGGATGGACTCAGCCGCGATCGATGTACAGGCTGTCCTAAGAAACTACCTATTTAAAAGGCCCGTTCCGAAAAATTCAAAAAAGTTTCCTATTTTATGCAAACTTTACACGGTTATAACTCATAATACTAATAAAATTTTAAAAAGGCACATCTGTAGATCCATTCTTTCTCTATTAAATGTTTATAAAAACACTATCCTGAAGTCAATAATAATCTGACAGTTTATTCGAAACGAAAACACTTTTACAGTATTTTTCAACTTCAAAATGACATTGCATAGCTAGAATGCGGCAAAGTACGAGTTTCGGACTGGTTTCAGACAGCCCTAGTAGTGAGGCAAAGAGTGGAATGAAAAAAAAATAGAGAGTATTCTAGGAATTCAGTAAAAACGTAGACTAGTCGCTTAAGGCGCTTGTGCCAAAAATATAGTGAAAAAGGAACCTTGCTATATTACAAACTGAGCTCTTGTTAGTACACGTACACTGTTCATAATTTATATATTGATAGTTAAAAGATGACTCAAGAGTGCTAAGAAATTATATTTTTGATATTTTGTGTTTTAGTAATAAATTAGTAAAAATAGTCAATTTGGCCGATTATTAACTATTTTTTTCGTCAGATGTGTAATTTTCTTGACACAAAATTTGAAATTAAAATAAATGCAGAAATTAAGAACGTGTAAATTTGTAACGTACTAATTCAAACAAAAAAGTTATAGGTGAAAAACGAAATTGACAAAATTTACATTTTTGCATACCTATATCTTGTCACCTATGCATTTTTGTGGAAAAACAAATACATTTCTGAATTGGCTCCCTAAAGGAGCAACTTTTGTCTAATTTAACCAACTTCGTATCTCTTATGGTTCTCGAGATCCCCATGCTTAAACAGTTTCGTGGGACATCCTGTATAACCGCGAATTCACAAATTTACAATTTACTTTCCTTTCATTTTTATACTCTGTTTCATTAACCTAGTTTATCTAGAAAATTAGTGATAACCAATCAATTAATTATCAAATTATATACAGGGTGTTAAAAAGTAGGAAATTATTTCTATACCTAGAATGCTAATACTAAAGAAAATTACCTACGATGTTTAAAGTTTTGATTAGTTTTTACTACTTTTTATTAAAATATATTTTATAAACTAGGTCAATTAAAACTTACTTCATTAGTAGGTATAGTTTATATTGAGTTTAAATTAATTTATTCTGTAACTTATGGTATATTAGTTATTTAATAAATTATATTTTACCCACTTCATTTTATCTTAAGAGCATTCTGTACAGGAAGAATGTACACGTTAAAGCATTTTACACTCATACACCTCATCGACACATGGTTGCACATTTTAACAAAAACAAATTTTTATATGATAGATAAGGGATAAAACTTCGTTCTATTAGTGCAATTTTTTATTTTTCAGCACGTCCAACGGTCGAAATTACTTACTTTCAACCGCTTGCAGGCGTTTAGAAGCACCTACAGATTTTTCTTTATATTTCGCAGAACATGAAATTTTAAACTTGAATCATGTAGTTTAAAGTTTAATCTACGTTGGGGTAGTGTTATTTTTTGGAAAAAACTTTCTGATTTCGAGAAAATTAGAGGTAAAAAAATGTAAATTTTTGTAGTTTTCTTTATTTTATAAACTAAAACTTCGGTACAAAATAGAAAAAATGGCACTAATAGAACGAAGTTTTATCCCTTATCTACCATATAAAAATTTGTTTTTGTTCAAATGTGCAACCATGTGTCGATGAGGTGTATGCGTGTAAAGTGCTTTTTACGTGTATATTCTTCCTGTACAGAATGCTCTTAAAGGTCTAATTTAAAAAAAAGTTCAACAAAACAAACATAATCTACATCGCAATCAGCAACTACATAACTACATAAATGGAATTCGGTAAATTCTGACTTCTAACAGAGACAGTAATTAATTATAGCTTAATTAAACGCTGTATTAATTAACAAAACAACAGAACTACAAGCCAGTCGCCAAAAATCGATGTTGCCTGAATTATAATTCACAACATTGGTGCTCTCTATGCAGTGGCGTGCCGTCCATGGAAGCGATAGACGCAGTGCTTCCCTTCGAAGTTTTACATTTATATAATTTTTCATGACTTAATACTCTACTCCAAAACAATCTATTCAAAATTACATCAATTATAACAAGAAATAAATTGTTCAATAGTTTGTGTATCAGTTGTCTTTTTTTTGCTGCCGTATCTGTCCGAGTTTAAACAAATAAAGCTGTTTCGCACCTTAAGAGGAATCCCCACTAGCCTTGAAGGTTCATTTAACGAATGAAGCGATGCCGACACAAACCATTGTTATCCATTGTGACGACATCGGTTGATTCGAGGAATGAACCATATTTAGCCAATTTGTACCGAAAAAGGGGTTTTGTTTTATACTAAATTTTGCAGTTACGTGCAAATTTCATAAAAAATACTTGCACTACATTGAAGTATAAGGTTCATACTTACTTTCTATTGTTTTAAAATTTTAATTTAAGCCTTAATAAAATATCTACATTTAGTTAAAATATCGTAAAATATGCCTTATTTTGGATGTTATTATTTAATTAATAAGAATTTTTTTAAAATATTCAAAACAACAGAAAGACCCAGTAAGCATTAAACTTGCTATATTTCAGAAAAAAATTAAGAATGTTAATATAGGTAACTAATTATCAGTATAATACGAAACCATGTTTTACAAACCACTGGGGATTCCTCATAAGTCGTGGAACGGGTTTGAATATTGCTTCCATAGGTTTTCATAGCTACATTTTAGAATGCTCATGTCATAAGTTAGATCTTAAGCTATTACCTTACCGGAACCCAATCGGCACAGTACATTTTGAATTAACTAATTGCCATTTTGTTTCAAGATGGCGGACTGCCATTTTATTGTGCTCATGTCATATGTTACATCTTAAGCTATAACCATACCAAATTTGAACTCAATCGGTGCAGTAAACTCTGAATTAGATAGCCGCCGACAACAATGCAATTTGACATCGTTATAAACATCTAATAAATAAAAAATAAACAATACCAACCAATACTAACAATCCACAACAGTATGTTTCAAAATACCTAGACCAACTAAATTCGAAATTCAACAACTAATACATAGTAGTTTAATTAAATGTCTGGTTATCTAATTTGTTTGTTATTTTGTTCAATTAAGTGACAAATCACTGTAAATTTTCGTCATAAGAAGAAACAATTTTGATTTTTTTTGTTGAAAATATAATATAGCCTGTGTCACCCGGGGATAGTGTAGCTTCCCAACGGTGAAAGAATTTTTCAAATCGGTCCAGTAGTTTCGGAGCCTATATTCAATACAAACAAACAATCAAATCTTTCCTCTTTATTACATTAGTATAGCTAGAGGTAAATTCATTTAAGCAGAACCCTGCGCGAAGTACGAATTCTCGTCTTAGAAAGAGAGGCATAGATGATAAACAAGAGGAAACTACGCTACTGTCTGTTCTACAGAATATCTGTTATTCTCATGTTGACGTTCGTAGTGTTTTGCTTCGTGTAACGCTGTGAATTTTGTAATTGATTGTGATTGAGTTATATTTTAGTTTTGTTTGAAAATTAAGTGAAGTGCAGCGTAGCATTATAGCATATACTCGCTAGCTCCACTTTTGTAAAACGTACAGTACATGACAAGCTCTGCCTTCTCGCGCAGCTCAGGGTCCTAGATATTTGAATTTTACTCTATCTACCGCTTCCCTTTCCCAAAATTTCTGTGCACGCCACTGGCTGTCTGTCAACAAACTACACACTAACTCTTACTCTTGATGATTTGGCACCATCACCCATGTTCTTGTTCTTGTGCCACGTCAATAGCAAGCGTAACATTTGTTTTATGCGCGGGCAAAAAGTATTCAAGAATAAACGATATGAAAAGCCGTTGCATACTTTAAAAATAGACACGTCGTTTACCTACTCATCGCATTTCTAAATATACTAGTGCGAGTACAATGTAACGCTGCGAACGGTTTTTCGCTTTGATCGTTTAGAAGTAAACACCTTTTTTATCTAGATTGCTTTATAATTAGCACTGAAAATGTAATTATGTCAACATATTATGTGTATGAGTATATTACTACCATTTGTTGAGAAATAGGAAAGAATATTATAAGTAGTATTACTTAACTTAGTAACATCACGATTAAATTCTGATGAGTAATTTTAATAGTTTTTATTTACAGTAACCAGTGTAGGAAAAACCAATATTTTTTTTACAGTAAACAAGAATAATTAAAAAATGCCTTAACATTAATCATAATGAATATCTTCATGTTACGATTACGAAGAAATATGTAAACATAACATAGATGCCTTATGGCCATTTGCACCGTTTCCACTTAAATTTTAAGTGTCACCTAAACAATATCAAATCAAAATCAAACTGTCAAACGTAGAAATAACATTGCTGTCATAAGTTCGATTGGATATTTTTCATTTAAGTGACACTTAAAATTTAAGTGGAAGCGGTGCAAATGCAAATGACCATTAGTAGTCCAGTAAAATATAGAAAAAAACCTGCAAAAATCGAGGGTGTTGATTTTATTGTTTTAAAAGATAGGTATTGGCACCTTCAAGATTAGCCAATATCTCGAAGTCTACCCCTTGTGCTTCGCCCTCCACTGCCCCTTTTAGGGGATGAAAATAACATATTTTTAAATTATCCCGTTTCCGTTAAGGTTAAGAGACCCGTCTACCTCCTAAAATCCAGCTCAAAACGTAATAACGTAGCGAGTGTTTTGTGGCCAGTACAAGAATGGTAAATAATTGTATTTCCACAAGGATTTTTACTTAAAGAATCAATTAACATTATTTGTGTCTGCCTTATTAAAATTTAATTTAAATAATTGTAGGTACATGATTATAAAAATTCCTAGGATGAGATAAAGTCCGAGTTTCGGGCTGGTTTTAGGCAGTCGTAGTAGTGAGGAAAAAAGTGGAATAGAAAAAAAAGTAAAATCGGGAGTATTCTAGGAATTCGGAATAAACGTAGACAGGCCGCTTAACTGAAAAAATCAAGAGACCAATTTATAGAGCAGAAAATTCTCTTAAAGATAGGTCATAAGAGATTTACAGGAAAACGCACAGTTTGTGAGAAAATCATGAAAATAAATTTTCCTCCTAGAAAAATTTAGAAATTTATGATAGTAATTTTTTCCTAAATTTTGTGTTTAATTGTAGTTTCTTAACGAGTTAAGATATTTACTTCCTGTTTTCAACATTAGAATCCGCGAACATTTTTCTATTTGAAACATATTTTATTAAATTAAAAAGTCTTTGGCTGAGGCTTTTTAATTGGGTCACTGTTTTAAATGGAATTTCATAAATTTACCTATACTATATTCTTGCTATTGCACAATTAATTCAAATTTAATTTTATTCCATTCACTGTTAGTCAGTTATCCATCAACAATCAACAATCCAGTGGTATCAAAAATGAGATTCTTGCAAATACTGCCCATAATTTATGCCAGTAAAATATATGCACGAAGTTGTGAATCACCCTGTATATTTGTATTAGTATACAAACAGTTGAATATGGCGGGAGGTCTTGTGTTGGTCACTTCAAATTTTATATTACCTAACTATTACACAACTAACAGCAGAAAAAATGCTTTTATTTGATCCATTTTACTTTTGGAACTTGCAAAATTGAAAATTGAACAAACTTTATCAAAATTTTAAAATGTTATAAATATGTTTACCCGATGAAGCACCAAAATTGGTAGCGAAATATTGGAAATAAATACAATTAGCAACTATATGAGTAATTCCTAATTATCTTATGCCCTTTCATCTTGCCGCTTAATCCATTATCCAATTTTATCATCTATTACAGTTATCTGGTGTAAAATTTATAATCAAACATCGAAATTACGTTATAAACAATTACCTACGTTAACAATAAAAGAATACATCACAACCAAGAATCAAACAACGTGTCTATTGCAAGTAGAATATCAATTTTTCCATTTCCGTTGCGCAACTATTAGCGAAAGCGCATGTGTGACTGTATGTGACACATTTACATTCACAGCGCATACTTAGCAAATGGAAACTTATCTCATTATATTGAAGCTGAATAGCTTTATTATCCAAATATTTCACGTAATTTTTAACATCCAACTTCCGAAAATAAAGATAATGTTGCATGTTGTATAATAATATAATAAAATGTGCAAATAATATGATAATTGACTAATAAATTAATTATAAACATAGAAAATCAAATGAATGAATGAATATCTATCTACATCTACATTCTACAAGGAATGTTTCTAACTTTCAAGGTTCTGTACGGTATTATTAATTTATAAATCTAAAAAGCATCAAATAATCATAAAGAAATTTTTTAAACACTTTCTTTCAAGGATAATGCTTGACCTTATTTGTGAAAAATATGTGTAACAAATCACAAAATGGAAAAATAACAATTTACTAACTTGTAGGTATATTTTACTTATCGCCTTATATTCTACAGGGTGTTTCTATACCTCTGCACGCAACTTTAATAGGTTATATAATTTGATATACTGATTACTGAAAGATTGTTTTCAAAATTCGCAAAAATAAGAGTGAAAATTTTTGTGCCACAAGTTTGCAAGTTAATTTAACTGTTTATTTATTAATTATTATATAAAAAGTGACTATACTTGATGTCAGCTTAGAACATAGCGTTGAGTAAGATAGGACGATGATATGCTTGAATCTGATTGGTCGAGACGAGAGGTGGATTTACAACACCAGCGAACATTGGAGAGATTCGCGATTTCATTTCCATTTGAGATTTCAAGTTTATATAACCTGAAAATAGTAAAACAACGTGTGTTTCACGACGAAAATGCAACAATTTCGTGTTTCTTTTTTACTTCCTTGTTATTTTGACAATTTTTATTCATCTATAGGTAAGTTCGCGCCAAAGTTTACACTAATAGAATGTTTGGGTGTAGAACGGACTGCATTCACAGTGCCACCTACTATGTTCTAAGCTGAAACAGAGTATAGGTATTTGTAGTTAGTCTATTTATAATTTTATTTTATAAATAATATAATAAATATACAGTTAAATAGACGGTCAAACCAATGGAACTAATATTTTCAATATCCTTATTTTTGCAAATTTTGAAAAAAATCTTTCTTTTCTGTAATCAGTATTATCAAATTAAAGTTGCATGCAGAGGTATAGAAACACCCTGTATAAGAGAGGTATTGTAATGTGTCAAAATTTTAAGCACGTTTCATGGTCTCTACAATACGAATTTAATATTTTCACGATGATGTCTGTGTGTATGTGCGTATGGCCGTATGGATTGACGATTTTTCGTCCACTAACTTAAAAAGTATCAAACCGTTTATAACCTAATTTCATATTTAAGGTTTTAATAAGGATCTTAACACCGGATGAGATTTTGGTAGAAATCTGCTAACCGGAAGTAGTACTTTTTGAAGCTTGGATATAGTTTTCCTTAAAAAAATTGGTACATTATTTATTTCTGATAATTTTTGCTATTAAAAATAAAAGATTAGATAATTATCTATGGGTACAGTTAATTTTACATACAATTTGCTGAATCTGGTAGTATTTAACAATAAAATAAACAAATAAAGTACAATAATTAATATTCTACTTTTTTGAAATTCCAGTATCTTGTTGTCCATACCTACACGTGATCAGAAATGAAAGAAAAATCTTCTAATCATAAGATAAGCATGTAAAAAATTGCTTAAAACACATTTTTTCATTAATTTTTTATATGGATTCCAAAGATTTTTTGAAAATTCTAAATAATTCTTTCACAAACATCTAATACCTTCAAATTTTTAATATGCAATGAGTAAAGCAGAAACTGCTACACCTCTAAACACGCAATATTTTGTTACAGAGACGGGATCCTTAATTCTAATAATTTTATTTTTATTTTAATGACTCCTGAACATGGCAGTAATTATGTATTATATTAGGTAGTAATTTTTGTCATCTTGTGATATGTCATTATGCTTAAAATATGCAATCTAATTATAAACTATTCTTGAATCATAAAACATTTAATTTCTGTGCACTTTGGTTATGAAGCAATGAGCACTTTAAGGTGACTAATTTATTAAAGCTGACCTAGTTAAATTATAAATACCTCAATAAATACTATCGGATGCAAAAGTATATAGTTGTCGGGATTACAATTATGTAACTCATCAAAAAGTCTGAAAATAAACTACCCAAAACGTTTTATCTATTTTTAACGCTGCCTTTATAATGCAGCTATAGTTTTTATTTAATTTACCAATGTCAGCAGATATTATTTTAATCATTCGAACAACAGTTTCGCTAGAGCGGCACATTATTTATTAGAGAATGCCGCCTCTTCAAAATAGTGCTTAGATACATGAGAATAGAAAATTTTTAATTGGTAATGTTTTGACTTTTTATTCATAAAACATTTTTAAACAAATAGTAATGCATTAATTATACGAATATTTTTATTTTATTATGTTTTGATGGTAACTCTTCAACATAGGATTAACTCCTAATTGCAGAATGTTATTATAGGGGAATCCAACCACTTGGACCCAGTGGTATTATTGTCGGTTGCTGGAATCGAACTACTACTACTATTTATAATAATAATTACAGTTTCAAATATAAAAATCTGATGTGGCCAGCACACGACCTCTTGCCTAATTCTGTTTATTCTAATCTAATAAATATAGTTTTACTTACATTTTAATAGTTTCATGTTCATGTAATATGTAAACGATAATGTAAACCAAGATGCAAGCAAAAGATGTCAACTGTACTGTCACTGTCAATTCAAATTTTGTGTAGAAACAAATTTCATATAGGTACTTATAATTTTGTGACAGCTACCTCAAGCACGTCGCTTTTAGGTTAACAGCCCTCCGCCTGCGGCGTCGGGCGGTTACCAATCAACGTGCTTTCGGAATGTCACAAAATTATTTCGTAATTATCAATGTCCTTGGGTTATTATAGCTGATAATTTTCACAGATTTTCATTGTTTCATCACCTACGCTTTTCAACTGAGTTTTAGAAGACTCACCTAATTTTAAGACTCGGCTTGCGCCTCGTCCGTAAATAGATTCGTCCTCTAAAACTCTATTTTGCGTATTTGCTACATAAATAACTATTTAATTCGTAACCAGCATATCAAACTACATAATATACCATTAGTATCTACTCTAAGTTCAAGTACAATATGAATATACAACATGAGGTATATTAATGTTCTAAAATTGTTTGAAAAGATGATGAAATTTATTGAAACACTTGTTCAATTACTTGGGAAATTGTTAGTAACATGTTTAAATGCCATCAGTTTCAGGTAAATCAAGTTCTGAAATTCCCAGCGTTGCTTGACAAAATTTCTAAGCAACAAAGCAACTAAGTATATAGTACACAGTTCACAGCCAACTTCTCTGTTAACTTGCTTTAATACCGTCTACGTTCAGACGTTATTGTTGTGTCAAGCATAGGAGAATATTACACACGATAGGTAGCTTAAATTGTTCAAAACCTACGTTAATCAAATACTTCAGGAGTTAAGGTTAAAATATTTAGCGTTTACTAGCAATTTTTGTTTGGAATGTAAAGCTATAACCACTAGAACGTCACAACAAAATTTAAAGCGAATTAACCGTTAATAAAAAACAACGTTTCTATATTTAACAACAAATGTTTGAAATAGTTTTGTCCACCTTTTGGCTTGGCATGAAACAATTTCTCAGATTCTATTTTTTATCAAACTTTTCTATGATTCATCAGGTAAGCGTGAGTCTTTGATATCGATATTTTTTATTTAAGGTGTTCGTAGTTGGCTATGATCCGTCTTAAGGTGTACGTCTACCCTAAAATTTTACAGCGTTACATACAGAAGTGTACGCCTCCCACGTTTACTTGAATTATAATTGAAATATATGATGCTTTCACATATGAGTGTATTAACAAAGGATGTATTAATGCTTCTATATTTTTATTTTTTGTCATTGGCCTAGAAATTTGAAGTAAAATTTTTTTGTCCTTATTTGATTTTATTTTTTTCGGTCACTATAAATGGCAAGAAAAATTTAAAAAGCAAGAAGCATGCAGCTAAGCTTCCTTTTTCAAATAATTTTTGTTTTACTTAATTTCTTTTAAAAATGCAGAAGTTATTATGGGAATCTGGAGCCATATTTACAGTATTTTTCAACTTCAAAATGACATTGCATAGCTAGGATGCGGGAAAGTACGAGTTTCGGGCTGGATCGACAATTTTACCATGATTTTTTTTCAGGATTCAGCAGCATGAAAGAATCTTTAAAGAATCCTTGTGTGAACAGGGCTTAAGAAAAAGAATCCTGGTGAAAATTGCCTGCCAAATAGCGGCGCCTCTAAATTGAATCTTCAATGAGTCTTGGAAAAGAAGAATTTATAATTCATTTAGCTTCAAAACGAAGTGATACTTTTTTCAGGATTCCTACTTTAGAACTGTGAATGCTCGTATTTAGTTAAATAGATTTAAACTTTCTTCAACGTAAACAGTAAATCTAAATAGCTTAAAATACTTTACTTTTAATAAATTAATAAAATTAAACAAATTTGGAAAATGCTAGTTACAATACAAAGCCATTTTATTTTTTTGTTCATGTATGATTTTTCTTTATTCAAGTTCGGGTGTCAAGAAAACTTACACTCTACCCTAAGAGACTTTAATTTTCTTTAAGTACCTACACGTACTCCGCCAGATAAGTTTTAATTACAGTTAAAACTTAAAGTAAGCATCGTATAAGAGAAAACTTTCTCAATGCATAATGAGCTTTACAAACTTAGAAGAGATATTAAAAATTATTATGGTTAAACAATTAAATAAACTTTGGAAATTATATCATAACGTATGATTAATTTTAACATATATACATAGAAATCAAATAGAAACATTGTAGGCAAAATAAACTATAATAACAAAAAGAGCTTGTTAATAAGAACAGTTTTCACATGAGGAAAGTTTTTCCTAAAAAGATTTCTTTAAAAAAACTGTCATCAAAATCTTTTATTGCCGTTTATATGGGGTAACTAATTATAAATATATTAAAGCTATTGATTCTTAAGAGGCCCGTCTACCTCCTAAAACTAAAATCAAGCACAAAATGTACTAACGTAGCGAGTGTTTTGTGGCCAGTACAAGAATGGTAAAACTGTATTTCAACAAGGATTATATACTTAAAGAATCAATTAACAGTTGTGCCTCTTTAAAATTTTAATAAAAAAATTGTACATGATTATAAAAATTCAGAAAAATTTTCAATTTAATGCCAACTTTAGACGGTTATATCTCATGATAGAAATTTGTTTTTAAAATTTTAAAAGGCATATCTGTAGATCCATTCTGTCTCTATTAAATGTTTAGAAAAACATTATCTTGAAGTAAATAATAAACTAACAGTTTACTTATAGTATTTTTCATCTTCAAAATGACATTGCATTGCTAGGATGCGGCAAGTACGAGTTTCGGGCTGGTTTAGGCAGTCGTATAGTAGTGGGAGATAGAAAAAAAAGTAAAATCGAGAGTATTCTAGGAATTCGGGAAAAACGTAGGCGGACCGCTTAAATATATTTTATAGAAATATTTAGTTTCCCCGTATATGAACGATATTGACAGTTTATTGATGACTGCACTTGTTTTTTACCTTCCGCTTACCTGTAAAGGAAGGTATTGGAATCATGCAAAAAATCGGGTGGTGAATTTTTAGTGGATGAGCACGAATTAGGGTCCTTACAACTCATTTTTGATAGTTTCACGATGATGTCTGTGTGTATGTGTGTGTGTATGTGTGTGTGTGTGTGTGTGTGGTCAAGGGTTGTTAGTCGCATAACTCAAATACGAATTACCCGAAAATTTTGATATTTGGTATTTAACATTTGTATATAAATTGGAAGAGCTCCCTAGATTTTGGTACAAATATCTTCATCGGAAGTGATATTTTTTGAAGATTGAAAAGGTTAATTGTCAAAATTGTATATAAATTTGGAAAAATATAGTATTTATTTGTAATGAGAATAAGAGGAAAAGTTATTTGCAACTTACGTTATAAAAAAATTGTCTTTATCTGGTAGCATTAAAGAACTGCAGTAAAATTTAAAAAATAAATTTATCAAATAAAACGTTGATATCTTGTAATCCATGATCGGTTGATTTTTGTTTCTGCGTAAAAATATTGACAGGTGAGACGGGTGACAAGTTGGCATACTAGCGCTATATAAGTCCTAAGTAAGATATTAAATGTAGTAATTGAACGGAGGATGGCTTCAACACAGCAGAGTTTTCCTGTGAATGAATCTTTTTATTCAGGTGATGCAAATTTCTGTGTTTGAATATTTGCGATTTTTATTTGTATATTTTATATGGGCACCGGATTGCACGTATACATTTCTGTTTAAAGTCTAGATATGGCGGAAGGTTGTGTGATGGCCACGTCAGATTTTTATTTTGGGAAACTTGTAAGGAAAACTTTCTTCGAGTGAACTGGGTATAATATTACTATACCAAGCACCCAAAAGAAATATTTACAATAAAAATAAAAGTATAATGGCTTAAATTTGTTAAACAAAATCAAATTGTTTTTACTAATAAATTAGTTACTATCTGAAATTTAATGTTCTTGTCTTATAGTGATATATTGACAAATGGTATTTTAGAATGAGTGCTCGATATTAAATAATAATTATTTTATATGCTGTAAAAATGTAATTGATTCCAACTGGCCTAAAGAAACACATTATTACTGTTTCTAATACATTTCTAAAGAGTTAAAAGCATTATTGATATTTTGATTGGAAACAATTTCAGACACAAGTTGGAAAACTTTACCAGATTAATTTAGGAACAAAAATTTATTGTTTGATTATATTTTCCGATACCTGATGCGTATTATAATCAAGAACTTTTGCCCACAAAAGTAAAAAAAACAATAATAACCTGTCTCGCATTTATGGCTGACGTATACCTATATTTTTTCACTTTTCATATACTTTTACTTTCACTATCAAGGTAGATATCAAAATTATAGGCGGCATGGTTTACAGTTTTGATAAAATATTGTTTATAATAACGATTTTTAAACAACTTGGATGTGACAGTCTCACATACTGTGAGCCATGTTAGATATACAGGTTGTTCCACAACTTAGGACATAAAATTAAAGGGTATACTGTACGACGCTGATCGCATGAAACAAAAAGAATTTTTTTAAATTCGCAAAAAATTGCATCGTATTTCAAGCAAACATTTTTTTGCCACTGGTTGGTAGTTATTTTTAATAATTTTTTTTTAAATCTTCTACAATGAAAGTAATTGTTTACACAATCTAATACTAATAAATGTCAAATTATCAAATATACCATCAAAACAGCGATACTTAAAATGTACACACGTCAAGTAAACTACCCTTAACTTTGCGAATTTTTAAAAAATTATTATTGTTTCATGATCAGCACGTCGTACTATATATACCATTTAATTTTTTGTCTAAGTTGTGGAACACCCTGTATTTGATAGTGTGTGCGGTTGTCAACCGTCAACTGATTTTAGAAGAAATAAACTGAATAATAATGAAGATGAATAGATATACACTACGAGACTGTTTATATTCTTTAAAATATATTAAAGCTAGTGATCTTAAATATATTTAATAAAAATCTGACGTGGCCATCACACAACCTTCCGCCTTATCTAGACTTTAAACATATTTAAAATATACAAATAAAAATCATCATCTGAATAAAAAGATTCATTCACAGGAAAACTTTGCTGTGTTGAAGCCATCCTCCGTTCAATTACTACATTTAATATCTTACTTAGGACTTATATAGCGCTAGTATGCCAACTTGTCACCCGTCTCACCTGTCAATATTTTTTACGCAGAAACAAAAATCAACCGATCATGGATTACAAGATATCAACGTTTTATTTGATAAATTTATTTTTTAAATTTTACTGCAGATCTTTAATGCTACCAGATAAAGACAATTTTTTTATAACGTAAGTTGCAAATAACTTTTCCTCTTATTCTTATTACAAATAAATACTATATTTTTCCAAATTTATATACAATTTTGACAATTAACCTTTTCAATCTTCAAAAAATATCACTTCCGATGAAGATATTTGTACCAAAATCTACGGAGCTCTTCCAATTTATATACAAATGTTAAATACCAAATATCAAAATTTTCGGGTAATTCGTATTTGAGTTATGCGACTAACACCCCTTGACCACACACACACACACACACACACATACACACACACATACACACAGACATCATCGTGAAACTATCAAAAATGAGTTATAAGGACCCTAATTCGTGCTCATCCACTAAAAATTCACCACCCGATTTTTTGCATGATTCCAATACCTTCCTTTACAGGTAAGCGGAAGGTAAAAATGATATTCCCCGCATGAACGGCATTGACAATTTTTATTTATGACAGCTCCTAGCACTTGTTTTATACTTTCAAGAAACTTTTTAGTGAAAACTTTCCTTGTGTGAACAGGGCATATTTTTGATCTACAGGTAAATTATGGAACATAGCCTCTTAGATATTATCTAAATTGCAATTTTACTTGCTATTTAGTATTTATATAGTACTTATTAAAGTGTATTTTTACATTTAAATTAGTGTCAATAAGTATCACCTGGTACAGCCAGAGACACCTAGATCCATTTTACAAATTCTGATCGCTAGAAAAGATCATGTCGGTAATTTTTTTTAACCGTGGAGACAACCCAGGGTACTTAATCAGAAAATAATTAATATTAAATGATTAAAACCTAATTCAAACAGTTCGTCACATTTCAATTTTGGTACTTTTACGACAACAAAAATGCAATAATGATCAATTATTAATATCTAAGTAAATCTTTAAATTAATTATGCAAACTTCCGTACATCAGTGACACATTTTAAGGCTGCTTTCATTTGTTTTTACCACCAAATGACCATAAATAATAAATTTGTGACCATTAATGACCTTTTACGTAACAGCAGTAAAAAATAAATAAAACTGAAAACATTTGCGCGCCAAAACGCTCCATCCCGTCGTTTGTCGTTTGTTCATGAAGATAGACCTGACCTTGAAAAGAGATGAGTTTCAGTTACAAACAGAAACAACGAACGTCCATGATTCAGCCGGGCGACCCTCTTCTGTTTTACATGCTTTTGTTAACGAGGCATCGAGTGCGCGCACTTTCTTTTTCTCACTCGAATGGAAACTTGTCTTTCTCAACCAAACTGAATAATTTTACCGATTATTATTTGTAAACACAATGTTCTGAACTAAAAACGGTATTGCGTGTAGAATCACAGCCCGTGTAATATTTGTTTCCGCTTGTAAGCGAATGCTGATTATACTTTTTTTAATAAACAGTATAAAATGATAGAATATTTTTCTGATTCTATTCAAATTAATATTTGCATCGTATTTGCAGTTTTATTTTTATGTAATTATTTTATTTATAAATAAAATTGCGTAACACATCATAGAACAAAAATATGTGTCATAAATAAACGTATTTGGCCTCATTACAGTAATTAAATACAAAATATGTTATTATTGTTATCATGTACCTACTTATTCTTATAGGTAGGTACCTACCTAATTCATTAAATTTTGCAAATATATATATAAGAGCTCTTATACAGGGTGTTCCACAACTTAGCACGAAAAATTAAAGGGTATTGTACGACGTGCTGATCATGAAACAAAAATAATTTTTTTAATTCGCAAAAAAATGCATCGTATTTCAAGCAAACATTTTTTGCCACTGGTCGGTAGTTATTTTTAACAATTTTGTTGAAATCTTGTACAATGAAAGTAATTGTTTACATAATATCTAATATTAATAAATGTCAAATTATCAAATATACCATCAAAACAGTGATACTTAACATGTACACACGTCAAGTAAACTACCATCGACTTCGCGAATTTAAAAAAAAATTGTTTTGTTTCATACTCAGCACGTCGTACAGTATATATTCTTTAATTTTTTGTCCTAAGTTGTGGAACACCCTGTAGAAATGTTTAATTTAGTCTACATATGTTTTACTTTCTAGTCTATTTCAGTTAAGAAAAAAGCAGATAGCACTGCGAATGGCACTGCGTTCTACACTCACATTTAATTAGTTCAAAATTTGGTGCGAAGATATTTTTTGTCAATAAAGTTGTCATCTATAGAATAATGCAGTACCTACTTGAATGTAACTCTGAAATTCAAAATAATGCTAAATCTACCTCTCATGTCGACCAATCAGATTCAAGAATAACATCGCCCTATTTTACCCACCGATTTTTTCTTAATTGAAATGAGGTATAGAATAGTAATCAAATTAGCTGTATTCAATATTTACAAATTGATTCATCTTTGCTATTTTTTAAAGTTGCATATTATTGCGCTGAAATGGAACACTCTACAAATGAATTTCGTTTTTGGTATAGATAAAAATAAACATAAATTAATTTACTCCATGACTTCTTCAAATAACAATGTAAAACAAAATACCGACGAATCACCCTCACCCTGTAGGAGCCAGTGCCATGATTAAAAAAAGTTTCATAACAAGGTTCAAGTTAAAAAATTGTAAATTAAAAAATTCTGACACATTTCTTTCAATACAACCCTGGAAATTACTGATTTCTTTCAAAATTCTCAAAAGGAAGGATAGTGAAAATTTGAGTGCCACTGGTTTGAAAGTACATTTAATTGTTTAATAATTATGTTATTACCTAATTAAACAAAATTATAAACACTGCTTACAAAAAAATAGTCACTTATTATTATGTAATAATTTGTTAATAAATAATAAAATTAAGTAACTATAAAATCAGTGATACTAAAAAGCGAGCTAAAAAGATAAGTACGCCATATACCGTATTTTGCGAATTTAAAAAAATTCTTTTTGTTAGTGTATCAAATTGTGTTTCGTGCAAATGTACTATAGAAACACCCTGTACATAAATTTCTCACTAAAATTGAATTAAACAAAAAATAACAAACAGACAAAAATAAAATAATGATTGAACATTTTTAGTTACAAAATAAAGCATTTTAATAAATAAATAATAGTAAATCAATAACAAACAAATATAATTAACTTGACACTTTTTTAATTAAAATATGACGTTATAATATATAATTGAAATGCGTAACAGTCATTAAATAAAAATAACCAACTGCCAAATAAGCACACAGAAAAAATCTTATCTAATTTCGTTATTTGCTGATAACATTTTTGTAACGATTCATTTACTAGGATAGGTTACGAATTTAAATTAAAAAATAATATCGTATTCATAAATAGGCCAGCAAATTATATTTTATGAAGTAAAACATTAAAATCCGTGTTATTCAGCTATTTAAGACTCTGCAAATGTGCAAATTGCTTAAACGGTACCTCCCTAATTGCAATAACTTTACAGCTATGAAAATAATGCAAAACCAGGCGTAAAACTATGTGGCACATATTCATATATAGATGCGCTGAGCTCTTTCATTTCACTGTTGTAATAACAAACCTAATAATGCTTACTTTCATTTATATGGATAAGTAAACGGTATAAGCAAGCAAAGCAGATTGAATGTATGCCAGACACAAATGCGTATATTGAGGTCATTGTCACCTACACGTACATCTACTTTGATAAAGCATGAATAAATAACAAAAATTTCCTACGTAGAGTTGATATTATTACTTATTTTACTGATACTTATACACGTTAAAAAATATAGGTTATGGTATGATTTATATTTACGTATTATGAGAATTACACAAGCATTCGACAAATAGTTTAAACTGTTTTATGTAAATAATTATCATTGATCTTACTGAATTTACGTTATAATATTATAAGAAGGTACCTAGCAGAACGTATAACAGGATATTTCGTAATTATAGTTATATTTCAAGGTCAAACATACAAGTTTTATTTTTTTACATTTAAACAGTAATTTATAACAATATGGTTAAGTATGAATATCAATGGTCCAACAAGAAGTGATAGGAGAAACTAACTAGTAAACTACTTTTCAATTGGCCGTGACTGAAAGTTCTTAACAAATGCACACTTTCAGTAAAAAAGTAAATAGTACTTTTGTAACTAGCAATATAAGATTGCTGTGAACGCTGCCCAATTTTTGTGTGGATGTAAGATTTCTACCGCCTTGCAGTTTGCCGGCGAAGCAAACTTGGAACATCTTTTTAGTTTATCTACCAGGCAAGTTTGTTCAAGACGCAATAAAAAGTGAAAAAGCCGGCAAAAACACAAACATGTTTGGCATATCCAATGAGACATTAAACCTACATGAACTATACTAGAAAAGTATCTGGCCAAAGTTCCAAGAAAGAGAAAAACGAGTAACGGATTTATAAACAAACGAATCAAGTTAGCATATTGCTAATAATAAAGTGGGCCATGGCGGTTACTTAAAGTGCTTACCTTAAAACGCTACTGTGACAGAAACAAAGGAAAAGCGGCAGTAGCCACGCTGTTAGGTTTCAACTTGCACTTGTAGTATTTGTCCAAAAAACACATAAACACACGCACTTTTTAATAACCATACGACGTCAAGACGTTTGAACTTTTAATAAATCACACACTACAAAAATATGTGATAGTTTTTAGATGCACTTACACAGATTTCTTGCAAAACGCTAGATGCTTACAAAATCCCCACTTTAGTTAAGAAAATGGCGGACAATTTGGTGCCGCTAGCGCTAGGTATCGTTGCCTTACATCCTCCCCTCGCACTGATACCCCGCGCCAACGTCGTCCGTAGAGTAAACCAGTTATGTCGTTGGCTTTGCGCTAAACAGAAATTACAAGTCACTTGAAATTTGCCGCGAAACGAAACCCAACTTCTGTTATTTCTTAATTCATTTATTTTCGATTATAATTATTCTTATATTATGCTATTAATAAATAAATATCACGGTTACTAGTACCCTCGAAAGTATTTATACAAATAAATGTTGTGAATCTAACTTCAATCACTTGGAAATAATACTTCAACCAATAGTTATAACCAAATACACTAAATAATATATTTGTATTTTTTATTGTACATAAACAAAACAATAATAATAAGTAAGAGTAAATGTAAACTTCAAAAGTGATATACTTTTATAATTCTGCGTATGATACTAAATATAAACCCCGTTTAAAATTCAAAATTAATATAACTGTAATTCATTAGTTCTACAATTTCACAGTTTTAGTAATTTTACTGTACTTGTCCAGTCCATGTTTGTCCTTCAATGTTGCAAAGATGTACTCTAGAGACATCTTTAGGGCAGCTACAAAAATATTAAGTATATAAATAGAACAGCTGATTGCGCAGACCTATTGTTTAACATAAAAGATCGTTGACAAAACAAGTAATAAATAATTAAACCCGAAATAATTTACCATGATATTATTATAACGTTTCATATATTTGAATCTAAAATCCTTTTTGATTTTTTCATTCAATGTAACCAGTAACAAAGATGTACTCTAGAGACATCTGTAGGACAATTATAAAATCATCATTTTAGCATTTATGCTATTGTTTAACATAATAGATAGTTGACAAGACAAGTAATTATACGCACAATAATTTACCATGAAATCATGATAACATTTCATATTGGAATCTAAAACAATTTTTGATTTTTTCGTTCAATGTTAAGAAAGCAGTGTTGCCAGACCTAGGGAAATTTCCCTAGGTCTAGGGGAAAATTTCCCTAGGTTTAAGTATATTCAACATTACTTAGAAAAATTGGAAAGAAATAGTATAATTAGGGAAAAATTCTAAAATCTACCATATCCAACTTACATTGTTATTCTAAACATGTAAGTACAGATAATGTAGAATTGGTGCTCTAATGATTTAAAAATGTACTATGAAAGTTGTTTCCTGTTTGTTTTTATTGGTAAAACATAACCGCAGAACTACACTGAGAAACTAAATTTTGAAAATTAAACAGCCGTTCACTTTGAACACACTCCGTATTTTACCAATACTGTAGATTCGTGGCTTTTCTGTTTACTAATTTTCCGACCCTGAGTGTTATTTGATTTTAGGGAGATAATTTTCAACCAGTGACAACACTGTGACAAAGATGTATTCCAGGGACATCTGTAGAATAATTATAAAAACATGAAGTATATAAATAGGACAACAGCTGATTGCGCATATGCTATTGTTTAACATAATAGATCATTGACAAGACAAGTAATAAGTTATTTTACGCAGAATAATTTACGCTGATATCATGAAAATTTAACTAAATATAAAATCATTTTTGATACAGTGACTAAAGTGTTCCAGGATAAAATGGCTGATATAAAATCTTTCGAACATCCTACTCTAAAGGTAAATATACAATATAATAAAAAAAACATATTTATTCATTTAATTTGTACAGGTACCCTACGAGCTTCTCAATAAAAAATTTCGGACAGCTCAAAAAACATTAGACAGAGAAGTGTCCCACGTACAGCAGGCTGCTGCAGAAATAGAAAAAATTATTTCTGAGGATAATGTCCAAGTTACAGACGTTACTAAGCTTCTAGGTGGAATGGTATGTCATATTTAATTAATATTTAATTATATTTTCATTCAATAATATTCCACAGGCTGAGAAAATACAAGTTTTGAAGCGCAAGGCCGGAGAAAGTATTTCTGATGAACTGCAGTCTGGCGAAGTTTGCAAACGTCGTTTGGAGCATTTGAAAGGTCACGGCTCAACCAGTCAAAATAAAATTATTTCGCAAGGCGCTATCAACCAATGGAGGCGAAAACGATTGGACAGGATGCTGGTGGAATACTTTTTAAGAAACGGACACTACAATTCAGCTCTAAAATTAGCCAACAAATCTGGGCTTGAAGACCTCACCAACATTGGTTTGCAAAGAAAAAACCACAGATAGACCTATTCAGTAGTCAGCCTTATGGAAATATTTGCCACTCGTATTTTCCACAACTACCGTAGATGTTACTACAAATACAAATATTTCCATAAAGTCTCTTCTATAATTAAGTATACCATTTCAGCTAAGAAAATAGCGTTGGGTACGATAGGGCGATGATATCCTTGAATCTGATTGGTCGAGATGAAACGTGGATTTACACCAGCAAACATTTTCATTTTCGTTAACATTACTTATATTAAAAACTACATTATTCTATAGATGACAACCTTATTAACATAAATACCTTATTTAAATTCACGTCAAATATTGAACTACTAAAATATGTAAGTGCAGTGTAAAACTGACTATTCGCAGTGCCATCTGTAGGTTTATGTTTACCACTTACTAAAGCTGTTAAGTTTATTATGTGAATGCTATGTTTCTTAAACTTTAAATTTATGTTTACGTTTAAGAAAGTTTAAATTCATGTAACTAAATACGAGCATTCACGGTGCTTGAAAGTGAGAAGTGGGAATGTTCGTATTTAGTTACAAGAATTTATACCTTCAAACTGAATGCTTATGTGAATCTGGCTCAAGGCTGACTATCTGAATAGGTTTATCTGTGGCAAAACTATTCTGAACTATGAGTACAATTTTAAATTTTTAGATGTATTTATGGTTTCTCGAGAGGTAGAAAAATCTCTCGCCAGTCGAGAAACGGTGAAATGTCTATCTTGGTGCCACGACAATCGCTCAAAACTACGAAAACTAAAATCCAACATGGAGTTTAATCTTCGAATACAAGAATTCGTCGAACTTATTCGATCCGACCGCAGAATGGACGCTATCAAACATGCCAGAAAATATTTTTCTTCGTTTGAAGACGAACAGCTTATTTCTATTCAGCATTGTATGGCTTTATTAGCTTTTCCAGCTAATACTAGTAATAATTATTGTTATTAAGTTGGGAACAAGTTAATACTGATATATTGGTTTGCAGAAATAAGTCCGTATAAAGAATTAATGGACGAGAATCGCTGGAAGACGTTAATCGAACAATTCAGACAGGAAAATTATAGACTATTCCAACTTGCTAGTCAGTCTGTTTTCACGGTCGCTCTACAAGCGGGACTTTCTGCTCTTAAAACACCATATCCTTTAGTGCTTTTTTACATCAACACCAGTAAACAAATATCTAGAATATTCATACAGAGAATGCAACACCAGAAGATGCAAATAAGCAATAAAATACTAGCTTCAAAAGATTCAAATCTAGAATTTTATACTTGACATACTCGCATGAAGATGCAAATCTAAAAAACTAATTTGTTTTTTCAGCAAATTGGGTTGAACTAAATTAATGAACTAAATTCTAGATTTGAATTTTCCTGTGAATGAATCTTTTAATGCAGGTATTATATTATCTAGATTTGCATCTTCTGGTGTTGCATTTTCTTGTGTTTGAATATTCTAGGTTATTATTTTCTGGTGTTAAAACCATTGACAGTTTGGAAAATAAGTATATTTTCTTAATAAGACATACTCAGTGTTACACCGAAACTCGTGAAAATCGGAATCCTGGTTGTCCAATTTGCCAGGATTATTGGAACCAACTCGCAGATCCACTGCCATTTGCTCATTGCTCACAATCAAGACTATTTT
The DNA here is from genome assembly GCA_947534325.1 of Agonum fuliginosum. Lineage (NCBI taxonomy): Eukaryota > Metazoa > Arthropoda > Insecta > Coleoptera > Carabidae > Agonum > Agonum fuliginosum. The sequence continues at coordinate 2,176,155 of OX384029.1, forward strand.
GTCACATTTCAGGTTTACCATTAAATGAACATAATCAGCCTATGATTTTACCAAATGGCTATGTTTACGGTGATAAGGTAAGTAATTTATTTGTAAAAAATCTGATGTGGCCAGCACATGACCTCGCCTAATTCTGCCCATACTACTAATCTAATAAATAATTACTTGCATATCAAATTTAACAGTTTCACTAAGATGCAGAAGATATCAACTGTAATTGTCATAATAATTCAAATTACGTTGAAACAAATTTCATACCGGAATTTAAAAAATTAGAATATTAATTGTACTTTAATTTATTCTTAAATACTACCAGATTCAGCAAATTGTATTTGAAATTATCTGTACCTACAACCTACAAATAATTATATTTTCTTTTATCTACATGAACATTAAAATTTGTGATGCTTGCTACATAATGCCATATATTAATCCCGGAGGGAATAATGACCATTATTCCCTCCTCTGCATTAATCAGAAAATTACTTTGCTTGAATCAGTTTTTCCGTAGATAAAGTACAGTATACAACTCACTATAATGGCTATTATTCCCTCCGATGATTAAAACCCTCGCTCGCTTTGTTCGCTAATGTTGTAAAGTACTTTCGGTTTGCGGATTTCTACCAAAATCTACTCCGATGTTGAGATCCTTATTAAAATCTTAAATTTTATGAAATTTTGTTATTAAGGGTTTGATACTGAGTTATCGTGGACGAAAAATTGTCACATTCACATACGTCCATACGCGCACACACACAGACATCACCGTGAAAATAGTAAATTTGTGTTCTATTTACTTACCCGTATATTTATAAATAGAATAATAATGTACCTGATTTTATTATTTCCGCATTTTTCTATAACCTAATGTTGTTTATTTTTAGGCCCTCCAGAAAATGGCTTTGGAAAATAACGGACAAATTGTGTGTCCTAAAACAAAAGAAATTTTCCCTTACAAAAAAGCAGAAAAGGTTTTCGTCATGTAAATAGTGTGTGATATTTTTTGTTTGGAATATTTTGTCAAATAATCAGTGTTCTTGGGGTTAAATTATAAATAAAATTCATTTATTCTTTATAATAATTAAGTTGATTATTGGTACTAAAATATAGTTTATAATTATGTATTTGCCATAAATAAAATATTTAAAATGTACCAAACTTCGTTATTTACACAATATATTAGTTGTTGTTTTATGATAACGTAAATTTTTCTTTCTAAGATATAGTTTATAATTATGTATTCATTTGCTATAAATAAAATGTTTTAAATGTATTTAACTCTGTTGTTTCCTAATTTATTAGTAGTTACAGTTTTATGATAAAAGTAATGTATTCTTTCTAAGGAAAGGAACTACCTTGGAAAAATGGAAGTAAGTTTAATCTTAATGATTTTATTAATTACAATCTGTTATGTCTTATATAGTAATTACAAAATATTCCAATATATTTTATTTTTCTCTACTTCTTCAGTCATTGTAGAGTGTACAATATAAAACAAAATAACATTTTTATCCTTGTAACAGAAATATGAATATCTTTTTTAAGTTTCAACTAATATTGTTATTGTCAGAAAGTCATACCCTTATTGAATATTGGAAATTTAAATGTTGTTAATATAATAATTTATTATGTAGTATATTAAAATTTATTATTATTTATATATTAGCTAGGTATATGATACCATGATATTTATAAGTTCTTTTATATTTCGGTATAAGATGATGAAAGTACAAAGATTTAGTATTAAAGTGAGAGCTAGTGTATAATAGTATCATTACAACACTAATAAATAGTAATCTTGAGTTATCTATCATATAGAAACTCAATACATAAAATTAATTAATTAGTAAAAATATTAGTATTAATAAATTATTTTAAATGAACCATTAAATGGTATAACCTTTGGTTGTATTATTTTAGTAAAAATTTTTCGTTTCCGATATAAATAAATTATTTCATAATAACAAAAATAATAAACATATTATAACTTGTTCTTTATTGTATTTATTGATTGCTTTTGAAATCAATAATTATTTTATAGTTTTTATAAAACTCTAGACGATAAATAAATTTGTGCTTTACACAGATTGTTTTATAAACTTTTTATGTTGTAAATAAATAAAGTTATTAGTTTCAAAATTTTATAAATAAAAAGATAACTCGAATTACTTTTTTGATACACATTGTAGAAATTTTATAAAAGTCTTTAACTTAATTAATTAGAAATGAATGATGAATGAATATCGCGGAAATTTTTTAAATGCAATAATGCTATTTTCAAAATTGTAGTATAGAATGAAGTTTAGATATGTAGTACTAGTCCTAATTATGTAAAGATTTGGTCAGATTGTACTAACAGGCATATATCTAGTCCTAAATATTTTTCATGGAAGTAAAATTTTCTAAAGCTGTATTTAAATTCATTTAATATTTAGGGAATTTTAATAGCAAGTGTATATACAAATGATTGTTCCATAAATTAGTAGGTACTGACTTCTATATTACTATAATAGCAAAACAGCTATTTACAGTTGTAGGTACTAAGCTTTTCTATAAGATTAATGTGATATAAGATATATCCTTAAAGTTTATATTTATTAACAACTGTTTAACAGGTGACGACGACGGTAAAACTAAGAAAAACATTTAAATCAATAAATTAATCATAGCTTATTCACAAAACTAATATTATCATCAAAAAAATGCTCTAAATTTTAAAAATTATGAATTGGTAAAATCTTATATAGTTTATTTAATCAACTGCATTTATTAGACTTTTTCATAGCCACAAAACAATTCAACAGTTACAAGAATATGTCATTACAATATTTACAAGAAAATAACTAAGTAAAACTTAGACATAAATATTTAACGAATGATCATATTTTAAAATAAATAATTTTAAATTCTACTAAAATCATTGTCAGTTTAAAAACAAACAGGCCTGTGTCATATTATGTGGTCATCATTCATTCAAATTTTTCTCAAATATAATAATAATTTAGTACGCAAGTACTAAGGCACTTTTATTTATTAAAATACTTAATATTAAAACAAAAAAATAACTGTTGAATTGTTTTGTATTCTGTAGGATAAAGCAAGTTGTAAAATATGTTTAAATAAATGGTTTAAATGCTTTAAATAAAATTATCAGCGGCCCGTCAATTTACTGCTTTATGTGGTACTTTTTTGTATTATACGTTTGCATCAAAAGCAAGGTATACCTCAACAAAAAGTACCAAATTTAATTTGCTTTTATACGTTGATTGGATTCACATAAATAGTGATGGCGTCAACACAGTATCACATTAATCTAGTTATTTAGCGAATGAATATGGCTTACAATAAATTATGAGAAGATTATTAGTCATTATTTTGCACTACTATAGTTATTTATGTATCAAGGGCATCATGATGATGTTTATGCTCAACCGAGGGCGACATGTTTACAAGCCCAAGGGCCTCTGGCCCGAGGGTCTGTAAATCGCCCGAGGGCTATAAACATCAATGATGCCCGTGGTGCATACAATATTTTATGTCTTACTATTTTATATAAAATATTGCGCGCGTGACATTTCGCTTTGACGTTTCGGATTTTGTTAATATTTTTGGTATCCTAGTAACAGACAGAAAATATATTAATTTCAGAAGAAAAACATTAGTGATGTCTCAATATTACCATGGCAATTTCTTAATGCCCTAGGGTATAATGTAGTATATAACATACCTCGTATCCATGACATAATTAAACAATTACATACTAGGAAGACATAAAAATAATAATGAACCCTCGATAATTTAGAATTAAAATTACTATTTTAGTACCTTATACGGCAATTTTCATAAGATGTACTTTTAGTGCACAAGATATGAAATAAATTATTAAAATGTATTTTACTGAACACAAGAACGAAGTATCCATACCGAAACTCGCATAATTTGCCAAATCACAAAATCACTGGATTTTGTTGTTGTTGTTGTTTAGGACATTAGAACGCTAGCTAATGTGCTACCACTGGTCGTAATATTGAGTAAAGAAATATGATAATTATTTATTTAATCAATGTAAGATTTACAAATTTTTTTAATGAGAAAGGTACCAGCTAAATAAATTAAAATACATATTTATTATTTTGTTAATAAATTTACTGTTCGTGCAGTCAGAGTTGGCCGGTGCGGTAAGAGAGAGAAATAATGTACCTATGTTCTAAAGAGAGCTGAGTCAAAGTTCGCCAACTTATTACTCGCCTAAAAGCAACTGAGCCAAGAGAAAAACCGAGCTGGACGACTTTTTTATACACTATTTTAAGGAAGCCATCTCTTATTTCGCGTACTGTAACGTCTAATGGTGCATTCAACATAATAATCATCTCACACTGTATTCTAAACCAATTCAAAATGGTGCACATTATTTTGGTTGAAATTGATTATCTATATCACTCTTATTCTAAGATGCAAAAAACTGAATCGTAATAAAATATGTCGATAATATATTATATTACAATTTACGCTACAACACACGGTAAAAAACGCTATTAGGATGTAAAACCTAATATTTCTAAAAGAAATAAATATTTTAAAACACAACATAATATAAAATACGAGTAAAATCGTAAGAAATAAAAATTTATATTAGAAAACTTTTCGACGGAAAATTTCTTTCGCAATTGATAAATGTAAAATCTGAATACCGAGCTTTATTGGTTTCTAGTTACTCCAAATAACTTTATTATTTGTCATGTCTTTTCATTTTATTGTCCGAAGATGTGGCAAAATATTTACGAGTTATACTAAAAATGGATCAAAAATATTCCGTAAAAAACATATTATGGTAATAATCTAATATGCTCTCTAAAATCGTTACTTTGCGAACTTTTTGAGTCCGCAAAATAATATTTCAGGGAATCCGGTCCTTTAAAATAACGTAACCTACACAATGAGCTGTTTAGAATAATTTTGAATAGTAACTAAACAAATTTGGAGAGCATATACTATTTTTTTGCATGTAACATGTGCACAAACTGAATTTTACATGACTCACCTAATAAAGACTCGGCTTGCGCCTCGTATGTAAATAGATTCGTACTTTAAAACTCTATTTTGCGTACTTGTTACATAAATAACTGCGCAACTGTCAAAAAAAGTTGACATTAACGTCCGCAATACAAGCCGCGAAGTATAACATTTGTGTACAATACATTTCGCGGCTGCGAAACTGAGTTGTCAATGTCAAACGTATTTGACAGTTGTCACAAAATAAAATGGACGTTTTTAATATAACATGCATTGTAGTTGCACAAAAATATTGTGCATACCTCGTCTGCGAATTGTGTTTGGCGTCCGAGAAAAAAAATTCTCTCGGACGCTAACAGTCATTTTGCAGCCTAGGTATACAAATAACTATTTATGTATTGTCATGAGTACATAATTAACTTTCTAAATAAAATTATTTGGAGTAGCTGAAAATTTCTAGATACCTGGTACGTCTGTATCACATTCAAATGAATTTTCAAGCTAATTTCTAATGTATACCCTTCTTTTACGGAAGTCACTAACAGCCTTATAATGTTTCTCCGTGATGTTAGGCTCATTTGAAGCCTAACAAAAGAACATTTGTTAGAAACCTGGGACATGTTCCACAAATCCTGGCCAGATGAATGAAAATAGAATGCCGGAGAAAATTCCTGTTATTAAACAGGCTGCACCGAACATGCCAGCAGTAGCCGCGTACTGTGGTTCCACCGTTCTGAAAAAAGAAAAAAAAATTTTTATTGTTTTGAATATTTTTAGGATAACTAAATATCCAATGAAATTCTTTCATTTCTGATCACGTGTACGAAATTGACCAATGAATACAACATTTAACTGACAGCAACCCATGGAACATTAGGCATTTTTTATTCAGCTAACTAGGTTACTTGTGGTTAACACAGTGGTTAGTGTGACACGTCATAGTGACGTATGCAGTAACATTTTCGAATGAAATCGCTACGGTTACATCGTTGGTTACCTCTTGTTTGTCAAATTTAAATCAGTGAAGATATTTGTTAATAGTTCGTGATTAACTTTACTTGTTTTGAAAATGGAAGAGATAAAATTTAAAAAAAATTAAATTAAATTCATCCATAAGCATAATAGGATCGCTGAATGAATGTTTTCTCGACATCATAGTTAAAGGATCAAAATACTAAAAAAATTATAATGATTTTTACTGAGTACATAAATTTGTTTCACATTCAATAAATACCAACACTTATCAATATTTAGAACATTAATATCTCCTTGATTAATAATAAGTGTTCAAAACAATCATGACACTGACACAACTGACACTTACAAATTAGAAAAAGATGAACATAGTAACTATACAGCAAACCGTGCTACACACCACGGTCAGATATTTGCTGTAACTACAACTAACCAGGTTACGTCGTGACGTTATTAAATTGTGAATAAAATATGGTTATCATGTAACTATAAGTAACCATACATGTAACCGGAGTGAATAAAAAATGCCTAAAATAACTTATGTTAAATATGTTGCTAGGTTACAATTATTTATGTTCATTTTTATGTTTATAATAATAATTGAATAAAAATGTCATTTGCACGTTTTGGTAATGAAAATGATACTTCAATTAATAAAATTTTCTGTCCGAATAACCCTCGACCATTTATAATTACTTATAATTTTGTGACAGCTACCTCAAGCACGTTGCTTTTAGGTTAACAGCCCGGGCGGTTACCAAGCAACGTGCTTTCGGAATGTCACAAAATTATTTCGTAATTATCAATGTCCTTGGGTTATTATAGCTGAATATTTACCTTGGTGCATAGATCATGCCAAGAGAACTAAAATAACCACTAGTTAATCCCATGGTTATAGCAATAAACCAATACAAATAATCATTGTGTATTAAAACGGGGAATGCCCTTTCAATTGTGGCTGGTTGATAATTACATAACAAAAACAATGGTATGTACAGCAATCTCATGGTAACTGGAATCCATAAATATCTTGGTTTTGGCTAAAAAATAAACCATTTAAATATGAACACAGCACTGAGTAATATTAATAACTTACCCACGTAACCCATGAAGTAATTAAACTTCCAAACATAGCGCAAAAGTTAAAAGTCAAAAAACAAGTAACACTTGTATAGAATTTTCCAGCGAACATAAATTCTGGATCGCTCTCTTTTATATCTGAAATAAATACGAAAATAGTTACTTGTATACCAAGGGCTGAAAGTAGATTTTGCAGATTGAAGCAGAGATTGCAACTAGTCGAAGTCCGCAAAAATACTTTCAGCTAGAAGTTTACACAACATTTTTTCTACGATTAATTCATTTTTAATTAATCAACAGAAATTTTGTAACTCGTATTTTCGCCACCTCGCAAACGAGTTCCCTAACAGTGCCCACAATACTTTACAAATATTAACCTGCCCATGTTCAAAAGATGCTCCGAAAGTGAGAAAATTTAATGAATCAGTTGCATTAGTTGATTTAGCTTTCCAACTAAAATATTTGCAAAACTGCAGATGTCGGTAACCACACCATCGACTTCACCTTAAGTTACTTAAATTTCCGAGAAAATTTTTATATAACCATGGTTACTATTATTGTAATCAATTCATCCATTGGCTGTTATTTGTGTCATGCGATTTTTAGCAAAAAGTCTACTATTAATACCAATCGTAGAAAAATTAATTTTACGAACATTACTTAAAAATTAAAATTCTTACTTGAATGAATTTCCGGGAAAACGGATAATGTGACAAAGAAGACTAAAAAGACGTTGAAAAGTTGTGGAAAAGCTGTTTTAAAAACATGCCAATACGGCACTTTTGGCACAACTCCTTGGTTTTCTCTTTGTTTCAGTTGTGCTTCTTTTAAATTCTTCATTTCATGATGACGGTAAAATCTCTGTAAAAAATTAACATGTTACTGGCACAATAATTACTAATGCAGCATAAGTCGGATTATAAAACTAAGTTCCAAACTGTAAATAGGATTAAAATTAAAGAAGCAAAATATGAAAAATAAATACGTAGACTTTGCAGCTGAAATTCAAACTGTTTTCACTAATTAAACTTTGCTAACTTGCACAAAAAGTACAATGTAATATCAACGTATACAGGGTGTATCATAACTTTAAGTACATGGATATATACAACAATTATTTAAGCACTGGAGAAATTATATTTTATTTATTTATTAAAGAATTTATAATTATTTAATTAAAGTTCAATAATGAGTACTTAAATGAATTTCATTTTGTTACAAATATATTAAAAATGGATCCTGTAACCTGTAAGTAAAGACTGCCCGTAATTTTTCAAATTTCTTTTAATTTTTTTTATACGATCAACGTATTTATTCGAAGTTATGAAACAACCTGTATTAAACAATTTAAATGATATATTTTTACAAATTTATGTATACATGGAAAATATTATGTTATGTACCAAATGCATCAACAAAAATTAAATTTAAAATACACAAATTTAATCTAAATATTTACAAAACTCAAATTGTTAAAATAAAGTGTTAAATATAAAACTTCTCGGAAGTAATACAAGAATAATATTTTGAAATATCTCATGATTAAGATTTTTAATATACTATTTATTTATAATTAAAGTAATAATAATATCTTCTAGCGATTTCTAGTATACAAAAGCATAAAGGACTACATTTTTTAAACGGGTGCCTAGAAAATTCAAGTACACGAAAATTCTTGCGTAGAATCATGAAAAACAGGAAAATGAATACATAATAAAATGCCTAAATAGAAAATTCAAATCTAGAATCTGATGGATGCAGAAAACACATATAAAGGAATATTCAAATCTGGAAAAAAAATTTGAAATTTTTGTGAAACAATGGTTTAGAAATAATTTTTGTAGGATTTTTAAACTAGAGCTGACCCAAACATAAATTGACTTCCACAAGGGGAGAGGGGCGACTGAAAGGGGGCACTATACTCGTCGTGTTGGACCGATTTCCACTTTTTTTTTAATGCTGACACTCGAGCAGAACACATGAGAATCTGATGCATGCGTAATAGCGCCCATGATTTTTGTAGATTTGAATATTCTTTTACATTAATTTTCTGTGTCCACTGGATTCTTCATATAAATTTTCTTTTTATGTTTTCTTTGTGTACGAGTATTCTTAAGCCCTGTTCACACATGGACACATAGAAGACACACACATGCGAACAGAAGGAAAATGAAGAACGTGTGGAACGTTTGTGTCCTCAAAATTGATTTGTTTTCTTTAGTTTCATAGAAGCCACAAAATAGCGGCGCCTCTATTTTACAAGCAACACACACAGTATTTCTTACTGTTGCGTGTGTGTCTTCTATGTGTCCATGTGTGAACAGGGCTTTAGGCATGAAGAGTTTCGCTAGTTTTATGATTCTACAGTGGGTTGCCAAATTATTAGGGACACTTGATAATTATTGTGCTTTTTACTTTCCGCCTAAAAGACAGGTATAGCGACCGTGAAAAAAATCGATGTCGAGATTTTTGTCAACAGTGCTGGACATCGATTTTTTCACGATCGCTATATCTGTCTTTAAGCGGGAGGTAAAAAACACAATAATAATAATAATTATCAAGTATCCAAAATGGAGGGCTCCATGGTGGAAGCACTTTTAATATACAGGGTGAGTCAGCTAACTATTCCCTATTTGGATTTTTTATCAGAAAGTGACGACATTTTTGCAAAACATGAACTATCTAAAGGAATTTTTACTGCCGAAATTTCAAATCGACCAGACAAAAACTTCACGAGTGGTTCACTTCAATGTGAAAATTGGACCAATTAATCCAAAATCTCCAATTGCAGTCCAAACAGTCGTTCTAGGAGAGTGCAAGGATTGTTCAGCAATCCAGTGGGGATTTTCATCTGACCAATACCGATGATTGTGTCTATTAAATCCACCATCAAGATGAAACTGTGCCTCATCAGAAAACATGATGTTATTCAGATGACCAGGGTTTTCATTCATTCGTTCAATTTCGTCTTCTGCAAATTCCAATCGGTTTGCTTTATCCTCTTCAGAAATTGCCTGCAGAATTTGAATCTTATAAGGATGCCACTTAAGGTCCTTAAAAATCCTACAAATAGTCGTTTGACTAATCATTAATTAATTAATCATTATTTCAGTCACCAATTAGGAAGCAATAGAGCAATAATGATAAAACTTTGCGAACAAAAACTCAAGTGGCTACTGTATTTACAGCAAAAATTTGGCGGACTTTACACTAAAACTTGAGACTTTACAAACAAATGAAATAGGGAACACTTAGCTGACTCTTCCTGTACATGTCTTATGGATATCGTCCTTCCCGTTATTTTAAATAGTTCATTGGTATCTACGCTAAAAGTATCTTGAGTTACTTACATTAAGAGGCAGAGCGAAATATGTGTCGAAGCAGAGTAGAAGTACGAATAGAGCGGTGATGAAATAATAAATGGCTGCGGTCCGGGCATTAGATGCGAATCTGTCTGAAAGGATGCTGATGATGGCAGTGAAGGTTCCGCTGATGTTGGAGCCCAGGACTACGACTCCCGTATATTTGAACGGCAATTTAGCCGCCATACCGTACACTGTATTCTGGTACACGCCATTTGCCACTGTGGAGAAAACAATCAAGATTACACATTATGACAATGAAGTATGAAAGAATAGGCATCTCCACCATAATTGAAATAAGGAATATTAACGATAAAAACATAAATTACATGTGCAGTTATGACTAATAGTGAAGAAATAAAGTTTTTAAATAATTTCATTTAAAAAATATAAATTATTTTAAATTCCATGACGTAGGTAGTATTGGGCGTGGTTTGTTTTGTATGGGACGTTGTTATTGGCCGTAAAATTTTCGCGCGATGAGTACATGAGAAGAAGAGACATGGTGCGGCAGAGAATGTAACTATCATCTGTCATTATTACATTATTCATGCTTATTTCATTTATGTTTGATTTTATTTTATACTTTTAACTGCTACAAAATATGTTCTTTAGCATAGCCCGACGACATGTTAATATAAAACAAATAAATATTTTGTTATAAGGAAAATGTTAGTGAAACAAACTGATTGAGTGCCGCTGGACGTACCACCGACGTCACCAGCAAAAAACTTTAAAAAAATCATATCTCGCTTAATAAGCGGAATTTTTACACCGCGTTTTCACTAATCGTCATAGTTTCTTATGTAGTTTTATAAAAAAAAAATAAAAATAATACAGTGGAGGAGCCTAGTATTCAGGACTGCAGTCAAGTTATTCTATATTCAATCAAGAGCCGAAGTTTCGCCAACGCTATTGGCTTCTTCAGGGCGACTGAGGAAACATTGTAAAGTCAGACAACTAAAAAATACTTACTGACTAAAATTAGTTAGTAATTCTTGTTGTAAATATAAAAATAATAGTAAACATAACAAAATTTGTTAGTTGCGTCAAGTCACAATAAAATAAAATACACTGTACGATAAGGAAAACTTTAAATTTAAGCGGAAACCCAAGTTGGTTACAAGGCGTAATTTTGCATTACTTCCATATTTATCTTAATTTTTTTAGTTTGAGGATCTTACTCTCAAAATTTAATATTTCTATAGTTGCTAATTTTAAAAAGCAACTATTTTCTTAGCTCTACCTTCCGATAATAATGGGAACAATATCTGCATTACATGCATTACTTTTCTACAACAAGTAGTGTAGGTTGACGCCATATGGCAAAGTAGGTAACAAAGAAAAATAACAAGCCAATATAAATGAATACCTACATACATACTGACTGGATATTATGTAAAGATTTGATGTAAAACTTTATTTATTGGCGAGAAAATTCCGCGTAGGATTGAAACTATAAAGCTGATAACTACTATGAACTAATTTTCGATAAAATGCGAAATAGTTATGTTTTGAAAATTGTTTCTTACAATAGGCCATTGTTTTGATTTTGATTTAAAAGTTAAAATTAAATTTTAATTATAAAAACTATTAATACATTGAGCAGTGTTATTTTCAATTGATTTTACTTATTTCAAAACCGGAAATACGTAATATAATTATTACTTTTGTGACATGATATTAAATATGTAAGTATTGTTGAAAGTATGTTTGTATTCTGTTATACCTTCAATTAATGCTAGAAAATAATAAATTATTAAATTACTTTTGTAGTTTTTATTAATGTTTTGACTACCATATCAGTTATAAATTTGTTCTTTGCCATTATTTGTTTGATAATGACCACAAACCTGGGTCTAAACGTCACAACAATAAAAAATTATTGTTTATTTAATTTTATTATAAAGGCCTGAAATCCAATACTTTTTCACTAATCATTGAGCTAATCGTCGTTAAACTTACTTATTAATTAAATTATTCACTTATCTAATGTGCGGTTTTGATATATTTAATAAATTTGTTACAGTTGATAGTAAATTAGTTTAAGTTTAAGTTAATAGAGATTAACTGGTAACATCCTGAAGCAATAATCCCAATTTTCCAACATGATATACAGTATTAAAATATTCATATACATAGAATATAATTGGACGGTAACAATACATTCATTTTAAAAAAATGCTGACAAAATGCCTCAATTCATGAAATTTTATTGTTTACAGGTACTCGGGTATTAAATGTTACTCGCATTGATTTGAATAAAACTCTCTTTTAGTTTTTTTATTGCAGTTCATCGCGAATGAAAACATACAAACAAAACAAATACGAAAAATATAAAAATGAGTGCAGCTTTTGCTAAATAGTTCGATAAGTAACGTAAATTTGATAAAAGACAGAAATGAAAAGGTAAAAAGTAGAAAATAGGTCACATGTTAGGGAGCGTTATTGCATATCCCTTTGATGTGGTTCACTGTTCGACATTCCGTGAAGCGAAGCCGATGCCAACAGGAATTGTTCCAGAAATTCCAATTTTAAACATACTGATGCATATTACACTGCATGATGGAGCTGCGAGAGCGTGTGAAATCATAATCATATTAACTCAATTTATACTCATTTACAAGCAACAGATTTTATCCGTAATTTACTAATAACAACTTTTAATGAGCCTGATAACTGAATAATTTTGTAAAATCAGCGTCGCATTCATCACAGTTTAACTGCACACAAATCGTTCCTGTAATGCACTCTCAACCAACAACCATGAGTGCGTTGAATGAGCGTAATTTGTTTAAGAGTGCTGCTTATGTGAATACGAAAATAAAGTTATTATTTAAAAAAAAGGTTGAATACACACGGTACAATATTATTCACAATAAGTGAGATTGCCGCACCAAAGTTAAAAAATCTGCTGTGTCCACCACAGTACTTCCGTCGTAACGCCTTTAATTTTATGCTTTATTCAGCAAAATTTAAATAAATTTATCTTTTTTCCACAAAATATTTAAGTTGATACCTACTAGAACTATTTTCCCGAGAGCTTTAATTTGATACCACACATGATAATATTTTGATAAAAATAAAAAAATTATGTTTATAAAGTTGGTACCACTGATTGAATAAAGCTCATTAACGAACTTGAAGTCAGTTTTTGGCTCAAGATCTTAAATATAAAATTTCAATCCAAAATTCCAACGCGTTTTTAAGTTATCCAACACACAGACTAACAGACCAACTTTTTTTAAAATTATGTTTTTGGGTTAAGTAGGGTTTAAAACATGAAGATTCACCAAACTCTCGTCAAAAAATCACGATTACAATTACTTCTCTCTATTACATAGGTCGGGGAAGTAAAAAAGGTTTAAAGCAAGCGTTTCCCGGCCGCTTGATCTCTCGTTTTGCCGATTTGCACTGACCCGCGAGATCGCCCAATTTGACCGTTCCAGACTTCTTTCTCTGTTTTTTTTGGAGCTACAGAAGCTACAGATCTTGTTGTTCTTAAAAAAGACCATCCGACAAGAAGTGAAGAAGTTATCGCCAGACGTTTTGACACAGTCATGGAAGATGCTGTGAAACGAACCCGAATGTGCATTAACTGTGGCAGCGGCCATTTGAGAGATATGACCTTCGCGACTTAATAAGAACATATTTACATGTTTAAGCACACATAATCAGCAAACAGAACAATTTATTTTATTTACAAACAAAGTTACTACGGGTGATTAATTATTTTTGCGCCACCTTGTGGTTGTATGTATATTATAAATGAAAGTTAGTCAACATCACACTTGTTTTGAATGTGTAAATAGATTGAACTTTTGAATTGAATGAATGTCACTTACTGTTTAGAATGACGACGCATCCCATTGTCACGTAGAAAAACGTACCGGGCCAATCATGGCTGTCACTCATCGCTAACACTATCGTGAAAATAAAGATGAGTACTTCAATGGTTATACTCCATACTATTCTAGTTGTCAGGTTTCCCCTAAAAATCAACAATAAAATAATATTCACAGTCTTTAGCATAGATTTTATACACTTATTATTATATAATTAAAATGTAATGGTTAAAAGTTAAAAACCAATTGATTAATTTTACAAGTCACTTATGTTTTTAAATTAGGAGTAAAATAAAAAGTCAAATGTATGTACTCGTATATTCTATACATTGAATCATTCACAGTGCTTGAAAGCGGGAAGTGTGAATGCTCGTACTTAGTTATATGAATTTAAACTTTCTTAAACGTAAACATAAATGTAAACTTAAAAACGAAATGTTTATGTGAATGAGGCTTAAATACAAGTAAATATTAATACTTTCATTTAGCTTATTTTTAAAGTCCTTTAACTCTGGAGCATACTTGAGTGGCAATAAAATATTCATGTTAAAACAGAATTCAAACTGCTTAAGGTGTTCGTCTACCCAAAAATTTGACAGCGTTACAGAGGTGTACGCCTCCCACGTTTACTTTAATTTTAATTGAAATATGTGATGCTTTTACATATGAGTGTATTAACAAAGGATGTCTTAATGCTTCTATATTTTTATTTTTTGTCTTTGCCCTAGGAATTTGAAGAAACAAAAATTTTAAAATGACGTTTTTTGCGGTTTTTGTCATTATTTGGTATTATTTTTTCCGGTTACTATAAATGGCAAGAAAAATTTAAAAAAGAAGAAGCATGCAGCTAAGCTTCCCTTTTTCGAATAATTTTTGTTTTATTTCATTTCTTCAAAAAATACAAAAGTTATTATGGGAATCTGGAGCCATGTTTACAGTATTTTTCAACTTCAAAATGACATTGCATAGCTAGGATGCGGGAAAGTACGAGTTTCGGGCTAGTTTCGGGTAGCCGTAGTAGTAGGGAAAAGAGTGAAATAGAAAAAAAAATAATATCGAGAGTATTCTAGGAATTCGAAAAAAAGGTAGACGAGCCTCTTAAGCTCATTTCAGAGAAAGTAAAATTTACTTTCTGTTTGTAAGATACTAAGGCCAAGTGTTGTTCGGAGTATTTAAGACTTAAAGCTGGCGGAAGCAACCAATATATCATTTATGCAGTTTATGAAACAATTTACTTGAAATGATAAAAATAAACTTACCCAAGTTGTACGAATATATTCACCCAGTTGAAAATAACGTTAGGAACTTGGGCAGCGAACCCTAAATAAGGCATGAAGTTGGTAGCGTAACTTGAAGATACTCCAGTATAATTCTCACTTAGTTTATAATCTACGAAATACTGAAACAAACAAAAAATTATAAGTAAAATAAAAAAACTATACAATAATTATTATATTTTGTTAAAAACTGTGTTATACATCGGGAAAAAAATTAAGGGTATATTATTACATGACGTAGGTACTAAGCGCGAGTAGGTAAATTTTTTTTTAGAAAAAACCGCAAAATTAAAGCTAGATTCAGACCTACTCAATTATAAATCTAAGTTGCACTTATAATTGAAATTGGAATTTTGTGAAAATACAGATTGGTTAATTAAACACATACTTATAATTGGGTAGATCTGAATCTATCTTAAGAATTACTTCTTAAGCTTCGAAAAATTTGAGCTAGATTCAGACCTACTCAATTATAAGTATAAGTGCGCTAATAACCAACCAGCGCTTCAATTTAAATGATTGTTACTTACGACAGTGACTATTACTAATAATATAAAATGACTAAAAATGCAGTTGAATTATCAAAATGTGGAAAAAAATTGCGTGGGACTGTTTTAGGATTTTGACTTTTTGTCGAAAATATTAAAGGCCCAAAAAGTCAAAAAAAAAATTGGCGCGGGACGGTGTTAGGATTTTGACTTTTTCCAAAAATTTTTACAAGTCCAAAACTAGATAGCCAAATGAAGTTATGAACTCGTATATTTATGTGTATATAATTTTGAATGCGAATTGAATTATTTCATTAATAATAGAATATTCTCGTACCTTTTGAAGGGAAGTTCTCCGCTGACTATATTTTATTTCTTACCATATCTTACCTTCAAATTCTCTTCTAATTCTTTCACTCAATAATCACTCACTTGTCCACAAACATATTATTTACCCGAAAATAATTATTAATCAGTCTCCCGCCCCCCAAGTAGTACTTTTTTATTCAATTTAAGAAGTATAACAGATAAGTATAGATAAAAATACAAAATATCTGTTCTTCTAATATATTCTTTCTCTTGCGCGAAGATATCTGGGAAAGAAAGTGATGGACCTAGAACATACTCATCTAAATATTAATTTAATATCAAAAATTTTGGAGTACAAAAAAGATGCATTTTATATCTTCTGAATCTGGAAACGTAGATCACATTACAATTATTTGAATGTGTGTTTCAATATTTTTACACAAAGAATTATAGACAATTTTTATTTTAAAATAGCGTAATTCCAAATTTATGTTAATTAAATCGACATTAATTGTTCACCTGGTTGGGATTTTGAAAACAACCAATGCCGATAATACTACAGCATTTAATTTGTATCCAAGTTGGAGTGCCCAATCCACCCTTTCAACAAAATAAATACCATAGTTCAGAACTATAAAATTTAAACGCGAATTTAATAATTGTATTACATTATAATAACAATTGTCTGTATTTTTTCCTACATTATATGCAAACAATTTTATGTTATTTATATAATACCAAAATTAATGAATTTTTACCTTCATTTTGAATACGATTTTTAATATGAGAAACATTAATTACCTTTTAAAATGTTTTCTGGAAATTCTTCCATACATAAATACAAATCGTAAAACAGCCAAAAATATTTAACATAAACATTAATAATTCGCTTGGTTGGGGTTTATTAAATAGAATTATCAATGTTATACGTTTTAATTTGTATCGAAGATGGCGCCCAACCATCTTATCAACAAATTATTATACATATTTTATTATTTGTTTAAATTTTAAATGCGAATTTGTATTTAAATATAATTTTTTATTTGAACCTTTATGAAGATCTCTGCTACAAAATCTCAGCGACTCTGCCATTCACATTTATACATTTTTCCGTAAATATTTTATTACTCATATGAAAATTATTATCAAGAACGTTACAATAATGTTTGAATTAATGTTTTATAACATATTTGAGTAATATTTTATAGTTTTAAAGTAGTTTTTGATAATAATTAGATGTAACAATACGCGACCGCACTTTGACAATCAAAAACAAATGAATTACTACAAACACTGTTGGTAACCGGCCAGCCGCAGTGTTTGTTTGCACCTAATTATTATCATAAATTACTTAAAAACTATGAAACATTATTCAAGTATGTTATAAAACATTAGTTTAATGTTTATTATGTTTATTTTCATATGATTAATAAAATATTTGCTAAAAAGTACATAAATGTGTACGGCAGAATCGCCAAGTTTATGTAGCAGAGATCTTCATAAAGGTTCGAATAAAAAATAATATTTAAATACAAATTCGCATTTAAAATTTAGACAAATAATAAAATATGGATAATAATTTGTTGATAAGGTGGTTGGGCTCATCTTGCATAAATTATTAAGTATAGAATTTGAACATTGGTAGTTCTATTAAATAAATCCCAGCCAGGCGAACTATTAATGTTTCTATTAAATATTTTGGACTGTTTTGCGATTTGTATTTATGTATGCAAGGATTTCCAGAAAACATTTTAAAAGGTAATTTTTTCTTATACTAAAAATATGTTTAAATTTTATAATTATAAACTATGGTATTTATTTTGTTGAAAGGGTGGATTAGGCCCCAACTTGGATACAAATTAAATGCCATAGTGTTATCGACATTAGTTGTTTTATAAAATCCCAACCAGGTGAACAATTAATGTCGATTTAATTTATGATACAAATTTGGAATTACGCTATTTTGAAATAAAAATTGTCTATAATTCTATGTGTAAAAATATGGAAACACATCCAAATAATTGTAATGTGATCTACGTTTCCATATTTAGAAGATTATAAAATGCATTTTTTGTGTTTTAAAATTTTCGATATTAAATTAATATTAAGTTGAGTATGTTTAAGGTCCAGCACTTTATCTATTAGATATCTTCGCGCACGAGAATGTGGAAAATTTGAAGAACAGGTATATTGTAAAACATTCATTTTTGTGTATTTTATTATCTGTTATATTTTTATATTGAATAAAAAAAATTCTACTTGGGGGGAGGGAGGTTAGTTAATAATTATTTTTGGGTAGATAATATGTTTGTGGGAAAGTGAGTGATTGAGTGAAAGAATTAGAAGATAATTTTGAGGTGAGATATGGTAAGAAATAAAATATGGTCTGCGGAGAACTTCCCTTCAAAAGGTACGAGAATATTCTATTATTTATGAAATAATTCAATTCGCATTCAAAATTATATACATAAATATACAAGCTAATAACTTCATTTGGCTATCGGGTTTTGGACTTGTAAAAATTTTCGGAAAAAGTCAAAATCCTAACACCGTCCCGCGCCAATTTTTTTTTTGCTTTTTAGGACTTGTAATATTTTCGACAAAAAGTCAAAATCCTAAAACCGTCCCACGCAATTTTTTTTCCACATTTTGATAATTCAACTGCATTTTTAGTCATTTTATATCATTAGTAATAGTCACTGTCGTAAGTAACAATCATTTAAATTGAAGCGCTGGTTGGTTAAATGAGTGCACTTATACTTATAATTGAGTAGGTCTGAATCTAGCTCTAATTTTTCGAAGCTTAAGAAGTAATTCTTAAGATAGATTCAGATCTACCCAATTATAAGTATGTGTTTTATTATAAATCTGTATTTTCACAAAATTCCAATTTCAATAATAAGTGCAAACGTTGAGCGCTGGTTTGTTAAATTAGCCACTTACA
Source organism: Agonum fuliginosum (assembly GCA_947534325.1). Classification (NCBI taxonomy): domain Eukaryota; kingdom Metazoa; phylum Arthropoda; class Insecta; order Coleoptera; family Carabidae; genus Agonum; species Agonum fuliginosum. The sequence continues at coordinate 2,195,448 of OX384029.1, forward strand.
CTTATAATTGGGTAGGTCTGAATCTAACTTAAGTAGCATATTTTATTAAAACAATATAATTGGAATGAATTATCAACACCAGACATTAGACGTTGTGTAAAAATTTACTTGTGTTATTGTAGTAGATTCAAATCAAATAATTAGAAAAACTATCTATCCGTAATAGTAAATATAGAAATTACTCTTATTTTTGCGAATTTTTCAAATATTCTTTCTATTCCATGCTTTGTATGTCATGTTATATAATATATACCCTTAAATTTTTTTCTTGAAGTAAAAAAACACCCTGTATATGTGTATGTACGGATACATTACTGTCAGTAAAACTTGATATTAAATAAATGTAAAATTACTAAGAATTCGTTTTTAAAAAAAATACCTACTCGTATAATGGTAGATTATTAAAATATTATTATGCAAGTATGAGAATACAAATGAATTAAATTACCTAAATTAAAACTCATGGACAGAAGTAACAACAGAATAAATAAGAAAAATGGTTAATAACCATAAAAATTGCAATATTAAGACAAACAATAGTATATTATATATTGAGGGACTAAAGTGCATGATTTAATCCTGAGGGTGAAGTTTATTTCACGAGGCGAAGGTGAGGGAAATAATCACCTGAGGGATTAAAGATACTTTAGTCCTGTGGTCTATACGCTATTTTTTGCACTTCATCCTCAAACGAAAGCAAAATAGTTTAAAAGAATACACATTTTGCAATTTTGTCAGTAAATTTTATGACAAATATTTATATTGTTACCATAGATACTCTGTAACAAATAGCACGTATTTACTTGACAACGAGAATAATTAATTCAATTTCTTGACAACGGGATTAAATATGAAAAATAATCCCTTGGGATCAAATTAAGAACCTTAGTCGCTAAAAATAAAGACTAAAGAAGAGTTTCAGTCCCGGAAGTGCAAAAAAATTATATAGTTTAAAAACTCAAGTAGTTTGATTTAAAGTCGAATGACAAATAACCAACACATAATTTTCACGCCTTTTACCCAACCAGTTTACCAGTATTTTTATGCAGTTAAACTGAATTGTGTATCTGTTTGGATTCTTTAAAAGACATATTAAAATTGGTCACCCTTAAACCCAAATTAATTTTAATTTATCTAAAGTCATTGATCCACAGTTCCGAGAATAAAAACTGCGTCATAGGTACATTAAATACAGCAGAAGCATTATTTAAAGAAGTAAAAATAAAAATAAAGTTTATAAGATATAATTGAAATAAGTTTATATTCATTATTTATTTTGTAAGGCTCTATTTCGGAGCAAGATCAAAATAAAAGATCGCTGTCAAATTAGCTTAAAATCAAATTGATGTAATGGTAGTACATGCTATATAATTGAATATCAAGTAATAGATTAATAGAGTTACAATAAGTTTATTAATGCGCACAGCTGGTGTTTAGAACTTACGCAGTGACATTGAACCCTGGCCTTTGTATGCAGCTAATAATAAATTAATTTACAAAAACATATCATTCATAACAGAGAAGCATTTTACTACATTTTACGACGAGATATGTATTTATTTTTTGTTTAAATTATCATTTTCTAACTTTTTGTTACGCTGTATTTTCAACAATATCGAAATAATTTAAACTGATTCGAACTGCACAAAATTACGGTTCACTGTATTTTATACGGTTCGGATTTGTAATGAGCTATCAAAATATGCGTGGAACGATCTTAGGATTTTAACTTTTTACCGAAAAAAATTACAAGTCCCAAAGAGCCAAAAAAAAATTGGCGCGGGACGGTGTTAGGATTTTGACATTTTCCGAAAATATTTACAAGTCCAAAACCCTATAGCCAAATGAAGTTATTAGCTTGTATATTTATGTATATAATTTTGAATGCGAATTGAATTATTTCATAAATAATATAATATTCTTGTACCTTGGAAGGGAAGTTCTCCGCAGACCATATTTTATTTCTTACCATATCTTACCTCAAAATTATCTTCTAATTCTTTCACTCAATCACTCACTTTCCCACAAACATATTATCTACCCAAAAATAATTATTAACTAACCTCGCTCCCCCCAAGTAGTATTTTTTTTATTCAATATAAAAGTGTAACAGTTAAAAAATACACAAAAATGTATGTGTTACAATATACCTGATCTTCAAATTTTCCACATTCTCGTGCGCGAAGATATCTGATAGATAAAGTGCTGGACCTTAAACATACTCAACTTAATATTAATTTAATATCGAAAATTTTGGAACACAAAAAATGCATTTTATAATCTTCTAAATATGGAAACGTAGATCACATTACAATTATTTGGATGTGTTTCCATATTTTTACACATAGAATTATAGACAATTTTTATTTCAAAATAGCGTAAATTCCAAATTTGTATAATAAATTAAATCGACATTAATTGTTCACCTGGTTGGGATTTTATAAAACAACTAATGTCGATAACACTATGGCATTTAATTTGTATCCAAGTTGGGGCCTAATCCACCCTTTCAACAAAATAAATACCATAGTTTATAATTATAAAATTTTAACACGAATTTAATATTTGTAATTGTAACACATTACTATAAAAATTGTCTGTATTCTTTCGTACATTATATTCAAACAATTTTTATCATATTTATATAAAAATAAAGAAATTGATATCATAATTCTCAGTACCAATGTTAAATATATTTTTAGTATAAGAAAAAAATACCTTTTAAAATGTTTTCTGGAAATCCTTGCATACATAAATACAAACCGCAAAACAGTCCAAAATATTTAATAGAAACATTAATAGTTCGCCTGGCTGGGATTTATTTAATAGAACTACCAATGTTCAAATTCTATACTTAATAATTTGTATCCAAGATGAGCCCAACCATCTTATCAACAAATTATTATCCATATTTTATTATTTGTCTAAATTTTAAATGCGAATTTGTATTTAAATATTATTTTTTATTCGAACCTTTATGAAGATCTCTGCTACATAAACTTGGCGATTCTGCCGTACACATTTATGTACTTTTTCGCAAATATTTTATTAATCATATGAAAATTATTATTAGAAACATTAAATTAATGTTTTATAACATACTTGAGTAATGTTTCATAGTTTGTAAGTAATTTGTGATAATAATTAGATGCAACAATACGCGGCCGCACTTTGACAATCAAAAACAAATGAATTACTACAACAAACTCTGCGTCTGGCCGCTTACCAACAGTGTTTGTAGTAATTCATTTGTTTTTGATTGTCAAAGTGCGGTCGCGTATTGTTACATCTAATTATTATCAAAAACTACTTTAAAACTATAAAATATTACTCAAATATGTTATAAAACATTAATTCAAACATTATTGTAACGTTCTTGATAATAATTTTCATATGAGTAATAAAATATTTACGGAAAAGTGTATAAATGTGAATGGCAGAGTCGCTGAGATTTTGTAGCAGAGATCTTCATAAAGGTTCAAATAAAAAATTATATTTAAATACAAATTCGCATTTAAAATTTAAACAAATAATAAAATATGTATAATAATTTGTTGATAAGATGGTTGGGCGCCATCTTCGATACAAATTAAAAAGTATAACATTGGTAATTCTATTTAATAAACCCCAACCAAGCGAATTATTAATGTTTATGTTAAATATTTTTGGCTGTTTTGCGATTTGTATTTATGTATGCAAGAATTTTTAGCAAACATTTTAAAAGGTAATTAATGTTTCTCATATTAAAAATCGTATTCAAAATGAAGGTAAAAATTTATTAATTTTGGTATTATATAAATGACAAAAAATTGTTTGCATATAATGTAGGAAAGAATACAGACAATTGTTATTATAATGTAATACAATTATTAAATTCGCGTTTAAATTTTATAGTTCTGAACTATGGTATTTATTTTGTTGAAAGGGTGGATTGGGCACTCCAACTTGGATACAAATTAAATGCTGTAGTATTATCGGCATTGGTTGTTTTCAAAATCCCAGCCAGGTGAACAATTAATGTCAATTTAATTAACATAAATTTGGAATTACGCTATTTTAAAATAAAAATTGTCTATAATTCTATGTGTAAAAATATTGAAACACACATCCAAATAATTGTAATGTGATCTACGTTTCCAGATTCAGAAGATTATAAAATGCATCCACTTGTATTTCAAAATTTTCGATATCAAATTAATATTTAGTTGAGTATGTTCTAGGTCCAGCACTTTCTTTCCCAGATATCTTCGCGCACGAGAAAGAATATGGGACATTAGAAGAACAGATATTTTGTATTTTTATCTATACTTATCTGTTATACATACTTCTTAAATTGAATAAAAAAATACTACTTGTGGGGCGGGAGACAGGTTAATAATTATTTTGGTGTAAATAATACGTTTGTGGACAAGTGAGTGATTATTGAGTGAAAGAATTAGAAGAGAACTTGAAGGTAAGATACGGTAAGAAATAAAATATGGTCTGCGGAGAACTTCCCTTCAAAAGGTACGAGAATATTATATTATTAATGAAATAATTCAATAAAATGCATCCACTTGTATATCAAATTAATATTTAGTTGAGTATGTTCTAGGTCCAGCACTTTATCTCTCAGATATCTTCGCGCACGAGAATGTGGAAAATTTGAAGAACAGGTATATTGTAAAACATTCATTTTTGTGTATTTTATTATCTGTTATACTTTTATATTGAATAAAAAAATACTACTTGGGGGTGGGAGGTTGGTTAATAATTATTTTTGGGGTAAATAATATATTTATTGCGAAGTGAGTGATTGTTGAGTGAAATAATTAGAAGATAATTTTGAGGTAAGATATGGTAAAGAAATAAAATATGGTCAGCGGAGAACTTCCCTTCAAAAGGTACGAGAATATTCTATTATTCATGAAATAATTTAATTCGCATTCAAAATTATATACACACTAATGTATAAGCTCATAACTTCATTTGGCTATTGGGTTTTGGACTTGTAAAAATTTTCGGAAAAAGTCAAAATCCTAACACCGTCCCGCGCCAATTTTTTTTTGGCTCTTTGGGACTTTCATTTAAATTGTACGTATGAACAAATTGTACCAGATAAAAAAATTATAAGAATCGATTGATGAGTTGTATAAAAGATGTACAGTTTGTACAGCTAGAGTTGCCCGGTCGGTAAGGGAAAGAAAAAATGTTTCTATGTTATACACAGAGCTAAGTAACAATTTGCCAACTTATTATTCGCCTAAACGTAACTGAGTCAAGAGAAAAACCGAGCTGTACGGCTACACTATTTCAAGGTAGCGAAGCAGTTTCTGCCTAAACATTTCATGATATTCTTTGTCCGCTTGATTAAAATTGTATGCCAATAGCATCTCTTATTTCGCGTACTGTATGTAATTTCATAATATGCTGGAAACGTGAATATAGAAGCGCTCTGCCGTTACAAATTGAAAAGAGAACACCAAAGAGAATTTTTAAAATGTATGATATTGAATTCCCAATCAAAAGTAATTTAATTTCGTAGCAGATAAAATGAATGGTATATTAAGAACGAAGTAGTACAAATCTGGAACTTTTGAATTGTTCATCCATCAGAGCTGGGACAATTCATCAAGAAAAGGAATTAATTCACAATTCATACCTAAAAAGGAATTACAATTCACAATTCATAATTCACTTAAAAAAGGAATTAATTCACAATTCAAAATGAATTGTAAATTTACAAGCCTTCAATTCACAAGCCCTTTTAGAAAATTAAATGAAAATCGATATTTTTGATTTAATTCAATTAATTTTCAATATGAAAGATAAAATATATGAAAATGAAATAAATTATAAAAATAAAAATAAATTATTATTATTCACAATCGGTTGGTAATATGTGCGTTTCCAACCTTCTAAACAGTTGGGAAGCGAGTCATTGTTTACTTTACTTCCCAGCTAGCCGGAAAAAACTTCCCGGCTAGCGAGGAAGTGAGCGTTTTCCAGCTAGGTAAACGTCACTTTCAGAAGCTTTTTTTGCAGCTTCTCGCAGTTCTAAAGAAATATTTTCATCTTCACCATCTTCACTATCAGACAACATGATAATTAATATGCTCGATCTCGATAAAAAGCAGCAAGAAACTAATTATTGACAGAATCAATAAACATTTTTTCAAGTTACCTGGCAACCCTAGCAACTTTTTCATAGATCTCTATGTTGAAGTATCAAAACAAATTATAATAAAACTGTCATAAAATATGAATAAAATGAATATTTAAAACGGGCATATCAATAACCAATTAGATTGTGAATAAAATAGTATACATACCTCGCGGGAAGGCTCATTCCAGCCTCGCGTTCATAGATGACTTCGGTGCAAGCACCTCAGTCATCTAATTAAACGCTCGTCTGTAATGAACCATTTCCCCGCTCGGTATGTAATATACTATTTTCACTACAGTAACAGTTTCAAGTAACAATTTGCTATATAACGAAACTATGCCATTATACACATAATCTTGATTCTCGTTTAAAAACAATAAATGTACATTGTGTAAAAAAATTCCATTGGCCATTGTCGACCCTGCAATAAACATCTGCCAGTTTTCTTAAGAATAGCAGCAATAAAAGTCTCTTGGTACGGACTGCCAAGATTGCAAGTTTTTTCGCTGAATTATTGTACATTTTTCAATGAATTAAGCCCATTTCAATGAATTAATTCATTTGAAATTGAATTAAGCCCTAAAACAATTCACAATTCCATTTCATTTTTTCGAAAGGGCTCAAGCCTTTTAGAATTAATTCACTCTTTTTAAAAGAGCTTAATTCATTTGAATTAAAATCAAAAAATGAATTGAAATCATTTACCAATTCATTTTGAATTAATTAATGCCCAGCTCTGTCATCCATGCTCTTAATATCGCAGATGTTCGCAGGTAAGGTGAGAACGTAGGTTGCGATGACAGAATTATGAATAATTATGCATAGCTGGTTGGGTTCAATGGAACGACAATGACAAGTCCAGTTATTCAAAATGAAATAAGTTAAGTTTTTTAATTAAATTTACATCACTGTTTTCTCATCAAATAGTGTTGACGATATAATAGAAAACAACCAATATAAATTTAAATAAATTGTTTGTCACATATAAATACCACTCCAAATTGAGTTCAGGAATATATTAAATATTATGTTGTTCTTGTTTTTGAATGATACATTAATTTAAAATAAAACTAACTGCTATAATAAATTGATGACGCTAGCAACAATTAAAGTACGTCGACACTCAAAAACAAAATAATTATTTACCCTTTGTCTCATTCTTAAAAGCTAGATCCAGACCAGATTGGGCAAGTTACTTGGAAAAAGTAGCATTAAGCTACTTCACCAAAAATGTAGCTCAGCTACAAGCTACTGAAGTAGCTTTTAAAGAATATCAAGCTAATTTTTTATAGCTACTTTCATTTATTATATTATGTAGGATTAAAATTGTAATTTAATGGGAGCGCTTTATTTGTCCAAACTGGTTTACAGTCAAACGGTCATTTGACCAAATTTTTATTCTTATAACCTGTTATTTTACCAAACGAAATTTATCTTACACTGTTATTTGACCAAACTGGTATTTTACCAATCTGTTATCTAACGAAACGTTGTTAAACCAAAACGTTATTTAACCAAATTGCCAAAGCGACAGTCGCTAGTGACATCTTTAGTACATTAGGAGATCCACTTATTTGCCCAAACTGTTTTATAGTCAAACGGTCATTTGACCGAATTTTTATTCTTATAACCCCGTGTAAGATAAACTTCGTTTGGTGAAATAACAGGTTATAAGAATAAAAATTCGTTCAAATGACCGTTTGACTGTAAAACAGTTTGGGCAAATAAGTGAATCTCTTATAGCCAGTTTCACCGCTTCCACTTCAATTTTAAGTTTTCCTTAAACAAACAATATCGACTCAAAATCAAATTGTCAAACGTAGACATAACATTGCTGTCATGAGTTCGATTCGATATTTTTCATTTAAGTGACATTTAAAATTTAAGTGGAAGCGGTGCAAATGGTCACTAGTGTACTAAAAATGTCACTAGCGTCTATCGCTTTGGCAATTTGGTTAAATGACGATTTGGTCAAATGACGATTTTATATAGTTCAGTGTGTTTGTGATATTTTTATGGTCTAAATTAAATTAGGTTTGTAAACAAAATAAATGATTTGTTACTAACAGCTGTATTATCCCGCAGATAAACTAAACATATCTGTGTTATTTATTAATAAATTTTTCCAATATTAAGTAAACGGAAATAATTTCACAACAGATATGGTTTTGTGGAATATGTAAACAACAAGTTCAAAACTTTTGTAATTTGTAACACTGTCTTATAAAGGACAGTGCAAGGTGCAACTTTAGTAGAACAAATTACCTACTAGTTATTTAATAAAGTGAAGTATTTAAAAAAAGTTATAAAATGATGAATGACGCATAGTTAAAACTATGAGGAAAAATCAAGCAATTACTTTGTTTGCATTTCATTAGATAACTGAGAACACTAATTACCTGCGTCATGTGGGTATATGATTGAATTGAACATCACAAAATTATTTCTTTATTTCCTCAATATCAATGCGTATTCAATGCACGATCTAAATTTATCAGATTATAAAAATTATTTCATTGATTATTCCACACTCGTCATTTTTGACCAATTAGATTGCTCTATTTGTTCGAAGATAAAATTTGAAAATTTTGGCATTTTAACTACAGGAGAAGGTGTTCTACCTCGAGACAAAAATTACATTTTTTGTTCTATATTTTTTTAGGAAAATAATAAAAAAACTAACATTAGTTAATAACTATTATTTTAAGTGTGATGATATTTGGAAGAATAATAGTAAAATCTTATATAAGAAATAAAAATGACATACTGTCTCGAGGTATAATGCGGTGTTGTACCTTGGAACAGAGCTGGTTGTACTTCGGAAGGAAAATAGAACAAATCAAATGAACAGAAACAATTTTTTTAACTATATAGTAATTTTAAACTAATGTATTTATAAATTTTTTAAGTTACGTACATTTATTCAAAGAAATATAATTGAATTTGGGAAAACAAATAAAATGATTCCATTTTGTACGATTTAAAGTCTGTATCGAATTTTATTAATTGATTTTGACGCTCACTATACTTTAATTTTCTTATTATACGTCACATATTTTATTTTCACTTGGCATTATTGCATTTGACCAGAATATAAAAAATACCCTATGTAATTGAAGATAACGAAATATCTTGCTTGTGGCAATATCAAAATATCAAGCTCTTATTGTAATTTTTTCAGACATTATTGCAAACTTTTAATTTAAATCTTCCTTGCTGATACACTCCCTTCATCGGCTAGTATTATTCCTTGGTATTGTCTATTCAAAATAAACAACCAAAAAAATCGTAGCGCGATACTTAAAATTTTAGTTAAATTAAATTTGAAGTTTACATGTCCTCGAAGACGTGTAGGTACTTGTGCCTTGGAGTTGGAACATGTCCAAAGGTACAAGCAAATTATTGTCCAAAGGTACAACTAAGCAAATATTTTTATTAAATATAACGCAGTATTTGTTTCATTAACTTTTAAATACCAATGCAAGAAGTTTTTCTAAGAAGTAACAATGTATATACTAATTGGACTATCAGGTAAAAACTATGTACCTGATTTTAAATTAAACTGCAACAATGTACTTTTGAAATATATACTTATTAATTTTAATTTGGAATTTATAAAGTACACACTTACTTAATTTCATATCTGTTTGTATTAGCAAAAGTAGGTACATAAAACCCAACCCATTTTATCATAATTTATAAAATTGATTTAAGTACAGACGTAATATTAAATAAACAAAAATGTGTGCAAAGTTTTTAAAAATTTTCTATTAATATTTGAAACCAGAACCGTTTAAAAATTGGCCTTTTCATAAAATTTAATGAAGTATTCACATTAAATATTAATCGAAAATTTATCGTCACATCTACTCTGACAGCATAAATACTTCGACGTTCATAAAGTTTCATTAAAAATTACTGGTACATCATTGAATCTATTTACAATACAGTAGCACAGTATGTGAGGCTGTCACACCCAAGTTGGGTAAAAGACGTCATCGATATGCCCTTAATATGCACGTATTTATCAACTAAAATATATTTAATATCATATGTAAATAAATACTGACATGTATCACGTATGTCAGACTGATTAAAATGGTTTTACATTACCAAAAGAGATAACAAAACATATACATGCTGTTTATTACAATCAAGGGAAGATAGACTCTTAGATTAAATGCTGACATGGTTATTTTAAATCATAATACTTGGTGTCGTGCATTTTGATCCGTGCTTATTCGTCCGAAGACGAAAATAGTGCACTTTCATACGAAGATTACAGTCAATAGTATATTATATATTGAGGGACTAAAGTGCATGATTTAATCCTGAGGGTGAAGTTTATTTCTCGAGCCGAAAGTGAGGGAAATAATCACCTGAAGGATTAAAGGTACTTTAGTCCTGTGGTATATACGCTATTTTTTGCACTTCATCCTCAAACGAATACAAAATAGTTTAAAAGAATACCTACACATTTTGTAATTTTGACAGTAAATTTTATGACAAATATTTATATTGTTACCATAGATACTCTGTAACAAATAGCACGTATTTACTTGACAACGAGATTAATTAATTCAATTCCTTGACAACGGGATTAAATATGAAAAATAATCCCTTGGGATCAAATTAAGTACCTTAGTCTCTAAAAATAAAGACTAAAGAAGAGTTTTAGTCCCGAAAGTGCAAAAAGTACTTTAAAGCCCGTTTTACATTACACTAAATCTTGAACAAGATGTTGTTCAAGTTTTGAAACAATCTAAATTGTGTATCATACAGCAAATTGTGTGAAATATCGTATTGTTTTGTAAATTGTCTGAAAAAATAGTCAAATTATTATTATATGCGAACTGCGCAGAATCACAAACTAAATATTATAGGCAGGTATATAAAATTGTCTCAGTATAAAACAGAGTTCATTAAAAACAAAGCAATTTATTGCTAAAGATATTGTTCAATTTGTTGCGCAATTTCTTGTTCAATATTTAGCGTAGTGTAAAACGGCCATTATAATGGCACACCAATCTGATGATGTCACATTCTACGCTTACATCGTATTTTAAAAATATTATCAAGTCGGCAATTTAAACGTCAAAATTGGTAGGTGCCGGATGTATTATATAACTAATTTATTAATAAAGCAGAACGTTATCGTTTGATTTTTATTTATTAGTTATTTCTGACTACAACTTACTGTCGTTCACAATTACAAAATTAATGTTGTAGATAGCCTAGTGAAACAAATTAGTTTTGAAATTAGCGTCAGAAATCAGAAGTGTCAGTTTGTTCGCTTATAGGTATATTTATGTTTGGTGTACTTAAAGTTGCCTTTCATAATAATCCCTTTATAAAAATGGCCGAAGAAGCATTTATAAATATGATACAAAATTGTAAATGTATGACTAAGGTGATCTCGAATATTAATGTCAACTTAGACGTTAGACGTCAAACGTCAAAATTAATTCTCGTTCTAGATTCTGATACAGAATAGTATATTCTACAACAAGTGTGGAATGAAGCATATTCAGCTCGAGTGGAAAGTTTGTGCGACGAGCCGTAGGCGAGTTTGACGGTTCAACGAGAGCGGAATAACCATTCCACACGTGTTGCAGACTATACTTTCTCTACGACTTTAAATTTAATTGCATTAAAAACATAACATAAAACTATTAAAATTAAAATAAAAAATGTATTCATAAAATAATATTCTACATAAAATTAATAAATCTAAATGTATTTTAAAGTCACCCACCAACCAAAAACATTGAATAAAGTTAAATTATTATAACTCGGACGGAATGAATTCATTCCGTAACAAGTGACAGAATGTAACCATTCCATAATTGAAAATGATGTAAGAATGATAACATTCTATAACAGTCGTATAGAAAATCTTTACTAACTACAAGTTTGGAGTTTGCAAATCCCTGCGCTAACTGTAATTATGTGGAGCTAATTTCGTTATTGTGAACGCTACAAGTGAAATGCATATGTCAAATCACTACCGTTAACTATACCAACGGACTATAACTACTAATTTCGTAATGTGAATGAGGCTTTAGGATTATTATAAAGTGCACTATTTTCGTCTTCGGACGAATAAGTACGGATCAAAAAGCACTCAACCATATTATTTTGTTATAAAGATAGACGTAGTACCTTACCTACTAATTGTGATTATTTTAATTCCGACAAAAAATTAAAACTAAGAGTAGACAGTAATTTTCTGTAGGCGTACGCATAAACATTACAAACGAAATTTCATCATATTTCACATTTATGAATAAAAGAGCAAATTTTAGATCTAATACGATATGACTCAATATAATTCGTTTTCGTATAATAGGAATTTTATATGAATGACAAATTTTGTCATTTGCTAAAAATACATTTCGATCGATTTTATTGCCATCAGTTAGCAATTAATAAACTATGATAGGTAGCTATTTTTAATACAAAAAGTTATTGAAAAATGTTTCAAATTAAAATTGTTTGGTATAAAATTATTTTGCAGTTATTGGTACGTTTTTATTTTATCTGATTATTAAAAAATACATGTTTTCTTGATAGGTTCTAATTGCTCATGGTAGTTTAGTTAGACACAAATTAATCTGTACCTTATTAGTTAGACATTTGTCTAGCTACACTTAAAAATAGTTCCTATTTACATTTTATTTTACAACTTGAAGATGAGTGCTTTAATAAAACCGAGCATAAGGAGCGCATTATGTACCTGCTACCCAAGTAACAAGGACTGACCTAAACAAAAAATCATCGTTGTATTTAGTCTTATTTTTGACATAAGTTCACGTTATATTTTGACGTCGCACAAACGTAACCCAAGTAACATAGACTGACCGTAAATAAAAAAAATCGACGTTGTATTTTAGTTATATTTCAACGTCACGCAGACGTAGAATCTGTTATAGACGTCTACTTTAGACGTAATTTTACCATCAGATATGGACTTAATTTACAACTGTACAACTCGAGTGGATTGCCTATTTCGCACGCGAACGTTTGCAGACACTTCCCCTATGGGGTCGTGACTGCAAACTCGTTCTCGTGCGATATAGGCATCACATCCACTCTTGTTGTACAATATACTATATTGAGGTTGGCTGTATCATTTATAAGGTGGATATAGCGTGAACATAATGCCCATGTCACACCGGCATGGCACGAAGCACGGTGCTCGATGGAACAAATGAATAACATAATAATTTTATCGTCGCTATTCCATCGAGCATTTTGACATATGGAAATTTATTGCTGATTTCACAGTGAGTCCTTAATATAATTTTTGACATTTGGTAAATAATTGATGTCAAAATAGTAACAGTAAGTAATTAGATAATAAGAATATAACCCTTTAAGCTTTTGTCAATATATGAACCAATTATTGATTTAATTAACACAAAGAATTGATGAATTTTAATTCTCAGCTGTCAAAAATAATTTTCAAAAACCTTCAAAGTACGAAGTGAACATAGCAATATACAAATTTTCGTATGGCATTTTGCTATACCGGTGTGACACCCTTTGGACAGCTAAGAACGAAGCAAAATGCCACATCGAGCACCGTGCTTCGTGCCACGCCGGTGTGACATGGGCATAAAGTAAATGTTAGATTTCCCTCTTACCGCTTTAGCAGTGATGAACATATTCCACGGCATGAGCACGCCGACGCCATGCAGCAGCAGCACGAAGTACACGATGTTGTAGCGGTCCTTGGGCGGATGCAGCTGAAGATGTGCGTCCTCCATGTTGACGTTGCGGAAGTTGAGTTCGTCTTCCGGCGCGTTGGTTGCCTCCCACGCCGGCGTCAGGCGCACCGGGACGTACGGCTGCTTCTCAGCCATCGCTGTCGATGACGGCGTGCCGACTTCTCCTACACAGAGAGACAGATGTCAGTAACTGAAGCCTGTTTCACATTATACTTTTTAGATTCATGCTAGATTTATCGTTTGATTTCCATCCGAGATTCGTTCGAGTTTCTTACTTTATTTCCTATTCGTATGCAACTTCAAAATAATAAATAATATTCTTACTTATTCTGACAAGTGACAACTTAAGATTTGAGGTTAGAATTTATAATGGGATAGTTATTTACGAACCAAATGCGCGAAGATTTTTATCCCACGTGAGCGGTTTTTTGAAACACGAGCGAAGCGAATGCTGGGATGGTGTCTTCCCGCAAGAGGTTTATACAATGTTTTTTGTAACGAATAAAACTATAATCAAAAACATTCAAGTTGTAGTTGTAGTCTGATCATTAAATTTGAGGTTACGATATTTTTTCTACTCACTACTACCGACAGATTTCAAATTTCAAATTTTTTTTCACTCGTTCAAAACCTATAGCTCCGTCCGTCCCTAGACTTTTGGGAAACCCTGTATAATATGAATTATATGCACTTCGAGCCGAAAAACAATTTCAATTTTTAGAGTAGGCATCACCGGAAGTGTCCGCGTCAGCCGCCATTTAAAAAAATTGTTCCATTTTTAGTATTTTGCGTTTATCTTCCAAATGGTTTACATTACAAAGAAAACTGTTAACCTAAAATGTAGAGCACAGAATTCTCTACAAAATAGTGTTATAAGGATTGTTTTGTAAATGGCACTGTTTTCTAGAAAAGTGAGAAAATTAATTTTGCACATTTTCAAATTATTTATAGTCGTGTTTTTGTCACTTTAGAGGAAAATGGCTGTAATATTTTATCGGATAAAGATATCGATATATCCGGTTTTAAGCATTTTTCTGTTTCTATTCAGAACTAAAAGTCAAAAGTCAATATATTAATCCATTCGAAAACTACAGCTAATTAAACTCAAAATATGAATTAATATTTATCTAAATTCTTTAAATAGTTTGAAAATGTGCTAAATACATTTTATAGCAAACAGTGCTATTTACAAAAAATCTATTTAACTCATCATTTCAGTTTAACAGTTTTCTTCGTAATGTAAACGGTTTGCAAGATAAACGCAAAAAACATAATTTTTTTATTAACAAAATTTATATTTTTACATAATTATGTTTTTGATCAGGCAGTACAAATCTCATTTGCAGTACCATGCAAGTAGTCTGCTATAAAATTGAATATTATGTCGTTCGTCATTATTCACGTAAAATTAAAGTTAATATACCCATGCATATACTTGGACGAAAAGTTGTACTTTACCGTCCTAGTTAGCTACAGCTACCAGGCATTCTATTTATCGTCCACGTGTGTTAAAGTGTACTCAAGAGCGTAAAGTAATTCTTGGACAAAATAAAAATAAAAAATTATTTGAATATTATAAATAAAATAAAATAGTTGTGTATAAAATAGTGTATGTATCAGACTTAAATTATTTTTATTTCTTTAAATGAAACTGTACACTGAGTCATTACAATGGTGATAAAAAAACCGATATCATCAAAGTTTATTTATATTTTTAGCATGAAAAATATAACATTTGATAATAATGTTTTAGCAGCGCTTTAATTTTTTTCGACTTCTATATTTTATTATTCAATATAGGGACAGTACTTGCTTAAGCAATTCTAGTGTTAGTGTTTGTAATGGATTAAATTGAGGTACTTCAGGCATACATATTTAATCCCCATCTACATTGATTAGTTACATTACATTTACTACAAAACGTACACACTAGGCACTAAAGATAGACCACTGTGAATGACTATCATAACAATACATTTGTTAGTATCACAGTTCGTATATAAATAAAATTTATTAACTGGTAGGCAAGTATAACAAAAATTATTATGCTTTGATTTTTAAAATTTAAGCGTTTATTGTTTTATTTAACATAAAAATAACAAATAATTTATGTTTGAGGGACAAAATAATTTTGGCACCCATATTTGTAAAAAAAAACTGCAATATTTTTTTTAAAAGAGGGTTTTCGCGCACCACTGTACAGCTTTTATTTATAAGTGAATTAACTTCAAATTTTAATATGTTGTCAACAAAGCTTGGATAACTGATGGAACCAATCGAATTTTTGAAATTCGTTTTAAAATAAAAGATATTTGTGTTTAAAAAATATCAAACATATTTCGATTTTAAAGCAAAATTTTAAAAATTCTGCATCGACCATTTTGTGGATTGTGCTTTTATCTTTAACATTATTATATTAATTTAGTGGCGCGCGAAATCCATGTGTTTGGCTGTTTTCTGGCGCATTGAATAGAAGAGAATAATAGTAAAAATTATGTAAATTGTTATTTTTTTAAAATTTAAATAGATAACAATGTACCTGTAGAATGCAACCCCATTTTGAAAAAAAATACATGCGCCTTACCTATAATGTACTGAAGAACAGTATACAATTTATTATTTCGTATGTGATCAGAAGATGAAATGATTTTGTGTTTTGTTTTAGTGTACGTCCCATGTGATGTCTCATCTAAAAATTATAAACAATCATGATTTTGTCCAAGTTATATTTCATATTTAAGACGATCCACTGCTAGCCCTAGAATAATTAAAAATACTTAACTTAAAATAAAGTCAATTTAAAGTGGACCGCCTTATAAATATTTTAAAACATTTTTTATTCAATATGTTTAGAACCTTTTAAGAAATTTTTATAACTTTTGTTTTAAGTCTTGTTCGCCCGGGGTATCTTTGAAGATTCTACGGAGATTCAGAATCCTGGAAAAGAAGAAGTTTTCTTCTTTCTATAATACCTACGTGGTTTTGAAGCAATCAAAAAATTATAAATTCTTCTTTTCCAAGACTCATTGAAGATACAATTTAGCGACACCGCAATTTAACAGATAATTCTCACTAGAAAGAAAAAAACTTCTCTTTTCCAGGATTCAGAATCTTGGTAGAATCTTCAAAAATCCTCGTGCAAACAGGGCTTTAGGTATATTCGAACCTAATACTTTCTTGAATGAAATAAAATGATGTGATATTGCGTTTTAAATATGCCTACAAAAAATTTTACAATCTCCTACGACATACATATTAAATTGATTTTAATGTACAATATCATCACAAAATTTCAAATGTGTGGGCGTAGACACAATTTACTGCTATTTTTGCATTTCTGCATTTCATATGACAACTTCTGATTTGTCTACGAAACAAAATCAAATCAATACTGCATATTTCACCCATAAACGGTTTGAGCACAGCAAACAGCCTTTGTAAAATATATTTTCAAGTCAATGTCAAGTTTACAAGAGACAATATGTCGTGTCTACAACATGACAGCTATTATAATTATAATATATACCCGTATCTCCATTGTAGAAAAATAAATATTACTGTTACATAACATAACAATCAGTGTTTAGCTTGATGATAAAACGATTGACATGGACATGTTAATTAAAGGAGCACTGCAGTTATGAAGTTACAAACCACATTATATTTAGTTTGGTATTTCAGAATATGTGCTCATTAAATAAATATGTTTAAATTATTTTGATTGTATTATCGTGAGATTCTTGTGAGATGATGTATTATTTGTGGTAAGGCAATCTTGTCATGCTAACATCTTTTATATTTTTCTTTTACGCAGAGAAAAGTTGATGAATTTTAGACCAATGTTTACTTTTTAACCGTCAGATGCGAACTTCCTGCAGAAGAATTTTATTTTATAATAATATTTACCTCAAATCAAAAGTTCAATTTCGAAAAACGCATTTTCCATGCCTGTACTTTGAAATAAAGTAAAGTAAAATTGCACCTGTAATAAGAGTGAATTTTACAGATTTTAAAATATGATAAAATAAGATTTTAAAGATTTTTTCCAAGATTGTAAAGATTTTACGTGATTTTGTAGATTTTTTGAGGATTTATTTTGGATTTTTGTGTAAATTTAAAGATTTTATGTAAAATCATATTCAATTTAGATAGGTTACTAATTTTTGTTACACTATTTTATAATATTATGTAATAATAGGTAACCGGCAATATGTCTGTTAACGTTCGACAGAATTTTTGGCCGAGGCGAAAAATTCTCGAAGACACTAAACACTTTTTTCAGTCGAGTTATACACAATATTTTTTGTGTAACTGCAATGCATATAGGTAATTAAAAATACATTTTATTTTTGGTAACAACTGTCAAATATATCTTACATTGATATGCACAACTCAATAATTTACTTCGCAACCGTTACTAATAGCAAAGCGGCCGCGAAATGTACCTATCATACACTAAGGTTTTATTTCGCGGCCCGAATTGCAGACGTCAACGTTTTTTGACAGTTGCGCAAAAATATTGTCTTTCCTTAAAAATATACTAACTATTTTTATTATTATTATTATTATTATTTCTAAGATGAGATTTTACTGAAATTATACACTTCACACTTCTATACATGTTTTCTTATTTTGAACTTATAAATAACTTTACCAACACTAACACTGATTGTAACTAACTATTCAATACTAATTAAAAAATAAACAATGTAACAAGATGTTTGATTTAACTGATTGTGTAATATATTTACCTACTTGTTTACCACTGGAAATATGAAGTTAAAAAACAAGACATAATAATAAAATAATAATAATAATAAAACTTTATGCCTGTCTGAGATCTACCGAGTGTTTCCTGAAACAGGCGCACCCTCCAAAAATATTTTATTTTTAAATCAATTACATTTATAAAATACGGTTATAAACTACATTCAAAGGCGCATTAAATTATATAAATAATGAATTTTTATTACTTCCTGTTTAGCCGGAAGTGACATCAACTTCTTTATTTTAAATGGAACAACCCTTATATTTTTTAAGATTTTGATTCTACATAAAATTCTGAATACAACCATGTATAATTAGCTACTTTTGCGTTGTAGATTTCTAAGTAAATAATAAATAAAATAACTAAATTATACGAAGAGTTTTACTATGTATTCAAGAAGATGGAGGCCATTTTGAAAATTTACTATAAATAATATAATTGAATTGCAATTCCTTATTAAATTATTTATTTTTGTTCATAAACTGACATTCTTACTATCATAAAATCTGTTTTCTATCATTTATTTTATAGCTAACTAGGAATGATTCGATTTGGTTCTGTAATATTTTAATTATTATTTTACTTAGAAATCTACAACGAAAAAGTAGCATTATACATGGTTGTATTCAGAATTTTATGTAGAATCAAAATCTTAAAAAATATACGGGGTGTTCCATTTAAAATAAGGAAGTTGATGTCACTTCCGGCTAAACAGGAAGTAATAAAAATTCATTATTTATATAGTTTAATGCGCCTTTGAATGTGGTTTATAAACCTATAATATAAATTTAATTGACTTAAAAATACAATTTTTTGAGGGGTGTGCCGTTTCAGGAAATTCCCGGTATTTTATTTTTGTCTGTATATTTTTACGTATACAAGGCGATTCATCACTAAGGACCACTTATTACCTTTGGTCATTAAATAAATACTTAACGTCTAATAACTAGGGCAGTAAAGTACTACTTTACACATGGGATGCATTATATTCTTTTAAATGGGCCGTTGAATAAATATTGTTTTTGAAGTTGTCTGTTATAAAAAGTAATTGCAAGTAATACTAAAATGCTATAAAATTGTTTATCTACTAAACTGCATTACAATAAAATATTTTCTTGTGTGATCATATTTCGCTGAAAAAGATATTAAATTTTATGTATATCATCAAAAATAATTTTTAAATTTATCGCATACCAAGTATAGTATGAGCGTGTGAATTACAAATCAAAGTTTAATTTTTTTGATAAGAACAGAATGTATATTGATATCAGTAAAATACTTTAATTTATAAAATACTTAAACAAATACACAGGCGTAAAAAATTTCTAATTCTATGTTTTATGGTCGATAAATTATTTCTTACGTACATTTATGAAGATAGTTTACTGATGCAAAGCTAAAAATAAATTTCTAAGATGTTTAAATACTTAGAAGCTGGTTTCTGTTGCACGATGCAAATACAGATATTATTTCAGCTGGTTTTGCAGTTTATTTTATAACTTTATTTAAAAAATCAATAGCATAATGCATTTAACATTAATATAAGCTTGAACATGAAAAAATAAATTGCATGCAAGGATCGGCCTACATTAAACTATTACAGAACGTGTTACCTACAATATTTTAAATTAAAACTGTAAAAAAACGGTGTTAGCGTCAGAATTTCATCAAATTTAGCTATATTGTTCAAAATAAAAATTTGAAATTTAATCTGCGACAACAATTACAGAAAATAAGAGTTAATTTTGTATTTTAATATACAGGCTGTTTCATAACTTAAGGTAGGTACATACGTTAAGGGTATATTATGTTGTTTGATATGCTGATTACGAATAAAAAAGAATTTTTCTTAAAATCGCAAAATTAATTTCCATGTTTCCCAGTCAAAAAATTTTCGTAGCCACTGCCACTGGGTGGAGTAATTATTGTTTCATTAAAAATAATTAAATTTCGTTTGTTATTTTACTAGTATTATGTAATTTAAGATGTTCATTACCTCTATTGTTTGTATTTAATAGGAAAACGAATCCAGTGCAGTACTACAAAAAATGTTTTAGGTAAACAACCCTTAATTTTTCGAATTTAAAAGAAATTCTTTTAGATTCGTAATCAGCATATCAAACAACATATACCATTAACGTATGTACTCGAAGTTATGAAACACCCTGTATAAGATTCTTACTTGAATTAAATTTTGTCTGATATAGTCGATTTCTTACGTTGTTCTGAAGAGTGCCACAAGATTTTTTATTTAAAAATTGACGAACTTAATTGTTTTCCAAAAATTACCAAACAGCACTTATAAAGAATGACATATGAGTAATTGACAATAATTATTGACATAATACGAATTGTGTTTGTGTAAACCGGTCTTAATAACAGCACGTAGCAACCAATAGAATCGCAAGAATATATCTGTCAAAATTCTTTCCATATTTCAAATGGCATATAGGGACAGTCTTTATAAACTTACTTATCAAATATGAGTTCATACGTTCATAGATTTCAAAAACAAAGTCACAATCTTGAATATTGTAACAACCTATTTATTTTGAATTTAATTGCAAATGTATAAATTTCATAAAAAGTTAAAGCCGGATATAGACTAGAACACAACATGTTCGCGAACGTGTTCGCGATCAGTGTGAACGGAAATGGAATGCGAACATCTTGTTCGATGTTCTTGTTCGGCTGTGATTCGCCAGTTGTCGGTTTTCACTTTTCACCCGTCACTTTTGTTCCGAATTCCTAGAATACTCTCGATTTTACTTTTTCCACTCTTTACCCCACTATTACGGCTGTCTGAAACCAGCCCGAATCTCGTACTTTGCCGCATCCTAGCAATGCAATGTCAATTTGAAGTTGAAAAATACTGTAAAAGTGTTTTCGTTGCGATTATTATTGACTTTAGGATAATGTTTTCATAAACATTTAATAGAGACAGAATGTATCTACAGACGTGCCTTTTCAAAATCTTATAAATTAATTTCTATCATGAGATATAACCGTGTAAAGTTTGCATAAATTGGATTTGTTTTTAATTTTTCAGAATTTTTATAATCATGTACAATTTTTTAATCAAAATTTTAAAAAGGCACAATTGTTAATTCATCCGTTAGGTATATAATTCTTGTTGAAATAAAATTTGATCATTCTTGTACTGGTCACAAAACACTCGCTACGTTAGTACATTTTATGATGATTTTAGGAAGTAGACGGGTCCGTTCAAAAGAACGATATCGGGCGAATGCTTGCAAACGAAGGAAATTTCCATAGTGTGTACAGTGTACACAGTGAACGAAGGGGCGAAATAACAAACGTTCGGTAAGAAAAGTTCGTTCGCATAGTGTGTACATAGCTTAGCTTATGATATTTGGACAACAACTATAACACGTTCGCGAACATGATCATGTTCGTGTCTGGACGCTCAAATCACAACGAAATCATGAACTGATTCGTAGAAAATGTTCTGTTCTAGTCTGAACCCGGCTTAACAATTTTATCAGATTTAAAAGTTATAGATCATAATCGAGAAAATCATTTTACACGATGTTCACGTAATAGTTGATAAGTATGCAATTAAAAAGTTTGATTATTATCCTTAATTAGATAAAATGAAGGTTATAAACAGCAACAAAGCATTAAAAGCATAGAAAATTAAAATTACGCTATGCGTGATTTGCTGCTATTTAACATGATTACAAAAATGAAATAGAACTTTGCTTACCTCTTGTAGTCGGAATAATATTAACTCCATTTTTGTCCGTTAATAAAGAAATTTGTTCGTTCCTTGGCCCGCTCATTTTCAATATATTTTAACTCAATAAATAACAATTATTTAAATAGTTTGTACAGTTAAAAAGCCATAGTTGTATTAAAACTGAAACAAAAAAGATTGTTTAATGTTAAGACCATTATATTATTATCAGTTTAATTGGTTTCAAATTGTGCTCTTATTTGATAACCTTTCAACATTTCAAAATTATCTCGAGCGTTAAGTAGTAACTCAATCAAAACTATTCACAAGTTCTAGTTAAAAATAGTGAAACAAAAACAAATTACTTCCTTTATGCTAAATTCGTCCTTTTAAAAATACAATTACGCGTAAATTTAACTTTGTGATGAAATGCTAAAAGGTACACCAATTCCGAGACCAATTCTTAGTCTTAAAAGTTCAAAATAGATTAAAAATAAAACAAGTTAAATCTAATTCATGTTCGTTAGGTCTTAGGTCACAATACCGTTTATAAAGCAATTATTACATTATAAATTCATTTATAGTCAGTTCAGCCTAACTCACATAAGCATTTAGTTTTAAAGTTTACATTTATGTTTAAGTTTACGAAAGTTTGAATAAATCTAACTTAAGAGTGGGATGTGTGAATGCTCGTAATTAGTTTTTAAATTTAAACTTTCTTAAACATAAATGTCTAATTTAGAACTAAATGCGCTTATGTGAATGAGGCTTTACTAAACTGATGTATTTAAGTGGTGTTAAACGCACGGACTCGAACCGAACCGGAACAAGAACAAAATCCGGAAAGAATCGCAGCAATTTTAGCGAACCGTTAAAAATAATTTGGTAAACCCATAACCGGAGCCGAACCGATGGTTGAAATGTAACGTTTTCTATTAATTTTTTATAAAAATTGTTGTTTGGTTAAGTTTTTAATTTTTGTACAAATGTGTTATTTTTTCGCGCAAAACTGGAACGAATTATTTTATTAATTGTTTGTTATTTAAAAAATTATTGAGCCAAAACCAGAACATAAACCGCTTTTTTGAAACCGGTTCATTTAAAGAGATGAAAACTAGAACAAAACCGAACCGCAAACCGAAACAAAACCGTTATTTTGTGCGGTTCGAATCCCTGGTTAAAATAATACCAGTTAAATTATATATCTTGGTCTTAAAAGTTTAAAATAGATTCAAAATAAAATAAATTAAACTGGTTAAATTCAATTCATGTTAGGTAGGCCACAATACCGTTTATAAAGCGATTATATTGTCACATTATAAATTCATTTATTTAAATGGTGTTTTTGTACATATAAACAATGAGCACGTTTTCTGGAGCAAGAGTTAACCTACTGATAACAACATTAAGATAAAAAGTTAAATTAAAACGAGTGTCATTCGTTTCCCGCCTAAGTGAATAACAATAGACAGTTACTGACAATTGAGTTACACCTTTTTCCAATAAGAAACCACCCTTATTCCATTTTCATTTCAAAACCTCCTTTCTAACGTGATTGGAAGTGTTGAATTAAATCAATAAAGAAATTTCTTACCTTAATAATATCAATCAAAATTAAAATGATTATAATCAATCCAATATTAACAGATAATTATTAAACACGTTAGCACGTGGTGTAGCATTGCACTCCGTCTCCTTCCCTGATCTCTGCGACAACTGACGTCGGGAACTGACGGATAGGTAGACTACCATTTTGCTAGGCATGCCTCTGTTTTGCATTTTACGCCACTAGGGTACTCTGCCATCTAGTGCCGTAAAAACAATTGAACTTTAGAGAATTTTAAAGGAATCTACAAAAATGACGATCTTTGACCATTCGTACTTATTTTGTTACTGATGAACGATTTAAGAGATATTTTGTACTGATTTTTTACATATTGTACTGTATGGTACTGACTTCCTTGGTTTTCAATTATTATTATTATTCTAATTCATCATTAAAATGGACAATATGTGAAATTTCGACTTACAAATAATAGTAGATACTCTAAAATATTGCTAGTTTTGTACTGATTTCATCAAAAAAATTAATGGTCACTGTAGTCTTTGTTGTTGTTCCATTGTAAAACAAAATACTACTTACCACGGATTCATATGAGTACAGTACGCGAAATAAGAGAATAACGATTAAGAATTTTAAATTGAACAATATTTATCGAGCGGACATAGATTATCAGCAATTTTTTGGCAAAACCTCTTCGCTACCTTGAAATAGTATATAAAGAAGCCATCCAGCTTTAAGTTCGTGCCAAATTAAGAACGGCGATCTTTGGAGATTCTACGGAGATTCAGAATCCTGGAAAAGAAGAAGTTTTTATCTTTCTAGTGATAATTACGTGGTTTTGAAGCAATCAATAAATTATAAATTCTTCTTTACCAAGACTCATTGAAGATTCAATTTAGCGACACCGCAATTTAACAGATAATTCTCACTAGAAAGAAAAAAAAATCTCCGTAGAATCTCCAAAGATTCCCATGCGAACAGGGTTTAATAAAATGTGTAGCTGTCATCTGTATTTTTCTTAACTGAAATGAGGATAGTATGACATCAAATTGAAGGTCCTTATGGGGGCAGTTGAAATTTCTGCATTTATCAATAATAAAAAATTTATTTACTTGTAAATTAAGCTACAATAAAATAACTTAAGCCCAAGTTTCTGTTTGATACCGTCCAGTCCTTTCTAAATTAGTAATAACTTGTTCTGCTTCATCCAAAGTTATTTGTTTATGTTTCATAACAACATCTCTAAAAGCTTGTTTCACGGAATCAGGCATATTTTTTGAATTACCAGCCACAAATATACATGCATTTTTGTTTTGTAGCAATTCGTAGATTTTCTTTCCGTTTTCTTCTATTTTATGTTGCACATAACTGTAAATTATAGAACATTTTTCATGAAAGACTTTTACGGTACCTGGGGTAAACATTTTAAAAGGCCAAACACTGCGGGATACATTTTTACCTGTCGGCAATTTGTAAATAGAAAAAGGTTTCTAATTTAGAGGTAAAGACATCATATTTTTTATAGTTTTGTAATACGAATTAAATAATTTATTCATTTATTGTAAACGAAATAAAGCCGTGTTTAAGATACTATAATAATTTAAAAACTTCAATAATTCGTATGAGTCGCAAACTTAAAAGGTAGGTAAAATATCCCCTAGTGCGATAATAGACACTTTAGATCTTAATCTCAGCCAGGTACCGCAATGAAGTCAGGAAGTCAATTGTAATGCCCAGTTTACACTAGAAAAGTTTTCTAAAAGTTTCTTGAAAGTAAAACAAGTGCTAGGAGCTGTCATAAAAAACTGTCAATACCGACATATTGGGAAACTAATTATTTTATAGATATAATGAACGTCATTGACAGTTTTTTTTATGTCAGCTCCTAGCACTTTTCTAGTGTGAACTGGGTATATTTAGTTACCTAGGACAAAAAGTGAAACATTAAGGTACAAGCAAGTTGTTTATGGCCGAGGTTGGAATTACTTGTGAGTACCTTATGACACTTTTTGTCTGAGATACATACAAAATTTTATTTATAAATGAGGTTACCTAGCAATGGCATGTTATAAGCCGCGAAATTCTATTTTGCGGCCTAGGCTATAAATAATAATATAAAATGTGACTTTATGTCACAATATGAAATAAAATAGTTGTAACAATTTTTAAAAGTAACTTACACTTTATTTTCTTGATCCCTGGAAAATGCGCAAATTAAAGATATCTTATTATCCTTTTCTAACTGTTTAAAATCGTCTTTGCAGTGAAAATCATGATTTTCTTGTCTGCATCCAAATATTAAAAGTAAATTATTTGCGCTTGCTATGTTCAATTTATTCATTTCGCAAATGTAGCTTCTAAATGGGGCAACACCCGTGCCTGGCCCGACCATTATAACGGGATTATTCTAAATTATTAACAGAAATTAAATACATTTCTACAAAACTAACAAATATGTAAATACCTCTTGAGAAGGAAAGCGAAAGCTTCCTTTTTTAACCCAAGCTGGAATTTTGTCGCCTACATTTAAATTGGCCAACCAATTTGAACACAAACCTAACCGCTCTTTATGGAGTTTAGTTTTATATTTAACAACAGCTATCAGAACTTGAATTTGGTTTTCGTGAGCTTTTGCACTGCTGGCTATTGAAAAAGCTCGACTTTTTATAGGTGACAAAATTTCAAACAACATATCTATCGTGATATTTTCAACAGCATGCGGAAAATCTCTCAACACCTCAGTAATATTTCTTTTTGGTCGATTGCAATAGTTATACAAGTCGTTTTGTCCTTCTGCAGTATTGAATTCTATGCATTTTTCTTTTTCCAATTCACTACTAGTTATTTGCGCAAGAACACTAAATATATACCGACGAGGAATCGAACTTAAATCAAAATATTCTTCACATAACGTTTGAAACTGTATATTTTGTAAATATGCAGGTACAGGCATGTCTGGGTCTGTTTCCGATATTTGATATACTGTTTCTGGTTTAATTTTGATGCCGTTAGAATTTAAAATATCGTAAAATTCATTTATTTGTTCTTTAGAATTTTTTGGGCGAACATACAGAACATCGCCCGGTGAATACTGTTGGCCCCGTGTTTTAAACTTAATCAAACGTACATCCTAAAATATAAAATACTTAGTATATTTATTGCCTTAAGCCCTGTTCACACAAGAATCCTTTGAAGATTCTTTCATGTTTCTGAATTTTGAGAATTGCCTATCAAATACCGGTGCCGCAAAATTAAATCTTCAATGATTCTTGGAAAATAATATTTAAGTCATTAGCTTAAAAACGCTTAATTTTTTTCCAAGACTTAGAAGCATGAAAGAATTTTCAAAGAATCCATATGTGAACAGGGCTTTATCGATATTTAGAACAACCAAGGATTCGAACCGCACTAAACATCGGTTCAGGTTCGGTTATCGGTTCGCGGATTTCATATTGTCTATTTTATATGAACTGGAATTTGTTTCAGTTTTGAACTAAATGTAATAAATTTGTGGTAACAACCTGAAAATGTGTCGGTGAAGTGGTTTTCACATTTTCTTCTACTTCAATTAGAAACTGATCTTGCGGCATTTTCACAGAATCATTAAAATAAATCGATTCATGATTAGGTACATCTTTTTGTACAGTTTCAATTTTCCATCTGCATAATAAATTTAAATGTAAACACAAATGATGAATAAGCTTCACAAACAACAATATTGTTCACTACACAATTTACTGACCTAGGTATAATTTCTAGATTAGAGATAAGTGGTTGTTTGTCATCAGCAAGGGGATAAAGAGTTAAAAGTTCTTTCCACAATGACTCAATCCAAATGTCAACAACAGCATCGTATCCCATATCATGTTGGTCATCTCCTAACGCTAAAGGCAAGATCATATCTGCTCCTAATTGCTGTAATCTTTTATTTAATCGTTTCGCTACGAAATTAAACTTAACATAACTGGAATCACCCAATCCAAGTACTGAATACCTAATAAATATGATGTTATAATGCGTTATATTATTTAATAAGCACATAATAAAGATGACAGTTGTATTAAATAATGGACTCATAATACAATAGTGTTAGTGTTGAATTATGAATTCATAATATAATGTCTTATGGAGGAGTTTATCTTACTACAGTTAATAAATTAATTATTCAATGCTCGTAGATAAAATATATTGAGACTTACTGTAAATTAGATAATAAATTATCTGGCAAGCTTTTTCTAAGTAAAGACTTCCAAAACAGTTTCATATTGTCTGGTTCTTCACCTTGTCCTGTTGTAGAGCACACAAATATAACACATTTCTCATTAATTAAATTCCTTATATCGTAATCATCCATGGACTTTACTGCTCCAGTAAAATAATATCGTTTGGATTCACGCCAGATTCTTTCAGAAATGTCTTGGGAATTGCCTGTTTGACTTCCATATAAAATAGTTAACTTCCTCAAGTTGTTTTCAATCATTTTTAAACTTAAAATAATTGAGGTTATATTTTAGTGTTGTGCTTACAGATAAGGAAGCAAAAATCATACGTACAATACTGTTTAACTAACTATAGTTCATAAAAACATAAAATAATTACTTGTAATTTGTATTTCAGTGTTAAAAATTTAATTCAAATCACTTCAAAACGTCAAAACCATGATATGTCAAAAAATGTCATTCTAGGTGGCACGGTGGCAGCACAATGCAATCATCAAAATACACAACCAAGCGCGAAATTATAAATAAATAAATATATCGTAAATGGCGTAAATGTAATGAATAATAATAATTATTTATTCGCAGTACTATAGTAAGGATGATTAATTATTTAAGGCTGTTTTTCTACTTCCATGCTTTAATTTACTTATTAATTATGCATTGTTTGTACTTGAATGATACCTATTCATTTTGATACAGATTTTCATTTCGACACATTATCATAATGTAGTCTGTATTGAAATAGATTCATTTCAATACAGATTTTAATTATGAAACAACCAAGTAAATTTCATGCAAATTTATAGTTTTTTTAATGAAAGCATGGGAGTATAAAAAATTGTGTATTCAATTCGTGTATAATGACTATTACACTCGTGTGAATTCTATACCTAACTGGTACAATAAATTTGTTGATCTTCAAGATAATCAAGATTTTCACAGCAACAATTGATTGCGTTTACCAATAATTAAAATAAATTGCGCATAGAACAAAATAATAATTTAATTAGATACACAAATATAGATTATGTTTTTATGTTACAGAATAATATCAATTCTGGTACAAGTTATTTAAAACTTTCAGGCTTACAGCTAGTACCTATTAGTTTCATCATGTAATAAATAAATTTAAGTTTATATGAGTCATATTTTAATACTCCTGCTAAAAAATGAGACAGCAAACTATTTAGTTATCATGGTACAACCACATGTAATTCCAAGTGGTACTATTTGTACGAACTATCGATTTAATACCCTAATACTGGCCTTCAATTCTGACGCATTATTTATACTGCATTTACTAAATTTCGTGAGTCAGAACTGTTACAAACCATGAAAATTGTTTTCGTACGGTATACTCATACCACTCGACGAAAATATGGAATAGATTTCAATTCCAAGTATAAAATAAGAACAGATCGAAGTATCGGAATTTTATTTTTGTGATAGAATAGAGTTAAATAAACTTTCCCATGACTAGAGCGATGATAAACATAGTTAAGTGGCTGCCGCTTGAAAATGACCAAAATTTATCGCTATTTGTCGAATGCAAACAGTTGCAAATTGAGGCAGAAAATTTAGTTGAAAATTTGGGCATATTTTTAAATGATTTGAAGCGAAGAACTATTAAAAAAATATACACCAGTTCTATGGATATACCTTTTGGAATTGATGTAAGTTTATTTTATTAATTTACTTTTAAATAATTTAAAAATCTGTCTCCGTTTTAGGATTTAGAATTGATAGTACTAAAAATGCGGACAGTAGTAGATTCTTATAATAAAGTTTATCTTAAACTAAAAGTCAATCATCCGAAAATAACATACTTTAGAATGGAGAAAACTAGAGAAATCTTATGGAAAATCAAATTAAAATTGTCTTATTTGTTACAAATTTTAGTAAACAAAACTGCACATCTATTTGTTTACTACGGGGAAAGAATACTTGAAGTAACTTTAATGTAAGTATAATTTCAATAACTTAAGCTAGATTCAGACCTACCCAAATATAAGTAAAAGTGCTAAAATAACCAACCACCGCTTCCACAAAGTTCCAATTGCAATTATAAGTGCGAACATTGAACGCTAGTTGGTTAAATTAGCCACTTAGGTACTTATAATTAGGTAGGTATAAATTTAGCTTTAAGCCTCACTCACACAAGCATTTAGTGTGAAAGTTACATTTATATTTAAGTTTAAGAATCACAGCATTCACATATAAATTTCAAATAGTTTTAGTAAGTGGTAAACATAAACTTAGAGTTTGGAGGTTTCAAACTTTAGTACTAGAAAGTGAAAAGTGCGGATGCTCGTATAATTACATGAATTTAAACATTCTTAAACGTACACATAAATGTAAACCTTAAAACTAATTAATACAACTAAATACAAGCATTCACATGTCCCAATTTTAAGCACTGTGCATGCTCGTATTTAGTTAAATGTATTCAAACTTTCTTAAACGTAAACAAAAATGAAAACCTTAAACTAAATGCTTATGAGAATGAGGCCTAATTAATATTTTAATAAATTTTTTAGTTTAGCTAATTTGTACAACCAATGTATAAAACTGGATGAAAAATATGTGAAACATGTTAGTGTATGCAGTAATACATGTGCATACGTTTTGTACCCGCTAAGAAAAATATCAATTACTAAAGTGCTTCAAATTATGGCACAAAACAGGGCAGAAATTTGCTGTCACCAACTTATTGACTGCTTGTTAAATACGTATAAATCAAATGAACATCATGATGATGAAACTAGCTCAAACTCAAGTGTAGAAATTTACAGGTCAGTTTAAATATTTTAAAAAGTTGATGTACAATCATGTAATATTTTAAGGGCGCTCACAAAGCATATGACGCCGTCCAAAGATGAGCAATCGCCTATTACAATTCACAACGCAACTTTAAATAATCAACAAAATAACGATGAAATAAAAAATACTACTTCTCCTGCAAAAAGCTCTGAAACAAATGAAACTACCTTTGGTAGCATGGAAGATATGATTGCAAATGAAGAGAGTAATGTTATACTTTTATTAACAATTGCAATAAAAATTACACCACAGTTTTTGGGAAACGATGGAATAAGAAAAACAAAAACTGGTAGGTTGGGTGTCCATTTAACACCAGAAAATAAAATCTGGAATATTCATACACAGGAAGATGACTGAACTAAATGAACAACCCAGTACCGTTCTTGAGTCCCACATACTCGATCTTGAGAACAACTTTTATAGATTTGCATTTTCCTGTGTTTGCATTAATGCCGAATCTAAAATGGGAATGAAATGGACCAGAAAATAATATTGTAGAATATGCACAAGAAGATTCAAATCTAGAAAATTTATACGTCAGAAAATACCAGTATTAAAAGATTCATTCACAGGAAAATTCAAATCTAGAATTTTAGATTTGACATAAATGTATTTAAAAATTTTAGATACAACTCTAGAAAATTAGTTTGTCTCTTCATAATTTTATTAGGTTGAACTGAAATACATAAATGAACAGCCTAATACCATTCTTGAGTCTCACATATTCGGTTTTGACTATAACATTTCTAGATTTGTATCTTCTTGTGTTTGCATCTTCCAGTGTTCGCATTTACACCAAATCTAAATTTCTAGATTAGAATTTGAACCAGAAAATAAAATTCTAGAATACTTGCACACAGGAAAACGCATGAACAAGAAGATTCAGAAAAATATCTGCAATAAAAGATTCATTCACAGGAAAATTCAAATCTAGAATTTTAAATTTATCAAAAATGCAAACACAGGAAGATATAAATCTAGAAAAATTATAGTTGAAACCGAGTATATGTGGGACTCACGAAAGGTGTTGGGTTGTTCATTTAATTCAGTTCAATCTAATTTCTGTATACTTTCTGTGTTGCAGAGACAAACTAGTTTTCTAGATTTGCATCTTACTGTTTTGCATCCTCCTATGTTTGCATTTATGCCGAATCTAAAATTCTAGATTTGCATTTTCCTGTGAATGAATTTTTTAATGCAGACATTTTATTACGTATAATTTTTCTAGATTTGAATCTTCTTGTATATGCTTTTTCTTGTGTACGAATATTTTAGAATTTTATTTTCTGGTGTAGAAACCATTTCCATTTAAATGAAATATACAAAAATGTATTTTGAAATTATGATATTATCAGGTGAAATGAAAATAAATACAAAGGCAAAAGAAAAAGTGTTAGACTACTATGAGAAAATTTTATGGGCAGAAGTAGGTAATTTTTTAGAACATATTGTTCTATGGTGGGGACCATCACCTTTATCTACTAGACCACCACATTCCAGTCAACATTTGAGAGAATGGATTATGCAGTTTATACCTTTAGGTATGTGTCACGAAGTATAATATAAACACAGGAGTATATACTCCATATTTTAGCAATAGTGTAGATTCGTAGCTTTCTGTTTACCCTGTGCGGGAGAGAAAGATCACTACTGGTCCCGTGCGTTGCCATCGTTACCGTTGTTTATCGTCATAGAATGCATGCTTCGAGCTGGCCCGTATTTTCTGTCTCTCTCAAAAGGTAAACAGAAAGGCCACACTTCATCCGACCTAGTGTCTACTTCTGTGGATGACTTCGTCGTAAATAGTCATTTGTTTAACTAGGCAAAAAAATATTCGATTTGCTGCCGCGGCTAGAGTTTCATAGACGAGGTGCAGCGGAGGAGATGAATCTATCTAGGCAGCAAATCTGTATTTTTTGTCATGTTAAACACATTATTTTTTCGGTGATTGTTATTAATTTACTGATTATTTTAAATAATATATTGATAGGTATCGCAATCAAATTATGTTGATATGCTTATGTTGACAGTTGCTATGAAAAAAGCGGAAAAAACAAAATAGGTTGGGTATGTTGATGAATTTTATAAATGTCAAATTTGTTGATTCACCATAGTAACAATTACTATTGCTGCCTAGGCTTTTTTTACCATTTTTGCTGCCTAGGCAGCAAAAGTGTCACTTTGCTAACTGTCAGCTGTCAAAAAACTACTTTTACTGTCAATCGCCGAAAAAAAATTTTGAATAACAATTTTGAGTACTTACTTGAAAACTAACATAATGTTTTTCAGTGGAAATACCTTCATTTATTTTGTCAGCGTTACAAACTTTAGCAGATTCTTTAGGAGTTCATGTTACTTCGACATCATGGGACCAAAATTTTCGGCTGGCTTTAGTTGCATCTAAAAAACCAAACAATTCAAGTACAGGCCGATTATTCAGCGAAATGCTTAATGATCTGGTATCATTAAGTAATCAATGTGAAATTACAAGTGAATGGATAGTGGGTGCTCCTTTAGAAGAACTTCCTTTAGTAGAACAAATACCAATCCTACACAGACTTGGTAAAAAATACTATAAGTGTTTAATTAAATGCTTTTTGAAATCGTTACATTTTAGATCATTCTGTTCACACGACTAGAATGTGGGCTCAAACTGAAACGAAACGACTAGCTAATAATTGGAATGTTTTTAGCTTTTTTAATGTTACTCAATGTGATATAGATAACGTTTTATCACAATTAAGTGATATACGATTAGCAGATCATACTGATGAAATTATTAAAGACCAATTAAAAGAACACACAAACGTTGTAGCTAACATGAGGGCAAAAATAGTTTCGGAAGTGCAGGACAATGTCAAAAAATTAAAAGTAAGTACAAATCTTTAACAACACTATTAGCAAATAAGTAAACAGCATATAACACATAAGCGTTAACAAATTTCAAACTTTACTATACTCTCTTCCAATTCCAAGTCGACAAGTTGAACTGTTAAATAATACAAGATGATTGTCAACTTCGTGCATATATTTTAATGCCATGTATAATGCTAAATTCACTTATTACGGAACTAAAAGAATTTTTATCTACGACTGTTGTTAAAAGTGGACCTTGTAACGGCTGCTTAGCAAGTTAAAGTGTCAATTTATGGCACGGTGCTAAAGCAACATAGCAACGTGTTAAAAGTTATTTTATTTATACTTTTAACACGTTGCTAACGATTTGTATCAATAAATCAACAAATATAATCTTACCTGTCGAAATATCATTCTCCAATTTTTACGAATTTGAAGAAAATTCTTTTTGTTCCATGATCAGTAAGTTTATATGCACAAAGTTGTGAATAACCCAGTATATTCTGCATTTTAGCAACTACCAGAGGAGTGTGTAAGTTGTTTAGCAACAGTATGCAGAACTGTAAGTTTAGCAAATTTGCAAATGGTATTTCCTGATGCAAAATATTGGAAACAAAGCGGATATGATATTCCAGATAAAGCTACACCGTATGTTGCAACATTTTTAGGTAAATATAAACACAAAATGTTTCACTACGGACTCGAACCGTATAAAATAACGGTTCAGGTTCGGTTCGCGGTTCATTGTGCTTTATAGGGTTTCGGTTTTCATACTTCTTCTTGAAATGAACCGGATTTCAATGAGCGGTTCAATAATTTATTAAATAACAAGCAATTAATTCAAAAATTCGTTCTAGTTCTGGACTAAAATATAATAAAAACTGTAGATAATACAACAATTTTGATGAAAAATGTTAAATTTCAATTAATGCTTTATATCTAACCGGTTCACAACTATCGATTCGGCTCCGGTTATGCCAAGTATCTTTTAACGGTTCGGTTTGGTTCGCTAAAATTAATAATATTCCACCAAACCGAAATTTATAATTTTACAATAATTGAAACTATAAATAAGTGACAAATGTATTTAAATTTAATGTTTCTAGATAGAGTATTGCTTCCCGTCTTGGCAGCAACAGACAGCGACCAAATAAGTAACATGGTTTTGAGAATAATGTGCGAATCATGGCTGGACCACATTTACATGAACAAAATAAGATTTACACATAACGGAGCTTATCAACTTTTAAAAGATTTTGCTTCTGTTGGTGACTGGCTTATTATTTGCTCAATAATCAAACCAGAAACAAGAAAAAAAATGTTGAAGAATGAAGTTCTTCGACGGTGTGAAGGAGTTGGTAGACTTTTGTTGAGATCCCCTGGCGAGCCGATTAAAATGACTGACAAAACAGCAAAGAAACGTAAAGTATAATGCCCTATATTCACATAAGCATTTAGCACGAAGTATATTATAAACACAGGAGTGGACACACCGTGTTTTAGCAATATTGCAGATTCGTGGCTTTTCAGTTTATCCTGTGTCAGAGAGAAAGATCGTTAACCGTTGGTTTATCGTCATAGAATGCATGCTCCGTGCTGGCCCGTATGTTCTGCCTCTCTCTAAAATGTAAACAGAAAGCCCACACTTCATCCGCCCTAGTGTCCACTCCTTCGTGGCATTTAGTTTAGGTTTAAGAAAGTTTGAATACATCTGACTAAATACGAGCATTCACATTGCTTAAAAGTGGGACGCGTGAATGCTCGTTAGATGTATTCAAACTTTCTTAAATGTAAACCTTAAAACTAAATGTTTTTGTGAATGTGGCTTGAAATTTAAATGAAACAAAAAATAATAAACTGCATTTTAGCTCAAGAAAACACTTCTGATTCGCCAGCATCTGAAAATGGCCAACTAATGCCAGCGGAAATGTACGTTCCTAATCAAGAACAGTGGCTCGAACTCCGAGCTTCAAAGAAGAAAACTAATTTTATCTCTTCCTGCTGTTGTTAAGAATAACAACTACTCATGTATACAATTATTTTAAATAAATATATCATTATTATTACCTTTTTAACTGTAGTAGGGTACTTTTGGAAACAAATGCATCATGTCAAAATTAAATAAAAATGTCAAATTCTTTAAGAGTGACAAATAATAGAAACAGAAATGAAATAGAAGTTGAAGCGGCTGAAACATTGGACAGAAACTGTTTATCTAATTTTGTGCAAAGAATTAGAAATTTCTGTGAATGTTTTGGGTCAAAAAGTGAAGAAAACGAGGCACCATTGGTTCATGCTGTTGATTCCGGTATTTTATGACAATGAAGGGCGGGGGCCACGGCGTATAAAATCACCGCGTCGGCACTTGGGGCACGGCGTCTAAATCATGGCGCATAATTTCTAACCACCACAGTCCACAGCGTATAATTTCACCGTATCTAAAAGCAGTGAGGGCCATGGTGTCTAAATTTATAGTGTCGATACTTGGGGCCACAGCGTAACATATGTTCTTCAGTCTTGTCACTCGGTTTTGGTAGAAACTATGAATGAACTGAACTAAATACAGAACCACATACTCGATTTGGTAGAAATTCTGATAGAACTGAATTAAATAAAGTACCCAATACCCTTTACCACCCACATATTTGGTTTTGGTAGGAACTCTAGAAACACAGAAAATGTAACAATACTTATGAATATTATATTATACGCTGTGGCCTCATATGTCGACGCCGTAGACCTACGTGTATACTCCACCACAGGGTCTAGGGCGTATAATTTCAGTGTCTAAAAGCGTGGGGGCCACAGCTTATAATAACATGTTTATCAGTCTTGTCACTCGGTTTTGGTAGAAACTATAAATGAACTGATATGAATAAACAATCCAATATCCTTCTTTTGACTACCACAATCTCGGTTTTGGTAGAAACTCTGATTGAACTGAACTAAATAAAGAACCCAATACCATTCTTGAATTTGGTTTTGGTAGGAACTATAGAACCACAGAAAATGTGGCCCTCATTGCTTTTAACACGGTGAAATTATACGCCGTGGATCCTGTGGTGGGAATAGAAATTATACTACATTATTTTAGACGCCCCATGTGTCGACGTCGTGATTTTATACGCCGTGGCCTACTCCGACAATGAGTGGCAATTAAAAATAATAATTTATTTTTGATAGTTCGCTTAGTATACATGAGAAGAATAGAAGAGGCTAGTTTATTAAATTTGAGAAGACAAAATGACACTGAAGACGAGTAATTATGAATGAATTAATTAAAAAATAAACAGTAAACGAAAACATGATCAATTTATAGAGTAACAGATGAAATCCCGCCAAGAATAATTCGGCACAGAAGAATGAAACAGGAACAGTCTACAATAGAAGCATTAGAAAAAGCGCTAAGAGAATACGAATCAAAACATAAGGCAATTATTAGTAATACCAGAGTACCAGATTCGGTTTCATTTGATAAAAGTTGTAAAATATCGAGATCGAGTCAAACAGAAAAGAATTCAGTTATGAAAGAATCCACCGATGAAGAAAAAACAAAAATATCCTTAAATAAAAGTGAAGAATTAATCAGTGTAATGTTAAATAATTCAAACGATAAATGGACTAATACAGATTATATGGAAAATATTATCATTGAAGCAATCGATACTAAAAAGGAAATCGCCATGGAAATAATAAAAAGTATTAACGTATAACTTATTATTAAATGCAAAAATAATTATGTAAAGAACATGTTTGCAACTTGGCAATACAAAAACAAAAAGATTCTTTAAAACGTTTTAATAAGTTTTGTTTGTAAAATACGAGTAATATAATAAATCTTTGGCATATATTTACAATAAACGTTATGTCAAGGCATATATAATTTAATACTACTATGAAGTACATCTATAAGTATAAAAAACAAAATGATTGTCTCGAAAATGTCGGCGAATGAAATCATTTTAAACGCTAATGAAATGCTTGAACACAACTTGATATTAAATATAAACTTAAGACTAGTAAATGACGTATAAATATCTCACAATAGGGAACGTATATTTCGTAAAGTTTGCGATAATAAACTTCCGCATTTGACGATTAACATTTCAGTCAACACAACGAATAATTAGTCCAGCACATTATGTTAAAAGACAGTCAAAGTGTCATAATAAAGTCTGCTTCGTACGATAAAATAGTACATTAATATATTCCGCACCGTAGAAATTCTACTGATTTCGTGGCAGGCGAAGCAATTTCTTTTTATTAAACGTAAAGCCTCATTCACGTAAGCATAAGGTTTACATTTAGGAAAGTTTAAATTCATGTAACTAAATACGAGCATTCACAGTGCTTGAAAGTGGGAAGTGTCACACAGGACTGTCGCTACATTTTTGGTGCCCCCCTTAAAAAAATGTATATCATTCTATTTTTTATTCTTTCGAGGTATCGAGGTCAAATGCCTTATACTTTAAAGTTACTCCCAGTACACTCTCCTGTTGTGCCATGTTATATTTTCTCTTAAAACAGAAAAAGTTAATAATAAATTGCACGCCTTGCACCTCCTGGTAGCGACGGTCATGAATGTGAATGCTCGTATTTAATTATATGAATTTCAACTTTCTTAAACGTAACCTTAAAACGAAATGCTTGAGTGAATGGGGCTTAAAAATGGTCAAAAAATAAAACAAGCTATTTTTTCTTACTTACAGTTTTCAAAGCGACCGGTGGTTTATTTTCGAATTTCTGCTGCAAAGATGCGACATTAGAAGTTTGCTTAGCAGCCTGCCTCGAACCGGGCGATAAAACTTTATTAACATTATTGCTACCAACGTCTGAATTAGCTTTAGCGACAATTTTCGCACTGATGGGTGGTTTTACGTCACTGTTCGACTTGTTAAGTAACGGTTTTTTATCCACAGTGGTTTTAGTAACTGGTTTATTAGTAGCTTTGGGCGTAGCTTTTGGTGTCACAGACTGTGGCTTCGGCAGAACACTGTTAGGTTTATTATTATTCTTTGCGGTGCTGTTTAAGACATCCGGCGATTTCGTGTTCGAAGTGATCGTATTGGAGCAACTTATAACTAGATCAGGACTGTTTGAGTTGGCCGATTTCGTAGTAGATTTCGGCAAATTTTTCGGAGACGACGGAACGGTTCTCGTTGGAGAAGGCTTCCTTGTCCGTAAATTCGGTGGAGTTATTTGTCTAC
The DNA here is from genome assembly GCA_947534325.1 of Agonum fuliginosum. Lineage (NCBI taxonomy): Eukaryota > Metazoa > Arthropoda > Insecta > Coleoptera > Carabidae > Agonum > Agonum fuliginosum. Next base: position 2,234,455 of record OX384029.1, read on the forward strand.
TTATGCTTGGAGATGGTGTTTGTCTTATAATGTTTGGAGGTGTTTTCTGTCTGTTTAAAGACGCTGCAGATTTTGAAGTTGGCGATGTAGGACTGGCTACTCTAGATGAATCACTTTCAGTTTTTTTTACTGGCGCTGGGCTGGAATTTGTTTTGAACGTGGAAGCCAGCGGTCCAGCATTTCGTTGCAGTGTTGACGCAAATGGTTTGTAGCTATTGGTGTTAATTTTCGGATCAGTTTTAAATGTACTCATTACTGTTTTAGTTGAGTCATTCGGCGATTTTACTTCTGAACTACTATTAGTACTAGTATTTCTTGGTGTGTTTACCGCAGACGGATGTATATATCCACTTGCTGTTGAGCTTGCGCTGGATTTTAAGTTACCCATATTGCTATATTCACTTTCTGGACTCTTATAAATAGCAGATGTATTTACATACGTTTCGCTTCCATCAGAATGATCTAATGGTTTTCCTTGACTTTCCATCTGTTTTCTCAATTTTTCTTTTTGTTTACGGGCTAAAGTACTAGTAGAATAAATAGAATCAAAGTTTCTATTTTGAATTTCTGTTACTATTTCCCCTAGTAAACCAACGCTTTCACTACTGCCCGAATTGCTTTTTACATTTTCGAATGATTTCGGACTTTCTTCTATAACGGCATAAATATTATCTCCACTATTTGGAGAAATTTCTTCGCTAATTTTAGCTAAAGGAGCTTCATTCATACAGTCATCGTAATGATATTCTATTTTTGAATCACCCGGTGCATCTGCCTTAATTGGATTTTGATAACCAGGTAATCCAGGAATCTTCATTGGTCTATTATTGCTGGTATGGACATCTGGTAGAGGCGGTCTTGGTGGTGGTGGACTTTTTGGACGATTTCCAACTGGTATACTGGTAGGACGCTTAAAATTTGGTTGCCTCATCGACCCAAAATTTGGTATATTTGGTTTAGGAGTCACATTACTGTCTCGTAAACTCTGTGCTCGCATAACTACAGCTTTATTTCTCTCATCATCAACAGGAAGAGCAGCGACAGATATTTCAATTTCGTTTTGTGGGATCGGACCTGATATTTCTATAGTGCGTAAAGCATTTTTATCTAGTATTTTATTAGCTTTAACATTATTTCCAGGTAAAGAATTATTAGAAACCGGTTTTGGTTTATCATCTTTTGATTTTAAAAATGAAGCAATGCGATTTAAAGTACTACCACCTTCTTTAGGTTTCTTGACTACAGGCTCCTCTGGTATTTCAACAGTTTGAATAATAGAAGTAGGGCTTGAAAGCGGCCTTTTATTTTCTGTTACATTCTCTGGAGCAGGTCTTAAAGGTACCTTTGGCGCACTCCGCAAAGGCGACATAAGTTCTTTGGCCGTGCAGGTAGATGTCTCCAAAATAGGACTGGATATCAGAGGTCTAGGATTTGAACCCGGGTTTGGCGGAGGCAAAGCAGGCGCTGCTGAAATATTATTAGCACTTAAAATAGCATTAGCGAGTAAAGGCGGAATCTCGGTATTGGCTCTAGCAACTGGTCTGTTGACAGACGAAGTCTGATTCTGTGTAGTGTTAGATCGAATCACTCTATTGGGACTCTTCATTGTTATAGACGGAACTGTCACGACTGCTGGCACAGGCGGAGCACTTCTTTGGGGCTTGATGTCAGCTGAAGCAGGTATATTATTAACTGGAGATAATTTAAAACCCTTAAATTGGCCGAAAAATTCACTTTGAAAGCCGGCGTTGTTCGCCGCGTGATGGTCTTGTAGAAGAGAAGAGTTGTCGTCATTTCGGATTGTCGGCTCTGTCGGGAAAGTGGCCCCTCCCCGTTGTTTTGAAGGTGATTTTGACCTGTTCAAAAAAAGCTTGAAGCTGTTTATAATATTTTAAGCTATTACGAAAAGCAGCAGTTACATTACAAGCTACAAGCAAAGCGTTCATGAATTCTATAACTACTTTAAAATTAATTCATGTTAATTTAAGTTATTATCTGTAATTACAACAATTTGTGTAATAAAAAATAAGCTGTTGAGTATAAAACTGTAAAAAGTATCACAATTTTTGTGCAATTGTAAAAAAAAGTTGACTTTGACGTACGCAATTCAGGCCGCGAAGTATAACATTTGTGTACAATAGATTTCGCGGCCGCTACTACTAACAACGACTGCGGACTGAATTGTTACAGTCAAACATTTTTGACAGTTGACAAAAAAATAATTTTTTTTTCTATTACATGCATTACAGTTGCACAATAGTTATTTATGTAACAAGTACGCAAAATGGTTTTTAGAGGACGAAATTAAGGGAGTCCTCTAAAACTCAGTTTGTGTACGTGTTACACACAAATTTCTTTAGTATAAATGCTCTCCAAATATGTTCAGTAACTATTTGAAATTATTCTAAAATATAACTTTAAAATAAAACGTAGGCGATGAAACAATGACAATAATCCTATAAAATGTAAATAACAGCTCATTGAATAGGCAACGTTATTTTAAAGGACTGGATCCCCTAAAATATTATTTTGCGGACTCAAAACTGTTCGAAAAGTAACGATTTTAGAGAGCATACTAAAAAAAATATTGTGTAAGTATACCTCGTCTGCGAAATGTGTTTAGTATCCTCGAGTTTTTAGCCTAGGCTTTTGCCTCGGCCAAAGATTTTCTCGGACGCTAAAAAGTCATTTCGCAGCCTAGATAGACAAATAACTATTTTCTAATTTATTACGTAAATACGCTTTAAGTACTATATTAAAATTTAAAAAATCAGTATCACTTTCATTTTACAGTTTAGTACAAAAGAGCAAAATTAAGTTTTTACATGCATAAAAATAATGAGTATAGCATACATACAAAAATAATAATTGTAAACAATAAGACAGACGTATATATACACATAAATAATTACAAAAGACAAAATGTACGACATATTCATGCAAATACTATGTAGATGTTGATGTACCACCACCAGTTTGAAATTGTTTTGCTAAACTTTTAACCGACACAAACTTCAGCTCATCATCACCAGAACATAAAGTTTCTGTAGTTTTAGGACTATTAGTAACACCACTACTGCTTTGTACTTTGTTAGATTTAAATCGCAAATTAGTGTTGATTTTTAAATTTTTAATGTTTTTCAATGACATCCGGCGTTTAGGTGGTTCTTGATCAACTTGTATTACATTACTACAGCTAGCAAAATTATTCAACACATGAGGGTTAGTAGTGTAAATTAAACCAGCTGGTTTAATTTCAATGTTTTGGTTTCTAATTGAGTCAGGTTGAGTATTACACACTCGATGAGACAAAGTTGGGACGGTTGGGGTTTTCCTTCTACCACAACATGCACAATTCACATGCTTTAAACAATTTGATATTACGTACGGTGCGCTGGTTTTCTGCCACTTGAAGTTTACGTTATATTTCGTGTAGTACATCAAGAATGCAACAACTGCGATTATTGGAATTATACCCAGGAATACAATATACATGGCCATCACAAATTCTTTCCGAGCTGAAAGAGAAATAAAACATAATATAGCGGATAATTTAATGCGTAACTCAGGTTCTATGCACACGATTCAATTTATTGATCAAATTGATCGAGTTTATTGTTTCAAAACTGCTAAATGTAGTAAGTATAATTATCATAGTTTTATGCTTGACACATCTGTGAAACATCATTGTGTGTGTGGTTACCAGCCGTCAACTCACTTATAGTTGTTAGTGGATAGTACGCCATAGAAAATTTGTTTGATGTGTTAAACATACTAATACCGGCGGAAATGTGTTAAAAGACTAAATTTGTACTTAGATTAACAATTTAAAAAAAATCTGACGTGGACCCCACATGACTTCCTTGTACGCCTATTAAACTGTTCATACTTTTCTTAATAACTAAAATGTAGAAATATAATAATAATATAATATTATACAAATATATTAATATATAAGTACTACTACTACTGCTACTATACTCACAAATATATTTTATTTAAACTGCAGAAGAAGATATACCTAAAGCATATTTTACTATTGTCACTGTCATGTCATAATCATTTAAGTTTTACGTAGTAACAAATGTTAATCGATCATGGACTACAAGATACCGAAATACTAAATTATAAATATATACTTTAATTATTCTTAAATGATACGAGATACAAAAATATTTATAAAATACCGATTGTAGGTAATAATCACATAATCTTTCATTTAAAATAAAAAAATATTTATCGAAATATTTGAAAAAGTACTACTTTCGGTTTATAGATTGAAACCAAAAATAGGAGGTGCACAACTTGATGCTATAACAGTCCTAAATACAAAATTTCAACTTTCTACGTCTAACCGTATTTGAGTTATGCGACATACATACGTACGTCCGTCCGTACAGAAGTCACGTCGAAACTAGTCATAATGGATTCAGAAAAGGTCAAAACGGATATTTCCGTCAAAATCTGAGAACCGAAATTTTTCGCGATTACAATACTTCCTTTACTCCGTACAAGGAAGTAAAAATTGGCGTGGAGGGGTCGTAGGATTTTGACTTTTATATTTATTTATTATGAGGTAAATAAAATGTTTGTGAAAAAGTGAGTGAGTGTTAAGTGAAAGAATTAGAAGAGAATTTTGAGGTAAGATATGGTAAGAAACAAAATATAGTCAGCGGAGAACTTCCCTTCAAAAGGTACGACAATATTCCAATATTTATGAAAAAATTCAATTCGTAATCAAAATTATATACCCATAAATGTATAAGATCATAACTTAATTTGGCTATCGGGTTTTGGAAAAAGCCAAAATCCTAACACCGTCCCGCGCCAATTTTTTTTGGCTTTCTGGAACTTGTAATTTTTTCGGCAAAAAGTCAAAATTCAAAGACCCCTCCACGCTAATTTTTTTTTCATATTTTGATAATCTAAGTTACAAATTTAGTCATTAAACACAATTTCGCCGTTGTTAGCGTATTTAAAGTAATCTTCTCTTTGGCGTATTATCCATTTATAACCATGAGTAAATTGACGGCTGGTAACCGCACACACGGTATAACAACTCAGGTTCCTGTTCAGTTAGGTATATATTCTAATTTAACTGCACAAAATATGTACTTTCTACTAAAAACTTTGAGTATTTATGAGTTGACGGCTGGTGTAGTATATACCTCTCAATATGGGATGCTGCCACACCCAAGTTGGGTGGAAGGCGTGATAATTATAAGTAATTTCTTTACCATTTGGATCAGTAGCAGGACCACTATCTTCAGAGCCACCGGGTCCTGGATAATCGCAATATGGCGGCGCAAAACCGTCTCTACAATGACAATGGCCAAGGCTGTTGCATACTCCGTTACCATTACAATCTTGGGGACATTTATTTATATTGGCTCGCAAACTTGACACTGCCATGCACTTTTGATTGACGCACATCTATTAAAAACAAAATTAGTTATTGAATTTTATACAAAATGTTTGTAATACCTTTCCATCTCCACACTGAGCTCCATCTGGAGCTAAACCAGGGTCAACTTGGTTGATTCCAAGATCGACTATAGCTGTTCGACAAGGTATGATTGACCCTTTTAGGTTGATGAAGCTTTGTGATAATATTGCTACTGATTCCATTCCGAATTCTAATCTTTCGTTGAGATGGCGGCAATGAAGCATACCACAAAGAACATGTCTACAAATAAAAAATATATGAAGATGATTTTTTTGCTATTCTGCTGGTAATTCAACAGGATTTACTCCCAATTATAGAATGGTAGATGTTTATTATAGTGGAATCAAACCACTTCAACCGATTCGTCTTCGTGCAGTCAGAATCTCAATCCGTGAGCGGCAATGGAGATTTTTATACAACCAGGACTACATTTAAGACGATCAAGTAGTCAGCACTGCGATTTAATTGCAAGATGGTTTACAATTTAACGACAATCGCACACTGCCGACAGAGAGACTTGAACCACGGAACTCTAGGTTCGTACGTTATCACATAAGTACAATAAAATGTAAACTCATACCGAATATTTGAACCAATAATTTGTTAAAAATTTCAGAGGCTCGAGTATAGAAATTTAAATTTATTTATTTTTTAAGTGACAGACGTTCCTAAGATTCTCATAATGTTATTAATTAATTGTTGCGATATTTTCATATTAATATATTTAATAGCGAGATAGCGCAGTTGTTAGAGTGCTTGCCTTTGTCTCTAAACACTGACACCGTGGTTCGTATTTGTATCCTCGTTATTATACAATTAACTTGACAACCACAAAGCTATGGTTGTAGCAAGGACTTGCACCAGAGGGTTGACAGAAATCAATCAAAGTAAAATAAATAATTACTTACTCATCGTCGCATCTAATATAAGATTGATTTACACGATGATAACCGCAATTTCCATGTCTAGTCCCTTTTGTATTCATGTTGTAACACTGATCGTCGCTCGATTTTCCAGTGTTGCCCCAAAGTAGTTTACATTGATCTGAACGAGTTCTGCAAGATCCTTGATAACAAAATGCCTGAAACAACGTACAAATTTAAGCATATAATTAATAATTCACATTAATCTAACTGCTCACAGGACTTAAAGTTTAATTGTAAAATTAAGTAAATAATTATTTTTCACGACATGCGGAAAAAACACAATTTTCTTCTCGCGAAATAGTGAGGAAAGTAAGTTTTTCCTCTAGAGAAGAAAGTAAGCAGTGTTACCACCAGTGTTATTTTACGATGAAATATTTTAAAAATTGTAAGTAAATTTATTATTTTATTGAAAATTCTGATTTTATAGTGATATACTGTAAACTATTATTTTACAATTACTATGTTTTTTACTTTCTTTTTCTACTATTTCACGATTTTACAACTTAAATTTAATTTGGCATATTGGCTGCATTTCGTTGTTTTCAAACGTCATTCTGACAGATGGCAGTTATAACTTAACTTCTAGTTATGTGTTTCTTCTACATTTACAATGTTTTTAAATATGTCGTGAAAAAAATGTTGTGTCTAACACGAGAGAAAAGCTCTTTTTCCCACTCGAGCTCGAAGTTTGTGTCACGAGCGAAGCGAGTGAAGCAATCGAACAAGCACTTTCCTCTCTAGTTGGACAAATAACTATTGTTTACCTTTCCTCCGTCACAGATTTCAGTATCCATTTTGTAAATATTAGTTGGACAATATTCGGATTGCCCAGTACAATATTCCGGAAGATCGCATTCATAATCTGCAGCTCTGCACAAGGAACCAGCTGCTTTTGGACGACATGTCTACAAAAAATAGAAACATTTTTATAATTTGCGTTTAAAAAAATTGTATTTGTTGACGTAAATCAGTCAAAAGATAAAAAATTGTAATCTAAACATCCGGTACCTATGCTATATTTTTGAAACTTTCTTAATAACGAGATATTTATTGTTTCATTATGGTACGAGTACCATAATGGATTCGTTATAGTTTTTGGCCTATAATGAAAGCCTCCTCTTCCTAATTGAGGCTAATATTCTGTCATTATGATACAGCAGTAAATAGTTATTATGATATAGGGATCGTAACATCAATTATAATGGTACTAGTCATGAAGATTATCAGACAAGTCGTCAAAAAATAAAATTAATTATTGAACTAAAAAAAATTAATAACATCAGGTAGGTATGTTGTATATTTTAAACTTTACCCGTAAATAACGAGATCTGGTAACTGAGTACCATAATGGATTCATTATAGTCATATGGTTCTCAAATTGAGGCTCATAATATTGATATTATGATACGACAGCAGATAAATAGGTATATTATCACTTATAATTGTACATTGTTTCATATTATAAGTGCTTTATTAACAAGTACTAAGTATTGCTGCTCTGTTGAGTACTAAGTATCATAAGAAATGTAATTTCTTTCTGATAAGAGTTATTCTGTATGTGAAAAGAAACATGTAGTGACGAATCTAATTACCTTGAGATCACAGCACTCGCCAGTAGCGCAACTGGCATTGCTGTAAAGCATGCACGTGGTGGCATTACAGCACGTATTATCACAACTGTGCGGTAATCCACAATCGCACTGTTCGCCTGGCTCCACGAAGCCGTTACCGCACACCGGGCTGTCGAAGAGGGACAGTGGCTTGTTGCGCAGACAGTAGTCCATGCCGTGTTCAAACGCCAACGCTAGGTACTCTAGACTGCAAGAGGACCAGTGTGTCGGCCACAGGGATGAGCTGCTTGGCGCCATTATGCACCGCTCTTCGGGGCAGTGGCATTCGTTTGTGTCGTGCTCCATACCTGCAAGAATAAATCAAATTACGGATATGTCTTTGCATGGAACGGAATGCCTATAGCCACGAAGTACATGTTGATTCATTGTAACTTACTTATTTCAAAACACAATAATGCCCATTTTATGAATCAGAAACTTTTTATTTTTATTTTATAATGTAGGTACATATCTAAAGTTTTGTTTCACACAGTTTTCAAAATCATATCAGGTAGGTGACGCCCCCCATTGTCTATACACGAATAAGTCGATTTCTGGCGTTTGTCATAACCCTTTCCAGCATGGCAGCGGGTATGTTGGCAATTGCGGCCCGGATGTTGGCCTTCAGGTCTTTTAGGGTTCTTGGACGGTTGACGTAAACGCGGGATTTAAAAAAAAAACCACAAAAATATCACAAGGAGCCAAATCGGGCGAGCGGGCTGGCCACTCCATTGGAAAAGTACGACTCAACTGAAACCACACGCTGCTCCGTGCTTCAACGCATGATGGCGACTGACCGGGTGGGGAACAAAACTTTAAAAGTGCACCTGCCGAATGAGATCACTCTCTCCTCACTACGATCCCTACAGCCTGAATGGCACGCATTTTAAAAAAGCAAGTTATGATGAATCATCCTGTATAATACATGACATGACACAGGAGTGGATACTAGGATGGAGAAGTGTTATAGTTCGGTTCATTTTCATATTTCTGACTTTATAATTCCATCATTAGAGGCAACAATAGGACAAAATAACAGATGGCAGAATAAATAGCAAAGGAAAATGGTCCTAACTTACAGGCATCTTAGGTATAAAATTGCTTGCACGTACTCAGAAGAAAGCAGTCGCTTGATAGTTATTTATGCCGAAAATAAATACCTTTCTGTTTACTTTTGAGAGAGAGACAGTAAATAAGGGCCAGCTCGGGGCATGCATTCTATGACGATAAACAACGGTAACGATAGTAACGGGCCCTATATTGCTCTTTTCTCTCGAACAGGGTAAACAAATATAGTTTGAATTTCTCTAAATCTGTACGAGATAAAAATATTTTGAGGACTGCTGTGAATTCCTCCTAACAAACGTGGAAAGTAGAAACGTGTATGAATGCGAACAACAAAGTTATAAGCCAAAAACTAAATCGGCAAAAAATAAAATTTCACTAAAATAGTCTCTTACTGTGGCAACTTTGTCCCAATTTAACCGACCTCATATTTCTTACGGTTCTCGAGAGCCCGAAAAATGGGCATCCTGTATGCACGAAGTTGTGAGTCACTCTGTGTATACCGATGACTCACAGTATGTAAGGCTGTCACACCCGAACTGGGTACAAGGCATGACAGATATCACGAAGTATATGACAGAACACAGAACACTAGGACAGATGTAGTGTGGTCTTTCTGTTTACTTTCTAGAGAGAAACAGAATATGCGGGCCAGCTTGGAGCATGCATTCTATGACTATAAATAACGCTAACGATGATAACGCACGGGCTTAGTAGTGATTTTCCTCTTTCACACAGGGCAAACAAAAATGCCACAAATCTATAGAATTGCTATACTCCTGTGTAAATATTATACTTCGTGACATAGGTATGTGGTGCACTCAACATTAACAACCATAAGTATCCGTTAGTTGACGGCTGATAACCACACATACAGTAAAATATAAATCTCTAGATACCCAATTATAAGTATAAGTGGCTAATTTAACCAACCAGCGCTCAACGTTCGCGCGGTTTGCACTTCTGTTTGAAATTGGAATTTTGTGGAAGCTCTGGTTGGTTAATTTAGCACTTACACTTATAATTTGGTAGGTTTTAAGCTAGCTTAAATAAATATTTACCAAAATTATGCCCCATTTCATGAGCAACGGTGGTAGCTACCAAGCTGATAACTGTGGAGTGGTCCATAGACACTCCGCCAGAATATTCGAACGTGCATATCGGACCTTTGAGAGCCTTTCCAACAACTCCTTTGTTGAAAACAAACTTTCTGCAACGGAAATAACATATTATAATCAGCATTTTGCAGTGAATAAGTTCCAAAGAAACAAAAATAATCTCTTTTAGCACTAAAAATAGCATTATCTACTGCCTAACCTTGGATTGTAGCAACTTACGTTAAAAGTTGTGCATTGTCATTCGGATGCTCTTTGATTAATTTTTCTCTGCGATAATGCAGAAAATTTGTCAGGGTTTTATCTCCACTTGGCGATAAGTCTATTTCGTCGTGTTCTGTCCACACTACTACGCCAACTAAAGCTATAAATATGTTTAAGGACGAATATAACTGAAAATCAAATAAATAGCAATGTTAGTTACATTTCTGAGAGGCTATTGTAGTGTTTTACTTACTCCGTTTATTATATTGGCTATTTCTTTACAGTGCTTATAGACTTTACTTAAGTTTTCGCCCATATCTTTATATTCTCTATTATCGACTACTAAAACTAATTCGACGTATCTTGATCTTTTGTTTGCGTTGTACGGACCTCTGATTTGAGGCTCACTAGCCCTTTTATACTAAAAAAATAAGACCATCTTAAATTCTTTTATTTCATACTGTGACATAAAGTGACATTTTTTGGACTATTTATAAGGCCACATAATAGAACTTTAAAGGCCTAGGCCGCAAAATTTTGTGGCTGTTGCTAGGTAACGTCACTTATAAAATAAAAATATACCTGTCATTTGACATTTTATTGAATACAATGATTAAATGAAGCACAACACTCGAAAATAAATAGTATGAAATAAAATTATGTATGTTTCTCAAACAAAAAGTGTCATTAAGGTACTTACAAGTAATTCCGACCTCGGCTAGACGTTTCGCCCGTAAACAACTTGCTTGTACCTTAATGTTTCACTTTTTGTCCTTTAAACTCATTTATAAATAGTCAATGATTCTTGGAAAAGAATAATAATTTCGCAAAGAATCCTTGTGTGAACAGGGATAAGTTACAACAAAACTAACCGGAAATAAATAATTTTAATGTCAAAGTTGTCAATATTCAATTTGACATAACTTTCAAATTAGTTATTGTTTTAAACATTACAGAATGCGAAAAATAGTGTAGGTACACAATACGTTTAGAAAAGTAGTTTTACTCAAACATTTATAAATACTCATTCAGCAAAACATCACTTTTCTAAATTTGTTGTGTAGTTATAATATGTGTTATCTTTATACAGTTAATTGTAATTGAAGTTTGTAATTTTGTAATGATAAATAATTTATAACTCACTCTTAAAATTCTATTAAATTCATGTTCGGTGGAATGGTGATGCGCATCTCCTTCATAACCGCAAGTTTTATTAGTTTCTATTAGATCTGAATGTTTATACACAAAGTGATGATCATCCAGTGCATCTTCATCATCACTAGCTCCTTCTATGTAATGAATGTCATTACCATCGAAGATTGTTCCAGAAAGTCCCTTTCTACAAGAAGAAAGTGCTGCCCAAGATTCTGGAACGCCCCGAATTTTACCTTTGTACTGGCAAAATTCCACGTCCTACAAAAAGAAGATTCATATTAATTATGTAAAAACGTTCACTTCATTCACATCTCGCAATAAATGCGATTGTTTACAGGGTGATTCACAATTTCGTTCACAGATCTTTGTATGTGATGACGTACGAACCCGGAGTTCCGTGGTTCAAGCCTCTCGGCTGGCTAAATTGTAAAACAACTTGCAATTAAATCACGCTGACCACTTGATCGTCTTAAATGTAGTCCTGGTTGCTTAAGAACCTCTCCGTTAGGTTTGAATTTCAAAGGTCGTCACACGGAAGAAATTCTGGCTGCACCAAAATTTTTTATTAAACAGTTTTGGACCACTGTTACATTTACTTAATTTTAACTTTAAAAGTAATTCTTGCCAATGTAAACTTAGTAAAATTTTATTTGATTTTGTTCCTAATATAAGTCGGATATCTAATATGCAATCTTCAATCCAATGTGGTACCAAAAATGTACTTCTACCCTTTTAAATTTACAAAATAATAGATATTTATACACCAAGTGAGATACCTATATAAATGTTTATTCAAGAGAAGAAAGTTTAGCCCCCGAGCCCGAAAAGCGAGTGGGATAATTTCGTCGAGTGAATAAACATTTGTATCTCACGTGGTTTATACAATATTTTATTCAATTTTGACGAAATTATTTCAAATATTATAAATTTATTTTGACAAGAAAAAAAAACTGATCAAAGTATTCGTAAGTGGCAAGTTGGCATTGTTGACGAAATAATGACAGTTTAAAACGTCAGAGTGATTTAAAAATGAGTTAAGTGAGGAAATAGTTATTTAACTAACTAGTGTGTTAATGAGGGCGATTAATAATTGAAACATTTTAACGCGTTAATTGTCGAGATTATTAATCGCCTATTAACACATGAGTTAGTTACAATATTTTTCCGTTGATCATATCTTTTAAATTTGGAGAAAATCTACTTTTATTCCATGACAAATATGTTAGGTTAGTAAAGTTTGGTACTGATGAGCATCAGTTTTATGTGAATAATATTTAGCTAGAACTGTCGCAATAATCTCGTTTAATTCTGTTAAGCATTTTTCTACAACTTAGTGTTAGCTACGTGTGTTGAACGCATTAAAAAATAATCGTTGATTAATAAAAATCATGCATTAATATGGGTCATTAATACCTATATGATTTTTTTCATTAATGATATTCATTAACGATCAACGATTTTTTTTAAATTCACTTGCGAATAAACGGTTGTTTAAAGTTGTTGCTATGGAGTTAATAATAGCAGTTTAAAACGTCAAAATTGAATAATAGTTATTTACTTTACAAGTGGGCAAAGTAAGGAATTACCCACGAGGCCGAAGGCTGAGTGAGATAATTTTCTCGAGTGGGTCATTCCTTTTTGCCCACGTCTGAAGTATAAAGTTTTATCCAACACCTCTTAATAACTGCTTAAATATTTAAAAAATATTAAGTTTCAACCTAAAACATCGTTTCTATGGTGACTTCCAATAAGTAAAGTAACAATTTACCCACAAATGGGTATAATTTTGATCAAAGCCACTAGTGGACAATCTTTTACTTTGCTTGTTTAAAATCACCATAGTTATGATGCTTTTATTAAAAGGTGTTGGATAAAAAAGAATTATTTTGTTCAATGATCAGTAAAGTCGTATACTTTATTACCATTAAAATATATTTACGAAGTTGTGAACCACCTGTATTGGAATTGTTTTTGTTAAATACCATTTATAATACTACATATTTTATTCATTAAATTTTTAATTAATTTCTACTTTTTACATTTTATCTTTTAAGTTTTTTATTATTATTTTTCTACTCTATTGTATAGTATACTAAAAAATTAATACAATGTACAGTTGGATTATGCAGATTATGTTTTGAATAAAACATTATGTAAGAAGATATTGCAAAAAATATTTTAATACGTGCAGCAGTAGGTGTTTGTGCAGTGTGGGTTATATTATTTAATGTTAATGTCAAAACACAGAAAGGTCACTTTAAAAAATTATAATAAAAATACGGAGTAAAATAGACAAGTACCTATATAAGTACGTTGTCTTATTACTACAAATTAAATGGTTAAAAATTAATAATGTCCCACAAAAATTTGGTAGTATTTAAATTAAACAATAAATTATAATTTTCATAATATTGCCTTTCTTATACAGTTTTACTTCCGACATCAAGAAAAAATTAAAGTGGGATTACCTACTTACTAGCATCTTGAAATGTGAAGGTTTTGTATCCCACATGAACATAATACTGCTAATAAATATTGATTTATACTATTATATGGTGTTTTTAAATTTATAAAAGTGACATTAATGATATTACTAAATTAGTATATCACAATAAATTTAATACGCATGCATGAAAACTAATAATGGCATAAAATAATTAATTTCAAACTGAAAATGACATTTATATTTATTTCATAAAATAATAATCACGTTAATTAAATTTTGGCTCATTGTTAAATCCAGGAAAATAATAATAAATATTGTTTAGAAGACAATTTGTTATTTTTAATTGTGTAAAATAAGCTATATTTAAATAATCAATAAATTTAGTATTGATACCTATCTATTTTTTTGTTAAAATATTATAAGGTTCTTTTTAGAAGATGAAGAACTGAGATCGAATAGTTTTCTTTTATCAAAACTACAATGTCGTTAGTGCAAGTAATAACAATTGTAGCAAAAGGCAAATTCACTATTATTATAGTCAAAGATGTCAATATTAAATTTGACGGTACTGTAAACTTGATTTTTTTAACATTCCTAGTAAAATGCGAAAAAATAGTGTGCCCACGTCTAAAAAATTAGTTTTACTTCACTTATATGACTATGACTATGAGTACTTGCTACGCTCGTAATTTAAACCAGCCACACTCATTCAGCTAAACATAACTTTTATTAAATATGTTCCTGATTTGAACTTGTTTTTAAGAACTACATTTTTTATAGTAGGTACTTGCATTGAATAAGAATAATAATGATCGCAGACAAACATGGAATAGTATATTATGCAACGAGTTTGTAATGATAGCTATTATACACGAGTTGGACACAGTATTTTTCTACTCTTATTCTTTCATTAAAAAATTCAATTGAATAAAATGTACTTGTGTGTTTCATAGTGACTATTCCACGCATACATTTCTAATCCAACAAAAATTCATGATTTTATCTAGTTACCTTGTTTTATTTTGATAAAACTCTCTCACGCAAATTTTTTCGCACCTATATAGTTAATAGACTGCTGTATTTTCGTAATATGTAAGTTTTGATAAGCGAACAATTTTCATTGTTGTTGGTGTTGCTTTACACATCGATTATGAAGCATGTCTAATAAAATAGTTATTTACGAACCAAATGCGGCAAGATTTTTATCCCACGTGAGCGGTTTTTTCAAACACGAGCGAAGCGAGGGTTTTATTTACGCGAATGCTGGGATGGTGTCTTCTCGCAAGAGGTTTGTACAATGTTTTTTGTAACGAATAAGCTATAATTGTTCATTCAACATTCAAATTGTATTTGTAGTCTGATCATTAAATTTGAGGTTACGATGTTTTTTCTACTCATTACTACCGACAGTCGCACATATTTATTTCAAAATTTGTATATATATCGATGGTGTTTATGGGTTTTAATACATGAAAATCGTAGGAAGTAACATTTATTAAAATAAATTTTGTTATTTTGAAGATGATTTTATTGTAGAACGTTCAAGAAATCCAGTGTTCTTTGCATTTTTCCTGATTGACTACACTGGGAAATTGACATTTATTGTCAATTGCGTGCTTCATATGTCATTTCCTAGGTTATGAGTACAAACAAGTAATAACAGAATATCTCACCTCCACATTGGGTCTATCAACCACATGTCCCCCGTCCTTCTGGTACCGGCGGAAGTATCCCTTGGGGAGTAAGTCCCTGTTGAGCTGGAGGTCAAGCACCCGCTCGGCCCCGTCCAGGTCGACAGTGACCACAAGGTCGTGGGCATGACTGTCCCCAGTCCCGCCCTGCACAGATAACACAATCACACTCAGTCAGTCGGTTGTAATCACAGCGTGATATGAGTGAGTAGTACGCACTGACGGATAGGGAGATAAGTGCGAGTTTCCTCCCCGGCTTCCGGGGTAATGACTCGGGGAATAGGTTAGCGGGTATCGCTGTTGCTTTAGCCTATTTATGAAGAGCAAGCGCAACGTGCAATTGCATGGTTGCTCAAGAAAATTGCACAAGACATTTTACCTCTCACCTCTTATTCTATACGGAGTATTGTAATGGATCAAAATTTTCGAGTATGAGATTTTGGTGGATAAACACGTTTCAGGGTCTCTAGAATACAAATTTACTATTTTCACGATGATGTCTGTGTGCGTATGGACAAACGATTTTTCGTCTATGATAACTTAAAAAATATCAAACCGTTTATAACCAAATTTCATAATTGAGGTTTTAATAAGGATCTTAACATCGGATACGATTTTGGTAGACATCCGCAAACCGGAAGCAGTACTTTTTGAAGTTTGATATAGTTTTTACAATTTTTGCAATTAAGAAAATATAATTATCTACGGGTACAGTTAATTTTAAATACAATTAGCTGAATCTAGTAGTATTTAACAATAAAATAAAGTACAATTCATATTCTACTTTTTTGAAATTCTAATATCTTGTTATCCATGATGAAATTTGTTTCTACACAAACTTGTGCCAAAAATATAGTAAAAAATCTGCTGTGGCCAGCACACGACCTCTCGCCTAATTCTGCTTATTCTACTAATCTAATAAATAGTTTTACTGACATTTTAATAGTTTCATGTTCATGTAATATGTAAACGATAATGTAAACCAAGATGCAAGCAAAAGATGTCAACTGTACTGTCTCTGTCATAAATAATTTAAAATGTAGAAACAAATTTCATATGTTCATGGACAACAAGATACTGGAATTTAAAAAAAGTAGAATATTAGTTGCACTTTATTTTATTGTTAAATACTACCAGATTCAGCAAATTGTATTTAAAATTAGCTGTACCCATACATAATTATATGTTTAATTGCAAAACTTGTCTTAAATAAATAATGTACCAATTTATTTAAGGAAAACTATCCAAAAGTACTACTTCCGGTTTGCGAATTTCTACCAAAATCTTATCCGGTGTTAAGAACCTTATTAAAACCCTAAATATGAAATTTGGTTATAAACGGTTTGATACCTTTTAAGTTATCGTGGACGAAAAATCGTCACATACGTCCATACATACATACGCACACACACACACACAGACATCATCGTGAAAATATTAAATTCGTATTCTAGAGACCCTAAAACGTGCTTATCCACCAAAAACTCATACTCGAAAATTTTGACCCATTACAATACCTCTCTTATAGAATATGAGGCGAGAGGTAAAAAGGGCCTTAAGGCAAGGCTCTACACTTGTTGAACGCAATATTGCTACAAGAGAATCAGAATTCACGATTCTGTCTATATTGGTCAAAATAAAAATCTGAAATTTACTGTAAGTAATTACGAAGCATTATCTGATCGAAAAATTCATACAGTACATTGTTGCTATAACAATTAGAGAAAATAAGAATTAATTTATGCATTTTAATATTACAAATAATGGCCTTTATTGCATATTTATTAATTTTGTTTTAAATAGTCGATTCCTTGCATTGTTCGTGAGAGTGCTAAGAAAATATTTTTGTCAAGAAAATTACACATCTGACGAAAAAATAGTAAAAATATCGGCCAAATTGACTATTTGTACTAATTTATTACTAAAATACCAATAAATATTTCAAAAGTATAATTTCTTAGCACTCTAGAGTCATCTTTGAACTATCTATATATAAAATATGAACAGTGTAGGTGTATTAACAAGAGCTCAGTTTGTAATATAGCAAAGTCCCTTATCACTATATTTTTGGCACAAGTGTAGCGCCTTAATTCGAATAACCTTGGTTTAAAATGTAATTTTGCATCTGGTTGTTAATAAACTTTGCCTTAAGTTGATATTAGAAACGTTGTATTAAGGTGTTAAAATTCAAGAAATGAAGAAATACCTACTTAGGATTTTTTTTAACACTCAGGGACTTAGGCTCAAATAAACAAGACTTCCATTACTTATATGGAAAATAAACGAAAAAAATTAAGTAGGTACTATCATTCTTTAGTTAGTTAAAATAACAATTTATAATAATTTAAATATAATAATGAACCTACTTATGAGAAAGAATAAAAAAGTGTACCTACTTAATCAATAAATATAATGAATAAATAAAATAAAGATAAGCTAAGTACTAAAAATACTTATCAGTATGTTTAAGAAGGTCTTAGGAAACCCTTTATTGTGTGAATATCGTTATTGTTTGTTAAAAAGTATAAAAACATGTCCTCCATGTTTTTCTAAGACCTTCCTAAACATACTGAAGTTATATTGAGCCCTTCATTTTATCTTTCTTAAAAATACTTAACTATCAACTTCTTGGACTTCCTCTACTGTATTGAGACAACAATTTATTTGATTGTCGCCCACAACCGGCAATTTTAGAATACGAGCACAACTCGTATGAGATATTACACCACATTTTATACATTTCTGACCTGTTTGGGCAATTTTGTGACATCTTTTACAAGTAATATCACTAATTTTTTCACCGGTCACAGAAACAGAAACTATACCATCGGGCATCTTTTTCTCTCTCTATATTATTAATTCATATGATAATCCAAAAACCGTTTTAGATATAACGATTTTACAGCAATGGAGATTTTATAGATTTTCAAACACCCGAATTTACGAACATTACGTGAGACTGTAGCGAAACATGCAACACTGCAGACTTCATGTGAATTTAAAAACCGATTTCTTAAAAGATTTTAAAGCCAGGGTTTTCAAGGAACGCGAATTCGTAGTACGTGAACGTGATGCACAAAATAACATTTTTGTCAAGTTAAAAATAAATAAAAATAAGAAAAGATACATTTAAAAGTTCAAAGCAAATCTACCAAATGGATAACTACCTTTTCCGCATTTAGTATTTATTTTAGCTTGTTCTGTTTCTTAAGGTTTTTGGTCAAATTGTATACAGGGTGTAACCCAACCTGTGTAATAAAATTTAAAGGTTGCACTGATCATGAATCAAACAGAATTTTGTTGAAATTCGCAAATTAAAAAATCTGTTGTGGCCAGCACACGACCTCTCGCTTTAACACTGTAATTTATGTGAATTTGGTTTTAGTTAGGCTTTCTTAAATTATAATTTTGCAATAAATTTACAAACTTTTTGAAAATAATTTTATAGTTCCTAGTTCTAAATTATCTCTTTAGAGATAAAAATTTAACTTTATTATTACCTTAATACATTATGTTCAGTTAATAATATTTACATTTCTTTTAAAATGGTGCCACAAACATTTCAGAAATTGTGCATACGTCTGTTCATCTGTCACATTGACATATTCATTTTTGTTTTAAATTTTTTCCTATATTGTGATTTACAAATCGTGGTAGGTAAAATTATATATCTTTGAAAAATAATTTTCCTTTATTAGTAAGTGATATAGACAAGATGTTAAATAAATATTGTAAGATATAATTTGTTCTTTGAAATGTCGCATGACAAATTGTAGCTATCGCAGAATTTTCTATATTTTTTTGCAAAAATGGTAAAATGCTTCAAGAAAATACCATTTCCGGTTGGCAGATTTTTGCCAAAATCTAATCAGCTCTTCATTAACATATACAAATGTATATTGCAAAATATTAGAATTTTATGTTCAGTAGAATTTGAGATAACGAATCAGAACGAAAGACTATAGTAGGCGCACATACAGACTTCCATACATACACACAGACACACACACACACACACACACACAGACATCATCGTGAAAATAGTCAAAATAGGTTCTAAAGGTGCTAAAACGTGCTTATTGACAAAAATCTCGACATCGAATTTTTTCACGATCCCTATACCTCTCTAGGCGAGAGGTAAAAATGGGTCCAAGTAAATGAGACATTCTGTAAGTACCTACAAATTTCGTTTTTCCTGTTTGTAAAATTATTATTTCATTAATGTAATTATGATTAATAACGCTGCATAACAAACTAGGTATTGTTTAACTTTTTATTTATTTAAATGTGACAAACAGTGGTACCCAAAATAATATTGTTTTGCAATCTACTGTTAATTTTACGACTTTCAACAATATTTTTTTGATTCATTTTCAGTGCGTCCAATACTCTACATCCTTATATTTTGTTACACAGGTTGGGTTTCATCCTGTATATGTTGCGGGTAAATTATAACATTAGTCGATTTATAAAACGCCTTATTAGATGAACAATATCGAATCAAAATCAATCAAAATCAAATTGACTTTGATTCGATATTTTTCATTTAAGTGACACTTAAAATTTAAGTGGAAGCGGTGCAAATAGCCATTAGTCGTTTAATAAAACGCCTAGTCGTTTACTAAATGACTCGGCATATAATATCATACCATTTTATTACACTACATGCCGAGGTTTTTGGTAGAAACTCTGAACTGAATTAAATAAACAATCCAATCTCGACTCGGTTTTGGTAGACACTCTGATTGCAATGAATTAAATAAAAACCCCAATACCTTTCTTGAGCCTTAAATACTCGATTTTGGTACAAACTTTGACTGGACTGAACTAAATAAACAACCCAATACCCTTCGTGAGTCCCACATACTCAGTTTTCGTTGATTGAACTGAAATAAATAAAGAATCTAATTCTAATACTCTTCTTATGTTTTATAATATGCCTACATGCCTAGGCTTTTTATAAAAAGTCTAATTTTACAATCAAAGACATAGGTATCTACATATAATAAAAATTATTCAACTTTGGGAAATGTAATATTTGGTTTTGGTAAATTGATTTTTATTGTAAACAGTAAATGGAAATATGGCTTACCCTTTCTCTGCTTGTAGATATTTGTCGTTTTTCTCTTCCATGGTAAATTTTCGGTTTAACGAGTGTATGTTTACTGAAATCTGCGGCAGGCTTTAGATGTGCTGTAACAAAAAAGTTTATAAATCGTTTTGAATTGAAACAAACACGAGATACACGTTTGATGTTTGATAAAGTACTTTAGTGTAAATATAAACAGTTTCTTTTATCTCACTTAAACGCTAATTTTGTGCAATTTTAACTGAAATAACGGTTTCTAATTTACGCAGTTATTATCTTTGTTTTGTTTGATAATACTTTACCTACTAGGTGCTCGCAATGTTCAAGCAAACTATCTATAGTACTTTTTTTTTAAAAGACATTTGTAAACTTAAATTATTTACAATATTATTGATACATTGTTTTAACCAAACAATTTTTTGTTATTTATCAGTAAACTCTTGAAAAAAAGAATATCCTTCTCTTAGTTAATCGATATTTATATACATTATGTAGTCAGCATTTTGATAAGAAATTTCCTTATAATTATAAAAAATATTTTCGAATAATATTTACATAAATTAAGCAATAATGTATATTTTATATTTTTTACCGGGTGTCTGTTTGAAATCTGATATATAGGAAAAACAATGCTATTTTTTTAAATTTTGGTCTAGCGTGGTCTCCTACTGAGCAGTCTTAAATTTTGAACAAGTTTTATATTTACAACTTTCGTCTAAAATGAAGGTATACCTAAAAATTTTCGAGTATGAGATTTTGGTGGATAAGCACGTTTCAGGGTCTCTAGAATACGAATTTACTATTTTCACGATCATGTCTGTGTGTGTATGTGTGTGCGTATGGACGTATGGACTGACGATTTTTCGTCCACGATAACTTAAAAAGTATCAAACCGTTTATAACCAAATTTCATATTTAAGGTTTTAATAAGGATCTTAACACCGGATAAGATTTTGGTAGAAATCCGTAAACCGGAAGTAGTACTTTTTGAAGCTGGATATAGTTTTCCTTAAATATATTGGTACATTAATTTTTGCAAATAAAAATAAAAGATAATATAATTATCCATGAGTACAGTTAATTTTAAATATAATTTGCTGAATCTGGTAGTATAACAATAAAATAAAGTGCAACTAATATTCTACTTTTTTGAAATTCCAGTATCTTGTTGTCCCATGATATGAAATTTGTTTCTACACAAAATTTGAATGATTATGACAGTGACAGTACAGTTGACGTCTTCTGTTTGCATCTTGGTTTACATTATCGTTTACATATTACATGAACATGATACTTTATCAAAATGTAAGTAAAACTATTTATTAGATCAGTAGAATAACGAATAAGCAGTTAGGCGAGAGGTCGTGTGTTGGCCACATCAGATTTTTCATTAAAATGTCAGATACGACCTTCTTGCTTAGCACGGCAGTACAGGTAGATTGGATTTTAATTTTTGCACATATTTCGCAAAATGAACCAATTTAAAATTTGGCAGAGCTACGAAAAAACATTTTGTCAATGAGGAAAAATTGGCATGATTAATGTCCAAAAACAAACCAAAACCACACGATTATTATTTCCTCTCGACCTTGTGTTCATTCCAAAACTCGTGGCATTGGGACATGATTCCAGTAAGCAAAGTATTGACATACCTAACCGAAAGAGGAAGAATTGGCAAGGAGTTCTGGTTCGAATGAAGAGATTTGATATTAGCGGAGAGTTTTTACAGTGTAGAAGCGAGCGCTTATCCCCTGCGACGCAGGATATTTATAAGTCTGCATTGCACTTTTTGTTCGTTGGCCCGGGTCCAAAATGTCGCCTCTCGGCCGACTATGGTGTCGATGTCGATTCTTAGCAGCTCTGTTCGCTGCCGGACATCCAACACTGACAGTTCAAGAAGTGTACCACCAGTGGCGTACCCATGAAAGGGATAAAAGGGCTATAGAACCTTCCCCCATTTTTGGCACATAGTTCTTTAGTTTATTAAAAAGATGATCGAAAAATAAAATAGATATTCAGTCAAAATAATGATTAAACTTTATTATTTAATCAAACGTTTCGGCCTGACTTTTATAAGGGGTGTAACTTTTACATTTGTTCCAACATTGGGATTTAGTTACATCCTAAGAATAAGATTTTATCAAATTTTTGACTAAGTTAAGTGAGTGAATTTTGATTCACGCTCACACCCATTCACGAAATTGAAAATATTATTGTCTTGAAATAAAATTTTTAATTTCCGTGAGTAATTTTTATTTTTTCTACTCCTGGTATTAAAACATCATTTAACTAACTGGTTTCCATGGCGCTAAATAACATTTTAAACACACCTCGACAAGCCGTGGCTTTGGCCGTTTTTAGTCACGGGCTGAACATAGCAATTGACATATTAAGCACGGGGTGAAGTTGGCTTCTATATTCAGTGTTGCCAGAAACCCAGCTTTTGCTGGATTTCTCCAGCTTTCGTTAAAATAATCCAGCAACCCAGCTTTTTTAAAGATTTCTTCAGCTTTTTAAAGATGTGTATTTTTTTGACATTTTAATATAAATTTTTGCTTTGATCTATTTACAGTTGGCAATTATTTTGAAGTTTAGTTGAAATCTAGTGATATTTTAATTTATTGGTTATAAAAGGTTTGTCAGTTTTGTCAGTTGGTCTTTGTTTTCTTTACAATGTCAAACTTCAAGCATGTTTTGGTATTTTGAAACGAACTAGGAACTAATTCACTGTCAAACTCAATAATGATCCTTCAAATTAAAAAAATTTTCGCCCCATGGGCTGCACGGCTTGTATAAGTTTTTTCTTTGTTAAGTTTTATTTATAAATTTTCATAATTATAATCTACTCATGTTATGTTCCTATAAATTATAATATGTGTTATGTTCCAATAAATTATTTTGTGTCATGTTCTAATAAATTATTTTATATTTTTCTCCCAAAAAAATGCATTTAAAAAAATCCAGCTTTTTGTAGCAATATCCAGCAATTTATATAAAAAATATCCAGCATTCCGAAAAAATCCTCTGGCAACACTGTCTATATTTCACATTCAATTTTTGTGAAAAACTTTTATACACTCGCTCGTTCCTAAAAAAACTCGTTTATAAAACTTGATACATAATATACTATAATGTGTGATTTAATTATAAACTAATAAGTAAAATTTAAACAACTATAAATAATTATTATTGATTGAATAGATTGTCAATCGCATAATACCATAATATAATTGTTGAATAGCATCGAATAATGACATGCTGACATGCTATTAGGATTAAATAATTTCGTAATTTAATTTATATCTGAATATATGTGAAGTTCTATTCAAATCCATCGTGAACGTACGAATTTAAATGATCATGACAAAGTTATTCTTTATTCTTTTCAACTTTGGAAACGGGAATATCAACTGAGACTGCAACTGTGTATGTGTAGCTTTGTACTTGGCTTTAACAATACTCGTATACTTGAATCTTTAATGTACAATGTGAGTAGTGTATCTTCTACTTCTTTCTGTCAGATTGTTAATTGAAATTCTGAAACCCTACATGGAAAACGATTTAACGTGAGTTGAATTTAAACTCTTTGTTAATTGTTGAAGCAGCTTCTGAAGGTATTGTTGATCGTAACTTCTCTGTTAAAAAGGATCACCATGGTTGTATTTTCAAATACGTAGTAGAATTTAAAGATTTTTGTAAGACGAAGAATTTTTACAATCTTAATATAGTACAGGGTGATTCATCATAACTTGCTTTTTTAAAATGCGTGCCATTCAGGTTGTAGGGATCGTAGTGGGGAAAGAGTGATCTCATACGACATAGGTGCACTTTTAAAGTTTTGTTCCCCACCCGGTCAGTCGCCATCATGCGTTGGAGCACGGAGCAGCATCGATGGCTGTTTTGAGGGAACACTTCCCGGGGCGGCGCCTCTCTCAATAAGAGGCGATTTGGAGCGGGCAGCCCGCCCGACCGATTTGGCTTCTTGTGATTTTTTTGTGGGGTTTTTTGAAATCTCGCGTTTACGTCAACCGTCCAAGGACCCTAGAAGACCTGAAGGTCAACATCCGGGTCGCAATTGCCAACATACCCGCTGCCATGCTGGAGAGGGTTATGACAAACGCCAGAAATCGGCTTATTCAGTGTATAGACACTGTGGGGCGTCTCGGGGGCGTCACCCTGATATGATTTTGAAAACTGGGTGAAACAAAACTTTAGATAATATGTACCTACCTACATTATAAAATAAAAGTAAAAAATTTCTGATTCATAAAATGGGCATTATTGCGTTTTGAAATAAGTAAGTTAAGGCTCATTCCCACTGCTTAACATAGTCATAGTTTTTGACATAAGTTTCTGTCTTAATCATAAACATGCGCTGACCATTCCCATCACAATATAAATTATATTTATGACAATGTCATGACAGTTAATTCAATATGCCTGTAAATATATTTTATTTATAAATTATAGCTTAAACTCGGCTTAAACCTATTTTTAAGTAATGAAGGAACATTTTTATTTGTTTCAATTTTTCTGTAGCATTATTAATATAATTTTTTGACATAAGATCTTAACCTAACCTGTTTGACAACAGCATTAAAAAGTGACAGGTATATAAATATATCGCTATCTCATAAAATAATTACTATGATTATAACAAAAATTTGAAGTTTGCATAGTTTTGTGATTGTGTTTATGATAAAGCCTAAAAACTAAGACTAAAACAAGCACTGGGAATGTTTACACGTAATTCGGTATACCAAACTGTGTAAGACTATGACAACTAACAAAAACTATGACTATGTTAAGCAGTGGGAATGAGCCTTTACGATGAAATTCATACAAATTTCCAATTTATGCAAACTTTACACAGTTATATTTCCTGATAGAAATTTATATTTAAAGTTTTAAAAAGGCACACCTGTAGATCTATTCTTTCTATATTAAATGTTTATAAAACCATTATTTTGAAGTCAATAATAAACTAACAGTTTACTCGCAACGAAAACACTTTTACAGTATTTTTCAACTTCAAAATGACATGGCATACTAGGATGCGGTACAGTACGAGTTTCGTAGTAGTTGGGAAAAGAGTGGAATAGAAAAAAATAGAAAAAATGTAGACTGCTTAAGGAGAAGGTGTTACAGATATGTATGTACATATTCATTTGCAAATTGCAGTAAACTTATAATTATTTCTGAAATTACTGCCTGTAACACTGTACACTATAATATTGAAGAAAGTGTGAAAGTATCTCAATAATAATAATGGGATATTACGTACTGCGTTTTAAAATGGTTAGAACTTTTTTGTTGTTTACAAGAATTTTATTTTTATGTTACCTACAACTTCAGATGCAATAGAAAAAGTAGTCATGAGAGTACAGGATAATTCCAAGAAGAGACGTTTTCAAATAACATTCTTTAGAGTTTTTGAATAACATTTGCTGCAGGTTTCTTAGAATTATTGATACCTACTTGTTTTTAATTACAAGGAATTGTGTTCATAAAAATGCATAAATAACATAATATCTTATGTTCCAAATGACACTCTAATTTTAAGATAGATACTTTTACTTCGCGTGGTGTAGATATAGAAATAAGTACTATTTATATCTTTTAGAAACTGTCTTAAGTGCTAATTATATCCTCTTGCAAAGAATAAATAAAGATAAATGCTAGAACAACTAGTAGTTAGAAAATTAGGAAAAAGTTAACTAACTGTATAATATTAAAATGACAACAGTAAATAAACGTAAAAAATCTGATGTGGCCAGCACACAACCGTCTGCCGTATCTAGAAAACTAACTTATAAACATAAATGTATAGCTACGTATACAATCCGGTGAATGAATCTTTTGATAAATGCTTTTGATGCAGGATTTTCATTATTTACTAATTTTCTAGATTTTATAAGCCTTTCTCCTTTCAATTACTACAACATTTAATATCTTACTTATGACTTATATGGCGTTAGTGTCAACGTGTCACCCGTCTCACCTGTCAATAATAATGATATTACACCAGTACATAGACAATTAATAATGATTGAAAGAAATCATTAATTTCATTCAGTTTTGCACAAAAATTAAATGTCAAATATATAGAAGGCTACTTCACCCCGTGCTTAATATGTAAGTTGCTATGTTCAGCCCGTGTCTAAAAACGACGAAGTGTGTTTAAAATGTTATTTAGCGTCATGGAAACCAATTCGTTAAATGATGTTTTAATACCAGGAGTAGAAAAATTATATTGTTCTACCATCAGAACATTGAAAGCTAAAAATATTATGTACAGGAAACGAAATTTCATGATGTTATGATTAATTATTGTATCTAATGATTACCACATAAGGTACGTATGGGAGGTAAAAAGTATTGAAATCATACTATAATGGGCATTATATATATATATATATATATATATATATATATATATATATATATATATATATATATATATATATATATATATATATTTATAACACATCAAAAATGTTTTAAGATGAAATCAATAGATCAATAATTCTAGTGTTCAAAATTTTTAAAAACGATTGTTATATTATGTCCTGTTCACACGAGGAAAGTTTTTACTAAAAAGTTTTTTGAAAGTATAAAACAAATGCTACGAGCTGTCATAATCTGTCAATAGCGGTCATACGGGGAAACCGTGGAGGAAACTAATTATTTTTAAAAATATAATAAAGCTAATGATATTAAATATATTTGATAAAAATTATTACATTTCTCGTATGAACGGCATTGACAATTTTTATTTATGACAGCTCCTAGCACTTGTTTCACTTTCAAGAAACTTTTTAGTAAAAACTTTCCTCGTGTGAACAGGGCATTAGGTCGAAAAATGTAACAGTCAATTATTTTTGTTGAAGCCTTCAAGGAATTACATAAAAGACAATTAAATTATGTAAAAGTAACAAAAATAATTACAGAGTGTTTTTGAAGTATAAATTGATGTTTCACTTTTGTATTGTTCGTATGTTTAGGTGTTAATTATGTTGTTGTCTGTTATTGTCATCTTCAACATTTTCGACGCAATTAGAAAAAAATTAATAACGACCTTAACCCTGTAACAGTACCACACAAAGAAATAAATAACTACTTTCTCTTATTCATTCATCTCATTCTGTCATTAATGTTTATAAATTATAAGTTAGTCATAACCTGATACACACCCATTTAATTATAATAATAATCATTCTATTTGTCATATAATGTCTTGCGCATTCGTCCTGTGCTAATTTGAAAGATTATACAATCTACTCAAAATTTTAGTAAATATTTTGGTATTTATGAAAATTTAAAATGTCATTTATTATTTTTTATTTGGTATATTTAATATTGGAGGAGTAGAAACGTTCTGGCAATATGTTTTATAAATAAGAAATATCGTTTTTTTTCCACCTCTACATACGCCAGTACCTACTCTTAATTTATATACTTAATTTAGATTTTTGTAACTCAACTTTGTATACTTGAGGAAGCCTAATCCGTCCACTTAGGACTGGCAGACTGGACATTCCATCTTCAGTAGATATGCAAGGCCCAAGCCCTTCAATTTCACGACTAATAAAATGTCCACACTAATTTGACCGCTAGCTCTCCGTCTATTACGAAAGTAAAGTTATAGTTTCTACACAAAAACAAAAAAATATTTTGAAGTTCGTATACAAACTATATTTTTACTTTTTAAAGCTGAGACTTTCAAGCACGATTTAGGACGATAGGTCCGTACTATCGTACAAGAAAGGGACATAAGAACACGTCGTCTAATTTATCATTATCATTACCATATCTATAGTTTCAGTTCACAAACAGCAGTGACAAACACAATAAGCTATTATCATAATTGAATTGGCAATTGACTACATAAATATGATGCACATCTTGAAATTAAATTACTTTTATAATATTAAAACACGACATCGATGTCTGTCATTCTGTCGTACAGATCTCAAAAACTACTAAAGGATTCTTTGAGGATTCTTTCATGCTCCTGAATTTTGAGAAAAATAATATTGGAAAGAATTGTCTGTTAAATAGCGGTGCCGCTAAATTGAATCTTCAATTAGTCTTGGAAAAGAATAAATTTCTAATTCTTTGACAGCTTCAAAATAATGCATTATTTTTCCAGGACTCAGAAGCATGAAAGAATCTTCAAAGAATCCTTGTGAAATTTTAAATTAAATTTTATTTAATTGGGCAATGGCAAGAATAGCAAATGTATGAAATTCCATTTGAAATTATTATCTACAATTTTTAGCATTTTGTAAATTGTTCTGTTATAGTATACTTTAGGAATTAAAGTATTATTTATAATTTAGAGTATGAAACTTCAGTATCTTGTTATCCATGAACCATGATTGTTTAATAATTACTACGAAAAATTTAATTGATAATGACAGTGTCAGCGTGACAGTGCCAATATCTTCTTCTACAGTTGACTAAATGACTAAAATATATTTAATTACCTATATATTTGTTAAAAAGAGTAGGGTATGGCGGGACGTTTTGTGCTGGCCACATCAGAATTTTCATTTACAAAGTTATTGCCTTAGGAAATCAGGTAATTACTTTTGCGTCAGCTTGTATGTGTTGTGGATATCCTCTATAAATTTTTATGAAAGAAATTTGTGGTTGTCGTACTAACAAACAAGATAAGAAACATAAAAAAAATTTAAAAACCGCAAACGTCATTAGCATAACCTACATAATTCGGACAAAAAATATGGACAATGAAACGAAACAAACATTTTAATCGGGTTTCCTTGCACGTTGTACAAATTGAGGAAACAAATGAATATGCACCACAATAACGACATTCATCTGTCCTCCAAATTCGCGTTATGAATTGTTTCCCGGTAGCCTGATGTGAAATGAACAAAATTACGAAAACAAGAGAATTATCCCACCTACATCTACATTTGCAGAAGTTCATTGAAGTCAATTAACGCTCAATTACAGGTTTGACGTCATCAGTTAGAAACCCAGAACAAAACACGAGCGGTCTGGAGAACGATGGTGTTTTTTTTTTGTTTTGCTCGGTCCAGGAATTAAAATACGTTTTAACCCCACGGCCTCTCGTGTCAAATGATTATCATATATTGTCCCGACTTCTGATCCCAAGGATGATACTACTTACGAAGATTGAGATGTTATTTAATTTGTTAATTTGTATAATTCATATTACATTACTAAATGCACTGTTTACAACAGCTCTCAAAATAAAAATAATTTCGCTACCTAAATGATGATTATATTATGATCGTTTATAAACTAAGCAATAATAGTATATTATACAACGACGCTATAATGGATGATACTATTCCTAAAGATGAAGTTTACAACACGAGAGAGCAAAGCGAGCGAGGGTTTTATTCATCTGGAGAACTATTCTGTGAAATTATCACTTATCAATTGTGATACGTTGATGACGTCAGCCGGTTGTAGTTTAATGGGGGCTTAAAGTGGCGCTAGTGTTCCAGACCCAAGAACTAAAATTTTTACCCCCTCCATATATTTGACATTTTAAATATAAGATATCAGATGTTTGTTTTGTTTCTTAATTCTTTTTTTAAATTTATAATATGCCATGAATTATAATTACATTTCGTTATTAATTTACATTTACTACCATACACCGCACTGTTTACAATACTTGTTTACATTTCAAACACACGCGTGATATGACACAATGTGTGTGCGTTCATATATCACATTTTTTGGGACTGGAACACGGCTGCCATCTAGAATAGTTTGGCCTGTAAGCCCCCATTGTGATAGTTTAGTTTCTTTTAAATGGTTTGGTTTACGCAGTAAGTATTTAGGTTGGCAATATATTCAAAATATGAAACATTCGGCTTATTTGTTTGGCTTTTGTCTGTGAGTAGCGTTTTGTAATTTCTTTGTTTTGATGAATTAGCCTTTTTGAAGACTATTATTGTTAATATTGTTTTTCTTGTTTTGTTTAGTTTCATTTATTTTATTGTTTTTTTACCTTGTTTTGTGTTAGTTTTAAGTCTCTAACAACAGCTACTGAGGTGGTGGTAACTCTTACACTTGACATGACGTCATACCGAGATTTCGTACTCAATTCTCACAGATGGCAGCACAAATATCACCAAAATACTTATCAATTCACTAGTGATAACTTCACAGGATATGTCTCCCGAGCTGAAACCGATTTTGGTTACATTTTGATAACCGAAAGAGGAAGTTTTCTTAAAACACGACAATAATAATTCAATTTAGTTTACCTGCACAAAAATCTAATGGTACACAGTAATATTTATTATAAAAGAATAAGAAAAAAAAAACAATATTGTGTAAATTTAGTGATCTATCCATTTTGGTTGTAACGTTCTTATTACAATACAATGAGACGATTAATTTTAAACTTGAATAACTTGGTATTTACTATTACATAAATATACCTACTTACCATAATGTTAATGATAATGAACTTTTTAAATTAAACTTGAAAACAGCTTTCCAATGATGTTATACTTTCGATATAGCATTCCATTTAATTTTTTTTATTCTCGATATAACGCATGTTGCTTTTTGATTTTTAATTATACCTCAATTTGGATCATTAATTTATACAAAAAATAGTTCAATGAATAAAAAAGTTACAACGGTCGTCAATTATAACGTCAGGAAAAAAACCGTAAAATACTCGTCAGAATTTTAATTGTTTATAAAATCAAAGTAATGATAAACTAAAATACAATAAAGTGACGTGAACTCGCAAAATCTTTATTTTCTTCGAAAACCTAAACAGAAACGTTATATTTCAAGCTCAAAAAACCGGAATCTTAACCGAACCTTTAGTTGAAGCAATATCGGTTTCTTTTGATTTTAAATGTTTTATAATAATGTACTATTATGCTGCTTAACAGCACAATAGTACACAATTTATTCGAAAAAACTCTTCATTACAAACTTAATTTTCCTAATAGACTATTCATTAAAAGCCTCACCCTGTTGAGATAATATGAGGACATGAAATGCGAGTATTTCTATTTAATTAAACCCCTATGAACTACTTCACGTTTGCAATTTATGGCACATAAATGTGTAAATAAAATACCACTACACATATCATATTCAACAACGCTCAGTGCTCAGACAATAGGCTCCCACACATTTGCTATCATACACAAGTGAACAACCCTAAGACGGAATTACACTATACTTTTTTCGTCTAGATTCTAGTTCGAGATTCATCCGAGAAGTTCCTAGCCATTTTTACACTCGAGGAAAAAATTAGGGGAAAACTAGATTTTGACGCAAAATGTCAAATTTTCAAACCGTAATAACTCGGTTGCATTTGACCCAAAATTAATAATTATTTGGGTTTTAAAAAGATCAAAGTCTCCTCTTCCGAATGGTGTACCTGAAAGTCACATTCGATACATCCCATGTCCCGTAAACCACCAGAGAAATGTCCAACTTTAACAACTTTCACGGAGTACAAAAAAATTGTAGACCATATTCAAGGCAAGGACATTAAAGTTCACACAATTTCTTTTAAAGTTAAAAAAAGAACAAGTTTCCATGATGATTTTATCCGAAATTATGAGCATTTGAAGTTTAAAGTGCTTTTTGAGAAATTTTGGTTTATAACTCCGATGGGTATGAGCCAATATCGATGAAAGGTGGTTTGAGAAAGCTCAAAATCAAAATTATTGATTTTGGGTCAAATGCAGCAGAGTTATCAAGGTTACAAAATTTGACATTTTGCGTCAAAAATCTAGTTTTCCCCTAATTTTTTCCTCGAGTGTAGTATAATGTAAATCAGAAATTCCCATTTGAGTTACGTTCGATTTCCATACCTATACTTGTTTCTAGTACAGAAATATACGCCTGGCTCTATTTTTCTATTCGAGATTCGTACATTGTCTACGCATGCTCAGTTCAGTGTGCAGTCAGTTTGACCAACCTATAAAAGTTTTGGCTCGGAAAAAATCGAATATTTTCGATTGAATATGAATAGTTCGGAAATAAAGTATGAAACTCGAACGAATCCTAGGTAGAAATTGAACTAGAAATCTAGCATGAATCTAGACGAAAAAAGTATAATGTAATTCGCAGTTTTGTACTTGAATAATCATATTTAACTGTTACTTTCGCTATGTAAACAAAGTGAGTGAATTTACTCATTGCCGAGTTCAATAACTGGTGTGGGACGGTACAGCGATAGCAGACAGTATTCTTTTGTTTTAGCAAAGTAAATAAAAGAAAACGAGAGTGTTTTTTCTTAGTTCTTTGTTTTGGCATAAATAGAACATATGTCTGGTATTCAAAAGGCAATACACTGTCGCAAGCTATATTTGTAATAAAACTACTTATAACGTAAACAAACATAAGCACCACAAGTATACTTAAGTTCTGCATTCATGTAGAATTTCTTTGTCTAACATAAAAGTATGAATAGCTCATAAAAAATATACGTCTGTCATCTGTAACCTAACTGTAAAATACAGGCAGATTCACAACATTGTGCATATATTTTTATGCCATACAGTACTCAAATAAGTAACTGAAAGATTGTTTTCAAAATTCACAATTTTAAAGTTTTTTAATCAAACACCGAAAGGCAGTAGAAAGGCATACGGATTAAGTAAATTAATCAAACAGTTTTGAAATGTATAAATACTATAAAATAGTAATAAAAATGGTAGAGTTCGGGTACAGAGCTTGTTTTTAATTCTCTATACAGTCTAGTTTGAAAATCAAATTCAATACTGCTCTGGATACTTAAAAGAGTCACGGAACTATACATACATTTACTTTTAATTATTGCATAGAAAAATTATTGACCTTGATTAAAAGTTCATTGCAACGGTTATCTTTTCCATTGCATTATCTTTTTATTTCCTTTCACAACAATACATAAATTTAAGTATAAGTATATTATTTTTTCTATTTGGCGTTTACAAATAAGTTAACTTTGTGAAACGCAACTGAATGTCACCAGAGTTCACTTTGTGATACGCAATATATTTTTTAGAAGGTTGGTATTGGCAGTATCAGATGACATTTACTTCAACTGTCAAACGTCAAACCTCAGTATAAACTCCAAATCTGTTTTGCTTAATTAATTAGTTTTTATTCAACAAAATTAATGTAGTACCTAGTAGAAAACATAATAAGTTCAATATTTTCTATAGGTAGTGTTCACTTATCAACCAAAATAGTTCAGTAATTATACTATACTTTTACAGTGACAGTGACAGTTAAATAAATAGCAATATTAATGTCACCAACAAAAAGTTACACACATAAATTTCCCTAGATCAATTTTGTGTATATTATGACAGTTTAATTTAAATTTTAATATTAAAAAAACACCAAATAGATAAAATAGTATAAAGAACTTATTTTATAAGAATTTTTTAGCACTTGTCCTTTAGTAAACTCGCCTTGGGTTCGTTTTACTAAATTTGGATGCGAGCGAAAAATCATGTCTTATAAAAGTTGTTCTTTAATATACTATTTTATTTTTATTTTGTAAGTAAGTAACGATCGTGAATTATGAATTTCACCTTCACAATTTTGCAACTATTTAATTGCATTTAATTTATAACGTGTTAATAATTAAAAATTTGAAATAAAATGAAATAAAAAGCCGTGTCGTGCTGAGATAATTAAATGACAAAATTAATTGGAGTAAAATTCCGCAGTAACACGAAAAATAGAGCACTGCAAGAGTGTCACGCAATCATTTTTCATTTTTAATGTTAATGTAGTGTTGTGTGCACTGTTTATGATTTCAGGTGTTCAGGAGTAAATATTTACCTAAAATTTCACTTATGAGTTGTGACAGATCCAAACTTATCTTAGGTCTTTTAGGATATCCCGTCTGCGACAACAGATATTTCCGGAGGTTAATTTTGATATTCACAAGACACACGTTACAGCAATTTTAGTTTAAGAGAATTTAAAATCTAATTTTAAACTTGGAAACTAATTTCGGAAGGTAGAAGCAACATAAATTACGATAATTTTTTTAATAAAGCTAGACCAGATGGCCTCTAAACTCTGTGCCAAATAATAACATTTTTTATCTACGTCTACTGTTTAACATGAATATTAAGGGGGTTTTATCGCTCAGCGCTGCTAGATCACAAATCCCCGTTATTTCAGATACCCGCGCAGACAGCCTATGTTTTATAAGCACATGTTGTCTCTATTTATCTAATTGCTATGTTTCGCTCCATTCTTGTTTAGAAAATACTTAATTTGATTGTCCAGCGCGCATGCAATTTTTAAATTTATTTAATAAATTACTCGACTACTATTTGAAAATTTTATATAATAATGTGATACAAACATTTAAATTTACAATGCAATCATTGGTATGACAGTCAAATCAGAAACTTTTAATTGACATATAAATTATTTACTTCATTTACAAATAAATATTATATAAAATAGTTTAATATGTTGCCATAATTCTTCATAACGGATGTTTGAAACATATAATTGTAATTTTTAAAAGTTACAATACAAAATTATATTTAAACCATGATTTGACTAGCCTGAACCGCTCGAATCACCTTAAATCTACTTTTTTGACATTCCAATATCTTGTCCATGATCATATGAAATTTGTTTCTACACAAAATTTGAATGATTATGACAGTGACCGTACAGTTGACATCTTTTGCTTGCATCTTGGTTTACATTATCGTTTACATATTACATGAACATGAAACTATTAAAATGTAAGTAAGACTATTTATTAGATTAGTAGAATAAGCAGAATTAGGCGAGAGGTCGTGTGCTGGCCACAGTAGAGTTTTTTAATCACTTTGAGCCTTGGTTTATGCTCTAGGTTAATTTGTTTTGTTTGTTGATAGAAGGTTGCGGTTATTTGCTTTAATTTCAAGTGTAAACTACACATTTACTAATACACACTCTTGTGCAGTGAATCTATTAAAGTGCATAGATCAATATAGTTAATATACAATCCAAATTAGATTATCAACCGTAATTCAATTATGGTAATTTAGTAAAAATAGCAATTACATACTACTTAATTATGATTAGTAAAAGAAAAATTGTAAAAAATTTATTGCGTTTAGAGAGATACCTATAAGTTTTATAAAATTAATGACGTCATCTGTATTAACTTTGAAATGGAACTTCTCATTGGTTAAACATTGTTTTCCGCTGTCAGATATTTATTCAGGAAGGTAACATAACGGATACAAGTTTAAAACTGTCAGTTTTGTAAGTTGGAGTTATTTTTTCGTTTGTAAATATAATATAGGTACTTACAAATAGTCGTTTTATGAAAATTTATTAAAATTTCTTGGCCAGTTGCACCGCTTCCACTTAAATTTTGAGTTTTCCTTAAATGAACAATATAGAATCAAAATGAAATTGTCGAACGGAGAAATAATATTGCTGTCATGAGTTCGATTCGATATTTTTGGGTGAGTGTATAACACTCGAAAATACTGACGTTGCCTTGTATTTTCGTTGCTTTGTACATGCGCGGCTTTGTATGAACACTGGAAAGTATTTACACCGTATTTTATTTACACCGCTTTGTGCAAACACCGAAATGTACTTTTCTCGAAAGTACAAAAGTGGAAAACAGCGCAGGCGCAAACCAATGCTGGTGTTTAGGACTTTAGTCTATAGATGTCGAACTAAGTTTAGCAAAACTAGATTACCTAAATAGACTAAATAAAACTAACAAAACCCCCCTTGAGTCCAACATACTCCGTTTTTGATAACTACCTTATAAAACTATTCAATAATGTAGTGAGTGCGTGATGTGTATATGAGTATATGTATAATTACAGTTTCCTGTTTTGCAGCATTGGTTTGCGTCTGCGCTGTTTTCTACTTTTGTGCTTTCGAGAAAAGTACATTTCGGTGTTTGCACAAGGCGGTGTAAATAAAATACGGCGCAAATACTTTCCAGTGTTCATACAAAACCGCGCATGTACAAAGCAACAAAAGTACAAGGCAACGTCAGTACTTTCGAGTGTTGTACGTTGTCCCATATTTTTTATTTAAGTGATACTTAAAATTTAAGTGGAAGCGGTGCAAATGGTTTTTGTCCAACAAGACAAGGTCACCAGTGCTATTGAAACGTAAAAATCAGGAATGTCAAAATGTATGAAAATGTTTGACTATGTTGGTTTTAAAATTAATTTTTATTTTCATATTGAACAATTGTAGGATTTAATATAAATATAAACACTTTTAACAAATATACAACACAAGATCGATATATTGTTATGAAGTTTCATAAACAAAATTAAAAATAAAAGGTTGATGAGCCCAGTAATTAGTTCAATATTGAAAGGCGAAGAACACCAAATTTTATACATAATAAATACAGATAACAGTCTTCGTAATCTAAATTTATACCACATTTTTTGTTTAATTTTATGTTCTGCAAATATTTATCATAGCTTGCACCACAAGACCACAGCAGTCCACAGTTAGGTATATATTTAAATTATTTATAGACACTTCTGTATAATATCTATACGACATGAATAAATATTTATACAAATTTTCGTCACAACTTTTGTAAAAAAAAAATATAAAAAATACATACATACTTATCACGTATACGAAGTCTGCAAAAATACTTTCAGTCAGAAGTATACACAATAATTAATTGATTTTCATGAACAATAAACATGAATTTTGTAAAGTTTAATCTATATCAGCATTTCTGAAAGCTAAATGAATACAGATAAACAATACAACATAAATGTAAACAAATTTGACATTTAGAAATAATTTTGATTGAAGATTGAAATAGTTAAATTTAATCAAATCCTAATAAATTATTTATGATTACTGGAACAGATCTTTTAAGCAGCGGGCTGAAAATAATTTCAGACCGTCACTATTAGCAACGGGGTTGGCAACAGTTTTGTCCCGAAATACACACGACATTTTTTTCAATGCCTGCACCGAAAAGCAATTAGAACTTGAAGAAAGGTATGAAACGAATGATGATAACATTGGAAAAATGTATAATAATTCCATAAAATAAATAAAAATAATCTAAATAATCAATTTTGGAATCCCGCATAAAGCGAGTACTTATCCTCCCTAGGGAGGAAGAAGTCAAATGTAATTCCGCAAAAGCGGAAAAAAAAGTACTAACCGGTCAGAAATACCTCACTTTCGTCCCTAATAATAAGAACGAAAGGAGGCGTTTTTGGCGCAGGTATTGAAAAAAGCCTTTTTTTAATACCGATCGTAGAAAAAATTATTTTGGAGCGATTATCTTCATACATAGGCGAGATATTGTAGAAAAACTAACTAACTAACATTATAACTGTCTATTACCTTGATTTCATAATGACTTTTATCTTGTCTAATTGTTTAACAATATCAACTACCATTAACTTTCATTTATTTCCATCTTATTGATTAGCTACACCCTTTTTGTCCAACAAGCTGAACAACTTGAACTACGTTCCTTTTGCTCGTTTTCCGCTACCTCGCACTGTCTACCGTCTACTGATCATATCTTATAGTTTTTTGTTCGTTTCACGTCATCGTCAGCACATAATAAGCGTGCTGCATGCAGTTGGAGACGCGGACAGGATGAGATGACGAGGGATTGTGACGTAAACCTTGCTGAGAAAGAAGAAAGATCCGTAAACGAATGTAGGGAACATGTGTGGCCACTCTGCTATGTCAAATAATCAAACTTTCGACGCCGGATGGCATAAGGATAGCGGTTTAGTTTTTTTTTAAGGAGGTACACTCGACATTTGAAGTAATAAGAGTTTAATGAAACTTTGTGAAATTAATCAAAACGTTGTAGGAATGTTACCAACATTTTTTCAGAATTTTCACCATTGTAGATTATCTAAAAATAAATGTTAAAAACTACATTGTAGGTACATACTTACTTAATTCAGTTATAGTTATTTACGTTATAAGTCCGGTAGATGAGTTTTTACGGTACGAGTAAGATGTTTCCGAACGAGGCGACGAAGGAGCCGAGTTAGGAATTTCGAAACGAGTACCGTGAAAATCCTCTACCGGACGAATGACGTACAACGTTTTATTTCATACCTGTGTTGCATTTTTGAACCAAAGTTTGCACCCATTCTTTATATATCTTTTCTAAATACAATCAGGTCGTCTTGGTCTCAATACAAAAATTAAATTTCAGTCCGGAAAATGAAACATTACGGTATTGTTCTACTTTACAATCCTGTAAAGTAGAACAATACCGTAATGTTTCATTTTCCGGACTGAAATCAATCTCATAAAAAAGCAAATGCAACACAGTATGAAAAAAAAAATATAATTTAGGAGTGTTAGTTTTCTTCAGTGTGAAAGTGCCACTATATAATTAATAAACAATTATATTGGTTTGATTAGTAATTCTAAATTTTAAATTTATTACTTCTTTTCTCAGTATTTCGAAACTAAGAACCAAAATTAGATTAAGTAGGTACTTTCTATTTTTAACATTAAAACAAAATTTATTATAGAGTCCACGTGTTTTTATTTTTTAAGGTACTTTATTTACTAAATCAAAAACTAGCTATACTCAAAGTATAAAAGAAATATTACAAAGTTAGTAATAGTTTTTGTTGAATAAAACAATATATAAAATGTATATCCATTTTTCCAATTACTTACGAAGACATTTTGCAATATTATTTACTAAATCAAAAACTAGCTTTACTCAAAGTATAAAAGAAATATTACAAAGTTATAGTAGTAGTTTTTGTTGTATAAAACAATATAAAACTAATGATTATCCAATTTTCCAATTACTTACAAAGACATTTTGCAATGTTATAAATTAAACATAATTCGAAACAATATTGCAAAACCACAATACCTTTTTCATCTGTTTCTTATTCATTTCTTACAATAATAAAACGCAGTGAAGGTGCCGTCCTACTATTAATTAATAATCAATTGCACAACTGAAAATCATATTTGAATAAAAATATTGAAGCGATGTGAATTATTGTAAAAAAATAATTTCCAATAAGAAAGTATTATAATATAAATAAGAGTATTCAAAATGTTATGCTTTTGCATGGAATACTTTTCTTTCTATGATGGTTTTTTATTACAACGTCTATTTCATCTTTTGTTATATAAACTTAGAGATTTACCAAAAAAATTATAAAAATATCTGTGTTTTCTGGAAATTGAAACTTTGGCCAGTTGCCATGTAAGTTATTGAGTTTCAGTGGACGTACCAGTAAAGTCAGAGTTCTTGAACTAGATTTTTACTTGAACTGTATTCGATTCTTAGTTCTCAGTGTACTCAGATATTTATCCAAATTTAAAATTACGCAGTACCTAGGTCGTAAACTTACCGGATTATTACATTTTTAAATTTTTATTATTTACTTAACAATGATAAAATAATAAATTATAAACCTTATCCAAAAGCTGCGCAAAAGTAAAGATCACACGTAAAGCAAGAAAATCAGCAATTTTGACAATTAGAAATAAATGTTGTGACAGATCATTTTAAAATAGATCTAGATCAAAATCTTCTCGTTTAATATGATCCAGAACAGATCATAGATCAATTTTTATTAT
This sequence comes from Agonum fuliginosum, assembly GCA_947534325.1. Taxonomy (NCBI): domain Eukaryota; kingdom Metazoa; phylum Arthropoda; class Insecta; order Coleoptera; family Carabidae; genus Agonum; species Agonum fuliginosum. Next base: position 2,274,792 of record OX384029.1, read on the forward strand.
AGGATCTTTTTTTTTAATTAGATCAAAAATTAGTGATCTTTTTACTTCCTTGTACGAAGTAAGGAAGTATTGTAATCGCGAAAAATTTCGGTTCTCAGATTTTGACGGAAATATCCGTTTTGACCTTTTCTGAATCCATTATGACTAGTTTCGACGTGACGTCTGTACGTACGTACGTACGTACGTACGTACGTACGGACGTATGTGTGTCGCATAACTCAAATACGGTTAGACGTAGAAAGTTGAAATTTTGTATTTAGGACTGTTATAGCATCTAGTTGTGCACCTCCTATTTTTGGTTTCAATCTATAAACCGGAAGTAGTACTTTTTAAAAATATTTCGATAAATATTTAATTTAACACAAATTTTTTTATTTTAAATGAAAGATTATGTGATTATTACGTAAAATCGGTATTTTATAAATATTTTTGTATCTGGTATCATTTAGGAATAATTAAAGTATATATTTTTAATTTAGTATTTCTTTATCTTGTAGTCCATGATCGATTAACATTTGTTACTACGTAAAATTTAAATGATTATGACATGACAGTGACAATAGTAAAATACTAGCGTCAGGCCCCGCTACGCGGGCCTTCGGCTAGGTCGCGCTGCCGCGCGACAAGAGTGATTCGCCCGCTCCGCGGGCTCAAGTTCCACGCACCCTGAATGTGAGACAATTCGGCACTTCGTGCCTCAATTATAACGATTTTAACATTCAGACTCTACCGCTGGGCGCGACAAAGGAAATTCGCCCGCTTCGCGGGCTTAAGCTCCGCGAACCCTGAATGTGGGACAATTTGGCACTTCGTGCTTCAATTATAACGATTTTAACATTCAGACTCTACCGCTGCGCGCGACAAAGGAAATTCGCCCGCTTCGCGGGCTTAAGCTCCGCGGATCCTGAATGTGGGACAATTTGGCACTTCGTGCCTCAATTATAACAATTTTAACATTCAGACTCTACCGCTGCGCGCGACAAGGAGGACTCGCCCGCTTCGCGGGCTTAAGCTCCGCGGACCCTGAATGTGGGACAATTTGCGTGCCTCAATTATAACGATTTTAACATTCAGACTCTACCACTGCGCGCGACAAGGGGGATTCGCCCGCTCCACGGGCTTAAGCTCCGCGGACCCTGAATGTGGGACAATTTGGCACTTCGTGCCTCAATTATAACGATTTTAACATTCAGACTCTACCGCTGCGCGCGACAAGGAGGATTCGCCCGCTTCGCGGGTTTAAGCTCCGCGGACCCTGAATATGGGACAATTTGGCACTTCGTGCCTCAATTATAAAGATTTTAACATTCAGACTCTACCGCTGCGCTCGACAAGGGGGATTCGCCCGCTTCGCGGGCTTAAGCTCCGCGGACCCTGAATGTGGGACAATTTGGCACTTCGTGCCTCAATTATAACGATTTTAACATTTAGACTCTACCGCTGCGCGCGGTAATAAATTATTTTATTAATTAGCCCTTATTTAGAAATTTAATTTGAGGTATGAAATTCGATATGACACTATAATTTTTTTGAAAAAAATGTTGATGTTCGATCCCCATTTTTAACAATTTTATAAAATAGTTATCATCTAGCACTTTAGTTTAAAAAAATATATAAAACTCGACGGATTTGTGATAAATTCCGAGGAAACTATAAAACCGGAAAATTCTAATATAAAATGTTTATAATTTTCACTGTAATATAAGTACTAAATTTTCTGACGTCTTTTGATGTGATTATTGGAATATACCAAGTAGGTACCTAGTCATTAGTGTTTTAAAAAGAAAATAACAAAATTTTGTGAAAACTAAAAAAATGCTTTTTGTCCGACTAAAAACAAAAGCCAAATTGTTGAAAGTCATTTTAATGCATTTTTTGACCTTTAATTTGATATCAATCGCGATATAATTTAAAACATATTCAGAAAAAACAAATGCCGCTCACCGAGTGCAATAATTTATACTTACTAAACAGCCATAATTTTGGGCAACATTAGACGATATGTTTGATACCAATCATGATTATATTAAATTTTTATTGAAAAACAAATGCCGATCATAGAAGGCATATTTTGTACCCCTTGGTGCTAATTATAATACCATACATACTTTTGTAAAAATAGATTTGATACTTGATACAAGTGCAATAATAATCTAGATCATCTCTAGTCCGCGTCGTGTCCCGTGCTTGTCCAGTTGTTAGTTAGTGTGCGTATCTAGGATAAAGATCCCAGTGGGGCGACTTGGGCAGGACAAACTCAAATTCAACCCAAACTCAAGTACAATAGATAAAAATCCCGATTATCGGACGCCATTTTTAGCACGTTTGTTAAATTTGTATATTAATTTGACATTTATAACTTATAGCAAATTACTGAGAAATAGTATTATCCACGGATATTGGATATAGATATAGATACCTAATTTTAATTGAACATTTACACTTGGGTCAAAATATATTACTATAAATTCTACAGTAATAAATAACAATATGATTCAACTTCACAGTGCATTGTAAAATTAAATAAAAATTTTCAAAAAATATATTACAAATTTCTACAAAAGCATGTAAACATAATACGTGCTCCATCTTTAAATACTCAATAAAATTTTCAAAATACTTCTACCTTATCAAATATAAAAGATAAATCCAAATAAAATTTCAAATTGGAAACGTCAAATCTGACAGTAGACAAAAAAATCATTTTTATCAAAAAGAAAACAAAACTTCCATGGCATGCTCCCATTTGCGTTCCGTGCATTTTTCAGTTTTTTCTTAATAACTTTCTTAATATACCCAATATTGGGTTGAAACATGCATAGAAATATAGTCAAATTCATCCTCTACCTATATGTCAAATGAAAAAAACAATCGAATAACGTATAATGCCCGTATCCAAGGAGTCAAAAAAATCACTGTTTTTCAACTCCCCTGCGACTACCACGCCATCTACAATATTCATATACCCAAAAGGCACTACTTCACATGATCCTCTATCAAATAAAAAAAAGTTCATAAAAATCGGTTCACTCGTTTAGGCAGTAGGCGAGTCGAAAAACGGTTGCTAAGCTGCTGAAAATGATCTCAAGCCTTTTAGTATATAAGATGCTTTATATATCTTCTTCTGCAGTTTAAATAAAATGACTAAAATATATTTGTGAGTATACTAGTATAATATGTTAAAAGAATTTTTTATATTATTCTACATTTTAGTTATTAAGAAAAGTATGAACACACAAGGCGTACAAGGAAGTCATGTGGTGTCCACGTCAGATTTTTTCTTTATATCGTAAAAAGATCAATATTAAACAAAATATTTACTTGTTATATTCCATTACATAAGAAAAGAAAAAAATACGTAGTATTCAAGCGTTTTAATCTAGTTTAAAATTATAACATATTAAAAATATTAAACTCTTACTATTGCTAAATTGTCAATTTCATGTTTTAACTTGCATATAGCGTAGAAAAATCTAAAAATATGATCTTATTTTAAGATCGTTGATCATATTTATTTGATCTAGATCAAACACTAGATCTTTAAAAATAAGATGATCTAGATCAGTCACAACACTGAAATAAGTGATTAAAATGTTCAAGACGCTTTCTGTAACTGCCAAGTTTTGAAAAGCAACAATTTTCATTTACCATTATATATTATCCTCCAAATAAATATCACAATAAGCTACTTTTTAAATCCGAACAATTTCATTTTAATTGTTTTTCCCAATAAAACGTTATGATAATTTTTTTTTAAATGTCACAACCAATCCCGGTCTCCCCTATTCGTTAAATAATTAACGCACTGTAATAAAAATATCCTTCAAATATTATTATATAATATAGTCGCTCCCAAATGAATAATCAATTAAAAATAAATCATGAATACTTAATTGAACAGTGACTCAAAGTCTCTGACGTTCATAACTGATTTGAAATTAATTCCGAGCAGTGACCTCCCGTCACAGGTTAGCATTATTTCCGGTAGTCGATTTGCATTTCGCAATTACTCAGTAAGACATTAGGAACAATCTAACGATCAAGAAGCCGAGGCTTTTGAAGCATAAAGCCTTGCGCAAACAGAGAATTGTCTTCAATTATAATGAGACAAAAGATTGGTGCTAACTCAACCGATGAACTGGTGAGAAGCAAGTAGTTCATTCATATAGGACGGCGAGGTGTTCAATAAAGTGGAGAAAATAACGGTTATTGTCTAGTCATGGCTCAGTCATCAGCAATAATTAGAGTGCGGATTATATACAGGCAAATATAATCGAAATATGCATGCAATATGCATTGAAATAAGGCCAAAATATGCTCAATGCACAAAATTAAACAAACAACATTACATTTTGTCAACAATGCTCGCAGGAATACCATATAATATAAACAAAACAACGTATAACTATTGGAAAACGACTTGTGTGCCTACCTACCTTTAAAATAAATGTAAAAATTACTAGGAGGCAGTGTTGTGACAGATCATTTTAATATGGATCTAGATCAAGATCAAGATCTTCTCGTTTAATATGGTAATCTAGATCAGATCATAGATCAATTTTTATGATAGGATCTTTTTTTTTAGATCAGATCAGAATTTAGTGATCTTTTTACTTCCTTGTACGAAGTAAGGAAGTATTGTAATCGCGAAAAATTTCGGTTCTCAGATTTTGACGGAAATATCCGTTTTGACCTTTTCTGAATCCATTATGACTAGTTTCGTCGTGACGTCTGTACGTACGTGCGTACGTACGTACGTGCGTACGTGCGTACGTGCGTACGTACGGACGTATGTGTGTCGCATAACTCAAATACGGTTAGACGTAGAAAGCTGAAATTTTGTATTTAGGACTGTTATAGCATCTAGTTGTGCACCTCCTATTTTTGATTTCAATCTACAAACCGGAAGTAGTAAATTTTAAAAAAAAATTGATAAATAATTAATTTTAGGCAATTTTTTTTATTTTAAATGAAAGATTATGTGATTATTATCTACAATCGGTATTTTATAAATTTTTCTGTATCTTCTATCATTTAAGAATAATTAAAGTATATACCTACTTATAATTTAATATTTCGGTATCTTGTAGTCCATGATCGATTAACATTTGTTACTAGGTAAAATTTAAATGATTATGACATGACAGTGACAGTAGCAGTGACAATAGTAAAATATCGTTTATATCTTCTTCTGCAGTTTAAATAAAATGACTAAAATATATTTGTGAGTATACTAGTATAATAAGTTAAAGAATTTTTTATATTATTCTACATTTTAGTTATTAAGAAAATTACGAACAAACAAGGCGTACAAGGAAGTCATGTGGTGTCCACGTCAGATTTTTTTCTTTAGATCGTAAAAAGATCAATATTAGACAAAACATTTAATTATAGTATTACATTAGGTAGGTACAAAAAAAAGAAAAAATACGCAGTATTAAGCGATTTAATCTACAGTTTAAAATTAAAACACATTAAAAATATTAAACTCTTACTCTTGCTAAATTTTCAATTTCATGTATATAGCGTAGAAAAAAATTTAAAAATATGATCTTATTTTAAGATCGTATCATATTTATTTGATCTAGATCAAACTCAAGATCCTTAAAAATAAGATGATCTAGATCAGATCAAAGATCAAGTAAATTGAACTAGATCGGTGATCTAGATCAATTGATCTAGATCAGTCACAACACTGCTAGGAGGTATCAAATATACTGGTGGAAAAAAATGAAACACTTGAAATTTGTAAAAATTTCGACCGTTTTCAAACCGCCATAATTCGACGTATTTTCAATCGATTTCGATGAATCTTTGCGGACGAAAAACATTGAAGTGTCGACTTTAAAGTCATGCATGCAACTTAAGCGCAACCCCTTCCGCTCCCCTCTAGCACCCCTGTGAAAAAAGTTTTTAATTTAAAAAAAGTCCAACTTTGACGATGTGTACGTAGTTGAAATTTTTTTGACTCGATCCACCAAAAGGGTACTAAAATTTGTTCAATTCCTTGTGCAGGACTCAAAGAACGAAGTTCCTACGATGATTTGGCACAAAGTTATGGGTGTTTTAAAAAAAGTGCATTTTTAGGTTTTTCGCACATAACTCAGCGACTTTTCAACCAAATTAGACGATTCTTTCGGGAAACCCATTGTAGCTGTAGTTTAAGGGGGTAAACTCAAATTAGGATGATCTCTTTTCGTACCCTTTAAAACCCGAACGAAAAAAAAACTTCCAACTTTGGCGATGTGTACCGAGTTGGAAAAAATTTGTCGACTCGATCCACCAAAAGGGAATTGAAATTTGTTCTATTACCTGTGCAGGACTCAAAAATAGTTATTTGTTTAACTAGGCTAGTTGCTATGAAAAAACAAAATAGGTTAGGTATGTTGATGAATTTTATAAATGTCAAATTTGTTGATTCACCATAGTAACAATTACTTTTGCTGCCTAGGCTTTTTTACTATTTTTGATGCCTAGGCAGCAAATGTGACACTTTGCTGACTGTCAGCTGTCAAAGAAACAGTACTTTTAATGTCAATCTCCGAAAAACGAAGTTCCTACGACGAGTTGGAACAAAGTTATGGGCGTTTGAAAAAAGTGCATTTTGTGGTTTTTTGACTCATAAGTCGAAAGTTTTTCGACGATATTGTTGTTTTTTTCACGAATGAAATTTTCTTTCTGGCTGCACGGACACCGGACAGTAATAAAAAACCAGGGAAAATATGGACTCTCCAAAGAATATATTAATAGTTAAATTAAATTCTGCATTGAGTAACTTTAGTTTTCAAGTTTGTAAAGCTTGCCATCTCTACTACTTTGCAACATATCAGTTTTGAGTTTCACAACCTTCTTCACCCACTTCCACTTAACTGCAATCTAGAACGTTAATTTACGTCATCGCCGAAAACAATATACTCGAGTTTTCGCAACAAGTAATTTTGATTAAGTTTTCTTCCATTAATAACAGAATGAGTAATGAAAAAAAGTTCCAAACTGCAAAGTTATCTGAAACCCTCAACTAATTATAATTAAACGCTACCTGTTCGATAACAAACAATTATTTCTAAGGGTGAGAATTACTTTATACAGGGTGTTTCTATATACCTCAACTTTAATAGGTTATATAATAATTTGATACACTTATATGATTTTTCTAGATTTGAACATTCCTTTACATGAACTGGATTCATGATATGAATTTTCTTTTTATGTTTTTACCTCTCGCCTCATATTCTATAAGAGAGGTATTAATTGTAATGGGTCAAAATTTTCGTGTATGAGTTTTTGGTGGATAATCACGTTTCAGAGTTTCTAGAATACGAATTTACTATTTTCACGATGATGTCTGCGTGTGTGTGCGTATGGACGTATGAATTAATGTGACGATTTTTCGGCCACGATAACTTAAAAAGTATCAAACCTTTAATAACCAAATTTCATATTTAAAGTTTTAATAAGGATCTTATCTTAACACCGGATAAGATTTTGGTAGAAATCCACAAACCGGAAGTAATACCTTTTGAAGCTTGATATAGTTTTCGTTAAATAAATTGGTACATTATTTATTTATGACAATTTTTGCAATTAAAAATAAAAGATAATATAATTATCTATGGGTACAGTTAATTTTAAATACAATTTGCTGAATCTGGTAGTATTTAACAATAAAATAAAGTGCAACTAATATTCTACTTTTTGAAATTCCAGTATCTTGTTGTCCATGATATGAAATTTGTCTCTACACAATATTTGAATTATTCTGACAGTGACAGTACAGTTGACATCTTTTGCTTGCATTTTGGTTTACATTTTCGTTTACATATTACATGAACATGAAACTATTAAAATGTAAGTAAAACTATTTATTAGATTAGTAGAATAAGCAGAATTAGGCGAGAGGTCGTGTGCTGGCCACAGCAGATTTTTTTAATGAGTTTCTTAGGCCAGAAGTTTAATTTGTTTTATGCTTTTAGGTAAAAAATTATTTTTGTTGAATGTTAGTTATAAATATTCTAGTGTTGAAGACGTTCCCTTCTCGGCTAGTAAGATCTTATAAACATGCATCAAACTGTTTATCTAATTATATTTTCTAATACTGTTTGAAACAGTCTAGTATTTTATTTATTTTCTAGAATATTGAATTAATTATATATTCCATATTAATCACCTACATTTAGGTATTTTGGTGCTTTGCTGATTGAGTCCACGAAGTTTGACCTCGTATATGTCCGCTTTCAAAGTGAACGCATAATGTATTTCACAATATTTACTTTTTATTAAAAAATGCAGACTTATACCCAAAAAAATAATAATAACAGCTAAAGAAGCAGGAAATAGATATATCTAAAATTAATTTAATTTGCATAAAATTTCGTAATGGATTTTTAGTTTACGAAATGGTAACGGAAATCTTAAGCTGCGGATGAACATTGAAAAGTGAATTAAGAAAAAAATGTTAAATTATAATAAATTGGTTCTAGGTCAATGTATTGTTTCTATTTGAACTTTGAACAGCAAAATAGTGGTTGAAAAGTCGCTGAGTTATATACTAGTGTCAAACAAAACATTTGATATTTCACAAATTAAATAAGTGTCATTTATATTTTATTATGAAAGTTGACAACATCATTGATCTAAAATGCTGACAATACTGTATATTATAATAGTAATAAAATATATTTAGTTTAGCTAAGTTGTAGATGAAAGTTATAAATAAACACTAGATACAGAACAAATAGAAATAATAGTGTTACACAAAAAGTAATCAAGGCAGCATAAATACATCAACACTGCTGGGAAGCCATAAAACTTTACAGTTTATTGACTGTTTGAAAAAAGCGAGAAAAATGGTTTCATTCATCCTACTTATAGCTATTTTTTCTATGATCGGTATTAATAGTAGACTTTTTTGACTTCACTTTGTTATAGTACAAATATATTTCATCTACCTAATAATCATTAGCGTTTATTAAGGGGTTATTGCATTCACACAATGGTCAAAATCACAAGCCTGAGATGCGCCAGAGCATACATTACAACCCTGGTAATAAGCTTCGAAAAACTCTTACTCTACCAGTGGAACACTGGGGGTAAAATATATACTCGGGTTAATAAATATGGCAAATACTGAACTGTTCGACTATATTTCTTATCTGCGGGCTAATCTTAAACGATTGCGGTTTTGGGCATTGTGTGACTGCAATAAGCAATTAATGATTATTAGGTACTTGATGTATGCGTGGACTATACTTGAAAATAAACAATTATTGCAGACCAATGCTTCTTTGAAGACCGTTGCTACTTGCTAATAGAGCGGAACCTCATGACAGGTGATGGTCTCCGATTTCATCTTGGATTTCATACAGCATGCCTTTTGGAGGATGGCATATTTACATGCATGCATTATTAAATCAGAGAAAATTTTTTTTTTGTGCAAGTGGAAAAATGCAATTTTCCATATGACCGGAAAGCGTACAAGGGTTTAATACCCGCTTTTCTTTGTTGTGATAGGGTCAATATTCTATCCTACAAAAGGCATGCTGTATGAAATCGGAGACCATCACCTGTAATGAGCTCCCGGTCTATAATAGTGACGTTTGAAAATATTTTCAGACCGCTGCTTATAAAAATCTGTTCCAGTAATCATTTTGTATCAAAATTCTTTAAAAATGTCAAGTTTATTCACATTTATGTTGTATTGTTTTTTACCTCTCGCCTCATATTCTATAAGAGAGATATTGTGACGGGTCAAAATTTTCGAGTATGAGTGTTTGGCAGATAAGCACGTTTTAGGGTCTCTAGAATAGGAATCACACATTTTTGAGATGATGTCTGTGTGCGTTCGTATGTTACAATTTTTTCGGACACGATAACTCCTAAAATATCAAACATTTAAATACCAAATTTTGTATTTAAGGTTTCAATACGATTCTTAAAAGCCCAATATAATTTTGGTTTCAATCTACAAACCGGAAGTAGTACTTTTTTAAAATATTTCGATAAATATTTAATTTAAGACAATTTTTTTTATTTTAAATGAAAGATTATGTGATTATACCTACAATCGGTATTTTATAAATTTTATTGTATCTGGTATCATTTAAGAATAATTAAAGTATATGCACATAATTTAGTATTTCGGTATCTCGTAGTCCATGATCGTATAACATTTGTTACTACGTAAAATTTAAATGACTATGACATGACAGTGACAGTGACAATAGTGAAAAATCGTTTACATCTTCTTCTGCAGTTTAAATAAAATGAATAAAATATATTTGTGAGTAGTAATAGCAGTAGTACTACTTATATATTCATATATTTGTATAATAAGTAAAAAGAATAAAGTAGGTATGGCGGGAGGTCTTGTGATGGCCACGTCAGATTTTTTTATTTTGTCAAGTGTGTGAACAGGGCTTTAGATTTATAAATCAGCATGAGTATCACTAAATAACAACTATAATATTATTGAAGCACTAAACTTAATCAAGTAAATAAACTTTTTTGAATGCATTTCCTGAATGACCGTAGCTCGTTGCAGTTACTGTTTACCTTTCAGTAACCGGATCGTTTTTTCTAGTCTTTGTTGACGAAGGTCGCACAGCTCTTATTTATGACAAAGCTGTGGTAATTGTCACAGGAAGCTGAAGTTGTTTTCTACATGAATCACACAGACAGGACAATGGCAAATCCGCGGCGCCGTGACTCTGGGTTGAGTCGTTACTCGTACGTGATTAAGTTTATTCATACACTGCACGTGATGTTTGATACTGGATATCTCGCTCCATAATCTGATCTATCGCTAATTGTTAATGAATGTTGTCATTTAATATGAGTTGGGTTATCTAGCTAAGAAAGTAGCACACTATGTTGTAATAAACTCGTCAACACAATAGGGTAGTTTACCATTAAAAAAAAGTTTTTTATTGAAACTTCATGTTATTTGAAAGCGATTGAGAGTACTGATACTGATAAGCCTTAATTGTTCATAATAAAGTTGTAATTAATTTTAAAAGTTTGTGTGACGTAGATGTATAGCTGAAAATATTATCAAACTTTGGGGCTGGAATTAAAATCAACTGTTTAAATGTTACAAAATATAAAATACAATTTGGTAGTTTCTTGATTACTGTAAGTAAGAATAGGTACACGTGAAAACGCATTAATGTGACGTAGATGTATCGATACGGAAAAACTCAAATATTTAAAGAACTATAAACTTTTTGAAAACTTTTTTCATGGCAATAACTCATTTTAGAGGTCTCCTTTCAATATAATTGATTGGATTATTAATTTGCTACTATGGTCAAGTACCCTATTAGGGGAACACTTGAAATGAGGTGAAATTTCACCCATTTTCAAATCGTCATAACTCGGCGTATTTTCAGTCGATTTTAAATAGCATTTTTATTTTATTTTGAATGCAAATTGGCAGATTAAAAAAATTTAAGTTATGGTAGTACAGTGGAAGTATTTTAAACTGACTTTTGAATATTTCTTTTTACTAAAATTCAAAGAGATACCTACATAGAAAAAAATGTATCAATAAAATAATATATTAATTGAATGCTTGTTATTGCCTATTTTTAATAAAATGTGGCCTATGTAAATAATTTTTGCCTATTTACCCTACCTTTTTAAGTTTTTTTTGCCTAAAAATTCTTAGCCTAATTATAATCACTAAATTTTGTTATATTTTAGAATAAGTTATAAAATTATAATAATTTCAAAGGTCATTATCTTTTTACTTCCTTGTACGGAGTAAGGAAGTATTGTAATCGCGAAAAATTTCGGTTCTCAGATTTTGACGGAAATATCCGTTTTGACCTTTTCTGAATCCATTATGACTAGTTTCGTCGTGACGTCTGTACGTACGTGCGTACGTACGTGCGTACGTACGTACGGACGTATGTGTGTCGCATAACTCAAATACGGTTAGACGTAGAAAGCTGAAATTTTGTATTTAGGACTGTTATAGCATCTAGTTGTGCACCTCCTATTTTTGGTTTCAATCTACAAACCGGAAGTAGTAAATTTAAAAAAAAATTTGATAAATAATTAATTTTAGGCAATTTTTTTTATTTTAAATGAAAGATTATGTGATTATTATCTACAATCGGTATTTTATAAATTTTTCTGTATCTTCTATCATTTAAGAATAATTAAAGTATATACTTATAATTTAATATTTCGGTATCTTGTAGTCCATGATCGATTAACATTTGTTACTACGTAAAATTTAAATGATTATGACATGACAGTGACAGTAGCAGTGACAATAGTAAAATATCGTTTATATCTTCTTCTGCAGTTTAAATAAAATGACTAAAATATATTTGTGAGTATACTAGTATAATAAGTTAAAAGAATTTTTTATATTATTCTACATTTTAGTTATTAAGAAAAGTATGAACAAACAAGTCGTACAAGGAAGTCATGTGGTGTCCACGTCAGATTTTTTTAATTAATGCCTCTCCTACAAATCCTGCCGACGCCCATGAACATCAAACTAAACTTTTATATATCCACTCAGTTTGTCTTTAAGTTAAAATTAATGAACAAATATTATTTTACGACATTTGAAGTGATAGATATATTTATATATTTTGCAAATATATTTTTCCCAGGCTAAACGCCCAGTATTATAATATGACCGCTTTATCATTAAATATCCAATGTATTTTTGTACAATTCAATAATATTTTGTTGTATTTGAATAATAATTATAATTAGTATTTATTTAAATAAATTACAAATGAATGTCTAGCCATTGATAACTTTATTAAAATAGTAAACATTATATGATCAACACTCATTTGTAACCACTTAATCGTAAATAGATTGCATGCAAAATCATTTCGTAAACAACACGGTGATAACTCTTCATAAAATAAATATTACCATTCATTATCTTGTAACTTGTTCTGTGTTCTGTTTATATATGATTTGAATATTATGACAATGTTTTAACAGTTACTAGTTGCATCGTTCCACATTTCATGCATCTGACAAAAGAGCATTTAAATTATTTTGGTAAAATGTAGAAACAGGAAAAAAACTTCACCGCAACAAAAAAATGGATTATGTAAGGAAGAAAAAATTAACCACGGAATTAACATATTCCCAAGAAATCAGATAATATAATTTCGTTCATCCGTTCTCATTCGATGAAAGATAAACAAAACCACAAAAATAAATAAATTATCCCGATACTATTGGGATACTTGGAATTTTACTTTTTACATAAATTATTAACACATCCACATATATTATAGTGGGTCATTGGTGGTAAAAATAGTTATTTACATTATAAGTGCAGTAGGCTTTATTTTAAACGCGAGGCTTTATATTAAAGTACCTACGACGCGAAGCGGAGTGCTTTAATAAAACCGAGCGATGTACAAATACCTAACGCACACATTATGCAGGGCATGCAACCGAAAAAAAATCGGTTAAAGGTTAGCGTAAATCGAGAAACGAGAACGTTATTTTTAAATCGATTTTTGCTCTTAAACCGGTCAATATAAGATTATCAACAAAAAAACTAATATTTATTCCTAATGTAGATTATTTGATTGGCTAATCAAATCAAGACAGCCAATCAAAAGCCTGCAGGGGTGACGTCACAGTGCGAATATTAAAACTTTAATTAATATCTCCTTTATTAATAGGGATTTTTTCGGATTTTTACTCATGTTTTTACAAGACAAAAAGACAATATAGTTTATTATCCGGTAAGTAGGTATTTTAAGAAAAAATAATTTTTTTAAAGTTGATGCATAACCCTATTGACAAATTTCAGACGTCAACAACCAATTAGATCGTCAGCTGTTTGCCGGCGCCTACAGGAAGAAGGCTGGGTGTTCTCGTGACTCATCGTAGTAAACGTAAGCGACCAATCGGTTGCTAGGTGACCGTAACTGTTTGCATGCTTCGGACAGAAGTGACCGTGACCGCTTTCCTCAAGCGCCAACTTGATCAATACACTTTGTCTGACTGCTTGCTACTTTGCCATAAGTGATTTTTTAAATATTCTATTACTTAAGCACTTTATAGACACGAAAGATTCTATCAATATAACCGAAAAATCACTTTCTGTTCGCGTAAACTTGAGTGAATAAAAGCATTGAGTAAATAAGTAATTCTGTACCTAATGCAATTGCATTAAATTATTTATTTATTTTATTTTGCTGGTAACCACAGCAGGATTTCCTCCCAATTATAGAATAGCAGATGTTATTATAGTGGAATCCAAACACTTCGACCGATCCGTCTTGCTGCAGTCAGAATCTCAAACCGTGCGACGATTTTTAAATTCAAAGCGGCAACGGAGAGATCCCTTTTGCAACCAGGACTACATTTAAGACGATCAAGTGGTCAGCTTGATTTAATTGCAAGATGTTTTACAATCACACACCGCCGGCCGAGAGACTTGAACCACGGAACTCCGGGTACGTGAGCTGTGCTTCAACCCGCGCAGCTACTGCCTCGACAGGACTACATTTAAGGCGATCAAGTGGTCAGCTTGATTTAAGTGCAAGATGTTTTACAATCACACACTGCCGGCCGAGAGACTTGAACCACGGAACTCCGGGTTCGTGAGCTGTGCTTCAACCCGCGCAGCTACTGCCTCGACAGGACTACAATTAAGACGATCAAGTGGTCAGCTTGATTTAATTGCAAGATGTTTTACAATCACACACTGCCGGCCGAGAGACTTGAACCACGAAACTCCGGGTTCTACGTCATCACATGCAGAGAGCTGTGCTTCAACCCGCGCAGCTACTGCCTCGACAGGACTACATTGAAGACGATCAAGTGGTCAGCTTGATTTAATTACAAGATGTTTTACAATCATACACTGCCGGCCGAGAGACTTGAACCACGAAACTCCGGGTTCGTACGTCATCACATGCAGAGAGCTGTGCTTCAACCCGCGCAGCTACTGCCTCGACAGGACTACATTTAAGACGATCAAGTGGTCAGCTTGGTTTAAGTGCAAGATGTTTTACAATCACACACTGCCGGCCGAGAGACTTGAACCACGAAACTCCGGGTTCTACGTCATCACATGCAGAGAGCTGTGCTTCAACCCGCGCAGCTACTGCCTCGACAGGACTACATTGAAGACGATCAAGTGGTCAGCTTGATTTAATTACAAGATGTTTTACAATCATACACTGCCGGCCGAGAGACTTGAACCACGAAACTCCGGGTTCGTACGTCATCACATGCAGAGAGCTGTGCTTCAACCCGCGCAGCTACTGCCTCGACAGGACTACATTTAAGACGATCAAGTGGTCAGCTTGGTTTAAGTGCAAGATGTTTTACAATCACACACTGCCGGCCGAGAGACTTGAACCACGAAACTCCGGGTTCTACGTCATCACATGCAGAGAGCTGTGCTTCAACCCGCGCAGCTACTGCCTCGACAGGACTACATTGAAGACGATCAAGTGGTCAGCTTGATTTAATTACAAGATGTTTTACAATCATACACTGCCGGCCGAGAGACTTGAACCACGAAACTCCGGGTTCGTACGTCATCACATGCAGAGAGCTGTGCTTCAACCCGCGCAGCTACTGCCTCGACAGGACTACATTTAAGACGATCAAGTGGTCAGCTTGATTTAATTGCAAAATGTTTTACAATCACACACTGCCGGTCTAGAGACTTGAACCACGGAACTCCGGGTTCTACGTCATCACATGCAGAGAGCTGTGCTTCAACCCGCGCAGCTACTGCCTCGACAGGACTACATTTAAGATGATCAAGTGGTCAGCTTGATTTAATTGCAAGATGTTTTACAATCACACACTGCCGGCCGAGAGACTTGAACCACGGAACTCCGGGTTCGTACGTCATCACATGCAGAGAGCTGTGCTTCAACCCGCGCAGCTACTGCCTCGACAGGACTACATTTAAGATGATCAAGTGGTCAGCTTGATTTAATTGCAAGATGTTTTACAATCACACACTGCCGGCCGAGAGACTTGAACCACGAAACTCCGGGTTCGTACGTCATCACAGGCAGAGAGCTGTGCTTCAACCCGCGCAGCTACTGCCTCGACAGGACTACATTTAAGGCGATCAAGTGGTCAGCTTGATTTAATTGCAAGATGTTTTACAATCACACACTGCCGGCCGAGAGACTTGAACCACGAAACTCCGGGTTCGTACGTCTCACATGCAGAGAGTTGTGCTTCAACGCGCGCAGCTACTGCCTCGACAAATATATTATTAATAACGTACATTTGAAATGGCAGTTTTCAGATTTTTTAAAATCATTTCTACATATAGGATATTTTACTGGTCAAACTGGGCCAAATTATATTACAAAAAGTTGTATTTGTCAGTTAAAGTTTGCTTAAGTAATTAAAAAAAATCAGTCACTATTGAGTAATAAAATAACATTATTGAAAAAAATTATACAATGGACACATTATTTTTAATGGTCGTTAAATTTTGGAATAGAAATATGTTTAGAATAATAATTTTTTATGCTTCGATATAAAACATTTTTTCAGATTAACTGCATTAAAAAATCGCGCCTGTGGTGTACTTTCCACTAATAACTTTAAATTTAATTGCTGAGCATTGAACGCACACGCACAATAAAAAAAAAATGTCGTTATATTATTATGCCAAGCGATAACAAACTCATGGTAGGTAAGTACCTATTCGGTAAGTATGTACAGTACACATAAGAATTTTTTGAGGATAAATTTCAGAATTTTAGGAAAAACAATCTTGATGAGAAATGCTGTCAAATAGAACAGCGCTGCTAAATTAAATCTTCAATGAGTCTTAAAAAATCTGACGTGGACACCATATGACTTCCTTGTACGCTTTGTTTGTTCATACTTTTCTTAATAACTAAAATGTAGAATAATATAAAAATTCTTTTAACTTATTATACTAGTATACTCACAAATATATTTTAGTCATTTTATTTAAACTGCAGAAGAAGATATAAACGATATTTTACTATTGTCACTGCTACTGTCACTGTCATGTCATAATCATTTAAATTTTACGTAGTAACAAATAATGTTAATCGATCATGGACTACAAGATACCGAAATACTAAATTATAAGTATATAGGTACTTTAATTATTCTTAAATGATAGAAGATACAGAAAAATTTATAAAATACCGATTGTAGATAATAATCATATAATCTTTCATTTAAAATAAAAAAAATTGCCTAAAATTAATTATTTATCAATTTTTTTTTTAAATTTACTACTTCCGGTTTGTAGATTGAAACCAAAAATAGGAGGTGCACAACTAGATGCTATAACAGTCCTAAATACAAAATTTCAACTTTCTACATCTAACCGTATTTGAGTTATGCGACACACATACGTCCGTACGTACGCACGTACGTATAGACGTCACGACGAAACTAGTCATAATGGATTCAGAAAAGGTCAAAACGGATATTTCCATCAAAATCTGAAAACCGAAATTTTTCGCGATTACAATACTTCCTTATTACTCCGTACAAGGAAGTAAAAAGAAGAATTTCTATTTCATTTCAAACTAGTAAATTTATTTTATTCACAATCGGTTGGTAATATGTGCGTTTCCAACCTTCTAAACAGTTGGGAAGCGAGTCATTGTTTACTTTACTTCCCAGCTAGCCGGAAAAAACTTCCCGGCTAGCGGGGAAGTGAGCGTTACTTCCCGGCTAGCGGGGAAGTGAGCGTTGAAGTATCAAAACAAATTATAATAAAACTGTCATAAAATATGAATAAAATGAATATTTAAAACGGGCATATCAATAACCAATTGGATTGTGAATAAAATAGTATACATACCTCGCGGGAAGGCTCATTCCAGCCTCGCGTTCATAGATGACTTCGGTGCAAGCACCTCAGTCATCTAATGAAACGCTCGGCTGTAATGGACCATTTCCCCGCTCGGTATGTAATATACTATTTCCAGGATTCAGAAGCAAGAAAGAATTCTGATATGACAGAGCATTAAGAAATAGTTGCAAGAATTTTACACAGTTTTCAGAAAAAGGTTCTTAAAATAACGATGTCGTTAATTTTGACATCTCGTTTTCAGGAAACAGGAACTTACTAAATTCGCGCTTCTCTGCAAATATACTTTAGCAACATTTCCTGTGAAATTCATACACAGTTAAATTACAAACTTGAATTTGTACCATTCATCAGTAATTTAATAAACTGTAAATCTAATAAAATAATTCAACAAATAGAAATCTAGCTCCTAATTATCATCCAGCCAATTTAATTACTTATTAAATACAAACTCAAACGTTCTGTATTCGGATGAAGGAGGATAGAAGTATAAGATAGAACGAGAAAAGCCTCAAACGCTAATAATTCTACTTCCGAATTCAATTTAATTCGCGCATTGCTGTTAATTCAACATATTCATCTGCAAATGCAAACCAGCTTCGCTGCAGCAAGTTAAATTTAATACTCTATTCAGGTCGACTGTCATGTAAATTTACATGTTGCTATGAATTTCTTGAGATGTTTTCTATTATTTCTGTTACGGATTGAGGGATTTTTGTGTAGTAAACATGAAAATGAAATCACAAAATATCAAAATACTTGATAACATTAAGATTATAAAACTGATATTTGGAATCTTGCCAGTCTGTATACTTTAGTAGGTACTTGTATTATTTATTTGACCTACAAAGTAAAAAAAAACAGAGATATGTTTTGATTTCGTTTTATAAACTTTTTACCTCTCGCCTCATATTCTATAAGAGAGGTATTGTAATGGGTCAAAATTTTCGAGTATGAGTTTTTGGTATATAAGCACGTTTCAGGGTCTCTAGAATACGAATTTAATATTTTCACGATGATGTCTGTGTGTGTGTGTGCGTATGTATGTATGGACGTATGTGACGATTTTTCGTCCACGATAACTTAAAAGGTATTAAACCTATAATAATCAAATTTCATATTTAAGATTTTAATAAGGATCTTAACCGGAAGTAGTACCTTTTGAAGCTTGATATAGTTTTCCTTAAATATATTGGTACATTATTTATTTATGACAATTTTTGCAATTAAAAATAAAAGATAATATAGTTATCTATGGGTACAGATAATTTTAAATACAATTTGCTGAATATGGTAGTATTTAACAATAAAATAAAGTGCAACTAATATTCTACTTTTTTGAAATTCTAGTATCTTTTTGTCCATGAACATATGAAATTTGTTTCTACATTTTGAATGATTATGACAGTGACAGTACAGTTGACATTTTTTGCTTGCATCTTGGTATACATTGTCGTTTACATATTACATGAACATGAAACTATTAAAATGTAAGTAAAACTATTTATTAGATTAGTAGAATAAGCAGAATTAAGCGAGAGGTCGTGTACTGGCCACAGCAGATTTTTTGATAACGATTCGAAATTAATATTGCTCTTTTACTTCCAATTGCATTTCTCGGTATGTAGTTTCATCAATTTTAGTTAAAACTGTCTTATTATGTTTGAACAAAAACCGATACAGTTTCGATACTGTAAAGCATAAAGCTAGATTCAGACCTACCCAATTATAAGTATAAGTGCTAAATTAACCAACCAGCGCTTCCACAAAATTCTAATTTTAATTATAAGCCTTTTTAATTTTTGATTAAAAAATTGTACATGTTTATAAAAATTCCGAAAAATTCAAAAATAATTCCAATTTATGCAAACTTTACACGGTTATATCTCACAATAGAAATAATTTTTTTTAATTTTAAAAAGGCACATCTGTAGATCCATTCTTTCCCTATTAAATGTTTATAAATACATTATCCTGAAGTCAATAATAATCTGACAGTTTACTCGCAACGAAAACACTTTTACATTATTTTTCAACTTCTGAATGACATTGCATAGCTAGGATGCGGCAAAGTAAGAGTTTCGGGCTGGTTTCAGGCAGACCTAGTACCTAGTGGGGAAAAGAATGGAACAGAAAAAAAAATCGAGAGTAGTTTAGAAATTCAGAAATAACTAGTTTCGCTAATTTTGCAACTTTTCTTCCTTATGTATAGGTCAAATTATGGTCTTTTATCTCAAATATACAACAAGGCAAATTCAATTTGTTTGCTAAATCAAGGAATATGATAATTTAATGCATGTTTTCCTGTTAATATTTAAATAATTATAAATAAATAATTTCACAATCAAAGAGGAAACTATTTTATATTTTTTCTTCAGTGAATCACAAAATGTGAAATTAATAGGTTCGGTTCCGGTTCTTATATTAGTCACGACCACGAGTCAATTTGAAAATTATTTTTAACTATTTATCTAAATAATGTGGTAATTTTTCTGACTCACATACTCATTTACAAGTCAGAACTCAAGTAGGTACTCCAAACATTCATGCTTATACTAATTCCCAAATGACTTCTCAAAAATTTTACATTAGTTTACGATTATGTTTCGTCGTTATAACCGGGTTGTCATAAAATGATTAAAGCTACGTTCACAGAAACCTAAAAGTTCGTCAGCAAAAATCGAGACAAAAATTATTAATAACTGTCAGTGGTGTCCAAAGTTTTATATTTTAACAATTACAGATTTCTTTGTGGTGAACATAACTCAGTTTAAGATGATTCTCTACTCAGGACAGAAAACAATTAAAAACATTGATTCCGCACGCTATTCCATAGCGTTTATTGTTTTGTTAAACATAATAATAGCAAATAATTTATGTTTGAGAGGAAAATATAATTTTGGCACCCATATTTGTAAAAAAAACTGCAATATTTGTAAAAAGAGGGTTTTCGCGCGCTGCTGTACAGCTTTTATTTATACCTAAGTGAATTAACTTCAAATTTTAATATGTTGTCAACAAAGCTTGGATCTGCGAAATAACCGATCAAATTTTTAAAATTCGTTTTTAAATAGAAGATATTTGTGTTAAAAAAACAAAAATTTTCAAGATTCAAATTAACATATTTCGAATTTAAAGCAAAATTTTAAAATTCTGCTTCTTGCATTTTGTAGATTGTACTTATATCTTCAATTATATTTTTAGATTATTGTATTTAACAAACAATAAACGCTGTGGAGTGGCGCGCGGTCAGCTAATTTAATTTAATTTATTTTTGCACAAAAGACACAAAATTAGCAGGCATAAATAACTTTCAATATAACATACAGGGTGTTCCATAACCTGTATTTTCGTTATTTAACCTAAATAAAACACCTGTACCCGTCTAAAGCTGGCAAACACATGTTTACACTAAACTTGACCTTCTAAAAACCAACAAATTGCCAATAGCAATTTTTATGCAACGTTATAACTAATTTATTGCCCATTTCTTCAGCGCTAATTTACAGTTCAAGAGACAACCTTGAAATAGAACAATAGAAAAGACCGTTCCAAATAAAGAAATCATAAAATTAAGACTTATAATTCAACACACATTCATTTAGAACCAATAACAGATAAATTTGAGGTTATATCTCTCAGCTGCAATGTCATTTAGTAACAGTTTACCCCTTGTTTTATGTAAGGACGAGGGCTAAAAATATCACAAAACAAAATGAACAGCTAAACACACTATTTCTACTGGCGGACTGCTGCTCCAATACAACTGAAAATCTCAAAATGTAAACATAACACAGCTTTCGCTTTTTCTGTTTTGAATTACGTCAACGTGTTATAAAAGTGAGAACAAGAACAATGCAACCACTTTTTCAGAAATATAGAAAGTTTACTTATGTCGTTAAGCGCTAAGTACATAAATAAAAATAATAATAGGAATAAATAGGCGGAACGTTTTTGTGCAATTGATTTTCACTTCTTTGTGATCATTTCATGATTATTTATAAGTAAATGACATATACCCAATAATAATTGTACTTATTTTCTGAATATAATTTTACGTTAAATTAATGAATAAATTTATGTTTGCCACATATTTATAAATAATTGGAAATAACCAAATAAGGTTGCAATAATATTAAATTTTACCATTCAAGTGTAGTTTAAAATAAGTAGGTATGCTTGTAAAACATAATTAAATTTTATTTCAAAAGCTCACATACGTAACGTAGGTAATAGATTTACATTTAATTTCTGAGCTAAGTAGGTTGACTTAAATCAATACAAAGTACCTACTTACTAGACGACCAGTGTTGAAATTTTAATACTTTTATTGTTTTATAGTAAAAATCTAAAAATCGCTGGTTTAGCGATTTATCATATTTTTCTTTAATTTAAATCGAGATTTAAATCACTCTAGAGTCATCTTTTAACTATCCACATATAAAATATGAACAGTGTTGGTGTTGTAATACAGGGTGTGCCACAAATTAGAACAAAAAAATAAAGGGTATATCCTGTACGACGTGCTGATCATGAAACAAAAAGAATTTTAAAAAAATTCGCAAAAAATTGTACTGTATTTCAAGCAAACATTTTTTTGCCACTGGTCGGTAGTTATTTTTAATAGGTTTTGTTTTTAAATATCTACAATGAAAGTAATTGTTTATATAATATCTAATACTAATAAATGTCAAATTATCAAATATACCATCAAAACAGTGATACTTATAATGTAGGTACACATGTCAAGTAAACTACCCTTAACTTTGCGAATTTAAAAAAAATCTTTTTATTTCATGAACAGCACGTCGTACAGTATATATATCCTTTAATTTTTTGTCCTTAGTTGTGGCACATTTTGTATAGCGAGGTCATTTTTTCACTTTATTTTTGTCACAAGTGTACCGCCTTAACTTTTAATATAAAATACATGATAAATAAATATTTCTGTATCTAATTTGCTTTAGTTGAATTACCTAGACAGTAAAAATACATGAATCTCATTTTTAAATCTTTTTGACAAAAGGTTTCGTGCTGCTTTCTTCCCGACTAGGTTTGTTATGAAAGAAATTTTTCATTTTTATATTTTCCTAGTTTATCGGTGATCAAACCATCAAATCAATCAACCTCTTGATCAACTCTAAGTGAATAACAACTCTTCCCACTTTGTCTTGTTCTTGTCTCATGTGGCGCACATTTCAGAAAACCGGATGCAACAAATCGTTTTTAGTTTCTGATGCTTTCTTAGCTCCGTACGCGTAGAACATAACAACCTGATAAAAAAGCTGTAGGGTAGGACGCCATCACAATACCGTCTGCGTCTGGCCTCTAGCATACGTAATTAACTTCAGACTCAAATTTAAAATTCATTTTATTGTTGGTGCGTTTCTGACTTTAGAAGCAAAAGAAATACAAGCTGGTTTATAATGGATGTAACTGGTGACTTCTTCTGTGTTCTGTTAACATATGAGCTATAGGATACGGTTCATAATGAGTAATGACACTGGATTTGACGTTTACCTATACTGTAACAGTAAGGTTCACCAACTTTTAAGAAAACTTGCTAGAGTATCACTTTATGTATAGAGTGTTGCAAACAAGTAGCCATGGTTTACTACTCTAAAATCATGTGGAATAAATTAATGTTTAACTGTAAACTGTAACAATATATTTAAAAATTAGTTCAGTATCTAACTTTCAAACCAACATATTATTTTATTCAAATACAATACAATACAATCAGATTAAAGCCACTCTATTACATACTTTACTCTTCACCTTTATACATTTTAATGAGTATTTTATATTTCACTACAATATAAACATTGCAGATCCAACTATGTAACTTTCAAGAAACGGATCCATTTCTGACAGATATAAGAAAGGTTATGTCGCCAAGTTAGCAGATTACTGAAATGATGAACCACACACTTCTCATTTACATCACACATCTTACAGAATACAGAAGAAGTCACCGATTACATCCATTATAAACCAGCTCTTATACAGAACAAATTCCCAAGTAAATAAATCATTTATTATTATTGCAGATCCAACTATGTAACTTTCAACAAACTGATCCATTTCTGACAGTTATAAGAAAGGTTATGTCATCAAGTTAGCAGATTACTGAAATGATTATGAACCACACACTTCTCATTCACAAAATTATATAGCATAGTGCATGTGGTTCTGGCAACTTAGGTTCAAATCCAGTTTGGTCTAGTTAAATCGCACAAAAATCTTCCTCCACTATCCACTAACAACCATGAGTGAGTTGACGGCTGGTAACCGCACACAGCAAAATATAAATCAATACCGATGAGTCATAATAGATGAAGCTGTCACCTATTAAATTTGGGTAAAAGGCGTTATAAATAATAATTTAAATGAACATTTTACTGACTTAAAATTTAAGTTTTTGGTGCAACCGGATATGAGACACCGTTGTGGTCTATTTAACGCATAACCCGTTTTATTATTATTACTTTACATGGTACATAACATAACATTAATGAAATAAACTGTTTGTGTCTGTTCACAATTTTAACATAATTTTAAGTGCTCTTACAAGAAAATTGAACAAAAACAATATAAAGATCAGTACACACCTAGAAAGTAATTAAATTTAATTTCAAGTAAACACAAACAGTTTCATGTTTCGTCTTCAAGAATTGTTATAAATTTAAGTTTTAATCAAGAAATGCAAATGCAAGTATTAGGAGAACAGAACTTCAAAGATGCTACATTTTAATTTTGTAATTTAGGTAGGTATGTTTGTTTGCAATTTTATTGTCCTTTTGTTTCAGTAATTTTGTAGCTAACTATTCTGTCAAATGGTCTATGAACGTATCAACTATGAAGTAATCCTATTAATATTAATATTTCAAGCTCACATCTTAATTTGAACATTTTAAGGTTGAGCTAGACAGACTGACCTCTTAAAAAGCCTTTGTTCAGTCAAATATGACGAAGCAAAGCACTATAGTTCCGTTTCCGATATTATTATCATAAATTCTAAGTAAATTGTTTTGTCTTTTACCTTGCACTTCTGCATAATTAATGTATACATAAATTTATAAATTAAAAAATAAATGGTGTCACATATTCCACAAACTTTGTAACAAGAATCTAACAAAATGCTAATAATAATTTATTGTTTTATAATAAATACAAATCTATATCAATTATCTTTTTATTTATTATCTTGATCTTATCAATAAACTAAAATCTAACCTCTAAATGTCAAAATTCTTGGCTTGAATTAATACATTTATTTTCTTATGTCTTAAAGGTATGTGAAGTAATTTCGTTTTCAACTGTTTATTCAGAAACAAAAGTCCTTTCTGAAAATCTAGGTTAACAAAAACATAACGACTGAAAAATCTCGTTTGACAAAAAATAACAAGGATGAGTTTAACGCCCCCGTGTTCAGCCAGACAGCTGGTTGGTTATTTCCGTACATTTGAGCAAAAAGTAAATTTTGTTGTTAATTTTACACATGTATACATACTAAGTCGTTCATTTGTTTTATTAATAATCGTTTATTAATTCATAAGTCTAAACAAAACAAAAGAAACAAAACAATTTCCGTATTGATGTTCTCTTTATCCAACATTTGGTTGGTAGCATTATTTTTAAAGTATGTTTTTGTTTTTATTATGAATAAAGTATAATAACACTTTATTTAACAACTTTTGCCTGCATAATTTTATGTAATAGTGTACTACTAAATTAAATTAATTATCAATGTCATTGATCATTGTGTTATTTAAAAAATGACGCAAAATCTTGATTTAAAAAATTACCATTGATTATGTATTCGATGACACATTATACTTGTTACAAAAAATTATGTTACTAAGAAAAGTTGTATTATAACGCCTTTAAAATTTTGTGGAAACATACAATAATGTAAGAAGGGCTGTGTTGAATAAATAACAAAATGTGATCTTATTTTTATTTATAAAACATAATAAAACCGTGTCCTTTAGGACAAAACGTAAATGTTCAAGTACACAAATAAGTAAACATAGAATTTCTTTGTTTTATGGCTAGGTAGTAAAACATTACTTACATAAATCGTTAGCTATAACCAAATCCAATTGGTGAACACATAATATAAGAAACAATAGCACAGAACACAAACACACAACACATTCCGCCATTTTCAGAACTACACTGAAGAATATTGGAGTGCGGTACTGTATATAGCATAGGATAGAAAATGAACTAATGGCGTTACGTCGCCATCTATTGGGGACTAGCATAATTAATTCCACTGGAAAAAGAGATCACTATAGAACAATACACATAATTATTTAATAATTTAAATAACAATTTGTTCATTTAAAATAAAAATAAATGATTGTAAGAGATAATTTATGCAGACACTTACCGCACAGAATATTAAGCTCTGTTATAAGGCGTGGTTAAGATACAAGCGGGAAAATTTAAACTGATTTAAATTCAGAAATACTGCAATATTAAAGTAATAATTTCTTCATTTAAAATAAAATGTGTTATATACAATTGCCGTACAGAGTATAGAGCTACATTCAGTTTCAGACCTACCCAATTATAAGTATAAGTGCTAAATTAACCAACCAGCGCTTCCATAAAATTCCAATTTCAATTATAAGTGCGAACGTTAAACGCTGGTTGGTTAAATTAGCCACTTATACTTATAACTGGGTAGTTTAAGCGGCTCGTCTACGTTTTTTCCGAATTCCTAGAATACTCTCGATTTTACTTTTTTCTATTCCACTCTTTTCCCCGCTAATACGGCTGCCTGAAACCAGCCCGAAACTCGTACTTTGCCGCATTCTAGCTATACAATGTCATTTTGAAGTTGAAAAATACTGTAAAAGTGTTTTCGTTGCGAATAAACTGTCAGATTGTTATTGACTTCAGGACAATGTTTTTATAAACATTTAATAGAGATAGAATGGATCTACAGATGTATCTTTTTTTAATTTTAAAAATTAATTTCTATTATGAGATATAACCGTGTAAAGTTTGCAAGAAGCACATTTTTGAAACCACTGGATTGTTGATAGTAAAATGGATAAGAATGGAATAAAATAAAATTTTATTTAATTGTGCAATGGCAAGTAGTATGTAACTACATTTGAAAACAGTGACCCAAAAATGTTTGATTAAAAAACCTGGAATCTAAAATTGCGAATTTATGCACGAAGTTGCGAATCATCCTGTAGATGCAGTAATTTGTTTATATTATTTATTTTTAAAACAACCATTTATTATTGTTATGTTATAATAATTATATTATATTGTTAAAATTAAAAGGCATCTAAAATATTATAAAATTACAATTTGGAAGTAGGTATATTATTTAAAAAATAGTATTCCTTGATTTTAAAAATAAATAAATATTTTTAGGTTCTTGTTTATATGTTTAAATATTATCTGTCATTTGTCAAAAAATATAATTGACAAAAATATATACTTCATGTTGATTAAGCTCTTCTAAATTAGTTATTGATCAAACAATACTTAGCAAAATGGAAAATCTCGAAGAGACTGATAACATTACAAAAAATATAGTACAAGAAATAGTTCGAGAATGCAAAAAGCTAAAATTGGACACTGATGAAAATTTCTGTGTTTATTACGTAAATAAAATATCATTTAATATAACAAACATATTATATAAATATAATTTTAGGTAAAACTACTTACATTAGATCCAATATGGAAAATATCACCTGAAAAAAAATTAAACAGGGAAAATATTCAAAATATAGTAACGTTCATAATTGCAAAACTGAAAATTTTTAATTCGTTTGACTTAGTTACACTGAAAATACAGCACACATTTTTGTCAAATGGATCTGGACGAGGGGTGATGCTTCAAGCTCATGACCAAGCAATAGTAGCTGCTTTGATGCCGTTATATGAAGACATTTTGGCTTATACCATGGATGATACCAACAAACAGACAGAGCATAAACTTTACAGGAAAATTGCATTGTATAGCACGTTAAAATCCGGACTTGGAAACCCGAAACATCTACCGGTATGTTTTCAATTAGACTAACACTAACAACCATGAGCATGAGTAAGTTA
The DNA here is from genome assembly GCA_947534325.1 of Agonum fuliginosum. NCBI lineage: Eukaryota > Metazoa > Arthropoda > Insecta > Coleoptera > Carabidae > Agonum > Agonum fuliginosum. Next base: position 2,302,714 of record OX384029.1, read on the forward strand.
AGGCGCTACACTTGTGCCAAAAATATAGTGAAAAAGGGACCTTGCTATATTACAAACTGAGCTCTTGGTAGTACAGCTACACTGTTCATATTTTATATATAGATAGTTAAAAGATGACTCTAGAGTGCTAAGAAATTATATTTTTGAAATACTTAATGGTATTTTAGTAATAAGTTAGTAAAAATAGTTAATTTGGCCGATTTTTTACTATTTTTTTCCTCAGATGTGTAATTTTTTTGAAAAAAAATATTTTCTTAGCACTCTCACGAACAATGCAAGGAATCGACTATTTAAAACAAAATTAATAAATATGCAATAATAAGGCCGTAGTTTGTAATATTAAAATGCATAATTTAATTCTTATTTTATATAATTTTTCGATCAAATAATGCTTCGTAATTACTTACCTATGTTAAATTTCAGATTTTTATTTTGAGCAATATAGCCAGAATCGTGAATTTTGATTCTATTGCAGCAATATTGCTTTCAACAAGTGTAGAGCCTTAAGATAAAAATCTGAAATTTACCATAAGTAATTATAGTCCGGCGGTTATAAGACAAATTTCATATCAACTATGCATTTTATGATTAAAGTGTGAAAATTGGCATACATATGAATTTAACTATTCTTTTTCATATAAGAAGTGGTGCCAAAGTGTTAAGAGGAATCCCCACTAGTTTTGAAGATCCATTTAACGAATGAAGCGATGCCGTCACAAACCATTGTTACCCATTGTGACGACATCGGTTGATTCGATGAATGAACCGTATTTAGCCATTTTCTACTACAAAAGGGGTTTCGTTGGGCACATAAAATTACCACTAATTTTAAATATTTTTAAACAATTTTTTTTTAAATGAAAGATTAAAGTCTAGGCTATGTCCGCTTAGTGTCACTTTTTAAATTTTTACTTTAGTTTTTTAATATTTTATCTTCAAAGTTCTTAAAATTTTACTAACTTTGGAGCTTAAAAAATACATGTAAAAATTTAAATTTAAAAAAAAATGGCACTAGACAGACCTAGAGACATCTTTTATCTTTAAATTTAAAAAAAGAGCAAACAAATCGGACCAAAATTAAAGTCAATTTCATGGGCCCAACGAGAACATATTTTTGCTTAATTTTGTAGGGGTGGGTATTCCTCTTAAGTTTGAAAAAATGTCCGCCATTTTTAGTTTTCTTTATTTATCTCGTATCGTTAATATTACGAGAAAAATTGATATATAAAAAATTGTAGTGCTTAAAATTTTCTATAAAATGGTATATTTATTACCTCTCGCCTCATATTCTATAAGAGAGGTATTGTAATGGGTCAAAATTTTTGAGTATGAGTTTTTGGTGGATAAGCACGTTTCAGGGTCTCTAGAATACGAATTTACTATTTTCACGATGATGTCTGTGTGTGCGTGTGTGTGTGTGCGTTTGTATGAACCGACGATTTTTCGTCCACGATAACTTAAAAAGTATTAAACCGTTAATAACCAAATTTCATATTTAAGGTTTTAATAAGTATCTTAACATCGGATAAGATTTTGGTAGAAATCCGCAAACCGGAAGTAATACTTTTAGAAGTTTGGAAAAGTTTTCCTTAAATATATTGGTACATTATTTATTTATGACAATTTTTGCAATTAAAAATAAAAGAAATTGTGATTATCTATGTGTACAATTAATTATAAATACAAATTGCTGAATCTGGAAGTATATAACAATAAAATAAAGTACAATTAATATTCTATTTTTTTGAAATTCCAGTATCTTGTTGTCCATGATATAAAATTTGTTTCTACATAAAATTTGAATTATTATGACAGTGACAGTACAGTTGACATCTTTTGCTTGCATATTGGTTTACATTATCGTTTACATATTACATGAACATGAAACTATTAAAATGTAAGTAAAACTATTTATTAGATTAGTAGAATAAGCAGAATTAGGCGAGAGGTCGTGTGGTGGCCACAGCAGATTTTTTTTTCTGTAAGTAGTACAGTTCTCGAGAAAATCGTGAAAATATATTTGAGCAATTTCTAGTCATTTTCAACAATAGCGTAATTTTGTCTTTTCAAATTAAAACAGCTTTTATTTTCGAATGAATCAAGATATCGACTTCCGGTCTTCAGCATTCGATTTCTTAGATAATTTTGTGTGACTTACATAATTCTTAACATTTCGGGAGTACTATAGTTCGGGCACAATTTAAACATAACCTCTTAGAGACAATTGTGAAATTTTAGTATTTTTTGTGGTTTTGGAACTGTTATTTCTGAACGAATTAAAATATTGACTTGCGGTTTCCTGCATTAAATTCTTTAAAAAATTATCTATAAGAGACATTATATCGAAAACGTTTTAATGCCTTAGTTAAACCGATACTTAAGAGAAAATATGAAAATTTTAGTATTAATTTTATTTTTTGAGTTTAATCAGCTGTAGTTTCTGAACCGATCAAAATATTGAGTTGAAACTTCCAGCATTCGGTAGCTTGAAAGTTTTTCTATTAAATTTCAAGTTGATATTTTGATCCGTTCAGAAACTACACATGATCAAACTTTTTTCTACAGTAAATGGTATTGTTTCAGGTTCTTAAAGAAGCCATGTTTGCATTAAAAAGCATATTAGAAGAAGACGATGTAGCTAAATTTTTAGAACTGAAACGCGACTCAAAAAAAGCAGAATTACTATACATCCAAAATTTAATCGCCGGCATAAGGCTTTTCCACCGAGATTGTGGGCGACCTTCTGCAGAAATAGAAGACTGTATAACAATAATTTATCAAAATTCTTGCACATTTTTAATGCTTATTAATTTTCCAGTGCCCAAGATGCTGTCACAGGCCTTAATAGCCACCCTCGCCGACCTACAAAACGAGCTACTCGTTGTCATGGAAGAAGTAAATTTAGCCACAACTGCTATTGAAAGTGTTTTTATTTTGAAAAAATTCAAAACGCCCAAACTTATTCAAAAAGGAGATAAAACGATCAGTGTAATGATTGAGTTAGAACTAGTTCTTCCGGACGGAATAGTATTTCAAGATGTACAAGATGCGTTAAATTTATTAATTTTAGCCAGGCAACGTGAAGTTTATATCAGGTATTATAGCCCAGTAAAATAAAGAAAAAATCTGCTAAAATTGAGGGCGAAAATTTTATTGTTTTAAAAGATAGGTGACATCTTCTTCAAGAATAACCAACATCTCGAACTCTACCCCCTTTGCTTCCCCAGTACCCCTTTTATGGGTTGAAAATCACATTTTTTATTTAACCCATTTTCTTTAAGGCGCTACACTTGTAAATCCAGAAGATTAACAATTTGAACGATTCTGGCTGTCTTATAAAAAATTTCAAATTGAAATTTAACATGAAGAATCATGACTCATTAGTGAATCAATAAATGCAAATTATTAATTGCTATGACATCAATTAGCAAAACTTGGAGTTAATTTTTATCATTTAATAATCCATATTATACGTTGATTAATGCACAAAAATAAAAATTTTCTTTTGATATCGATAATATACATTAGTATAGAGAGATTTTTTTAAACAGTTAACCCATTGACTGTAATAATTTATGTAAAACTCACATTTTTAGTAATTCTTAGAAATTATTTAACAAAATACGGCAAGGTTTTTTGTAAATTTCATTCTATAGCCATGTAAGCACAAGCTATAAGTACATCATTGTAAGGTCTTCGATTTCAAAATCAAAGTCACAAAATGATTTATTGTAACATGCTTTTTTGCTTTGCATTTGATAGAAAGAGATGGGGCCTTAAATGAAAAAAATAAGAGACAAATTTGTAGAGTGGAAAATTCTCTTTAGGCCATAAGTGAAATTCATGAAAACGCATAGTTTTCGAGAAAATCGTGAAAATATATTTTGATAATTTCAAATTTTATCTCAACACAAAAAAATAACTGCCATTCATTCACGGATTACAATAGGTATCGACTTCTGGATTTCAGCATTCGATTTATAAAAAACATTTGTTTTAAAACAATTTGAATCTCCAGTGTAGGCACTGCTAAAAGAAATTCTTCGATAGAAAATTTTAAAATTTTTCTAAATTTTGTGTTCAACTAACTGTATCTGCTAACCGGATAGAGATATCGACTTCCGGTTTTAAAAATTCAATTTTTTAGACATTTTTCTCTAAGACACATTAATTGTTTTTCTATTCAAAATTGTAGCTTTTGTAGATATGACGATAGAAGAAACCCAAAAAAAATGTATTTTGATGTCAATTACATTTATATTATTATTATTATTATTATTACTAATTTTGCAGTTAATGTGTCGACAATCAAATTAATAATTTATAGAGTTATGCAAGTAAAAATCAAGAAAATTTTTCCCTCAAAAATCTATTCTTTCTTTTCTATTTATAGATATGATTTGTTTATAGGAAACTGTTAAAAGAAGTCGAGCATGTAGAAAACTGTGCAAAAAAACTGTTCAATACTTTACAACATGTTCTGACAAAACTGCACAGTTGTGTGAAGTACAAAGTGGCTGTATCAACTAACGTTGTTTACGTGAGTATTGATAATAGTTATTTACTTTACAAGTGGGCAAAGTAAGGAATTACCCACGAGGGAAATCACGAGGCCGAAGGCTCTGAGTGAGATAATTTTCTCGAGTGGGTCATTCCTTTTTGCACAAGTGTGAAGTATAACGTTTTATCCAACACTTCTTAATAACTGCTTAAATATTTTAAAAATATTAAATTTCATTCTAAAACATCGTTTCTATGGTGACTTCCAACAAGCAAAGCAACAATTTACCCACAAGTGGGTATAATTTTGATCAAAGCCACTTGTGGGTAATTTTTTACTTTGCTTATTATGTTATAGTTTATAGTTATGATGCTTTTATTAAGAGGTGTTGGATAAAACAAGTTTATAAACGCATTTTAATTTTACTAATAATGTTTTAGCCTTTGTTTGTGGATATGGCGGAAACTTGGAAGTATATTCAAGACGAAGCAGTCCTCCTGTCGTTATATCACCACAAATTTCAAAAAATTAATGACCTCAGTTCAACAGTCATCCGTGATGTTGATAAATTAAAAGCCATGATTGGTAGTGAAGATATTCAAACGGATGCAATGCGTTTAGAAAAAACCATGGGGACCAAAATAAAAGAGACACAAACTTTGTGCAAAATTATACAACCTGCTTGTATAAAAGAATTTGACAAACTTCCGCTGCAAGTAAGAAAATTAGATTGTTTATTAAATTAGCATTTTAGGCCACAATTTAGTGAAGTTTTTGAAGTCTGCCATATGGCAATGTGCACTTGCGTTCACATCACTGCAATTTGGTGTTGTGAACGCAAGTACACATTGCCATATGACAGACTTCACAAATGAAAAAATATTTTAGTACGGTCCTCGAAATTGTGACTCAAGTACAAATTTTCAGCATAATGGGAATTTCCACGATTTTTTGATTTATTGATATGTTAATCTATACATTAAACTATTCGACCAGTATTTTTTCTTTTTGCCAAAAAGATGCTAATAAGCCAGAAAAACATTCATAAAATTTAAAAAAATAGGTGTCGCGAAAAACGATGCCGTGTGTGACGTCACCGGAGAACCGAATACGATACGTAGGTCTACCTTATGTCAACACAGGTCCGTCGTCCATTCCCGTAGTCAAATCGACAAAAAACGATCTGACACGAACAAATCTGCTCACGGTTTGGTTTCAATGTTGTCTACGTCACACATGGCGCATTTTAATGCACGGTTCAAAAGAGTTACATTTTCATTTTGATAAAAAGATAATAAATCTATCAAAATTCACAATTATTATCACTTTCCTATAACTATAGCTGAAAATTGATACCTATCCAATAAGTATTTTTTAAAAGCCGTAGGATTGGAAACCCCCATTACCTGTTAAATTGCGGTGCTGCTAAAATGAATCTTCAATGAATCTTGGAAAAGACTAATTTATAATAATTCAAAACCGTGAAGATTTTTTCAAGATTCAAAATCTTGAAATAATCTTGTGTGAATAGGGCTTAAGGGGCTCGTCTACCTATTTTTCTACTTCCTAAAATACTCTCGATATTACTTTTTTTTCTAATTCACTCTCTTCCCCACTACTACGGCTGCCCGAACCCAGCCCGAAATTCGTACTTTGCCGCATCCTAGCTATGCAATATCATTTTGAAGTTGAAAAATACTGAATACATGGCTCCAGTATTCCCATAATAACTTCTGTATTTTTTAAAGAAATTAAGTAAAACAAAAATTATTCGAAAAAGGAAGGTTAGCTGCAGGCTTCTTGCTTTTTAAATTTTTCTTTCCATTTATAATGACCGAACAAAATCATATCAAATCGTATCAAATAATGACAAAACCGTCATTTTTAAATATTTTTACTTCAAATTCCTAGGCCAAAGACAAAAAATAAAAATATAGAAGCATTAAGACATCCTTTGTTAATACACTCATATGTAAAAGCATCATATATTTTAATTATAACTAAAGTAAACGTGGGAGGCGTACACCTCTGTAACGCTGTAAAATTTTAGGGTAGACGAACACCTTAAGGCGAAACTAAGGTGCTTGAAAGTAAGGACCATTTTCCTTTGCTATTTATTCTGCCACCTGTGGTTTAAGCTATTAATGGCCGTTTGCACCGCTTCCACTTAAATTTTAAGTTTTCCTTAAATGAACAATATCGAATCAAAATCAAATTGTCAAACGTAGAAATATAATTGCTGTCATGAGTTCGATTCGATATTTTTCATTTAAGTGACACTTAAATTTAAGTGGAAGCGGTGCAAATGGTCATAATATTGTAGTGTTTAACGATGGGCTTATAAAGTCAGTAATATGAAATTGAACTACCTATAGTTAAATATTTTTTCGTAGTATTTAGGGTTTTGCGCATGGAGCTTAGTTCAAACCGGAGGGGGTTTAATACCAGGAAACCCGAATATGGGGGTTTGCAAATGGAAAAACAAATATTATGCTTTTAGTCATGCAGCTGCAGCAGCAGAATTTGGGACAGAGCCAGATATGTAATGAAAAATTAATAAATAATTATTGTTTTTCAGTAAATACTACATCATTCTTTTCAGAATTATAATGCAAGCTTTGACAATTGCAAGACGTAAACCGGAATTAATTAATTTATTGCAACTGCATGACAGCATCAGTGAAGTCAGAGATGTTGGCGCGTGAGTATATTATATACAGGGTGCTTCAAAATTATTGACAAAAAATTCAGGATACATATTATTTGAGGGAGCGCTTTATTTGCCCAAACTGTTTTACAGTCAAACTTTTATTCTTATAACCTGTTATTTCACCTAACGAAATTTATCTTACACGGGTATTTGGTCGAACTGTTATTTGACCAAACTGGTATTTTACCAATCTGTTATTTAACGAAACGCTGTTAAACCAAAACGTTATTTGACTAAATCGTCATTTAACCAAATTGCCAAAGCGACAGACGCTAGTGACATCCTTAGTACATTAGGAGATCCATTTATTTGTCCAAACTGTTTTACAGTCAAACGGTCATTTGACCGATTTTTTTTTCTTATAACCCTGTGTAAGATAAACTTCGTTTGGTGAAATAATAGGTTATAAGAAACAAAAGCTGTACTTTTCCGTACGATTTTGCGGAGCTAAAGTAACTCATTATTGTACGAGTTTATAATGCCATTTATGGCGTTATTAAAAATTTGTCAAAATTATATCGAGTATGGTATCAAATTAAAGCTCTCGGGGAGATAATTTTAGTAGAAATGTAAACAATTTATGTTATTGTCAATTGTTTTATAAAAAATAATTCTTGCAACAGAATGCACTCCCAATTATAAAATGGTAGATGTTATTATAGTGGAATCCAACCACTTCGACCGATTCATCTTGGTGCATTCAGAATCTCAATCCTTGCGGCGAGCTTTTAAATTCAAAGCGGCAACGGAGAGATTCTTTTTGCAACCAGGTCTATATTAGACGATCAAGTGGTCAGCTTGATTTAATTGCAAGATGTTTTACAATCACACACTGCTGACCGAGAGACTTGAACCACGGAACTCCGGGTTCAACCCGCGCAGCTACTGCCTCGACAGGACTACATTTAAGACGATCAAGTGGTTGATTTAATTGCAAGATGTTTTACAATCACACATTGCCGGCCGAGGGACTTGAACCACGAACCACGGAACTCCGGGTTCGTACGTCATCACATGCAGAGAGCTGTGCTGATGACGCACGAACCTGGTTTTTAGTGGAGAGTACAACACAGGGAAGGTTTAAAATATATATTATTTTAAACAGATTGTATCAGAAGCCGGTTGAAGTAATAATGATGGTAAACTCAGATGTACAGACAGAAATTCATCCTATAGAAACAAGGATAGACCCTGATTATGTTTGGGATACATGGGAATATTATCGGCAGGCAATTAAAATGGTAAATATAACTCAAATATTTGGTACATATTCCTGGGCGTTTCCTGAAACAAGCGCACCCCCCAAAAAAATTGTATTTTTAAGTCAATTACATTTATATTATAGGTTTATAAACTACATTCAAAGGCGCATTAAACTACATAAATAATGAATTTTTATTACTTCTTGTTTAGCCGGAAGTGACATCAACTTCCGTATTTTAAATGGAAGAACCTGTATATTTTTTAAGATTTTAATTCTACATAAAATTCTGAATACAACCATGTATAATAAGCTACTTTTTCGTTGTAGATTTCTAAGTAAAATATAATTAAAATATTACAGAAACAAATCGAATCATTCCTAGTTAGCTATGAAATAAATGATAAAAAACAGATTTTATGATAGTAAAAATGTCAGTTTATTAACAAAAATAAATAAGGAGTTGTAATTCAATTATATTATTTAAAGTAAATTTTCAAAATGGCCTCAATTTTCTTGAATACATATAGTAAAACTCTTCGTATAATTTCTGTTTTTTATCATTTATTTCATAGGTAGCTAACTAGGAATTCGATTTGTTTCTGTAATATTTTAATTATTTTACTCAGAAATTTACAACAAAAAGTAGCTTATTATACATGGTTGTATTCAGAATTTTATGTAGAATCAAAATCTTAAAAAATATACGGGGTATTCCATTTAAAATATGGAAGTTGATGTCACTTCCGGCTAAACAGGAAGTAATAAAAATTCAGTATTTATGTAGTTCAATGCGCCTTTGAATGTAGTTCATAAACCTATAATATAAATGTAATTGACTTAAAAATACCTTTTTATATTTGGTAAAATGATAAAACAAAGGTATTTACAATTTACACGAAACGAAATTCACTGATTATAACCAATGCGTGTGGATGTTGGATGAAAAGCCGCATTCACAGCCCGAAATTTGACGAAATTTATAAAGTTTGTCATATGGCAATGTGTACTTGCGTTCACAACACCAAATTTCAGTGATGTGAATGGAAGTACACATTGCCACATGTAGACTTCACAAATTTCGTCAAATTTCAGCAATTTTCAGGCTGTGAATGCGACTGAAATTGATAATAATACTTATACAGGGTGATTCACAACTTTGTCCATATTGCGTATATGACAAAGTACTCAATTTACCGATCAAGGACAAAAATTAAATTTTGATGAATTATACAATGGCAAAACAGTTAAAAATTAAATTAATTTATGAATTTTCATATGTAACAGTGGCCCAAAATTGTTTCATTTAAATTATGTAAATTTAAAAAAATTCTTTCACTTTCATATTCAGTACAGTACGCGAAATTAGATATGGCTGAGCTTAGGAATTTTAAATTGGTAAACAATTATTAATCGAGCGGACATAGATTATTAGCAATTTTTTTCGCAGAAACCGCTTCGCTACCTTGAAATAGTGTATACAGAAGCCGTCCAGATCAGTTTTTCTCTTGATTCAGTTGCGTTTAGGCAAGTAATAAGTTTGAGTCAGCTCTGTGTAGAACATTGGTACATTCTTTCTCTCCCTTACCGCTCCAGCCAACTCTGGCTGCACGGACAGTATATAGTTGTGATTGTGAATCAGCCTGCATGTAATGGAGTAGATAATAAATATTATTTTGAATATTATATCACACACAACTGTTTCTGATTATTATAATCATGTATCAGTTATTTCCATAAGACCTTCTTTTCAAATTTTCTTGACACCGTGACTTTTGTTTTACGTTCTAAGAAAACACAACTTGTAACTATTTTGTCTTTGTTTAACACACACTTATCATTTGTTGAAACAATAAACGTAGCAGTTATGGGCACCCAATGGCAAGATAGCAAGTCAATTGTTTCAAATTCTGTCAAACTGATGTTTACAATTCGAAATTTCGGATACATTTATCCGAAGTAATATAAATAAAATTAGCAATTTGACAATTGTTGTAAGTAATAATAGAGAGAGCACAAAAGTTTTAAATATTTTTATCAAATTTAGTACGTTTCTAAAAAGTATTATTTAATTTTGACAGTTATTTATAAACTAGTTGCGCCAACTCGAGTAAAATTGTAACTGAAATTTTAAATTTGAATCATACGATTATTTGTGACGTCACGAAGTCACATGGGTATCAAGAAAATTTGAAAATGCTATACATAAACCACAATTTTTTATTTTTATATTTCAGGCAAACATTGCGATTTCTAGTACTCATTCAATGCAAACAGCAAAATCTCACTTTAGGTATTCTGTACCTGCACAAACAACTGAGCCAAGGGATAAAGTTTGTCAAACGAAGACAGATAATTATATTAATTCTTCTACACCTTCTAATTATATATTTGGACTCCGAGGAAGAAATGATGGCACACAACATATTGTTGACCTTACTCGGCCAGTTGATGAAGAAAAGTTTTATAAATGTGCCGGAGCTATCGAAAATCCTCCTCCATATGAGGTAACTTTGAATTTATTTTTTATTTTTTGAGTGACCGCCCTTAATATTGTGTTTATTTTTAGATGAAAAAACAAAAATGCCATTCTTGGAAAACGCAAACAAAAGAGGAAAGCAGTACTGAAAGTTTCATTACAAAAACCGAGATGTCCAAATACAAACCAAAATCTTCGTCTGCTGATGAAGAAATTGCTGACAGTTTACACGAGTGCATATGTATAATAGATCTTCCAGTAAATAATACGAAATAACAAAATACAAATTTTACATGTTTATTTTCTTTCTTTCTTATTACAAAGAGAGAATGAATCGAATCTTGAATTACACTCAAAACTTTTGTCTGGAGAAGATAAAATGTTTTACAAAATTGTTTTGTAACACTAATTACAGAAACATATTTGAACATACTACTAGTTCGATAAGTCTTATGTTACTAATAAATTGTTAACTATTATTATAATATAGCACAAACACTCATACAAAAAGACTTAATGCTATAAACATAATGTTAAAGTCCTTTAAAAAATTAGGAATTCATTTTTTTAAAAATAAAACTTTAGTCAAGAAACCTACTAGCGCATTAACATCTATGGAATAAATATTTCAATAAAATTTCGAGCACATAGCACACGTTTTTACATTTGAAAATACAGTGGGCACTGTAAATATTTTTAAATTAACAGAAACGCTAGCAAATTTCTTGGAAATATGAAAATTTAATCAACAAAATGTGTTTTCAAATACTTCATCATACCGAACGTGCGGAAACGTTTTACACCGATTACTTTCATTAAATCGTCGTCGCAGATGGCGTACTGTTTGTTTTTGGGGTCGTACAGATTTCTTTCTTTGATGATTGCCCAGACTTTCTTCACCACCTCATGGCGCGCCATCGAGTCTTGTCCCACTAGGGCTGAAAGTTCGGGGGACAGAGTGTATGCTCTAGTGTAGCCGCCGCCACCGCGTTTAGCACCTGCAGCACCCTGTAGAATAAAAAATGTTTAAAACCAGATCAGGAATTTTGTCTTGCAGGAACGAAAATAATGTTCTAACTTCGCCAGTTTAGCGAAAAACCGTTAAAATATGTTGGCTGGTTTATAATGGATGTAACTGGTTGCTTATTTTATATTCTCTAAAGTTGAATAAGGTTACAGCTTCGATCATTCACATGAACATTTAGTTTTAAGGTTTACATTTACGTTTACAAGTTTAAATACGAGCACCCGCACTGTGAATGCTCGCATTTAGTTAGATGCTTCAAACTTTCTTAAACGTAAGCATAAATGTAAACCGTAAAACTAAATGCCTATGTGAATGAAACCATTAAACATATGTTGGCAAACCCAAATCTGGAACTTATTCTGTGAAGTTGTTATGAACCAAAACATAGACACCTATGTTCAATTTTACAGAATACGGAATAAGGAACCAGTTACAGCCTTAAACTGTTCCGCACCGGTTCACAATCATCGGTCCGGAACAGTTTAAACTGCTGTTTTGTTAAAAACGTATCAACTTTTAGGAAAACTATTATATTTTCTTTAGATTTGAACCGCTGTTTTAAAAACCGATTATTGGTTCCGTCCAAGAATTATAAAAATCGGAACGAAACCGGATTTTATAAAGCATATTGAACCGCGAACCGTTGTTTTTTTAATTATCGGACGTTTCGGTTACCATCATCAGCATTTAATAATCCATCGACATCCAATTCTGGGCAGGTCATAAACAAAAAAATTTTCTTTTAAAGTTAAATTTACATTTGTAAGTTGTAATATTTTTATATATTTTTCTAAAAATTGATGTCGATTGATTGTAATGAACAAAAACATTGTAACTTTGTTTTTGATCCTGAATTCAATTTATTGTTTGTTTTCTTACCTTCTTTGCTTTCTTGGCTTTGGACCAGTCTTCATCAGAGTCGGATTCGGATCCCTTCTTCTTCTTGGGCGGCAGTTTTCTTGTCTTGATGGGCTTTGTCTTTTTCGGAGAATATTCTTCATCAGATTCAGCGTCCGAACCTTCGCTGGCTTCGGACTCATCCTCAGAAGTTGCCTTTTTAGCTTTCTTGGCAGCTGGTTTCTTTCCAACTGATCCTCGTTTAGCGGGTTTCTTTTCTTCTTCAGACTCCTCTTCCTCCTCAGAACCTTCCTCCTCCTCTTCCTCTTCTTCACTTTCATTCTTCTTTTTGGACTTCTTTTTATCTTTTGAGTTGACAAAGTCCATGACTAAATCGTCAATTTCTTTTTTACGCGAAATTAAATCGCAATCTAATTTCGTTTCTAACTGCTGCCTGACCTTTTTTGCCGACATTGTCGCTAAATCCGCATCTTTTAAGATAGCTGTAATAATAATTATCAATTGTTAACATAAATTTTAAAAAAATTGGAAACAAGTGAGTAACAATGCATGGCGTACTTCGATGTTTGTTTGTTTGAGGAAAACAGTTGAAATAAATACAGGCAATTATGACGTATGAAATAAGTAAAAATATTATAAAATGCAATGAAACTCTACTAATAGTAAAGAAAAATAATATAAAATGATTAAAATTTGGTCGTAGTATGGGAGAACTATTCCCGCCATTTTATGATTTACCCAAGCTAAAACTTGCAGTTAAACTGAAACAATCGAAAACTCGAATATTATGTCCTGTATGTTATAATTCAACAAAACTATAATAATAATGATTATATTTGCTTTAGAAAAGCTAATTTTAATAATATATAAGTAGTTTTTAAACAAACAACCATTTACAAATATCACATAACAGAAAACGAAATGGACTCCCAAGCTTTTCTCAAAAATTCAGAAAAATACGAAAAAAATGTGGGAGAAAACTGTATAAATAAATCAGAAATATTTTTTAGCACAACATTCATTAACGGCATTTTGAATGTATTGCCGTAAAAACAGAGATATTTTAAAATTTTGTGAGTCGTGCTTGCACGTATACAGCATAAGCGTCCCATAGCCATTGTTTGTATACGGATCGACCGCTCACCACATATTTTACAAGAGTAAAAGCGTTGTTTTCCCTCGTAAAGCCACCGATATTCATGCGTCAAAATATGCCAAATAAAATATCCTACTCAATTATTCGAAATTTAACACCATAAATTACTTAAATGCGTAATAAAAATTAACTTACCGGTAATTTCTTTGCGAAGATCGTCTTTAGAGATGTCTGCCATGATGAGAGTGGTGTAGAAAGAGATGCTAACAACGCTAAGCGAGATGGTAGAATGTTAACGAATCCCAAGCCAAGCTAACCAGTCCCACTACCTACACGTATGCTACTTCTTCTTCAACGTAACACACCAAAACCGACGTTATATGTCATACCAATACGAACTAATGGATTCAAATAAATTTCTCAAATTATTTTAAATTTCAACTAAACTTATATTAGAACAACGCGAAAATTATTATTATTATTACAAGTTATTTATTACATATTTTTTTCTCTTTTTAAGCATAAAAATGCCTCCATTTGCAATATTCAGCGAAATATAACAGTACATTATTTTAATTCAATACAACATGTTGTTGTAATATTCCGGTAACTTATGTATAGTGTCGTTTAAAAAATAAATTATAAGAAAAAACATGTTAATAAAACGTTTTATTATACGCAGAAAAGATATTTATTTTATCTGCAAGTAAAAAGGTGAACTAAGAAAACAAATTGTCTAGTAATAAAACAAGTGAATAACAGATGGTACTAAATTTTAGTACTTATATTCAACTTCAGATAACAGCACATGCTTCCCAACAAAACACTGTCGATTAGTTTTAACTTCAGCCGCTGAAAGTCGCTACAGTCGGAAAACAGTGTAACCTGTTATAAGTTTGTATAAAAAAATAAAGTATAAGAAAAAAACGTATCAATAAAACGTTTGAATATAAGCAGAAAAGATTTTATCTACAAGTGTCCAAGTAAAAAGGTGTACTAAAACAAATGAATAATCGATGGTACTAATTTATAGTACTGATATTCGACGTAAGATGTCAGCACCAGCTGTGCAAAACAAAAAACTGTCGAATAGTGTTAACTTCTGTCGCTGAAAGTCGCCAGTTTCAAAACAGTGAACAGTGTAATTTTTTAGACAGATAACGACAATAATAAATTAATGAAATTGGAATGATGCATTTGATTCAGGATTCCGAGTAGTTTGATTGCTAGAAATAAGGTCACTTAGTAGTTAGTTTGTTGAACACCTGAAGCAGCATTCACAGCTCGAAATTTTTATGGTGCTGTCTAGTAAGCTCTTCTGTTAAACAATTAGTTTTCTTTTCATATTAATTAATAATAATGTTCTTCACTTGTTTCCTGTCTTACTATTAATGCCAAAAACAAGATAATCTCCCAAATTTATCGCAATGGCACTACGTAATGTTCATTTGACATGTTTGAGAAGAACTTTTTTCAGTGGAACATAGTTTTGATTAAAAAACTGATTTCTCCAAGTCACATGACGGTCAAAAATCATTTATGATCACTTTGTATTGTAACCAGAAAATATTTATTTTGTCTGCAAGTGTAAAAAGGTGTACAAAAAAAACAAGTTGTGTAAAACAAGTGAATAGGTACTATCATTAATTGGTACTAAATGTTAACACTGTTATTTGACTGAAGATGGCAGCACATGTTGTATATTTCAAACAAAAAACTGTCGAATAGTTCTAACTTCTGCCGCTGAAAGTCGCCACAGTTTCAAAACAGTGTAACCTTTTAGACAAAGACAGGTGGAAGACATTGCGCGGTAAAGAAAGAAAAAAATGACGAATGCGCAGTCAGGACCGGTTTATTGGTTGGTTCTTCTCTCGTTTAGAGGTTGAGACAAGTTTTTAGTGAATGCAGTTTGCTGCTATGCAACTAAAACGATTTCGTTGTACCATGACCCGATTTTGAGTACACAACGTATTATTCGTAGCAAAAACATACTACCGACTTCCAAAACTCGGGGCGGGCCGTGCAACCTTAGCTGGTGCATCTCGAAGGCCACAATCTTTACACAAAGAAAATTTTGTGAGGTTAACCTTGGCAGAAAGTCTGCCGAAATTAATGAAATTGAAATGATGCATTTGATTGACGATTCGGAGCTGGAAAGTAAGGTCACTTATAATTCGACTGTTGGGCACCTAAAGCCGCATTCACAGCCGAAATTTGATTAATTTTATTTGACTGTTCACTGCACGAAATTAAATAATTAGGCTGGCCATTATTAGGAGATTATTCTAGAATTTTATTTTATTGTTTTGCAAAAGGACAGACCTGTTTTTAAGAAATTTTAACTACAAAAACAATTGAAATCAAAACAAAATAGCGAAAATAAAACATCACATAAATGTCAATAAGATAAACAACAAGGAAGATTATGAATAGAATATAATGATTCGAACCGCACAAAATAACGGTTCAGGTTCGGTTTGCGGTTCACTGTGCTTTACAAGATCGATTTTTTTTCCGGTTTTCATTTTTTTTCTTGAAATGCACCACCGATTTAAAAAAAAGTTTTGAATCAAAATGTTTGGAATAAAATTTGACGAAACTGGAGAAATGAATTTTTCTTATTAAAATTGAGTAGCATTTTAACGAAAACGTTAAATTTTGCTTTGAATCAATCCGATGATCCGAACCGAAATTTTAAACAAATTTATCTTTCATTGTAAAACAATTCTATTATACCTAACCTAATTAAAAATTTGCATATTATGGAAGGTTTTGATCTTTATGGTTGTATTTGTATCTAACGTATTAAGTTCATAATTAATAACTACGTAACTAACGTATTATGTTGTTTATAATTATCAGTAAATGTTTAATATTTTTAAAGGTTGTAATAGTTGATGATACGATAATAATTATTTACGATATAAGTGGGATTATTAATTATTAAGTTACGCGTGTGGAATTTGTACAACGAGGCGATGGCCGAGTTGTGTATCACACAAGTATATTAATAATGCTTTATCACACGGTATTGTACAATATTTTATCTGATGCCGTATCATAATTACAATATTATAAGCCTCAATTTGGGGATCATAATAGCGTTCTTTATAGGCCAAGGATCATAATGAAAAAGCATAAGTTCCTGATTTTTAAAATTAAAAATAAGTTTTTCAATTTTTCGAAGAACAAGCTATAACATAATTTCTGGCCTTTGAATGAATATGCTAACTGACATGACATAATAACAAAAGGGACAATGTTTTAAAGGGTTCGGTTTTGTTCCGGTTTTCGTATTTCTTCTTGAAATGAATCGGTTCAAATTCCGGTATCGGTTCAATGATTAATTAAATAACAAACAATTAATATAAAAAATTCGTTTCAGTTTTGGACTAAAATATAATAAATTTAAAAAAAATAGCTAGTATAGAAAATTCAACAATTTTTTAATTTAATAAAATTTCAATTAATGATTTAAACTGTTCCGAACCTATTCACAACCTTCGATTCGTTCCGGTTCGACTTCCTGGATTAAATAGAGCACAATTATATGAGCGTACAGTCCTGACTAATTTTAATTCCTACCCTACATGCAATTGTATAACCTGAATCAGTAAACCAAAATTTAATTTGTAATATTATTATTATTAGATATTTCAGTTTGCGCATTTCACAACAACAGGACTATTGTCTGAACTGCAAATAAAGGTTCATTCCCACTGCTTAACATAGTCATAGTTTTTGTTAGTTGTCATAGTCTTACACAGTTTGGTATACCGAATTACGTGTAAACATTCCCAGTGCTTGTTTTAGTCATAGTTTTTAGGCTTTGTCATAAACACAATCACAAAAGTATGCAAACTTCAAATTTTTGTTGTAATCATAGTAATTATTTTATGAGATAGCGATATATTTATATACCTGTCTCTTTTTAATGCTGTTGTCAAACAGAATAATGATCTTCTTATCTCAAAAAATTATATTAATAATGCTACAGAAAAATTAAAGCAAGGTAAATATAAATAAAAATGTTTCTTCATTATTAAAAATAGGTTTAAGCCGAATTTAAGTTATAATTTATAAATAAAATATATTTACAGGCATATTGAATTAACTGTCATGACATTGTCATAAACATAATTTATATTGTGATGGGAACGGTCAGCGCATGTTTATGATTAAGACAAAAACTTATGTCAAAAACTATGACTATGATAAGCAGTGGGAATGAGCCTTAACTCATAAGTGTACATAAAAAAATAAATTAATCAAATTTCAGGACAGGAATCTGTCGAAATTTCGGGGTGTAAATGGTGCTTACAAGAGAATCCTTAGGTCGAGGTGCGCCGGTAAATCCGAAGGGCGCGGCGGGAGAGAAGCTTGTGTGCACTTCATTGCAGCACCGGCTACAATTTATGTAGTTATTGATTTTCGGTTGGTCTCACTTTATCGTAAAAAAACAGGGCGTTGGTTGAAGACGCGGAGCAATTTTTGACAGAGGACCAGCGTCGTGCGCCGTGGCGGCGCGGGGGCGGGAGCGGCGCGGGGGCGGTGTGCATTGCGCGCTACGTAACTACTCCGTTTCCTCTCCCCGCTACAGGCGTCTTTCGTTGCCCTGGCAACATGAACATCTACGATTGATGAGACAGTCGCACGTCTGTTCTGTCGAATATTATTGCGGCGAAACGCACCACGCAACAGCGACCCTCAATAGGTGGACACCAATTATTATTATTACTTCGTAATACTTTTTTTAAGGTGAATGCCCACTGGTTTTGAAAGTACATTTAACGAATCAAAGTGCCGTGTACTGAAAATTAGATTTTTAACACTAAACATAATGTTAGGTCTAAAACATTGGTAAAAATACAAATTTTATTTAAAAAAATTATATGTTATTTAGAAAATTGAAAAAGAAATTTAGCTGTGACGTCATTATTTTGCATTGAACATTATGGCAACTTTTACATTTTCATTAATTATTTTTGGGCTTGTTAATAAAAATTTTGTAAAAATAAAAAATACGGGTTCCAAGTTTTTATCTCTTCTTCGAAAATATTCAATAAAAAAAAAATGCAAGTAGCCCGTTATTATCAATTGTGACGACATCGGTTGATTCGCTGAATGAACCATATTTAACCACTTTCTACTACAAAAGGGGTTTCGTTGGCGACATCAAATTGACACTAATTTGAAATATTTTTAAACAATTATTTTTATATATGAAAGATTAAAGTCCAGGCTATGTCCGCTTAGTGTCACTTTTTTAATTATTTTATCTTCAAAGTTCTTCAAATTTTACTAATTTCGGAGCTTAAACAAACAAGTAAGTACATATTTAAAATTTAAAAAATGGCACCAGACAAACCTAGAGACATCTTTTATTTTTAAATTAAAAAAGAGCAAACAAATCGGACCAAAATTAGAGCCAATTTCATGTCCCCAACGAGAACATATTTTTAATTATCAATTTGGCCGATTTTATATTATTTTTTTCGTCAGATGTGTAATTTTCTTGACAAAAATATTTTCTTAGCACCCTCACGAATAATGCAAGAAATCAACTATTTCAAACAAAATTAATAAATATGCAATAATAAGCCATAATTTGTAATATTAAAATGCATAAATTAATTCTTATTTTCTCTAATTGTTGTCGCATAACGATGTATTTTATGAATTTTTCGATCAAATAATGCTTCGTAATCGTAATTACTTATGGTAAATTTCAGATTTTTATTTTGAGCAATATAGCCAGAATCGTGAATTCTGATTCTAACAAGTGTAGAGCCTTAAATTTAAAATTTACTGCAATAAGTAAAAGTATAGGGTAAATATTAGATAATAATATAACAATTTATATTATTATCACACGGGACTAACAGTATTTTAATAATGATAATGACTGGTGCGTAAATTAGGTAAAATGCATATTAGGATTAAAAACTTGTATGAGGGTTTAACCTGGAAAATAATAAACGGGCAGACTTGATAAGTTTCAAATCAGGAACCCAAATACTTGGCACACATGCGTTATCTTATCGCACGGTTGTGTTCAAAATAGGGTCACAATCAAGCTTAGATTTTGGGGGTCATTCGTCATTCTATCATCGTCGAACATAAAGGAAGTATTTATTCCACGAATAAAGTAATTTCAACAATTTTCTATTAAAATTTTACAGTCAAATATAATTTTGGGAATATTATGACCTCAAAAAGCTAAAAGTTTTTTGATTTAATAGAGCATAATTATTTGAGATTGAAGTCCTGAGAAATTTCAGTTTCTACCTTAGATTTGAACCAGTAGATCAAAATTTTATTTCCAATATTCACTTATAATACCATAAGTAGTCGTAGGTCGTAGGTAAGTCGATTATTTTTCTGGTAGTATTACGAATGTTCCTTGTGCTTGGATATGAGTGTATAATATACTACCAGAAAAATAATCTACTTACCTACGACTACGAATGGTATTCAAGAGATTATTCATTGAATCAGATCCAGTATTAAATTAAAATGGCAAAAATACAGTAATCCATGATTTCAGAAATCAAATATTTTGATAATATTTGAAAGTAACGTTAAATGTGTTTTATTTCATACTGTGTTGCATTTGCTTCTTTATGAGATTGATTTCAGTCCGGAAAATAAAACATTACGGTATTGTTCTACTTTACACGATTGTAAAGTAGAACAATACCGTAATGTTTCATTTTCCGGACTGAAATTCAATTTTTGTATTGAGACCAAGACGACCTGATTGTATTTAGAAAAATATTTTCAAACAAGAATGGGTGCAAACTTTGGTCCAAAAATGCAACACAGGTATGAAATAAAACGTTGTATACGTCATTCGTCCGGTAGAGGATTTTCACGGTACTCGTTTCGAAATTCCTAACTCGGCTCCTTCGTCGCCTCGTTCGGAAACATCTTACTCGTACCGTAAAAACTCATCTACCGGACTTATAACGTAAATAACTGTTATGTGTTTCTTTACAAATAAAATAGTAAATTTCAAGTGAAAAATGTTCTAGACCTTTGCAGAAATCCCAGAGATAGAAATGGTGCAATAAAAATGGGAAATATAAATTATAATAAAAAAGTTCATTTGTTAAATAGTCACCTAAAAGTACTAGTAGTGAATAGTCGACACACAACCTTACTAGTACAAAATAATCAAGTCTACTCATTTTATTGGCTGTGAAATTCAATATTCTGCATTTTTATTGTTTTTTTTTTGAAAGATGACGGATGATGTGAATAATCAGTATTATTATTAGAAGTCTGAGTTTACGCATTTCAATTTCACAACAACGGGATTAAATTTGTCTGAACTGCCGAAGTTAACGGTTTTAATATTCGAACCTGAGATCAGTTTTTATAAATAAGTTACGGTAAATCTAGCTGAGCTGAACTAGTAAATTGAAGAGAAAAATATTATTATTATTTTTTTAAATATACAACATGCTTAAGACTGTTTTTTAAACAAAATTTATTTATGAGACCTAAAAAATGAATAAGTATAATTTTATTGATAAACAGTATTGTATTTTCCTGTTATTTAGTTTGAACCGTATGGCATAAACATAAATGATAAATATAGCAAAGAAATATATACTATAAATATAAATACAATAAAATTATTGAGATTAATGTAATAAGGAATAAATTGAAAGTCTTAAATATTTTAACGTTTATAATAGATATTAATGTTAATGATAAAAGTTTGATATAGCTAAAATAATGAGACGTGTGTGTTAGCCGAGTGTTTTTATCACCCAAGTTTCATTACTCTAGCTATATCAAACGTGTATCATTATATATTTTTTGAACTACCGGGAGTAAAACTCTTCTTTAGTCTTTATTCTTAGGGACTAAGGTTCTGAATTTGATCCCAAGGGATTATTTTTCATATTTAATCCCGTTGTCAAGTAAATAATTACTATTTTTTACGGAGTATCTATGGTAAAAATATAAATATTTGTCAAAAAGTTTACTATTAAAATTACAATTCTTTTAAATTATTTTGGATTCGTTTCAGAGTGAAGTGCAAAAAATAGGGTATATACCACTAGAGCTGGGCAAAGTACCGAACAAATGTACTCGAGTACAGAGTATGAGTACTCATATTAAAAAGTACTCTTGAGTATTTTTCTTGAATATTTGCAAAACCGTTCTGGCATGAGTACAGAGTACAAAAAGTACTCAATACTCGTAGACTACTGAGTATCTATGACGTCATTATAGTACAAATATACATAATTTTATTAAAATAATGCTTATATGCAAACATGGGCATGACGATTAATAATGGCTACGATTAACGCTGAAATTGATTTGAATCTAATTCACTTTCAATTGTTAACTGATTCTCAATTGAATTCAGTTGGATTTCAATTGGTCTATTGAAGTCAATTGAACCTAATTGAAATTAATCGATTAATCAATTAATCATAATATAATTTTCGGTTAAAATAAACATCAATGAAGAACTTGTTATAAACAAATCAATATTTTATAATAAATGAATTGTTCTTTTATGTTCACAATATTTCATTATATTTTTCTGCAAGTTTCAACTTGATTGTGACACCACTGTCGCACTTTGGAAAAAATGTTTGGCGTACTCATGATTCTAAAAATACTCTGAGTATTTGAAAATACTCTCAGTGTTTAAAACTCTGAGTATTTAAAAATACTCTAAGTATTTAAAAATACTCAGAGTATTTAAATATACTCTGAGTACTTTTACTGTACTTAGAGTACTATTTAGAGTATTGAGTACAAGTATCATAGCGAAAATCTTTCGAGTACGAGTAAAAGTATCGATATTTCAAATGTACTTAAGTATGAGTACAAAGTACCAAATTTGTACTTTGAGTAGTACTTTAGAGTAATGTAATCGAGTACTGCCCAGCTCTGACCACAGGACTAAAGTACCTATGTACCTTTGATCCCTCAGGTGATTATTTCCCTTACCTTGGGCTCGTGAAATAAACTTCACCCTTAGAGTTAAATCATGCACTTTAGCCCTTTAATATATAATATACTATTATCTACGACGGCCTTAATTTCTGCTAAATTAGATTTATTAATTGATATAAGACATTCGAAAAACACTTAGTGTAAAATTCAGACCTCGATCAAGTATCATTTTATTCATTGTTATGCTGGTAACTATTTGTTTGATTGCTGCTGTTTTCAGTTGTGTCAAATTTTGTGTCAAAAAATTCAACATCTTCCGGTTTAAACATAGGTACCTACCTAATTGTAAAAACTTTGTCTTAAATGTTTATAAAACATAAATTTATGTGTGTTATTATTTATAATAAAAAACTTAAAATTTGATCGGATTTATATTTTTATTTCTCCTACAAAAATGCGTGTCATTAAGAATTCATAATGACACGCAAATTAGTGGGCGAATCAGGTATTAGCGATAAAACAATTAAAAATGTCAATTAACTAAAAATTGATTAGGTAATTTTAAGACACTTCAACTAGTTTTATTATTACTTAAAGAAAGGTGACTGTTAAACCGCCAGTAGCCAGGTGTTTGTTTTACTATGCATTAAATTACCTGCAATAATTTTCAGAGCATTTAAATTTTTGTTCCCTAACCCTAATAAGCTTATTTAGAGTGCATTAAATTATAAATAGATACTACAAATAATAATAATAGTTGCAGTTCTAGTAGTAGTAAAAGCTAGCATTTAAGGCGGTAGAAATTTCGTTGTTGGTCACAATCCAAAATGTGACTGAAATTAATTTGGACGTGAATATCCATAGGCAACTATAAAATAACGAAGATAATATTATGTTATTGTTTGATGTTTTAGATATAACCACAATCATAGAAATTGTGGAAAAGTCGCACACGTAAAAGTTTGTAGCACGGCTAAATAATAATTAGGTTTATCGACTGGCCACGTTTTTCATTGACAACCCCGGTGAGAAGTTGTAATTAGTTCATAGGTGTTGCTAGATGGCTCTGCTGGTCACTACCGATACAAATTCATTCTGTCACTTGCTGTCACTGAACAATATTTTTTAAATTTAATAATTTGTAGGTTATATGTAAAATATAAAGAACACGTAAGCTTATTAGTGCATTAAAAAGTAACAGGTAATATTGCTGTGAAATAATGAAAAGTGTTTCAGAAAAACTGTCAATGTATAGGTTATTTTAATTTTAGGAGAAGTGAGTAAAAATCGACATGTTTTATAAACTGAATAATGAAGATGAATAGATGCACCACGAAACTGTGTTCATATATTGTGAAATTATTTATTTATAACGACGATCTCTCTCGTAGAAAATGGAAGATTTTCAAATAGGTTTTGTCATAATAATTTCGACTAAAGGTAAATTACGGAACCTAGCCGCTAGATATATCTAAATTACAATTTTAGTTACTATTTATAGTATTAAAGTTAGTGTAAGTATTTTTACATTTAAATCAGTGTCGTATTCCTGCGATATAGTCAGAGATATCTATATCCATTACATATTCTAACCGCTAGAAAAAATCATATATCATATTGACAAACCTAATTATTATTTAACCATGGCTTGCAGTCTCAAGAAATAATATATTTTTGACGACATATACCAGGGTGTAACCCAAACTGTGTAACAAAATTGAAGGGTGTATAATAGTATTGGACGGACAAATAGTTATTTGTATCACAAGGCCAGAAACTGACCTTTTGCAAGAGCGAGTATTTTTGACACGCCGAGCCACAGGCGAGGCTTGCAAATTACGAGCACTAGCATAACAATTTCTGGACGTGTAATACACAATATTTTATTTGCCGATTTCATTACAAAAATATAAAATAATTATACATAACCTAAAAAATTGTGCACTGAATACTTGCATTTGAGCTTAAAATATATTTATTTTAGTTTCTATTAACGATTTACGTCTAAAATTTGTCAAAATCTTGTTAATTCTTGTATAAAAAATATTCAACGCATAAATTTGATATCTGCTTGACAACTGTAGTAATGTCAAGATGCCAACCTATAACTTCCGGTTGTTTGCCGGCCTAGGCTGGCAACAAAGAGTTTCTGGCGGATTTTGAGATATGGAAAACTAGCGATGCCGACCGGAGGCATATAAAAGAATTTTGTTAAAATTCGCAAATTAAAAAATAGGTCCAAGCAAATGAGACATTCTGTAAGTACCTACAAATTTAATTTTTGCCTATTTGTAAAACTATTATTACATTAATGTAATTATGATTAATTACGCTATTGTTTAAACTTTTTTGTATTTAAATGTGACAACCAGTAGTACTCAAAATGATATTGTTTTGCAAACTTCTGTTAATTTTACGAATTTCAACAAAATTCTTTTTGATTTATGATCAGTGCGTTCAACACCCTTCAATTCTGTTACACAGATTGGGTTACTGCATTTCAGTGTCAACTTTAAATTAAATTATCTTCATTATTTCAATGGTGTCCTATAATTTATAATTACATGCAAATTCTACGACTTGTAATAATTTCTTTTTCACTCCGGAGTCACGCACGCCTATGCTCGATGTATGTCCCCCGTTGACGTACGTCCATGAGACAAAACAGCGAGTCATTCGTGGATCCACGGTTTTGTTTTAGCGGTGTTGCGTGCGAACGCACGCCCGGTCTAAGCAGACGTTTTCAGGACGGCTAGTACACAGGGTTCCACAGACGTAGCGTAAGGTCAGTAACCGTGTGAGACAAGGAGGGAACACAATAAAAATAACAAAATCCGACCAGCGTGCTCTAACATATAGCCTGGAAAAATAACGGAGCATTTTTAACAAGAAATTCTACCGAGCGGTGGGGAGGATAAAGTTGAATTTCAGAAATTAGATGTTTTTGTAGAAGCCACACATGTCATTTAAGATAACTGACTGCTGGGACGAACCGGTTGTAGGTAGTTTTGCCATCATCGAGATCTGCACCAACCTATGTCTTTTACAATTCAATCATATTCTTATAAGATGTAAGATGTAGTTGTAGTTGTATGTAAAATTTTATCTTAAAAAATCTGATGTGGCCAGCACAAGACCTCTCGCCATATTCACTATTTTTTTACTTACTTTACAAATATATTAATATAAAGATAGATAAGTACTACTCACAAATATATTTTAGTAATTTTATTTGAACTGCAGAAGAAGACTATTTCCCTCATTATATTTTAACCAATTAAAATGCACTATTTACCATAACCATTAACCATAGAAACTACCTATATAAACAACTATTCCAGTGCATATTTTTGAATATTGACATAGTATGCGTATTTTCACCGTAACCATGACACAACAAACAATAATAAATGTTTGTTTATTTTTCACCAAAAAAATGTCAAAATATTTAAATTGAATTTAAAAATTATGCTAATAAATAAAATTGTTAAATTGGTTTTATTCATAAAATTGTCAATGCGTATACCACTCGATCATCAAAAATAATAGAAAATACTTTTGCCTCCTGGTTCGACGTATTTTTACGCAAAACACCTCCCGACATCCGGTCTCGAGTTGTTTCTATGGAAATACGTCTCATCAGTCGGCAGTATTTTCGATTATTTTCGAAGCTCTTGTGGTATAATAACTGATAATTTACTATTGTCGCTGTCACTGTCTTGTCATTATTTAAATTTTACGTAGTAACAAATGTTGAACGATCATGGACTACAAGATATCGATATAGGTACTTTAATTATTCTTAAATGATAACAGATATTTAAAATAAATTTGTTTGTCTTAAATTAATTATTTATCGAAATATTTAAAAAAGTACTACTTCTGGATTGTAGATTGAAACCAAAACTATATTGGGTTATGAATGATTCCTATTAAAACCTGAAATATAACATTTGGAATTTTAATGTTTGATATTTTTTGAGTTATCGCGCCCGTTCGAATAAAATCATCGTATAGGTAATTGAAATTTTAAAAAAATTACCAAAAAGTGAATAAATTTTATGGCCATGTTGTTTAATTGGGTCGAAAACATTTACTTGGTTATTATGTTGTCAAAGTTTGACATTTTTGTATCAAAAACATTGTTTTTTCTTAGCCAATTGAAGAAGAAACTTCAGTCTTGTGACAATTCAAAGAATCATTGATATCTGTGCAAAATTAGCCGAGTTATGACCGAAAAGGAATTCACGTATTTTTTGCACTCGGTACAAGTTGTCAAAGTTTGACATTTTTTGACTTCAAGAACTTTTTTTCTAAGGAGGGTGGTAACTTGGCATCAGATTAACATACATGACCTTAAAGAGGAAACTTCAATCTTGCCAGAACTCCATTTTCGAGCCAATTCAAGCGAGTTATGGCGGTCTAAAATTTCGGAATTTTGAGATCATTGTAAAGTGGTGCGTTTTTTTGTCGAGTTGTATATCTCTGAACTAAATAAATTAATAACAATTTTTCTTTTGCTGATCATAATTACTTAGTACGTAATTACTATTTTGAATACACAATAGGGTACTTTACCATAGTAGCAAATTAGCAATCCAGTCAATTATATTGAAAGGAGACCTCAAAAATGAGTTATTGCCATGAAAAAAGTTTTCATAAAGTTAATAGTTCTTTAAATATTTGAGATTTTACGTATCGACGTGACAGTAATGCGTTTTCACGTGTATTCTTACTTACAGTAATCAAGAAACTACCAAATTGTATTTTATATTTTGTAATATTTAGAAACAGTTGTTTTTACAGTACATTTTAATTCCAGCCCCATTGTTTGAGAAAATTTCAGCTATACATCAACGTCACACAAACTTTAAAAATTAATTACAGCTTTATTAAGAACAATTAAGGCTTATCAGTACTCTCAATCGCTTTCAAATAACATGAAGTTTCAATAAAAAACTTTTTAAAAAATGGTAAACTACCCTATTATTATTATTATGGTTGAATTCTTCAAGAACTTCGCACTTTTATTGAATCTTCTGTTTCGCCGGCCATGAGTTGTTGAAAAATAAAACGAATATGCATCGGCAGGTGTTCTGCAAACGGCGAACGAACGTGGCGAGTCACCTTTGCGAATTGACAAAAATGAAACGGTGCCATTGTTCGTCAAGTAATCAAGTCGCCATAGTTGCGTGGTGAAACAATGGGCTATCGAAATGTATGCGTCATGTAGGGAAGGTCAAGATTTTGTTTATCGATTTTTAAGAGCTTTTTGCCTTATCAGGAGAGTCATTTTGATTTTGACTTTGACTTTGGATGGTTGATGTTGTGTACCTTACAATCTTTATTGCCTCAGAAAGTTTGATTGTGTGGTTACGGTCATACATACGGGAACACGCCACTGCGTCAAATTGCCGTAAAGTCAAATACCCGCTGTGTCCAATTGCCGCAATGTCAATTTGCCACTGTGCCAAAACGCATCCCCACCACTTACATACTTGTAATAACGTATGTCGAGAGACTACTGCAAATTTATTTCAACACAGAGGCAATTTGACCCAGTGGCAATTTGACTCAGCGGCAATCCAACACAACAGCAATATTTAGACGCATATACTGGCAATCGGGCATAGCGACCAAAACCGAGTTTGTGGGGCTCTAGTACGGTTTTGTTAGCTTTGTTAGTGTAGTAAATACCAAAACCGAGTTTGTGGGGCTCTAGTACGGTTTTGTTAGCTTTGTTAGTGTATGTCAAAATGCTCCTGTTATGTCCAATTGTCGCTATGCCCGATTGCCAGTATGTCTAAATATAGCTGTTGTGTTGGATTGCCGCTGAGTCAAATTGCCACTGGGTCAAATTGTCTCTGTGTCGAAATAAATTTGCAGTAGTCTCTCGACATACGTTATTACAAGTATGTAAGTGGTGGGGATGCGTTTTGGCACAGTGGCAATTTGACATTGCGGCAATTGGACACAGCGGGTATTTGACATTACGGCAATTTGACGCAGTGACATGCACCCATACATACTATATAAGCCTTTTTCAATACTCTCATATATTCACATATTCGTCTTGAATTCTGCAAAACAATAAAAATTTTGAAATCGTCACTTTGCAAATTAAAAAAAAATTCACATTACAGGTCTAAACCCTGTAATCACTCATTTACATAATTACCAAAATGTCTGTAAAGTGTCATTTACACGGAGGATGGAACTAATATGTTACATAACGAGCTGGAAAATGCTGCATTACAGCCGAGCGCTGTACGGCTGTATTAGGTGACTGAGGTAAGCTATAAGCGAAAGCCAAAAGTGGCTAAGTAACAAAACTAGTCGGAAGTATATTTCCAGCTAGCTGGGAAATGAAGTTAACAATGACTTGCTTCCCAACTGTCTAAAAGGTTGGAAACGCACTTACAAACGGATTGTGAGTATAATATTTGGCTTCTTTTTACAGACTGTATAGGTACCTATCTATTATTTTTGTGAATTGTTAAATTTGCTAGATTTATAAGAAAATAACCAAAATATTAAATAATTATTGTATAGGTACTTACCTTTTAGTAGTTAAGGTGGCCAGTTTCAAGTATAGTCAGCATTTTGGTGTGTGAATCTAAAATAGAACAAACAATTTTTGTGTTAAAAATCTGGTAACGTAAAAGGTAGGTATATAGTTTTTAAAAAATAACTTTTAAGATTAAAATAAGATTAAATTGAGCCATGTTTTATTGACATGTCAAAATATGAAGTGAAATAATGAAAAAAATATAGCAATACGTTTATATTTTTTTGAGTATTTTGTATTATTATTATGTTATTTAAAAGAAACATTTCTTATAATAAATGTACCCACATTTATGATGAATTTAAATAATAATAATTGAAGAACAAGCTTGGGGATCCATAAAAAAATCAGTACATTCAGTACAGTAAGTAAGAAATCAGTACAATATATTTTCAAATTGACAGTACTTTACTGACAAAATCAGTACGAATGCTCACTCTACATGAAATAAATGTTGATTCAGCACAGAAAAGTTAAAGTGTCACTGCTATTTCAAATTAGTTTTTAAATTTTGAGCTTCCATCATGTCGTTACAATATTTGGCAGATGATACTCATTTTGTTCTGGTTGTGTATTCCTTTCATTTCCGTCTGGAAACTCCATGGAAATGGAAAAAACATAACTCGCGTACATAGATAGTTAGTTAAAGCTGTACACTTGTTGCACGCAATATTGCTGCAATCGAATCAGAATTCATGATTCAAAATAAAAATTTGAAATTTACCATAAGTAATTACGATGCATTATTTGATTGAAAAATTCATACAATACATTGTTGCGACAATAATTAGTGAAAATAAAAATTAATTTATGCATTTTAATATTAAAAATTATGGCCTTATTATTGCATAGGTATTTATTAATTTTGTTTTAAATAGTAGATTCCTTACATTGTTCGTGAGAGTGCTAAGAATAGTATATTATACATCGAGGGAGAGAAATGCATGTTTTTTTCATGAGGTGCAATTTGTAGCCAGAGGGCGAAGCGAAGCGTAGCCCGAGGGATACAAAGCAACGAGGGAAAAATTGCAGTCTCTCCTGAGGGGTATATACTATTTTTTACACGGACCAAATTAATTTACTTTAAAAATATAGTATTAAATTATCAAGTATGTTATTTGTTGTTAGTAACGTAAATCATACATAGCAACCCACAGAAACAAATAAATAATAATAATATAAACTCCCTAGGGAATGATTATTTCCCTAGGGACTAAATGAATCACTTCTATCATGATTTTTAATAAGAAAAAGTTGACGTTTACTCCCGTCCGTGTAAAAAATATTTTTTGTCAAGAAAATTACACAACTGACGAAAAAAATAGTAAAAAATCGGCCTAATTGACTATTTTTACTAATTTATTACAAAAATACCATTAAGTATTTCAAAAATATAATTTCTTAGCATTCTTGTGTCATCTTTTAACTATCTATATATAAAATATGAACAGTGTAGGTGTACTAACAAGAGCTCAGTTTGTAATATAGCTGGTCTCTTTTTCACTATATTTTTGGAACAAGTATAGCGCCTAATCTAGTAGTGTAGCTGTAGTAGTTGTAGTGAATATTTTGCCTGCGTTCTGGAAACGAATTCAGTCCAATCGGGTTAAGTGCGCGGTGTAGTAACATGGACCGCGAATGTAAGCAGCAAAAATAGAAATCTCAGAGCGGCAGCCACTGACCTTAAAATCTAGTTTAAAGTGTGCAGCCATAGCCGTTTTTATTTATCGTACACTGATATTATTAACATGAAATGCAAAATGCGCACTAGAAATTAGAGAATTAATGTGTTGCTAATTTATTGCCCGCCGTATTCATAAATAAATATTAATTCCAATCCGAGCTCTGAAATGACAAATTGTGGAATGCTCCTTTCAACAATTAATCCTTGTTAATATGCGGATGACTGTTCTGCAAGAGGTTCATCATTACTAATTATTAAATTATTATACGAAACATTATTAACTACTATAATTTATTTATAGAAATACATACTAGTACAAATAATTAGAAATAATCATTAAGTAATAATGCTGAAAAGCATGTCTAGTTTTTTTCCTTAAAATTGAAGTAAAAATACACATTTTTAGAATAAAAATACATTCTCTAAATGCATTTAATACCACATTTCTCATTTTTGTACTCTATTTTTACCTCTCGCCGCTAGTAAGTTTTCAAATGGAAAAGCACGTTTTGAGGTCCCTAGAACACTATTTTGAAAATTTCGCGATGATGTCTGTGTGGATGGATGTTGGAGGTACCTACGATAACTACTGAATAAAATTTTTTGAAATTTTGTACATAATATTCTGACAACCTAGATTAGATCTCATTAGATTTTGGTGTTGATCGTGCAACCGGAAGTAGTAGTTTCTTGAAGATCTGAAGAGTTTTTCTGGAATATCCTCAAAATTTATGGATTAATAGGATTTTTTAAAATAACAATGTATACTAATTGATACTATCTACAATTTGTATTCAAAACGTTGTTTCTGTCTAGCACCACTTTTCAATTACAAGAAATTTAAATTCTACAAATTTGTTACAATTTTGATTTATCTGCCTACCAAAGAAAACAAAAACTAAAATATTTGAGCGTTAATGTCAAATAAATTTTTGACATTTTGACAAATTGAAAATATGAAATGTCATTTATTATTTATATTTAACCTATATGGTTATGATAAACATTAATAATATTATAAAAACTACAATTCCCGAATTCCCTTCTACAATGGTATATTTGTGAGTAAGTACTACATAATATAACTGCTTATATTAGAAAAATAAAAATACTAGAATATGGTGAGAGGTCATATGTTGGCCACATCAGATTTTTTATATTCATGGCTAAACATGGTCAATTTGTGATTTTTTTATACGTATTTTATCACATATTTAAAACAAAAAAATTAAAAAGTGTCATTAGACGCACTTGAGGACAACCTGCAGCTATCTATTTGTTTGAAAAATCTTAATATTGAAACAAGAAATTCGTGTATAATGTCAAATTATGATACGACCGTGCATAAATCTATTTATGTCGAAGTTACAGTAAACAGAAATCCTGTACGCCTTAAAAGCGCAATTTAGGGTAAGTTACTACAAAATATGAAGTGAAAATGATAGGGCTAGGGTTGATATTCGAGTATAATTTAAATATTCCCATATCACTAGCAAGACCTGCTATCTAACCGGCAAGAGTAACAAGTAACTTAGTAAATTGCTGAAGTTAATTGCATATTGGTGTTAGATTTCAGTGTAATAAAGAGCAGATTAATTATACTACACTACAGTAACAGAATATTGGATCGTCGTATCGCCGGGCTGAAATGAAAATTTTATTGTACAGTCAGCAGACGAGACAGCCACTATCCTTGGAGCGTCGAAAACAACTCATTAAAAAAGAGAACCGAATTTAAAAATTGGATGCGCGGAATTCCGAATTATGAGCGAAGAAGGTCGCCGGACGCTTGAAAACGCCCAGAGCCGAAATCGCCCATGGGCTTTATAAGGAAAAAATAGTCACAACGAGAATGGATTCAACACCAAAAATAAAATTCAAGAATGTTTATACACAGGAAAATGCAACACAAGAAGAAGCAAATCTAGAAATAGTAATAGTAATAGTAAAGTAAAGTAATAAAAGGGAAACGTTGATCTGCAAATAATATATGGAACTCAAGAAGGATAAGGTTTCTTTATTTTGTTTAGTTTAGTGATGCGTCGAAACCAGACGAGATTTTTCACTTCTCGTCTCGTCTCGTCTCGAATTTGAAAATTTTGACCTCGTCTCGATTATTTCTCGTCTCGATTATTGTTATCTAGTCTCGGTTATTGTTATCTCATCTCGATCTCGTCTCGATTTCTCGATCATTTTTACTAAAAAAATTTTTCGTCGATTAACATTAAAAGTGCTATTTTTGACAGCTGGCAGTCTGTGTAAAGTCACTTTTAGTGCCTAGGTAATTAAATTATTTTTTCAATACCTCCACCGAAAACACCGCCTTTCGTCTCTATATTACTAGAGGGAGGTATTTCTGACAGATCAATAGGTACCTTTCCCAACTAGAGAAGAAAAGTACTTTTACGTCACTGGGAGGAGGAAACAGCTAATGGAGGGAGGGAAGCGAGCTTTATTTCCCGAGCTGGAGGAAAACAGTGTTTCCTCCCTATTTGATTATCAATTAGCAATGACCCTCGTGCCGTAAAATAATGTGTGATCCACGGGAGGGAAGGCTATTACTCCCTAGGTGCACAAAATACTATGCAATTAGTAAGGTACATAATACATTATGTAAAATACAAGTAAATATTTCAAGTTTATATTGTAAAAACAAAAATAACGCAGCGGTATCATTGCGATTTTCTTACCGAATATGCATTCGTGCATTAATGCATGTCCTGTAATTAGCTCTCGTGTACCACTCGACGTTGTTGGAAAGCGCTCAAAAAATTTCCGGAAAGAATTAATGCACATGTGATAATAAAATGATCTCTAAAATATTTAATTAATTTTTAATGTTTTCAATTAACCCCAAAATGATTTCCAGGGGTCCATATAAAGATAGATAATAATACTAATACGGCTCTGTGTTTGCGAACGAAACTGGACAGTTAGGGCAGAGGGCGCGAGACGCGGGTCGCGACTGTTGTGCAGAAGAGAGGGAGAAAAAGAAACCAAACTGGCACCGAAAAAACAAGAATATCGATCCATAAAATAAAGACGCGGTATGTCCAGCCGAAGCTACGTTGCTTCAGAAGGGAATAAATTGTTTCTGCCTTGGACACATGACAGCGAAGACATTCGCCAGTGGCGTCCTAATATTATCTTTTTATCTCATCTCCCAGCACTTCAAACACATCAGTGTTCTTATTGTTTTACCAGTTTTAGAAAAAAAAATTTAAAAATATGCAGGATTTCCCAAAAGTCCCGGAACGGAGCTATAAGTTTTGAACGAGTGAAGAAAAAATTGAAAATTTGGGGATCACTAAAGAGTCATAAAACTACATTCTTAGATAGTTTAGAACTTACATGCAACGTGGAGTTTTTTAGGGGATGACCACCCCAACATTTTTAAATAGCAATGTAATGCCCATATCACACCTGTAATACTTGTATTATGTATGATGAAAATTGTCGTGTGTGACGAAAATCTCTCGCCTGGATGTAACACTTGATAGTTGATATATATGATATGATACCTATAGATAAATAAATATGAAAAATTATATAAATTTGGAGTAACAAACAGTTTCGTCTGATTCGGTAATGACGCGTATGACAGAAATAGCAGCGCTTCTATTTTTCGTCATACACCGGTTTGATCATACATGATACAGTGTATTATAGGTGTGACATGGGCAAATGGGCATAAGGTAATGAAAAAGAAACATCCCCATAAACCAAAACCAATGTCTCAATTCTTTCAAGAATTTAATTTAAATTAATTTTTTTGCACGTTTATTACGATTGATATACTTAACAATTAACAAATGTTCAAATTGTCGACCTTCTTCGGTCTGGCAAGGACCCAAACGCTTGAAGTGATCTCCAAATTTTCAATTTTTTTCTTTACTCGTTCAAAACTTATAGCACCGTTTTGGGACTTTTGGGAAATCATGTATATTTTTTTTGCTGGTAACCATTCAACAGGATTTACTCCCAATTATTACAGAATGGTGGATGTTATAATGGAATCCAACCACTTCGACCAATTTAACTTGGTGCAGTTAGAATCTCAATCTCAAGCGCAACAGAGATATAAAATTATTTTTAAAAATTTGCGATTGTCACAAAGTATTTTGTAGACCTGGCCCATGACGTCCGGATTATGTGAAGGTGTGAATGTCAATATTTTTTTAATACGCATCTTAAAGTTAAGTTTTTCTTTGCAGCATATGGGATTAATTGACCACCAAATTTTAACTGGTTCACAACAAAATGGACCTCTTACAAAATGGTGAATAATGTCCCTGGAACATCGACGCTAATTGAAGATACCGGTGCAAAAAGGAGGCAGCTCCACTTTTTGTCTATTACTTCCTTGTACGTAGTAATAAGGAAGTATTGTAATCGCGAAAAATTTCGGTTTTCAGATGTTGATGGAAATATCCGTTTTGACCTTTTCTGAATCCATTATGACTAGTTTCGTCGTGACGTCTGTACGTATGTACGTATGTACGTACGTACGGGCGTACGTATGTATGTCGCATAACTCAAATTCGGTTAGACGTAGAAAGTTGAAATTTTGTATTTAGGACTGTTATAGCATCTAGTTGTGCACCTCCTATTTTTGGTTTCAATCTACAAACCGGAAGTAGTACTTTTTTCAAATATTTCGATAAATACTTAATTTAAGACAAATTTTTTAATTTTAAATGAAAGATTATGTGATTATTACCTACAATCGGTATTTTATAAATATTTTTGTATCTGGTATCATTTAGAAATAATTAAAGTATATATTTATAATTTAGTATTTCGGTATCTTGTAGTCCATGATCGATTAACATTTGTTACTACGTAAAATTTAAATGATTATGACATGACAGTGACAATAGTAAAATATGCTTTATATCTTCTTCTGCAGTTTAAATAAAATGACTAAAATATATTTGTGAGTTATACTAGTATAATAAGTTAAAAGAATTTTTTATATTATTCTACATTTTAGTTATTAAGAAAAGTATGAACACACAAGGCGTACAAGGAAGGCATGTGGTGTCCACGTCAGATTTTTTTAGTTTTATTGTTGATTTCTACTATAAGGTTCGAAGTTCGAATGCTCTATCATATGGTGCAAAAACGATACAGCTCCTTGCTTTCATTACGATTTTATTATGAGTTATTTGAAAACACCAACTTATTTTCGGTGCATAAAGGAGGTAGCTCCGGAGGTGCCTCTGGTACTTTACCGTTAAAACGGCCAAAATATGTTCAAGTAAAGGCGTTCGCAGAAAAATATGTTTCATAGATTGCATGCGGTTCTATAATAAGTTGAAATGTCACGGGGATGAAGAGAAACAAAAAACTGATGAAGACAGTTTTACTGATATGTAAAATAAACCTAAGTATAACTGTATATTTTTTTATATGAATAATTTTGCAATATTATTATTACCTTTTGCTCAATTTTACTTTAATATAGATATTTACATTATTACATGCATACATACATATTAGACACAGTTATATGCAACTAAATGCTCCCGGTGCAAAAACGAGGTAACTCCACCAACTTTTTTTTTTAAATGACGTCATATGTGTCAATCTGAAGTGCATGTAATTTAAGGTAAATATGTCTTTAGTTATCAATATTTTATAACAACTTTCATATTTAAAAAAAAATTGAACATGTGTAAGAAATAGTTATTTACGAACCAAATGCGGGAAGATTTGGATCCCACATGAGCGGATTTTTTGAAACACGAGCGGAGCGAGGGTTTCATTTACGCGAATGCTGGGATGGTGTCTTCCCGCAAGAGGTATGTACAATGTTTTTTGTAACGAATAAAACTATAATCAAATACATTCAAGTTGTAGTTGTAGTCTCTTGTCATTAAATTTGAGGTTACGATGCTTTTTGTACTCACTACTACCAACAGATGGCGCGCTGCAAACAAGTTTTATTTTTAAATATTGGCGGTTTTCGGTGGTCTTCACTAATTATAATTCCCGGAAGTAACACTTTATAAACTAAATTTTATTATTTTTAAGATGATTTTACTCTGAAATGTCTAGAAAGGCCAGTGTTATTTGCATTTTTCCTGATTGACTGCACTGGGAAATTGACATTTCCGATTTGTGTTTCATAATGTCACTTTCTAGGTGATGAGTACAAAAAATAGTTTTTAGTGTTTCCTGACAAATAATGAAAAATGGAGCTATCCCCTTTTTGCACCGGTGTCTTCAATTGTGAACCACGAGTTTTAAAAATTACTGTTTTAAATTTTTTATTTCTTGTGCAACAAAGCTCCAAAAATTTGTGAAACGTCGTGCCAGCAAGAAGGTAACATGTAGTATGTGTCTTTATTTTATCTATTTTGACTAGATTTCTATTACATAATTTACAAGATATTCTATAGGTAACTTTTAATGGCCAATTATTATCTCTGAGAAAGATTCAATGGCATCAGTCGAAACTTTGTTTTATTGGAATATAATAAATTAGCTCCGAATTCCGAAATAACTACTCGTATCTATTCAAAATATAAAATTTTTCTTACTTATTTGCTTCATTCAATACGGCATTCAATACAATAGAAGAAAATAATATATCCTTTATTTTGTCTTCGGATCTCATGATCATAATACCTACCCATCTATCCTTGTTCTATAGGTAATAATATTACTGACATTATATTGCATTCGTAAATACTTAAATTAAATTTTAACGACTTGTTAAAATTTATGACATATACATAAGATAAATTTGATATATGAATTGTAAAATTATGATGCTTCTTTAAGATCTAAATTTATTGGCGAGCAACACCAAAAATACAATAATTTTTTAATTCAGTTTAGTCACACTTCATAGCAGATCGAATGAAATCAATTTGCAATTGTGTACAACTTTTAAAGCATAGAATCAGGAAATTGCAACAATTCTGTAATATTTCATTTACAATTTATTGTCCTTATGTGCAAGGCAAAGACGTGCATACTTTTGGGATTAGGAATCATTTTTGATAAATACTTTTCTTAATTTTAATTTCTTTTCGCGAGTACAAAAATAACAAAGTACCAATAGCAAACATCTTATTACAAGAATAAAGATGAAACGGTGCTTTTTTATATTTTGGTACAATTTACAAAATGGTCTATGCAGAATTTTAAAATTTTGCTTTAAAATCGAAATATGTTCTTTTGAATTTTGAAAATTTATGTTATTTTTTGGTGTCGATATCTTCTATTTTAAAACGAATTAAAAAAATTCGATCAGATATTTCGTAGATCCAAGCTTTGTTGACAACATATTAAAATTTGAAGTTAATTCACTTATACATAAAAGCTATACAGTGGCGCGCGAAAACCCTCTTTTTTACAAATATTGCATTATTATTATAAAATTATTTTTCCCCCTCAAACTTAAATTATTTATTATTTTTATGTTTAACAAAGCAACAAACGCTATAGAATAGCGTGCGGAATCAATGTTTTTTACTGTTTTCTGCCATGGGTAGAGGATCACCTCAGAATCTTTGAGTCGAGGTGCGTCGATAATACCGAAGGGCGCAGCAAAGGTAGTGCATTTCATTGCATGCATTATGGTAAAGTAAATAATCTATATCATGAGGATTGGAGAAAAATTACTGGGATGCAGTCAATAATAAGATATATATTTCTCAATCGACATACCTACGTTATCCCCAGAAGATGAGAAATTTAAATTTGTGTAATTTACATGAAAAAATCATTAAAATGTAATGTAAAACAATAGAAATTATTGTCAAAAATATTATATTTTGAAATCCAAAAGATTTCAAAAAATCTCGTTACCATAATAATTTAAATACGTCACACCTTCAACGAAAACTACTTAAGTGTTGACTGCATCCCAGTAATTTTTCTCCAATCCCCATTATCTACCACCAGTCAAGTAAATTACTTCATCTAATGTATATCATATCTTTAAAAAATCTGACGTGGCCATCACACAACCTTCCGCCATATCTAGACTTTAAACAGAAATGTACGTACAATCGTACAATCCGGTGCCCATTTAAAATATACAAATAAAAATCTAAAATAATCAAACACAGAAATTTGCATCACCTGAATAAAAAGATTCATTCACAGGAAAACTCCTCTGTGCTGAAGCCATCCTCCGTTCAATTACTACATTTAATATCTTACTTATGACATATAGCACTAGTATGTCAACTTGTCACCCATCTCACCTGTCAATATTTTTTACACAGAAACAAAATTCAGTCGAACATGGATTACAAGATTTCAACGTTTTATTTGATAAATTTATTTTTTTAATTTTACTGCAGTTCTTTGATGTTACCAGATAAAGACAATTTTTTTATAACATAAGTTGCAAATAACTTTGCCTCTTATTCTTATTACAAATAAATACTATATTTATCCAAATTTATATAAATTTTTGACAATTAATCTTTTCAATCTTCAAAAAATATCACTTCCGGTGAAGATATTTGTACCAAAATCTAATGGGTTCGTCCAATTTATATACAAATGTTAAATACCAAATATCAAAATTTTTGGGTAATTCGTATTTGAGTTATCCGACTGACAGAAATCCGGCCCTGACCACATACACACACACACACATACATACAGACATCATCGTGAAACTATCAAAAATGAATTGTAAGGACCCTAATTCGTGCTCATCCACTAAAAACTCACTACCCGATTTTTAGCATGATTCCAATACCTTCCTTTACAGATAAGCGGAAGGTAAAAAACAGTGTGAACATACATGTAGTAGTATAACCCAGTTATTATATTTCAGTTTTCGGAATAGAGCCCTAACAAAATAAGTTGGTTAGTTTCCCCTGCGTGATACAATTGAATCTAACGCCACTCAGCAGGCTAATGTGATTGTATAGGCTGAGATTGTTTTTGAGGGCAGCCTTGACGCAGCATTTTGGCTGCGATATCCCGCGAGGAACTCGACTCGCTTCGCAGCACGCTCATGGTCCTTGGCGTCACAAGCGGCGTGATAAAGGGTAGTCCTGCACCATCTGAAGGACAATCACCTCGCGCGAGTCCCTAGCAACGCGCCGAGGCCGAAATTCAGCGACGTTCTGAAGAATTGTACAAGAGAGGAAACTGCAGCTATGCAAGAATATGATTCGCACAGTTTTGTGATTTAACATCCTTGGTATTGATGTTCTTTTGCTAAGGGTGCAAGAAAAGCGGATTGATTTTTTCACAGGGAGGCTCAACATTTTGTCTATAATAATATTATTATTTATGTAATAAAATACTTTAACTTAAATTATCTTGAATCTATTTTTTGTTAGTTAGCCCCTTCATCCACTTGCCCCTTCAATTGTTACTGGAATCCAAATTGCCGGCGTGAAATATAGTAAATTGAAATAAAAAATGTAACTTCGTCTCACAATTTTCATATTAAAAGTTGGTACCTACATAATTTAAGTAAAAATAAGTAAATATACTTAAGAGGAACGGTTACTGCACTACCAAAATTTATCGGTCCGAGTCGGTTATTATCAAAAGAGTCAATTTCTTAGAATTTTAATAAGTGTACCCAATACGACTCTAACTTGGAGGTAGAGCTAAATTAAAATTCGAAAATTTATTCGAATATTTACACTGCCTGACCTTATTTTTGTGTCAAAAAGGGGTTTTCACCGTAAAATTTAGTCTAAATATTAAAAAAAATTAACAATTTTTCAATCAAAATCTGACAGGTAAATCAAAATTTAATAAAACAAAAGTAAAAAAATGAATATTTTATAAATCAAAAGTTAGAAATCATAATTTAATAAATTAAAATTTGAAAGACAAAATTTAAAAGTCAAAATTTAAAAGTTAAAATTTAAAAGTCAAAATTTAATAAATCAAAATTTTAAAGATAAAATTTAAAAGCCAAAATTTTATAAATCAAAATTTAATAAGACAAAAGAACGGCTCTTTATGGTCCTCAACTTTACAATGCTGTCATTATGATACGGCAGCAGATAAATATTATATGGGTTTCAATTCGGTTTTCGGTTTATTGACAGAAAATTTAATCTTTTAAAAATTGCAATTTACTGAAAAACTAACTTCAAGTATATCTTAGAAAAGGTCATTGCCCTCTTAGCACCCCCTTGTCATTTGCCAAAGCGAATCCAAACATTATTTCCATTTTCTTTTCTAGAATGCTGCATATAACTCAATCTCCAAGCAAGAGGCAAATGCCCCCACCCCCCTCCACTTATTTGTCAAAAGCAGGGCGTCTGGCTCTGGCGATCACACGAAGCAACAACTCGCCAAAAAAGGAATTTGCGTCTCGCGGACTTCATTCGTTATCTAAACTTAGTAACTTAGAGGAAATGTGTGTCTAAAGTGACGTCTGGTGTCAAACTAGTTTTAACTTTAAACATGCGTTGCATTTCTACACTGTAAATTCAAGTCTAGATTTATTTTGATAAGGACTCGAACCGAACCGGAGCAGGAACGAAAACCGGAACGAATAGCAGCTATTTTATTTATTTTTCGTGCATTTTCAAGTAGCGCGTTTTTACCTCCCGCTTCATATTCCATAAGGGAGGTATTGTGATGGGTCGAAATTTTCGAGTGTGAGTTTTTGACAGATAAGCATGTTTTAGGGTCCCTCGAGTAAGAATTTAACATTTTCAAGATGATGTCTCTGTGTGTGTGCATTCGTTCGTTACGCCGTGTGTTACAATTTTTTCGTTCACGATAACTAAAAAAATATCAAACATTAAAATTTCAAATTTTGTATTTAAGGTTTTAATATGATTCTTAATAAGCCAATATAATTTTGGATTCAATCTATAAACTGGAAGTAGTATTTATTTAAAATATTTCCATAAATAATTAATTAAATACAACTTTTTTTATTTTAAATGAAAGATTATATGATTATATCTGATATCATTTAAGAATAATTAATGTATATACTTATAATTTAGTATTTCGGTATCGTAGTCCATGATCGATTAACATTTGTTACAATAGTAAAATATCGTTTATATCTTCTTCTGCAGTTTAAATAAAATGACTAAAATATATTTGTGAGTAGTAGTAGTAAAAAGAATAAAGTAGGTAATAATTTAACGGATCCGGTTAGGTTTCGGCTTAAAATAGGTTCGTTCCGGTTTTCGCTCCTGTTCCGGTTCTGTTCGAGTCCCGAATGAATCTTATCCAAGTTAGTTAATAAAATATTAAAAAATTGCAATTATGTTTGTAGTTATTTTTTATTTAAGAATTTCTAAGAAAGTTTTGAAAGTTCGTCTATAAATAAATAATAAATATGATGATTTTGGTAAAAAAACGCAGTCTTCCTGAGTGTACGGCGGCGCACGGAACCATATCCGGTGGTAACTGACCTGCCTCACCGTACCGTGGGATCGGGGGGCCGTAGGGGGGGCAGGGGGGGGGGCACGCACTCGCGCCGCATTCGAAACGTGTTTCGACTGTTTTATCGTTTCGTTTCGCTCTTTTTGCTGCTTTTGTTTTCGTCGTCTCCCTTCGTTTGTTCGTTTTGCAGCGAGCAGTGAGTTTGCGAGTTTGAATTTCGTTGCTGACCTGCCTCAATGTCAAAACTTACACACGTCACAACCTGACAGACACGAATTTATAATCCGAATTACGTTCATGTTGCCTTTTTGTTCCATCCTATAATTATGGCGGAACTCGAACTTGCAAGATAAATTCGGTGAA
Organism: Agonum fuliginosum; assembly: GCA_947534325.1. Lineage (NCBI taxonomy): Eukaryota > Metazoa > Arthropoda > Insecta > Coleoptera > Carabidae > Agonum > Agonum fuliginosum. The sequence goes on from OX384029.1 coordinate 2,345,475, forward strand.
AATGTAAGTGGTTTTTAATGAGCTACATTTTAAGGCTGCTTGCTTGCAGATATTTTTTATTTGTCTCAAAATATTAATATTTTTATATTTTATTAAAATAAGATAGCATTGCGAATTTTTTACCTCCCGCCTCATATTGTATAAAGGAGGTATTGTGATGGGACAAAAATTTTCACCTTTGGTTGATAAGCACATTTAAGGGTCCCTAGAGTAAGAAATTAACATTTTAGAGATGATATCTGTGTGTGTATGTGTGTGTGTGTGCGCGCATTCGTTCGTGCGTTCGTTTGTATGTTACAATTTTTTCAGAAATGATAACTCAAAAAATATCACACATTAACATTTCAAATTTTGTATTTAAGCTTTTCATACGAATCTTAATAAGCCATTAAATTTTGGTTTCAATCTATAAACCAGAAGTAGTACTTTTAAAAAATATTTCGATAAATAATTAATTTTTTTATTTTAAATGAAAGATTATGTGATTATTACCTGCAATCGGTATTTATAATTTTTTTTGTATCTTGTATCATTTAAGAATAATTAAAGTAGGTATATACTTTAGTATTTCGGTATCTTGTAGTCCATGATCGTTTAACATTTGTTACTGTTACTACCTATACTTAAAATTTAAATGATTATGACATGACAGTGACAATAGTAAAATACCGTTTATATCTTCTTCTGCAGTTTAAATATAATGACTAAAATATATTTGTAAGTAGTAGTACCTTTAATATATTTGTATAACAAGTAAAAAGAATAAAGTAAGTATGGCGGAAGGTCTTGTGCTGGCCACATCAGATTTTTTCTAAACATTATTGTATAAAACCGAACTAAATGTAGCCTGTCTATGGAATTATTTTCCTTTGGTAATTTTCTGTTAAACAAAAATAACTACATGAACAATAGAGAACAAAAACTAATAATAGTCTGTTAAAAGTCAGAAAATCGTAATACCACTTTGTCAATTTCTCAGGAAACGCAAAAACTGATATACATATCCCGTTGTGATTTTAACCTTTCACCTCATATTCTATAAGGAAGGTATTGTGATAGGTCAAAATTTTCGATTGCGAGTTTTTGGTGGATAAGCACGTTTTAGTGTCCCCACTACTAATGTGCCAAAATTTTAAATTTAAGACATACACGGAACTATAACGTTATACTGTTATAACTTTTTTAATTTGAAAAAGGTGTTCCTATCGCGAAGTTTTTAAAGCAAAAAATTATTAAAGTTATGATTTTGTATGTGTATTGCGTAGGCTACTAGTGAATAGTATACATATGGTTGGCTGTTAGCAGCATGTAAATGTATGTGTAACACGGTCAACAGACCATAGCGATGGTATAATGAAGTAGCCACATAATAATACGAGACCAATTATAAAATGTATATTGCACGTTTACGTGTTACGTGCGTATGCGTATGTGAACGCTGTGTTACTCTGTTTCAAATTTAAATGTATGGACAGATTTACTCCAAAATTTAAATGGATTATTACCAACCTATGGCTACAGATTTAAGAAAAGATTTTTGTACGCACAAATAATTAGGAACCCTGATCATTTATGCATTATTTATAATATCTCGAAAATGGTTATGAGCTTGGTCCTTATCGTTTTATTATAATATTTATTTATATAATAAGTACGAAAAATAGAATTTTAGAGGACGAATCTATTTACGGACGAGTCTATTAGGTGAGTCCTCTAAAAGTCAGTTTGTGTACGTCTAACATATACAATTTTTACCTCTCGCCTCATATTCTATAAGAGACGTATTGTAATGGGTTAAAATTTTCGAGTATGAGATTTTTGGTGGATAAGCACGTTTCAGGGTCTCTACAATACGAATTTAATATTTTCCCGATGATGTCTGCGTGTGTATGGACGTGTATGTATGAATTATATGACGATTTTTGTTAAAAACTTAAAAAGTATCAAACCTTTAATAACCAAATTTCATATTTAAGTTTTTAATAAGGATCTTAACACCGGATAAGATTTTGGTAGAAATCCGCAAACCGGAAGTAGTACTTTTTGTAACTTGATATAGTTTTTCTTAAATAAATTGGTATATTATTTATTTATGACAATTTTTGCAATTAAAAATAATAGAAATTTAATTATCTATGGGTACAGTTAATTTTAAATACAATTTGCTGAATCTGGTAGTACCTGTACAATTAATATTCTATATTTTTGAAATTCCAGTATCTTGTTGTCCATGATCATATGAATTTTGTTTCTATACTAAATTTGATTTTTGATGACAGTGACAGCACAGTTAACATCTTTTGCTTGCATCTTGGTTTACATTATAGTTTAGGTACATATTCGGGATCAGCGACCTCGAAAACCCCCGGGAATTTGATTTGAGTCCATTCCAGGTGTTTTTAACCAAGTTATGAATTTTTTCTAAGTATCGAAAATACATTTTTCCGAATATTGCACTGCACAATTGCAATTTCGAACAAAAACATGGTACAAAGTAGGTACCTACATTTTTCAGATTATTTTACCAAGCGAATACGCAGAAAACCCCATCTCAATATGTCCTATAGTGTTCAAATTTCGGTGATTTTGGCTCTTTCTGTGCTTTATTTCCTCGCCTAACATAAGGAAAAGGTTATAAAACAAAAAATCGAGTTCATGGGTGTTAAAATATTATAATACCTAGGTAATAGGTTATTGAATAATTTGATAAGATGTAGTAGTAGGTGAGTAGTGTAGGCGTTCCGAACATGTAACAGTTCGTGACGCTGGCGCAAGTAAGTCTAGCTCTAGCGTCTCCGACGACACAGTTTAACTGCACCGCGTCATTTGCATACGAGAAATAAAACATGCGAAAAAGAGCTGAGTTTCAAACTAAATTATTTCTTCGACGCGATAACAAAAAATTACGTAAAGTTTTTAATTATTCGACGCAGATTTGAAACGGGAGCTTGTGGCAAAGTGGGGGCAGTGACGGGGGGCTCGGGGGGGCTGGGGGATTGGGGGGCAGCGACGACTCACGCAACCAACCGCCAGCAGCACAGCTCCGGATTCCGCTCGGCAAAAATTGCAATCATAATTTCTGCAAGAGATACATATCAAATTGTTATAAATTTGCAATTCTGTCGAGCTTGTTATGCCAAGTTTGAAAACTTTAAAATTTCAGAACTACGCAACGATTGCGAATGCTATAGGGTGAACATGGACGTGCGATTACTCTTTTACAAAGGGCATTACTTATTTTATTGTATGAACACATTAAAAGAGTATTATTCATTTGGCACCACTTGAAAATGCATGAATAATTCCGAATTTTTAGACCGCCATAACTCGGTTGAATTTGGTCGAAAATGGATGAATACTGGCAAGATTTAAGTTTCCTCCTTAGAAAAAAATGTTCTTGATGTCAAAAATGTCAATCTTTGACAACTTGTACCGGGTGTAAAAAAATCGTGGACTCAATCCACTACTAAGACAATAAAGTTCATTCATTTTCCTTTCGGGGGGAAAAAATTCGATATTCGATGATTTGGCGCGAAGTTTTTTTTTTTAGAAATGCATTTTGTGCCTAATCTTAATCTGACGCCAAGTTGATTTCACCCCACATCAGATTTTTTAATTTGATTTATTTTCCATAGCACTCTGTAGACAGCTCGAAGATGCAAAATTTTATTTACATTTATTTCGTAAGAGGATTCTTATATATCATAAATAAGGGCTTATTCGATGCAGTTTTTTATTCTGAACATCTTTATATTTATACTTGCTCTAAAATAAAAATAAAACGTACATCTTGCTACTGTCTTATAGACGTCATAAGGAGACTAGTATGATCGAATTTTAGACGTCTTATGCGGTAGTCTTTAACTCGTCATTATGTTGTCCAGTTTTAAATTTAAATCTACCGCCTACAATATATAATAGGAGTCGTATATTGGTCATAATTTTAATAAAAAGGTCATCATTTGACTGTCGAAAAGGTATTAAATAGACGTCATTTGCATGGAAGAAAATCGCATCTTTAAAAAATGCAGAATGGAGGACATAAAGACACGTATGTGACGTCTTTGTGATTACATTTGGATCAGACGTTTTAAAGACATGGACATTATATAGACATCTTAACGACGTATTTGTGTTGTATGGGTATAGGTCGAGCAACGATCAGCCTCATAAAAATGTAAATCATCATAATATAATAGATTTCTTCATTGCTGAATTATTTAATTTTAATAAAGATTTCTCTGCACATCACTGACGTTTTCAAAGGCATATTTCGATGTCACAATTTCCGGTCGAACAAAATGTCACCCGAGTTAAATGATTGTCAAACATACGAAATGAATTACATGCAAATCTATTAATAAATTCGTCTGAGGAAATATCATGAAATTGTAACCATGTTTCTGCCATTGTTCTCACATATCGATTAATATGAATTTAGTTCACAGTAAACAATTATTGATCTATATACATTACTTTATTACCTTCCGTCTTATATTCTATAAGGAAGGTATTGTGATTGGTGAAAATTTTCGAATGTGAGTTTTTTGTGGATAAGCACGTTTTAGGATACATAGAATACGAATAAAGTATGTCTGTGTGTGTATGTGTATGCGTTAGGTTAGGTAACATTTTTTTGTTTTCTTTAACTCAAAAAGTTACAAACATTTAACAACCAAATTTTGTATATAACGTCGTAATACAAATTTTAAGAACCTAGTTATTTTTGGAAGCAATCCCCAAACCGGAAGTACTTTTCTTAAATATTTTGATAAATAATTAATTTTTCGCAATATTTTTTATTTCAAATGAAAGATTATATATTATTATCTACTATTTTTAGCATTTTGTAAATTATTCTGTCAGTACTTTAGGAAATAAAGTATTATTTATAATTTAGAGTAATGAAACTTCAGTATCTTGTTATCTATGAACCATGATTGTTTAACAATTACTACGAAAAATTTAATTGATAATGACAGTGCCAATAGTGATACATCATTTATATCTTCTTCTACAGTTCTATAGTTGACTAAATGACTAAAATCTTTTCTATGTCTCTTACTCTTATTACAAATAAATTTTTCCAAATTTATAGAAATTTTTGACAAGTAATCATTTCAATCTTCAAAAAATATCACCTTCCGGTGAAGATATTTTGTACCAAAATTTAAAGAGCTTTTCCAATTTATATATAAATGTTAAATACCAAATATAAAATTTTTTGGGTAATTCGTATTTGAGTTATCCGACCTCCAGAAATCCAGCCCTGACCACATACCTACACACATACACACACACATACATACAGACATCATCGTGAAACTATCAAAAATGAATTGTAATTGTAAGGACCCTAATTCGTGCTCATCCACTAAAAACTCACTACCCGATTTTTAGCATGATTCCAATATTTTCCTTTACAGGTATGAATGGTGGAAGGTAAAAATTTAGAGCGAGATAAAAATTTGAGTATTCTTTTCAATCTTCTAAAAATATCACCTTTCGGTGAAGATATTTGTACCAAAAACTAATGACTTCTTCCAATTTGTATAGGTACAAATGTAAAATACCAAATATCAAAATTTTTGCGGGTAATTCGTATTTGAGTTATCCGACCTCCAGAAATCCAGCCCTGACCACATACCTACACACATACACACAGATATCATCGTGAAACTATCAAAAATGAATTGTAAGGACCCTAATTCGTGCTCATCCACTTAAAACTCACTGCCCGATTTTTAGCATGATTCCAATATACCTTCCTTTACAGATAAGGTAAAAATTTAGAGAAAAATAAAAATTTGATCATTGTATTTGCTTGGTCGAGTATAATGGGTGCGTTATATAAGCGCATTTGGCCTTTATCAGTTTTTGCTTATCGACGTACGAAAAGCGCAGAAATTGACGTTATATAAGCGCAGAAATTGACGTTATATAAGCGCAGAAGGGGACATTTGAAAAGCACAATGGTTTTAGGGATTGTACGACAGTTTTTATACAATATTTTTTGAATTTTTTAAAACTAACCTAATATTTTTCTGAACTTAACCCCATCATACTCGAAGACGATCTTTTATGATCAGAAATCTCATTTTCGAAAAATGCGCTTATTGAACGTTACGATCTGCGCTTATTGTACATAAATTTACTGATTATATTTCTGCGCTTTTCATACGTTTTGATGACCTGAAACGCGCTTTTACAACTCTCCGGTGATAATGTACACTGTACAGCATGTGAGGCTGCCACACCCAAGTTGCATAAAAGCGTGACTGCAATAATGTAATATTATGCAACTGCTCTACTTACTGCTTCAACATTTTAATCAATACAGCATTTAAATTAAAAAAGTTGAGACATTTACATGAATCCATACAAATTATAATTCAGTAAATTAATTTTTAATATTCGTGCGTGGTTTTTTAAATATTAATTAAGGATCTTTTTTAAAACCGTATTGAATTTGAATATTAATTAAAAATATAATCCCTTAGATGGTTTTGTTGGAGTAGTTATGAAATAAGTTTGACGTTTGAGACAAGTTTCCAAGAAAAAGGCGATAGCTACAGCAGTGCATTTTCCGCAGGGAATTTTTAAGGCGCTATACTTCTTGCTGCAATTGAATCAGAATTCACGATTCTGGCTATATTGCTCAAAATAAAAATCTGAAATGTTACATTAGTAATGACAAAGCATTGTTGAATTGAAAAATTCTAACTATATATTGTTCCGACAACAATTAGAGAAAAAATGAATTTAATACTAGAATTTCGTGAGGATCTCATGAATAAACTATAAAAGTTATCATTGAGTTTAAATGAGTAGAATATTGATGTAAAAAGTGCGAGAAAACAATAAAACTATAGTTTTATCAATAGAATTGCCATAAATTCGCCGATTTTCGCATAATTATTAAAGCCAAACATTACCTTAAAGATTTTGAAGATTCCGCACTTTTAGTATTCTTCCTTAATCTACATACAAAAATTCAACATCATACGTATAACAGTATTAGATTGAAATCATCAGGTGTAATACCATAGATGATAATTTTTTGAGAATTGTTTTGTCGTTTCCACGGCAACATATTTCTAACAATTTCACGACACAAAACATTATCTGACAATTTCCCGAAAGGAAGTTGAGGGGAATTTTCCATGATGTTTTGTGGAGTGAAATTGCAATAAGTTGCCGTGGAATAGACAACAATTCTCTCAAAAAATTATTATCTCGAATTGTATTTACGAAGAATATTTTTCTTGTTAAAAATACTACCAAAACGACTCATTTTGCTAAACATTTTTGACGTTTCATGTGACAAATTAATTTATTTTTTGTAACTAACGTACCTAACAAAATAAAACCTAATCTACATAAGTAGGTAATTATGTTGTCAGATACATCATTTTACATTTTCAATTCTATTGGTTGGATTGGTTAAACCATCTGTAAAAAAATATTCACAAAAATTACTCGTTTTTCAATGCGTATTATTGCTATGCAAGGTTCTTAAGGGGCTATACTTTTTGAGTGCAATAAGAATCAGAATTCACGATTCTGGCTATATTGCTCAAAATAAAAATCTGAAATTTTACATTAGTAACGACAAAGCATTGTTGAATTGAAAAATTCAAACTATATATTGTTCCGACAACAATTAGAGATAAAAAGAAACTAAACACTAAAATTTCATAAGGATCTCATGAATGAACTATAAAAGTTATCATTGAGTTTCAAGATAAAATGAATAGAACATAGATGTAGAAAGGGCGGAAAAACAATAAAACTATAATTTTATCAACAGAATTGCCATAAATTATATCTAAACTTGTACAATTTTCGCCGAATTTCGGATAATTATTAAAGCCAAACTAATTACATTAATTAAATATTTTGAAGATTCCGCACTTTTAGTATTCTTCTTTAATCTACATACAAAAATTCAACATCATACGTATAACAGTATTAGATTGAGATCATCACTAAAATGACTCGTTTTTCAATGCGTATTATTGCCATGCAATAGGCTCTTAAGTTGAACAGTGTCACAGTGGAAGGCACACAGCGAAGGGAAAGAATGCACAAAGCACTAATTAATGCATACTACGTCCGGTTCTATATCTTAACAATTTTTACTATAAAAGTGACACTTAGCGCACATACAAACGGCGGTAAAATGATTAATTATTCACAAGATGGCCTTGGATTTCGTTGCTATGACTACGCTTTAAATTTATACAAAAACAAATGCACCTATTAATTAACATAATAATTGCAGGAGCAAAATCACTGTGGAACGCGTTTGTTACCATAAAGTATTTATATTCTTTATACTGCATTCAAGCTATGGGAACGGAGTGCGTTCTATTACCACGTTTTAATTATTTTTTTCTTTTCTTTGTTCTTTTAAAGCGGAGAACATTTTACGTAAGTTCTCGAGGCCACCCAAGATTATTATTTCATTGGAAAATTAAGAAATCATGACACATTTTGCAATCAAATGTCGATACTCCAAATTCACACATTTATTCTTATTGTAGAAATAACAGATGGTAAATAATACGGATATGTATAAAATATGTTTTTTCCATAGCTGTAGCTGATGTTAAAGTAAAATTAGAGTATATAAATAAAAATTTGAGTACTTAGTTAAAGAAAAATTAGAGTTTTTTTACATTATTTTTTCAAATTTGTGCATCCTTTGTGAAAAAAGTAGGATGATGAAAAATATTACAAACAAACTCCGAAATTGCGTTTTATTTTAATTTAAAACGTACCTACAGTTATGTATTTCCACAAACTCTAAATAAATTACCACCTTCCTTCATGTCTTTGCAGTCTAAATCTTTTATTAAAAACCTTAAAAGTTTGTTGCTTAACAATGGAATTTTACTTTAATGAAATCTTTTAATTCATTTGTTTAACTTTAGAAATAATTTTTGTTACCATATCCATATTTTGTTACCATAACCATATATTGTATTTTACTTCCTATTTTTGGCTCGTACTATATGTAAATAATATTCTTGTGTATTGTTAAATGTAAAGGTTAAATGTTAGAACAGCGTAAGCTGAATTTTGCCAAATAAAAAGCATTTATTATTATTATTATTATTATTATTATTATTATTTTTAATATTTTTACCTTCCGCTTACCTGTAAAGGAAGGTATTGGAATCATGCAAAAAATCGGGTGGTGAATTTTTAGTGGATGAGCACGAATTAGGGTCCTTAGAACTCATTTTTGATAGTTTCACGATGATGTCTGTGTGTATGTGTGTGTGTATGTGTGTGTGTGTGTGTGTGTGTGTGTGTGTGTGTGTGTGTGTGTGTGTGTGTGTGTGTGTGTGTGTGTGTGTGGTCAAGGGTTGTTAGTCGCATAACTCAAATACGAATTACCCGAAAATTTTGATATTTGGTATTTAACATTTGTATATAAATTGGAAGAGCTCCCTAGATTTTGGTACAAATATCTTCATCGGAAGTGATATTTTTTGAAGATTGAAAAGGTTAATTGTCAAAATTGTATATAAATTTGGAAAAATATAGTATTTATTTGTAATGAGAATAAGAGGAAAAGTTATTTGCAACTTACGTTATAAAAAAATTGTCTTTATCTGGTAGCATTAAAGAACTGCAGTAAAATTTAAAAAATAAATTTATCAAATAAAACGTTGATATCTTGTAATCCATGATCGGTTGATTTTTGTTTCTGCGTAAAAAATATTGACAGGTGAGACGGGTGACAAGTTGGCAAACTAGCGCTATATAAGTCCTAAGTAAGATATTAAATGTAGTAATTGAACGGAGGATGGCTTCAATACAGCAGAGTTTTCCTGTGAATGAATCTTTTTATTCAGGTGATGCAAATTTCTGTGTTTGAATATTTGAGATTTTTATTTGTATATTTTAAATGGGCACCGGATTGCACGTATACATTTCTGTTTAAAATCTAGATATGGCGGAAGGTTGTGTGATGGCCACGTCAGATTTTTTCTTCATCATTAGCTATAGAAAAAATAAAATTTTATACACGACGATAAAATTATATTATCGACTCGAGAAAAATAATTCACAAAAATAAGCACTTTTCTTTCGTCGATAAAATATAATTTTGTCTTGCATAAAAAATGAATAAAAAAAGAAATTTTAAAATCAAATTTGCAGACAAAATTGTTAATCAAATGATTTTAGTGTTGGTACACATAGAATATAAAATAATTTTCCGTAATGTTTTAAATGGTTTATAAGTGCGTACCTACTAAAATACCTATATCAATAAACCGGAAGTATAAATTTACTTAAAAAACTGGAATAGTGATAAAGTTTGCCTTGAATATTTGCTTATGGTGTTTGTTATTAAAAAGTTTATTATACAATGCGTAGGACTAGCCAGTGAGGTGGGGGGGGTTAAACCCCTCTCCCCCACCATCAGTGTTATCTAAATGCTAAAATAAATTTAGTTTTATTATTCTTAAAATATATTATTTATTTTAATCATATAAGCAACTGTTATTACCTTTAGTATGCAACATTTATTGATAATTATAAACAACATAATACGTTAGTTACTTATAATACGTTAGATACTTATAATGTTATAATTCATTTGTTACGGACTTAATTTATCAAATAAAACGTTGAAATCTTGTAATCCATGTTCGAACCTGAATTGTCAGAATCGCAGAGGTATACATAATGCCTAGTGCACACGGGGAAACTTTTCACAAAGTTTCCTGAAAAAAGTTTCCAGAAAATGGAGTTGTTTTTTTTTAAACAATAAATATGTTTATGATCACATGTCACATTTGACGATTTGACAAATAAGAAGTTAGTTGCACTTCACAATGTTTCGTGAAAACGCCTCATTTTTATAAGCGCCGTTAAAACTTTGAAGTTTCCGGAAACTTTTTCCAGGAAACATGTCCAAAAGTTTCTCCGTGTGCACTAGGCATTACATTCATAGCAAACGAACGTTCCAATAAATGCAGTTAGAATAATACTCCTCTAACGATGCAAAATTAAAAACTCCAAATGAAATATCTAATAGTTCTACCTAATGACCATACAAATCCAGAGACCTCGAAGTTACCAGTTATGGAAGTAGTTAATAATGTTTGAAGTCGAATGACCCCGTCTTGTTCCGTAACAAAATAAATGCCAGCTGTAAAGATCAAATGATTTTGAAACGTAGACGCAGATCTTGCAGTGACTCTGACTTGGTATCCGCTCGATGTAGTAGGGTTCGCAATCGATCATCAACCCGATCGTGTTTTAACGATCTGTGATCCAAGGAGGCGAGGGGGGAGACCAGCGAAACTGGCTGGACATTACATGCGTTCGATGTTGACTCAAGTGCAGAAAAATATTCTATACTCACTGAGGGATACTGTACTAGACAAAAGTCAAAATGTATACTGTGTAGAGTAGACGAGATTTTTCACTTCTCGTCTCGTCTCGTATCGAATGTAAAATATTTGATCTCGTCCCGATTATTATTGTTATCTCGTCTCGATCTCGACTATTTAAAAAAATCTGACGTGGTCATCACACAACCTTCCGCCATATCTAGACTTATAAACACAAATGTATACGTACAATCCGGTGCCCATTTAAAATATACAAATAAAAGTCTAAAATATTCAAACACAAAAATTTGCATCCCCTGAATAAAAAGATTCATTCACAGGAAAACTCTGCTGTGTTGAAGCCATCCTCCGTTCAATTACTACATTTAATATCTTACTTATGGTTATGACTTATATAGCGCTAGTATGCCAACTTGTCATCCGTCTCACCTGTCAATATTTTTTACGCAGAAACAAAAATCAACCAAACATGGATTACAAGATTTTGATGTTTTATTTGATAAATTTATTTTTTAAATTTTACTGCAGTTCTTTAATGCTACCAGATAAAAACTATTTTTTTATAACGTAGGTTGCAAATAACTTTTCGTTTCATTCTTATTACAAATAAATACTATATTTATTCCAATTTATATACAATTTTGACAATTAACCTTTTTAATCTTCAAAAAATATCACTTCCGATGAAGATATTTGTACCAAAATCTAATGAGCTCTTCCAATTTATATACAAATGTTAAATACCAAATATTAAAATTTTTGGGTAATTCGTATTTGAGTTATGCGACTAACACCCTTGACCACATACACACACATACACACATACGCACACACATACATACAGACATAATCGTGAAACTATCAAAAATGAGTTGTAAGGACCCTAATTCGTGCTCACCCACTAAAAACTCACTACCCGATTTTTTGCATGATTCCAATACCTTCCTTTACAGGTAAGCGGAAGGTAAAAAATCGCCGATTGACATTAAAAGTGCATTTTTTGACAGCTGACAGTCTGTGAAATGTCACTTTTAATAAAAGTAGAGAAGCTCTTGGAGAATTCAGTCAATTATTAAAATACAATAACACACCAACAACGTTTCGACTTCAATTAAGTCCTCTTCAGGTCAAGTCAAACATACAAGAAAACACATTAAAACAAATAAATTCACAATATTCAGGTACACTTACATAATTGTCAAAAACTAGAATATAGAAATTGTCATTATATAAAATTTGTTACAGAAAATGTTCGTCCAAGGATGATAAAATAAATTGAAACACACACACACACACACACATCATTCAATTACATACAAACAACTAACTTACGCAAGATAAAACCAAAAAGTGTTACTACAAAAAATTTAATTGATCATGACAGTGACAAACATCTTCTTCTAATTGACTAAATGACTAAAATCTATTTTGTAGTACCTATTTACATGAGTATTTAAAAATGTAGGGTATGGCGGGTGATCTTGTGCTGGCCACATCAGATTTTTATATATGGTACCTACCACCGGGAGCACATGATCATGACAAGTGATGGTCTCCGATTTCATATAGCATGGCATATTGACCCTATGACAACATAGAAAAACCCTTGAACGCTTTCCGGTCACATGGAAAATTTTCACGTGCACAAAAGTTTTCCACCCTTAGGCCAACGAGAACTGCATGCCAATTTGGTGATAGGTGTTTTAAGACACAAATATTAATTCTTTTCATCGGCATGCTGTATGAAAACGCGGTAAATCATATTTTTTATTACAAGATCACCTGACCGTTTGAGCCCTTTGGGATCCTGCGAATAGCATGCCTATAATTCTTAAGACTAATGTGATTAATGGTGGGATTCTGTTCAAATCTGTTTTACAAATTTGTAAATCTTTAAATATTGAACAAAATCACATCAATATTTGTTGACAAATATAAAAATGTTCATATGCTTATAAATTTAATTGCAATTTTGTTTAATATTTACAGTTTTATAGATCTGTAGCAACTACAAATTTGAACAGAATCCCACCATAAGTTTCTTTTGATAAAAAGGCATGCATTATTAAATCAGAAAAAACACAAAATTTTTGTGCAAGTGAAAAAATGCAAATTTCCATATGACCGGAAAGCATGCAAGGGTTTAATACCCGCTTTTCTTTGTTAGGCTCAATATTCTATCTTCCAAAAGGCATGCTGTATGAAATCGGGGACCATCACCTGTCATGAGCTCTCGGTATAATATTAAAAGTCTCTGAAAGAGTAATTTTACATATTTATTTTAATAAGTCAGGTAAACTTAAAGGCAGGAAAGTTCTGTGTTGGCCATAGCAGATTTTTTCACTTCATATCGACATCGACAACATTCTAGAATATTTTGGAAAACTGGAACATTGTTTGAAAAACCTACATGAATGAATGAAGTTCAAGAAAATTAAGTCGAGACAGAGAAAATAATTTAACTATTATAAACAGGTTTTGTGCACTTTGTTAATTATTAGTAGCAATTATGAGGTCATGAAAACGGTAACAGTAGCGGTAAAAATGTGTCAAGTGCGAAACAACCAGATAAATCTTTAAAAGAATTATTAGGTGTATTATGGTAATCTCACCATTTTAACGGCCGTTGACATTTAGAGATTGACAGTACTGTTTTTAATTTTAATAGTGTATTTAACAGTACTGATAGTTTCTTATTTTATCTAGTAATATTGAAAGATTCTGCTTTGAAACTCTGATAGAAATAGAAAAATATGGGTGGATTTTTGATCTTGATTTGATTAGGTTAGTTTGTAATTCTGACAACTCAGGTTTAGGGATTATTACCTCTCGCCTCATATTCTATAAGAGAGGTATTGTAATGGGTCAAAATTTTCGAGTATGAGTTTTTGGTGGATAAGCACGTTTCAGGGTCTCTAGAATACGAATTTACTATTTTCACGATGATGTCTGTGTGTGTGTGTGTGTTTGTGTGTTTGTGTGTTTGTGCGTTTGTGTGTTTGTGCGTTTGTGTGTTTGTGTGTTTGTATGAACCGACGATTTTTCGTCCACGATAACTTAAAAAGTATCAAACCGTTTATAACCAAATTTCATATTTAAGGTTTTAATAAGTATCTTAACACCGGATAAGATTTTGGTAGAAATCCGCAAACCGGAAGTAGTACTTTTAGAAGTTTAGAAAAGTTTTCCTTAAATATATTGGTACATTATTTATTTATGACAATTTTTGCAATTAAAAATAAAAGAAATTGTGATTATCTATGTGTACAGTTAATTATAAATACAAATTGCTGAATCTGGAAGTATTTAACAATAAAATAAAGTACAATTAATATTCCATTTTTTTGGAATTTCTGTATCTTGTTGTCCATGATATGAAATTTGTTTCTACATAAAATTTGAATTATTATGACAGTGACAGTACAGTTGACATCTTTTGCTTGCATATTGGTTTACATTATCGTTTACATATTACATGAACATGAAACTATTAAAATGTAAGTAAAACTATTTATTAGATTAGTAGAATATGCAGAATTAGGCGAGAGGTCGTGTGGTGGCCACAGCAGATTATTTTTCATATTTAATCCCGTTGTCAAGGAATTGAATTAATTAATTCCGTTGTCAAGTAAATACGTGCTATTTGTTACAAAGTATGTAGGTAACAATATAAATATTTGTCATAAAGTTTACTGCCAAAATTGCAAAATGTGTGTTCTTTTAAACTATTTTGTATACGTTTGAGGATAAAGTGCAAAAATAGTGTATATACCACGGGACTAAAGTACCTTTAATCCCTCAGGTGATTATTTCCCTCACCTTCGGCTCGTGAAATAAACTTCACCCTCAGGATTAAATCATGCTCTTTAGTCCTTTAATATATAATGTACTATTACTACTATTCCTCCCGCTTTGTGCGGGAATCCACTTGATTTTTTCTTCCCTAGGGAGGAAATGTACGCTTTATGCTAGATTCCAAAATTGATTATTCAGATTATTTTTATTTATTTTATGGAATTATTATACATTATTCTTCAACTTCTAATTGCTTTTCGGTTCAGGTATTGAAAAAATATCGTGTGCATCTCGGGACAAAAGTGTTCTCCCGACTCGTGCGGTGGCATCCCTCGCTTCGCTCGTGTTGCCAACTCCTCACTCGTCGGAAAAACGCCACTTTCGTCCCTGGTTGCACAATGTACTAGTATCTATACTGCCGTCCTTAGGAAAAAGGTCCTATCTGCAAAAATTTTATTTTGCTATTATTTTATATAAATTCATAATTTATATACAAATTTTGTGGAAACATCTATGCGGCTTATTACTATTAAAATTGCTTTATATAAATATAATAATAATAATAAATTCTACCTTTTCTTAAGGCAGCTGGACATTCTATTTTGGTATATTTGTAATAATATATGCAGATTACAAAAATCTCAAAATTTGCAAATAGGACCTTCTTCCTAAAGCCCTGTTCGCACGGCGATCTTTGGAGATTCTACGGAGAGTCAAAATCCTGGCAAAGAAGAAGTTTTTTCCTTCTAGTGATAATTACGTGGTTTTGAAGCAATAAATAAATTATAAATGCTTCTTTTCCAAGACTCATTGAAGATTCAATTTAACGACACCGCAATTTAACAAATAATTCTCACTAGACTTCTTATTTGCCAGGATTTTGACTCTCCAAAGATCGCCGTGCGAACAGGGCTTAAGGAGGGAAGTATACATCTTTTAAATCAAATTCTGAATGTATATGATGTGCACGCCAACTCTCACACACACACATGCAAGTTGTCGAAGTCACAAGTCAGAGCCAGAGGGAGAGAGAGAGTTCGTAGCGGTGAGAGAGAGGGCCGTATGTCGATTCGGCTTGACCTTGAACGAGTGCATTGCATTCATGGAAGCTCTTTTTGTTTTTGGACAGCGCGCTGTTTGGCAACGGCAACCAGCGGTCAACAAACGAGCCAAGGTTGAAACCGGTTCATTATACTCTAACCTTCCTCAACGGGCATCGGCTTAAGTGTGGTTAGGTTAGGGGAGAGCGGGGCGGCGGCGGCGACTTTTGGCCGTGCGCGAAATTCGCCGCGTAGAGCGGACAACGCCTTTACTAACCTAACCTAACCTCACTAACTTTAACCGCGACGCAGCGGCCGCGATGCATCGCTCAGCGTTGTGTAATATCACGTGCGAGTTGTAAGAGTTTCGCTTGCCAAATCGTACGAGTAGTTTTGTTTTCAGACCAAATATTGACCCAATGATCAGAAATACACTCGAGGAAAAAACGCAACACTTGAAAATGTACCGAAAAATGGCATAACTCGGTTGCATTTAGTCGAAATGGGATAAATCTTAGAGTTCTAAAAAGATTGAAGTTTTGTCTTTAATGTTATTCAAGTCAATATGATGCCTAACCTATTACACCTCCTCCCAATGCCGTAAGAAAAAAATCTGATGTGGCCAGCACACGACCTCTCGCCTAATTCTGCCTATTCTACTAATCTAATAAATAGTTTTACTTACATTTTAATAGTTTCATGTTCTTTTAATATGTAAACGATAATATAAACCAAGATGCAAGCAAAAGATGTCAACTGTACTGTCACTTATGATCATTCAAAGTTTGTGTAGAAACAAATTTCATATGATCATGGCAACAAGATACTGGAATTTCAAAAAAGTACTACCAGATTCAGCAAATTGTATTTAAAATTAACTGTACCCGTAGATACATATATTTTCTATTATTTTTAATTGCAAAAATTGTCATAAATAAATAATGTACCAATTTATTTATAGAAAACTATATAAAGTTTCAAAAAGTACTACTTCCGGTTTGCGGATTTCTATTAAAATCTTATCCTTATTTAGTTATTAAAGGTTTGATACTTTTTAAGTTATTGTGGACGAAAAATCGTCACATACGTCCATACGCACACACACACACACACACACACACACACACACACACACACACACACACACACACACACACACACACACACACACACACACACACACACACACACACACACACACACACACACACACACACACACATACATCATCGTGAAAATAGTAAATTCGTATTCTAGAGACCCCAAAACGTGCTTATCCACCAAAAACTCATACTCGAAAATATTGACCCATTACAATACCTCTCTTATAGAATATGAGGCGAGAAATAAAAATGTCCCTGATGTCAAAAAATGCCCAACTTTGACAACTCGTACGGTGTGCTAAAAAAATTGTAGACACAATTAACCAACAGAGCGAGAAAGTTCATTCATATTCCTGTAAATTCCTGAAAATTACGAGTATCTGCGATGATTTTGCGCGAATTAATTTCTTGTCTGGGATGTCGAGATGAGACGAGAATTCAAAACTACGAGACTAGAAATAGTTTTCGAGAATACTTGAAACTACACCTTTTACAAAAATTTGATATTTTCTTTTCGAAAATGTTAATTTTTGTTTAATTTACTTTATTCGTAGTATTTTTGGTTTTGATATAATAGTATATTATTTAACGAGCATATAATGTAGGTTATATTACACGAAGATGAAAATTAGAACACGAGCCATAGGCGAGTGTTCTAATCATCTGAGTGTAATATAACCATTATATGCGAGTCAAATACTATACTATTATCAAAATTAATGTACAATTACTACAATTTGTGAAATTCATAAAAATATCAAAATTTACTGTTTTTAGAAACACACAAATGAGCAACAAATCTAATGACACTGCTGTTGTATCAATCAACCACACATAACCTTACTTATTATCTGTCATCGACCAACAAACTTCAGACAAATACTTGCTTGCTATTGGTTGAATCAAGCGTGGAATATGAAATTTCATATTACACGCTGTGTAATATGAGGCACATTTTGTATTCGGAGTTAGATATAAAATGAAGCTATTATTTAATAGTTGTAGATAAATATTTTTATCGCTAAAACAAGAATTGAGTGCAAATTTAATAGAAACGTACAAAAAAGTTCCTAAATTTACTTCTAGTTTTCAAATATATGGCAGCAAAATATTTTCGAGAAATTAATACGAGACGAGAATCGAATTCTTTAAGACGATAATTGAACAACCGGGAAATGACCGAAAAGAATACTTAAATTTCTCGTCTCGAAAATTTGAGACGAGACGAGAATTGATTATTACTCGTATCGTCTCACGGCATCACTATACACTGTAATTAATAAATAAAAACCATACTCCTTTTGAGTCTTAAATACTCGTTTTGCTACAAACTCTGATTGAACTGAACTAAATAAACAACCCAATACCCTTCGTGAGTTCCACATACTCAGTTTTGGTTTATTGAACTGAACTAAGTAAAGAACCAAACACTCTTCTTGAGTAAAATAAAATGATGACATTGTGTTTTATAATATGCCTACATGCCTAGGCTTTTATAAAAGCATAGTTTTACAATTTGCCCAAGAGAACTCAAATATTCGATACTGTACTCGCAATATTTTTCAGCAGTGGCGCATTCAGGAATTATGATTTCCTGAAAGAAGTCTGAAAAATAGGGAACTAAACTTTTAGAACTATACTCGTGTTGTTACCTATTTATAATATTATTACGTTATGGTAGAATATCGTTTGAATAATAATTGTACATTTTAATAGTTGCTACTTTTTCTGTTTCAAAATTTTAGCTAATATGTCCTTATGGAAATTGAAGTACCTATTCTTATTTAAAATTATGCGAAAATGAATATTCCTAATGTTCATAAGAGTAAAGTTTGAGAACTATATCTATAACGGAATATGTGTATGTATCCAGAGTGTAGTTAACATATTTTGTTCACTATTATAACAGTTCCATATATGCAGTTAGTTACACTTTAATATTTTCACAAGTTTATATAAAAATTTATACTATGATATAAACGAGGTTACTCAAGTGTAATGATTTCACATGAAATAAGAAACTTTTAAACTTTCGTCGAGTAGTGCCTTAGATAATGAGGATACCTGGGAAAATATAAAGTTCATAATATTTAAAGTTAAAAGTTAAAAGGAGTATAAGAAATTTTAAATATTCTGTTTTATTGTAAATACGCGCGACAAAAGAAAAGACGCTAGAAAATAAACCAAAAATTCCGAATTTTTAGACCGACATAACTCAGTTGAATTGGATCGAAAATGGATGAGTTCTGACAATTTTAAAGTTTGAAGTTTCCTCTTTAAGGTCATGCAAGTTAATCTGACGCTAAGTTCATTTTACCCCTGCCACCCAACCCCTAAGAAAAAAAATGTTCTTGATGTCAAAAAATGTCACTTTACAACTTGTACCAGGTGCAAAAAAAATCGTGGACTATACAAAGCCGACAAAGTTTATTCATTTTTCTTTCAGTTATTAAAGGTATGATAATTTTTGAGTTATCGTAAACGAAAAATCGTCACATATGTAGGTACGTACGTCCATACATACATACATAGGTATACATACATCCATACGCACACACACAGTCATCGTGAAAATAGTAGATTTGTATTCTACAGATCCTGAAACGTGCTTATTTACTAAAAACTCATACTCGAAAATTTTGAAACATTACAATACCTCTCTTATAGAATATGAGACGAGAGGTAAAAACATGCTTTTTATACCATTTTAACGACTAGTAGTCAACCATCTTAAGGTGTTCGTCTACCCTAAAATTTTACAGCGTTACAGAGGTGTACGCATCCCACGTTTACTTTAGTTATAATTGAAATATATGATGCTTTTACATTACATATGACTGTATTAACAAAGGATGTCTTAATGCCTCTAGTTTTTTATTTTTTGTCTTTGGCCTAGGAATTTGAAGTAAAAAATATTTAAATTTTTACCTCTCGCCTCATATTCTATAAGAGAGGTATTGTAATGGGTCAAAATTTTCGAGTATGAGTTTTTGGTGGATAAGCACGTTTCAGGGTCTCTAGAATACGAATTTACTATTTTCACGATGATGTCTGTGTGTGTGTGTGTGTGTTTGTGTGTTTGTATGAACCGAGGATTTTTCGTCCACGATAACTTAAAAAGTATCAAACCGTTTATAACCAAATTTCTTATTTAAGGTTTTGATAAGTATCTTAACACCGGATAACATTTTGGTAGAAATCTGCAAACCGGAAGTAGTACTTTTAGAAGTTTGGAAAAGTTTTCCTTAAATATATTGGTACATTATTTATTTATGACAATTTTTGCAATTAAAAATAAAAGAAATTGTGATTATCTATGTGTACAGTTAATTATAAATACAAATTGCTGAATCTGGAAGTATTTAACAATAAAATAAAGTACAATTAATATTCTATCTTGTTGTCCATGATATGAAATTTATTTCTACATAAAATTTGAATTATTATGACAGTGACAGTACGGTTGACATCTTTTGCTTGCATATTGGTTTACATTATCGTTTACATATTACATGAACATGAAACTATTAAAATGTAAGTAAAACTATTTATTAGATTAGTAGAATAAGCAGAATTAGGCGAGAGGTCGTGTGGTGGCCACAGCAGATTTTTTTTCTCATTATTTGATACGACTTGATATTATTTTGTTCGGTCATTATAAATGGAAAGAAAAATTTAAAAAGCAAGAAGCCTGTTAGTAGCTAACCTTCCTTTTTGAAATAATTTTTGTTTTACTTGATTTCTTTAAAAAATACAGAAGTTATTATGGGAATACTGGAGCCATGTTTACAGTATTTTTCAACTTCAAAATGACATTGCACAGCTAGGATGCGGCAAAGTACGAGTTTCGGGCAGTCGTAGTAGTGGGGGAAGAGAGTGAATTAGAAAAAAAATAATATCGAGAGTATTTCAGGAATTAGAAAAATAGGTACACGAGCTCCTTAACTTGGAAGTTGAAGGAAACTAAATAAAAATTAAGGACGTGTGTATGTTACATTACAATAATTGAATTATTATAAGTAAATATTGAATATAGCACAAGAGATTGTATGTTGTATTATTGTGCGTTGTTCTCGATCCCTTTATTCTCGACTTCACGTACGGAAACGGAATTGACATTTCCTTCATCTTGCATTATTCAGTCGTGCCTTCCTGGAAAATATCAGACTATATGCAAAATGTGTTCTATTATATACGCAATACAATAAATTTAACCTTATCTACTTTTTCTGTAGCACATACGGCGGACAAAAAAAATTAATTACCTAAAAAGGGAAGTAATGTTCTTTAAGAAGCAATTTCAAGAAGTCGTTATTTTTGTTTCATTTGTTTTATTAATGAATATGGCAAACTATACCCCGACGTGCCAAAGTTTAAAACTTTTGTTTGTTGTATGCAACAAAGTTCGAAATATAAATGGATGCTAGTTGCGGATTAGTTAAAAATTGATTGCATTTTAAAACACTTGGGCATTAAATTAATTAGTATCTAGGCCAAAGTATTATGAAAAACAATTGACGGTATTTACAACTTATGATAAAGAAACAAATTTTTGTTATTATGACAAATTAATATTTAAATAATAATCATTACTGAAATTGATGTCCTTTTAATTAACTAACGTACCATTACCATATATATATATATATATATATATATATATATATATATATATATATATATAGTAGAAAAAATGTTATCGACCGTTTGTAGTATAATTAGAGTTAAAAAATCTCGGGAATCGGTCAGGGCTCAAATACTAGTTGTTATTACGTACTTAAATTTATTTCAGAAATTCCAATATTTCGGACGTTAATTGTGTCCTTCATCAGGGAAAGAAAAGTATTAAGTATTAAGAATCTGAACGCAAAACACTGTCTGCAGTACCGGTTTTCTTCTATCAACATTTAAATATTTATGTTTTGTTAAATCTTTTGTATAAATCTTCCAAAGTAACAAAACATAAATATTTAAATGTTGATAGAAGAAAACCGGTACTGCAGACAGTGTTTTGCGTTCAGATTCTTAATACTTAATACTTTTATATTTATATATATATATATATATATATATATATATATATATATATATATATATATATATATATATATATATATATATACAGAGTTTATGAAGTATAACGGAGAAATAAATTTTTCTAAAATATATTTTTTCAAGTTATTGGATTGAAGAACTTCCAATAATTAAATTAAAGATCCATGACAGAGTTGCGAAGTAACTTAAGAATTTTTTTTATTGATTTTGTCAATTTTATTAAAATGTGTCAACTAGCCGGAAAAAATATTTCCAGCTAGCTGGGAAGTGTTAACAATGACTCGCTTTCCAACTGCCTAGAAGGTTGGAAACGTAAATATTACTAACCGATTTTTTTACTAATTTTGTCAATTTTATTGAAAAGTCTCAACTACCGGAATAATATTTCCAGCTAGCTGGGAAGTGAAGTTAACAATGACTTGCTTCTCAACTGTCTAGAAGGTTGGAAATACACTTAACTGATCGATTGTGAGTAAAATTAATTTTTTGAATCAGTGGTTCTAAAAATAAATCATGTAAGGCTGTTATTAAACTACCCTTCAACATTTCGAAATTCTTATAATTTTAAAACAGCATAATGCCTCTAACTAGAAGTTATGACACAGTCTGTATATGTAAAGAGAGACAATATGATATGCGAAGCAGTCATATAATAGTTTTATTATTACGATCCAGGGTTAAGGTGATCCTCTACCCATGGCAGAAAACAGTCAAAAACATTGATTGATTGTTTTGTTAAACATAATAATAACAAATAATTTATGTACCAATGGCACCCATACTTGTAAAAAACTGCAATATTTGTAAAAAAGAGGGTTTTCGCGTGCCACTACAGCTTTTATTTATAATTTTTAAATTCGTTTGGTTCAAAAAATAAAAAAAATTGTCAAAATGCAAATTAACATATTTCGACTCTAAAGCAAAATTTTAAAATTCTGCATCACCATTTTGTAGATTTTTATCTACAATATCTTTAGATAATTATATTTAACAAAACAATAAACGCTGTGGAGTGGCGCGCGAAATCCATGTTTTGGCTGCTTTCTGGCGCGGTAGAGGATCGTCTTAATATAGTTTTTAATAATGAGCATGTGTGAAAAATTTATGAATCAAAAGAAAATGAAGAAATTTGAACAGAGCCAACAGCAGCCAGATGTGCACGCACGGGAAGAATATTTATTATTATTATACTCTTTACGTTTACTACTATATAATGTTCATGAGTGGGACTGTAGCATTAAAGTGGACATTTTATTGGCTTAGTAATTCGCGCTTAATTGTAAGACGATAGGAAACATGCAGCAGTATTTATTGAAGATCACTAACAAATGTTATGTCTTCATTACAATATTCGATGCGAGTTTTACTTTCCTATAGCTTGAGTTACATTTAATTCTTATTAAATATAGCTGTAGCTTTTGAATAATGAAGTAGACATTTAGTGGTCTCCAGTTAACTAAATTTTACGTACCTACTTGAATTTAACGTACTGAATTTAAGGGGCCAGTCTATGTTTTTTTCTGAATTCCTGAAGTACTCTTGATTTTACTTTTTTCTATTCCACTCTTTTCTCCACTACTACGGCTTCCTGAAACCAGCCCGAAACTCGTACTTTACTGCATCCTAGCTATGCAATATCATTTTGAAGTTGAAAAATACTTTAAAAGTGTTTTCGTTGCGAGTAAACTGTCAGATTATTATTGACTTTACAATAATGTTTTTATAAACATTTAATAGAGAAAGAATGGATCTACAGATGCGCGTTTTTCAAATTAAAATTTTTTTCTATCATGATAATAAACCGTATAAAAGTTACATAAAATAGGAATTTCCTTGGAAATTTTCGAAATTTTTATATTCATGTATAATTTTTTAATCAAAATTTGTAAATCCATTCTTTTTCTATTAAATCGTTGCTGAAATAAAATTTTACCATTCTTGTACTGGACACAAAACACTCGCTACGTTAGTACATTTTATGTTGGATTTTAGGTGGTAGACGGGCCTCTTAACATCGGTACTGAATTTAAACGTACTGAATTTACACGTAATGAATTTAACGTGCTAAATCTAACGTAATGAATTCGACGTACCTACAGAATCTAATTTTTTGTTTGTTAAAAAATTTAACGTTTTCTAAAAAATACCTATATTTTCAACAGGAAGAAAAACTGCAATTTAGACTGTTTTCATGAGTCGAATGAAGCAAACCTTACTTAAGGCACTCAGTGCCTTAAAGAACAAATAAACATTGTTTTAAGGCACGAGTGCCTAAAAAAGTATATCATTTCGAAACCATAGCAACGAAGTAAATAGGAACTTTATATTATATCGATTATAGAACAATAGTTATTTGTGTATCAAGTACGGATAGAGCATTGTTTGTTGCACGCGGCGAGAAATTTGTTCAGTCGAGGCAAAGCTGAGATTGACGACTCGCCAAGGGCAACAAACAAGCTATATTCAACGAGGTGCACACAATATTTTGTCTACAATCGTATAACTTCAATGTAGCTAATTTAAAAATTATTATTTTTAAATTATTATAATGAAATCGTGGTTATCGATCATCATCATCTCAATGTTTATACACAAAACACAAACGTTCACAATCGTAGTTTGAAGCCAATTTGACTCAATAAATTACATACCTATCCTAAATAAAAATTGAGTAACAATAACGATAGTAGACAAAATTATTTCAGACATCTTATTTTACAAAGCGTTACTAAAACAAGTTAAATTACAACAACAACAACAACTCACAAGTTCAATAAAATCCCTCCCCGCCCATGGCTCAACCACAAGGTAAGAACCCGCGCTGCGAGCGAGTGGCTTAGTTCAATACGCGCATCCACGCGTCATGTGCGTGCGTGCACCGTGCGTAACACGCACCGGGGCACAAGGGACATTGCCCTTCTTCCGAGGACTGGAGGGTGTTTGTCTCCCGCCGCACGTCCCTTCAGAACGGGGAGAGCGAACGTTTGCCGCAATAAAACACGAAATTAAAAGTAGGGTAGGGTAGGGTCACGGGACAATTAGGTGGGGTGGTATTGATTACTGAAGTTTGTTTCGATGGTTTTAGTTTTCGTATAATAGGGGAAGTATTAATTGTAATCGTGATTTTATGACAGACAAAAAATATAATTTAAAAAATCTGAAGTGGCCTCCACACAACCTTCCGCCATATCTAGACTTATAAACATAAATGTATACGTACAATCTGATGCCCATTTAAAATATATCAATAAAAATCTAAAATATTCAAACACAAATTAGTATCACCTGAATCAAAAGATTCATTCACAGGAAAACACTTCTGTGTTGAAGCCATCCTTCGTTCCTCCTCATTTAAAGAAGTAAGCAAATCTCACGAGTTTAAAGTTTACAGACCTATAAGCAGACCTTCAATATCGAGAAAATTTAAAAATGAACTTGGATATTTCGTGTGAATAACTCAACATACCTAAAAAATTAGAAATTTTGAAAGAAAATTTTATTCGTGAAAAAAAAAACAATTTCGTCAAAAAACTTCCGACTTGTGAGTCAAAAAAACCATAAAATGCGCTCTTTTTCAAACGCCTATAACTTTGTGCCAAATCATCGTAGGAACAAATTTCAATGCCTTTTTTGTGGATCGAGCCGACAAATTTTTCCCAAGTCGGTACACATCGCCAAAGTTGGACGTGTTTTTTCGTTCGGGTTTTGAAGGGTACGAAAAGAAATACTCCTAATCTGAGTTTACCTCCTTAAAGTGGAGCCACAATGTTTTTTTTTCTGCAAGAATCGTCTAATTTGGTTGAAAAGTCGCTGAGTTATGTGCGAAAAACCTAAAAACACCCATAACTTTGTGCCAAATCATCGTAGGAACTTCGTTCTTTGAGTCTTGCACAGGGAATTGAATAAATTTTAGTGCCATTTTGGTGGATCAAGTCCAAAAAAATTTGTATCACGGCACTAATATTAAAAAAATCTGCTGTGGCCAGTACACGACCTCTCGCCTAATTCTGCTTATTCTACTAATCTCGAGACTAATCTAATAAATAGTTTTACTTACATTTTAATAGTTTCATGTTCATGTAAGATGTAAACGATAATGTAAACCAAGATGCAAGCAAAAGATGTCAACTGTACTGTCACTGTCAGAATAATTCAAATTTATTTAGAAACAAATTTCATATCATGGACAACAAGATAGAATATTAATTGTACTTTATTTTATTATTAAATACTACCAGATTCAGCAAATTGTATTTATAATTAACTGTACCCATAGATAATTATATTTTCTTTTATTTCTAATTGCAAAAATTGTCATAAATATATAATGTACCAATATATTTAAGGAAATCTTTATCAAGCTTTAAAAAGTACTACTTCCGGTTTGCGGATTTCTACCAAAATGTTATCCGTTGTTAAGATACTTATTAAAACCTTAAATATGAAATTTGGTTATTAAAAGTTTGATACTTTTTAAGTTATCGTGGACGAAAAATCGTCACATAATTCATACGTCCATACGCACACACACACACACAGACATCATCGTGAAAATAGTAAATTCGTATTCTAGAGACTCTGAAACATGCTTATCCACCAAAAACTCATACTCGAAAATTTTTACCCATTACAATACCTCTCTTATAGAATATGAGGCGAGAGGTAAAAATATTTAAACTCCGTACACATCGTCAAAGTTGGACATTTTTTATTATTTTTTTCACATGAGTGCTAGGGGGGGCGGAAGGGGTTGCGCTTAAGTTTGCATGCATGACTTTAAAGTAGACACTTCAAAGTTTTTCGCCCTCGAAGATTCATCTAAATCGATTGAAAATACGCAGAGTTTGAAAATGGTCGAAATTTTTACGAATTTCAAGTGTTTCATTTTTCTTCCGCCAGTATACCTGCTGTTCTTTCCGGTTCGGTTAAAATCCCTGATTTATTATTATCTGATTCGTCCAGATTTAGAAAAATATTTGTTGTTCAGTTACCTGTGCAGGACTCAAAAACGAAGTTCCCACGACAATTTGGCACAAAGTTATGGGCGTTTGAAAAAGAGTGCATTTTATGGTTTTTTGACTCATAAGTCGGAAATTTTTTTTTTCACGAATAAAATTTTCTTTCAAAATTTGAGTTATTCACACGAAATATCCAATTTCTTATGCAAAGTTTCTAAAAATCCGTTCTCTAAAATAAGATAGTTTTGACCGTCTCCGGGTTTCGTGTTTCTCTCCCCTTGTTTTCGGTCCCCGCTCCTCGGTGCGTAGTGCGTGCTCACTGCCTCACACACACACACACACAGACGCCAGTGGCGGCGCGGCGGGGCGGCGGCGCGCGGTGAATGACCCCACGAACAACTCCAACTGGCGATGGGTTGGGATAGGCCAGGGAGAGGACCCGCACATAGGCGGAGAATGCAGGTTTCGGCGGTGGAAGGCCGTTGCCCCCGACAAGCGAAGAGGTGGCGGAGTTCACGAAATACTCGCGGGTTTGTGTTTTTATATCGCGATGATTATGTGTTTTTATTTTTAATGGGAAGCACAGTTAAAGATGATTGAGGAGTTGATTTGCAAAACTACATAAATCTACTTTTAAGCAAATTTGAGTTTTACATCATTTCGCGCTCAAAATGACTGAATACCTACTTATATTTTATCAAAACTTAGTAAATTTTACAGAAATCCATATACAGAGTGTTCCACAAAAAATTAAAGGGTATATACTGTACGACGTGCTGATCATGAAACAAAAGGAATTTTTTTAAAATTAGCAAAAAATTGCATCGTATTTCAAGCAAACATTTTTTTGCCACTGGTCGGTAGATATTTTAAATATTTTTTTTCAAATCTTCTACAATGAAAGTAATTGTTTGCATAATATCTAATAAATGTGAATTATCCAATATACCACCAAAGCAATGATATTTAAAATGTACACACGTCAAGTAAACTTAACTTAACTTTGCAAATTAAAAAAATCTGACGTGGCCATCACACAACCTTCCGCCATATCTACACTTTAAACAGAAATGTATACGTACAATCCGGTGCCCATTTAAAATATACAAATAAAAATCTAAAATATTCAAACACAGAAATTTGCATCACCTGAATCAAAAGATTCGTTCACAGGAAAACTCTTCTGTGTTGAAGCCATCCTCCGTTCAATTACTACATTTATATCTTACTTATGACTTATATTTTAGCGCTAGTATGCAGAAACAAAAATCAAGCGAACATGGATTACAAGATTTCAATGTTTTATTTGATAAATTTATTTTTTAAATTTTACTGCAGTTCTTTAATGCTACCTGATAAAGATAATTTTGTTATAACGTAGATTGCAAATAACTTTTTCTCTTATTCTTATTACAAATAAATACTATATTTATCCAAATTTATAGAAATTTTTAACACTTAATCTTTTCAATCTTCAAAAAATATCACTTCCGGTGAAGATATTTGTACCAAAATCTAATGAGCTCTTCCTATTCGTATACAATTGTAAAATACCAAGTATCAAAATTTTTGGGTAATTCGTATTTGAGTTATCCAACAGACGGCATCGGCCCGGACCACACACATACACACATACACACACACACACACACACACACACACACACACACACACACACACGCACACACACACACACACACACACACATACATACAGACATCATCGGGAAACTATCAAAAATGAGTTGTAAGGACTCTAATTCGTGCTCATCCACTAAAAACTCACTACCCGATTTTTTGCATGATTCCAATACCTTCCTTTACAGGTAAGCGGAAGGTAAAAAATCTTTTTGTTTCATGATCAGCACGCAAAAAATGACTCGAGATTTTGTTTTAAAATAAGTTTTCCGGTATATAGGTACACTCATCATGATAATGTGAAACAAATCGGATTTTGTTTGATAATAGGTAGTCGACTGAAAAATAAATTATGAATAACGTTGTAATGAAGTATGAGTTAAAATTTTTAAAATTTTTGGGACGTGTCATAATATATGAGTAGGTAATTTACGTAATTTAAATATTTATATCTCACGTGTTTTCAGTAATACGAGGCTCTTTGTTGTGCATACACCTGACAAAAAAATAAAATAAAAAGGAATTTTTTGTCGATATAATACTTTTTTGAATAAGCGACGCTCAAAGTTTAAAACATGAGAGAGTGTGAGTGTTGTATAATGTTTCTACGTCCGTGCATAAACTGCTCGTAAATAATTTGTTGCTCATGTCTTATAACGAAATAAATTCTTCAACCACCTGCATAATAAGTATGTCATTATCCTAAAAAACAACGTAAGTGGATCATCTAGTTTGATAACTAGTTCTATAATAATTTTTATCAGGTAAAAGACCAGGAAATAATTTTTTTATATTCTAAGAGAGGTATTGTAATGAGTCAAAATTTTCGAGTATGGGTTTTTAGTGGATAAGCACGTTTCAGGGTCTCTAATACGACTTTTCACGATGATGTCTATGTCATGTATATGACGATTTTTTGTCCACGATAACTTTAAAAGTATCAAACCTTTAATAACCAAATTTCATATTTCAAATTTTAATAAGGATTTTAATATCGGATAAGATTTTGGTAGAAATCCGCAAACCGGCAGTAGTACTTTTGAAGCTTGATATAGTTTATCTTAAATAAATTGGTAGTTTTATGACACGTTCAATTAAAAATAAAATAAAATATAATTATCTATGGATATAGTGGTACAGATAATTTTTAATACAATTGCTGAATTTGGTAATATTTAAAAATAGAACAAAGTACAAATAATAT
The DNA here is from genome assembly GCA_947534325.1 of Agonum fuliginosum. Lineage (NCBI taxonomy): Eukaryota > Metazoa > Arthropoda > Insecta > Coleoptera > Carabidae > Agonum > Agonum fuliginosum. Next base: position 2,375,642 of record OX384029.1, read on the forward strand.
TCTAGTTTTTTGAAACTCTAGTATCTTGTTGTCCATGGTCATATGAAATTTGTTTGTTTATTCATTAAATTTGATATATAAGTAATTATTTATTAGATTAGTAGAATTAGGCGAGACGTCATTGCTGGCAACATCAGATTTTTAATTTAAATGTCAAACTGACATGTGACAGAAAATGTTCCAAAAATTAATGTTACCTACCATGTTAATATTATTGTAATCTATTCTTCCATTGGCTGATATTTGTGTCCTGCGATTTTCAACTGTAATAACCTAAGGCCATTGATAATTACCAAATATTTTTGTCACATTCCGAAAGCACGTTGTAGTGACAAAATTATAAGTTATTTATCAATGGTGGAGAGTTATTCCACTAGAAAAATTTTCGCAGTTGTAATTTAATTATTTATGGAAAACACAAAAGTCATTAATATTACATAACCGTCAATAATTCTGTCATATGTCATTCTGACATTTTGACATAAGTGATACCTAATGTCTCATGGAAGGATTACTGTCAGTTTAATGTTGGCTTCAACACATGATTAGAAATGGAAGAATTTCTTTGGATCATTTTGCTGGAAAAATTTATTTCAAAAGATTGTTGCTTGGTTACATTTCGAGACAAATGACATGATCAAAATTTGTCATTCAATTTGTCGAGGAATGTTACCTATAGCTATAAGCAACAATCTTAAGAAACAATTTTACCTGCAAAATAATGAGCTCGAGGTATATTTTATTAGACTATTTCCCAAATAAACAGACACAAAATATGAACTCATCGAACTTACGCTGGAATGTCCTAATATTTTTATTATTACTACTTACTTATCCGGTCCTCTTCTACCTTTCAGTGTAGAGGAAATTTTTATTATTAAATGTTTTCTAATGCTGGAGTAAGAAAAATTTGACACTGCTGCAGACCGATTCGTGGATTTTCGTGTTTTTAAATCTTAAATTTTAAATTTTAGTTTCTTTCGTTTTACAAGTTCATTATTACTATTAGTAATTGATTCCAAACTAAAGTTTTTGACGTAACTGTATTTTTTGGCGTTATATTTGATATCTTTTTATTAAATCGTAAGAAGTTGTCACAAAAAGATTAATTTGACACTTTTAATTTAAATTAAAAACAAAGTCAATAAAATTGTCATTGTCATACATGGTAATAATAGCAATGTAACGGCGAAATTGTCACTTGAACAATCCCTAGGGCATGTTTACAATTTTTTTCCGATATATTATGTACGTCATTGGTCAGAACTTAAAAAATTCAAGCAAATGATTGATTTACTTAGTGGGAAATAGTCATAGGTATATAAACACCCAAACATTTTACTTTTTATGTATCACACTGTCGCCTATACATATTTTATAAGTTTGTATTGTTTCTTCTCCACATAAAACAGAATAAGGAATAATATAAAGATATTTACGAACTAAACAGCATGTAATTGTTATCTAACGATTGTCGTATGCATTTCAGGCAGCGCGTCTGTATAGGTGTCTGTTGTTTCTATTAATTAGCGGGTAATGTCACTACGTTATTTTTCCCGACTTCTCGCTACGCTCATCGGAGGTGATAAGGTCAATGCAATGTTGACATAATAATTAAGCGCAAGTCTTGCGTACCTACGCCCTAAGATATTTAATACACTGCATTGCACAACTAAGGTTATTAATAGTTTCATAAGGTGATAACGATTTTGTGTAGGAAGTACACTGAATAAGATTTGCAAAACAATGTCTGCAATGTAAGCAAATATTTCATCAAATTGGTATTTAGGTAATTTTCATATATTTTACTTTTTTATTTGTTTTACATGAGGAATGTTTTTCCTAAAAAGTTTCTTGAAAGTAAAATAAATGCTAGGAGCTGTCATAAAAATAGTCAATATCGTTCATACGAAACAATTTTTTTCATTAAATTTAAGATCACTAGCTTTAATATATTTATAGAAATAATTCGTTTTCCCCACGGTTTCCCCGTATTGATAGTTTGTATTAAGCCAGCTCCTAGCACTGGTTTTACTTTCAATTTTTTTTTAGGCAAACTGGCTTCGTGTGAATAGGGCATTAATTTAGAGCATTTTTCTAAATTCTAATTGTTTTTTCCGAATTTCTAGAATATTCTCAATATTTTATTTATTACTCTCCCTTCACCAGTACTACGGCTAGACTGTCCGAAACTCGTACTTTACCGCATCCTAGCTATGCAATATCATTTTGAGGTTCAAATACTGTAATAGTATATTACATTACTAGCAAGGTAAAACAGGCGAGCCTGTCACCACCTTGAAGCAGTAAAACAGTTACCTTGCGTGCATTGTACAACATTTTACTTGTTACCCATTTGTTATCAAAACAAAAATTTAAAAATTATAACCAAATTCTGTCATTCACACAACTGTCAACGTGAACTGTTTTCTATGAACATGACTAGCTACTAACTTGTTAATTTTTACAAGTTAGCTGTCAATTTTACAAGTTTGTAACTTGCAAAGATTCATTTTTAAAGGCAATTTAGGGTTTGATTAAATGACACGTTTACAAGTGAGTAACAAGTAAAAGTGTTTTCGTTTCGTTTCGAGTAAACTGTAAGTGACTTCAAGATAATTTTTTCATAAACATTTATTAGAAAAAGAATGGATATACAGACGTGCCTTTTTCAAGTTTTAAAAATAAATTTCCATCATGAGATATAACCGTGTGAAGTTTGCATAAATTGGTAATTTTTATGAATTTTTATAATAAGGTACAATTTTTTAATTAAAATTTATAAAGGCACAACTGATAATTGATCCTTTAAGTATTTAATCCTTGTTGATATAAAATTTTACCATTTTTGTATTGGCCACAAAACACTCGCTACGTTAGTACATTTTATGCTGGATTTTAAGAGGTAATAATATATTTATAAAAATTAGGTACTTCAAAATTTATTTAGAATGCCTAACTTTCGAATAGGGTATTTAGGTAATTTTCGATATTTTGATAAGCCACGAAGTTGATGATAACGCCACCAGATGAAAACTACAGCAATAAAAGTAACAAACATTTGACAGAAATAGTTATTTGTTTAAATAGGCAAAAAAATATTAGATTTGCTGCCTTCGCTAGAGTTTTATAGACGAGGCGCAGCCGAGGCTATGAATCTAGCGAAGGCAGCAAATCTAATATTTTTTTGCCATGTTAAGCACATTATTTTTTCGGCGATTGTTATTAATTAATATTAATTTAGTGATTACTTTAAATATATTGATAGGTATCGCAATCAAATTATGTTGCTATGCGTATGTTGACAGTTGCTATGAAAAAACAAAATAGGTTAGGTATGTTGATGAATTTTATAAATGTCAAATTTGTTGATTTACTATAGTAACAATTACTTTTGCTGACTAGGCTTTTTTTTACTATTTTTGCAGCCTAGACAGCAAAAGTGACACTTTGCTGACTGTCAGCTGTCAAAAAACAGCACTTTAATGTCAATCGCCGAAAAATAAATTTTGCTCATCCAAAAATAGGTAAATAGCAATGTTAGTATTCAATGTAAAATGTAAATGATTATTGGTAATTATAATTAAGTTAATGTAGTCCTTTATTATAAAATCATCCGTTTAAAAGTTAATAATTACTTTTAATGAGTCAAGAATATAATTACAACTTAACCATCGCTTCAAAAATACTATAGAATTTAATTACAAAGTGATAAATTCTTCCTCTACACACATGTTTTAGCAGTTGAGTTTAATGAATGCACTTGCTATGTCCGAATATAAATAACGTTTTAATATGCGTGTCATTTGTGCAAGGGGCCGTCTGCAAAACGGATGAATAAATAATAAAATAGGAAGTGGTGCATATACGCCGGTTTCGGCTGTCGACTACGAACTATAGTGCAAGCGCCAATAACTCGAATATAGGAATATCATTTAGAGAGTGCGGATTATATGCATTTGCATATATTGTATTCTTGTTCATATTAGTATTTTTTTTTACAAATGTTTGCATTTCATACAAAAATAAATCAAAATATGTTATATATTACAAGTAAAAATAATTTTTCTAAAATTCGAAAAATTAAGGGTACCTAGTTTACCTGCAGCATTTTTTGTAGTATTGCACTGGATTCGTTTTCCTATTAAGCCCTGTTCGCACGGCGATCTTTGGAGATTCTACGGAGAGTCAAACTCCGGCAAAGTCACGGCAAAAAAGAAGTTTTTTTCTTTCTAGTGATAATTACGTGGTTTTGAAGCAATCAATAAATTATAAATTCTTCTTTTCCAATACTCATTGATAATTTAACAAATAATTCTCACTAGAAATAACTTTGCCGGGAGTTTGACTATCCGTAGAATCTCCAAAGATCGCCGTGCGAACAGGGCTTTAAACACAAACAAGAGAAATAGGTAATCAAACATCTTAAATACACAATTTAATTATTTTTAATAAAACAATTATTACTTCACCCAGGGCAGTGGCAATGAAAATTTTTTGACTGGGAAACATGATAATTAATTTTGCGATTAAAAAAAGTCTTTGATTCGTAATCAGCATATCAAACTAAGTACATATACCCTTAACGTATTTACCAGAAGTTATGAAACACCCTGTATTTATTAAAAATGCATAACTGCATATTTTGTACCTTTTAACCCAAAATTTTAATTTTTTAAAATTTTTTATGGGTATACAATTTATAATTGCTCTTTGATACCAACCTACAGTAGTTTTTACATTTATTTTAAAGGTAGGTACACAAGTCGTATTCCAGAAAGGTTTACGTTTTTTGTTTATTTTATATGATATAATTGTGCATTGTTGATAAAATGTAGTATTTTTCTGATTTATAAAAATAAATTATTATTAAAAATCTGCTGTGGCCAGTACACGACCTCTCGCCTAATTGACCTATCCTGTCAGAAGGAGTGAGTGCGATAGATACAAAGTAACATTGTGTTGAGTGAGACGCAAGCTGCTGCGCAGTACGCTGTGCGCATGCTTGTGGCAAAAGGAAGTGACGTCAATTGACCAATCCTGGCGATGCGCGCGTATTTTGTCAAATGTCAAAATTTAATTTCAATTTTTTACACGATTTTATTAATTTATTTCATGCCTGTTGCGTACTAAATTTTTTAAATTGCGCAATGTCATTAAATTGAATTAAACTTTTCCCCTACATTTACAAAATTTAAAATAAGAAATGTCAAACTCGTGTCAAACTTCAACTAACCGCACTTTCTATTTTCATAGCGTACTGCGCAACAGTTTTGCCGTCTCACTCTATGCATGTTACTTTGTATCTATCGTACTCACTTCCTGTAATCGGAAGCCCATTGCCCAAGCATGCGCGCGCAACCGAAGTTCAACAGGATAGGTCTATTCTGCTTATTCTACTAATCTAATAAATAGTTTTACTTACATTTTAATAGTTTCATGTTCATGTAATATGTAAACGATAATGTAAACCAAGGTGCAAGCAAAAGATGTCAACTGTACTGTCACTGTCATTATAATTCAAATTTTGAGTAAAAACAAATTTCATATCATGGACAACAAGATACTGGTACTTAGTTGCACTTTATTTTATTGCTAAATACTACCAGATTCAGCAAATTGTATTTAAAATTAACTGTACCCATAGATAATTATATTATCTTTTATTTTTATTTGCAAAAATTGTCATAAATAAATAATGTACCAATTTATTTAAGAAAAACTATATCAAGTTCCAAAAAAGTACTACTTCCGGTTTACGGATTTCTACCAAAATCTTATCCGGTGTTAAGATCCCTATTAAAACCTTAAATATGAAATTTGGTTATTAAAGGTTTGATACTTTTTCAGTTATCGTGGACGAAAAATTGTCAGTCCATACATTCATACAAACACACACACATACACACACACAGACATCATCGGGAAAATATTAAATTCGTATTCTAGAGACCCTGAAACGTGCTTATCCACCAAAAACTCATACTCGAAAATTTTGACCCATTACAATACCTCTCTTATAGAATATGAGGCGAGAGGTAAAAATGAATAAAATTTGTTGCATATTTGCATTATGCATGCATATATTTGTACAATATTCCATATTTGTTTTGTGCTTATATTAAGCATATTTTGGCTTTATTTCAATGCACATTGCATGCATATTTTGGTCATATTTTCCTGCGTATAATCCGCACTCTAGTCATTTTATATATTTTATATAAATTAATATTATTCGTTTTAAAACTTGCTGGCTTGCTTCTGTAGGTATATTTTAGGTATATTTTGATTTAAAAAACTACTACAATATGTTTTCTACATTCAAAGAATCATAATTAATTAGCTTACCTTCTTTTGAAGTACCTGATTGCTACAGCATGACTTTCTGAAAAAGAAAAAATATCTTAGTAACTGTTGATAGTAAAATATATTTTTCGCACTAGAGCGACAAATCTGTTCATAAACATTGAGTTTCAAAATGTTAAAAAAATTAGACATTTAAGGTTTGTGACAAGAATATAGTGATAAAGTGACCTCGCTATATTACAAATTGTGCCCTTGTTATAACAGCTACACTGTTCATATTTTATACATGGTTAGTTAAAAGATGACTCTAGAGTGCTATGAAGCTATATTTTTGAAATAGATAATAGTCTTTTGGTAATAAATTAGTAAGCCAACTCTTATTTCGCGTTGTTGATTGTGACTTGTATTTGGATAAAAAAGGCGAAAATAAAATTATGCCAAATTTTTATATGCAAAAATTTAACAACCACCAAAGTACTGGTGACTTCTTCTGTGTTCTGTTAATATGAGCTATAGATATTTCTATGTTACGGTTCATAATGACACTGGATTTGACGTTTACCTATACTGTAACAGTAAGGTTCACCAACTTTTATGAATTCATCCTAGAGTACCTATACATAAAGAGTGTGGAAATAGGAGCTATATAAACAAGTTGTCATGGTTTCATATTGTAAAAAAATGTGGAATTAATTAATGTTTAACTGTAGTAACACGATATTCAAAAATTATTTCAGTATCTAACTTTTAAACTCTTCATGTATTATTTTATTCGAATACAATTTTAATAAAGTCAGCCATATACTCAGATAAAGTCATTCCGTTACATACTTATACTTCACTCTGCACTCTTTCCCTACAAATAGCAAGTTCTATTTGTTCTTTTTTGATCTTTGTTTACATTTTGATGAGTATTTTATGTTTCGCTACAATATTTTTTGTTACTGTAGTGTTCGTTGTGGTAGGTTTATTCAATACGACACGCACACGTATTTGTACCAATAACTTTATTGTTTTGTGAACGTATACAGTATACACAGATTGACAATCTGCCATAAACTGAACTCAAATCATTTCTCATTAAACAAAAATACACTTTTTTAATAAAATTTGTTTACCAATACAATTATCTAATATATTACAGCATCATAACAATTTATTATCCAATACACTACTACAGTTATAAACATTGCAGATCCAACTATGTAACTTTCAACAAACGGATCCATTTCTGACAGTTATAAGAAAGTAGAAATTGAACTCGTATTCAAAAGTTTTATTTAAATAATTAGATCGTCGGATGATGGATAAGGGAATAAATAAAAGAATTCACTCCTAGAGACGATTTAAATCCATATAGGAGTGACGTCATAAAAAACAAGCAAATTATTCGTATGAATCAAGATTTGACTTTTTAGTACAGCATGAGTTTGGTAGATGGTGCTGGCAGTCTTTCTCTATTCGCGAAATTTAAAAGCAATATTTTTTGTTTCTATTTTAAGTATTAATCATTATTTTACCATTTTAATACATCGCATGATTCTGTAGGAAGTATCAAAGATTATTAAAATACAATAAACCGAAATAACAAAACACGTTAACCTCAAAATTTTATGTTGACACTTGACACAACAAGAAGGAGAAAATTGACAAGTTGTCAGCAATAAACAATAAAAAGTATATAACGAACTTTTGTGAATCTAAAAGAAAACAATAATATGTAAGAAAATATATTTCATATAATGAATACTATATTATATGAATAATTGTTCTGCTACTGCCGTTAAGACACAAATTGATAAGCCCCGCCCCTTATGACATACGATATGCGTATAGACTTATACGAGTAAAATGTGTAAGAAAGAGATAGCTTATTTAGTGAACGTGGTGGATAGAATTTATCTGATATGACGTCACTCCTATATGGATTTAAATCGTCTCTAATAGCAAACGTTTCGAATCATTATTGACTCTTCCTCAGTGCTCTGGAGCAACCATCTAAATTAAATTTAACAAATTTAGAACAGAAGAACATTCCTGCCTCAAAGTTAGTTGACAAGTGTTCGTACTCTCTTACTACCTTTAGGTCACATAACTATTATGAATGTAAAAGGCAGTATTTTTTCTTACTTTCTTACTTGCCAGGAGATGATGTCGAGGATTTAATAAATAATTTTTAAGAAAAAATGTAATTTTTGTTTCTAGAAAAAAAGTTTGTGTTTCATTTTTTGTTTTTTGTGCAATAATTTTATTATACTTAAAATTGTACTGCTTTATATTACAATGGAAATGTTAATAAACATATTACGGAAAATAGCAGTAAGTGAGTTCTTTATTTAAATAATCAATTCTCTCATGAATTGATTATACATACTTAAAAACAAGTGCTTAAATAACATATTTTACTTGACTTGTCAACTAACTTTGAGGCAGGAATGTTCTTCTTCGGGGTTTGAAGAGTTCGAACAGGGATAATCCTAATCTGAGTTTACCTCCTTAAAGTAGAGCCAAAATGGGGTTTTCCCCGAAAGAATCGTTCAATTTGGTTGAAAAGTCGCAGAGTTATGCGCGAAAAACCTCGAAATGCACTTTTTTTTCAAACACTCATAACTTTGTGTAAAATCAACGTAGGAACTTCGTTCTTTGAGTCCTGTACAGGAAATTGAACAAATTTTAGTGCCCTTTTGGTGAATCAACTTCGTACACATCGTCAAAGTTGGACATTTTTTTGAGTTAAAAGCATTTTTTTCACAGGAGGTGCTGGAGGGGGGCAGAAGGGGTGACGCATGCATGACTTTAAAGTTGACACTTCAAAGTTTTTCGCCCTCGTAGATTCATCGAAATCGACTGAAAATACGCCGAGTTACGACCATTTGAAAATGGGTGAAATTTAACCTCATTTCAAGTGTTCCCCTAATTTTGTTGCCGAGTTTATGTAACATTCAACAAACGGATCCATTTTCGACAGTAATAAGAAAGGTTTTGTCGTCAAGTGAAATGATTATAAACTACAAACTTCTCATTCACATCACACATCTTACAGAATACAGAAGAAGTAACCGATGACATCCATGACTATTGATTCCGTGAGTGATGTATCTCTGAACGTAGTATACCTCGCGGCAGATGGATCACGGAGCCGTTGTGTCCTGTGCTTGCGGCGACTTGCAAGTTCGATTCGAGTCAAGAACACATCACTCGCCTGTTGCTGCCGTGTGCTGTTGCTGTTGCTGTTGCGCGCCCAGCCGTTCTATAAACTAGCTGTAATTATTTCCCAAATTGCGAATAATTCTGCCTATTGTTCAGACGATTTTTCGCAATGTCGTTGTTTGTTTATATCACAATACCTTATTTTAGATTACAAAAGATTTTTTATGAAGATAATTTCATACTCCATAAACATTACATACAGAAGGTTTTTGATATTATGCAAGTTGCGAATTTAATACTTGTTTGTAATAAGCGAAATTATGAAAATGAGGTTATGTACCATAAGATGGATTATCTATTTCAAACTTAAACCATATAAGTAGGTAAACGTATAACACGTTCAGAAATTATAGTTGATTAAACACAATAAACAAAAGGATAAACAAAATTTTTACGTCACTCGGGGGAGGAAAGCAGTGTTTTCCTCTTGCTAATGGAGGGAGGGAAGCGAGTTTTCCCTTCCGCTCGGGAGGACCGTACTTGCTTTCCTCCCGATCGGGAGGAAAACACTGTTTTCTTCCCGGTACTGGCGGGAGGAAAACATTGCAAGAAAGGTGATTTCAAGGCCCTCGTGACGTAAAATATTGTGTGTCCCACGGGTGGGAAGGCTATTACTCCCGCGGGCGAAGCGGCGGTCCGAGCGAGGGCGCCGGCTTCGCTCAAGGGTGTAATAGCTATTACTCCCGCGGGCGAAGCGGCGACCCGAGCCGAAGGCGAGCCGCAGGCGAGTCCGAGCGAGGGCGAGGGCGAAGCCGGCGCCCTCGCTCGGACCGCCGCTTCGCCCGCGGGAGTAATAGCACGCTTCCCTCCCTAGGTGCACAAAATACTATTACTATATTCTCTCGGGGGAATACTTTAAATTTCAGCTCAACCAAGGCCTTTAAAAGGTTTCGGCACAATGTAAGTTCGAGGAATTCAATGCAAACCGGATGTCAATATCACTATTCGTTCAGAAATTATAGTTGATTGAACACAAAATTTAAAAAAAAACTTAAAAAAATTCTGTTAGGATTGCGGCTAAACTAAGGCCTCAAAAATTATAAAAATTGTATTGCAGATAGAAAAAATCCTGTGGAATCGAATGCTTGGAACGTTACAGCCGTTTTTTGTGTATCACGAATAAAACTAATGTCTTTGATTTTAGTTGTAAAAAGCGCACCGCTTTCCTCTGTGGGTTACCACTTTTTAGGTGATAAAATTACTGGACTATATTGAATTATTACTAAAAACTTTATTTTAACAACTATTTTTTATACTAAAATTAATTTTTTCGAAAAATAATTCAGGGAAAACTGATTTTTTAAATATAAATAGCATAAATATTGTTTAAACAAAATAAATAATTTTGTCCCCAATCCAAAAGGTTTCTGATTTTGAATAATATAAAAGAACAAAATTATTTTAAAAAACCATCAAACTCGGAGCTGTTCTTGAGGACTGATTGACTGTTATACGTATTCATTGACGCGACTAAATGCACAAATTTACATTTTGCGCAAATGTCAAGTGACCTATGCATTTTTTCGAAAAACAAAATATCGCTGAAGTGGCCTACTAATACGGTAACTATTGTCTAATTTAACATTTAGCTGACCTCTTGAGATTCCATGTTGAATAAATTATTGGGCACACGGACACTTGTATAATTTCAACAAAATGCAATGTACGTATTTGTTATTTTCTTCACACGTGCACGCAAAGCACGTCGTTTCGAGGGAGTAAACACGTTTTTACTCCCTCAATTAAGGGGGTCACTGTCGGCGTAAAAATAGTGAAGTTTAGTTTTTTCCTTAAAATTGAAGTAAAAATTCATATTTTTAGAAACACAAATACATTTTTGAATTGACAATGGTTGTCTCCAAATGCATCTAATGCCATTTTTTTCATTTTTGTAATCTATTTTTTTATATTTAGGTATGGCTTAAACATGGCCTTTTTTAGCTATTTTGTGAGTACGTATTTTATCACATATTTAAAACAAAAAAATTAAAAAAGTACAACATGAGGACAAGGACAACCTTTACTATTTAAAATTATCTTATTTGTTTAAAAATCTTAATATTGAAACCAGTTTTAATGGAAAACTGAACATCGTTTTTCGCCTTTTTGACGGTTTGTATTCAACCATTTGTAATTTAATTTTCTGAATTAAATAGTTCATAAAGAGTTTTTATTTAAATTAATAATGTTATCCTTTGTTTATTCATGTGTAACATAAACAGTACTTTTCCTCTCTAGAGAGGAATAGTACTGTCCGGTCAGAAATACCTCACTTTCATCTCTAATAATAGGGACGAAAGGTGGCGTTTTCGGTGCAGGTATTGAAAAAAATATGATTTATCATCCTTGTCCTGTCGCGACAAAATGTTTTGTTGGGAATATTTTCTTGGGAACATATTGTTCAGGATCCGTTGGTTGGGAATATTTTGTTGGAGATATATTGTTGAGAATATTTTATTGGGATTGGGAATACACTGTTGGGAACATATTGTCCGAAGAAATATTGTTCAGGAACATTTTGTTGGGAATATTTTGTAGGGGATATTTTGCTGGGAACATAATGTTGTTCAGGAACCTTTGGTTGGGAATATTTTGTTGGAGATATATTGTTGGGAACATTTTGTTGGGTATACACTGTTGGGAACATATTGTTCGGAGAAATATTGTTCAGGAACATTTTGTTGGGCATATTTTGTTGGGGATATTTTGCTGGGAACATTTTGTCGGGAATATTTTGTTGGAAACATATTGTTCAGGAACCTTTGGTTGGGAATATTTTGTTGGAGATATATTGTTGCTTGTTGGGGACATTTTGTTGGGAATACACTGTTGGGAACATATTGTTCGGAGAATATTGTTCAGGAACATTTCGTTGGGAATATTTTGTAGGGGATATTTTGCTGGGAACATTTTGTCGGGAATATTTTGTTGGGCACATATTGTTCAGGAACCTTTGGTTGGGAATATTTTGTTGGGAACAATTTGTTGAGAATATACTGTTGGGAACATTTTGTCGGGAATATTTTGCTGGGCACATTTTGTCGAGAATATTTTGTTGGAAACATATTGTTCAGGAACCTGTGGTTGGGAATATTTTGTTGGAGATATATTGTTCGGAACATTTTGTTGGAAATACACTGTTGGGACCATATTGTTCGGAGAAATATTGTTCAGGAACATTTTGTCGGGAATATTTTGCTGGGCACATTTTGTCGGGAATATTTTGTTGGAAACATATTGTTCAGGAACCTGTGGTTGGGAATATTTTGTTGGAGATATATTGTTCGGAACATTTTGTTGAAAATACACTGTTGGGAACATATTGTTCAGGAACATTTTGTCGGGAATATTTTGCTGGGCACATTTTGTCGGAAATATTTTGTTGGGAACATATTGTTCAGGAACCTTTGGTTGGGAATATTTTGTTGGAGATATATTTTTGGGAACATTTTGTTGGAAATACACTGTTGGGAACATATTGTTCGCAGAAATATTGTTCAGGAACATTTTGTCGGGAATATTTTGCTGGGCATATTTTGTTGGGGATATTATGCTGGGCACATTTTGTCGGGAATATTTTGCTGGGCACATTTAGTAGGGAATATTTTGTTGGGAACATATTGTTTGGGGAAATATTGTCCAGAAATCTTTCGTTCGGAATATTTTGTTGGGGATATTTTGCTGGGAACATTTTGTCGTAGATCCAACCTGATCTACCTGTCTTGATGTTAGTGCAGTAAGTTGAGCAGAATCAGGCCACGCTGGAAGCAAAAACTGCCGGGCAACAAGTGGCGCAAGAGTGGGTGAGGGGTAGGGCGGGAATGCGCGTGAACGTGATCCCGAATGTAAACAAAACACGCGCACGACGAAAACAATTACCGATCGTCTCGACACTCATTTGCTTTTATGGTTCTTTCAAAATGGCGGAATCGCCGTTGCACTTTTATTTTTGTGTTTTTCCATTTTTATACGAGACGCTGAGACCCGAACGCGTCTGTTGCTGTCGATGGCGTTAAATCGATAGCCCGACGAATAATTTTTATTTTGCTATCAAAGGCGTGGCGAATTTTCGTTATTTCTTTTCTAATCCTTATTTAACGTGGATGTACCTGTAGATGTTTTTCCTTCAAATATACCTACTTTTGTTTTGTTTTATTGGAATATTGGAAACTGTTTTTTTATCCGGGTTTGAGCATACACGATGTTGATATATCTTTTTTTCTTTCATCTTCTATTTTCTAGTTTTGCGCATCTATATTGAAGAGAAATAAAGCCGGAGTATGAAAAATGTTGTACATTCGTATTCCTGCATTTGTGGGTAAAATTGTCAAAGAAATAAGTCGGTTGTAGTAGAATAATGAATAATTGTAAATGGTACAATAGTAGGTATAACTATATATATACAGAGAGTTTTTTTTATAAGTAAACATAGGGCATGTCATTACCATAGTTACAGTGTTACAGGATGACAGCAATGCATTAGAGCGTTTTTTTTATCAGTAAACATAGGGATAATTAACATACGAAAATAAATATGAAATATAAATTAAAGAAATAATAAATTATTTATTTATGTTTTCTATACTTAAAAACTAGGTAGATACATTAAACTTTTGAGAATTTAAGAACTAGGTAGACACTTAAAAATAATGTGTACAATGGTGACAGAATGAATGTTGAAAAATTAAAAAATCGAATTAGTGCTGTTTCCAAAAATATTACTCCCCAGCAAATGCTATAAATTATTTTTATAATCGTTTAGGATATTGTTTAGAAGTTAATGGTTCCAATTTTGAGCATTTAATTCGTTTAAAAAAATTCTCAATAGTTTAATGTAGGTATCTACCTATTATAGTTCTTAAGTGTAGAAAATATAAATAAATAATTTATCATTTCTTTAATTTATATTTCATATTTATTTTAGTATGTATAATTATCCCTATGTTTACTGATAAAAAAGACGCTCCAATACATTGCTGTCATTCTGTAACACTGTAACTATGGTAATGACATGCCCTATGTTTACTAATAAAAAAAACTCCCGGTATATATATATATATATATATATATATATATATATATATATATATATATATATATACACATTAACGAGACAATACAATACTTCTAATAGCTAGACTGACCATTCATGTCGTTGTTGAAATCAGACTTATGTTTCATAAATATTTTTATTGACATGTCATATGTGATATGTGAAGGGAAATAATGTAAGAAATAAAGCAATATATTATTTAGGTAGTATCTCTTATTATTGAATAGAGAGAACATGAAAAAGAAAGAAAATTTATAAAAGAAAAATTATAATAAAGGTAAGAAAGAAAATGCACTGTAGACGAAAACTTTTTTAGATACATTTCTTCACGTAGGTAAATTTTTATGATGAATTTGAATAATAATTATAATTAAAACCATGTTTTTCTTAAAGTAATAGCGGGTCCAGGAAAGGAAATTCTAGTACAGTAAGAAAAAATCTGTATAAAATATCTTTCAAATTGTTTATCAGTACAAGCTACAAGGGTCTGAAAATCAGTACCTATTTACCAAATTAGTACGAAAGTTATTTTATTTTTTAAAATTAATTAGGTAGGTATATAATTTAATACTAATAGGTAATAGGTTATCTATTTATTTCTTATAACTGTCAAAAATGGATCCGTTTATTGAAAGTTACATAGTTGGATCTGCAATTCATCAAAATGTAAACAAAGATCAACAAAGAACAAATAGGACTTGCTTGCATTTTAATGAGAAAGAGTGAAGAATGAATAAGTATGTAATAGAGTGGCTTTATTCTGAGTATGGCTGACTTCAGTAAAATTGTATTTGAATAAGATAATAATAGAATAAAAATAAGATATTTTCAAACAATTATTAATTAATTAAAATAAAATGATATAAAAGAATTTAGAAAAGGCCATTTGGAGTGTAATTGGTTCCTTCCCCTCTTTCATCCACGCCTTATGTACGTAACACGTATCCGCTTGCATCTGCATCCAGCTTATTGTTTCGATGATGTAAGGTATAAAATTTATTGATTATTTAAATAAAATAGTCCCAACCAGAGCTTCTAAACAGTGACAAAATTTGCTGCGAAACAGCTCTGAACCGAAATAATAACAGCAAGAATTATTTGAGACTCGCATTATTCATTGTTGTAACTATACTTAAATAACTAATGGCCAGTTGCACCGCTTCCACTTAAATATTAAGTTTTCCTTAAATGAACAATATCGAATCAAAATCAAATTGTCAAACATAGAAATAACATTGCTGTTATGAGTTCGACTAGATATTTTCCATTTAAGTGACACTTAAAATTTAAGTGGAAGCGGTGCAAATGGCCATTAGTTATTTAAGTATAGTTACAACAATGAATAATGCAAGGTTCAAATAATTCTTGCTGTTATAAGAGAAATGTTTTTCACACAGTTAATATATACTTTATTTCTTTTTATAATAATGATTGTCATAAATGATTTATTTATCAAGATATTAAAGAAACTATATTACTTTTCAACATAAGTGCTATTGTTGTTTATAGATTTGTACCAAAATTCACTGGTTTGAAGATTCGTATTAAAATCTTAAACATAAAATTTGGTTGTTAAATTTTTGTAATTTTTTGAGTTATAGAAAACGAGAAAAAATGTTACAGAACCTAACATACATACATACATACAGACACACACTAGAAAATTCAAGAAGAGAATATTCTTGACAGAAATCATAAAAATTACGAAACCCCAAGCTAAGGAAAATTCATTCACAAAAAAAACATTAATAGAAAAGATATATCTGGAATCAAGTAAACACGGAAACTTAACTTGGCGACCAAACCTGAAGTTGGCTGCAAGCTGTCAGCTGAACAACGCGTTGTGGCCGTTTAAAAAATGAGTTCTGTTGGACTCAAGAAGGGTTTTGTTAGCATAGATTAGTTTATGTCAAAAAAACGGAGTTCTGTTGGACTGAAGAAGGGTTTTGTTAGCATAGATTAGTTTATATATTAGCCAGAATCCGATTTTTTCCGCAGCCATATTTTTTCCAGTTTTAATATTCCTTTACAGGCGTTTTCTGCATCAATCAGATTCCAAATTTGAATTTTCTATGAATGCATTTTTTATGTAAGCATTTTCTTGTCTCTGAATTTTCGTATGTTTTATGATTCCCGGCAAGGATTTTCTTGTACTTGAATTTTCTAGCTCTGAGTTTTACTTCCTTGTACGGAGTAAAAGAAAGTATTGTAATCGCGAAAAATTTCGGTTCTCAGATTTTGACGGAAATATCCGTTTTGACCTTTTCTGAATCCATTATGACTAGTTTCGTCGTGACGTCTGTACGTACGTACGTACGAACGTATTTGTGTCGCATAACTCAAATACGGTTAGACGTAGAAAGTTGAAATTTTGTATTTAGGACTGTTAAAGCATCTAGTTGTGCACCTCCTATTTTTGGTTTCAATCTACAAACCGGAAGTAGTACTTTTTTCAAATATTTCGAGAAATATTCAATTTAAGACAATTTTTTTTATTTTAAATGAAAGATTATGTGATTATTACCTACAATCGGTATTTTATAAATATTTTTGTATCTGGTATCATTTAAGAATAATTAAAGTATATATTTATAATTAAGTATTTCGGTATCTTGTAGTCCATGATCGATTAACATTTGTTACTACGTAAAATTTAAATGATTATGACATGACAGTGACAATAATAAAATTTGCTTTATATCTTCTTCTGCAGTTTAAATAAAATGACTAAAATATATTTGTGAGTATAGTAGCAGTAGTAGTAGTACTTATATATTAATATATTTGTATAATAAGTTAAAAGAATAAAGTAGGTATATGGCGGGAGGTCTTGTGGTGGCCACGTCAGATTTTTATATTATTCTACATTTTAGTTATTAAGGCCCGGTTGTTCAATTTAAGTTTAGTGCCAGCTTAAACATAAACTCAAGCTTAGTTAAACTGAATTTTCTCAACCAATCTGCAGCGTTAAAATAAAACAGTTAACCAATGAGATGCCACAATACAACAGGAAAACTTTGTAACCATGGTTTTAACATAAACGTAGTTTAAGCTGAGATTGAACAACCGGCCCTAAGAAAAGTATGAACAGTTTAATATGCGTACAAGGAAGTCATGTGGTGTCCACGTCAGATTTTTTGAGATAGAAAACGAAACAAATATGAGGCGGGAGGTAAAAAACTGTCAGTTTGAATATTTTTCTGTGAGCTAATCTAACTGAATAATGCAGAGCACAGAGGCACAGATTGAAAGCGAGTCAGTTACAGCGTCGGTTATTGGATTAGGTACTTATGAGGGTACAGTGGCCATATTACGGTGTCAGTAGTAGCGTATTACGAGATATTTTCCATGCGAACGCAGTCGTGGGCAATTCCCTCCCCCCGCGGAAACGCGCTGCACTGTCACACATTATTGATTTTTTCTGTTCTAAAGTACCCCTAATTTCAAGCTGATGCATAATGTAGAACATAAAATAGTTTAGCAATGTCCTGTATTGATTCACGTTGAAAAAACTTTTAAATGGAGTTAATTTACGGTGCAGCACGTATGTGTGTGGTGTGTGTACAACATATGCATGAGTTGTCCAAGTACTTTTTATACTTATGGGTGGGACTGGTAACTGTATCAAAACGTGGAAATTTCCACTGTCTCTGGTTTTGTTTTTCTTCTATACCGCGCGATCCGCAGAAATCAGGCACTAGGGATATTTTGTTCATTATAAAATGATTTTTGAATCATTTCCGGTTTTTGCGGAAATGAGTACGAAGTTATTAGTCATACACAAACGATATTTTTGTATTTTTTCTGAAAGTGGGATACGTAGAATTAGTTTTATAATGAAAACGATATTTAATTTGAAAATACTCGTATTAGGGCGGGCTTAAAAGTGAAAAAACCGTAACACGAAGTCTGTAATGGTAATGTTTTAAACCCGATAATAGTTAAAATCTTATTATTATTTTTTTTTTATTTTTAATGGTAACCAACCTACAGAATTAACTTCCAATTACAGGATGGTAGATGTTATTATAGTGGAATCCAACCACTCGGACCCAGTGGTATTATTGTCGGTTGTGCTGGGAATCGAACTGGGGACCGCTAGCATGCTAGGCGGACCCTCTACCGCTGAGCTAACCACTGGCCGTAATTTGATTTAAAAAATGTTTCTTTTTTACTTCCTTGTACGGAGTAATAAGGAAGTATTGTAATCGCGAAAAATTTCGGTTTTCAGATTTTATTGGAAATATCCGTTTTGACCTTTTCTGAATCCATTATGACTAGTTTCGTCGTGACGTCTGTACGTATGTACGTATGTACGTCTGTACGTATGTGTGTCGCATAACTCAAATTCGGTTAGACGTAGAAAGTTGAAATTTTGTATTTAGGACTGTTATAGCATCTAGTTGTGCACCTCCTATTATTGGTTTCAATCTACAAACCGGAAGTAGTAAATTTAAAAAAAATTTCGATAAATATTTAATTTAAGACAAATTTTTTTATTTTAAATGAAAGAATATGTGATTATTACCTACAATCGGTTTTTTTATAAATATTTTTGTATCTGGTATCATTTAAGAAAAATTAAAGTATATATTTATAATTTAGTATTTCGGTATCTTGTAGTCCATGATCGATTAACATTTGTTACTACGTAAAATTTAAATGATTATGACATGACAGTGACAATAGTAAAATATACTTTTTATCTTCTTCTGCAGTTTAAATAAAATGACTAAAATATATTTGTGAGTATACTAGTATAATAAGTTAAAAGAATTTTTTATATTATTCTACATTTTAGTTATTAAGAAAAGTATGAACAAACAAGGCGTACAAGGAAGTCATGTGGTGTCCACGTCAGATTTTTCCTACTAGTACCACACGTCTGCGACACTTTTAAACTTTTACATGGCTCATTTTGCACATGCTTTCTGCATATAGGTACATTCCGAATAAACAAACAACCTACAATGTAATAATGTAACACAATGAAAATATATACTAATTGCCTTATTATAAAAACTATGTCTGTAATAATAGTTCATTTTGCATAAAATTCATCGCAATTTGATGAATTTTGCTGTCTTCTTTCATTTCTACAGCAAATTATATTTATTTCCGGGTTTTCTTATTTAGCATAAGGCAATCTGGAAACTCTAATGATTCTATTGATATATTATTTATGCCTATTGCTTATCCCTCTTTGCAGAAATTTATGCAGATATAGAAGATAATGTCTTCTGATTGAACGGAACTAAATAAGCAACCCAATATTCTTCGTGAATCCCAAATAGGTTACTTTACCTATCCACTTGACATGAATAATTGTCCATGGGATGTTAAAAATATCTTATTCTTGTAGGTACCTACTTTTAGTTATATTAAGTAAGTATATCCTATCCACATCCTGAGAACGATCAAGAATTACGTAGGTAGTAGGTACTCAATACAAACATCTCAGATGGGATACACAATTGGAAAATTATTACATAGACTATTTCCTTCATTAAATTTAAGCCAATCAGAAGTCTGACATTTCTGAATGTCGTCAAATCAATGTAGAATTACACGATAGTTTTGCACTAGTGCAAATTACCAATAATTTAAAGCATAGGTTTAAAAAAACACAATTAACTTTATTATTTTGATAGGTGACAATTAGATGTACAATTATTATAATTATTTACTAGATTTATTTTCTACTGGATTCTGACTTTGCTATCAAAGGAAGTTTTTAAATTTTGCTTTATTTTTCATGAGAGAAACAACGTTTGGCTAAATTTTAATCGGGAAATAGTCCTTCGAATATCCCTCGTGCACTTGAGAAAATTATCGACAATTTGACATGCACTTGGGATATTATATATGAAAATATTTGGGCTAAATAAATATAACAATAAATTTTCCTCTAAATTAATCTTTTGTATACATATTTTATTACTCATATATTTTCTAGGTCTGAATCTTCTTCTGCAACCTGCATGCATTTTCCTGTGTATGAAAATTCTAGAATTTTATTTTCTAATGTTGAATGGCTAGCCTTTCGGAATGTGACAAAATTATTTCGTAATTATCAATCGCCTTAGGTTATTATAGTTGATAATGTTACTAAGGGCGGACATTAGCAATCGCTAGGCAAGGATATTAATAGGATGTAAATGGGCAAAAATAGCAAGTAACAAGCCGTGATACGTCTACCAAACCTCCTAAATAAGTAATGAAATAATTTGTGCCAAATTTAAGTTTGTACCCATTTCTAAAACCAAACCGGTACCACAAAATTTTTCTAACCACCATCTTACCGAGCAAAATTTAATTCATGTTGACAAACACTTTTTTATGCCGGCTCCATCCTACCAAAAATTTAGTGTGGTTGGGATTAGATACCGCCTACCGAAATGGTAGCTGCCATTCCAACACAGACAAAAAGCTAAGCTACCTGCAGATGGAACATTCGGTTCGCCTAAAACGAGCCTCAGTGGGTGGGTCACTCTAAAACTAGTCATGGCCAATCACAGACACGGCTGTAGATTAGAATGTTTGGATGTGACCTTAACAAAGAACTAGTTTTTATTTCGCGGTAGCATAAATATTAATTACATATAAAAAACATTTTACAGAAACTTAATTTGAATTGACAATTTTATTGGCTATGCGTGTTATTATAAAATATGCAAAATTTAAAATAATATGAAAAAGATAAGCGAGTTTACCTACATATTATTCGCAATGTTTCATTTTAGTTACATTCACGTTTATCAACTTGTATTTTAAATTTAAAGTCCAGAACTCATAATAATAAATGATTTATATATGGATGTAATCGGTTACTTCTTCTGTATTCTCTATTCTGTAAGATGTGTGATATGAATGACAAGAGTGTGTGGTTCATAATCATTTCAGTAATCTGTTAACTTGACGACATAACCTTTTTATGGAATTTGTTCTGTGTAGGGCTGGTTTATAGTGGATGCAATCAGTTACTTCTTCTGTATTCTGTAAGATGTGTGATGTGAATGAGAAGTGTATGGTTCATCATTTCACTTGACGACATAACCGTCAGAAATGGACCCGTTTGTTGAAAATTACACAGTTGGATCTGCAATGTTTATATTGTAGCGAAATATAAAACACTCATCAAAATGTAAACAAAGATCAACAAAGAACAAATAGGACTTGCTTGCCATTTGTTGAGAAAGAGTGGAGTATATGTAATAGAGTGGGCTTTATGCTGATCGTATTGTATTGTATTTGAATAAAATAATATGAAGAGTTTAAAAGTAAGATACTGAACTAATTTTTGGATACAATATTGTTACAGTTAAATATTAATTAATTCCACACTTTTTTAGGGTATGAAACTATGGATATTTTTGCAATAGCTCCCATGGCCACTCTTTTTATATATTTTATAGTGATATGCTAGGAAGTTTTTTTAAAAGTTGGCCTTACTGTTACAGTATAGGTAAACATAAAATCCAGTGTCATTATGGACCGTAACATAGAAATATCTTTAGCTCATATTAAGGTGCGAGTCTACCCTAAAATTTTACAACGTTACAGAGGTGTACGCCTCCCACGTTTACTTTAATTATAATTGAAATATATGATGCTTTTACATATGAGTGTATTAGCAAAGGATGTCTTAATGCTTCTATATTTTTATTTTTTGTCTTTGGCCTAGGAATTAGAAGTAAAAAATATTTTAAAATGACGTTTTTTGCGGTTTTTTGTCATTATTTGATATTATTTTTTTCGGTCACTATAAATGGCAAGAAAAATTTAAAAAAACAAGAAGCATGCAACTAAGCTTCCTTTATCGAATAATTTTTGTTTTACTTAATTTCTTTAAAAAATACAGAAGTTATTATGGGAATCTGGAGCCATGTTTACAGTATTTTTCAACTTCAAAATGACATTGCATAGCTAGGATGCGGGTAAGTACGAGTTTCGGGCTGGTTTTGGGCAGCCGTAGTAGTGGAGAAAAGAGTGAAATAGAAAAAAAGTAATATCGAGAGTATTCTAGGAATTCGAAAAAAAGGTAGACAAGCTTCTTAACAGAACACAGAAGAAGTCACCAGTTAGTTACATCCATTATAAACCAGCCTTTAGTATATTAATATTAAGAGTCTAAAATGCATGATTTAATCCTGAGGGTGAAGTTTATTTCAAGAATTGAAGGTGAGAAAAATTATCACCTGAGTGGAACGAAAGAACACTTACTTGTTTACCCTCCGTTGAGAAAGGCACTTTTAGGTCTAGATAAAACTACATGCGAAGATGGAAAAAGTATATTATCTCGATCACCTCTGTAGTTATTTGGCTCTTAGTAAACATATTTATTTACGAAATATCTTATTTAGAAATGTTTGTTTTCCTTATCAGTTTCAATATGATTTTTATTGATGTGTAATTAACAATTAATTTTCCTCATTGCTCGTTCACTTTATCTTATTCTGTATTTATTTAATTAGATGTATAATTACAGTTTACGTTACATTACAGATCAATCTACGTACAATCTCTAGAAAAAGAGCAGTCATCCTACCTTGCTTATATAATAATTTATTATTATCTAGATATACTCGACTTGCACAAAAATGAAATATGAAATCATTGTTATTTGATATTATAAATGTTTTTTCATTCTCATCCATAAGTTTTCAAGTAAAAATAGCCTCTTTACTTATAGAGTTTACATGGCAATTTCTTGTAATTTCAGTTAGTTATACACAAACGATTTTATTGATTGAAGAAATGAATAATGGGAAAATCAGGAAAAATTTAAAACCTATAATTTTAAAGATATACAATATAGAATCTAGGGTATAATTTGAAGAAAGTTATACCTATACAATTGTAAAATTTTCAGAAACGTTTAAATTTAAAAATTTCAAATCTTTTTTATAATTATATAAGGTATCGTTAACCTGAATTTGAGTCTTAAGATTACCTACATGTTCACTTATTTGATTATGGTAAACAGAACATAAACATTTAAAACAATTTACGTTAACGAATAACTTAACAAAGTTTATAACTACACTATACCAAAATATGAATTTTTTTGGATGATGTATATTGATATTTGACGTCTTTGAAATAAACAGATTCTAAAAATAGCTCGTTTTTCATATAAATTGTTGTTATTACTACATAAATACATTTAAAACTTTGAAATTGTATAAAATAACGTAGAAATGTATATACCTACTTTAGAATAAAGTTTGGTTCAAATGTTTTGGATTATTTTATAACGATGTGTTATTCATTTTTAAACCCAAATGACTATACTTATTTACCCGAGCCCCGAATATATAATTCATGTATCACGTGGTACATATTTGACTAATTTGACTGGCTAAAATAGGGCAGTAAGAGACTATCAAATCGAAAATATTTTTTATCGCCGCTGTTACATGTCAACTGTTTTCTTTATTAGTTACAAACTGTCAGTTTCTCAATCTGAAATTGATGTTTGTCAAAAATCAGACTTAAAATATGTTAGGATAAAGATAATAGGAAAGAACACGTCAAATTAAGAAAAGTAAACAAAATTTAAAACGTTTTTGACAGCTTTTGAAAGAATATAACCAAACATTTTGGAGTCATGCATTTATATTCTTCACAAATATAACTCGAGCTATGAATAATCACAGGTGATAGCATTCGTTAGTCTTCAGAAAATTGACCGAGTGCGCAGCACGAGTTCAATTTTCTGAAGACTAACGAATGCTATCACCGATGATAATCATAGCACACTTGTTACAAAAATATAGTGAAAAAGTGACCTCGCTATATTTCAAATTGTGCCTCTGCTATAACACCTACACTATTCATATTTTATATATGGTTAGTTAAAAGATGACTCTAGAGTGGTATGAAGCTATATTTTTTAAATACTTAATAGTTTTTTGGTAACAAATTAATAAAAACAGTCTATTTTGCCAATTTTTCCCAATTTTTTTAACTAGTTGTGTAATTTTTTTTGACAAAAAAACTTTCCATACCACTCTTACGATCAATGCAAGGAATCGATTATTTCAAACAAAACTAATTAAGATGCATTAATAAAGCCACGATTTGAAATATTAAAAAGCAAAAATTAATTCTTATTTTCTCTAATTGTTGGCGCAACAATGTATTATACAAATTTTTCGGACAAATAATGTTTCGTAATTACTCATGGTAAATTTCAGATTTTTATTTTGAGCAATATAGCCTTAATCGTAAATTCTGATTCTATTGCAGCAATATTGCAGTCAACAAGTGTAGCGCCTTAAGCCCATTTTACATTGAGCAAGCGGAACGGTCAACTGCAATCTTCAAGTCAGAGTTGAACA
This sequence comes from Agonum fuliginosum, assembly GCA_947534325.1. Lineage (NCBI taxonomy): Eukaryota > Metazoa > Arthropoda > Insecta > Coleoptera > Carabidae > Agonum > Agonum fuliginosum. The sequence goes on from OX384029.1 coordinate 2,400,554, forward strand.
AGAAAATTGCAGAAGATATTTTTTAAATTTTACAGTGAGCAACATCAGCAACATGCAATTACTTATTTAATGTATAAATTTATTAATAAATTTGCCAATATTTTGTTAGTATATGTAAACTTAACCTCTTGGATTTCTTGTTGGAAAATAAGGATAGAATGGCATTATAACCACTAACGCACTAACTTTTAAACACAAATTAATCTTTTTGACGTTTATGTTCAGTTGGTAGCATCATAACGAACTAAAAATAACTAGAAATAACTTTGAATTGCCTGCAAGCCTTACAAAAATTAGAACATGTTCTATCCCATGCAACCGTTGCATCAAGATTGCTTCTGCCTGTTGAGCGTGCAATTTCTGTATTACACTCATGCAATATTGAAGCAACTTGTCAAAAGTTGCACTTGCATCTGCAATATTGCTCAATGTAAAATGGGCTTTATTCTTTAATAATTTTAGAATATACTGGTATTATGTTGTGTTGTAATGTAAAAATGTTGCGTCTAAGAAATGTAATTTACGCCTTACGGTTGTGCAGAGTAGAGTTTGCCAAGCATGTCTAAAATTCGCTCTCGGCGTTTTGACTCCAATCGAATAAGTGGTTCTTCATTCTTCAACGTTCTAACCTAACCAATCTAACATAACAGTACATTGGGAGCTGAATTGGCAAAACGTATAAGATGTATAGTATTTCATATACGCGGACTTATACACATTAGTCCATTAGAGTATGGCTTATGTGTTGTTTTTAGGCTAAATTATAATTCAATAAAACCGGTTCTGGTTTTTCTGCAGTTGCATTAGAAATGTGAAGGAAAATATTGATATAAAATTGACCATGTATTGTGTTACGGACTGGACACTACATTCAAAACTATTTGTTGTTGCAAATATGTGTTACCTTGAAACTGAATGCAGTTAAAAATATCAATCTTATTTCAGAAACAAGTCTTGCTCAGAATGCATTTTTATGTTATAAATGGCTGGTTTATCATGGATTTTATTTAGGAATTTAGATTTACGAAATTTTGAAATATAAAATATATCTGCATCTGCCTTTACTGGTTTATAATGAACATAAGAGAAATTTAAAGGTGGGTTTATGCTTAAAAAAGTTAAGAATAAAAACTAAGAATAAGAAGAAACTAAGGTTTAAGAATTATTTCTCCAGCATAAACCGACTCGTATGTGATTAACTGTTTTAACTTAAAAACTATTCTTATTCTTAATTCTTATTCTTAAATTTTTGAGCGTGAAATTGAAGGGTTTGGGTCTTGAATATCTACTGAAGATGGAATGTCCAGTCTGCTAGTCCTAAGTGGTCGGATTAGACTTCCTCAAGTATAAAAAGTTGAGTTACAAATATTTAAATTCTTGTCATATCATTATTTATGTCCAACCGTAACCACGAGACAAAATATAAGATGATTTGGATGAATTTATGGGGATCCTATGGTAAATAACAGTCAAAAACATTGATTCCGCACGATATTCTGTAGCATTTATTGTTTTGTTAAAAATAAAAATAACAAATCATTTATGTTTGAAGGGAAAAAATAATTTTGGCATCCATATTTGTAAAAAACTGCAATAGGTATTTGTAAAAAGGAAGGTTTTCGCGTGCCACTGTACAGCTTTAATTTATAAGTGAATTAACATCAAATTTTAATACGTTGTCAACTAAGCTTGGATTTGCAAAATAACCAATTGAATTTTTTAAATTCGTTTTATTAAAATAGAAGATATTTTTGTACAAAAAATAAGAAAAATTAACAAAATTCAAATTACCATATTTCGATTTTAAAGCTAAATTTCAAAAATCTTGTATTTTGTAGATTGTACTGTTATCTTCAATAATATCTTTAGATTATTATATTTAACAAAACAATAAACGCTGTGGAGTGGCGCGCGAAATCCATGTTTTTGGCTATTTTCTGTCGAGGTAAAAGATCGTCTTAAATCAAGAAGGTTAATCGTAAATCGTAATCGTAAAACCAATAATTAAAATTATTATTGAAACAATTTTAGGTGAGTATAACAAAATTGAAATTTTAAGAAGAATTCTTACGACGCTATGTTTGGTTAGGAATATAAAACAGACGTTAATTTTCGTCAAATTTTGAGAGAAATTTCCATACTGCTTTTTTGGAAGTGGTCTTAAATGAAAGAAAGTAACTTACCTAAAATTTCGCAGATTCAAAAAAGTTTTGCACATTTTTGTTATAAAGCAACGCGGAAAACAATCTGTATTTCAATTGTTTATTATCATTACATATTTGTTTATTTTTAATTGTATAACCTATAGTGCCACAGTAATGAGCTGTTTATTTGCCTTTTATCACACATATAAAACGTTTTATTACGCGCTGTACTATAAACAATCACTTCTGCATATTGATCAGTAAAACAAAGTTCCTACGTATTGCTATATTTTTTCAAAAGTTAATAAAATTTCTTCAACATAATATGCTAATACAGTACAATTATTGGCAAGTGAAGCGCGGTACGCATTACTAAAAATAACCTAAAAATATTAGTTTTAAAAATGAAAATAAAATATCGGAAAATAATTTTTGGCCTCTTGAACTGTAAACATTACAATCATATATCGTTGACGTCTATGGTAGTTGCGATTTTTTACAACTGTTTCCGCATTAACTCGTTAATATGCACCGAATTTTATTTCTTCAATATGTCATTAAATAAAAAGGTAACTTTAATAGAAAAAAGAGAGGCTACAAAAACGCTACTTTAAACAATTTATTGTGCAATAGAGTCTGAAATAATAAAATGTGACATTTACTGGCAACATCGCCAGTATTGTCAAATGTTAAATGCAAATGTCAAATGCATCTCACTTAAGAGGCCCGCCTACCACCTAAAATCCAGCATAAAATGTACTAAAACGTAGCGGGTGTTTTGTGGCCAGTATAAGAATGGTAAAATTATATTTCAGTAAGGATTTAATAGAGAAAGAATGGATCTACAGATATGCCTTTTTAAAATTTTGATTAAAAAATTGTACTTGAATATAAAAATTCTGAAAAATTCAATTTTTACCTCTCGCCTCATATTCTATAAGAGAGGTATTGTAATGGCTCAAAATTTTCGAGTATGAGTTTTTGGTGGATAAGCACGTTTCAGGGTCTCTAGAATACGAATTTACTATTTTCACGATGATGTCTGTGTGTGTGTGTGTGTGTGTGTTTGTGTGTTTGTGTGTTTGTGTGTTCGTGTGTTTGTGTGTTTGTATGAACCGAGGATTTTTCGTCCACGATAACTTAAAAAGTATCAAACCGTTTATAACCAAATTTCTTATTTAAGGTTTTGATAAGTATCTTAACACCGGATAACATTTTGGTAGAAATCTGCAAACCGGAAGTAGTACTTTTAGAAGTTTGGAAAAGTTTTCCTTAAATATATTGGTACATTATTTATTTATGACAATTTTTGCAATTAAAAATAAAAGAAATTGTGATTATCTATGTGTACAGTTATTATAAATACAAATTGCTGAATCTGGAAGTATTTAACAATAAAATAAAGTACAATTAATATTCTATCTTGTTGTCCATGATATGAAATTTGTTTCTACATAAAATTTGAATTATTATGACAGTGACAGTACAGTTGACATCTTTTGCTTGCATATTGGTTTACATTATCGTTTACATATTACATGAAGATGAAACTATTAAAATGTAAGTAAAACTATTTATTAGATTAGTAGAATAAGCAGAATTAGGCGAGAGGTCGTGTGGTGGCCACAGCAGATTTTTTTTCCTATTTTACGCACATCTGTAGATCCATTCTTTCTCTATTAAATGTTTATAAAATCCTTAACTTAAGTCAATAATAATCTGACAGTTTACTCCGCTTCGCGTCGTACTTTAACATAGAACATCGCGTTGTAAAATTAACCTTACCGCACTTTATAATGTAATAACAATTTGTGTATGCCATTGCTTCAAAATTACTGTAAAATTGAATGTTTTTTAATTTTGAAATTAGATCTTTTTAAGCACTTCCACCATTTTTTGATTTTGTGTGAAATATGTTAAATGTTTTTATTTTTTGTTTTACTCTTATTACACTCGTAACAATTATGCAAAACTATTAACTTAAAAATAAATTGGCAAGATTTGTCAAAATAAAACATCTCTGGTTATGGTATTCTAAAATAATGCTATAAATGGCTATTTTCTTTTGCGATTTTATAGAGAACTAACAAAGAGATATTATCGACTGTGGTCTCATATTGTGTAGTTTTTAAATTTGAACAAGTTTCGTCAAAAATGAGTAACTACAGCAAAATTTAAAAAGTAGCATAGTTTTTAAATTATAATATTATTATAACCGGACGTCTAACCCGGTAGAGAGTCGTCAATAAATGAATTTTATTAACAATTTTCCACGTGTGATTAAATATTCAGTAATATTTTGCTTTCCCGTACGATTTAGATTATGAAAATTTCATTGAAAACAACGTATAAGTAGAACAATCATTCTATTGTATTTACATGTCATTTCCCAGCCAAATGAATTTACCATTCTATTCACAGCAAAAAGTAGCATAAAATTACCTACATTTTCATTTTTTATACTATACTAGAAAACGATCAATATTATGTTCTAGATAATGAATGTATTGAAACGATACGTATTTATATTAAATTGATAGAAAATGTAAATTCTTTCGTCGACATTGTCATTGAAACCGTAGTTGTCGATGGAAAGAGGTAATTATTCAGGTAGTATTTGCAACTTATTATGATTATTAGACACAGTTTTCGTTGTCGCATAAATTGTGAAATAATTTATTTAATTATTAAGTTGTCGAATGAATTGACAATTTTTTATACGATTGCTTTCTGGAAATCATAACTTTGTGTATATATTGTAAGGCTCTACATTTGTTGAACGCAATATTGCTGCAATAGAATCAGAATTCACAATTCTGGCTTATTGCACAAAATAAAAATCTGAAATTTACCATAAGTAATTACGAAGCATTATTAGTTCGAAACAACAATTACAGAAAATAAGAATTAATTTATGCATTTTAATATTACAAATTATGGCCTTATTCAGCCTCTTCGCAAGCTGCTGCTCTTTGCTGTACCTGTCCATAACTGAAGCCAAAACAGGTTGATCAATCGCAATAATTTAACATCTCCAAATCGTGAAACGATACGGTTACCAAAAACCGTTCGCAGCAAATTCATTGTTTCCCTTGCAGTATGGGACGTAGCTCCGTCTTGTTGAAATCACATTATTTCTTCAGTTTGTTATGGACCAGGTACAGCAAAGAGCAGCAGCTTGGGAAGAGGCTGACGGTAGGCATCTAAGTTTTTTTTTAAACTCTTCATGATTAAAACTATCTTTTGTAATCAAAATTATTTATTTTCAATAAAAAAATTATATAAAAAATGCAATGGTCAGTGACTTATGGCCCACCCTGTATAATCAAAATTTTAGCTTTCCGTAGATGATATGCTTATTTCATTCATTTTAAATTTGACCAATCAGATTGTCTTATATTTTATGTAGGGCTTATTCAAAAAATTTTGCTTTTAAAAAAGTGTGTTAACGTAATAATAATTTCAGATTTTTTCAAATTATTTATGTACTCAAATACTTTTTAAGCAAAATTTATTTCATAAGCCATAGACAAATTTATCGATTAAATTCATTGTACCCGGGGTATAACTTATGAATGAATAATTAGAATATTTTTGTTGATTGCTAATAAATATCAATTTATCGTGGAATCTAGATCTACAATCTCTATCCTCAATCTGCAAAAGGCTACTTTAAGCCCTTGGTATACAAATAACTATTTTATTAATATTAACGTTACAATTTCAGTACCTATACTACTATTATTCAAGTGAAATAAATATCAATTTTTCAATTTATTTCTTGCGTTTTACGTAAGATATTATTTTTATGTAATTCATACTTTCTAATTTATAAATATAAGTTACTTTAAACAAGATGTTTCTAAATTTTTAATTCTTTATTTTAATAAATTATTATACCAGTTTCGTTGTCATTTCTAGAATATTGTCGTATAAATACATTTATTATTTCTATATATACACATTTTTAAATACTTATAAAGATACAGCATGCGAAATAAGAGATGACCTTAGGAATTTTAAATTGGTAAACAAAATTAATCGAGCGGACATATTATTATCAGCAAATTTTTTGGCAGAAACCGCTTCGCTACAGTGAAATAGTGTATAAAGAAGTTCTTCTTTTGACTCAGTTGCGTGTAGACAAGTAATAAGTTAGCGATCTTTGACTCAGTTCTGTGTAGTACATAGACACATTTCTCCGCTCCGGCCAACTCTCGCTGCACAGACAGTAAAGCTAGATTCACACCTGCCCAAATATAAGTATAGGGTGGGCCAAATACAAGTTTTTTTTGAAAATGCAATAAAATGAACAAAATTAAATTTTTTTCCATGTATTATGGCTTCATTAGTAAGAGCAAACATTCCCATTTATTATGGAACACAATTTCGTTCAAGTAGATGCCTCGGCTGGCTTCGCAGTAGCGCATTCTGTCACCCAATTTTCCAAGACCTAGTTGATTCTTTCGGGCTGTAGCTCACGGATTGCTTGGATGATATTGGTCTGAATCGTTTCTGGATTGTTAGCATAACATCGGTCCTTCACGGTTCCCCACAAAAAAGGGGTCAAATCGCAGGTTCGAGGCAGCCAATTGACATCGCCAAGACGGATGATAACATGATTTGGGAATTTGGTGATGAAAAAATCGATTGTGGCATGGCGCGCCATCCTGCATGAACCAGAGGTAGTAAAAATCCATGTCTTCAATTTCAGTAAAAAAAAAGTCGGATACCATGGCTCTGTAAAAATCTTCTTTTCAACAAACGCACTGTTTGGGCTACACAGCACTCACTTTGGAAATAAGTTTGCAATATTTCCCAACGTTGCTCAAGCGTAAAGCGACTCATTTCGTACCGCGGAGGTATGATACTTACTTTCTATCAAAATTTCGAGTAGGAAAAAGCTGTCAGTGTCAAAATAACCTATGATTTATAAAGAAATCACTAGTTAGCCCACCCTATATAGGTAGCTAATTTAACCAACCAGCGCTCAATGTTTGCACTTATAATTGAAATTAGAATATTTTAGAAACGCTGATTGGTTAATTTAGCACTTATACTTATAATTGGGTAGGTCTGAATCTAGCTTAAGTCTTGCAAAAGTAAGTTAGTACGAAATTACTTCAGGTAATCGGGTAGTGAGTTTTTAGTGGATGAGCACGAATTAGGGTCCTTACAACTCATTTTTGATAGTTTCCCGATGATGTCTGTATGTATGTGTGTGCGTGTGTGTGTGTGTGTGTGTATGTGTGTGGTCCGGGCCGATGCCGTCTGTTGGATAACTCAAATACGACTTACCCAAAAATTTTGATATTTGGTATTTTACAATTGTATACGAATAGGAAGAGCTCATTAGATTTTGGTACAAATATCTTCACCGGAAGTGATATTTTTTGAAGATTGAAAAGATTAAGTGTCAAAAATTTCTATAAATTTTGATAAATATAGTATTTATTTGTAATAAGAATAAGAGGAAAAGTTATTTGCAATTTACGTTATAAAAAAATTGTCTTTATCTGGTTGCATTAAAGAACTGCAGTAAAATTTAAAAAATAAATTTATCAAATAAAACGTTGAAATCTTGTAATCCATGTTCGGTTGATTTTTGTTTCTGCATAAAAAATATTGACAGATGAGACGGGTGACAAGTCGGCATACTAGCGCTATATAAGTCCTAAGTAAGATATTAAATGTAGTAATTGAACGGAGGATGGCTTCAACAGAGCAGAGTTTTCCTGTTAATGAATCTTTTTATTCAGGTGATGCAAATTTCTGTGTTTGAATATTTTAGATTTTTATTTGTATATTATAATTTAATTGTTTTTTCATAGTTTAAAAAATTATGTTTAATATCCACTTACAATTTGTTAAAAATTATACAAATAATAAAATAAGTAATACTATTTTGCGATAAAAATTTGATAACACTATTGCATAAGTAATGTATAAACGAACTAAGCTAAGATAAAATTATTGATTTCCAACATTTTTAGAAATGTGATCTAATATTGAGTAATTATATCTAAATATAGGTTAAAAATTATTAGAAATTTGACAAGAATTTACGTCACATGTCAAATAACGTGCATTATCAATAAATTTCCATAATCCGTGACAATCGTGGCCACTCAAAATATCTCAAAACTTTTAATTTTGACTGCAAGCTTGGCAACAACATTGAAAAATACGGAGGAGGCTATCCAAAATATTTTATCAATTGAATATTGAACCTTAAAAATTACTGAAATAAAGATTACAGTTATCAACAATTGCACTTGAAATATGAGTGTCCTCAAAATTATCAACATTCGATAAAATTTAAGTAGTCGAATTTCTGTAGGGGAATATTACAAATTCAATGAATTGGTGTGCATTAAATTTTATTGTTTGTTTATCTAAACCATTTATAAATAAAATACGCTTTTCATTATCCCATAATAATTGTTTTTCACAAATTGGTTTAGGCATTATTATAGTAACTAATTATAAAGAAAATTACATGACACAATAACAGCCAATGGATTTTCTCGGAAATTTTTTTACCAGTAGCTTGAGTAACTTAACTGAAATTAATATTTTATCGGCATCTGTCACTTTGACATTAAATTAAAAATTGGTTATATTGTTATTTTGAGTATAAATAAACAATTAATAAGGTAAATAATACACATTTCTTAATGTTAAATACAAATTTAGTAAATATTTCAAGTTTCGATTGTAAAAAGAATTGAAAAATAGAGCTAGTGCATTAATTCATGTCCAGGAAAATTTTTATCCTGCATTCCAACAACGTCTTAATTAGCTCGAGTGGTGAACTCAAAAAAATTTCCGGGAAGAATTAATGCATATGTGATATTATAAGTGAAAATAATTTTATATTTAAAATAGTCAACTGTAATAATTACACAAGAGCTTTTTATTTTGCTGGATAAATTTCTGTTTCTAATTGAAACTGGGGAATGCAATACCGGGATCCCGTACAAATTTTTGTCGGTATTCAATATCGGTATTAAACATAAAATACCGGTTTTCGAAATATTTTTTTCATTCAAAAATTCGGCTTAAAACTTGGTTCGAAAATTCCGTTTATTGAATAATTGAAGAGTTTTCTAAAAGTATAGTTTAGTAAAAAATAAATAATTCGTTAATTACTCTAGAATTTTTTCAGTTTTTATTTTTAAGAAAACAAATTTTAATTTTGTTAAATTTTATATTTACTTATTTTGTATTCCCAAAAATAAGATAATTATATTGACTTTACTGTTTCACTTAATCATATTCATTATTATTTATTTTCCAAACATCCTACAGCTAATTAATTTCAATTTTGTTCCATTTTCTATAATATTACCAATACCGGTGTCAATACCGGTATTATGGGTTTTTAAAACGAAAATATCGAAAGACCGGTAATAATTTTTTTTATCAGTATTGCATTCCCTAATTGAAACCTTGTTGCCTAGTGAAAAGAAAAATTATATAATAAAATCACGACACTGTAGGTTTGTTTTGTTTTGTTTACATATACAGGCTGTTTCTATACCTCTGCACGCAACTTTAATAGATTATATAATTTGATATACTGATTACAGAAATTTAACTAAGATGATTTTGAAGCATTTCTTACATACACTATCCGGAATTTGTGTGCATGATTTGTACTTAATTATGTAAACAATAATATTATTGTTATTAAGTAAAAGTTACATAAAATATACTTAAATTATATTTAACTATCTTTATGTTTTGTAGGTGCTAAAATACAATTTTTTATAGCAATTTTGTACCAAACACTTTACAATAATAATAAATTATGTATTGTTATGTGTTGAAAATATTATTTCAATATTTTTGTTTGAATATGAAATGTGTCATTATCATCAATAAAAATAATATCTGGATATTGTATGAAATATTTTAAATAATAATCGTAGAATTGGTATTATAAAATGTATAAATTCAATGAAAATTTATTTTCAAATATAATAGAAATTCCAAACAAAATTACTGTATAACCTTTACAACAACGTATGAAAAAAGTTATTTATTGTTTTATTTAGAAAATCTATTCATCTATTCCATGTTATTACTTGTATCAGGTTGGCCTTGATCTTTACCTATGAGAGTTTAATCATGTTTGTGAAAAAACTTAAATCGTTGCATAATTTTCAACATTTATAAAAATTTGACGATAGCATTTCGTATCTGTCTTGTAATCTAAATAATATGACAGCTGTGGAATACATTTACTGTATTTATTTTCAAAAAATACAATTATTACAATTATACAATTAATTGTGTATCACATGTAATGCTCTGAGATGTTTGTTATGAGTATGTAATTTTTGATCGTACTCAGGATATGGCTAGGATAGATCACTTAAAGTACAGCATGAATAAGATATTTTTAAACATCCCATGGACGATTCATGTCAAGTATTGCGTTCATATGACGAATATATAATCCATGTATCACGTGGTACATATTTGACTAATTTGATTAGCCGAAATAGGGTACTAAGGTGCTTTAAATCGATGATATTTTTATAACCGCTGTTATGGGTGTTAAGGGGCTATACTTCTTGAGTGCAATAAGAATCAGAATTCACGATTCTGGCTATATTGCTCAATATAAAAATCTGAAATTTTACATTAGTAACGACAAAGCATTGTTGAATTGAAAAATTCAAACTATATATTGTTCCGACAACAATTAGAGATAAAAAGAAATTAAACACTAGAATTTCGTGAGGATCTCATGAATAAACTATAAAAGTTATGATTGAGTTTGAAGACAAAATGAGTAGAACATAGATGTAAAAAGGGCGGAAAAACAATAAAACTATAATTTTATCAACATAATTGCCATAAATTATATCTAAACTTGTCCAATTTTCGCCGATTTTCGCATAATTATTAAAGCCAAACTAATTACATTAATTAAAGATTTTGAAGATTCCGCACTTTTAGCATGCTTCCTTAATCTGCATACAAAAATTCAACATCATACGTATAACAGTATTAGATTGAGATCCTCACAAAAATTACTCGTTTTTCAACGCATATTATTGCCATGCAATATAGGCTCTTGAAAGAATTTTAATTCAAGTTTTTGGATAACATGGCTCTAGTTTTATTAATTGGATATTATTTATGACAACGTTTCAGTCCTAATTATGACCATCTTTTGCTTTTGGTCTGGTCAACTAAATAAATGAGCCAAACATAGATGTTTAAATTTAAAATTTAAAATAGTTACATATTTGTAGAAGTGATCACTTACGAATCAAGACTGATATTAATTTGATATTTTTTATGACAAGTTTATTTAGCTGACCAGACCTGAAGATAGTCATAATCATGACCAAAACGTTGTCATAAATAATATCAAATTAATAAAACTGGAGCCATGTTATCCAAAAACTTGAATTAAAATTTCTTGAATTATTTCCTAAACCTCGTAGCTCTTATATTTCTCGAGATAGCAATGGTGCGCCACTTAAAATGAACATCCTGTATTATCCCCGAAAATGTACATCGTAAATTGCTACCTTAAAAGCGATGTCATGATCTTAATGTTTGCAAGACATCTTTGAAAACTGCGCCAATAATTGTTGTCTGTTACGCAAGGTCTATCGCAGAAGCATGGAGTATGAAACGAAAGGCCAGTTGTCAGTGCAGAATAATAATGGGCTAGGTTTCTCATAAATAAATTAAACTATCAAGGTTATCCCAAACTGGTATCCGAAAGCCACATTTCCTGGTTTGCAACCATGCGATGAAAGGCAGTTTTGATGCTCTCGGCCCGAGAGATTGCTATCTGTGCACGTCATTCCATGCCAAAACTTACTTCCGTCTTCATAGTTAACTATTCTTTTAGTTTTTAGATAATTATAATAAGGGGAGGGGTTAGTTCTAATATGTAGTTCGGGAATTAGATTCAGCCAATAGGCTTTGACGATTTCTCTCCAGTCATGTAATGGGTTAAATTTATTCATTTTGATTGTTTTCTTTGTTGAAATTTTGTTATGAATTTACAAATTAATGTAAATGGATAATACCTTCTACGTATTTAAAAATATTGTGTTGATTTCCGTGTAATTTTAATATTCATTCGACCAAATGTATGTGTTTACGTATTTTGTATGTAAAATATAAAAATATTGCTTTGATATTGGAAAAGTCATTGTTTGACATTCTAATTTAACCTTAGGTTTTATACTATTTTAAATGCAATTTAAAAACAAGGACATTTCAGCAAAGATGTAATTTTATATAGTTTTACCTTATCTATCAGTTTTATATAATTATGAATTTTTTGTTGGAAAGGAAAAATTTAATTACTTGCTAAATATACACTGCCAATTGATTATAGAGTTTGATATTTTATTTGTGTTCTATGCCACCACGGATAAAGAATAATTAGGTTTAGACTGGCCACGTTTTTCATTGACAACCCCGGTCAGAAGTTGTAATTAGTTCATAGGTGTTTCTAGGTGTCTCTGCTGGTCACTACCGATACAAATTCATTCTGTCCAGGGGCGCGCCAACCCCGTGTGCAATGTGTGCGGCGCACACAGGCGCCTGGACATTAAAGGCGCCGAAGCGCCTTAAAATTTAAATAAATCATAAACAAAAATCGTAAAAGGTTGCGAAGTACTTAAAAATATTTCAATATCGTCTTTTGTTATAACTTGAATTGGAATCAATTAAATTGTAGGTATTAACTTCTTTTTAAGATTCTTTTTTAACATAAATAGCAAAACACGAGCGAAGTTACAAAATGAAGCGTAGTTTTTGGGTGTGAATTCGTTTAGTCCCACTAGTTTTGTTAAAACATACATTAGTTGACAACGTATAAAAAATGCATATGAACAAACTTTGTATTTGCTTTATTCTAGCAACAAGCACTGTATATTTACTAGTGTAGAATATTCAAATTTATCTATACAAATTTGTGGTGATATGTTTAATTTACGTTATGAAATTAATAAAAATATATTGATAGTTTTGGGCAAATTTGAACAAAATTGTAAAAAATGTAGGTACAATTTTTAATTAGTGAGGCGCCATCAAAATTTTTGCACACAGGCGCTGCATGCCCCTGGCGCGCCCCTGATTCTGTCACTTGCTGTCACTGAATAGTTTTTATGAAATATAATAATTTGTGCGTTTTACAGGCTGTTCCACAACTTAGGACAAAAATTAAAGGGTATATACTGTACGACGTGCTGATCTTGAAACAAAAAGTTGCATCGTATTTCAAGCAAACATTTTTTTGTCACTGGTCGGTAGTTATTTTTTATAATTTTTTTCAAGTCTTCTACAATGAAAGTAATTGTGTACATAATATCTACTACTAATAAATGTCAAATTATCAAATATACCATCAAAACAGCGATACTTAAAATGTATACACGTCAAGTAAACTACCCTTAACTTGGCGAGTTTAAAAAAAAATCTTTTTGTTTCATGATCAGCACGTCGTACAGTATATATCCTTTAATTTTTTGTCCTAAGTTGTGGAACACCCTATATAGTGATAGTGATATACAAATATATGTAAAATATAAAGAAAACATAAGCTTATTAGTAGGTACTTTAATAAGTATTGCTATGAATGAAAAGTTTGTTTTAATTTTAGAAGAAATGAGTAAAAAGCGACATGTTTTATAAACTGAATAATGTAGATGGATAGATACACTACGAGACTGTGTTCATATATTGTGATATTATTTATTTATAACGACGATCTCCCTCGTAGAAAATGGAGGATTTTCAAACACGTTTTGTCATTTTCGATCTAAAGGAAAATTATGAAACATAGCCGCTTAGATATATCTAAATTACAATTTTAGTTACTATTTATAGCATTAAAGTGTATTTTTACATTTAAATCAGTGGCGATATAGTATCCCTGATACAGCCAGAGATATCTAGATCCATTACACATTCTGACCGCTAGAAAAGATCATGTTAGCAAACCTAATTATTTTTTAACCGTACCTGGTGCATACATTCTAAATCTTCTATCTTAATCTAGTGAAAATTTAAAACTCTCCACTTGACAACATAAAATCCGCAGAACATTTCAAAAATGTAAACATAATGCTTGTTACTTGCTTTATTTGCCTTTTAACATCATAATTATCCAAGCGATTGCTAATGTCCGCCCTTAGTAACATTATCAGCTATAATAACCCAAGGACATTGATAATTACGTAATAATTTTGTGACATTCCGAAAGCACGTTGCTTGGTAACCGCTCGACACCGCTGGCGGAGGGCTGTTAACCTAAATGCAACGTGCTTGAGGTAGCTGTCACAAAATTATAAGTATTTATCAATGGTCGAGGGTTATTCGGACAGAAAATTTTATTAATTGAAGTATCATTTTCATTACCAAAACGTGCAAATGACGTTTTGTTCAATTATTATTATAAACATAAAAATGAACATAAATAATTGTAACCTAGTAACATATTTGACATAAGTCATAATGTCCCATGGGTTAAATGTTGTATTCATTGGCCAATTTCGTACACGTGATCAGAAATGAACGAAATTCATTGGATATTTAGTTAACCTAAAAATTTTATATGCAACATCCCAGTGTTAATAATTTGGTAATAATATCCCAATTTTGTATACGAATCGGAGTGCACACAATGTATTATATTTTTTGGCCGACATACCTATATTTTTTTAAATATCGTATTTTCTATGAGGTTAAGTAAGATTTGACATTTCTGTCAAGTAGCCTTGAAACAACTGCTAAGAGATGTCGCCAGTAAATGTCACATTTAAAACTAATCTGTTTTATTTATTTCAGACTCTATTGAACAATAAATTGTATAAAGTAGTGTTTTTGTGGCTCTATTTTTTATTACAAAGCAACTTTTATTTTAATGGCTGATTGAAACAATAAAATTCGATGCTCTTTGCCGAACAATATGCGGTAAAGTCATGGCACGTGTCAAATCGCAACTAACCATAGACGTAAACGATGTGTGATTGTTATGTTCACATTTTAGGAGGCCAAAAATGACATTGACTTAACCGTTTGAAACTTATTTTACTATTAGTCAGAGTATGATTCATCTTCCAAATTATCGTCTTGGTCATTTGTGAAGAGATATGCGTAGGTATTGTTTGCAAAGCTAATTTGACATATATAATTATTTATATTTCCGGTATCACTGTATTTAACAATTTTTCTCACATGTAATGCCTGTGGCACACCGGTCGAGGAGCATCGAGGACCATCGAGTAACTCCTCGATGAAACTATAGAACGCACCCGTCCGCGATGGTTTTCTTTTTCGTCGGTGACAATACATCAAAGTTTTGTGCGAAATCAAATACAAAAGATACGTCTGAAATGAGATACATTCGTTTCATCGAGGAACAACTCGATGAAAATAGCGGCGCCCCTATTTTTCGTCGAGGACGGGGTGCGTTCCATCGTTTCATCGAGGAGTTACTCGATGGTCCTCGATGCTCCTCGACCGGTGTGCCATAGGCATAAGACGCTATCTGTTACAATAGGCATTTGTAATAGTCCAAGAGCTAGCGGTCAAATTAGTGTGGACATTTTATTAGTCGTGAAATTGAAGGGTTTGGGTCTTGCATATCTGCTGAAGATGGAATATTCGGTCTGCCACTCCTAAGTGGCCGGATTAGGCTTCCTCAAGTAAAATAATAATGAATGACATTTTATATTTTCATAACTGTCAAAAATTTGCTTGTTTTCGGGTTATCAGCACTTATGATTAAATATTTTTATTAATTTTTGCATAGGTAAGCAGGAAACACTGATAAGCAAATTTTTGATATTTATTAAAATTTCAAATGTCATTTATTATTTTTTATTTGGTATCTTTAAGAGTGGAGGAGTAGAAACGTTCTAGAAATATGTTTTATAAATAAGAAATATCGTTCATTTCCAGCACCTTCATACATACGCCAGAACTCTTAATTTATATAATTAAGGTGGTTGGCTTCTAGCTGTTAAAATGGTGAAAAGTATGTTTAGTTTTCCCATCAAAATTGAAGTAAGAATTGAAATTATCGAAATAACTAAGATATTTTTGAAAAGTTTTTTGCTCTAATGCCAGTTTTTAAAGTTTTTTCTTCAATTTTTTTATGTGTATGGCTAAACATGTCCAATTTTGTGAATATTTCATTTGTATTTTAATACAATCCTACATAAAAATTCAAAAAAGTGGCATTAGAGCAAAAAGAGGGCAACTTCAAGCTTTTCGAAAACGTCGTATTTGTTTAAAAAATCTTATTGTTTAAACCAATTTTATGGGGAAAACTGCATATTGTTTTTCGCAATTTTGACGGCTTGTGTTGATCCATTTTATATTTAAATTTCTGGAATACAAAATTCAAAAAGTGTTCAATTTATTTATTCAGATATATAACTTAAATCTTTGTTTATTAAAGTTTATTAAAGACTGCGCAACCGCCTTAACATTTTTTTGTTCTCAACTTTTGATACTTGAAGAAGCATAATTGGCAGACTGGACATTCCATCTTCAGTAGATATGCAAGGCCCAAGCCGTTCAATTTCACGACTAATAAAATGTCCACACTAATTTGACCGCTAGCTCTTACTCTATAAGGAATGGATCATTATGAAGCGTAATGCAATTTATAAAATGAAAATTCGATGGAATATGAATCAAAACTAAATGTTCAAAGGGGAGCACACAATTTGGACAAATATAGTTTTGTCAAAGTGTAGTTTGACCAAAAATAATGAAGCCAAACTGTATTTTAGTCAAACTGTAATTTGTTCAACTGGAATTTTGTCAAACCGTAAATATGCCAACCCGTAATTAACCAAACTGTATTCTAGACAAACTGTAATTTCACATTCCGTAATTTGACCAAACCGCAACTTCGACTAATATTGTCAAATCGTTTTCAGGTAAACCGTAGTTTAACCAAAACGCAACTATACCTAACTGGAATCATCCAACACGGAATTACCCAAAACGTATTTTTGTCAAATCGCAGTTATTCTTAAGGGGCTATACTTCTTGAGTGCAATAAGAATCAGAATTCACGATTCTGGCTATATTGCTCAAAATAAAAATCTGAAATTGTACATTAGTAACGACAAAGCATTGTTGATTTGAAAAATTCAAACTATATATTGTTCCGACAACAATTAGAGATAAAAAGAAACTAAACACTAAAATTTCGCGAGGATCTCATGAATGAACTATAAAAGTTATCATTGAGTTTCAAGATAAAATGAATAGAACATAGATGTAGAAAGGGCGGAAAAACAATAAAACTATAATTTTATCAACAGAATTGCCATAAATTATATCTAAACTTGTACAATTTTCGCCGAATTTCGGATAATTATTAAAGCCAAACTAATTACATTAATTAAATATTTTGAAGATTCCGCACTTTTAGTATTCTTCCTTAATCTACATACAAAAATTCAACATCATACGTATAACAGTATTAGATTGAGATCCTCACAAAAATTACTCGTTTTTCAATGCGTATTATTGCCATGCAATAGGCCCTTAACCTTAATCTTGTCAAACGCATTTTACTCAAATCGTAATCTTCCCAACTTGTATGTCTCAAATACAGCGGACGCCGTTCAAAGTTCATGATGTTTAACTTTAAAGCCACGAAACGAAATAAGCGGAGTACAACAAGCAATTAGATTAACGAAGAATAGGGAGACGAGACTATTTTGGGAAAGCAATATTTTAAAGTTAGTTCGAAGTGCTCGCTCACAATGGGACCGATTGTGTTCTGCATTTGTAGTGCGGCTTGACACGCGAGTTTTAAAATAGGAGAAGTTAGCCAGGTTTGTAGTAAGTTGTAAGATCATTCCAAAACTCAGTGACCAGAAATTTACCAAATAAATACATAGTTATCATAGATGTCACCCAACTTGGGTGTGGTATCGGTATACGTCATTAAGACGTTTTTATAATGTCTATGTATTTAAAATGTCTGATCCAAATGTAATCACAAAGACGTCACATACGTGTCTTATGTCTTATGTCCTCCATTCTGGATGTTTAAAAGATGTTATTTTCTTCCATGCAAATGACGTCAATTTCATACCTTTTCGACAGTCAAATGATGTGTTTTTTTAATAAAATTATGACCAATATACGACTAATGGTGGGATTCTGTCCAAATCTGTAAGTTTAACTTTGCAAATCTTTAAATATTGAACAAAATAACATCAATATTTGTTGACAAATATAAAAATGTTCATATGCTTATAAATTTCATTGCGATTTTGTTTTATATTAACAGTTTTATAGATCTGTAGCAACTAGAGATTTGAACCGAATCCCCTGTATGTCATAACCAAGATGAATTTCGAGACAAATAAAGGACTCCTATATATTGTAAGCGGCAAATTTAAAACTGGACAACATAATGACGACTTAAAGACTACCGCATAAGACTAAAATTCGACCAATAATAGTCTCCTTATGACGCCTATAAGACAGTAGCAAGATGTACGTCTTACTGACGTTAATACGATCGATGTGTTGTATGGCGTATGGGTATATACAGTTTCGCTACATATAGTCCAGTTAGGAGAGGTTTTGACTGAAGACTAATACATAACCAAATGAAATTTGGCATGTGAGTAGTTAAGAACATACAGAAACAAAAAAAAAATTCGCTCCACCTCGGTATGCTCCGCTTCCCACAAAAATTTTCAGTTGAAACTCAAAATTTTCTTGTAACGCATTTTTCTCGAAAACTATCGAAAATTTTGGAAAACAGTTTTGACAGGATGAAAGCTGAGGAAATTTGCTATCAAAATGATCTTTGAAAATTTTTCATAAGTAGCACAGTGTAGGCACCAGCCGTTTAATATTCGAATGACTTGAGAATTTTCTGTATAGTAGGCGCTACATTGCGAATGACGTAATAAATTCGCAGCTACAGAATGAATGTGGTATAACTTCGTTAAAGAACATCATTTTGTAAAGATAAAAATTGCATTTTATTCGTCGAGGCTTCCACTTTCAATTGCACTAATAACATTTGAATTGCCGACCCCGTTTATACCGAGAAACTTGCTTTAAAAACATCATAACTCAGTATTTGAAGACGTTCAAAGAATTATCAATATTTTCAATATCTATGGATGAAATTGTAAACTCGTTGAGGATTATCTTCACCAAATCAAACCCAATCACATGCAACTATTTGGAGGGTTGTGTGTTGTACGTCCGAAAAAAAAAACTGGTTTTTGCTATCTCATAGATTTCTTTATTTATCGCGGGCACGAGCATTTTTGAAAATAGACCACTTTTTGGCCCCGTAAATATATTTTTAATGAGCTTATCGTTAAGTACAAATCCTAATCAACAAGATTCTGTAATTTGTTTCATCAATTGTACTACTACGTACATGTAACAGATGTTTTCCTAAAAAAAGATCATAACCTATAAATAAAGAAGGTAGCGAAAACCAGTTTTCTTTTCGGACGTACAACACACAATCCTCCAAATATTTGCATGTGATTGGGGATGATTTGGTGAAGATAATCCTCAACGAGTTTACAATTTCATTCATAGATATTGAAAATATTGAGAATTCTTTAATACTGAGTTATGATTCTTTAAAAAGCAAGTTTCTCGGTATAAACGGGGTCGGAAATTCAAATGTTATTAGTGCAATTGAAAGTGGAAGCCTCGACGAATAAAATGCAATTTTTTTCTTT
This sequence comes from Agonum fuliginosum, assembly GCA_947534325.1. Taxonomy (NCBI): domain Eukaryota; kingdom Metazoa; phylum Arthropoda; class Insecta; order Coleoptera; family Carabidae; genus Agonum; species Agonum fuliginosum. Next base: position 2,420,433 of record OX384029.1, read on the forward strand.
ACAAAATGATGTTCTTTAACGAAGTTATACCACATTCATTCTGTAGCTGCGATTTTATTACGTCATTCGCAATGTAGCGCCTACTATACAGAAAATTCTCAAGTCATTCGAATATTAAACGGCTGGTGCCTACACGGTGCTACTTATGAAAAATTTTCAAAGATCATTTTGATAGCAAATTTCCTCAGCTTTCATCCTGTCAAAACTGTTTTCCAAAATTTTCGATAGTTTTCGAGAAAAATGCGTTACAAGAAAATTTTGAGTTTCAACTGAAAATTTTTGTGGGAAGCGGAGCATACCGAGGTGGAGCGAATTTTTGTTTTGTTTCTGTATGTTCTTAACTACTCACATGCCAAATTTCATTTGGTTATGTATTAGTCTTGGGTTTCAGTTAATTTTTGACTCTCCTGACTGGACTAATAATACTGATCAAGAATCAAAAATAATTTTTTCAAAATTAAAAAATCTGATGCGGCCAGCACAAGACCTCCCGCCGTAGCCTACTCTTCTTTACTACAAATATTTTTTTGTCATTTAGTCAACTGTAGAAAAAGATATAAATAATGTGTCACTATTGGCACTGTCAGTCTGTCACTGTCATAATCAATTAAATTTTTCGTAGTAACAATCATGGTTCAGGACAACAAGTTACTGAAGTTTCTTACTGTAAATCAACTCTAAATTATAAATAATACTTGAAAGTACTAAGACAGAACAATTTATTATATGCTAAAAATTGTAGATGATAATAATATAATCTTTCATTTGAAACAAAAAATATTGCCATAAATTAGTTATTTATCAAAATATTTAAGAAAAGTACTACTTCCGGTTAGGGGATTTCTTCCAAAAATGATCTGGGTTCTCAAGATTTGTATTAAAACGTTTATATAAAATTTGGTTGTTAAATGTTTGTAACTATTTGAGTTACAGAACCGGAAAAAATGTTACCTACAACCTAACGCACATACATACAAACATCATCTCGAAAATACTTTATTCGTATTCTATGAATCCTAAAACGTGCTTATTCATTAAAAACTCACACTCGGAAATTTTGACATATCACAATATATCCCTTATAGAATATGTGACAGGAAGTAAAAAATAAATTGACTATTATACTTGCATGATTTTTAAAAATTTAATATTAGTATATTAGTGCGCATTATATTCCTGCTGTAAAATTGAATTTTACTCGAAGTAATTTTAGCGGGGCGAACGTTAAAGTTACGCACAGGTAACACGAATTATTGATTTCTCTAATGAAAAACAAGTCAGTGTTGCATATGCAACGCTAGCCCGGGATAAAGACGAAGACTACGAAATGCGTTTTGCAGAAAACTGATTATATTTCCGTTTTCTATACAAGTACCTACGTAGCTAGGTAATTTATTTAATACCAATAAAGTATCTAATCAGATTGTATATTACGTATATGTTTTCTTCAAAATAAAATTTTAGGTAGGTAATAGTATATTAAGTATCAAGAACGGTTAGGACAGTTTACCGATGGAAGACAATGTCTGACATCGGTAATTCGTTCGTTTGTGAAGCCTATAGCATTATTTGCACTATTGGTATATTTTATCCATACGCAAATATTAATTTCTTCGTAGGTAATTAATATTAATAATATAAAACAAAATCGTTCCGTTTATGAACTTGTCAATGAGTAATGTACCCAGATTAGTGTATGGTGTAAGATTTGACACAAAGATGGATAAAATGTATGATTCAATGCAAAAAACCAAACACAACACTAACTGGGATACAAGACTCGACACTAGGTTGATCTTTCGATCATCATTAGGTGACTGTCACAATGAACTTCGGAAATTCAGATATCATTAATTTTAATTAATATAAAATTTACTTAACGTTCTAGAACGGTAAGTAAAATTTTGTATATAATATTTTGACAATCTAGATTGGATCTGATAGATTTTAGTGTTGATCATGCAACCGGATGTGGTAGTTTCTTGAAGATCTGAAGAGTTTTTCTGGAATATCCTCAAAATTTATGAATTAATAGGAATTCTAATAACATTGTATACTAAATGTGACTATCTACAATTTGTATTCAAAACGTTGTTTCTATCTAGCACCATTTTCCAATTAGAAGAAGTTAAAAATTCTACAAATTTGTTACAATTTTGATTTATCTGCCTACCAATGAAAACAAAAAATAAAATATTTGAGTGTTAATGTCAAATAAATTTATGTTTTTAACAAACTGAAATTGAAAATATGAAATATCATTTATTATTTATATGGTTATGATAAATTTTAATAATATTATTTGAAGGCGGCATATGACCTCAGTAGTCAGTCCGCCTCAAAACTTAAATTAAAAAAAAATTATTTACAAAAACTACAATTCCCGAATTCCCTTCTACAATGGTATATTTGTGAATAAGTATACCTTCATACACATTTATTATATTAGTAAAATAGTAGAGTATTGCAAGAGGTCATGTGTTGGCCACATCAGATTTTTTTACTAGAAGTTATTTTCAAAACTACAGTCGGTGACTTTACCCACTCAGCTATCCGGCATAATATTTATTTAGGTATTAGTTTACATAATAATGAAAATATCAAAGTGGTAGGATTTTAAAAAATATTTCGATAAATAATTAATTTTATTAAATAAATTTAATTTTAAATGAAAGATTATGTGATTATTACCTACAATTGGTATATTATATTATAAATTTTTATGTAACTGGTATCATTTAAGAATAATTAAAGTCTCGATTAAAGTATATACTTATAATTTAGTATTTCCGTATTTTGTAGTCCATGATCGTTTAACATTGTTACTACGTAAAATTTAAATGATTTTGACATGACAGTGACAATGACAATAGTCAAATATCGTTTATATCTTCTTCTACAGTTCAAATAAAATGATTAAAATATATTTGTGAGTAGTAGCAGTAGTAGCAGTACTTATATATTAATATATTTGTATAATTACTGAAAAGAATAAAGTAGGTATGGCGAGAGGTCATGTGTTGGCCACATCAGATTTTTTACTAGAAGTTGTTTTCAAAACTGCAGTCGGTGACATTACCCACTCAGCTATCCGGCATAATATTTATTTATTAGTTTACATAATAATGAAAAGATCAAAGTGGTATAGGGTTCTATGATTAAGTGATATTGTGTGTAAAGATGGCAGATATCAGCGCTGCGCTGCAATGCAACAAGTAAATAATAATTGGAATGTAAATGCATTTGCAGTTTGCTGGATTGTCAACAACCTTGATCTAAAAACCAGCACCGTCGAGTACTTCATTTAAATTTATAAATTTGGTTCTAATTTCGATCGAATATTAAACAGTGATGCATTTGTTGCGAAACCATTCAAAATCAAATGCTATTCTCGGGGTCACTTTAAATTGTGTGATCGCAATAATCGTGGAACTAATAAGCCACGTTATTACATTTAGTATTCCAAGGTAAATTTAATGTTTACGACGAATTCATTATTCACTATTCACCTATTATTCTCAAAATGACAGAGACGATTATTATGTTTACATGCAGTTTTGAAACCGTTTCCAAAACGTTTTGAGTTTTAAAATCTCCATGTAAACAGTGTCAAAACGGTTTTGAGTTAACTCAAACCAAAACCAAAATTCTTGGGTTTGACTTGAAAATTAGTTTCAAAACTAGTCATGCAAACAGGTAAAATTAAGTTTTGAGATTGCGCATGCGTACTTCACAGATATTTCTGCCGTTTTTTGAACGTACTTACTAACCTACAAAGTACAAACACCAATTGTCAGTTGTGACTTAAAACTGAGTTGTTTTCTTATTTAGTGTTTTCATATGAAAATAAAAATGCCAAAACGAAACATTTGGAGTGAAGAGATTATATTTTTCGTTCCGATCTGTCACTCATGCGCCGAAACTGTTTTCGAACCTTCATTATCACTTGTTTTGAAAACTGCATGTAAACAGTTTTACATAATTTTGACTGAAAACCCAAACCATTTTCAAAACTGCATGTAAACTTAGTAGATATTACAGTAGCGCTAGGTTATATGAACTAATGAAAACCTGGGCAAATAAACTTTTTCGTTGTAGATAGTAAAGTAAAATATTAATAATAGTATATTCTGCAACAAGTGTGGAATGAAGCATATTCAGCTCGAGTGGAAAGTTTGTGAGACGAGCCGTAGGCGAGTTTCACGGTTCCACGAAAGCGGAATAGCCATTCCAAACGTGTTGCAAACTATACTTTCTCTACGACTATAAATTTTGATTGCATTAAAAACATAACCTAAAACTATTAAAATAAAAACATATGTATTTATAAAATAATGTTCTACATAAAATTAATAAATCTAAACGTATTTTGAAGCTACCCAGCAACCAAAAATATTGAATAAAGTTAAATTATTATAACTCGCCACATTTCATTCCATCACAAGTATGACTGAATTAATCTATTCCGTAACAAGAGTGATAGAATGTAACCATACCATAATTGAAAATAATGTAGGAATTATAACATTCTATAACAGTCGTACCTATAGAAAAATATTACAGAAACAAATCGAATCATTCCTAGTTAACTATGAAATAAATGATAGAAACCAGATTTTATGATAGTAAAAATGTCAGTTTTCATAATTTAATAAGGAATTGCAATTCAATTATAATATTTGTAGTAAATTTTCAAAATGACCTCCATTTTCTTGAGTAAATCTCTTAGTATAATTTAATAATTTTATTTATTATTTTACTTAGAAATCTACAATGAAAAAGTAGCTTACTATATGGTTGTATTCAGAATTTTATGTAGAATCAAAATCTTAAAAAATATACGGGCTGTCCCATTTAAAATAAGCAAGTTGATGTCACTTTCGGCTAAATAGGAAGTAATAAAATTCATTATTTATGTAGTTTAATGCGTCTTTGAATGTAGTTTATAAACCTATAATATAAATGTAATTGACTTAAGGTAGAAAATCCGTCGGTCATAAGCGTGCGTGATTTCGGTGTGAGGTGAGGCCGCAACAGTCAAATAATCAGAAATAAATCATTAAAAATCGTAGATTTGGATGTAAATTACAAATCATAGGTATCCAATTAAATAAAAAATATAATTGAAATTTAAGTTTACACTAAAACGCAGTAGTAGTACGTCAAAAACATAATTTTTCTTGAGACTGGAACCTTTTTCATGCGATTTCTCAACCATTATTGCGGTGACCCATATTTTTTATTTTTCTAATAAATACCTCAAATATCAAAGAATAACATATTCGTTTTCCAAATATGTGTTGGGTTGTTATGATATAAAATTTTCTAATCGTTTAGTAAATCTACTGGTAACCTCCATATACGCAATGTATTTTAGCGCGTTTTTGTGTCAACTTTAAATTCAATTATCTTCGTTATTTCAACGGTTACCTATAAATTTTAATTTTTATTCAAATTCTACGACTTGTAATGAATGCTGTATATTAATTTGAGTCATATTTTGAGTTGTCACTACCCATGGATTTACTACCTTAATAATAAAAAAAATTGAGGGTGCGTCTGTGTCAAGAAACACCCGGTATGTCTATACCAATAAGACTCACAATATTTGAGGCTTCCATATCCATACAATCAAGTTGGGTAAAAGGTGTGATTAGATGTATTGAAATATTGTAATTAAAATTGACTACTTTATTTACGTTTAAAGTTTAATTTTGAAGCATAATTTTAGGTCAGTAATTTCACCAGTAATCCGATACAATTGTTTTGGTTTTGAGGTTACAACATTTTGCAACGTTGAAATTGATATACAAATAAAAATTTCCAACTTACTTCTTGCTGATTTCTGGCTATCTGGGCTGCTACCTCCAAGTCCTGGGTTCACATCTTCTTCACGGCACTTCACACACACTGTAACACAATATTATGCTATTTTATTATCAAATAAACACATATTTTAATCATAAAAACAGAGAAAATCACACACGAAACGCTGTATAAATAATTGTCTATTTGTTTACTGCTCCTTACATAACTTGAACGAGTTTGTTCGAGAGCTGTGCGCCACCAAACGATTGTATAGGAAAGATTTATATTTAATATAAATTTTGAAAAATATATAATAGGATTAAATAGAATACTACGAGTTACATTATTAAATAAATTGGTGACCCCTAATTTTGTGCTGGCACATAATAAATTAATAATAACGATATTCAGTAAAATGGGATATCATAATTTTTTATAAAAACGAGGAAACCAAATCCGGCCACTTAGGACTGGCAGACTGGACATTCCATCTTCAGTAGATATGCAAGGCCCAGCGCTTCAATTCAATTCCACACTAATTTGACCGCTAGCTCTTGAACTTTTATAATTCAATAAGAGTGCGAGGAATACAATATTACAACATTACAACCCCCTTGACTTGTATCGTCCATGAGATATTTAAAACTATTTAATTATTGTACTTTAGATCATATTATAATCTCATCCTGAGTACGATAAAAAATTACATACTCAATACAAACATCTCAGAGAATTAAATGGGATACAAAATTGGAATATTACCAAATTATTAACATTGGGATGCTACATAGATAATGTTACTAAGGGCGGACATTAGCAATCTCTACGATATATTAATAGGATGTTAAGGGTATCGTCTCCAAGTAGCTCAACACCGCGTTTGTCCTATGTTAATGCATAGAAACGCTCGCTAAAAATACGTAAAAGCAATCTAGCAATTTCTAAAATACTCACGAAGTTTTATAGATAAATCTAAATTTTACAAATTTATGTACAGACGAAGAATGCAACTAGGATTATGCCGAGTTACATTTTTAAATAAATCTCTTAATAATATGATAAAGCGTGTAAGAAATTGCTGAAAACACACTTTTTCATTAATTTTTTATATGGATTCCAAAGATTTTTTCAGAATTCTAACTCGGCATAATCCTAGATTAATTCTTTCACAAACATCTAGTACCTGTTTTTCCTTCAAATTTTTAATATGCAATGAGTAAAGGAGAAACTGCTATACCTCTAAACACGCAATATTTTGTTACGGAGACGAGACCCTTAATGGGCAAAAAACGCAAGCAATAAGTCGGATGTTCACATTCTTGAAATGTTCTGGGGATTTTATTTTGTCAAGTGGGAAGTAGCAGTTCGATATACTGATAAAAAAAAAAATCGAGCCACTTGGCCGAACCAAGAAAATGTCTGTTTTTAAAATGTGGAGCATTTCTTTCAGGGACGTGTTAACCAAAATCTGGAAATTCCCTCTCGAGATACATTCCTCCTCTACGTTCTCTAAAAATCCCGAAGAGATTCGCTCCCCCCGTACCCTGAAAAATCGCTTTATGTGATGTCATGTCTGAGCAATGAAAAATTTCAAAGTTTGAAGGCTTGTAGTTTCAAAAAATCCTACTTAAGGGGGCTGTTCGTCTCGATTATCACAAAGCCCTATCAATTTCCTTTTTAGAGCTGAAAATTTCGTCCTTATTGGTGAAGAATTGAGTGAGTTATCACGTTTCAAAGGAAAAATGGGGATCGAACATGGACATTTTTTTTCATAAAATTATAGTGTCAAATCGAATTTGATACCTCAAATTAAATGGCTAGATAAGTGCAAATGCACGCATATACACACATGCACACGCGAAGGACGAAATTTTCAGCTCTGAAAAGGAAATTGATAGGGCTTTGTGACAATCGAGTCGAACAACCCCCTTAAGATAGGATTTTTTGGAGCTACAAGCCTTCAAAGCGAATCTCTTCGGGATTTTTAGAGAACGTAGAGGAGGAATGTATCTCCAGAGGGAATTTCCAGATTTTGGTTAACACGTCCCTGAAAGAAAGGCCCCACATTTTAAAAACAGGCATTTTCTTGGTTCGGCCAAGTGGCTGGAAAAGAAGAAGATTTAAGAATCTAAATCTTGAAAAAAAATTCATAGTTTTGAAGCAATCAATAAATTATAATTTCTTCTTTTCCAAGACGCACTGAAGATTCAATTTAGCAGCACCGCAATTTAACAGGTACTTCTTTTCCAGGATACAGAATCCTCGTGCAAACAGGGCTTTACACTGTGTGCGCGGTTACCAGTCTTAAAATTGTTAGTGGAGAGTACACCAAAGAGGAGATTACTGGGCAGTTAAACAGACTACTGGTTTCTAACACAGGCGGCCACGTTACATGCATAAAAAGTCACCAACTTTGAACGCAATTCTAATCAGCAAAAGACATATTACAAGCACCTGACAGTATCTTAGAGAAAGAGCCGTCAAGTAGTATTAATAAATTAACATTAGCATTGAAGTAATCGTGTAGTAGCCTACCGCAAGCAAGAGGCAAGAGTTAGGGCCCTACAGCCGCTAATGACTAATAGCTATCGGCACATAATTAATTCTACAGCGCCGACGCAAACGACACATTCCACGCACTTAGTGTTAATACGTTTGTAGACAGCTTTGCAGGCCCGTAGTCAGGGGTCTATTCTGTAACATTGAGAATAAGACGCGCCGTTTGGCTCATAATATGAACCTCCACCATTAAAAATTTAATACTGTTTGAAAGGAAATAGAAGTATTTTTAAGTTATAAAATTCTTATGAAATAGTAGGTAGGTAGGTATATTTCTTTTAGAAATATAGTAATTTGTTCTTCAAGGCTGCTTGTCCGACAGAATTTTCGCAGACGAGTTATACACAATATTTTTTGTGCAATTGCGTTGCATAATTATAAATACACATTTTGTTTTTTGTAACAGCTGTCAAAAATATCTGACATTGGCATGCACAACTCAATAAATTTACTTCGCAACCGTTAGTTTAGCAACGCGGCCGCGAAATGTATCGTAGGTACGCAAATGTTTTACTTCACGGCCTGAATGCAGACGTCAATTTCAACTTTTTTTTGAAAGTTGCTCGAAAAATAATTTTAGCTTCGAAAATATGTATTTACTGTTATAATTTAATTATAAGATATATTTTTTCCAATTTTAAAATAGGTAGGTAAATTTTTTCAAGGAAAAACTTAATTGCGATAAAAATATTTTCACTTGTAATACCCAAGTGCTTGGATTAAATCCGAAAAATTTTTCGAATGCAAAATGTACTTATTTTTGAAACATGAACGTTAATAAATGTCTACAGAAATATTTTTGTAAATAAAGCTACTAGACATTTCAGAAAAAACTTTCTTTAAAATATTTTTCTCAACAATAATTTCATTTTCTTCCAGTTGACGTATTATTTAGTGCGCAAGGTTGATGTTTTTTGTGCGTGAAAATGTCACTTATTTATTTGACGAGGCTTGCCGAGCGCTAAAAAATTTCGCGCTCGAAATACAAAAATATGTTTTCTACAACTACTGCTGTATTTTAATTTTAAATTCTAATTAAAATTTGTTGAAATAATTAAAATTTTAATTATTTTCAATCAAAATCGTGAACAATTTTTTTTCATGGTTTAGAACACCAACTTTGTTAACAATTAAAAAATGTCAACAATATTTGACAGTTGTACAAAAAATTATTAATTTTGGTCCATATTTCGACATCACAAGAATGGGCAACTTTTTTCCAGAATGCGCTTTGTGCCCCCTCCTGGCTACGGGCCTGTATCTTTGCTCCTTGCTAACACGACTTGACGATGCTGCCACCTACAAAACGCATGTGTTAATGTTAATGAAGGAAATAAAAACTAACGAAAAACTCATATGATCTGGAAACCTGGATTACGTAATTTCTAGGCCAATATCAACTTATGTATGATGTGATATTTCGTTTAGGATATTTAATTATTATACTAGACATAAATATTTTGTAAGATTTTAATTATTTGTAGAAGCAAATATTTACGCCAATTAAAAATATGTTTTCAACTTCTGGTAAAAATTAAAGAGGTCAACGCACGATAAAAAAATAAGAACAACAAAAAGACAAAGAATATTTTATATTTTGTTTGATAATGGTTTCAATGTTACGAATGCAATCAAGACGCTATTTTTACATTCATTTCTTTAATTTTTGTTCTATTAAGTATTACATTGCTCACGAACTAGCTGTCTTACTTTCAAAACTAGTAGGTAGTCAATAAAATAGACCTTCCGTCTAAAATAAGTCTCCTTTTTTCAATTAATAATATTAAAATAAGAAACATCTTTTCAAATTTATTAAGAACACTAGAATAAAAATTTAATTTCAATTTAAACTAACCCCCATCCCATTACAATGATGATGCTGGCTAATTGATAATAGTCAAAAGCCAAATCTGAGTATATAAAAAAAAACTACATTTCTACCAATGACTCATAATTTATGTCGTAGGCATATTGTAAAATTAGGCTTTTTATAAAAGTTCGTCAACTTGGAAAAATGGAGGAACAAGATGTCCTTTCTCCGGTTTAATGCAATTATCTCGATAATTGATAATTTTAAACAATGTGTAAGACCAAACAAAAAGAGCAATTTGTATAGTTTTGAAAAAATCCTAAAAATAAAAAATGTACTAACATGATTTGAAAATAAAATTGCAGCCCGAGCGAAGGGAGGGTTGCAATCGTTAAAGTTCGACAAAATATTTTCAATACGTGTTATACACACTATTTTTTCTACTCCTGCAAAACAAGGAAGTTAAAAAATATAAAAATAACTATTAATTTTTTGACATTAACTGTCAAATTTCTAAATTTTTGTGAAATATCAATGTTGTTGCGAAAACAATGAACAACCAAAAAAAGCTAAACTGTGTTGCAAAGTGTCCAAAAGTGTCCAAAAGTACTTTGTCGCACAAGCAAGCATAGAAAAAGCGTCGAATTTTCAAAACATTTCTTTATAAGGTTTTGAAAACCGGAAGTCAATATTATTATCCGCACAGAAATTAAACACAAAATATTACTAAAATTATTAAAACTATTTTTTGTTATTTTGGAAAATAAGTTTAAATGTATCCTAAACTGGCCTCTCTAAATGTTTTATATTAAATTTTTATTTTAGAGAAATAACATCAGTATTAAAAACAAATTATACACTGTACAGTACCTTTATTACACTATTGAGATTAAAAAAAAAATCTCCTTAAGGATCGAATGCAGAAATCCGGCATTCGAAATTTTTAACCTTTATTAAATTACAGTAGTTTTTGTATAAAATGAGGCAAAATCATAATTTTATTAAAACGGCTTGGAATTGTAAACATATTTTTCGTTCAAGAAAAAATATATTAAAATTTCATTAATCTCTCTCCAAGATATACATGAAAATTCGACATAATTAAATCCTTTTTAAGTTAAAAAATTATTTAGCTTCATTGACATTTTTTATTTTTCTTAAAAACGCCTAATTTTACAATCAGACAACAACATATTCATCATTGATGTGCATTAATATTTGCCAGTGCGCTAAGAATAAAACAGATAAACACAGTGAGTATTTAAAGTTCAAGTAAACATGTATGTGCCACTCACACACAGACGAACGCACAAGTTCGCCGTGTGGAGATATCCGCGCGTGTGTGTGTGTTGGTGCTGTGAATGGTATCTGACATTTGCGCGCTCAATGCTCAATGTCTAGGATAGCATAATGTTCTCAGCCGTAGCGCTATGTAGGACACTTCAAAATGGTGGACGAAATTGCAGCAGCGCCAAACAATGACGGAGATATCAGATATCTCTCACATTTTACCGAAAGTGGATTAGGTTATCTGGCCACACTTGATTAGAAAACTGCTTGATTTTCGTGCATGAAGAACGTGTTAGATATTGCGAATTGTGTTTACTTGTCTTGACTTTTGGTAAATATAATAATACGCCCACTTGGCAAAATAATATCCTCAGAATGTGAACGTCACGCTTGTTACTTGGGTATTCCACAACTAAGAACAAAAAATTAGAGGTTATATACTACGATAATGTGCTGATCATGAAACAAAAAGAATTTTTTTTAAATTCGCAAAGTTAAGACTAATTTATTTGATTTATTTAATTAATTTTCTTGAAATACGATGCAATTTTTTGGCCAATTTAAAAAAAATCTTTTTGTTTCATAATCAGCATGTCGTACAGTATTACCCTTTAATTTTTTGTCCTAACTTGTGGAGCATTCTGTATATTTTCCTAACATCCTATTAATATCCTAGCGATTGGTAATGTCCGCCCTTAGTAACATCATTATCTATGGAAAATCCGAATGTCAGTAATTTGATAATAATATCCCAATTATATATCCCAGCTAATGTTTTTATTGGGATAGACTTGGATAGACTAAGACGTTCCTCTACAGCGCCAGAAAACAGCTAGAACATGGATTTTGCGCGACACTCCACAGCGTTTATTGTTTTAAAATATAATAATCTAAAAATATTTTTAAAGATAAAAGTACAATCTACAAAATGGTCGATGCAGAATTTTAAAATTTTAATTTAAAATCGAAATATGTTAATTTGAATTTTTACACTTTTTGTTATTTTTTGAACACCAATATCTTTTATTTTAAAACGAATTTAAAAAATTCGGTCGGTTATTTCGCAGATCCAAGCTTTGTTGACAATATATTAAAATTTGAAGTTAATTCACTTATAACTAAAAGCTGTACAATGGCGCGCGAAAACCCTCTTTTCTACAAATATTGCAGTTTTTTAACAAATATGGGTGCCAAAATAATTTTTTCCCCTCAAACATAAATTATTTGTTATTTTTATGTTTAACAAAACAATAAACGCTATGGAATAGCGTGCGGAATCAATGTTTTTGACTGTATTCTGCAATGGGTAGAGGATCACTTTGAAACACAAGACTAAGATATTTTTAAACATCCTACCCAATTGACAAAATAAAATCCCCAGAACATTTCAGGAATGCGAACATCCTGCTTTGTTCACATGGTATTTTTGCCCATTAATATCCTATTAATATCCTAGCGATTGCTAATGTCCGCCCTTAGTAACATTACCTATGTAACATCCCAATGTAAGCAATTTGGTAATAATTTTAAAATTATGTGTTCCATGTAATTCTCTGACTTGTTTGTATTGAGTATGTAATTTGTGATCGTATTCAGGATGTAGCTAGGACAGAATATAATCAGATATTTTTAAACATCCCAAGGACGATTCATGTCAAGTGAGAGTGATTGTAATTAGAAAAATTATTTTATCAAATATATTTTGAGAAAATGTGTCAAAGGAGTTGTATTGCGAATAATATTTACTTATCTTGATATTTGGTAAAAAAAATTTGGTACTACTTATTACTACTTTATTTGGTATACGTGTTTGTAATTAGAAAAATTGTTTTATCAAATAATTTTGAAATATTTGATAAATAGATTTAGATAATCGAAACATATATCTCAAAATTTAGACCTAAAAATTTATTATATAACATTGACTGTATACCTAGGTACCTATCTATATTTACTTTTCTAAACAAGTAATTATATTTTTATGCATATTTTATTTTGGTGAAATATATGTAATTTATTGAAGGATTATTTATTTTGTAATCATTTTTTAAGTTGTTTGTATCAATAATTCTGTAATAAAAATTTGACAGTGACTACACAAAATATAGGTAACAATTATTTCATATGATAATGTTTATATTACTTTTCTTTAAACTTCTTGTAATAATATTTAAGAACAAAAACTATTAAGAAAATTTATAATTTTGATTTATTTAATACAAAACAAAATTTGTAATTTTGATAATTTAAAAAAAAAAAATGAGACGTGATATTGAAAATCCCACTGTTCCGATTAAAAGATTACGTGTCATTTTTTGAGATAAGATATTACCTACATACAATCGAAATAAGAGTACGATTTTGAAGTTTTTTTAGATTTTCCGTCTTACAAAAACAGTGCAGAAAGTCATGAACTAATTGTAAACGCAGCTTATTATACAAATTATGTACATAAAGCATATTATTCAACTTACATTAACTTATTATTTAAATTGTATTATTTATTCTTAATCGCGTATAATTTAAAATAAACGAAAATAATTAAAAATAAACTGGTATTGTAAATACTGTCCCTATAAGTTATTCTGATAATGGAATATATAGGTTAGGTACCTACAATCATATATTTAAAAAAGTAGTTTATATGTTTTTAAATATACTAATTTTGTTGATAAAATATAGAAAACTCAAGGTAATTTTGTATGTTGTTATATTTTTTTATACTTTCGTTAAGTTTTAATTCTTTAGATAAAATAAACAATAATGTTTTTCATTCATCTATCTTCTAGAGTTGAATCAAAATTTGACAACCATAAGTTAAAAATAATAATTATGAATCCAGTAAAGAAAAATTTTCTCTTGAAAACATTTTTTTAATTTTACATGAAAGATTATGTGATTATTATCTACAATCGATATTTTATAAATTTTTCTGTATCTGCTATAATTCAAGAATAATTAAAGTATATACTTATAATTTAGTATTCCGGTATCTTGTAGTCCATGATCGTTTAACATTTGTTACTACGTAAAATTTAAATGATTATGACATGACAGTGACAGTGGCAGTGACAATCGTTTATATCTTCTTCTGCAGTATAAATAAAATGACTAAAATATATTTGTGAGTACTAGCACTAGTAGTTGTAGTACTTATATATTAATATATTTGTATAATAAGTTAAAAGAATAAAGTAGGTATGGCGGGAGGTCTTGTGGTGGCCACGTCAGATTTTTTTAAATCCCAGACAAAAATTTAAATTTTGTGTGTCGCATCATCTAGTATAAATAAGTAATAGTATTTTGTGCACCTAGGGAGGGAAGCGTGCTATTACTCCTGCGGGCGAAGCGGCGGTCCGAGCGACGGCGCCGGCTTCGCTCAAGGGTGTAATAGCTATTACTCCCGCGGGCGAAGCGGCGACCCGAGCCGAAGGCGAGCCGCAGGCGAGTCCGAGCGAGGGCGCCGTCTTCGCCCAAGGGAGTAATTGCTATTACTCCCGCGAGCCAAGCGGCGGCCCGAGCGAGGGCGCCGGCTTCGCCCAAGGGAGGAATAGCCTTCCCTCCCGTGGGACACACAATATTTTACGTCACGAGGGCCTCGAAATCACCTTTCTTGCAATGTTTTCCTCCCGCCAGTACCGGGAAGAAAACAGTGTTTTCCTCCCGCCCGGGAGGAAAACAAGTACGGTCCTCCCGAGCGGTAGGGAAAACTCGCTTCCCTCCCTCCATTAGCAAGAGGAAAACACTGCTTTCCTCCCCCGAGTGACGTAAAAATAATAATAATTCTATACATTTTGGCTACAAACATAACTCGCAATGTGCTACAAAAAGTATATAAACATAATAGAAACGCAGAAAATTTCGCATAAATCACAAAGCATTATTTACTTTTTTATCCCTCATGAAACGCTTTAAATTATTTCGAAGTGGACTGTGCAAATGACAAGGATCAACAGTAGATAAATATTATAACTGCATTTATAAAAACACGACGCATGAATAAGAGCAAACAAGTTTACGTAGATTGCGCTAGGCAAGTTCAATGACTTTTTATTATTTGCACCAGCGAAAGAACAGGGCGAGAGGACAAAGATAAAAAATTAAGTTCGCGCGATACGCTAACTAAATAATGAGATGTGATAAGCGGAATTGGCGATAGCATTGGCCACGAATCGACACAAAAATATCTGTCTGACTGTTATTTGTAAAACTTTCTTATCGTTCAGCAGAAAAACTGTGTAAAATGCGTTGCTTAAACGTTCAACCTAAGATTAACTTTTTATTTTTATGTAAATAAGTTCAATGTACATTTACCACAATTGTTATTTAATATTCTTCTGCCATACATATTTATTTTGTACAAATTTAATTATTCAAAATTCATTTATAACGCCTTAAATTCGAATTGTTAAGGCGGTCATACAGTAGTTAAAATGGAGAAAAGTATGTTTAGTTTTTAAGCGGCTCGTCTACGTTTTTACCGAATTCCTAGAATACTCTCAATTTTACTTTTTTTCATTCCACTCTTTTCCTGACTACTAGGGCTGCTTGAAACCAGCCCGAAACTCGTACTTTTTCCGCATCCTAGCTTTGCAATGTCATTTTGAAGTTGAAAAATACTGTAAAAGTGTTTTCGTTGCGAGTAAACTGTCAGATTATTATTGACTTCAGGATAAAGATTTTATAAACATTTAATAGAGAAAGAATTGATCTACAGATGCGCATTTTTAAAATTTTAAAAATTAATTTGTATCATGAGATATAACCGTGTAAAGTTTGCATAAAATATGATTTTTTTTTAATTGTTCGGAATTTTTATATTTATGTACAATTTTTTTATCAAAATTTTAAAAAGGTACGTCTGTAGATCCATTCTTTCTCTATTAAATCCTTGTTGAAATAAATTTTTAACATTCTTGTACTGGCCACAAAACACTCGCTACATTTTATGCTGGATTTTATTTTAGATAGTAGACGGGCCTCTTAAGCGGCTCGTTTACGTTTTTTCGGAATTCTTAGAATATTCCCAATTTTACTTTGTTTTCTATTCCACTCTTTTTTCCATTACGACTACCTAAAAGCACCCAGCTTGGGTGTGGTAGCCTGACATACTGTGCGTCATCGGTACCGTGTGTGCGGTCATAGAAGTGTCCAATTTTTATAAAATATTTTCCTAAATAACTGCGAAGTTGGTTTTCGAGAAACGATTTTCTTATCTCGGTTTTTAGAAAATTGCAGGAACTCTGACTAAAAATTTCCATGTATACATTTAATAAAATAATGAATGAGTTTTATTTACATTTAACATATTTTATTTATATACATTATCTTTTAATAAAAATTAAGAACGATAATCGACTTTTTTAAATATTTTATAAAAATGTCATTTAAATAAATTGATTTGAAATATTGGTATTATTGTTAAATGTTAGGTAAGTCTATATTGCAATCTTCTTCAGGGCTACACTAAAATTTCATGTTACAAATATATATTTTAAAAATCAATTTTATGAAATAATTTATTGGTTGTCTATTACAAATTATTAATGCATCCTTTAATTTTCCTTTCATTATTTTACTAACATTTTAAAAACGAATATGCAATTGTAATTATATTTTTAAAATGTTATTACCTACTCGTCGTCACAAAGGAATTTTAATTTCAATGCTTTTATTTTTAAATTTTCATATTGGACATATTGAAATTTGTAAAAACACTAAAATAACATTGTACTTAATATATTAAATTATAAATTATTTGTAATTTTTGCTGCGTAAAATTCTCATTGAAATTTAATTTAATAAACTGTAGGAATAGGAATTATAATGAATTTATTAATATTTAAGTAGGTATAAATGATAGTTATTATTATTTCATTTTATGAAACATTTTATTTTCCTTTGAAATAATAATACTTATTGCATAGAATAAAATTGAAATAGGTTATATCATTACTCATTCTTATTGAGTTATACAATATTAAGAAACAAAATAAAGTGACAAATCTAATGACAATTTCAAGAATTTTTTGTCAATTCTAAAACGGATATAGCTTATAATAATTACCTCTAAGTAGGTACAGTTTCGAAAATGTGACAACAAATTGCTCTATTCCCGTTATTATCGACAGTGAGTTTATTTATTTGGTTTCTGTAACATTGCTTTTCTTAACAGATTTCAAGTAGACACCCGGTATATATCGTAGACAGATTATAAAATTAGACTTTTATAAAATGCCTAGGCATGTAGGCATATTATAAAACACAATGTCACATTATTTTATTTTACTCAAGAAGGGTATTAGGTTCTTCTTTATTTAGTTCAGTTCAATCAACCAAAACTGAGTATGTGGGACTCAAGAAGGGTATTGAAAAAGATCAGGCATTTTATAAAACGACTAAGGACTGATTTATAATGGATGTAATCGGTTACTTCTTCTGTATTCTGTAAGATGTGTGATGTGAATGAGAAGTGTGTGGTTCATAATCATTTCAGTAATCTGCTAACTTGACGACATAACCTTTCTTATAACTGTTAGAAATAGATCCGTTTGTTTAAAGTTACATAGTTGGATCTGCAATGTTTATAACAATAAATATTGTAGCGTAATATAAAATACTCATCATAATGTAAACAAAGATCAACAAATAACAAATAGGACTTGCTTGCTATTTGTTAGAAAAGAGTGAAGAGTGAAGTATGTAACAGAGAGGTTTTATACTCAGTATATGGCTGACTTCAGTAAAATTGTATTTCAATAATAAAATAATATGTTTGGTTATAAACTAAGAGTTTCAAAGATAGACACTTAACTAATTTTATTGGGATATTGCACTACTAAGAGATGGCGCTGTTCACCTATGTGAAATTCTGAACAACGGTGCACTTTACTTTGGCTTCCATAAGCATAACATTGCAGTGTGTATTATTTTGTTGTTTTTTCTTCTGTATGGAGTTTTCATTAAGTGTATGCTACTAATTTTGATAGAATATTATAATGATGTTTTCTATTGTTGTAGTAGTAGTTGTAGTTTTGGTAAATTTGTTTTCATTTTGAATTTTAAGTACATTATTCAGCAAGTGGTTGTTAGGTAATCTACATAGTTTAGGTCTGGGCTTAGTGTGTGTAGTATTAAATAATAGTTGTATATAAACGTCAACATTAATTCCACTAATATTTATACTCATTTTAGTTTATATTTAATGTATTAATTCTTTTATCCTTCTAGTTTAGATGTGTAAAAATAAAAATACCTACAATGACTATCTTTATATAAAGTATGCAATAAATAGTAAGTTAATTTTTATATTTATACAATCAATGAACTATACAATTGAACAAATTTTAAACTCAATACTTTTCGAAATATTTTCAAATATTAAACAAAATCACTTTTAATCAGTTATATGACCATTTGCACCGCCTCTACTTAAATTTTAAATGTCACTTAAATGAAAAATATCGAATCGAATTAATGACAGCAATGTTATATCCGAGTTATATCTATGTTTGGCAATTTGAATTTGATTTGGTATTGTTCATCTAAAGAAATCTTATCTTAAAATTTAAGTGGAAGCGATGCAACTGGCCATTAGTGTCCATACAACAACCGTACAAGTACAAAATTTCACCACTAGGTTCGCATTCTTATTGAAATATCTCACGTGGACTGATTTTGATTTGAAATATTGGAGTGACCAGCAGATTAAACATATTTAGCCATAATTGCAATAGCTAGAGAAACTAAACTCGAGTTGGTTTTCGA
This sequence comes from Agonum fuliginosum, assembly GCA_947534325.1. NCBI lineage: Eukaryota > Metazoa > Arthropoda > Insecta > Coleoptera > Carabidae > Agonum > Agonum fuliginosum. The sequence goes on from OX384029.1 coordinate 2,439,667, forward strand.
AACCATGACCAAAATATCTAGTCAGGTGTGACATGTCTTGCGCCTACGCGCCAGATTTGTGCAAAGTCTATTCCGTGGCCTTCTGCGATATCTACCAGCCAGCGGCCAGCTCACAGGATATCGCAGTTTTAATGCTTCTGTGAATGTGAATTCATGACGTCACCGAAATCATAAATTTGAAAGTAAACTAGGTTGACAAATTAGCTTATACCGTAAAACTATTTTTTGTGTTTTTGCTCACTTTGTAAAGCTAGAATATTTTGTAATTTAACTGCTTTGTAATTGTTTTTATTTCTAGTCGTGACATAAATTCGTAAGAATTATTTTCATTATGATTCGCTCGCACAAGGTCGGAAAATTAAAATTACTTTATTGTTTTTATAGCACAGATTTAGGATTTTTAATTAATTAATTAATAATGACATAATTAGAACGGTGCTTGTTTTATATACTATTTTTATAAATATCTTATCAATCATAACCACACACTTCTTCGTCACAATAAAGTAATTTGATTTCCTTTTAATTAACGTCACAAAATATATTTATATACCGGGTGTGTATTTTTAACTAATTCATTATAGGATGTTTTATGAAATATAGGATTATATTATATAACAAAGGATTAAGGTGGATATTGAGAACGAAACGAGAGAAACATTCATATATGATGTTGTCAGCGTCAGCACATGACCTCTCGCCTAATTCTGCTTATTCTACTAATCTAATAAATAGTTTTACTTACATTTTAATAGTTTTATGTTTATGTAATATGTAAACGATAATGTAAATCAAGATACAAGCAAAATATCTCAACTGTACTGTAACTGTCATAATAAGTAATTCAAATTTTGTGTAGAAACAAGTTTCATATGATCATGGACAACAAGATACTGGAATTTCAAAAAAGTAGAATATTACTTGTACTTTATTTTATTGTTAAATACTACCAGATTCAGCTAATTGTATTTAAAATTAACTGTACCCATAGATAATTATATTTTCTTTTATTTTTAATTGCAAAAATTATCTTGGATAAATAATGTACCAATTTATTCAAGAAAAACTATATCAAGCTTCAAAAGTACTAATTCCGGTTTGCGGATTTCTACCAAAATCTTATTCGATGTTAAGATCCTTATTAAAATATTAAATGTGAAATTTGGTTATTAAAGGTTTGATATTTTTTAAGTTATCGTGAACGAAAAATCGTCACATAAATCCATACATCCATACGCACACACATACACAGACATAATCGTGAAAATAGTAAATTTGTATTCTAGAGAGACCCTGAAACGTGCTTATCCACCAAAAACTCATACCTACTCGAAAATTTTGACCAATTACAATAGGTAAGTACCTCTCTTATAGAATGTGAGGCGAGAGGTAAAAATAAGTACAAAATATTTTACAGATTTTTACAAGGGTGTGAAAATGTTATGGTCCATCCATAATGCCACGCAGCCATACCGTATAGTCAGTAACTGTCAATGTTTTTATGTCAAAATCACTAATGTAATTAAATGGCCAGATAAATCATTTTAAATCGGGATTCAAACAGCACAAAATAACGGTTCAGGTTCGTTTCACGGTTCGATTTTGTTCCGGTTTATATATTTCTTCTTGAAATGAAAAGGTAGGCGGACTAAAATATAATCAATTTTTAAAATCAAGTAAAATTTGACAAAACTAAAGAGAATGCAACAATTTTCATAAAAAATTAATCGAATTTTAACGAAAAAGTGTTAATTTTTTAAGCTTTAAAAAGTTCCGAACCGATTCACAGTCATCGGTTCGATTCCGGTAATGGATTTGCCAATATATTTGGTTCCAGGTTCACTAAAATAGCTGCGGTTCGTTTCGGTTTTCGTTCCTGTTTCGGTTCGGTTCGAGTCCCCGTTTAAACAATAAAAAATAGGTTGAACAATCAAATAGTTATTTGTTTAACTAGGCAAAAAAATATTAGATTTACTGCCGCGGCTAGAGTTTCATAGACGAAGCGCAGCCGAGGCTATCAATCTAGCTTAGGCAGCAAATCTGTATTTTTGCCATGTAAACACATTATTTTTCGGCGATTGTTATTAATTAATATTAATTTAGTGATTATTTTAAATATATTGATAGCAGGTATCGCAATCAAATTATGTTACTATGCGTATGTTGACAGTTGCTATGAAAAAACAAAATAGGTTAGGTATGTTGATGCATTTTATAAATGTCAAATTTTTTGATTCACCATAGTAACAATTACTTTTGCTGCCTAGGCTTTTTAAACTATTTTTGCTGTCTAGGCAGCAAAAGTGACACTTTGCTGACTGTCAGCTGTCAAAAAACAGCGCTTTTAATGTCAATCGCCGAAAAAAAAATAATTTCATGAAAATTATCTGATCGTCTGCGACGTTTATATCACGTTATATAAATTAGTACATTACAAAGACCGCCTTATAGAAGATTTAGATTTTTTGTCATGCAATAAATATAACAAATAAATAACAAAGCTGGTGATTAATTATTTTTATCAGTTTTTTGTGGCATTGAAAACATTTCGGCGTTGCTATCACCGACTAAAGTTTAAAGCCTGCTCATTTTTACAAGTGTTGTCGTAGGTCGTAGACCCAGATGCAGAAGTGGTCCGCACGAATACTCTTCGTGAATTAATGCTCACTTCACTTATGTGGGCGGATTATTTTGCTGGCCAGCTGTAAACGTACTCGATTGTTATTTTTATCTAATCGAAAAAAATTCGAATAATGTATTTTTTTGTTTATTTTGTCTGGAGATATCAGTATTGCAATTTGTTTGGTGATGTTATTTGTCGTAGCGGGAAATTGTTTGCCAAAGCATACTGTTGAAACCGATGAACTAATTGATAGGTTGGCATTCGTGTGACCCGAGGTAACTTTCAGATATTCTCACGGTTATTTTGTTTTTTCATCTTCGGTTATCACCATTTGTAATTTAATTTTCGGAATTAATAGTTCATAAAGAGTTGTATATACTCATGTAAATTAATAATTTTATTCTCTGTTTATTCATGTGTAACACGCCGAACAGTGAAATCCAGCATTTAGGTATCGACCCTCCTTAATGCATGTATTTACATGTAAAATTATTATCTGTACAGATTTTACTAATTTTGTTAGCAAAGAAATTTTCAATAAAAACAGAAAACATATTATTAAAACGGTTGAAAATAAACTTCTTATTGTATTGTGCGCCAATAAAAATTAGGATTATCTTTTTAAAACAATGCAATTATCTGTGCCATTATTATAATAAAGTTTACCATCCTTACTCATTATTCAATGTTCATACGTTAATTATTTCAATGCTGTTAGCTCTCATTCTCAAGTCATACAGGTTATGGAACACTACTACACTGTTTTGTATGCAAACATATTATGTGAGAGATTATAATACAATAAACTATGCAGATTTACTACTGGTTTTGTAGCACTTAATACTAATTTCTAATTATTATGATTAGGAATTGCCAAAATTCGTAACGCAACCAGAATGCTCAAACAGTTTTACAAGTTGCCGGGTGGGCCAATGGCGGGCGCACAAAATTTTTTCACAACCTTAGCAGACTTTCACGTATAAAATTGTAATTACTAAAGAGAATGTAACTAATAATTATAAACATAATAGTAGGTACAATAGTAAAATTTAATTTTTTATGCCAAATTTAAATTACTTTTCCATGCATAAAATTGATTATATTAAAATTAGATATATCTATATAAGTATATAAATTAATTCATGTAAGATACTGATCTAGATATAATAAAATTATTAATTTCAATGTCATTAGGTTATTTTGCGATAAGAAAAAGAGTAAAATGAAATCTATCATTAGTATGAAAACGAGTAGCAACAAGTACAAGGAAACTAAACATATATTTATTTTTTAGTTCAGGTTCGGTTACGGTTCAAACAAAAAAATCTGACGTGGCCACCACAAGACCTCCCGCCATACCTACTTTATTCTTTTTACTTATTATACAAATATATTAATATATAAGTACTACTACTACTGCTACTACTGACAAATATATTTTAGTCATTATTTAAACTGCAGAAGAAGATATTTTACTCTTTACTATTGTCACTGTCACTGTCATGTCATACCTAGTCATTTAAATTTTACTTAGTAACAAAAATGTTATACGATCATGGACTACAAGATACCGAAATACTAAATTATAAGTAGGTATACAGGTTGGTGGAGGTGAAATGCGAACATAGGGAACATACATGACAATCGAACTTTCATGCCAGGTATCTTGATATATTTTGTAGTAGTGTCACAAAACGAAGTAATGTGAATTTGTGTGGTAAAGAGTAATCAATAACAGAAATAATAATAAAATCTAAAAGTGCATGTAAACTTTCTCGTTCTGCTTGTACACATACATTATTATGCAAAGAATATATTTTAATGAAAATAAAAATTTCAAATAATATGACAGGTACTTTGACATTGACAGTACTTATTCCACGTATATCAAGATGCCTAGCATGATAACTCCATTGTCATATATTTCCCTATGTTCGCATTTCACCTCCACCAACCTGTATACTTTAATTATTCTTAAATGATACCAGATACAGAAACATTTATAAAATACCGATTTTAGTTAATAATCACATAATATTTCATGTAAAATAAAAATAAAAATTTTGAGACGAGTGACACGTTGGCATATTAATGCCATATAAGTCAAAAATAAGATATTAAAATGTAGTAATTGAACGGAGGATGGCTCCAACACAGAAGAGTTTTCCTGTGAATGAATCTTTTGATTCGGTTATGCAATATTTTAGATTTTTGTTTGTATATTTTAAATAGGCACCGGATTTATGTTTATAAGTCTAGATATGGCGGGAGGTTGTGTGCTGGGTGCTGGCCACATCAGATTTTTACAATACAGATTTACAAACAAAGTAACTGCCTTAGGATATAGGGTGCGCCGTATAAATAAACTATCATGATTCTTTTCTTCTCCATATCTAAAACTACAAATTGATTTGACTCAATACGCTGCTAAAATTTCACTGCTTTGCGATTCCTAGCACGTTTAATCGTTCCCCCTCTCTTTAAACTGCTATTACAGGATACACTTCCAAACAGCACATAATAATTCTATAGATGACTAGCAAATCGAAAAAAACTAAATTAAAATTCACATGCCGTCTCGGAGTGACAGAAACTAATGTTCATTTAGGAATCTAACAAGTCAGAGGAGAGCTGAAGAGAGATGGCGACATGGCAGATATTTCATGGAAGCGTACCTATGAACGAGGAAATTCTCAGAGACACTCGAAATCAGTTGATTTGAAACCGGTATGTTACGTGACCGATAGCCGACATACACTTCCAGAATTTATGGATTCGCAGCAGCGAGACACATGCCACCTAGGAAGCTTGTCACATCTTACTTCCGTATTTTGTAACCGAATTTTAAATTGTTATGACCGCTTCTGATTCAAAAACGTCAGGTATAGTACAAATACATTTCATCCGTAGCATTCCGGGCGGCCTAAAACCACGCCGCCTAAAACCCACGCGGCCTAATTCCACGCCACCTAAAATCCATAACGTCTAATTTTACCCCCACCACAATAGAAGTTGACTACGACAAACCACGCCGCCTAATACCACAGCGCCTAATACCACAACGTCTAATTCCATAACGCCTAATGTCCATTCCGCCTAATACCACAACGCCTAATACCATAACGCCTAATACCACGCCGCCTAATTCCACTCCGCCTAATTCCACGCCGCCTAATCCCACCCCGCCTAATTCAGCCCCACCTAAAATCCACAACGTCTAATTTTACCCCCACCACTATGTCCACGCCGTATAAACTCGTGAGACATACAACACACAACGAGTGAATACGGTGTGGACATAGTGGTGGGAGTAAAATTAGACGTTGTGGATTTTAAGCGGCGTGGAATTAGGCGGCGTGGAATTAGGCGGCGTGGGATTAGGCAGCGTGGTTTGTCGTAGTCAACTTCTATTGTGGTGGGGGTAAAATTAGACGTTATGGATTTTAGGCGGGGTGGAATTAGTCCACGTGGGTTTTAGGCGGCGTGGTTTTAGGCCGCCCGGCATGCACTCATTTCATCTACCTAATAATCATTAGCGTTTATTAGGGGGTTATTGCAGTCACACAATGGTCAAAACCACAAGACTGAGATGCGCTAGGGCATACAATACAACCCTGCTAATAAGCTTCTAAAAACTCTTACTCTACCAGTGGAACACTGGGGGTAAAATATATACTCGGGTTAATAAATATGGCAAATACTGAACAGTTCGAAAATATATTTCTTATCGGCGGGCTAATCTTAAACGATTGCGGTTTTGGGCATTGTGTGACTGCAATAAGCATTTAACAATTATTAGGTAGATGAAATGTACTTGTACTATACACATTCTTCACAAAAATTTCCTCTGTGATGTCTGATGCTTATAGAGGATAGAAGTTTATAGAGGAAGCAGAAACAATGAAGCAACTTTGGATAAAGCTATCCACCATTTTGGTATGCTCTATCTGCACATTTGAACGCAGATATGTATTAGTTTTCGAAGTATTTTTTAAATATTGGTGTCGTGATACAAATTTTTACCATAATATTTCGCCGTGCTGTACAGAATGACACCTATAAATAAATAAAAGGGAAAATAACAGTTAAGTAAGGTTATTTTGACATTGACATTTAACAGAATTTGACAGATGAAAATTTTTTAAGTTAAGTTAACTCTATATGCCCTCGAAATGAAAATACAGATAGATTGACAAAGGTAAACTAGGTGTACTTCTCTAAATCAGAAATTCTAATTTTTATAATAATTTTTTTAATGGCCAGTGTTGAAAACCTTAATCAAGTTTGGAAGAAGTTACATATGTTTATTTTTTAATTCTATAAAGTTGTCATCTCGCCTGTATTAATCCTTAGAAGGTCCATATTCATGAACGTTCCTTTTCCTTAGAAGTTGCTTTTACATAGTTACCCAGACAACCACAACAATTTACCTTTGACTTAATCCTTGACCAAAGGAGTTTATTAGGATACTTGTTCAATATTATAATACTTCCTTTAGTTTGATACAAAACAAAAATATTTGCAGTAAGAACCATGAATATACTAGTGATTTAAAAAAAAGGAAACTTAATTTAATCTTGATTTTTAAGTTAGTATAGGTATCTATAATATTTATTATAAGAAAAAAATCTTAAAATTTACGTTCTTTATGCGTTTGTCTTAAGTTACAAACATTTATTCTAAATTTTAATTTATTTATAAAATATAGATAGTAGGGTATCGATCCAATTTGAGTGATTGGTATAGATTATAAATTTTTGACCGTGTGTGCAGTTACCAGCCATCGAATAACGGGTACTCATGGTTTATAGTAGAGATTTTTGTACAACTGGGTTCGAACATCGAACCTGAGTTATCAGAAACACAGTTAGTCATGTTAAAAATTTAAAATTAAAAAAATATGTTTTGTTAAATTATGTCTTTATGAAATCATACTCGTACAATAATACAATCAGAGCGTTACTTTTGCTTCCTCTGCATCCCATAATAGGAATTTATTTGTAAGTTTAAGGTTACAAATTAATATTACGTATATATTATAATAAAAAAACATTTTTGTCAGCGGATATTAAATAACTATTCTATTATTTTTATAAAAAGAATACTATATATTAAACATACCTGTACCACGTTGGTTGGTTTTATAAGCGTCCATGCTCATATAACATATCAAATATCTCCACAAAACACAAATACATTAATAATTTTTGTAATACTATGAATTATTTTTAACACTCCCAGTCAATTTTAAATTACAAATATAATAACAAAACACAACTAAAATATCAAAATAAATTGCTGTATAAAATATAAAACCAACGGAATAAATATAAAACATTGCACGCTTCGAACTGCCAAATTGCAACGCTAACAAACAAAATTTGGAATTCGACAAGATTCAACAAAGTCAGTGATTAGTTTACTATAAGAAACAGGCACAGAAGTTATGTTTTCGTGAACTGTGAGAGCATTTTATAAGATGTTGAATTTAAAATGTGCTAAAATTTAATAATCTAAAGTATATTTTATGAAATTTAGAGCCTTGATTTTAAGGAACCTTTCTTAATTTTCCCTACGAGAAATTTAACAGAAATATTTAAATATGAAATGCATAAGTTAAAAATATTTTATTAAAAAAATTATAATAATACGTAGGTAGGTATTTCTTATAATTTCTATAAGCATAAAATATTTCTGCTTTGCATCATTGACTAAAATATTAATGGGTTGCAATAGTAACAAATTTAATTATTTAATATACCAATGGCACTAGCATATAGTATGATTTGAATCAAAACCTCAATTTAAAAAAATATATTTTTAAACTATTTTAATGGCAAAAGAAAAAATTATTCTTGATTGCAATATTAAACAAAAATTTTCGATTCTGGAGATGTTATCAATGGATATGTACCCTGAGAAAATTACCAAAACGATAATAAATACAGGTTTTTCCACAACTTAGGACAAAAACTTAAAGGGTATGGTAAACTTTACGACATGCTGATCATGAAACAAAAATAATTTTTCTTTTAAATTCTCAAAAATTTCAAAGTAAACTACCCTTAGCCTTAACTTTGCGAATTTTAAAAAAATTCTTTTTGTTTCATCAGCACGTCGTACAATATATACCCTTTAATTTTTTGTCCTATGTTGTGGAACATCTCTATGTCCACAAAGAATGAATTCCTTTCAACAGCTATAAAATTATAAGTTTCTGATAATAATTTATAGTATTCTTAAACTGTTAAATTTATTAACTCTATATTGCTAAATCAGTAAATAGAATTAAAATAATAATAAAAAGACACGTAAAATATAACTATTTATGGTGAAAATGTTTGATTGAAAATTTAATTTGTTTATAATTCAGTTATTAATACTTAATACCTTTATACAAAATATATGAACAACATATTTAATAAAAGACGAATATAGATTTCTTTGTTTGTAAAGCAATAAAAATACATAATACAAAATAAATAATATAGTAGTAGAATTCTGATATTAGAAAATTAACTATGACTTTTTTCATGTTTAGGTTCTATGACCGAGCACTATAATAACCAGCCTGTATATAAGGCACACAAAATCATGTCTCATAACGTCATAACAATTCATTTACTCACCGAATTTATATAATTATTTCTTGAAAGGACAAATTGCAGTCCAAATAAACGGTTCTGTATAGCAGTAAACAATGATGTAAACAAAAATACGGAAGTATATATAATATTATATACCGGGGATCCACCTTTCATTTAATTGTATAGCATTTTCTTAATTTATACCAAAATGATGCACCCTTTATATTCTTAAGATGCCCGTCTACTACCTAAAATCCAGCATAAAATATACTAACGTAGCGAGTGTTTTGTGACCTGTACAAGAATGATATAAATTTATTTCAAGAATGATTTAATAGAAAAAGAATGGATCTACAGATGTGCCTTTTTAAAATTTTGACTAAAATATTGTACATGAATATAAAAATTCCGAAAAATTCTAAAAATATCCTATTTTATGCAAACTTCATACGGTTATATCTCATGATACATTTTAATTTTTTACATTTTAAAAAATCTGTAGATCCATTTTTTTCTATTAAATGTTTATAAAAACATTATCCTGAAGTCAATAATAATCTGACAGTTTACTCGCAACGAAAACACTTTTACAGTATTTTTCAACTTCAAAATGACATTGCATAGCTAGGATGCGGCAAAGTACGAGTTTCGGGCTGGTTTTAGGCAGCCCTAGTAGTAAGGAAAAGAGTGGAATGGAAAAAAATCGAGAGTGTTCTAGGAATTCGGTAAAAACGTATAGACGAGCCGATTAAGACGATTCGCTGCCGCGCCAGAAAACAGCCAAAACATGGATTTCGCGCGCCACTCCACAGCGTTTATTTTTTTGTTAAATATAATAATCTAACGATATTACTGAAGATAAAAGTACAATCTATAAAATGAACGATGCAGAATTTTAAAATTTTGCTTTAAAATCGAAATATGTTAGTTTGAATTTTGACAATTTTTTTTATTTTTTGAACACAAATATCTTCTGTTTTAAAACGAATTTAAAAAAGTCGATCGGTTATTTCGCAGATACAAACTTTGTTGACAACATATTAAAATTTGAAGATAATTCACTTATAAATAAAAGCTGTACAGTGGCGCGCGAAAACCATCTTTTTAATCACCTGTATAATAAACTTTGATTTGCACTTTAGTCAATAATTTACCAATTTAAGGCGAATTCCAACTTAAAATAATTTTACGATTATGATACGAGTTTAGTGTACCTAAACTAGAAAAGTAATAATAATAAAGTAAAAACTCATAGCTTTAATTTTATGCATTTGTGTGTCCTTTTGCATAATGTGACATTGAATTATTTGTTGGCTATTTTATAATGTGCATTTCCGCCGCTGATAAATTTAATTTGATAATTATATGAATTTCAAGGGTGTTTGATAACACTGCAATGATAAAAATTTAAGTTTGTATATAAATATTTAAATTTCGTTGCGGTTAAACAAGGAATTCCCTATTTATATTTAACTTCAAAGTTACTTTTCACGAAAATGCGCATTACGTTATTTTTCTAGTTAAAAAATTTATTTTGATAATTTATAACTCGTAGGTACACATATCTTATCGGTTATCAGTGCATGGATCAATTTGAAATGGTTAAAAATGACTTTAAATTTCAATAAGATATTGAAGTTAAAATGTACTTAAAATTATAAAAAAACAATTTATATTATTTTCTTTCGCCTTTTAATCTACTTAGGTGTGAGTGATTGAAAACTGTGTAAATCAATCATATATAAGTAATAGATATTTGTAACCCAAGTGCGATAAATGAATGTTTATGTAAGAGAAGAAAGTTTAGCCCCCGAACCCGAAGAGCGAGTGGGATAATTTCTTCGAGTAAATAATATAATATATCATTTAATGAGCATATAATGTAGGCTATAATTCAAGAGGATGAAAGTGTATGCACGAGCCGAAGACGAGTGTCTAGATTTTTTACATAAAAATTTGTGTTAATAGATATTTATACACCAAGTGAGATACAAGAGAAGAAAGTTTAGCCCTCGAGCCCGAAGAGCGAATGGGATAATTTCTTCGAGTGAATAAACATTCGTATCTCACGTGGTTTATACAATATTTTATTCAATTTTGACGAAATTATTTCAAATATATGAATTATAAATTTATTTTGACATACCTAACAAAAAAGAAAATCAAAGAAGTCGTCAATGGCAAGTTGTCATTGTTTTTATGCATTCTTGACGAAATAATGACATCAGAGTGATTTAAAAATGTGTTGAGTGATTTAAAATGTTTTAATTAACTTGTGAATAAACATTTATTTAAATTTGTTGCTATGGAGTTAATAATAGCAGTTTAAAACGTCAAAATTGCATAAAATTTTAAATCAACATCACATTTTGATGAGATGACAATGACAGTAGTGTTGAATAATGGACTCATAATACAATAGTGTTGAATTAGGTATGCATAATACAATAGAGGAGTTTATTTTACTACAATTGCCTACATAATGAATATATTATTCAACGGTCGTAAATAATTCTTATCTCACGATTTACCTATGCAATATTTTATTCAATTTTGACGAAATTATTTCAAAAATATAAATTATAAATTTAAATTAATCTTCAGCTATATATTTTCAGTTGGATGTTCAGTAGGCATTAATTCAGTAATTTTGGTGAAAACTGTATTTCATTTACTGCCAATACTCGTTTATTCAAACCATAAACAACTATTATACACATAGTTACTTCCTAATTACAAATATTTTAATTTTATTTACTTTACAATATGTGTGTTTTATTACCAATGTTTATACAGGATGTATCAAAACCCTTATTCGTATTACAAATTTCGTAATGATGAAGAACTAAATAAATTATTATCTGGTGATACAAGGTGCTGTATTGCCCAATATTACCAAAGAAGACTGAAAAATCAATATAAATTATTACCTAATGATGTTGTTGTTGTTGTTGTTTATAACGGTCCTTTTCAGGACCACAATATATTCAAATAAAAAGAATATTTTTCTATTATACAAACACAAATAACAATAAATAGTACAGTATTATAAATAATAAATGTAGGTACATATAGACACAGTATGATATGCTGTACAATGTAGGTAATTCTATTTAGGTGTTTATTGAATTAAATTTTAATACTATAATTATTATATTCTAGTAGTTTTTTACTTCCTTGTACGGAGTAAAGGGAGTATTGTAATCGCAAAAAATTTCGGTTTTCAGATTTTGATGGAAATATCCGTTTTGACCTTTTCTGAATCCATTATGACTAGTTTCGTCGTGACGTCTGTACGTACGGACGTACGTACGTATGTGTGTCGCATAACTCAAATACGGTTAGACGTAGAAAGTTGAAATTTTGTATTTAGGACTGTTATAGCATCTAGTTGTGCACCTCCTATTTTTTGTTTCAATCTATAAACCGGAAGTTGTATTTTTTTCAAATATATCGATAAATATTTAATTTAAGACAATTTTTTTTATTTCAAATGAAAGATTATGTGATTATTACCTACAATCGGTATTTTATAAATATTTTTGTATCTGGTATCATTTAAGAATAATTAAAGTATATATTTATAATTTAGTATTTCGGTATCTTGTAGTCCATGATCGATTAACATTTGTTACTACGTAAAATGTAAATGATTATGACATGACAGTGACAATAATAAAATATGCTTTATATCTTCTTCTGCAGTTTAAATAAAATGACTCAAATATATTTGTGAGTAGTAGCAGTAGTAGTAGTACTTATATATTAATATATTTGTATAATATTATATTATTATTATATTTCCACATTTTAGTTATTAAGAAAAGTATGAACAGTTTAATAGGCGTACAAGGAGGTCATGTGGTGTTTACGTCAGATTTTTTTATTCTGAACATCTTTTGTATTTACACTTTTACTCCTTATAGGTCAAAAAAATATTCTACACCCGGTATATCAAACTGTAGCAATCTATGCATCCATAATCGAAGTTATGCCACATATATAATGTATAAAGCTGCTCCAAAGAGGAATTAAATTTATTTATCATTTATCAAAATCGAACTGACTGTAGGCAATCGAAATGGAGATACGAAAATTACTTAATATCAGCAACCTACATTAATGTTACATTAAAGTATCGTTAAATGTATTATTTACGTGCGTTTTAGAAATTATACTACTAAAAAATTAAATTGCAAAAGCGCATTATAATTACGGTATGCGCATAAAAAATTCATTGTTCTAAATTTTGAATGTTTGTGTCGTGCAGCATTTTAATTTTCATGGTGAAAATAGAAACTACGAAGTTTATAAACAAGTCAATATTTTTATATCACGTTAATAATTAAAAACAAAATTAGTGTCAAGAATGAAGCAACACGCATACAATATCACTTGTTACGGAATGGATTCATTCCTGCTCTTGTGATGGAATGAAATGTGACGAGTTATAATAATTATTTAACTTTATACAATGTTTTTGGTTGGTAGGTAGCTTCAAAATACGTTTAGATTTATAAATTTATTAATTTTATGTAGAATATTGTTTTATAAATACATATATTTTAATTTTAATAGTTTTAGGTTGTTACCTCCCGCCTCATATTCTTTATGGGAGGTACTGTGATGGGTCAAAATTTTCGAGTGTGAGATTTTTTTAGAGATAAGCACGTTTTAGGATCGATCCATAGAATACAACTAAAGTATTGTCGAGATGATGTCTGTGTGTGTGTATGTATCTGTGTGTGTATGTATGTTAGGTTGTATGTAACATTTTTTTCGTTTTCTATAACTCAAAAAGATACAAAAATTTAACAACCAAATTTTATATATAAGATTTTAATACGAATCTTAAGAGCTCGGTAAAATTTGGTACTAATTCATAAACCGAAAATTCGATACATAATTAATTTACGACCAAATTTTTTATTTTATATGAAAGATTATGTGATTATTATCTACAATCGGTATTTTATAAATTTTTCTGTATCTGCTATAATTTCAGAATAATTAAAGTACCTACCTATATAAATTTATAATTTAGTATTTCGGTATCTTGTAGTCCATGATCGTTTAACATTTGTTACTACGTAAATTTTAAATGATTATGGCATGACAGTGACAATGGCAGTAACAATAGTAAAATATCGTTTATATCTTCTTCTGCAGTTTAAATAAAATGACTAAAATATATTTGTGAGTAGTAGCAGTAGTAGTACTTATATATTAATATATTTGTATAATAAGTAAAAAGAATAAAGTAGGTATATTGGGAGGTCTTGTGATGGCCACGTCAGATTTTTTTTAATACAAATAAATTTATATAGAGAAAGCATAGTCTGAAATTCGTTTGGAATGGCTAAAACTCGCCTACGGCTCGTCTCACAAACTTTCCATTTGAGCTGAATATGTTTCATTCCACACTTGTTGCAGAATATACTATGTATTAGTCACAAAATACATATTTTAGGTAATAATTTTTCTAGAAACATCTGTTAAGAACATATTGATGATCATTATATCTATAAAGTGGAAATTACTTTCTAACACTGCTGCTGAATTTTATAGATCTAATAAAATTAGTTTCATATTGATAACATAAATTAGTCATTGCTCAACGGTCTGTTTATGTTTCTGTATCGATTTCAGAATATTGGTTTCTATTTTCAACATTTCAACTTTTAAACTTTTTCACATAATCCACTTTATATCTGTTTCTAACTAGAAAAATATTCTTTTGAAACTAATTTTAAAATATATCCGTAAGGAGCATATAATGTTAAACTTAATATTATAACCTAACTTTAGAAAAGCAAATTTTCTTTGAAATCATTTGATAAGTAATTTAACAGACATAAATCAGATTTCACAAATAAATTGTTAGAGCTGTAGTAAATTTCACTTGGAATATACCATCTCCAGTTTCATTGTACAGGGTGAGTCAGTGAACTATTCCCTATTTGGATTTTTTATAACTTAGGTAATTTTTATCAGAAAGTGACGAAACATGAACTATATAAAGGAATTTTTACTGCCGAAATTTCAAATCGATCAGACAAAAACTTCACGAGTGGTTCACTTCAATGTGAAAATTGGACCAATTAATCCAAAATCTCCAATTGCAGCCCAAACAGTCGTTCTAGGAGAGTGCAAGGATTGTTCAGCAATCCAGTGAGGATTTTCATCTTACCAATACCGATGATTGTGTCTATTAAATCCACCATCAAGATGAAAATGTGCCTCATCAGAAAACATGATGTTATTCAGATGACCAGGGTTTTCATTCATTCGGTCAATTTCGTCTTCTGCAAATTCCAATCGGTTTGCTTTATCCTCTTCAGAAATTGCATGCAGAATTTGAATCTTATAAGGATGCCACTTAAGGTCCTTTAAAATCCTACAAATAGTCGTTTGACTAATCATTAATTAATTAATCATTATTTCAGTCATCAATTAGGAAGCAATAGAGCAATAATGATAAAACTTTGCGAACAAAAACTCAAGTGGCTTTACACAAAAACTTGAGACTTTACAAACAAATGAAATAGGGAACACTTAGCTGACTCACCCTGTATATAATAATAATATCACTTTCAACATTTATACATGACAATCAATGAGACATCACAAATTTAAAGAACAATTGACCGACTTTTTGTAACAGCGAGTAAATCTTAATAATTCATATTTGAATTATTTAATTATTATACTATCAATTGAGAACAAACTGTTGCATAGTATAATATTTTCGCTTACTCTTACTAGTAAAACTTAATTTAACACGAATTATGTAAACACTTGACAAATATAAAAATGTTCAAAACTAAAGTAGGTCCAAATTATCATTTAAAATAAAAAATAATGATATAAATGATAACCAAATGTTATCTATTCCAGGTAATCTATTTTATAATATCGTGCCAATATCAGTATTATTTAATTATTATTGCAAATACTAAGTTTATTTTAGCGCCCGCCCAACTCGCATGAATCGTCCATAGGATGTTTAAAAATATCTAATTCTTGTACTTTAAGTGGTACTCGTAAGTCTATCCTAGCCACATCCTGAGTGCGATCAATAATTACATACTCGATACAAACATCTCAGAGAATTACATGGGACACATAATTGGGATATTACCAAATTACTAACTTTGGGACAAATTACTTACTTAGACAATGTTACTAAGGGCGGACATTAGCAAAGGATAATAGGAAATATTGCAAGAACAAGCGTGATGTTCACATTCTTGAAATGTTCTGGGGATTTTATTTTGTCAAGTGGGCGAATATTAGAAACATAGGAAAATATAGACGTCTTTAGTATATTTAAACATTTTTATTTTATTAAAAATGATGTAAGTTAAACAGTATTTCATTCCAAATGACATAAGTTTTAATTTAAAGCTATATTTTGGTTCAATTTCTCAACAGGCAATTTTTCAGTCTGAATATGGAATTATACATAAATATATAAATTAAGTACCTAGTATATGATTACCTAATAAGCAATATTTACCGATTGACCGAATTAGGTAAATATCTAAATATTACGACCAGAAAACGTTTATTTATTTGGCGGATAGCTGACTGTGTAACGTGACCGATTGTGATTCTGTTAACTCAGGTTTGAATCCAGTTAGGTATGCATTCCACTTTCACTGCACAGAAATAATTCATTGACAACTTTAACATGTAGATTTTTATTTATTTTCTAAATTTTGTTGGTATTTTAGCAACAGTCCAAGAATTTAGTCATTTTTGGTAATTTGAACAATTTGAACAAGTAAATTAAATTAATTAATTAATTATAAAATATTGAACCGTGCATAAAGCTGAGAATGTACCACGGGCGTAACTTGCTTTTAAGGGTCTCGTCTCCGTAACAAAATATTGCGTGTTTAGAGGTGTAGCAGTTTCTGCTTTACTCATTGCATATTAAAAATTTGAAGGAAAAACAGGTACTAGATTTTTGTGAAAGAATTAATCTAGGATTATGCAAAGTTAGAATTCTGAAAAAATCTTTGAAATCCATATACAAAATTAATGAAAAAGTGTGTTTTAAGCAATTTTTTACATGGTTTTTCTTATTATTAAGAGATTTATTAGAAAATGTAACTCGGCATAATCCTAGTTGCATTCTTCGTCTGTAAATAAATTTATGAAATTTAGCTTTATCTATAAAACTTCGTGAGCATTGTAGAAATTACTAGACTGCTTTTCCGTATTTTAGCGAGCGTTTCTATGCATTAACATAGGACAAACGCGGTGTTGAGCTACGTGGAGTCGATATCCTTAAGTCTGTTGACGTGTTTTTAGCCCTCGAATGACGTTCGGGCTCAAAATCACGTCTCACGCCATAAAAGCTTCTTTACACCCTTTTAATACATAAATAACTATTATATAATTCTTTGTTTATTTCTTATTCTATTTATAATTTTGTTATGCTAATTAATTTAGTTTATTTTTATTTTCCACTGTAATATTTTATTTTTAAGAAAATATGTTTGTTCCTAGTTTCTAATTTTCTTATGATAAGTAGGTAGGTACCTACCTAGTTCATTTATTTTCTACTGTGGATATTTCTTTTTGATTAAAATCAATGATTTTTTTTAAATCACTTGATTGAAATCTTGATCTTAATCATGATTTAATTCAAATCATCTACACTCTGAAAAAATGTTCAACATCAAAAAGTTATAACAGTCGATAATCCAAAAATAAGTGGTCAACAAATAGATCCCTGCGTAAAAATTCGGCAGTGAAAATCGAAACCATCAAAATGCTCTTACCCTCATGCGTTTATCAGAAACACACACAAAGCGTTGTCGTCTGTGCGTGTGCGTGTGCACACACACACGCACACAACCGCACAGTAAGAGTGTCAAGGTCGCAGCTAGATATGCACTGTTCGTTGCAATTGCATTCAGTACAGTGAATGCAACGCCGGCAGTACCGACACCGACAGCCCTACGTAATCGTACGACGCGACATTCGAACCGAATTTACAGACTGTTCTTTTGTTCAACAAGTGACAGTTGGTTTAGTGATGTGACTGGATTTCATAGTTCAAAGGTGAGCGATTCTTTCTAACTTCATCGAAAACCGAAAAGATTCATAAGTTTTTGTTAATTAATCGCGGACTCGAACCGCACAAAATAACAGTTTGGTTTCTGTATTACCGGTAACCGGGTTTCAAACAATTAATTAATTTGTAAGTTAAAATAAAATTTGTTGTTTAATTTCATCGAAAACCTGAAAGATGATTCATAAGTTTTTGTTAATTAATCGGGGACTCAAACCGCACAAAACGACAGTGTATTCGGTTTCTGTATTACTGGTACCGGTTTTCAAACAAGCGGTTCAAAATATTCGTCGCAAAATATACTTAATTAATTTGTAAGTTAAAATAAAATTTGTTGTTCAACTTCATCGAAAACCTGAAAGATGATTCATAAGTTTTTGTTAATTAATCGGGGACTCAAACCGCACAAAACAACAGTGTATTCGGTTTCTGTATTACCGGTAACCGGGTTTCAAACAATCGGTTCAAAATATTCGTCGCAAAATATACTTCATTAATTTGTAAGTTAAAATAAAATTTGTTGTTCAACTTCACCGAAAACCTTTCAAGATGGTTCATAAGTTTTTGTTACTAAATCGGGGATTCAAACCGCACAAAACAACGGTTCAGGTTCGTTTTACTTTGTATTCGGTTTCTGTATTACCGGTAAGCGGTTCAAAATATTCGTTGCAAAATATACTTAAGGCGCTACGTTTGCCACGGTAGTAGCATCAGAATTTCTTCAATTCTGGCTTTATTGTTCAAAATAAAAATCTGAAATTTAATATGAGTAATGACGAAACATTATTTAATCGAAAAAATCATACAATACATAGAGAAAATAAGAGTTAATTTTTGCATTTTAATATTCAAGATTCTTACTTTATTAATGCATACAATTGAATTTTGTTTGATATAACTGATTCCTTACGATGTTCTGAAGAGTGCCACAAGAAGTTTTATTTAAAAAAAACTTGAAACAATAAGTTAAAAAATATTTTAAAATTGACGAAATTGATTGATTTAATCGATTTTCACTAATTAATTATCAACAGATTATTACGTATTTCAAGAAAATCGTCATTTGGCTCCCTAGAGACAATATTGTAGCAACCTATTTTGCTCGGAATTTCATAGCAAGTGTACCTAAATAAATTTGTAAGCTAAAATAAAATTTGACGAAACTAAGAAAATATTATGAATTGAGATTTATAAACGTCATTTTAGGCACGAGGTTTTAAGGAACGAGCGTAGCGAGTGTATACAAAAAGAGTATCTATAGAGAAAGACTACAAATTAAACAATATAAATAGGTACCTATGTAAAATTATGATATTATACAAAGCTACAAAATTCTACTTAGGCAAGTGTATTTAACTGTTATATTGGTAAAAAATTGACAATGATTGAAAATTGAAATAAATTATTATTTTCACTCAGTTTTTCACAAAAATTAAATGTCAAACATAGGAGCCAACTTCACCCCGTGCTTAATATGTGAGTTGCTATGTTCAGCCCGTGACTAACAACGGCTAAAGCCACGGCTTGTCGAGGTGTGTTTAAAATGTTATTTAGCGCCATGGAGACTAGTTGTTAAATGATGTTTTAATACCAAGATTATTAAAAAATGTTAACGGAAAAACGATCAATTATTTAAATGTTTCGTTTTCGTTCATGTTCCGGTTCGGTTCGAGTCCTGCTAAAAATACTTTTTCAACAAATATAACTTCCAATTGACAACCTGAAACGTCGTTATAATGTTGAACAAATTAAATGAAACAAATTATCCAAGAATTTGAAATTTATTTCTACTTTTAAAGTTTGGGATACTCGCAATTTTGTTTGAATTTTTTGATTGTGCTAATACTTTTGAAACAATTTTTTTTAAGAATCTTCAATTATTATTCCGAAATAATATATTAAGTATCAAGGGCGGTATGCGCAGTTTACCGGTTCAGAATAATGTTTGGAGATTAGTCGAAACCGGTACAAAATACACATAAAGTCCGTGATGCTTATAATAATTTTTGCTCAAATACAATAAAATTAAATATGGCTTACCGCCTTTTTCATGAGTTCTTACCGCCTTGAAAATATTAATTTGGTTTAGCATAATTGGGTAGGTCTGAATCCAGCTTTAACCTAAAATTAGTGTTGGTTTCGGTTAAAAGTATTAATTTTGATTCTTTAAAAAAATGTTGCAAGTATCTATCTAGCTATTATTGAGCATTATCTTTTATTCTTGTCCAGTATACGAACATAATATACTCTGTAATTTGTACTCGTATCGTACTCGTTCATGGAAGAATGTATGTAATGAATGGAAAACGGTAATTACAGTTCATTTAGGTAAACGATAATTTTCTTACCCTTATTTGTATCTTTCAATTCTTTAAGTACCACTTAAACCAACAAAAAATTTATATTGTTTAAAAAATAAATACACATTTTACATTTATTTGTTTGAATTAAACTTAAATAAGTGTAGCCGGATAAACAATCAAATAATCTCAATAGAAGTTTAGATTTTGTTGTTGAAACAATAAAATAATTATAAAGTCTACATCAATTAATATAACAATAATAACGAAGTAAACAAAGCAAATGACTATCAAAATTCCGAGAAGTTATCTGCAAAACCGGCTGTCTGGTTTCAAAACGTTAAAAACATTTAAAAAATAGTGCGCATTTCAAGTAGTATTGAATTAAATGTTAAAGACATGCAAAATGTTCATGCATTCGCGTATTTTTGATCCAAAAGTGATCCAATCACGTACGTCCATGTAACGAGTTTTGTAGTCACAATGTAGCCTTTATGAAAAACTAATAAATATTCAGTTTGTGTGCAAATAAATGTTGAAATGTGATTATGCAGTATTATTATATTATGCGTTTCCGGTTATAGTTTAAACTGGCAAACAAAATAAATCAAAATTCAAATTTTTTGTGGAATAGAATCACTGTTAAATATTAATAGAGCGGTATAATTTCACTTGTTTTATTTGTTCTTTTGTGTTTTGGATGCACTTTGACACTAGTTGCTTTAAAATTTGACTTGTTGGTTATTGCAGAGACGGACCTACAATAATCAACCACTTGACATGAATCGTCCATGGGATGTTTAAAAATATCGTATTCTTGCACTTTTGTGATATTACATAAGTCTAGCCACATCATGAGTACGATAAAAATTACTAACATTATTGGGATGTTCATAGATAATGTTACTAAGGGCGGACATTAGCAATCGCTAGGATGTTAATAGGATGTTAATGGGCAAATATAGCAAGTAAAAAGCGTGATGTTCACATTCTTGAAATGTTCTGGGGATTTTATTTTGTCAAGTGAATAGACCTCTTTGATTTTATAGTCAAGTCAAACATCCCGGCTTGTTACTTATATTACGTAAGTCTATCTTAGCCATATCCTGAGTATGATCAAAAATTACATAATACAAACATCTTAGAGAATTACATGGGGCGCATAATTGGGATATTATTACCAAATTTCTAACATTGGGACGTTACAATGTTACTAAGGGCGGACATTAGCAATCGCTAGGATATTAAATATAGCAACAAGCCGAGATGTTCACATTCTTGAAATATTCTGGGGATTTTATTTTGTCAAGTGGGAAGTTTTGGCAAAAATGTTAAACTTTTTTTTATAAATAGGGCTGAAAGTAGCCTTTTGCAGATTGAGGCTAAAATTTTATTGCACGAGAAAATATTTTCAGGCCGTCACCATTAGCAATATTCTACAAAGAAGAATAATTGGTCTGCATTTGTTCATTTCATATCCTGTTTTAGAGGACGAATCTAATTATGGACGAGGCGCAAGCCGAGTCTTTAAATTAGGTGAATCCTCTAAAACTCAGTTTCTGCAAGCGTTAAATATAAAAAAAATAGTTTATGCTCTCTGAATTTTGTTTAGTAACTATACGGAATTATTCCAAGATATAACTTTATATAATTTTGAAAAATGTAGGCGATGAGGCAATGAAAACCAGCAAAAATAATTGCTTGTGTAACGTCATTTTAAAGAACTGGGTCCGGTAAAACAAAATTTTGCAAACTCAAAACTGTTTGTAACGATTTTATAGCGTTATACTAAAAAATATATTCAAGATAATTACATAAACTATACATTTTTTGCCAAAACATTTGTTACGTAGTTCGGCTATTATTAATAAAATAGGGCTTTATAGTAGATACGGTTCTGTTTGTTGGACATGACACATCAAAATAATTCATGTGTCATTTGGTAGTGCTTACGAAAATCCTAATTCGCAATTTATAAAATTTCTATTGTCCTGTACAGGTTGAAGTTCACGGTATAAAAATAAATAATTCAAAGACGATTGAATTTTATACACTCAGATTTTGCATCACATAAGATGCGAGCAAAATAATATTTTTCTAGTCTGATAACGATGATTGCCTAATTAATTAATAAGAATAATATTAAAAATAACACATTATGACTGGTTTTCTAGATTTTGAAATTATTTTAAACACAGTGCAGGAAATTATTTGATTATAAGTCTTGTAGTTTTGTAATTAAATAAAAAAAGAACACAAATAAAATAAGTTGCCATGATAGGACGTTTATTGCCTTACTTACAACAGTGAAATATTAATGCATAAAAATAACTTTATCAACAACAATTCTCACTAACAAAATTGTTTATTATTTTGTTAATACAAGCTTTTTATAATAACCTTGTTTTAAAATAATCAATTATTTACGAATAAACAATGTTTTTATCGTTTAACACCGATAATAAAATAATTGCAAATATTTAATATACCTTCATCATTACTCGTTAAAACACTTTAATTTGAATTTAAATATTTTTCATATTATTTCTTGCAATTAAAACAGAGATCAACTTAAAAACAAGTTTAACTTAAAGAAGAGTTTAACCTTAAGGTAGTAAATCCATGGGTAGTTACAACCCAAAATATGACTCAAATACAGCATTCATTACAAGTCGTAGAATTTGAATAAAAATTAAAATTCATAGGTAACCGTTGCAATAACGAAGATAATTGAATTTAAAGTTGACTCTAAAACGCGCTAAAATGGAGGTTAGCAGTAGTTTTTCTAAACGATTAGAAAATATTATATCATAACAATCCATCACATGTTTGGAAACAGAATATTTTATTCTTTTATATTTGACGTATTTATATATAAAAAAATCTGTTGTGGCCAGCACATGACCTCCCGCCTTGACACTGTAATATGTGAATTTGGATTTGGTTAGGCTACTTTTTGTAATTTTTGTTATAGTTCTTCAAGCAAAGTACCGATTCCTATTGGCATTGAAATCAAATTAGCTCTTTGTAGATAAAATTTTTATTTTATTATTACCATATATCCAGTTATAATAATAATAATGAATCGATGATACTTCTTGACTGAATACGTTTAATGGAAGGATAAAAACTTAATGGAATTCAGTCAGTTTTTAATTTATTATATTTCGTCTCCTATAGGTTCTAAGTTTCAAACCCAGTTAATAATATATTTATATTTAAAAATGGTGTCACAAAAATTTCAGAAACTGTGTATACGTCTGTTCATCTATCACATTGACATTTCATTTTTGTTTTTAATTTTTTTTCCTATATTATGATTTACAAATCGTGGTAGGTAAAATTACAAATTTTTGAAAATTAATTTTCCTTTATTGGTAAGAGATATAGAAACGATGTTAAATAAATATTGTAAAAGATAATTTATTCTTTCATATGTCGAATGAAAAATTGTAACTATCGCAGTATTTCCTATATTTTTTGCAAAAAATGTTAAAATGCTTCAAGAAAATACCATTTCCGGTTGGCAGATTTTTACCAAAATCTTTTCAGCTCTTCATTAACATATACAAATGTATATTGCAAAATATTAGAATTTTATGTTCAGTAGAATTTAAGATAATGAATCAGAACGAAAGACTATAGTAGGCGCACATACAGACTTCCATACATACACACACACACACACACACACACACAGACACACAGACATCATCGTGAAAATAGTCAAAATAGGTTCTAAAGGTGCTAAAACGTGCTTATTGACAAAAATCTCGACATCGAATTTTTTCACGATCCCTATACCTCTCTAGGCGAGACGTAAAAATTATGCGTCACCGCAATAATTTTTGAGAAATTACACGTAAAATATTCCAGTCTCAAAAAAATTATATTTTTGACGTCATTTCAGTGTAAACTTTAATTTCAATTATCTTTTTTGTTTCAATGAATACCTATAATATGTAATTTATATCCAAATCTACGATTTTTAATGAATTATTTCTAATAATTTGTCTGCATTGGCCTCACACCGAAATCACGCACGCCTATGACCTTCAGAGGAATAAACCTAAAGACGAGTTCAACCTAAAAACGAGTATAACCTAAAGACGAGTATAACCTAAAAACGAGTATAACCTAAAGACGAGTATAACCTAAAGACGAGTATAACCTATAAGGACTAGTATAACCTAAAGACGAGTATAACCTAAAGACTAGTATAACCTAAAGACAAGTTTAACTTAAAGAAGAGTTTAACCTAAAGAAGAGTTATATCTGAAGATGAGTTTCATCTAAAGATGAGTTTAACTTATAAAGACGAGTGTAACTTAAAGACGATTGTAACTTAAAGACGAGTGTAACTTAAAGACGAGTTTAACGTAAAGACGAGTTTAAATTAAGATCACAGCTTTCTTTCAGTTACAGCAAAAATAACTTTGTTTTAAAGTTTCTTTGGACCATTTTTTAAAGTATATTAGATAAGATAGGCACCTATTGCATGTGGATACTTCAATGTTGATATTGATTATAATCTTTAAAATATTATAATTAACCGATTTTGAAAATATTTAGTATAAAATCAGACTAAAACTGAAAATTAACATTAACTAAGTATTTCGTTTTTACAATGAATTTAAACATTGGCGATATTGATAGAAGCAAATTAATATAGATTTTTTTTCACTATTCTTATTTAAAAATTAATAAATTAATCATTTTAAATTATAACTAAGTAAAGACAAAATAAAATTTTAATAGAAGTGTATTTTATAATTATATGTTGCAATATCTATTTTTTTTTATTAAATATACATTATTTTTAAAAACGTATTATTTATTTTAAGTTTTATATGTGAAAGAGGGTAAAATATTACGTAATTTCCCGAGTAAGACAAAACTTAACTTTAATGAAACAGCATTTGACCTTGAACCCAGAAAATTTTCGCCTGCGGCGTTTTTTTGTTATCTTATCAAGGTGGCACTTTGGAAAAACAAAAAAATTATTGGCCCGCGATTTAAAAAGTTTGCGCATCACTGGTATAGCGATTAAGTATTTGAGTCGCTGATAAAGTCTTAAAAAATATTTCGTCTCAAAAAATCGGTTTTAAAATTGGAGCTGCGCTGGGCTTGGCTGGGCACAGGGTGAAGTTTTCATATTCGACAGCGCTTCGTAGCGACTGTGGTACGTTTAAGAAGCGGTGGTATTATTGATCGTATTTTTTGGTTCATCCCCACTACTTCTTTACTAAATGCAGTTCACCGTTGCTGCAGTCTTGTCGCGTATATAATCAAATGAAATTCGCGTCCGCGATCCTGCGGGGTTTGCTGCGGGGTCGTCTGGCAGGAGCGTCTCGACGCCACCGACGCCCGCGACGCGCCACCGACGCTAGCGTCGGCTACTGCGCTATCCAAATTTACACGTTTACTCACCAACGCCGCTAAGTTATTTGTGTAGCAACAGGCAACGCTAATTCATATTTATTGCAACTACATTTTATGCGAACGTATTTTATACACGAACCGAACCGGAACAGCTACGAAACCGGAACAAGCCGCAGCTATTTTAGTTACAAGATCACCTGAGAAGTTTTAAAATATTTTGGCACACCCATAACCGAACTGAACCGATTTTTGTGAACTGTTTCGGAAAATTCTACCAATTGTTTCCTCCCTTTTTATACACAGTATACTAAGTAAGTCTAGGCAGGGTTGAACTGATTTAAATCAAGTGATTTTTTAATATAAATCATTGATTTAAATAAAAAACGTAAAAAATACGAACTCGTAATTTATAATGTGGGACATTATTTTTCGAGGCACTGGCCAAGGAAAATATCCACACGAATAATAATTAAAAAATTATTTATTTAAATAAAAATACATACCTCTACTTAATAAATTATTTTATTTTAATTATTGTCAATACAAGTTTTATCAGCCATTTTTATTTTTATACATCAGTTTTAAAAATGAAAAATATACCTACTGTTTATAAAGTAATAAAAAA
Organism: Agonum fuliginosum; assembly: GCA_947534325.1. Lineage (NCBI taxonomy): Eukaryota > Metazoa > Arthropoda > Insecta > Coleoptera > Carabidae > Agonum > Agonum fuliginosum. Next base: position 2,466,269 of record OX384029.1, read on the forward strand.
TGGTACTGAACAATTTTTTCCAATTTTTTACAAAAATTTAAAAAAATCAAATTATTCATTTTAAAAAGTTGATTTTTAATTTTTTTTAAATCATTTTTGCCAACATTGCGTCTAAGTATCAAGAAAAAAATCGATGTTGGGATTTTCGCGGAAATATATGTTTTGAAGTCCTGTGAATCCGTTATTTAGACCATTTTCTCAATGATGTCTGTGTGTGTGTGTGGATGGATGGATGGATGGATGGATGCGCGTCCGTATGTTCAATAACTCATGAACGAGAAAAGATAATATTATGAAACTCGGTATTTATAAAGTTTAGTATATTACGCAGAGCTGAAAAGATTTTGGTCACATTTCGAAAACTGGAAAATGAAGTTTTTTTAATTACTTCAAATATGGAAGTTAGCAATAAAAATGTTTCAGATATCAAATTCATTTTATTTATCTGTTTCAACTTTGGGAAAAACTAAATTATATATTTAATAAATATTTCAATAATCACAGTTGCTTGAAAACAAGTAGGTACCAATTTTTTTAACCGTTATTTTGTACATTTCGAGTCCCTGATTTTATAATATATTTCCAGCAAAATAATCCAAAACAAAAATAAAATGCGCAAGCTTTATTACATATTCATAATAAATTCACATTCCAAAAATTAATAAAGCTCTATCTAGTATTTAATTTTTAAATTATCTTTTGTGAAATTAAAATAATGAAAATATGTTGTTGCAATTTTAATATTAAATATGAAATTAAATTTGTTTTGTATATAGATAATAAAAACAATTAAAAATTCGAATTTGTATGCAGACAAATATGTTACGTAAAATAATTCACAAAATATACATTTTATTTATTTTTTGGGGCGAATATCCAATAACACTCAGGTTTGAATACACTCAAGAACTGCCCACAAATCTCTCCTGTAGTATACTCTAATGTAAAACAATACACAAAGTATATATTTTATTTATTTTTTTGGAGTGGATATATCCAATTGCGTTATGGTCCTGATAGGTGTCGAGAATTGTACAAAAATTTGCCTTTTTAAAATTTTAATAAAAAATTCATAAAAATTGCCAATTTACGCGGTTCTATCTCATGATACAAATTAATTTTTAAAATATAAAAAGGCACATCTGTAAATCCATTCCTTCTCTATTAAATGTTTATAAAAACAATACCTTGAGGTCAATAAAAAACTAACAGTTTACTCGCAACGGCTTCAAAATGACATTGCATTGCTAAGATGCGATAAAGTACGAGTTGCGGGCTGGTTTCAGGTAGCCGTAGTAGTGGAGAAAAGAGTAAAATAGAAAAAAAGTTAAATCGAGAGTAAGTATTCTAGGAAATCGGAAGAAACTTAGACGGGCCGCTAAAAATGTAAAACGTAAAAGTTTTGACTTAGCATACCATTTTTTGCTATGATTTTAAGAAAAACCGAAATTTTACTCTAAAAGTGTTCAGAATTATTGCCACTAGTGAGGCTGCTATACCTAAGTTGGGTTAAAGACGTGATATCTAGAAGTAAATCAAATTCAAGGTCAGTACCTTAAAATTATTACAAGCTACCTTATTCATAGAGTTGTTGAACTTAATGAGTCTTTTTTGCAAACAATGATTTTTTACAAGGGGCTGGACGCTTAAACCACCTTTCAGTAATAATGTGTAATTAAAAAAATTGCAATTTTGTTTTCTTTACTTAAAATGCTGGTATTGGAGGGGTAGAACCCCCTCTTTCTCTGGCAACGCCTGTTTAATTCTGCTTTTTATAACGATTTATAAGAATATTGCATAATATGCAACAATTACAAGTACAGCTTGTACGAAAAAAAATCGCCAGGTATTATAATTCGAAGGTTTTTCCCACATAAGACTAATATTAGCGTGATAGCACTTAGACGGGACGTATATCATTTGAAAGATGCAATTTGGAATGGTTGACGCGAAAATCCAACGTAAAAACAATAGACTGAGAAGTAGGGGCAACGGGGCAGGAGGCAGGCGAGTGGTTCAAGGCAAGAAAACGGAACAGCGCGAGTCGAACGGCGGACTTTAGGGAACGCGATGCTAATTATGATTACAGTAAGACGTCTCCAGTGTAAGGAAAAAACCCTCACATTTCAAAGAAAACCCGATATTTTATATAAAAGACTAAAAAGACTTAGAAAGGAAATAATAAAACTAGAAACTTACAATTTTAGAGAAATGATATGGCGTTGGAAAGAGCGCACATAATACCCGAATCCCCTGGTGGGAGCGGGACGGGCAATGAGTAAAAAGAGAACAATTTTATGTTAAAGTGAGAAAATTCAGTGTTAGAAACGCCGACAATAAGCAAGAAAAAGATGACAATAACAAAGTTAAACAGAGACGCACCGCTACACGCTAAACAAGCTAGAGAAGGACGCAACGCAAGGAAAGAAATAGATATCCGCTAGACAAAGACCCCGTCGCAAGTTGAAGAAAGACAAACGAATTTTTGACCTATCGGAATGAGTGCGTCAGAGAGAAAGGAAAATATGAATTTCAATTGGCCGGAAAAAGATGAAACGCTGTCGTTAAAAAGAGACGATGATACTTTAAACGGAGAAAATCTAGTATGTCGAACAAAGTAGACGACATTGCGCGAGAGAGACGGCGAACTGCACCGAAGTGGGAAGGTCGAGGCGTTGGAAGGAGAGGGAAGATTGTATGCACTCCTGCATGTAGTTCTGTACAAGCGCCGTGCGGCGTCGTACTTGTTGCGTCAGAGTTGTGACGTACCGGAGTGCATTCGACTAAGCACGGACCACTGCATCGATTCGGATTAAATATGAATACGGACGGTGCGAAAATACGTTCATTTATCTGAAACTAGTCCGTTCTGCAACCACCAAGCCGCGCCGCTAAATTCAAACATAACGCACGCTCACGCACCGAACCGCGCGGCAGAAACCAATTCTTCTTTCGCCGGACAACAAACAAAAACGTATGAATTATTATCAAGGAAAATTCCATCACTAACCATTACTAACCACTAATCATTCATCATGTGTACGTATACATACATACACATGCGCCTTGTACCGTCTTGCAACAATCGTCGCAACAATTAACTTGTGTTCTTTTGATTTCAGGTACCCATATGGTTCGACAAGATGGCTGCCGTTACCACAAGACGGCCACGAAACTTCTCTAGGATTGACCAAAGGACCCGGCAAAATAAAAACATTCATCATTGAACTCAAATTTGTGTAACCTCTCGACTCTCGACCAATGAGCAACACCAACAAATAAACAATAAATGTGTACCAACTGTTTTAAACAAAAAGTGCGAAATTTTGGAGTTAAAAAGTGTAAATTAAAGTGCGATAAACAGTTAACAAGTGATAGTGCCCGACTGTTGTGAAGTGTCATAGACAAAAACGTACAAAAGACTAAAGTGTGTGAATTTTAATTCGGAAAAAATACAAAGCCAGGGAAAGATTGTGATGAGCGAACCAGTGCGATGGGTAAATATAGCCATACCATACAACGCGTCGCTAACAGTGTAGCAAACTTGCCGCCTAGGAAAAATGGCGGATTGCTCCTATTCACGTTGTGTTCAAGAGAGAAGAAACATTCGCCGAGAACTACAAAAATGGACCAAAAACATGGTGTACATTGTTGGTAAGTGAACCGAACCCTGCATGCACATTCGCTTGTTGTTGTGGCCGTGGCAAAACCGAGATAGCAAATCGACAAACACAAACAACTACTAACCTGTTGCGAAATTCTCCCGAAAACTTAACAATCCGTTGTTTCTTCGGTTCCTGCGCATTACCGCTTAGCAGCTCCTGCATTTTTAAGGAATCTTTTTCTTGCTGCACTTAACGATTTTTTAAGATGCAGCAGTTTTACTCGTGCGGCGAAATCCATACCAAGCTTCAAGAAAAAACATTGACAGACCTGTCAACGAGTGATTTAACCTAGAAATGCCGCGACATGTGTGCATTTGTTTTTATTTTATATTTTTTGAGTATTTCACAATTGAAATGTGATTAACAGTTATAAAAAGCGTGTAAAATGTTTTAGAAAACTTGTGAAAGTATATATTAATTCGCAAAAGATGAGCAGTAAAATTCTAAATATTAGAAACTAAAAGAAAGCTTAAAAATTAATTTAATAGTGGAATGGATTTTTACTTAAAGTTTGAAATTAGTTTTTCGTAAGATGAAGTTGTTGTTTTCTTATTGTGTTATAACTGAACCGGTTTCTATGGCAACGGGAGGGCTAACGCACAATAAGGGCGAGTATTGTGGCGCTAGACACAACGAATCAACTTTAAGGTACTTGCAGTTGCTTATGCGTCGCAATTGCATTCACATCTCAGAACTCAGTCACGGTCGCTACGGCTTCTGCATTTGCTCTTCATCGTCCCTGACCGAACTCAAACTTATTCCATCTTTCATATTTCGTTTTGAAAACCATTTTTGTTCTTTGAATGCGTTAGAAATTAAACGAAGCTACTCTCTGTTGAAGGCTTTGTGAAAATGATCGAATTAACATACAAATGTCAGATTTAACCGTGAGCTAAATCCAAGATAGCTAGGGCACGTAGTTCACAGTTTCGTCTACAGAGTGCATGTCTGTATTGCAATTGCACTAGACATGCGCACTGCAGTTGTTAGTTCGGTGCACAAGTTCTTGCGGGCGGCAAACCATAACAATGTGCATTGTTACTTACACTGTTCTTCTCTCACACTAATATTCGATCCCGTCACATGAGACATGATTACGTTAATAAATCTGTATACATGGCATCAAAATATTTCGCGTGGGTGTCTATTCTGTCTCATTTTTTATTTCTTTTATGGAATATGAAATTATGTAATCTGACATTTGAAAAGTTAACTTTTTACCTCCCGCCTCATATTCTATTATGAGGGAGGTATTGTAAGCACGTTTAAGAATAAAGTATTTTCGAAATGATGTCTGTGTGCGTGTGTGTGTATGTGAGTTAGGTTGTCTGCAACATTTTTCCTGGTTCTATAACTCAAAAAGTGACAATTTAACAACCAAATTTTATATAAAACGTCTCAGTACAAATCTTAAGAACTCAATTATTGTTTAGAAGCAATTTACAAACCGGAAGTAGTACTTTTCTGAAATATTTTGATAAATAATTAATTTATCGCAATATTTTTTATTTCAAATGAAAGATTATATATTATTATCTACAATTTTTAGCATTTTATAAATTTTTCTGTCATAGTACTTTAGGAATTAAAGTATAATTTATAATTTATGGAACTTCAATATCTTGTTATCCATGAACCATGATTGTTTAACAGTTTACAACGAAAAATTTAATTGATTTTGACAGTGACAGAGTGACAGTGCCAGTAGTGATACATCATTTATATCTTCTTCTATAATTCTACAGTTGACTAAATGACTAAAATATATTTGTAAGTACCTACCTATTTGTAAGTAGTAAAAAAGTAGGGTATGGCGGGAGGTCTTGTGCTGGCCACATCGGATTTTTATCATTTTGTTTTGTATTTTGAATTGACTTTTTACTGGTTTGAATTTAATATCTGAATATAAAGATTACTGTACTGCTTTGACTAAATAATTTTTAGCTAAGCTAGCTAAGATTATACAGGATGTTTCAAAAAAGCGGTACATATAGACAGCGTGGAAAAACGGTTTTTTGCCTGCCATTGCCTTCCAAATTATTTTCAGAGCGTGAAATTCTTCACAATTGTAAAGAATGAGTTTCTTCATCAATCAGTGTTGAATTTGTGTTCCTATAATTAGGCACATTTAAGAAAAAAAAACACTGACAATCAAAAAAAAATTGTAAAGGTAGAAAATCCGTCGGTCATAAGCGTGCGTGATTTCGGTGTAAGGTGAGGCCAAAACAGTCAAATAATGACAAATAAATAATTAAAAATCGTAGATTTGGAAGTAAATTACAAATCATAGGTATCCAGAAATAAAAAAGATAATTGAAATTAAAGTTTACACTGAAATGCAGTAGTATGACGTCAAAAATATAATTTTTCTTGAGACTGGAACCTTTTACGTGTGATTTCTCAACAATTATTGCGGTGACTCTTAATTGAATCGGTCATTTCAAAAACAACATAAGTCACAATGTTAATATTTCACAAGATTAAATAAAAACCGTATAATATCACAATTAGAATATTGTTTTTGCAATAATTCCAGTTTTTAAACCAATATTTAAAACGTTAGGAGCAATGTAAGTTATGTTGTTTATACCATTAATGTGTGTTTCATGTACAATAAAAATCTAGCAAAAACGCCGATTTGAAAAAATACTGACTTACGTTGTTTTTGAAATGACCGATTCAATTTTATATTATGGTTATGCCACAATATACATATTAATTGACATTTTTTGTGTCAAATATTACATTATTATTGCTACTAACATTGTTCTATTTTTGGAGCTATTTTCAAGCTATTCGTTCGCCACATTAATATGTTTTGTTTACATTCATGACAATATCTACTATAAGACATGACTGTGCATATTTTTTTGTTATTTGCATTTTATATATCATCAAAATTTACAGAAATAATTTGTTAATTAATTTTTAAAAGTTGAATTTGATGATTTATTAATTATAATTGAAAAGTTATTTAAAGCTTAAACCATAATTTTCACAGTGGGAGTGTGGAATAGTTTTTTTTTGTGGAGATATCCAATACGCGAATGAAAAATTTGCAATTATATCACGTAAAGTGTAAACCATGTAAACTGCATATTTAGTTTTGTTGACTGTGGATGTGTGTTGGTACAGACATGTTTGTATTTACTTTATACGTATATAGTATATACACAGTCTGCTTTATTACCTCCATTACTTTTTGTATTTTTTACACTTCATTCGTTGATATTAAAAAAAACAGATAGAGATCAAATTGTTAATTCGCAATAGTTGTAGTTAATAAATTATAAAGTATTTTTTTCTATTGCAAATGTTTAATTTAGCAATCATTAAATAGCTACTGGAATGACATGTAAAATAACAATATAAAAAGTTAAATAGATTAGTTTGAGTCTGAACATTTTTGTATATAGAAGTAAATTTTACAGAACATAATAAGTATAAAATCTGGCTTAGCCAAACTAAAGTATATTTCACTTAAGAGCATTCTGTACAGGAAGAATGTACACGTTAAAGCATTTTACACTCATACACCTCATCGACACATGGTTGCACATTTTAACATAAACAAATTTTTATATGGAAGATAAGGGATAAAACTCCGTTCTATTAGTGCAAATTTTTTTTTCAGCACGTTCAACGGTCGAAATTACTTACATTCAACCGCTTGCAGGCGTTTAGAAGCACCTAAAGATTTTTCTTTATATTTCGCAGAACATGATATTTTAAACTTGAATCATGTAGTTTAAAGTTTAATCTACGTTGGGCTAATATTATTTTTTAGAAAAAACTTTCTGATTTCGAGAAAATTAGAGGTAAAAAATGTGAATTTTTGAAATTTTCTTTATTTTATAAACTAAAACTTTGGTAAAAAAATGGCACTAATAGAACGAAGTTTTATCCCTTATCTACCATATAAAAATTTGTTTTTGTTAAAATGTGCAACCATGTGTCGATGATGTGTATGCGTGTAAAGTGCTTTTTACGTGTATATTCTTCCTGTACAGAATGCTCTTAAACAAAATATGAATTTGACAGAATGTTACACCATTTTTATAAACATTGTATTGACAAACGAGTGATTATAATTATTGTAAATGTAACGTTTACATTTATTAAGAGCACAATTATTCTATTATAACAAAATGAAAATTTATGTTATAATAATAATTGTTTCTACAATCTACATTAATACTGGAATAAAATTTGAAGTAATGCAACCAGACTGCGGTAACTTAATAATTACCATAACATTCATAAAATAATAGTGTTACGTTAAGTAATATAATCTTAATATTTCAACTGTTAGGTATCTAACAAAACTTAAATAAACATTAAATTGATTTCAGAAAGGCGTAAATAAAGCCTCATTTACATAACCATTTAGTTTTATGTTTATTTTTAAGAAAGTTTGAATACACCTAAGTAAATATGATCATTCACAGTGCTTGAAAGTGGTAAGTGTGAATGCTCGTATTTAGATTTATGAATTTAAACTTTCTTAAACGTAAACATAAATGAAAACCTTATAACGCGTATATGAATGAGGCTACAGAAAGATATTAGATGATTCAGTATATTACAATGATGTGTGTTGTTTTCCGTAGTTAATTTTGAGAGTAATTGAATTTGTATGTTTTATGCTTATGTGTACGAAGTTTGTCATCTAAATGTTTGTTAACGAATGCATCTGATACATGAATTTTTGTAAGATCTTACTAACCCTGAAGAAGGTTTAAGTGTAAACCGAAACGTCGGTTATGTAAGAAGAAGAATATAGTTGTATAACTGATATTTCGAGAAATTTTTCAACCTTAAAAAATGAACCCGTAAAAACAAAGTTTTTGACTATAAATCCTTTATATATGAGACTCGATCGATATTTATTTATATTTTTGTTTTCATTGTAACTCTTTCTTAGATAGTGTGTTTCAAGAAAGAGTTAAAAAGAGTAGGGTATGGCGGGAGGTCTTGTGATGGCCACATCAGATTTTTTCTTGTGCCAAAGTAAATGTTTGGTCACAACGAGTCTATATACCAAATTTCAGATTGATTGGATATGGGGTTTGGGGTATGGCGGGAGGTTTTGTGCTGGCCACATCAGATTTTTTCTTGTGCCAAAGTGCATTGTTAGGTGACAAAAGTCTATTTCCAAAATTTCAGCTCGATAGGATCCCAGGAAGTGGGTCATTTTTACTTTTGCACGACGATGAAGTTAATATAAAGGATTTAAAAAATATTTATATAATTAACTTGCAACATTTTTGAAAGTAATAATGTTTTATCTTACTTTGAACATTCTGTCAATTTACATTTAAGTAATCTCTACGTATTCAATACAAACTGAGATGAAATATAGTATTCTCTATTGTTCTCGTGTTTAATATGGTAATAATTTATTTAAATAATTAGGAAACTCGCCTGCGGCTCATGCGATAACATTTTGTTCTCATGAAAAATTGCCATCGTTAGACTTGTTATATACTATACCATTATAAGTCAGAATGTGCTTTAACTTATATGGCATATGTTACACACACTTGTACATGTTGAATTCAAAATGCATAAATACAGGTTGTTACGTTTTCAATAAGAAAATTGATACCACTTCCGCTTGCACCAGAAAACCAGAAGTGATATTTTTCTCATTGACATTAAATTGACGGTTTTTATGCAAGGTACTTTACACGTAAAATTTCCGTGGTCATCTTATAAAGAGGAAGATTACATGTATTATTGCAAAATTACTTCAAATGAAGGTATAATAATATTATTAAATTATTATTTTAACTTATGTAGTAAACATCTTATGCTAAAAATAAATTTCTTATCTAATTTTAGTGCATGACAAAATTAATGCAACCAAACTTTGAATTTATGTTGTCTGTGTCATAAAACTGATACCTGAATTTTTTGGAAATTTTTGACCACGTAGTTTGAACGAAATTAATTGTTAAATTTTAATATTTTACATGGGCTCTTATGGCTTTCCATTAATTGATTAAATAAAATGATGTTAGAAATGTTCTATTTTCTTAATTTTTGGTATATAAACGTATGCAAGCACGGACATCAATTTCCCAAAATTTGAAGAAGGTTGACCACAAAGTTGTAACAATATTGTTGTTGTTGTAAAAAAATCTTCAATAATTTTTTGATAGTGAATTAGAAATTATTGTAAAAATATATCACCGCAACTGAACGAATTGCAATATCAACTAACACCCGTTGACCGAATTTTGTTTTACATTAATAAAAATATTTTTATTAATTAAAGGCTGATATCTGAGTACGCCACTGCATGTGTAGGGAACCTCCTTAAAATTATCTAAGCTGTAGAAAATCATTAGGACTATAATAATATTAAATTAAAACATGATGCATCTATACCTATACATGGGTGTAGGCAGGAGGTTAGGGAGGCACTGGCCCTTTCCTGGAAAATGAAAAAATATATTTTAGTACATGCTCTCTAAAATCGTTACTTTACGAACTGTTTTGAGTCCGCAAAATAATACTTATCTACGACTACTGAAAAGTTTATATTTATGCTTTCAATTGTCAACGTAAAGTTGATTGTTACTGAGGATCAAACAAAAAAAAATTTCATTGCGTCTCCTATGACAACCGCGCAATAAAGTACTTTTTGATTTCATATAAAATAAAAGAAAATGACAGAATCAAACAATTTTTTTATTTATTTATTTCGATATTATTGGTATTGTCATGGTTACGAATAAAACATAAATTGATTGAACGCAGATTGAACTAACTGAATATTATTATTATAACAATTAATTTTAGTCGTAGATAAAATTATGTGCGTGTATTACGAGCGTAAAGTGTCTTTGTTCCTCTTGCACTATTGCAGCTCTCGTCTTCGGCTCGAGCTGCAATTACCGTGCGCGAGTAACAAAGAGTCACTTTACGCTCTTAATACACAAATAACTATTTAAGAGATCCAGTCCTTTTAAATAACGTGACCTAGGCAATGAGCATTTCATTTCACAGGATTATTTTCATCGATTTTCATTGCTTCACCGCCTACGTTTTTCCAAGTTTTATTTTTATGTTATATTTTAGGATAATTTTGAATAGTTACTAAACAAATTTGGAGAGCATATACTAAATTTTTTGTATGTAACACGTACACAAACTGAGTTAAGACGAATCTATTTAAGGACGAGGCGCAAGCCGAGTCTTTAAATTATGTCATTTTGCGTACATGTTACATAAATAATTATTTTCATCTTAAAAAAAATTAAATTGAAAGGTATTTAACCTTGAACCCAAAAATTTTTCGCCGGCGGCGCATTTCTTACATATTTATAACGACACCTCCCAATGGCCTGAGGCATATTTTTTTAGCAATTTTTAATTGCATAAACGGTCCACTCCCTCTGGGAAAATATTTTATCTACACCCATGTACCGATACAAATTATGTCATATATTTCTTCCATAGTAGAATATCTCGTTTATGACGTAAAAAATAAAATTTAATGTAAATATTTATTTCTGTAAAATTATTTTGTTTCGTAGAATAAAAATAAATAATATGTAATATGGTATGCATAACAATTATTATTAACAAGTGTAGTTATAAATTCTATATTTAAAGTTTCTAAATTTAGTAAAATTTTGTTTATAATTACAAGTAATAATAAAGTAGAAATATTTATATTTAAAATTTAGCATTGTTAAAATATTTTTGAACAATTTTCTAACATGAGGTTTCACATCAAAACTAAAAGTAGAAATTAAAAATTAAAATTGTTAAGCTAGTGCTAGAGTAACAAAATAGAAAATAAGGTAACATTAAAAGATTAACAACATAATTATAATATTTTTAATTTATGTTCTACTTCTATTACTGTGACATACATTATGCTTTCTCAAGATAGGTACCCACTTAATCTTTAGAAATGAAGAAAAATTAATTATTATTCTCATTCATAAAATCGCACACAATTACGGATAGTTCAGATCAGCATCTCGTATGTTATTTATTTTATATAAAGCCGGTATCAGACAGCCATTTTTAAATTTATAATTTGATGCCATAGATGTTTGATATTAAGAGGGAAACCGGTGGTTAAATATATTTGCACAACGTCGTTAGTGATATTAAATTTTATTTTTTTAATGCACATTAGGTTATCAATTAGCTATTTAATATGAATTGGAAAATCACAATCTTAATATATTTTATACAAAATACCTTTTTCGGCGATTGACATTAAAAGTGCTGTTTTTGACAGTTTTTATCAAAATCTCAAAATAATTTATTGGTAACAATCTTTCGTAAAACAACCTGAAAATATTGGCAAAGACAAAATTTAATCACAAAATATATATTTCGGCGATTGACATTAAAAGTGATGTTTTTTGACAGTATACAGTCAGCAAAGTGTCACTTTTGCTGCCTAGGCAGCAAAAATAGTAAAAAAAGCCTAGGCAGTAAAAGTAATTGTTACTATGGTGAATCAACAAATTTGACATTTATAAAATTCATCAACATACCTAACCTATTTTGTTTTTTCATAGCAACTGTCAACATATACACATAGAAACATATTTGATTGCGATACCGATCAATATATTTAAAATAATCACTAAATTAATATTAATTAATAACAATCGCCGAAAAAATAATGTGTTTAACACGGCAAAAAACAGATTTGCTGGCGTAAGCTAGATTCATTGCCTCGGCTGCGTCTCGTCTATGAAACTCTAGCCGCGGTAGCAAATCTAATATTTTTTGCCTAGTTAAACAAATAACTATTTTTTGACGTAGGTATACTTAAAGTTATTTACCCAGTTTTTATTTTAAATGAAAGATAAATCATAACTCTATTGAGATATAATTTAAATTTAGAATTTTATAATTAAATTACTAAGTAATAATTATTTTTATCAATTATTTTTCTCTTTGACTATTAAATTATACAATCATTATTTTATATCTAAGTTTATTAATGCTATAAATTATTGCCTAGTAAGTTTATTCAACAACACACTAGCTTTTCGACCAATAAAACTTGTTGTAGTATAGGTAACATAAAAAACTGGTTTTTGCCACTAGAACTTCCTCTCACATTAGGTATTTACTATGGTGGTCTGTTGCTTAGTAACGTTCCTTCCTACCATAATAAAAATAATTCTGAAAACTGTCATTGGAAATTACCGCTTATAATTATTTGTAATATCTTTAAATCTTCTACAATGAAAGCAATTGTTTACATAATATCTAATACTAATAAATGTCTAATAACTACCGACCAGTGGCAAAAAAATGTTTGCTTGAAATACGATGCATTTTTTGCGAATTAAAAAAAAAATTTTTTGTTTCATGATCAGCACGTCGTACAGTATATACTCTTTAATTTTTTGTCCTAAGTTGTGGAACATTCTGTATGCAGAATCATTTAGAAAAAGACTATACCTATATATGCGTTTTATTTTTATTAGCGATTGTAATAAATTGTCAAGAGTTGTATGTTGTTAGACTTGAAAACGATTAGGTGCTATTGATTCTTGACCGAGGCGAAGACGACTAATGGCAACGGTGTGCAAAGGCTTACAGAGGTGGATTAATAAATTTTAGAGTATTTTATTTATAAATCCCTTCCCTTTCTTTCATTAAAGCCTTGTTCACACATGGATTCTTTGAGGATTCTTTCATGTTTCTGAATAATGAGAAAAATAATTCATCAATCTTCAATGCGTCTTGGAAAAAAATTCTAATTCATGGTAGCTTAAAATAGTTAATTTATTATTTTCCAAGATTCAGAAGCAAAAATTATTTAAATTTTTTCAAGTTTCCTATTATCAAAGGGGAAAGAATTCTAGTCAAAGAACAAAAAACAACATTTAAACGATGGTCAATTATTTTAGTATCTAGTTAACCAAATTATCACCTCAAATAATCGATAATTCAATAAACTATTATATAATCGAAGAATATGTAATCAAAGAATTAATAATCGAACAATCGAAACTCAAAGAATCGATAATCTATTATTTAAAATTTAAAATCGATTATCGATTAAATTTCGATTAATTGATTATTTTCCCCACATTTATCCCCAAATGCTACCCCATAAGTCTGTTTCTCTATTCTCTCATTGCTGCTGTTTTGTAGTGCGCTACGGCTCCCTTCCAGGTACATAGTATTTTTAATAAGTCCGAAAAATGTATAATATTTAGATGTTTTCATCAGTGTTATACAATCGAATACAAGATAATTTATTGCAATTTATATGCACAATGAAAACTGCAATCTAAGCATTACTAGGAAAACTATTAAAATGCATAACTATTGGGATTTTTCCAAAACGTCCAATTTTACATTTAGATGATAATTAAATGTACATTCTTTTTAAGACACCATAAGTATTTTCAAGGTGATTGCAATTTATTGCATTTTATGATGCGACGCAAAACTAAAATTATATGCGCAATGTAATGACACATAGCCTAAATATGTTTAAATTATTAGTCATGGCCACATATGCAAATTTACCAGACATCGTCTTGTATTATATTTAAAAATAAATAATTTCGTATGTAGATTATACTTTTATGGGTAGTTTATTATTTTTATTTGCTATTTGAAGAATAATTTTAAGAGCATTCTGTACAGGAAGAATATACACGTAAAAAGCACTTTACACGCATACACCTCATCGGCACATGGTTGCACATTTTAACAAAAACAAATTTTTATATGGTAGATAAGGGATAAAACTTCGTTCTATTAGTGCCATTTTTTCTGTTTTGTACCGAAGTTTTAGTTTATAAAATAAAAAAAAACTACAAAAATTCACATTTTTTAGTTTCTCGAAATCAGAAAGTTTTTTCTAAAAAATAAAACTACCCCAACGTAGATTAAACTTTAAACTACATGATTCAAGTTTAAAATATCATGTTCTGCGAAATATAAAGAAAAATCTGTAGGTGCTTCTAAACGCCTGCAAGCGGTTGAAAGTAAGTCATTTCGACCGTTGAACGTGCTGGAAAAAAATATTTTTTACTAATAGAACGAAGTTTTATCCCTTATCTACCATATAAAAATTTGTTTTTGTTAAAATGTGTAACCATGTGTCGATGAGGTGTAAAAGTGTAAAATGCTTTAACGTGTACATTCTTCCTGTACAGAATGCTCTTAAACAACTTAAATGAGCACTACATCTCAATGTCACACAAGTACAATTTTATGGTTAAAAATATTGGTAATATTGATTAGCTTAATGCTGACTGTAGACAGTTTAATTACTCTATTGTAATCATAATTTGATGTGTTATTTGAAATGTTCGCCATAAATTATTTGTTTTCTACAACTTTAGTTCATAAAAGATTATACTTAGTAGGTACTTACACTATATTTCGTTTCAACACTGTTTTCTTTAAGAATATAATACAAGAATTACTTATATGAAAAATTAATGTTAAAAGGGGTTACTACAATCATTAAAATACCTTAAAACTTAAGTAAAAATTCACATTTTCAGAATAATTATTACATTTTTAATGGATAAAGGTTGTCTTCAAATGCATCTAATGCCAGTTTTTCATTTTTGTTCTTTTTTTTATGTCGTAGGCAGATTGGAAAAAAGTCTAGATATGTAAGCATTTATTATAAAACAAAATGTCACTTAGGTAATTTTATTTCATTTTAGGTCATTTTGTGAAAAGTTTTTTTTGTATAAATACAGTTAATTTTCTATTAAAAGATGACATTTTCAAAAGATGATAAAGTAGCTTCTAAACCCGAAGTCTCTTTGTCACCATTAATTTGATATTTTTTTTCTTTATAACTATTTAAGGAGATCCTCTACCATGGCAGAAAACAGTCAGCGTTTATTGCTTTGTTAAACATAAAAATAACAAATAATTTATGTTTGAGGGAGAAAATAATGTTGGCATCCATATTTGTAATACTGCAATATTTGTTTTCGCGCGCCATTGTACAGCTTTTATTTATAAGTGAATTAAATTCAAATTTTAATATATTGTCAACAAAGCTTGAATTCGTTTTAAAATAGAAGATATTTGTGTTCAAAAAATAACAAAAATTGTCAAAATTCAAATTAACATTATTTCGATTTTAATGCAAAAGTTTAAAATTCTGCATCGACCATTTTATAGATTATACAATATCTTTATTATAGATGAAATAATTTACTTGGCTGGTGGTAGAATGAGGAATGGATGGGATGCAGTCAACAATAAAATATAGTTTCTTAATCGACGTCGAAACTAGTCGATTGAGAAATATATTTTACTGTTGACTGCATCTCAGTAATTTTTTCTCCATTCCTCCTTAGATTATTATTATTGTATTTATCAAAACAATAAACGCTGTGGAGTGGCCCGCAAAATCCATGTTTTTGGCTGTTTTCCGGCACGTTAGAAAATCGTCTTAAGTTATAGTTATTTTAACTATGCCAGTTGATTCAAAATAGTCCATTTGGTTCAACACAATTAATTTGATTCGATTATCTTCATATATAGGTACGCGAGATATTGTAAAAAATGTTCCAAAAACTTGTCAAAGTAACGACGGTTGAAGTAGTATTTGCTATTTGTATGCATAGGTACCTACTAAAATAAAATTACTTACTGAAATCCGCTGAAAACAGTCGTATAATAAATGTATTATTTAATAGTCGTAGATATAATAACATTATTTAAAGTGAAAAATTTCTCATGAAAAATAATTATTTGACTGGTTTTAAAGTTAGATTAACTTCATGTTATGCATTTGGTTTGGGCGACTACCAAACTATCTGTGTGTTATAATTTGATGACTTTACAGTAACAAAATGATTCACTGATAAGACTTTTCAACATTGCAAAAATGTGATATTGAGCTCAGCAGTACCGCGAACTTGAACTAGCGCACCAGCTGCAAATTGTAAATATCTTATCAATCTGTGTTGTTAGAACTACGTTCACTACTCCACTGTTCATTTTCATGCAATCCTCTAGTTTCTTATGCGTAAAAATAGGGTCTTAGATTTGTTTTTCTCATATTTAGAAGATTGAACACAAAATTAAATATAATAATTGTATATCGGATTCTATATATTGTGATGATGGTGTGTCACAAGGGAGTGTTTTGGGGCCTTTACTTTTATATTGTATACAGGGTGTTTTTATACCTCTGCACGAAACTTTAATAGATTATATAATTTCCACTACCCACTGTAACATCAAAGTGTCATTTTTTAGTAACGTATTTCTCATTTTATCTTAGAAATCCAACAGACAGAGCACAGTTGTAGACAGCAGTTTCGGCCTTTTTTTCAAAGTATCATGTATATCTTTTTGCAGACGATACGCTACTGTATTATTATCATAGTGATGAAAATTAATTAATCAGTGCTATAAATAATGAGATTAATTTAGTATATAACTGGTTAAATGAAAATAAATTAAAATTGAATAACAATGAAACAAAGGCAATGTTTATATCTTCAAAATTAAACATAAAACAGTTTTGTGATAACAATCTACACTTGTTGGTAACTGGAATCGAACTGGATACCGCTAGCATGCTAGGTGGACACTCTACTTTTAAATTTGTTACCTATACATATTTATACTACCTTCAACGTGAAAAAACCGTAACACGAAGTCTGTAATGGTAATGTTTTTAATCCCATAATAGTCAAAATCTTATTATACGTCATAATTTGATTTAAAAAAATTTTTATTTTCCGTAACTACTAGTGCCACGTCAGCGACATTTTAAAACTTTTACATGGCATTTTGCACAAGCTTTCTGCATAAATTTCGGATAAACGATGTAACGTTCAATGAAAATTATGTTACACAATGAAAATATATATTTTCCTAATTGCCTTATTCTAAAAATTATGTCTGTTACAATAGCTAATTTTTCATAAAATTCATTGCAATTTGATGACTATTATTTCAATTCTACTGCAAATAACATTTATTTTAAGATATTCTTGATAAGTTTTGGTATTGTTGAGCTGGAAGAGATGTTGAAAAGAAGAAATTAACACTTTGTGAGACCTTATTAGTTGGTAAGAGTAATAACGCATTTTAATGCTAAAATTGACTTGTAAAATGTAATTGTAGACCTGAGGATGGTCATGATCATGACCGAAACGTCGTCGTCGTAAGAATATTACAATTAATAAAACTAGAGCCACGTTATCCAACAACAAATAATGATTTAATTCCTTCTTTTTAAGATATTCTTGTTTAGCATAAGACAATCTAGAAACTCTAATTATTGTATTGATATTTATACCTATTGCTTGTTCCTATTTGAAGAAATTTATGCAGATAAAGTGCATAAAAATGATTATCGAGCACCATAAAGTGGCAACGATAAACCCTTTTTTGAAATGTTAACTAAGTATCTATTGTATAAAGGGAATTAATTAAAGCATGTAAAAATTTAAGAAATAAGTATATAGATTGATGTATTTCTGTATTTTGTAAAAATGTATGTATTATGACAAATGAAAGTAGTAACCTAAAAATTATAATAACATTATACGTAATTTGTATGTACTTTATAGAGATATTTTAATAAAATTGAGACCTTCATGTTTAATAATTATCTAAATTTTATAAATTGTTGTTAAAAACATACAATGAAAACGCATTTTGATAAAAATTGATATATGCATACTGCATAATGTATAGATATGCAATATATATTGCAAATATTGTACGCAACCAAAAATAGATAACTAAATAAAGATATCGTCAATAGTATATAAATATAAATACACAGCAAAAGCAACAGTAATATTATTAACCACAACCACACTACTAATAATTCAAATGCATAGATCTAATGCAATATGGCATAGGACAATAATGAATGTCACAGCTGATAGGTTTGCGCCATGAAATATTTTATTTCACGTTGGTCTAGCATGCCATGAAACAGTCTTTGTTTATTTTGCATTGAAGGTGACACAGCCGATGTCGATAGGTGTACAAAAAATAATTTGGAAGTTGGTTTTTTTCCACGACGATAAGAAGAACGATTTGTATGATAACATGAATATTTATTCTCCTGTCGAATGTTACACTTTGAAACCAGATTGCACTAAGTCTGATAATGTACTTCAGTTTGAATAAAAAACTGACCTAGTAATATGTAGTAATCACCGAAAGTGCATTCGGAACAGACCGATTTATAATTTCGGTGTTTTTACTTTAACTGACTGAACTATAGTTATCGATTTATATTTCGGTGTTTTAACTGTAACTAACTTATTTTATTTACCTAACAAATAATATATAATTATTTTTAATTTATTCGTAATATTTTGAAAACTATTTTGTGATTTTTTATAAATGGGTTTTGCGAAAGAAGAACAATGTATTAGAACGCCTTTACCAGGTATCTTACTATTTATATTTATATACTAAGTATTATTTAATAATCTAATTATAGATACAGTTATTATCAAGTCTTTATATTAATTTTTTAAAAATGTTTAATCAAAAGTCAACATAGACGATTCATGAGATTGTGGTTTCTAATTGTTAAGCAATGTTGAGCTCAGTAAATTTAAACAGTGATTTGAGTTCAATAAAAATATAATAAACTTTGCACACTAACTCGCTTTGTTTGTAACGAGCAAATCAGAAAGACTGAATGAAAGTTTTATAAATAGTAGGTTTTTTTTGCAAATGGACTGCTAAAATGAATTTGGAATCAATCGAGGTTTGTTTTTTAATAAAATTTAAATTTAAACATTTTTGGGTTAAACAAACGAATTCATTAATAGCTATAAATCAAACTTCGGCATAAATGAACAATTGAATTTAATAAGAAAAATTTCATCGATAATTCCACTCCTGTATAAAGTAAGCCATAAACAAAACAGAATTTTATTCTCAAAATTTATCGATTAATGGGAATTTTGTATTAATAAATGTTACTATCTACAATTTGTATTCAAAACGTTGTTTCAATATAGCACCATTTTCCAATTACAAGAATTTAAAAATTCTACAAATTTGTTACAATTTTGATTTATCTGCTTACGAATGAAAACAAAAATAAAATATTTGAGTGTTAATGCCAAATAAATTTTTGACTTTTTTACAATTTGAAAATATGAAATGTCATTTATTATGTTTATAGTTATGATAAATTTTAATAATATTATAAAAACTACAATTTCCGAATTCCCTTCTACAATAATATATTTGTGATTAAGTATACTACATTACTTATATTAGTAAAATAAAAATAGTAGAACAAAGTGAGAAGTCATGTGTTGGCCACATTACATTTTTCAGTATAAACCACGGTTACTAGAAGATATAGGTTGGGACACTTCAGTTACCATTATAAACAAATGGTCAGATTATTTCCTCCTAAAATTAGTTCTATAGATGTCACTAGTGCATCACTATACACCCGATGTTAAATAACAACAAATGTACAAATTTTGTGCAAAATGAAGATTAATATTTATTAATTGTATAAAATATATGTTTACAAATTCTTCTAATAAACAATAATGGTTCTAAAACATTTGAAAAGTGACAGCATTCTAACATTTATTAGATTGACGCAGGTAGAAAATTTAATAAAATAAATTTAACTAAGTTTATTTCAGAATTGGATAAAATTTGATTTTGTGCTAAAATATGATAAGTACTATTAATAAAGAACCATATGTTGTAATAGTACCTATATTTGAAATTTTAGTGTGTCAAATTGATTCTAAAATCTACGATAGAGGTCTATACTGCATCACTCTCAAAGCACGGTTACTAGAAGGGACTTTTTCACCACGTTGATTGCTCAAGTAACCGTGGTTTACACTAAAAAATCTAATGTGGTCAACATACGACCTGTCGCCATATTCTACTATTTGTATTTGACTAATATAAGTATATCAATTTATGTTATGTAGGTATACCATTGTAGAAGGGATTGTAGTTCTTATAATATTATTTAAGTTTATCATAACCGTGGTATAAACATTACGAAAGTCACAAACATCAACATAAACCCCATCGTCGAATCGTGCATGATTTAATCGTTGTCATTGAAACATCGTTTGTCCATATGCCGCTCTCACGTTATGGTGGGCCGGACTACATGCGATACGCTGTTCCTGACCAGCACAACAGTCAGTCACGATACGAGGCGCTACTTGCAAGCCCTACGAGCCCTAAAACCCTAAACCTCGCCAAAACGAAGGGCCTAACCTCGAAAAGGTGATGAGAGTAGTGATAGTGCGTTTGTTTTATAGTGTGGATTGGATACATTGTTGGTTTGTTTGTTTATATTGTCAAGTGTGGACACTAGTGATTTTTATTGATCTTTTTAATAATTTTTTAGTGCCAATGCCGTAAATAATTTATTTTGAATCAGGTTTAAGTGATAGGCGGCCGGTATAATATATTTTGAATCAGGTTTAAGTGATAGGCGGCCGGTTTTGCGTCAAATGTCAAATTGTAATGTTTTGAATGGTCAATTAAGTGTTGTGACGTCATGGTTTCATCCTTTATTTACATGCATTGATTTAATTCTAATTAATATTGCATACTAGATGCAGCAAAACAAACGTAAAGACTTGATTCAAACAACAACATAAACGTATCAGATTATACAACCGTTTTCAGATAGTCATTTTTATGCACTTTATCAGCATAAATTTCTGCAAATAGAAACAAGTAACCGGCATAAATAACATATCAATAGAATCATTAGAGTTCCTAGATTAGCGTATGCTAAATAAGAATACGTAAAAATAAATATTATTTGCAGTACCTACGAAAGCAGAGGGAGCAAAATTCAACAAATTGACATTTGAATGAACTATTAATTATTACAGACATAATTTTAGAATAAGGCAATTAGGAATATATAAAGTTTCATTGTGCAATATAATTTTTATTGTAGATTACATCGGATTTCCGATGCAGAAAGCTAATGCAAAGTCATTCATAGAAAAATAGTTATTTACTTACAAGTGGGCCTAGTAAGGAATCACCCACGAGGGAAATCTTAACTCACGAGGTCGAAGGCTGAGTGAGATAATTTTCTCGAGTGGATCATTCCTTTTTGCCCACGTGTGCAGTTTTATCCAACACCTCTTAATAACAGCTTAAATATTTAAAAAATATTAGGTTCGAACCTAAAACATCGTTACTATGGTTAACAATTTACCCACAAGTGGGTATAATTTTGATCAAAGCCACTAGTGGGCAATCTTTTACTTTGCTTGCTTAAAATAGTTATGACGCTTTTATTAAGAGGTGTTGGAAAAAATGTTTTTTTAAACAAATTATGACGTATAATAAGATTTTACTATTACCGGCTTAAAATCGTAACCATTACAAACATCGTGCTGCTGTTATTTCACTTTTAAACGCGCCCTTAAGCAAGACACGTGACTATTAGTTTTTAAGTTTTTACCGTTTTTAACAGTGACGGACTGGCTCATCAGATTGGCCCGAAAAATAATATTAACCCTCCTCACATAGTTCATATATTTATTCATTATTTCGCAGAATTTTTTTTAGAAAAATAGAAACCATAAGAGGAATGTTATAGCTCGGTTATAGCACTGTAGGCGAATTTTTTTGTGGAAGGTCAAATGTTTTTAAATAGTATATTATATATTAAAGGACTAGTGCATGATTTAATCCTGAGGATGAAGTTTATTTCACGAGCCGAAGGTGAGGGAAATAATAACCTGATGGATTAATGGCACTTTAGTCCTGTGGTATATACGCTATTTTTCGCACTTCATCCTCAAACTAATACAAAATAGTTTAAAAGAATAGGTACTCATTTTGCAATTTTGACAGTAAACTTTATGACAAATATTTATATTGTTACCATAGATACTCCGTAACAAATAGCACGTATTTACTAGACAACGGGATTAATTAATTCAATTCCTTGACAACGGGATTAAATATGAAAAATAATCCCTTCGGGCCAAATTAAAAACCTTAGTCCCTAAAAATAAAGACTAAAGAAGAGTTTTAGTCTCGGAAGTGCAAAAACTATATTTAAATATTACTTTATTATCTTTTCCGAAAGTGATAATGTTTCAGTCATCGAGTCATTTTACACCGTTTTATTTTGAACAAAATTTAATAGTTTCTTAATTTTAAAGTTCGTATGTCCTGAAAATAATAGTTATGTTTTCTGTATAATTACTTTCGAAAATAAAAATCCAAAGGTAAATGGCAGCCTTGCAATTTTAGCTGTAAATTGTAATAATTGTAGTAAGTGATCACTTTGCATCGTTATCAGTGGTAAATATGACTTAAACACACGAAAATGCCTACATGGACTTATTTCTGTAATATTCCACGTGTTCACAATGCTTCATTCATTCATTTTCATTCACAACGATAACCGGTTTACGGTTTACGCGGTTTACGTTTGCGTAGGGAAGGTTAAAGATGTGTGTCGAAAACTTTTTATTTTTAAAATTTTTTTTAGTAATATTACCTGGTAACAGTGACGGATTGAAATAATTTGGGGTCCAATGCACATTATTTTCATGTAATATAACATGTACAGATATGAGTCCTATTTTATAAAGCTTTATAGCGAGAATCTGCAATGAGCCCAAAAACAAGAATTTAAAATTAATTGAGCTTCAAATCATTGCATTTATTTTTTCCAGCATTCCGATTGAAAGAATCCTTGTATGAATATGGCTTTAGACATATTTCTTTCATGCTTTTTGAGGAAAAGAATTAAGGTGAAAATCGCCTGTCAAATAGCAATGCCGCTAAATTGAATTTGTCATGAATTTTGGAAAAGAAGAATTACTAATTCATTGATTAGTTTCAAAACAGTGAATTTATTTTTTTCTGGATTCAGAAGCTTGAAAGAATTCTCAAAGAATCCATGTGAGAACAGGGTTAAGCTGCCAGTCTAGGTTTTTTTTCCGATTTCCTAGAATACTCTCAATTTTACTTTCATTTCTATTTCACTCTTTTACGCACTACTACGGCTGCATGTAACCAGCCCGAAACTCTTACTTTGCTGCATCCTAACTTTACAATGTCATTTTGAAGTTGAAAAATATACTGTAAAATTGTTTTCGTTGCTGTTAGATTATTATTGACTAAGGATAATACATTTAATAGCGAAAGAATGCGGATATATACAGATTTTAAATATCAATTTCTATCATAACCGTGAAAAGTTTTGCATAAATTGGATTTTTTTTTAATTTTTCGTAATTTTTATAATCATGTACAATGTTTTAACCAAAATTTAAAAAAGGCACATATGTAGATCCATTCTTTCTCTATTAAATCCTTGTTGAAATAAAATTTTACCATTCTTGTACTAGGCACAAAACACTTGCTACGTTAGTACATTTTATGCTGGATTTTAGGAGGTAGACGGCCTCTTAAGGCTAAATTATGAGTTATAATTTTTTTAATGACATTATATTTTGTTGTTGTTTGGTCTCTAGAAAAAATCAGTTATTAGGTACCCATTGACAGAATAAAAGTTCTAAAGTACCTAACGTTTGACAATTTTTATTTGATTTAAATAAACATATAAATATTTTAGTGACAGGTTAAGCACATGCCATAAAGACAATGAATTGTTTTAATTTGGCGGCAGTGTAATGCAAATGTTTTTATTTTCGCTATTGTTGACTAAATTTTATTGCATATTATTTTAAGCTGTTTGAGATAAAATATGCAATAAACAACGTTTATGCACTATGCGTTGGCGATATTTGAGTTGCTATTAGAACTCCAAATTTAATAAACAGGTTCCATATTGCATATACGAGTACATTACATATTATGTATTCGCCTGTTATTCGAATGTGTCAACTGAGTAATCGTTTCTCTGTGGAAGTAGACATATTCCTTTTTTCTATGCATAATTTTTGTAAAAAATTGCATACTCTCGATCTATCGTTGTAAGTTTAGCATAGTCAAGTTAGTTTACTTTTGTTTGTTTGTTTTGTAGTCTTAATTGCTTTGTGTTAATTTTTCCTACCCTCTTATTATGCTCTGCCTTTGGATAGCTGCATTTAAATAAATAATTAAATAAATAAATATTATTCGTGTAGCTGTCTCCCATACTGTGCGTCATCGGTTTAACTATATATCTTACCGTACGTGCGGTTACCAGCTGTTAACTGACGAGCGGGAACACATGGTTGTTAGTTGTTAGTGGACAATTCTGCACCACAGGTGATTCATAACGTGCATATATTTTAATGACATATACTTAGTAGTACTCATACTGATCATGGAACAATTTTTAAAAAAAGTTCGTACATTTAAGGTGGTAACTCGGGTAGTGAGAGATCAAGATCTTTTGGATCTTTTTTTAGATAATGGATTTTTTAAAGACCATAAAAAGTGTTATTATTGAATTACATTACCTACATTAAAAAGAGAGAAAAAAAGCAATCTGCATTGTAAAATTAAAACAGATTAAAAATATTGAAAATTACTTAGGTAGATAGGTATTACCTCCCTTACTAAATTTTAGCGTACCTAGCTTAGAAAAAGATCTAAAATTCTGGTCTTATTTTAAGATCATATAGATCATATCAAAATCTCCTTAAAAATAAATTGATCTAAATCAGATCAAAGATCACACAAATTGATCTAGATCAGTTACAACACTGATATTGAACCAACAAACGGATTTTACAGAAACAATAATTAAATAATTAAAATAAAACGTTTAATAGTATGACAAATAACAATGTCAGTAATATAAAATGTTCCTTAATTTTTAAACCGAGTTTAATAATAGTATAAGAGTATTAATTTTCTACATCCTGTATTTGAGAAAAAATCCGTGTTTCCAACTGAATACCACGATTTTTAAAATAAGTTTTGCGTTTACATAATGTTGTTTTTAACCACAAGTAACGTTAATAACATGCAATACGCCATTTTGTGTAACCAAATTATTATCGAATTACCAATGATTCATGTTTATTTTCCACATTGCCTTCAAAATTTCAACCTTTCGTGTCCGAGATGACTAATGAAATAAAATTGTGTATTTAATATTTCTGTGACTTTGCAAATTAGTATTTGAATTATAGATAAGCAGATGTAAAAGTGTTACGCAGATATAACCAAATATAGTTTTTTGTCCTAAGTTGTGGAACAGCCTGTATAACCATGGTCACTATTATTATAATCAGTTCTCCCATTGGCTGTTATTTGTGTCATGCGATTTTCTGTTAAAATTTGTTTCATTAAATTTTTGTTTTGTGTGGCATTTGTTGAGAGAACACAAGTAGAATAATTTTTTATAAAAAACTATTTAACAAGCGCAAAATTTTCCGCGTACAAATACAAACATCACTTGCACTTTTACTTTTCCGAGTAAACCGGAAATTTTTTTCTGTTGCTGTTTAACCTTTTCCATTGCCGTATGTTTGTCGTGGTCGTGATTAACTTATTCTGTTGTAACAAAGGATAACCCCCAGGCCTACTAGTTTCAAATTATGTTAAATTTGTTTGATATATTTAAATTATTTACCTTTTGTCTATTTAGTACACCAATTGGTTTTTAGTTTTAACAAAATAAAATAAACGTTTCAAGTAACATTTTAGTTTTTATCTGTGCCACTTATTTTCATTGGACTATTCCATTCATAGATTTCTAAACCAATCAAAATTTAGATTTATATGTAGGTACGGTAGTTACCATGTTTTATTTCGACAAAACACCGTTACGTTAGCAAATAGAAACAATTGTGTCAACTTTAAAATGAAATTTTGGTTTTGTCTTTAAACTTGCTATGTTCATTGGTCTATTTTACTCATAGATTTCTCTAGACCAATCATAATTTAGGATATCTACCATTTATATATTCAGCACAAAAAACTGATACACTATTTAAGCCAATAAACTGCTTTTATTTACATATGTCGTAGGCAGATTGTAAAATTAGGCTTTGTATAATAAGTAGGCATGTAGGCATATTATAAAACACACAATATTACATCATTTTATTACACTCAAGAAGGGTATTATAGGTTGTTTATTTAGTTCAGTTCAATCAAAACCAAGTATTTAAGGCTCAAGAAGGGTATTGTTTTTTAAATTTAATTCAGTGCAATCAGAGTGTCTACCTAAACTGAGTCTGTAGGATTCAAGAAATTTACTGAGGAATCCAACGTCGCAATTTTTATCTTTCTCCGTTCAGAAAGTAGAGTTGATTAAACACAAAAAATATTTTAAATTCTTAAATTTTGAAATTATCACTTGAAGATAATAATTAAATTTTGGGTTATCAAGGGCCTAACAAAAAATTTAATATAATGTATCTTACGCAAAATTTACTGAGGAATCCAACGCTGCAAACCGGAAGTCGATATCTTTATCCGTTTAGAAATTAGAGTTGATTAAACACAAAAAAATATTTAAAATTCTTAAATTTTGCAATTTTCACTTGAAGATAATATTTAAATTTTGGGTTATCAAGAGCCTTATAAAAAAAATTAAATATAATGTATCTTACGTAAAATTTACTAAAGAATCCAACGCCGCAGACCGGAAGTCGATATCGTTATTCTTTCAGAAAGTAGAGTTGATTAAACACAAAAAATATTTAAAATCCTTAAATTTTGCAATTTTTACTTGAAGATAATAATTAAATTTTGGGTTATCAAAAGGGCCTTACAAAAATTTAATATAATGTATGTCTAATATTGCAAATCACTATTAATATTAAAGAACTGCAATACATAATTGGATAGATTACTGCATATTAAATGACACGATTTGCAAATATTTATTATTGCTTGAATATTTTACGTGACATATTTTTTATCATTTACCTACTATTTACTAGAAGGTTAAATTGTCGGTTTTTATTGTACATTTTGAAAATATAATTTATGTCTTTATGTGGACTTACTATGTATATAAGTAAGTACATAGTCAACAACAATTTTATCGAACAAGTGTATGCAATAAATTACCGAGTTGCACTTTCTGATATGTTAAGTTATTAATAGATAAAAATAGTGAATTATTGTTATTTTCTCATTGGAATTGTGCAAGTGTATGCTAATTATTGAAATGTTAGATCAAGTTGGTATTGGTAATGAAGTATCCTTGAAATGTTGAAATCTTCTTCATTGTTAATCTAATAAGCATCGTAAGTAGAGACGCTCTTTTCCTTTTCTTACTAAATAATTATAGATTCAAATTGACTTCAAATGTCAGTACACGAACTAAACAAGACATTTAACAAACTTGTAATTGGTTTTAGTTATTATGAGGTTGTTATCATGAACGTTTTACAATGATCAAGGAAATAACAATCTTATTTGATATTTCACTGATTGATAAAATACTAAATTATGCACGCTCATATCATAATTTGACAGTTATACACGAATTTCTTTGACATAAACGTCACTTTATAGCCCACGAACCACTTTATAGCGAAGTGCGCCATAAAGAAACGTCAAATTAAGGCAAAAAGTTTATATTTTCAATTTTCCTTTTATACTTGTAATAACCATTTTTTGTAATTTTTACCTCTCGCCACTCATATCTGTAAGAGAGGTATTGTAATCATGCTAAAATTTCGATAGTGAGTTTTCAATGGATAAGCACGTTTTGAGGTCCCTAGAACACGATTTTGATAATTTCGCGATGATGTCTGTGTGTGTGTGTGTGTGTGTGTGTGTGTGTCTGTGTATCAAGATGGATGTTTAATAATATTATAAAAACTACAATTCCCGAATTCCCTTCTATAGTACAATGGTATATTTGTGAGTAAGTACCTTCATACACACTTAGTAAAATAGTAGAGTAGGTATATGGCGAGAGGTCATGTGTTGGCCACATCGGATTTTTTATTTAAATAACACGTAATAATGAAAACTTCTACATTTATATTTATTTTATAAATTTTTTGGTGCGTTAAGTACCTACATTATACTTTTTTCGTCTAGATTCATGCTAGATTTCTAGTTCAATTTCCGCCCGAGATTCGTTCGAGTTTCATACTTGAGTTCCGAACTATTCATATTCAATCGGAAATCTTAGATTTTTTCCGATTCAAAACTTTTAAAGGTTGGTCAAACTGACTGCACACTGAACTGAGCATGCATAGACAAATCAAAGCATATATTATACTAAAAATAAATATGGAAATCAAACGGAACTCGGATGTAAATATCTGATTTAGAAATGGCTACAAACTGCTAGGATGAATCTCGACCTAGAATCTAGACAAAAAAGTATAATTCTGCCAAGAATTTTTGGTAATTTGAATAAGTAATTTAAGATAATTAATTTATTTATTCAACCGTGCATAAAGTTGGGTATGTACCACGGGCGTAACTTGCGGTTATGGCTCTTGACGTGTTTTTAGCCCTTGGCTGACGCTCGGGCTCAAAATCACATCTCACGCCATAAAATCTTCTTTACACCCTTAATACATAAATAACTATTATAAATATGCAAACGTCTTATACTAATAAACAAACAGGTGAACTATTTACTACCACTAAAAAATTTAAATTTACAAAATTTGGTTATAAGTCAACTAGAGTGCGAGGAACGATGCCGCAACCGCAGTTCGATATATTAGACCGGGAGCCTCATGACAGGTGATGGTCTCCGATTTCATACAGCATGCCTTTTGGAGGATAGCATATTGACCCTATGACAACATAGAAAAACGGGTATTAAACCCTTGCACGCTTTCCGGTCATATGGAAAATTGCATTTCCACTTGCACAAAACTTTTCAGTAATTTTCCACCCTTGGGCCAACGAGGACTGCATGCCAATTTGGTTATAGGTGTTGTATGATACAAATATGAATTCTTTCATTGGCATGCTGTATGAAAAGGCGGAAAATCATATTTTTTTATTACTAGATCACGTAACCGTTTGAGCCCTTTGGGATCCTGCGAATCGCATGCCTATAATGTTTAAGACTTTAAAAGTGTTTAAGTTTCTTTGGATAAAAGGGCATGCATTGTTAAATCAGAGAAAAATTACATTTTTGTGCAAGTGGAAAAATGCAATTTTACATATGACCGGAAAGCGTTCAAGGGTTTAATACCCGCTTTTCTTTGTTAGGGTCAATATTCGATCCTCCAAAAGGCATGCTGTATGAAATCAGATACCATCACCTGTCATGAGCTCCCGGTCTATATCGAATAGTTTCTGAGATAAAAGCAGCCTCAAAGGTGCGATTGGAATGTGAAAAAACTAGAAAACAAATTATATCAAAATTCGGTTTGCAACATTGGAATTCTCGTAGTTTGTATTACCAAGCAACAATTTTGTTTAATATTATTGAAACATAAGGTTAAAAAATTATCTACTGACATATACGAGTACGTACACATGAATTTAAAATCAAGTATGGCGCTATACTTATTTAGTGCGTTGTTTGAATTGTATTACTAATTAATCAGCTGTGATATTGATTCTATCTACCCACGCGTTCAGCGTACTAAGCAGACGGAGACTTAGTATGTTAAACAGAGAAAAGAAATAACGTACATACGAATTTTGCTTGCAAAATGATTGATTGGAACTTAGACAACCATAGAATTATAACGTGTCGCATCAAATTTTTTCCATTTTTTAGAAGGTTTGCCATTTTTTCAAAGTTTTTTATTGAAACTTCATGTTATTTGAAAGCAATTGAGAGTACTGATAAGAATTAATTGTTCTTAATAAAGCTGTAATTAATTTATAAAGTTTGTGTGACTAGCTAAAAATCTTCTCAAACCATGGGGCTGGAATTAAAATGTACTCATGTAAATTAACTGTTTCTAAATGTTACAAAATATAAAATACAATTTGGTGGTTTCTTTATTAGGTACTGTAAGTAAGGATACACGTGAAACGCGTTATTGTGACGTAGATGTATCGATACGTAAAATCTCAAATATTTAAAGGACTATTAACTTTTTGAAATCTTGTTTCATGGCAATAACTCATTTTTGAGGACTTCTTGCAATATAATTGACTGGATTACTAATTTGCTACTATGGTAATGTACCCTATTCAGGGTGCATACATATTGAAATCTTGTATTTAAAAAATCTGCTTTGGCCAGTACATCCCCGAACATAAAATTAATGTAGGCGGTGTCAAAGTGACAAAAGTCAATGTCAATATGACGACTGTTAACGTCAAAGAGACAATGGTCAATGTCAAAGTGAGAGCTGTCAATGTTAAAGTGAAAGCTGTCAATGTCAAAGAGAGAGACGTTTAAAATTCGAGATTTTAAGAGGCCCGTCTACCTCCTAAAATCCAGCACAAGACGTACTAACGTAGCGGAGTGTTTTGTAGCCAGTACAAGAATGGTAAAATTGTATTTCAACGAGGATTATATACTTAAAGGTTCAATTAACAGTTGTGCCTTTTTTAAATATTAATACAAAAATTGTATATGATTTAAAAATTCCAATTTATGCAAATTTTACACGGTTATATCTCCTGACAAAAATTTATTTTTAAAATTTTAAAAAGGCACATCTGTAGATCCATTTTTTCTATATTAAATGTTTATAAAAACATTACTTTGAAGTCAATAATAAACTATCAGTTTACTCGCAACGAAAACACTTTTACAGTATTTTTCAACTTCAAAATGACATTGCATTGCTAGGAGGCGGTAAAGTACGAGTTTCGAGCTGGTTTTAGGCAGTCGTAGTAGTAACGGAAAGAGTGGAATAAAAAAAGTGAAATCTAGAGTATCCTAGCAATTCGGAAAAAAGGAGGTTTGTTAAAAAGTGAATTTACAAAAATTTAAGTAATATAATAATTATTTATAATCCACAGAAGTTTAAATATATAGAACTGCTATCTGTTAATGAAAAATACACAAAAAAATCAGTCGTGGCCCTGTTTATGTCACGTTCACACGATCCTGAAGCTTAACGGAGTGAAATTGGAACAAAAAACAATCTCTAAATTGTTTCAGTTATTATAAACTAAAATAATTGTCCTTAAAATAGGCGAATAATTAGCTGCAAGTAATTAGAAGAAAAAAGAAACCATCAAATCGTATGTAGCTCACGCGGTAGAGCAGTTAGGCTCACGACTGCTGAGAATTTCGTGACATGAATTGTAATTTCTTATTACTTACTTTAAGTCAGTGTTTCCCAAACTTTTTATACGTGGCATACTTATACACAATTTAATTTTTTCTGCGTCATACCAGATTTCTTGTAAATATATTTGCGTTCGCAAAGTGAAATTTTGCGCCCGTATATCCGCACGCAAAACAAATCACTTTTCGTGCAGATATGACAAAAAACATATTTTTGCATTTCCGGGACTAAATCTCTTCTTTAGTCTTTATTTACTAAGGTTCTTAATTTGATCCCAAAAGGGATTATTTTATTATGTAATCCCGTTGTCAAGGAATTGAATTAATTAATCTCGTTGTCGAGTAAATACGTGCTATTTGTTACAGAGTATCTATGGTAACGATATAAATATTTGTCGTAAATTGTACTCTGTACTGTCAAAATTACAGAATGTGTATTCTTTTAAACTATTTTTATTCCTTTGAAGTGCAAAAAATAGCGTATATACCACAGGACTAAAGTATCTTTAATCCCTCACCTTCGGCTCATGAAATAAACTTCACTCTCAGGATTAAATCATGCACTTTAATATATAATATACTATTTAGTTGCAAGTTAACTATCAGATTATTATTCACTTCAGGATAATACTTCTGTAGATCCATTCTTTCTCTATAAAATTCTTGTTGAAATAAAATTTTACCATTCTTGTACTAGGCACAAAACACTCGCTATGTTAGTACATTTTATTCTGGATTTTATAGGTAGTAGATGGGCATTTTAATACTATTTGAAACGAACGCACTAATTTTTAAATGTTTTCAACGTTTTTATAACAGACAGCCGGTTTTTCAGATAACTTCTCGGAATTTTGATAGTCATTTGCTTTGTTTATTTCGTTATTACTTTTATTTTAATTGATGCAGACTTTATAATTATTTTAGAAGATAGACGGGCCTCTTAAGGCTAAATCATGAGTTATAATATTTTTAATGTTACTATATTTGTTGTTTAGTCTATAGAAAAAATCATACCTACCCACTGACAGAATAAAAATTCTAAAGTAACGTTTGACAAATTTTATTTTATTTAAAAAACATATAAATATTTTAGTGACCGCAAAAAACGTCATTTTAAATTTATTTACTTCAAATTACTAGGCCAAAGACAAAAAATAAAAATATAGAAGCATTAAGACATCCTTTGTTAATACACTCATATGTAAAAGCATCATAATTTCAATTATAATTAAAGTAAACGTGGGAGGCGTACACCTCTGTAACGCTGTAAAATTTTAGGGTGGACGAACACCTTAATAGCCAAATATAGCAAGTACCAAGCGTGAAGTTCGCGTTCGTGAAATGTTCTGGGATTGTATTATGCCAAGTTTGTTTGAAAAACACTGCTCTAAATGCAGTAGTTTCGTTCTAAGCGACGTTTGTTTAAAATTAAGATTATTAGTCGGATCAGGGATCCTGTTTGGCGGATATTCAGAGCATGAAAAAATGCATATTGCGTTCAATTTCGTCTGTGAAAAACGCTGTTTTATTCGACACGATATATTTATGAATTTAAGTGCACATTTTAGAAAACATGTAGAGCATGTAAATTACACATTTCAATTACAGTGAATGAAATCTAATAAATTAAATAGCGGACGAGAATAATTCTATAATACTGATATCAAAAGAGAAATACTAACATACATTGTTAATTATGCATTTCTCTAAATTTAATGATTGGGTATTAATTTTTTTTCAAAAGACAATCACTTGTATTATCCTATTATAGTCTTTTGGTTAAATGAGTCATATGTTTTCTATGTGAAATAAATACCTATGATTTTGTTTAACATCTGTTTTATTTTTATTATTGTAAATTTAATATTGTTTTCTACCTGTTATAGGTACTTTCTAAATAATATCGTTTGTCTAATTTATAAGTTTTTGTTTCTTTTTTAGTATTTATAACAATAAGAACATAAAGTATAGTAATTGATACTAAAATATAAATAACCTTTTCTAGATTAGCAAAAATACAAAGAAAGTATTATGACGCTTATTAAAACAAAATTTGATTTGTCACTAATCATTTTTATTTGCAACTTAGATTTTTTATTTTTATACAAATGTGATTTATAATAATTATTACCTATTGTCAAGCCGAGTTAAATAAAAGGAGACCACTAGGTTCGGCCCCTTGCCCCTATTCTTAAACAATAAAAATTTATATTTTTGTTATATACAGGATGAGTCAGCTAAGTGTTCCCTATTTCATTTGTTTGTAAAGTCTCAAGTTTTTGTGTAAAGTCCGCCAAATTTTTGCTGTAAATACAGTAGCCACTTGAGTTTTTGTTCGCAAAGTTTTATCATTATTGCTCTATTGCTTCCTAATTGGTGACTGAAATAATGATTAATTAATTAATGATTAGTCAAACGACTATTTGTAGGATTTTAAAGGACCTTAAGTGGCATCCTTATAAGATTCAAATTCTGCAGGCAATTTCTGAAGAGGATAAAGCAAACCGATTGGAATTTGCAGAAGACGAAATTGAACGAATGAATGAAAACCCTGGTCATCTGAATAACATCTTGTTTTCTGATGAGGCACATTTTCATCTTGATGGTGGATTTAATAGACACAATCATCGGTATTGGTCAGATGAAAATCCCCACTGGATTGCTGAACAATCCTTGCACTCTCCTAGAACGACTGTTTGGGCTGCAATTGGAGATTTTGGATTAATTGGTCCAATTTTCACATTGAAGTGAACCACTCGTGAAGTTTTTGTCTGATCGATTTGAAATTTCGGCAGTAAAAAGTAAAGATAGTTCATGTTTTGCAAAAATTTCGTCACTTTCTGATAAAAATTGCCTAAGTTATAAAAAATCCAAATAGGGAATAGTTAGCTGACTCACCCTGTATATGTCTCAGAAAAGGTCGCGCTCGAAACTCGAAATAGTCATTTTTATGCACTTTATCTGCATAAATTTCTGCAAATAGGAACAAGCAATAGGCATAAATAATATATCGATAGAATCATTCGAGTTTCTTGATTGCCTTATGCTAAATAAGAATACCTGAAAATAATTATAATTTTCAGTAGAAATCTAAGTTTATCAAATTTCAATTAATTTTATGCAAAATTCACTATTATTATAGACATAATTTTAAGAATAAGGCAATTAGGAATGAATAAATTTTCATTGAGTAACATGCCTGAAACCAGCCAGAAACACGTATATAACTTTGTCATTTTGAAGATGAAAAATACTGTCAAAGTATTTTCGTTGCGAGATTATTATCAGGATAATGTTTTTATAAACATTTAATAAAGAAACAATTAATCTACAAATGTGAATTTTTTTAATTTTAAAAATTTATTTCTATCATGAGATATAACCGTGTAAAGTTTGCGCAAATTGTAATTTTTTTGAATTTTTTCGGAATATTTATAATCATGTACAATTTTGTACTGGCCACCAAACACTCGTTACGTTAGTCCATTTTATGCTAGATTTTAGGAGGTAGACGGGCCTCTTAAATGTGTATTAAACTTGTTTCAAAACTTATAACTTAAACTTAAAATATTCGTATTCGCTTGACTGTTTCTAAATTTATGTTTATGTAAAATAATGTTCATTTGGAAATCTTGTAGAATTTATGAATCTAGCCAAACATAATTTGAATATCGCAAATATATACTAATATATTTACCATGAATATTTATTATTCCCTCGTAAGTTGCTGCTAATTGATTCTAAGTGGACTAAATAGTACGTTCTCAAAACTTGTTTAGATACATACCGTTTTAGTGTGTTAACTAAGCCCTTTTAGAAACTAATAGTCGGATTCTGTGAAAATCTGTAGTTGCTACAGGTCTATAAAATTGTAAATATTATACAAAATCGCAATGAAATTTATAATCATATGACCAGTTTTATATTTGTCAATAAATATTAAACACGGATGTGATTTTGTTCAATATTTAAAAAGATTTACAAATTGTAAAACTACATTTGCACAGAATCCCACCATAAAGCTGGATTTATAACTGCGCACAGCGCACAGAAAATAATTTAGCACAACATAACAGAGCACAGTGCACAGCATTTTCGTCACGGGGGTTTTATAAATCACACAGAAACACAGATTTATTGACGGGTTATCACAGCTGTGTTGACATTTAATTTGGAGGCTTTGTGTATTTTTATTGTGTTTTACAAATATTTCTTTAAAATAATGGACAACAAAATAATATAAAACCGTGTTTGACCAAAAAATAACCTTGACAGGAGACTTTGACATAAATAATAAATGAATAAATGGTAAATAAATAATTCGTGTGCTGTGATAAATTATTTTCTATGCGCTGTGCGTCTTTTAAATGGATGCACTAATTTCCATATGACCAATTCATATGCTATGCTGTGCTAAATTATTTTCTATGCGCTGTGCGTGTTATAAATTCACCTTAAAGCTGGATTTATAACTGCGCACAGCGCACAGAAAATAATTTAGCACAACATAACAGAGCACAGTGCACAGCATTTTCGTCACGGGGGTTTTATAAATCGCACAGAAACACAAATTGTTCAAGGCTTATGACAGCTGTTTGAACATTTGATTTGGAGGCTTTGTGTATTTCTTACTTTGTTTTGCAAATATTTCTTTAAAATAATGGACAACACTATAATTCAAAACCGTTTTTAGCCAAAAAATAACCTTTACAAGAGACTTTGACATAAATAATAAATGAATAAATGGTAAATAAATAATTCGTGTGCTATGCTAAATTATTTTCTTTAAAAATAATGGACAACACATTAATTCAAAACCGTTTTTGGCCAAAAAATAACCTTTACAAGAGACTTTGACATAAATAATAAATGAATAAATTCATGTGCTATGCTAAATTATTTTCTATGCGCTGTGCGTCATATAAATGGATGCACTAATCTCCGTATAACCAATTCATATGCTATGTTGTGCAAAATTGTTTTCTATGACTTCCTAGACACTTATTTTAAATAATAGTTTTTGACCATTTTATTATAAATATTAGATAAATTGCGATAATAATTTAAAAATATAAAATCATAGCTCACTTCCAAATAAAAATTGTTTTAAAGATAATATTGTTTGTCGATTACATTACGAAATTAGTTGTTTTGTTGTTTTCTTGAATTTATGGTTGAAATACTTGACAGTGTATTAATGTAATAAAAATACTAATAGGATAGGATAAGTTGGGAAATTGTTGCTAATTTGAAGGTAACCTTGTCTGTAACACTGAAAAACAACTATATGAATCAACGATGTAGTTAAAGTTATTTTCCGGTAAAACAAAAACTAAAATTATATGATGACAATCTTGTCGTAGGTAAAGGGACGCACGCAAAACTCAAATAATATTTTCTGTCAAAAAATGTTGACAATTACAATCTTCTTTTTGTTATGTTGCCGGTTTTGATAAATGATTTTTCACAGTTATTGAAAGTAATTAAAATTTAGAATTAAAAATTGTTCTTTGTATTTCGAGCGCGAAATGTTTTGGTCCGTTCGAATAAGTTATTTAAAATCAACAACTACGCGCACTTAATACAAAATAACAATTTCTCTACGTTTCTTTAAATATATTTGTCAAGTAAGTAAGTGTAGGTGTACATCCGCGCATTCGAAAAACATTTGTATAAAAATTCAGTTTTAGTTTCCAGGTTTTTTACTCAAACAGTTTTGGGTCACTGCGTTTCATAAATTTGCTATTGCAAATAGGAGGTTGGGGACGCCTGCAATGGCGGATATGAAAATAAAAATATTTTTGATAATGTAAAACAAAATTCACTCAACACACGTTGGCTGATATCATTGCAATTCGTTCAGTTGCTGTGATATATTTTTACAATAATTACTAATTCACTAATCAAAAAATGCTTGGTTTGCTTACATTTTTTTAAATAACTTGCAAATGGTATAGAAAAAGTACACAAAATCTTCACGGACTTATTTTTAAAGGTTTATAGGAAATATTAATACAAGTTGTACGAATTTTTCATCAATTTATCATACCTACATAGTTTAAAGCATGCAAAACAAAAATTTTGTGAATTGCCATAAGAGTCCATGTAAAACGAGCGTAATTTCAACATTCAATTAATAAAAACCGAATAGACGAAAATTTAAAAAAATCTTAGAATCTCGATAGTGTAATAAAGGCACTGTATAAATTTTAGTCTCTCATCATCATTTTAATATATGGTCACCAACCTCCTTAATTTTATTCCATTTATAGTTAATCAATTATACATCATATAATCAACAATCAAAATCAAAAATGCGCTTATTGCGAAAACTATATACACTTAAATGTACGAATTTAAAGTATGTTCAGTACTATATACCCTTAAAATATATGCACGAAGTTGCGAATCACCCTGTATAACTCGAAATATGTCTAAAGCCATGCCACACGTAGATTCTTTGCGGATTCTTTCATGCTCTTGAATACAGTAAAAAAAGAGATTAACTGTTTTGAAGCTATATCAATGAATTACAAATTCTTCTTTTCCAAGACTCTTCGAAGATTCAATATAGCGGCACCGCTTTGACAGGTAATTGTCAACAGGATTATTTTCTCAAAACTCAGAAGAATGAAAGAATCTTAAAAGAACAGGGCTGTATGATATCATTTTGTTACAAAACCTTGTGTGAACAGATCTTAATGAATAAGTATTTGTAAGCAATAGCAGTGTGTGAGCAATATAGCGAATTAACTAGGTTAAATTGATTCCCTACAATGATAACAACTATAAAATTAATTTAGTAACCAGATATTTTGCAGTACGTTGATTTCTCTTACATATTGACTGTATATCTCATATGTCTTATAAACTTTAAGACAAACTGAAAGATAAATATATGTCAGCTATAGTTGAAGCACTTTTAATCAATATTTATTATATAGTCAGTTATTATACCACAAGAGCTTCGAAAATAACCGAAAATACTGCCGACTGATGAGACGTATTTCCATAGAAACAACTCGAGACCGGAGGTCGAGAGTTGTTTTGCGGAAATACGTCAATATTTATTATATAGTCAGTTATTATACCACAAGAGCTTCGAAAATAACCGAAAATACTGCCGACTGATGAGACGTATTTCCATAGAAACAACTCGAGACCGGAGGTCGAGAGGTGTTTTGCGGAAATACGTCGAACCAGGAGGCAAAAGTATTTTCTATTATTTTTGATGATCGAGTGGTATATACGCATTAACTAATTCATGAATAAAACAAATTTAACAATTTTAAATAGCACAATTTTATTTATTAGCATAATGTTTAAATTTATTTTAAATATTTTGACATTTGGTGAAAACATTTATTATTGTTTGTTGTGTCATGGTTACGGTGAATATACGCATACTATGTCAATATTCAAAAATATGCACTGGAATAGTTGTTTATATAGATAGTTTCTATGGTTTTTGTGAAAAATAGCGCATTTTAATTGGTTAAAATATAATGAGGGAAATAGTCACTAAAATATTCTTTTTAAATAAATTTCTTTTTTCTACGAAAGTGCGAATTCACATGTATTCAGATATTAGAATTGATGGTGAAAGTAGGTTTCGGAAATATTGAGTGTAGCAAAAAATTCCATTCTTTTTTGCACTGACTGCAAAATTTTAAAAGTACATTTATCCTAACTTAAATACTTTACTTCTAAGTCATCTCTGTAATAAGTATTCAAATTTTCGCTCAATTAATTTGAGACATAAATTTTACTGAACCAAAAATTGTGCAGTTACTGGAAGATCAAAGCTGTCAGGATATTTTTTACTTCTGAGGCAAAATTTCAGATTTACAGTTGATGTAAAATGTACGGCGGAGTACAATTAAACTCACTTTCACTATCACTACACTTTTTGCAAAAAAATCCATTATTTTTATCATAAATTATATACCATGAATACAAAATTACAAAAATGAACTGTCAGTTTTTATGCATGCGAGCAAAGCGAGCGAAGGTTTTAATCATCTGAGGGAATAATAGCCGTTATAGCGATTTGTATACTGTTCTTTATCTACGAAAATTTTGTTACGTACAAGATTTTAATGAAATAAATACCAATACGCACGAATTTTTATATATCCATACGTTTTTTTCCACCACCACAGTTACATCATTAAACATTGTAATGTTTTCTAAAAATAATAATAAGGAAAAGTCAAAACGGATATTTCCGTCAAAATCTGAGAACCGAAAATTTTCGCGATTACAAATACTTTTAACTCCGTACAAGGAAGTAAAAAACATATTTTTAATTTCCAAAAATTTAATTAAAAGGTATTTAACCGATCCCCCTCCCTGGGGAAATATTCTAGCTACGTCCATGTCAATACATCAACATCTTAAGGGGCTTTTATCATAGTAAAAAAGTATTTAACAAATTACTCCCAACCTATTAATCCTATAAATCTAAAAAAAATACCATATAAAGATAAAGGCAGTAAAAATCTAGCTACGTTGTCGAATTTTTTAAATTGTTATTATTTTTATTTATAAACAATTAAATAACAATAATTCTGAGAAAAACTCTTCGTAAGTTTGATTGCATTGTAAATTTAAATGTTTATATAACATTATTATATAAAATTTTCAAATAGTAGTCGAGTAATTTGTTAAATAAATTTAAAAATTGTATGCGCTCTAGCCAATCAAATTGAGTATTTTCTAAACAAAAATGGAGCGAAACATAGCAATTAGATAAATATAGACAACATGTGCTCATAAAACATAGGCTATCAGCGCGGATACCTGAAATAACGAGGATTTGTGATTAAGCAGCGCTGAGCGATAAAACCCCCTTAACCCCTACATACATTCAATCAAATATAAATCATTTCACCAAACAAGATACAACTCAATTCCTTAATATTATCTTAACTTTTACATAAGTACAGCAAAGCAAATATAAATCAATATAATAATATAATAATATTTATCTCTTACATACCACGGCTTCAATCGCTGCTTCCAGCAAGAAACAGCAAGAAACTTATGCATCCGATCGCAGATAACAATTGCTCAACATTACATCTTAAATAAACATCACTTATTCTTTATTTAATACCTACATTCTTTAAATATCTTATATTCCATAGTGGTATTATTCGTATGAATTAGTTTATACAGGTTGTTCCACAACTTAGGACAAAAATTTAAAATGTAGGTACTGTACGACGTGCTGATCCATGAAACAAAAATAATAAAAAAATTGTATCGTATTTCAAGCATACATTTTTTGCCACAGATCGGTAGTTATTTGTAATAATTTTGTTCAAATCTTCTACAATCAAAGTAATTGTTTACATAATATCTAATAATAATAAATGTCAAATTATAAAAAACCATCAAAACAGTTATACTTAAAAAGTACACACGTCAAGTAAGCTATACCCTTAACTTTGCGAATTTAAAAAAAAATCTTTTTGTTTCATGGTCAGCACGTCGTACAATATACACCCTTTAATTTTTTGTCCTAAGTTGTGGAACACTCCGTATTATATCGTGTCATTAATTCACTCATAGTTGTTAGTCATGAGTGTATACCACAGGAAATATTTCTGTGCAGTTAAACTGGAACGCGTATCTAACTGGATTCAAACCTGAGTTGTCAGAATCACAATCGGTTACGTTACACACTCAGCTATCTTCCAAATAAATACTAACCGTTTTCTGGTCGTAATATTTAGATATTTACCTAATTCGGTCAATCGGTAAATATTACTTATTAGGTAATCATATACTAGGTACTTAATTTATATATTTATGTATAATTCCATATTCAGACTGAAAAATTTCATGTTGAGAAATTGAACCAAAATATAGCTTTAAATTAAAACTTATGTCATTTGGAATAAAATACTGTTAACTTACATCATTTTAAAAAAACTAAAAATATGTTTAAATATTCTAAAGACGTCTATATTTTCCTATGTTCCTAATATTCGCCCACTTGACAAAATAAAATCCCCAGGACATTTTAAGGATGTGAACATCACGCTTGTTACATGCAATATTTACTTATTAATATCCTAAAGATTGCTAATATCCGCCCTTAGTAACATTATCTAACTAACATTCCAAAGTTAGTAATTTGGTTATAATATCCCAATTACGTTTCCCGTGTAATTCTCTGAGATGTTTGTATTGAGTATGTAATTTTTTATCGCACTCAAGATGTGGATAGGGTAGTCTTACGTAATATCCCTTAAAGTACAAGAATAAGATATTTTTAAACATCCCATGGACGATCTGTGGCTGTGGAACACCCAGTAATTTGGATATAATATCCCAATTATGTTTTCCGTGTTAAAGTACAAGAATAAGATATTTTTAAACATCCCATGGACGATCTGTGGTTGTGGAACACCCAGTACGTATGAGTAAATAAATCTGAATCGTTGAAATAAATGTTTCGGAATAAAAATAATATCAGTTAATAAAAAATAAAATACAAAAGATTTTTTATCTTTTGCGCGGAACTGTACATCAGTTGATGCATCGGCGAACGTTACACACACACACACACGTGTGTGCGTATGTAGATGTGTGTCCGTGTGTCTGTTTGTGTGCATGCACTTTCGAGCGTTTGCTAGCGACCAAGGACACTTAAATCATATTTCGCAACTCTGAATACACGGACGAAGCAAAAAATTGCAATTCTATCCTGGCCTCCAAATCGTCGGATGCATTACCCAGGACAGGGGCGGAGGGTGGGGAGGGGGCACGCGAAACGCGTTTTTGTCTGTCAAAACTGTGACGTCATCATCATCGGCCGCGATGGCGTGTTTGCATTTGGCATAAGTGCAATGCGACTCACAATTCGCGACTGTTATGTAATGTGATAAAAATGACGGTAGGAATGCGATCTACAGAAGGAAATACTATGAACTGTGTGATTGTGTTTGTGTGTTTTTGTTTGCATGGAATATTTTGACTTCAAATGTCATTGTTTAGTTGGTATAAACACACCAAATCGACATTAAATTTGTCATTTTTCAAAAAAATGCATACATCCGTCCTTATTATTATTATTTCTTCTTTTCTCACTAAAAAGGGGGTTTTAAAAAGGAAGACAAATATGTACCTACATGTACAATGTATTTATATTATTATTATTATTTTTATTATTATTAAGTTGGTATCTAACTGTACTTAATGCAATATAGTATATAATATTAATTATGTTTGTTTAAGTAACATTGCAGCAAAATGTTTATGTTGAGCAAAAGCAAAACTTTAAATCATAAACAAATAACGGCCAATAAATAATTCGTTTTAAGTAAAACTAGATTTCTGACTGTTTTCACCGACTTTTTTAATGCTTAAGAACTATGTTAAATGCATACTAAAAGCAACGCACAAGAACAAAACTTTGCAAACTCCAAACATAAGGCGGTAACGCACAAGCATAATGATTGACATGTGTCAGATTTATTATTTGTTTCGAGTTTTCAATTTCTGTCTGTTTCTAAATATGGAAATGAATTCCTTACTAAGAAATTAACAGTTCTTCCATTCCTTAATATCGCACAAATGCCGGCAATGATTAAATTACAACAAATGTCATCTCTGTCGAATTAGTACTTAACAAAATAGGTGGAAATGGCCGTCTAATATAATCATTATGCTTTACGCCTTACGCACAAATCATTATGCATTAAGCACTAAAATAGTCGGTGGAAATGAGGCTTAAGTTTGTGCTCATAAATTATGGTCATTTACAATTTTTTGACAGCAGGGGCCCAAAAATTAAAAAAATTCAAATTATGTCGGTGCTAGTAATTTAAAAAAAATTCATCAAAGGCCAAATACCCTGAAATTAAAAGTTTATCAGCTCAAACCTTCACATACCTGCTTGAATTATTCACTTTTAAATAACAGAAAATTTGAAAATTATTTTTGTTTTACTTTTAAAGCATCAATGTAGAGCATTACGCAAAAATTATGCTTGGTTTTTACTGAGTCAAATAGAAAAACACGAAATAAACTTCAAACTGCATTTAAATTTAACAGCTGCGTTAATAAACTTGAACTGCACACTGCATATTAAAATAATCCCTGTCCGTGACATTGCTTGTACATATCTCTTGTATAATAAGAAGTAAATACTCGTACTTGACTTGTTTTCCTGGCGTGCGTACTACAATTGCCTTCAAAACACAAAGAAAATATTACTACTTTATAGTTTATATTGAATATTTAGCCAGTCAGCTACGACAGAAGATTTAAGAGAAAGCTTCGGACCAGAGTTATGTGAAATTGTGAACTATTCGGTATTAGGCTTTCGGCGAAATTTCTAAAACGACGTTTATAAAATGTCAATGAACACCAGTAGCAAAACGTGCGCAAATATCTGTGTTGTATTTTTAAAAATTAGCAATAATTTGCAGAATGTTTCTCAACTGGCTATTTACACCAACAAAGAAATGTATCTTAAATAAATAAAAGCTTACCCAACGGTAAAGCCTGTTTTACATTATACTTTTTTCGACTAGATTCATGCTATACTATATTTGAGAATGACTGGCAGTAATAAATCATTCTGTCAAAGACATTCCAATGGCGCGTCAATAATTGTTTGCACAGGGATAGTCAAAATGACTAAATTCGGTAGAGAACTATCGTTTTAGGTCTAAGTTGTTTTTCAGGGAAAAGATTTATTTTAATAATAATGAGTGAGAAAGTTATATTTGAATATTAAAAACTTTTATTTTTAGTAAATGTATAAACAGATCACTCCTATCTACGTCTATGACACAGTCCGAAGGGGATTATCTTAGTGTTGATGACGGTATTTCTATTGTTCGAGAAGTAAGTTTCGTTTCAGGTACAAAGCGTGCGGCTTATTTTGACCATCCTAGTGTAGTTACAACTGATTTTTCTGGTAGTTTTATTTGCCGCATTGCTGGCAAAAATCCAATACTACTCTTGCAAATAATGATTTATTACTGTCAGTCATTCTCAAATGAACTATAGATTTCTCGTTTGATTTCCATCCGAGATTCGTTCGATTTTCATACTTTATTTCCAAACTATTCGTATACAATCGGAATTCTTCGATTTTTTCCGAAATGGTCCAAGTTAGGCAACTTCAAAATAATAAATACTTAATATTCTTACTTATTCTGACAAGTGACAACTGAAGGTTTGGAAATCGAACGGAACTCGAATGGGAATTTCTGATTTACA
This sequence comes from Agonum fuliginosum, assembly GCA_947534325.1. Taxonomy (NCBI): domain Eukaryota; kingdom Metazoa; phylum Arthropoda; class Insecta; order Coleoptera; family Carabidae; genus Agonum; species Agonum fuliginosum. Next base: position 2,511,263 of record OX384029.1, read on the forward strand.
TTATGCTAGAAATGGCTACGAACTTCTCGGATGAATCTCGAACTAGAATCTAGACGAAAAAAGTATAATGTAAAACAGGCTTAATTTAGAAACGAGCAAAAATTATTTGTAAATACAATTTGTATTATTTTGAAACTTACACCTCTGCTATAATACCTAATAAATATAAGCGGCACATGTAGGTTTTTTCGAATTCCTAGAATACTCTCGATTTTACTTTTTCTTCTACGAGTATTTCACTCCCTTCCCCACTCCTGCAGAAAAGTAGCCCGAAACTCGTACTTTGTCGCGTCAAAGCTATGCAATGCCATTTTGAATTTGAAAATACTGTAACAGTGTTTTCGTTGCGAGTAAACTGTCATATTTGTATTCTTTTTGAACATTTAATAGAGAAACAATGAATATACAGATGTACCTTTTTAAAATTTTAAAAATAAATTTCTATTACCGTGTAAAGTTTGCATAAATTGGAAATTTTTATGAATTTTTCGGCGTTTTTATAATCAAGTACAATTTTTTATTACAATTTTAAAAAGGCACAACTGTTAATTCTTCCTTTAAGTATATAAACTTTGTTGGAATGAAATCTTATCAACGTTAGTACATTTTATGCTGTATTTTAGGTCGTAGACGGTCCTCTTTACCAGGGACTCGAACCGAAGAAAATAATTGTTTAGGTTCGATTCGCGGCTTACCGTGCTTTATAAAGTTTGGATTATTAAATGATAAAAATTAAGTCCAAGTTTTGCTAATTGATGTCACAGCAATTAATAATTTGCATTTATTGATTCACTAATGAGTCATGATTCTTCATGTTAAATTTCAATTTAATTTTTTTTATAATACAGCCAGAATCGTTCAAATTGTTAATCTTCTGGATTTACAAGAAGTGTAGCGCCTTAAACCCGCGCAGCTACTGCCTTGGTTTATAAAGACAGGCAAAAACACAAATATTAACAATATAGTGATATGCATTTTGCTATTATGTAATTGTATGTAAATAACAAAAACATGATAGTGTATAATCATATATTTCTATTGATAAAAACTAACAATTCATTTTAAGTAAGGGGGATCCCCTAAACGATTACTAAATGATTTGTAACTGTCTGAAATAAGACTGTTTTACATTATACTTTTTTCGGCTAGAAACTGGAACAAAATTTTAGAAACCTTTTCTGACTTTTTTTTGTATAGAATCACGTCCAAGTTTTGTACTAGTTTCTTAATCAGCCGGTAATCAATGTTACCAATACCAGATTTTTAAATCGTAATTTGTTATTAATTAGAAATATGAATGGAAAATAGAAATTACAAAAAAAACATTAAACATTATGAAATATAGGTGCAATACGAAAAAGTCAAGAACCCGAAATCGCTTCTGGTTGTTGATTGTTGATGTCAATGTGGGTGAGTCAGCTAAGTGTTCCTTATTTCATTTGTTTGTAAAGTCTCAAGTTTTTGTGTAAAGTCCGCCAAATTTTTGCTGTAAATACAGTAGCCACTTGAGTTTTTGTTCGCAAAGTTTTATCATTATTGCTCTATTGCTTCCTAATTGGTGACTGAAATAATGATTAATTAATTAATGATTAGTCAAACGACTATTTGTAGGATTTTAAAGGACCTTAAGTGGCATCCTTATAAGATTCAAATTCTGCAGGCAATTTCTGAAGAGGATAAAGCAAACCGATTGGAATTGAACGAATGAATGAAAACCCTGGTCATCTGAATAACATCATGTTTTCTGATGAGGCACAGTTTCATCTTGATGGTGGATTTAATAGACACAATCATCGGTATTGGTCAGATGAAAATCCCCACTGGATTGCTGAACAATCCTTGCACTCTCCTAGAACGACTGTTTGGGCTGCAATTGGAGATTTTGGATTAATTGGTCCAATTTTCACATTGAAGTGAACCACTCGTGAAGTTTTTGTCTGATCGATTTGAAATTTCGGCAGTAAAAATTCCTTTAGATAGTTCATGTTTTGCAAAAATTTCGTCACTTTCTGATAAAAATTGCCTAAGTTATAAAAAATCCAAATAGGGAATAGTTAGCTGACTCAGCCTGTATGTACTGAAGGTTGGCAATGCAAAATGTGCTTTTATTGCGCAGGTCTAGTATGAAACTTGGATGGAAATAGGACTGGAGCTATTTTTTTAAGTCGGAAAAAGTTGGATGAATCTTGTATAGAGATTTTCGTTTTCGTTTCATATTTTGAATTCTAAAATCTAGTATAGCCGAAAAAAGTTTAATGTAAAAGACTTTATAGAGATGTGAACAATCGAATAATTAATTACTATTTATTATTGAAATAGTAAATTTAATTTCTAAATGTAGTTAAATTATGTATATATCCGATGGAAAAGTATTAAATATCTAAGTTTGAAATAAACTTGACAATCAGCTATAATTTGCTAATTAATTTATTAGAATTATTGCTGCCCTAGTTAACAAGTTTCACAATGATAACAGAAAATTCTAATGAAAAAGCTTTGTCACTGTCACTGTATTCAATAAAATATCGTTTATCTCAACCGATTTGTTAGTTACAGGCTGGAAACCTGAACAAAATATACGCTAGTAAAATTGTCTCTAACGCATGACCCATTGACTAAACTTGTCGGTCGTCGATAAGCCAAATGAAGCTCTCACAGAACACAGACAGAATAGTTAATGAAAGTGCAGAAATTATACTTTCTGTACTTTGAACTATTGCTTTTTCTGTTATTAAAAAATCAGAGAATGAAGTAAATTATAGTGTAATTTTTATCGTGCATCATGAATTTAATTTAACCTACTAAACTTATTATTTGTACATGTCTATTATACATGTCAAATTACTGTAATTTAAGGTTGCTTTAAAATTGATCGTTGAAGTTAAATAAACGAAAAATAATGCTTCAAAATAATTACTTTACTCTAAAAACATAATTTATATTTCGAAAAATCGAAACGAGAATAAAGCTACTTTCGTCTCGAAATTTTGAGACGAGATCTCGTTTTAAAGAGATCTCGCGGCATCACTAGTTGGATGACAAAAGCACAGAAACTTTTAGAAAGCTAAATTTATTTTTGCAAATGTTGCCTTCTTTTACCAAATCAAAACGAACGACGACGCAGAAGCCTAGCGCGATAGTAAATATGAAAATATTACTAATACATAATGCAAGTTGTCAAACCACTGTTTCTGATTCGAAGATTTAATTCGTATTCCATTAATATTTTTTTGCAAATAAATAATATAATATTAATTTTCCAAGATTTTTATCTGTAAAATGATGAAAGTAGGTACAAATCAACTTTTAGCTCCAGGAAGAACAAGAGTTTTGGGCTTGGCTCTGCCTGATCCCCACCTAGCTACCGTCCTACTGTACGATATGAGAAGGGTAAAACACTCCTCGGTTGTGGGGTTGTGTTATTCGTTTTTCGCACAGTGATCCCTCTATCTTAAGCTAGACATGTTAATATGAAGAACTAGAATTCTTTACTATGTAAATATATATTAAATGAAACAATAAATAAATAAGGAACGTAACTTTCATGAAATATTATTTTGGTAATTAAGAAAAAAATTTCTTGACTGATGTTATTTTTAGGAATGGAAAGAAATTACTGGGATGCAGTCAAATTATTTATTATCTCACTCTCTACTAGTTTCGACACCCCATGTGTCTTCTTCAGGAGCTAAATATACAGAACTAAATTAGAACAATTTACGGTAAAAAAACATTTTAACTTACATGAGATTAAAGGAATAATATCTTACATATAATAAATACAAAAATATCTTGTAGGTTTGAAGCTCTCATATGGAAGTCGTAATGATTAAAAATATTTACTAGACCAAAATGATAAAGCAAATAAGTCATAGAAATATAACCGTTTTCACCCATCAAGAAAACTTATTTAAGTAAAGTTGATTCTTGTTTGAAAATTGAAGGTCGTGATAGCTGCAGTTTTTAATCATTACGACTTCCATATGAGAGCTTCAAACCTACAAGATATTTTTGTATTTATTATATGTAAGATATTATTCCTTTAATCTCGTGTAAGTTAAAATGTTTTTTTACCGTAAATTGTTCTAAACTAGTAGAGAGTGAGATAATAAATAATTTGACTGCATGCCAGTAATTTCTTTCCATTATTTTGGTGTCCTTTATTAGACATAAGAAATACCTAAATTATCTAATATAAATCGTTAACAAAACGCTGTTGGTTAGGGGAAATAATGTAGCAGGGTCAAATACTGCTCCACTAATGTAACTTTGGGTACCTGGAAGAAATTCTCAATAACTAGGATTTCTTATGGAACACTATAAAAACATCTACCATTGTCTCCGATTGTACCATTCTGTCATTGGGAGTTAACGTGTTGAATGCTTACCATAAAAATAAAAATATCTATGACCGAAGACTCACAATATGTTGTCAGTGTTTGATGATTTGTTGTCTGTGTTACAGGGTTGGAAAGAATCGCTGAAGAGTTGATGGGCCGTAGGAAATGGAAGCTTTACCAAGATTGCAAACTCAGATCTCAGCATCAGCAGCAAGTCCCGATCAACAACAACGTGTTAGAGAGCAAAGTGAAGCAGGAGGTTGTCGAGACCGTGAACGACGAGCAGGAGAGATTGAAAGACTGGTCACCACAGAGCAAGTGCTACTTCTGTGTGGACGGCAAACTGGATAGTGATCACACGACACACGGGGCCCTGGTAAGAACTATCACCATCAACATCGCACCCGAGTCCAAACTAAAAACGCATTTTTAGTCATTAAGACGTTGGAAAAGCGCAGAAATATAATCAGTAAATTTATATTGAATTCGCGCCGATCAAAACATTGAATAAGCGCAGATCGTAGCATTTTTCGAAAATGAGATTTATGACCATAACAAGTTAGTCGAGATCGTCTTCGAGTATGATGGGGTTAAGTTCAGAAAAATGTTAGGCAAGAATATTTTCTAGTTTTAAAAAATTCAAAAAATATTGTAGAAAAACTGTCGTACAATCCCTAAAACCATTGTGCTTTTCAAATGTGCACTTCTGCGCTTATGCAACTACAATTTATGCGCTTTTCCAATGTGATAAGCGAAAACTGATAAAGGGCAAATGCGCTTATTTAACTCACCCTAAACTAAACTATGCTCAACATCCCAACCTTAAAATGGCAAAAATTATACTTGAATTTCAATATTAGCTATTAATATAACAAGAATATTATGCAATTTATAATACCGAGGATGTTGCTAAGCGACCAGGTAAAACCGAGTATCTTTCAACATCCAAGGGGGTTTAAATCGCATATATTCGCGTTATATTCAAAGCTTAATCGTATCATCAATGACAGCGATGTTCAAACAAATCAACAATTTTATCTGTCAATTAGTTGACAGTTCGCATATTATGGAAGGTTTTGATGTTATTATGGTTGTATCTAACGTATTAAGTCCGTAACTAATGAATTATAAGTATCTAACGTATTATAAAGTAACTAACGTATTATGTTGTTTGTAATTATCAATAAAAGTTGCATATTAAAAGGTAATAACAATTGATGATACGATTAATTAATAAATAGTGCTCTTCACTTGCGTTTTTCTTTACTATAAGTTTCCAAAAACAAAATAAACTTCCAAATTTATCGTAATGGTACTACATGAATACTAACTTTTTTCGGCGGAGCATATCTAGTTTTCATAACAAATCGGATTTCTCCAAGTCACGTGACTAAGTGATGCCGCCGAAACGATTAATTTCTCGTCTCATTCTCGTCTCGACTCAAAATTACGAGATGAGAACCAATAAATTTCTCGTCTCAGATTTTGGAATTGTACAGCCGAGAAATGACCAAGGCGAGAATACTTAAATTTCTCGTCTAGAAAATTTGAGACGAGACGAGAATTGACCATTTCTCGTCCCGTTTCGTCTCACGGCATCACTACACGTAACGGTCAATCATTTATGAACATCCATCATCCATAGACTAGTATTGTACCATTCTGTCATCGTAATGGATGTTAGTCAATCTCACCTACCTCAAACAGCAAAACAGACATATTTTGCTACAGATAAAATAACTCCATTTTCTGATCAAGGTTGCATATCAATAGTTATTTTTGTAACAAGTACTTAAACAACTACAAAACCATTTATTTTAACGCTCAGTTTTCAATTAGAATAAGTCCAGGCGAACTAGCATCTATCGGCGACAAAACTCGAAGAAATTATCCTAAACGATCTTCTCTTGAATAAACATTCATGTATCTCACTTGGTATATAAATATCTAGTAAATCATTTTTCGAAGTTTTAAAACTATATAGTTCAATTTCAACTGTTCACAATATTTTGAAATTATGCTCCTCAAGTCATATATTACCTATTTTTGTCTGTTTTAAAAATGGATGTTATCCAACCTTACCTACCTCAAAACAGCAAAACATACATATTTTACTATAGATAAAATAACTCCATTTTCCGATCAAGGTTACATATCAATAGTTATTTTTGTAACAAGTACTTAAACAACAACAAAGCAATTTATTTTAACGCTCAGTTTTCAATTATAATTTAAAATGTGAAGCTAATACCAAAATATTTCAGGTAGTCCGAAGTTAACCAATTAAAAGTTACTTGGTTGCTGAAAAAATTCCCAATTTATTTGATACGCGTGTTTTGTCATCATTTGAAAAAGTTTTCCGTGTATGTGCATTTTCTGTCAGCACATTTTTATCTTGAAACGATAGCGCTATTTGTGCTACCTATTTTAGGGAACCTTTAACATTGGTTCTTTCATAAATTCCTACACGTTTTGTATCGTACGTTTCGACTTAAACTTTGTAAGTTCAGAACTACATATTTTGATAGTTAATAGTAGGGAAATTCACAAACTAATTGAACTTAGTTTAGTTTTAATTGGACGTACAGTAAGTCAATGAAAGCCCTGTTCGCACGAGGATTCTACCAAGATCCTGAATCCTGGAAAAGAAGAAGTTTCAAGATTCTGAATCTTGAAAAAATTCATGGTTTTGAAGCAATCAATACATTATAAATTCTTCTTTTCGAAGATTCTTTGAAAAGATTCAATTCAAAAAGTACCTACTTCTCACTAAAAAGAAGAAACTTATTTTTGTCCAGGATCTTGGTAAAATCTTCAAAGAATCCTCGTGCAAACAGAGCTTTATGAGAAACTGTATAACTGGTCGAAGTTATTTTCTTAGTTTCCTCCAAACTAATTCAAAATTATTTTGTTTGACATATATTTATAATAATATATAGGTAATATAATATAGGTATATTCAAAAATATTAGTACCTAAGCCACAGTTAAAAAATAAAAATATTGAATTTTCGAACCCTTTTGAAAAATAAAACATTATAATAGGTAAGCTCAAAGCTAAATTAATACTAATTACAAACAGAAAACTATCAAAAGTCAAAAGTTTAAAACGCAATTGCATTTTATGGTTAAATATTTTTTTAAAGATTAAATTAAAAATTATCAAATTTAAACCACCGGAAATCTGGCTGCTTTAAATCTTTGCAACATCCTGTTAAAATTTATCAGTTAAATTAAACAATTTTTAAAATTAATATTATTCACATCCGTTTGTATACGTGACAACAAATTTTTTGGAATAATAAAATATTGACAATAATTTGTATTAGAACCAATAATAGCCAAGTGCATTATGTGACCAAATTTGGTTTTGACAACAGGTTTGAATCCAATCAGGTATATTCCAGCCCTGTACATCCATGAAGTCTTTGACAATTCTTTTGTATCCTGGAAAACAATTTAGCCAGATTCATGGAAGATTCAATTTAACTGCACCGCTATTTGACAGGCGTTTCTCATCCAGATTCTTGATTCTTTTCTCAATATTCAGAAGCATGAAAGAATCTTCAAAGAATCATTGTGTGAACAATGCTTAAGGCTGCCATACACACGTGATAGATACCAGAAATGTGTGAATATATTATTAGTTTTTGCAGAAATGAGTAATAATTATTTCATTCTATAGATTAGTGATTCATAAACTTATTTTAATTTAAAAAATTATGTGATAAATTTTGGCTTTGACTTTCGAATAACCTATAGTGCTAACACAAACATACCTATTAGTTAGTCTTATAGTTTGCGAGTAAAAAAATTGTTATTCTTGTTACAAGGTCATTTAATATAAAACGAGCATGGACTACCTACATGATATATTTAAATGCTATAAATTTAAAATAGTAAACTACACTACAATCTCTGTTCATTCAGATAACAGTACCCGTGAGTTGACGGCTGGTAACCGCACACACACGATGCAATACTATACCGATGACGTACAAAGCTGCCACACCCAATTTGGGTAAGGAGTTATGTAAATTAAACAGGGACCGCACAAAATAACGGTTCAGATTATTCGGTTCGCGGTACACTGTGCTTTTAGGGTTCGGTTTTGTTCCGGTTTTCATTTCTTAAAATGAACCAGTTACAAAAAGCAAAGCGGTTCAAGTTCCGGTTTCGGTTCAATGATTTATTAATTAACAAACAATTACTTAATTTAAAAAGTTTTGGACAAAACAAATTTACATAAAAATCTCGATAAAAATTTTGAATAAAAAACGACAAATTTCAATTTATGCTCGAACCCGTTCTGAACCGGCTCACAATTATCGGTTCGGCTCTGGTTATGGATTTGCCGAATTATTTTTTACGGTTCGGTTCGCTATAATAGCGTTCGTTCCAGTTCCGGTTCGGTTCGAGTCCTTGGATAAAGGTTTTTGGGTTTTTGCTTGCTCAATCCATTTGACAAAATAAAATCCCCAGAACATTTCTAGAATTTACGAACATCCCGCTTTGTTACTTGCTATTTTTGCCATTTATACATCATCCTATTAATATCCTAGCCTAGCGATTGCTAAAGTCCGTCCATTGTAACATCCCAATGTTAATAATTTAGTAATAATATCCCAATTAATTATGTGTCCCATGTAATGCTCTGAGATGTTTGTATTGAGTATGTAATTTTTGATGGTTACGTAATACGCGGACTTACGTAATATCACTTGCAGTACAAGAATAAGATATTTTTAAATATCCCATGGGCGATTCATGTCAAGTGGGAATATAACAAAAAAAAATTGTACAAAGTTCTAATTTTTCTTCAAACATCAAAAAACAATATACCTACTTTACAGACTAGATTCAAAAGCAGAAATTTTACTTTTTCGCCTAGGAGAAAAAGTAAAATCTATCTAGGTATATGATATAATACTACATGATTAAGGATTTAAATGTTACATAGATTTATTTATTTGTTAATTGTACATTAAATGTACAATTTTGCATAGTTACATTTTGGAAATTTAATGCACTAATTTCAGGCGGTGTACATTCGAGATTGGAATCTATGACATTTTCAATAGTTTTATATTTTTATTGAAACAAAAATTTCAAGAAAAACAAAAATATCTGTAGCAACTAGAATCAATAAATTGTAGGTAACTTGTTTTTAATTTTTTTTTGAAATATTGCATTATCTTAATTGTGTCCTTGAGGTTTGGAGAAAAAATAGCATGTGTTATTCGGAGTAAAAGTGACTTTGTGTGCCTCGCATGTAATTGTCCGCCTCGCTTCGCTCGTCGTGCAAACTTCCACGCTCGCCACACAATGTATCACTTCTACATACTAATACTATTTTTATAGTTTTGCAAATCAGCAAAACTTTGAGATTTGTTCATAATTGCGCTATTAAACTAAACTAGTTGGGAAAAAAATAAATAACAACAAAGTATGTTAATGCAACACGCAGGCATACTTCATTAAATAAATATTACGCATCCTGTTGTCACGCAGTGTCTAGCGAGCGATTTCAATATGGCGGCGAACTAAACTAACTCAACAACTATTAGAATTTCGAACGAATGGGCAACTATTTTGGACAGTTGACCCGCTGACCAATCAAAACAACACAGCTGAGCGCTGTAGCCATGGTTGAGTACCCATTGGTGCCACGATGGTTCCAGTCTAGCCAAGGTCATAACATTCACTCACAAAAAAGGTTGGCTTAACAAATCTCTTCGTCTATTGTGGTTATAATGGCTGACGCACTTCAAATTAAAAATAATGGCGATTAGAACTGAAAAAATTAATTAAGGCGACCTACGCGGAAAAAATTAATGTTTTTTTTTGTAAAACTACTATTTATTGTAATTACTTAGTAACTTAACTGGAAATATGCATAAATAATGTTTAATTTATTGGTATGATAACAATAACAAATGATTAAAATTTTAACATTATTGAGAAATATATAGTTGGCTAAATAGAAACAAAAATAAATAATTTAAATGTACTAATTATTCAATAATTTGATGGGTTATGGCTTTACGCTTTACCTGCAATATAAAACAAATTCGCCAACGAAATAATAATGAAAAATCTGATGTTGCCAACAAATGACCTCTCGCCATACTTTACTATTTCACTAATACAAGTGTGTAAGTAAAGTATTATGTAAGAAGGGAATTCGGGAATTGTAGTTTTTATAAATAATATTATTAAAGTTTATCATGACCTTATAAATAATAAATGACATTTCATGTTTTCAATTTCAATTTGCCAAAAAATCAAATATTTATTTGACATTAACACTCAAATATTTTATTTTTTGTTTTCATTGATAGGCAGATAATTCAAAATTGTAACAAAGTAGAATTTTTAACTTCTTGTAATTAGAAAATGGTGCTAGATATACAACAACGTTTTGAATACAAATTGTAGATAAGTTACATTTAGTATAATATTGTTATTTAAAAAATTATCTACTCTATAAATTTTGAGGATATTCCAGAAAAACTCTTTAGGTCATCAAGAAACTACCACTTCCGGTTGCACGATTAACACTAAAATCTAAACTAAGGTGTCAGAATATTGTATACAAAATTTCAATTTTTTTTTACTCAGTGGTATTTGAGTTATCGTACCTCCAACATCAATTCACCCATCCACACCTCCACCCATCCATCCATGCATCCATCCACACACACAGACATCATCGCGCAACTATCAAAATCGTGTTTTAGGGACATCAAAACGTGCTTATACATTGAAAACTCACTATCGAAATTTTAGCATGATTACAATACCTCTCTTATGGCCATTTGCACCGCCTCCACTTAAATTTTAAATGTCACAAATGAAAAATATCGAATCGAATTAATGACAGCAATGTTATATCTACGTTTGACAATTTGATTTTGATTCGATATTGTTCATTTAAGGAATACTTAAAATTTAAGTGGAAGCGGTGCAACTATCTATTAAAGTACTAAGTGGCGAGAGATAAAAATATGGGAATGGATTGATTCAACACCAGAAAATAAAATTCTACAATACTTATTTTTGTTTGACAATAAACATTTTTTGCCATTCTCAATGTTGGCAACACTCTTGGTGTCTTGGTTTAACAGAGCCTCAAATTCGGCTTAATTAGCCTTTAAATTTCTTATGGTTTGAAGTGATTCTGCCCAATTGGGTCCTGCTAGCTTAAGATGCGTCAATATTTTATAATATAAATAAAAATGCTGACCTTTGGTTTACTCTGGCGATGGTGTAGGTGTAGGTGTCCCAGAAAGTCTTTAAATTGTTTATGGCACTACACTTCAAATATAAAATAGTCATTATTATTTTTATATCATTTTACGCATTAGAAAACTTAATTACACGCAACTTATAGATATTTCTACGTTTAAATACACCAAAATATATACACAAAATTAATAATTTTATCTTATAAACATTGATACAAGCACCACGACGAACCCCGGGAAACTGAACTTGCTAAAATCGGTTCCTAGTTCAACGCAATTAAGGTTTCAACAGGTTTAGATTCTTCCTCTATTAGAATATTGTGCTCAAAATATTATTTTATTATAGTAAATCAGTGATACCCAAACTGTTTCTATGAATATTGTGTTGATATTGATAATATGAATGTGAATTATAATATTGTCAAATACATTAAGGCTCCTACACTGGTTGCACGCAATATTGCTGCAATAGAATCAGAATTCACGATTCTGGCTATATTGTTCAAAATAAAAATCTGAAATTTGCCATAAGTAATTACGAAGCATTATTTGATTGAAAAATACCTTGTTACGACAACAATTAGAGAAAATAAGAATTAATTTATGCATTTTAATATTACAAGTTATGGCCTTATTATTGCATATTTATTAATTTTGTTTTAAATAGTCCATTCCTTGCATTTTGTTCGTGAAAGTGCTACGAACATATTTTTGTCAAGAAATTTACATATTTGACGAAAAAAATCGGCCAAATTGACTATTTTTACTAATATATTACTAAAATACTATTAAGTATAGCAAAAATATAATTTCTTAGCACTCTAGAGTATGTATGTATAAAATATGAGCAGTGTAGGTGTACTAACAAAAGCTCAGTTTGTAATATAGCAAGGTCACTTTATCACTATATTTTTGGCACAAGTGTAGCGCCTTAATATATAAAATCTTCATTTATTTTTTACATTCTATTCCCCCTTTTATAAACATGATTATTAATGCCTGACATACATATAACTAGGTATCTATATCGCATCGGTTGGTATAGATATCGTATCGTATATACTTATTAAAGTAAGAATAAATTGCAATTAATAAAAAACATAAATTAGTAAAAAATTGATAATATTCTTAAATAAACATCCGTTTCTGGTTGTGAGCGGTTTACGTCAAACTTTTATCAAGAGTTTCTAATTTCTATTTTTAAAATATAATACGACATGAAATAAGAAATTTAATTGATAACAATAAAAATTGTTAAAAGTTTCTAATCGTAAAATTCATGAGATGTAGAATTCAGAAATGAAATAACATGAATAGCTATTTATTTGATAAAAACAATAGCAGGCTATTAATACGCGAGTATGAAGTTTACGATACGAGCCTGGTGTATTAATAGCCATTGTCCACTTGACATGAATCGTCCATGGGATGATTGAAAATATCTTATTCTTGTACTTAGTGATATTACGTAAGTTTATCTTAGTCTCATCCTGAGTACGATCAAAAATTACATACCTACTCAATACAAACATCTCAGTGAATTACATAATTGGGATAATATTACGAAATTACTAACATAGATAATGTTACTAAGGTGAACATTGATCGCTGCGATATTAATTAATATGTAGGATGTTAATGGGCAAAAATAGCAAGTAACAAATCAAGATGTACCTACACATTCTTGAAGAAAAGTTCTGGGGATTTTATATTGTCAAGTTGCATACACAATTTTTTCATAATAAAAATCTATGAAAATCTGTATCGGAATGTAGTAGACCGGGAGCTCATGACAGGTGATGGTCTCCGATTTCATACAGCATGCCTTTTGGAGGATAGAATATTAACCCTATGACAACAAAGAAAAGCGGGTATTAAACCCTTGCACGCTTGCCGGTCATATGGAAAATCGCATTTTTCCACTTGCACAAAATTTTTGTGTTTTCTCTGATTTGAAAATGCATGCCCTTTTATCAAAAGAAACTTAAACACATTTAAAGTCTAAAAATTACAGGTATGCGATTCGCAGGATCCCAAAGGGCTCAAACGGTCACGTGATCTTGTAATAAAAAATATGATTTGCCGCGTTTTCATACAGCATGCCGATGAAAAGAATTAATATTTGTGTCATAAAACATCTATAACCAAATTGGCATGCAGTCCTCGTTGGCCCAAATGTGGAAAATTTCGGAAAAGTTTTGTGCAAGTGGAAATGTCAATTTTCCATATGACCGGAAAGCGTGCAAGGCTTTAATACCCGCTTCTCTATGTTGTCATTGTCAATATGCTATCCTCCAAAAGGCATGCTGTATGAAATCGGAGACCATCACCTGTCATGAGCTCCCGGTCTATAGCTATCCATTTCGAAATGAAAATCTATATCAAAAATCAAAATGAATATGATTAAAATCTATAAAATATATACTAAACAAAACATGTTTTCCTTTTTAAATCGGTGTCTGTACAAAACGGTGTTAAATACCTACATCTTAAAGCCAGCGTTACAACCACAAAATATACTTATTTCGAAAGGTACTAATCAGGTAATCTGTTGTATCCGGTAGTAATTTTGGGATAAAACATGGAATTTGTGTCGGCTTATCATTCTAATAAGTAAATAATGAACATAATTTCGTCCCGACCTAGCAGTAAAGGTCAATTTATGCAATAGTGCCATGTGTCATTGTTATTTCATATCTTTTCCCAGCTCTCATCCGTTACTTGGGAAGATAAACTAGTAATAATAATAATTACATAGGATAATTAGCGATAATTTTCCACTGTGGCATATAACATAATTAGGTATTGTTTTAAGATGATTTTTAACTAACGACTGTAAGAAAAGTTCAATGGTTTATATTTTTATTTTATTTTATACTTAATAAATATTAATGTAATAGTACTACATTAACAATAATAATATATAATACAAAATGCAGTAAAATTAAAGTGTGTAATTAATACGAAAATCGCATGACACAAATAACAGCCAATGGAAGAATTGATTACAATAGAGTAGAGTAGAGTAGAGTTTATTGGCTATTTTACAATATACAGGGTGAGTCAGCTAACTATTCCCTATTTGGATTTTTTATAACTTAGGCAATTTTTATCAGAAAGTGACGAAATTTTTGCAAATCATGAACTATCTAAAGGAATTTTTACTGCCGAAATTTCAAATCGATCAGACAAAAACTTCACGAGTGGTTCACTTCAATGTGAAAATTGGACCAATTAATCCAAAATCTCCAATTGCAGCCCAAACAGTCGTTCTAGGAGAGTGCAAGGATTGTTCAGCAATCCAGTGGGGATTTTCATCTGACCAATACCGATGATTTTTTATCCTCTTCAGAAATTGCCTGCAGAATTTGAATCTTATAAGGATGCCACTTAAGGTCCTTTAAAATCCTACAAATAGTCGTTTGACTAATCATTAATTAATTAATCATTATTTCAGTCACCAATTAGGAAGCAATAGAGCAATAATGATAAAACTTTGCGAACAAAAACTCAAGTTGCTACTGTATTTACAGCAAAAATTTGGCGGACTTTACACAAAAACTTGAGACTTTACAAACAAATGAAATAGGGAACACTTAGCTGACTCACCCTGTACATATATTGTTTATAGTAAGTCACATTGAATTTAAAAAATATTTAAACTAGTTACAATATAAATAAATATATATTTTTAAATACATTAAAAACAATTTTAGGCACATTTATGTGATGTCCCTGTCTTTCCATTTATGATCTAAATCTCCTCTACTGAATAAAAACAGTGACGTAGTAGGAATTTCTTAATCTTACTTTTAAATGCAGCATTATACTTAAATTTTTAACTTGCACTGGTAAAAAGTTATATAACCTAACATTTAAAGAATTAATTTTAGATTTGCTCAATCTAAAACGTTGTGTTCGAATTAGATGTGCATTTCTGGTATCATATTCATGAAAATTATAATGTAGAAAAATTATCTTTATTTTCATGAATAGTAACCATGGTTATAGGTACAATTATACAAATTTAGCGGAAATTTTTTTGGTGCTTGAGGAACTTTACCGTAATCTGTCAGTTTGGCATTAAATTAAAAATTGGTTAAATTGTCATTTTGAGTATAAATAAGCAATTAATAAGGTACCTAAATAATACTTATTTATTAATGTTAAATACAAATTTACTAAATATATAAAGTTTCTATTGTAAAAAGAATTCAATAATAGAGCGGCGGTGTCATTGCGATTTTCTTATCGAATATGCACTCGTGCATTAATTGTCTAGGAATTTTTTATCGTGCATCCAACAACGTAATTAGCTCTCATGTACCACTCGAGCTATCTAAGACGTTGTTCGTTGTTGGAAAGCATTCAAAGAATTAATGCACATGTGATATTATAACTGAATATTTTTTTGTAGATCCGTATAAACCAGTGTGAAATTTGATGTTTGTTAAAATAAACTAAACACGATAATAATAATTGTCCAGAATATATTTATGTCAAACTTTACATTTTATTTTAACGATTACCTAGAAGTTGAAAAAAGAAAAACTTTGTTTTGTATATGTACCTCAATAAGCTGAGAACAGTATTTCCGAGAAATTGACTTTTGCAAGTATCTTCTTAGGTACTTTTGTTTCAGGAAACCATTTCAAAGATGAAATGTTTTCTGCAAGATATTTTATTTATCTTTTATGTTGTTCTAATACTAAAATAAGAATAAGAAAAATTCAAATTCAAGAATGTAAAAATCTACTTCGGAGCAGATATTTTCCTAAAATTTATTATGTTTTGTATTTATATCAAAGCAGGAGCTGCGCGGGTTTAAGTACAGCTCCTCTGCCTGTGATGACGTAATACAAACTCTGAATTTCCGTGGTTCAAGTCTCTCGGCCGGAAGTGTGTTAAATTGTAAAACATTTTGCATTTAAATCGCACTCGGACGCTTGAAACTGAGTACTTGAATGTCTTCTCTTCTTGTTACAAAGATAATCTCTCCGTTGCTGCTTTGAATTTCAAAGGTTGTCGCATGAATTGAGATTCTGATATCTTATTTTTTATTACACCTGCATCATAATTTGAAAAATAGAGTATCGAGATTGTGTCAATATATCGTTACCTAAACTAAATTCCACAAAACTTTGCATTAAGCAACCCGTCTACATTTTTTCCGAATTCCTCTTGATTTTACTTTTTTTCTGTACCACTTTATTCCCCATTACTACGACTGCCTAAAACCAGCCCGAAACTCGTACTTTACTGCATCTTAGCTATGCAATGTCATTTTGAAGTTGAAAAATAATATAAAAGTGATTTCGTTGTGAGTAAACTGTCAGATTATTATTGACTTTATAAACGTTTAATAGAGAAATAATAGATCTACAGATGTTTTAAATTTTAAAAATTAATTTCTATCATGAGATATAACCGTGTACAGTTTGCATAAAATAGATTTTTTTTGAATTTTTCGGAATTTTTATATTTATGTAGAATTTTTAAATTTTAGATCCATTCTTTCTTTATTAAATCCTTGTTGAAATAAATTTTTACCATTCTTGTACTGGTCACAAAACACTCGCTACGTTAGTACCTACATTTTATGCTGGATTTTAAGTAGTAGACGGGCCTCTTAAGGCATTTTTAAGTGCCTGAAAATCCGGACTTTACTAATCAGGATGCACGAAACCACATGGTCGTCTCGTGGATTTTGGTTACAATTTCCATTATTGTTTTAAAACGCAGCGTGTTTGAGCCTTGTGATTTAGCACGCATTCGCGTGTTTTAACCAACAACTAAACTCATCCCCTTCCACAGAGCCCGCGCCCTTCGGACTCCGAGAGCAGCGACAGCCCGAGCGACGGTGAACCACCGACGCTCACCCCTCCCGCCCCGCACCAGCACCCGCGCCTCCCCATGACGTCACTCGTGCCCCCCGCGGGCCTGCCCTTCTACCCGCCGCTGTTCGCCGGCGCGCCCTCCTGGTACCTGAGCTCGCTGGCGCGCAACCTGCACCACCACCAGCAGCGCGACCTGGGGGACCAGGACAAGCCCACAGGTGGCGGTGGCGAGCAGCCGCTGGATCTTAGCGCCAAGCCCGGACAGTCCCTCATGCACGCGCACGCGCACAAGGTCATCAGCAACGACACCAAGCAGATATTCAAGTAAGTAAGAGTGGATGACTGTGAAGATGTTACAGGGTGTATTGCTTATTTCATTGGGGTCCGTCTGGTAGAATTTTTTTTAAACAGAGGTATTTAGAGGTTTTTCCTTTATTTACAACATTGAACATGTCACTAAAAGATGTTAGAAGGTCTCTCTGTTTTCATTTTTCAAAAATGACTTTGAAATCAGTCATTTTCTCGATTTTTAAGATTTTTTTCTAATGAACAAAAAGCTATTTTAAATTTCTGAAAAAAGAGGGATATAAATTAAACCTTTGTTAACAAGACTTTTTTTTTCATTCGTCTGTGTTATAAATTATATGAGATATGATGGGACAACGATGCTATGTTTTCAGTGTTGAAATTTTAGATTCTCTAGTTAGCCAGTCAGTCCTTTATTTTATCTATGCACCAGTCATAGTAGCAATATTCTCGACCTAACGGTTGCTGTGGTCCGGCCACGTCAGCTACTGTCCCGTGTTGAGCCAGTCTCCTCGAGGCAAGCGTCTGAACGCCGCAGTGTTTGTCTAGTTAATGCCACGCGACCAAAGAATCGACAACGAAATTTACGTTGAGCCAAAATCACCGACCGATTATTTATCAAAACATTATTCCGCGTTCTTGAGGTGTATAACAATTCACGGTTCGTTTACGTGTAATTTACATCTGTTTACTTCACTAACGCCATTTGCGAAAATTAATTTTCGATAGGATGATTACTTTTTATAACAAACTCTTATAATAACTTATTCCTTAATGGTTGCTTTATTGAAAAATAGAATAAAATAAGTTTTCTTGGTAAATTAGTATTAACAAAATTCTTCGAGTACCTAACTAAGTAACACACCTTTATAACAGTTTATTTAATACACGATGTTTTATGTGTCTGCTTGTGAAATTAATGACAGAAATAAAATAAAATTCTAGATAATAAATAAACTACAAATGTAGTTAGTTATCTTTGTAATTGACAACATACCTCAAAATATGGGCTATACTATAAGGAATTCACTCCACCATAAGTGCATGATAAAGTATTAAAATTACTTAAGCTACACTGATTATTAAAAGTTTTAGTATGTTGCAAACATGAGTATTACATTTTTAAATGATTTACAGTCGCAATAGTTATCAAACATGTAGGTAGATATTATTGAGGTAGGTAGCAAAAAAAACAAAAAAGTGTAAGTAGTAGTAGTAGTTCGATGAAGTGAATTATAGCTGTCACGCTGTCAATTTGATATAGTTTTAAAAATTTTACACCGAAATTACATTATTTTTTTTTAAACTACGTGATTGTTCAATTTTAAAAACTTTGTACAAATAAAACAAAAAAAAACAAGTAGGTACTTTGTTATAAAATAACACAATTTTTATTAGGTATTATTTTTTGCAAAATAGTTTTTTATTTAACATGCCTTGATTTCTAAAAGATTTTAAAACTAAGTGATTATTAAATTTTTTAAACTTTGTACGAATAAAAAAATCAAACAAGTACCTACTTTGTTTGTAAAATAACACAATTAGGTACTTACATATCGTATATTATTCTTTGAAAAATAGTTTTTTATTTAACATACCTTGCTTTCTGAAAAAAATTTAATACCTTTGGAATGAAAAATAAAAATAATTCGATACAAAGCTCGTTTTAATTTTTGATAAGGAAATTTGATGAACTACGTTTTGATATTCTGATCTTCTTTGTGTACGGCATTTGATTTTTTTGTTTCGTATTAAGAGATAGATATTACAGGGTGATCATAAATGATGGACAGTGCCACATCGTTGTTATTTATACGTTTGACAATTTGATTTTGATTCGATATTGTTCATTTACGGAAAACTTAAATTTAAGTGGAAGCGGTGCAACTGGCCATAAACTATGTTCACCACTCACGTCATCCTAACCTTAAAATGCCCAAAAATGACAGTTTTCTTTCAATATTAATTAATAATAGTGTTCTTCACTTGCTTTCTGTCTTACTATAAATGCCAAACAACAAGATTAACTCACAAAAAAATGAGTAGGTATTAATTTTTTCCGCGGAACATAGTTTTAATTTAAAAAACGGACTTCTGCAAGTTGCGTGACTTTCAATTATTCTGAAAGATAGTTGTATAGAAAATGTTTTAACAATTTCATTGCCGTACTTTATAACTTTATTACGTATTCAAATTACGTATAAAAATATCTAATTGATTCATGACCATATTTCAGTTTACAAACATTTTTTGGTAAAAATTGATCCAGTATTACCTTTACAATTTACATTTTTGTAAATTATTTTCATTATTTCGTTGACCCGTTCACAAGTAAAGTAAGCCAGCGACAAATAATTTATATGGATGTTCAGAATTAATATTTTATTCGTATATCGTATGTACAAATTGCATGAAAATAAATATAATATTACAAATAATTTTTTTATATGTAGTTGTGTAGATCTATTTCAAATCGTAATGGGAAAATTATAAAATTGTAGAATAAATATGTAAAACAAAATTATTTTATTGCATCCATTAAATTTAAATAATTCATTTTGAAATAAAACATTTTTATATACAGCATTAAAACAAAATTAATAAAATATACCTATTTTAGATTAAATAAACTTATTTTCTAGAAAATAATAGTTTTATTCTGAATCATTAAAATCGACTAAAATATAAATTTAACAATATGACTGATATTAACTTTGCACATATAATAAAAAACATTTTGTGATTCGTTTCACAGTAATTTCTGTTTTAATATTTCCAAGAAATAAAATAATACTTTTATTATCCTAAACAAACTAATAATTAAGGAAACATACCATAGGTACTTAACATCAGTTTTATAAAAATATTGAATTTAAATGTAATATGCAAAACATTATATTACTGTCAAAAAAATATTTGCCTTGAAAATATCCATTCCACAATTTGTGGATAATTTTTTGTTGCAATATTTTCAAATCGTTTTACGACAGTTTAGCTCGTGACATTGAAAAAGAATCACCCGATAAATTGCGAGGCAACTAGTTTCGAACAATTAGAGAATTTTCATTTGTGGAACCGAAAACGTGAATGAAAATTTAATAATTAAAAACTACGTGGAATTACGCAATAGCTTCACCACAGGTACTAAATGAATGACATCGTAAAACTATAGCAACGATTGAACGAATCATATGTGTAATTTACCTGCTTTGAAATTAAAACTTTGATATTTTCTAATTTTGTTGATAATTATTGCTTTCCATTGGTGATATTTAGAAATATTTTTTTTACGTTTACCACCGTAATTCGGTTTTAAGGGGATCGTCTACCTTTTTATCGAATTCTTATAGAATACTTTTTTTCTATTTCACTCTCTGCCCCACTACTACGGCTGTCCGAAACCAACCCGAAATTCGTACTTTCCCGCATCCTAGCTATGCAATGTCATTTTGAAGTTGAAAAATACTGTAAACATGGCTCCAGTATTTCCATAATAACTTCTGTATTTTTTAAAGAAAGGAAGCTTAGCTGCATGCTTCTTTGCTTTTTAAATTTTTCTTGCCATTTATAGTGACAGAAAAAAATCATATCAAATAATGACAAAAAACCGCAAAAAACATAATTTTAAATTTTGTTACTTCAAATTCCTAGGGCAAAGACAAAAAATAAAAATAAAGAAGCATTAAGACATCCTTTGTTAATTAATACACTCATATGTAAAGTATCATATTTCAATTATAATTAAAGTAAACGTGGAAGGCGTAGACCTCTGTAACGCTGTAAAATTTTAGGGTTGACGTACATCTTAAGCTTTTTTAGTAATATAAAAAAACTAACTCAGCTAAAATTAAATCAAACTTTTCTCGCATCGCAAGTTTACTTTATTCTTGCAAAAAGAAGGAATACTAAGAAATTTTTTGTCTTAAATTACTGAGAAACAGTCTTATTTTATAAACAAATAATAAAATAAGAACTATTAATATATTTAAAAATTTCGTGATATAGTATTTTTAGAATCAAGCAAGTAGCATGTTCTTGCTAAATATGATTTGGCCACCGGAAAATAATATGCCTCAATAGTTAAAAAACGTATTCGTAGTTACATATAATTAAATTCGTCATTTATAATCCTTTCTAAAATATTGTGCAATAAAACCTTCACATATTTATTTCTTGTAAAGAACTGTTTTTACAAATTTAATTATTTTAGATCTGTAACTTCCGTAATTTGTTCAAGGCATTTTGTAAACTAATTTTAAATATTTTATCGAGAAACTGTTTTCAATCATTTATTCATTTTAACCGACCGCATTTCGTGAACACCCTATATATACCTTCTGTACAGTAATATTGTTAAATGGCTTAAAATTTTCCTTAAAGTTAATAGAAATTATAAAAATATAAGAGGTTGTTGTGAAATTTATCGTACATTTATGAAATGGGAGCAAGAAAAATATCACAAGTTTTTATTTGCGCGTAAAAATTGAGTTTTTTCCAGAATAATACGAATTGTATTTTTATCTTAAAAAGGAGGTCGTAGACTTAACAAAACAAATAAACGCATTAATAAAACACGTATCATTATTTAAACAGTGCTGAATCGGAAAGCAATTACGGTTTGATGTATTTTTATCGGTCAAATGTCGTCGTATCTACATAAAGCAGGGCAATTTTAATCTTTATATATTTAAGTTGCCAATAAATAAAAAATACTTGACATTATCTTTGTATGCACATGCAAGTCTAATTGCGAAATATTTAAAATTGTTGTAGTTGTAATAATTCTTAATTAATATTGACTTACACCCATATTGAAATAATTGAGTTTGTCTACTAAAGTCCATTTATAATATTGACATCTAGGTAGGTTAAGGTTATCAAAAAGTAAATTTAATTGCAGTTTTCTATGCGAATTCCAAGAAATTTTGTGTTTGTCTTTGTTCTCTAATCTATAACACGGATTAAAAAACATATTTTCATTTTGAACATTTCAATAACAGGAAATTTTGAACGCTAAATGTCGATTCATGTTTTGGTAGGTAACCTTAAAAACTTCTTGTAATTATTTTTGTGTCAATTAACAAAGTTTATATGGATTTTTTTTTCATTTTCGCCATACCAAATACTAATTTATTATTATATGTTAAACAGTTTGAAATGCGTATTCATCGAAAATAAAAATAAGTACCTAGGTAACTTAAAATTTGATAACAATGTAACTATCTTTCATTATAATTCATAGTAGGTATATTTATATTTAATTTACTTATAGCGATTATTCCCCACGTCATTTTTACCAATTAGAATGCTCCATTTGTACTAAGAAGGCCGTATTTAGCGATAAAATTTGATAAAACCACGGTTACCCTTTGTTGAAATTGAAAATTTTAACACTTAAACTGTATTATTTTGCATTCGTGAAATTATCACTTATAATACCAAAAGTAGTCATAGTTATATCGATTATTTTTCTGGCAGTAGGTATTACGAATGTTCCTTGTACTTGGATATGAAAATTACGAGTGCGCAGCACGAGTAAAATCCGCAAGCACACGGTACATATTTCTGCCAGAAGAATAATCTACTCAACTATGACTACGAATGGTTTTCAAGAGATTATTCATTGAATCAGATCCAGTTTTAAATTATAATGGCAAAAAATGCATTCATCCATGATTTTAGAGAACAAATAAATTTTGACGTCCAAGTCAAATGTGTTAATTTGTTTGTTGGCGATTCTTTATAAATAAAATAGTTAATTTTAAGTAAAAAATGTTCTAGAACCTTAAAGAAAAACCAGAAATGGAAATTAAAAATGGAAATAAGTTTTGCTTTTTTTAATGTCCATTGTTTTCGCAACAACATTGATATTTCACAAAATTTGACAGAAAATGTCAAAAAATTAAAGGTGGATTTATAACTGCGCACAACGCACAGAACATAATTTAGCACAACACAGCACAGCACAGCGCACAGCATTTTCTTCAAGGGGGTTTTATAAATCACACAGAAACACAGATTTATTGACGGGTTATCACAGCTGTTTTGACATTTAATTTGGAGGCTTTGTGTATTTTTATTGTGTTTTACAAATATTTCTTTAAAATAATGGACAACAAAATAATATAAAACCGTGTTTGACAAAAAAATAATCTTGACAGGAGACTTTGACATAAATAATAAATGAATAAATGGTAAATAAATAATTCCTGTGCTGTGATAAATTATTTTCTATGCGCTGTGCGTCTTATAAATGGATGCACTAATTTCCATATGACCAATTCATATGCTATGCTGTGCTAAATTATTTTCTATGCGCTGTGCGTGTTATAAATCCACCTTAATGGTTATTTTATATTTTTTAACTTCATTGTTTTGCTGGAGTAGAAAAAATATTGTGTATAACGTATAACACGTATTGAAAATATTTTGTCGAACTTTACTATTACTAGTACAAAATAATCAAGTCTACTATTTTGACTGGCAGTGAAATTCGATGTCCTGCTTTTTTATTGGTCTTTTCTTTTTCCAAATATATAATTCGATATTAATTTTGTAAAATTACTCATAATTCCTGTGTTTTGACACACGTTTGTCCATTACTACACATCCATCTATTCAAAATTTTATCAATACATTTATGGCTCTTATTACTACTTATGAAAAAACTATAACTGAAATCATGTCATTAACATTAACAATCAATTAACGTAATATTTAATTTATAATCTATTAGTCAATAAAATCAAAGTATTTTGTTTATTTCAGCTAATCACAACCAGATTAAAACATTAATCTTCACTAGTAAAAATTGTCATTCGTTTCTTAGATAGATACTGTAACATCACAAAACCAGTTTAATTAAATTATATTTTTGTAACTCTATAAATTTTCATGCATTAAGTAGAGTCGTAATCTAGGTAAAAATTGAATTACATTATGATAATCTTGACCTCGTAATATGTTAGTGTTAGTAATAAATAACTCAGCTGTTATTTTTGCAGTAAGTTATAAAGAAGGTAACTTATAACTCATTTGATATTAAAATCTAATTATAAGAGAATTTTTAAAATACAATTTTTGTTCATATAAATAATAAAACAAGAAGAAAAAGAAATAAGTACAAAGTCCTTGGCATAGATGCGTGGTATTCATAGATTGCTGTTACTAAACCATTCTTCGACTGCAATTGTGCAGTTATTAAAAAATTTACATAAACATTTTGAAATATGAAAAGTTATGCCTAAATTATTAAAGTATTTCAAACAAAAATACTTTGTTCCTTACATAAATGAATATGACAATGAGGATTGGAAGAAAATTATTGGGATGCAGTCAAATTTTTTTTCTTCAGATGAGATAAACTAGTTGAGTGAGACAATAAAAATATTTGACTGCATCCCAGTAATTTTCTTCCAATCCTCATATTCACATCAGTCAAGATAATTTTTTCCTTGAATATGACAATGTTCGAAAATCATGACCACTTTATTACTTTGTTCCTTATTTTTATTTCTAAATTTAAAATTGATCAAAATAGACAGAACGGTTTAAATTTGGCAACAATAATATTTCGTTAATTTTACCAAAAACTAACTTTAAAAGTTTGTTTTACATTCGATGCGTACATTCATCGATATCAAAATGTGATAAGTATAATAGTACTTCTTCAATAATTATGTTCATGGTTACCATTATTTAAAAAATAATGAGGTAAAGTATATGAATGAAGAATATGAAAACGGTATCGCAAACATATTTTTATAATTTAAATAATTACGTTGATAACGTATATGTTATCATAATAAGCACGAATAAATGGCAAAATACTACGTTTAAATAAATGACTACCTAATTTTATATTTTTTGATACTTGCGGAATCATCGTATTAAAATTAATAACCAATCATTATAAATATCAGTTATCTACGTGAAATAAAAAATTGGTCTAATTTTCGGTTATATTTTTACTTTTTAAACGTTAATTTGCTGTAAAAGTAAAATTCAAAGAAAAATATGGAGTTATAAAAATATTCGTATATCAGGTGATTGTTGTAAGCCGTAATATATAATCGTGCCTTATTTTACCACTTGCCAGAAATGACTTTTTGTATTAAGGCGCTACACTACTTGTGACAAAATATAGTGAAAAAGGGAGCTTGCTATATTACAAACTGAGCTCTTGTTAATACACCTACACTGTTCATATTTTATATATATAGAAAATTAAAAGATGACTCTAGAGTGCTAAGAAATTATATTTTTGCTATACTTAATGGTATTTTAGTAATATATTAGTCAAAATAGTCACTTTGGCCGATTTTTACTATTTTTTTCGTCACATGTGTAATTTTCTTGACAAAAAATATATGTATTTAGCACTCTCACGAACAATGCAAGGAATCGACTATTTAAAACAAAATTAAATAATTTGTTATATTAAAATGCATAAATAATTCTTATTATCTCTAATTGTTGTCGCAACAATGTATTGTATGAATTTTTCGATCAAATAATGCTTCGTAATTACTTATGGTAAATTTCAGATTTATATTTTGAGCAATATAACCAGAATCGTGAATTCTGATTCTATTGCAGCAATATTGCGTTCAACAAGTGTAGAGCCTTAATTCATGTCTTACCTTCAAGAAAGTGTAACTATAAAATTTGCATCCGAGGTATTTCAAACAGGGCGCTATTTTAAAAAAGTATTTTAATAATAGTCCGTCAGCCCGCTGCCAAAAAGTGTAATGATAGTATAACGTATGCTCTCTAGGGTTTTGGTAGTTATGTATATAATGATCAATGAACAAGCAAAATTAGCGGGTGAGCGTGGAACTTGCACTAGACAAGTTGTTAGTTTATTGCAAAAAAAAATCACGTTTTGCGATGATAGTATAACGTATGCCGAGCATACGAAACGATGTTTCATTAAAAAACATCCACCGGAATACGACCGGCATACGTGCAGCGTGGGTCTTAAGGGTCAACATGCGCCCTAAAAGTGTTAAGAAATACGTCATTTGTATATCACTATGTTCACTTCGTACTTTGAAGGTTTTTGAAAATTATTTTTGACAACTGAGAAATGAAATTCATCAATTCTTTGTGTTATTTAAATCAATAATTAAAGTGTTATATTCTTATTATCTAATTTACCTACTGTTATCATTTGAACATCAATTATTCACCAAATGTCAAAAATTATATTGAGGATTCATTGTGAAATCAGCAACAAATTTCCATATGTATTTATTATTTATTTATTTATAAAGTATGTTTGACCCAACGGATTTGTATGCCATTCGAAAATTTACATAATTATAGGTGATATCAAACTAAAACCACAATGGCATACGTTATACTGTCATAGCAATTGTTAGAAAATTCGCGCAACTTTTTATCGGATTAAAACATTTATGTTCCAATCGATTCGTATGCCGTTCGACAAACTTGCATAATTAGATGCATATTTCATTTAAAAAACCAATGGCATACGTTATACTATCATCGCAAAATGTGATTTTTTTTAACAATAAACAATCAACTTGTCCAGTGCAAGTTCCACGCTCACCCGCTAATTTTGTTTGTTCATTGATCATTATATATATAACTGCTAAAACCCTAGAGAGCATACGTTATACTATCATTACACTTTTTGGCAGCGGGCTGACGGACTATAAGTACTAAAGTGACTTATTTTACTACTTCTGGTACTTGGTGACAAAGAAATTATTAAGCACCACGCCAGAAAAATTTACCTAGTATCCACAAATGTAATTTTAATTAAAATTATTTGAATTCCAAGATATTGTAAATTAATATGGCTGCCACTTTTGTACAGATACTACTATACCTGTATATTCATCAAATACGCAGTAACCATGCTATAAGAAAATATGTGATTTTAATTATTGAGGTAATTGCATAGAATCATGCAAATAAAAAGGTTTTCATTTTATTATTGTTAATTACTCGTGGTGATTACTCATCACACGTAACAGACTATAACAAAGTGAGTAAGTAACAATATTTAAGTTACCGTAGGTCAACAAATTTTATCTACACACATTTTCGTTTATTTGATTATGGCAGTTGTTTGGTTGTTATCATCTGACTTTTTAGCACAATGTCATTCTTATCGGTTATTTCAAACTATAACCTTGACAACGAAATAAACAAATTAAAATGCTCATTACTGTTTAGATTTTAAGATTACATATTCGCTAGTCGTAAATACAACTGGTGCCCAATCACAAATTATTGTTTATTAATAATTTAGTAACGTAGGTATTTCACAGTTCATCTCAGATATATAACAGACAGAGCACAATCGTAGACAGCTTATTAGACCTCATCAGCACGACTCAGCTCAGTTTCTGATTCCAAACCATGCGATTTCGGGGTAGACGATGCTTAACCGAAGGTAAAACGCACCCATCAAAAACTGAGCTGAGTCGTACTGATGAGGCCTAATAGGCCCAAACAGCTATCTACGACTGTGCTCTGTCTGTTGGATATCTGAGATGAACTGTGAAATAAGTTACTAAATAAATTATTATTAGTAGTATTTCGCAATACGAACCTCAGTGTCTAGCCATTTCAATGACCTATCTTGGAAAGATGCTGCTTTAGACACAGAAACATTGCACGATTTTAATTTGAAATTGTTGCTTTCTTCGCTTATTGTTTATTAAGTTTCAATCATTTCATAATATAACATTTTGCGTATAATTTTTATGAGTATAAAAAATAATTACATGCTTCACCCTGATGAAGACTGAATTGCCAGTCGAAATGTTGGTGTTTTATTGAATTTTAATAAATTTACTGCTTCTTCAAGAAATTTTCTATTTTATTGATTAGTAATAAATAAAATGTACCAAAATAAATTTGACTTATTTTTGATTTTTAAATAGGTATAATGGGCTACTTGTATGACTTTTTATATTAAATATCTTGGGCAAATAAAGTTATTAGGTATTATTAAAATGAGAGATCAGAACTTGGGACACGTATTTTTTATTTTGACAAAAATTTTGCTAACAAGCCCAAAACAAATAATGAAAATTGAATATTATGTTGTGACGTAGAGCAAGCTGCAACCAATGACTGGCCGTATGCCATAGCATAGCAACGACTCAACTTGTGAACGCCCCGCTTGTGCGGGCAGCTAAAACGGCCAACCACAAATTTCTTTCTTAATATGCTTCCTTCTCCCTGCTCAAGATATTGACGTCACATTCTTTCTCAATTTACTAAAAAACATATAATTTTTTTAAATAAAATATCCCATTGTAAAAAATACAAAATGTTTCGATTATGTCTCGGGAACATTGAATTAAGAAAATGCATGCACCCTGTATGAAAACTGTATGATGTATGTGGTATGATGGTAGATGGTTCATGGCAGAACATGTAGTCTAAGGACGTATATTACAGTTGTGATTTCAGAGCGAAGCCCCGGATGTCAGCGGTGAGCGGTCGGCGCACGTACACAGAGGAGGAGCTGCAGGCGGCGCTGCGCGACATCCAGAGCGGCAAGCTGGGCACCCGGCGCGCCGCCGTCATCTACGGCATCCCGCGCTCCACGCTGCGCAACAAGGTCTACAAGCTGGCCATGGAGCGCGAGCGGGAGTCGCACCTGGCCCCGCTGGTCGCGCTCGCAGACGACGACGACGAGCGAGAGCTGTCCGGAGCCGAGGAGGAGAAGGAGGTAGAAAAGGCCCTACAAGCGCCACTACTCTCCGTCGCCGACATCGTCCGCGTCGCTGACACACCCGAAGCACTCCGCGCCCTTCTGCTCCAGCAACAACAACTCAACACTGGCAACGCCCCGCTCGAACACAGCGCTCTCGGCCCCTACATTCAGCTCATGATGGCCGAACAACTTGCTGCCGGCAAGGAACCTAACCTCATCCCCGAGATCTTGCGCAAGATCATGGGAGACGAACAGCACTTGAACAACGGCGACGATCCCAAGTCACAGCCACCGCCGCAACCAAGCCCCTCGAACTCCATCAAGGCCAAAACGGACTCGTCCGACATGGATACTGACGATTCGCCGGCAAATGTGATACTAAAAATTCCGTCCTTTAAACCGACTACTAACAAAAATGGTGGTGAGTTATACCGAAGTGATACAGGCGCCATGGTGTCACCGCCAGTCACTAGCGAGTCCGGTTCGCCGCCAATCGTTACTGGCAACATGATATCACTGCGGGAAGCGATCGCTAAGAGCATCAGCCAAAAGTTCCAGCAAAGTCCGGGAGCGGAGCCTCACCCGCGGCACGCAACACCCATGGAGATTGATTACAAGCGGGTTGGGATGACACCACCCTTGACTGGTCTGCCGCCAGTCATCAAGAACCATCATCATCAACCGCAGCCGGTGCCGCCGGATCCCGCCACGCCCCCTGCTGGAGCTCATCCGCCAGGCATGTCGCACGCTAGAAGCTTCCAGAACGCAGCTTCCCTCAATAACAGCGCGACTAAACAACACTCACACACACCTATCAACAACAACAACAATAACAACAACGCCGGCAGCGGCAACTCGCAAGGCGGCAAAGGTACCCGACCTAAACGTGGCAAGTACCGGAACTACGATCGCGACAGTTTGGTTGAAGCAGTGCGAGCTGTGCAACGCGGAGAGATGTCCGTACATCGGGCTGGTAGTTATTATGGCGTGCCACACTCTACATTAGAGTATAAAGTTAAGGAACGTCATCTCATGCGGCCGCGGAAACGTGATCCCAAACCAAATCCAGTTGACGAAAAAATTGCCTCGATTAAAAGTCAAGAGATACGCAACATTCCAGACAAAATGAAAACTGTGATTAAACCACCACAAAAATTCCCACCGACGTCGCCTAATGGCATGAAGATGCCAGCAATGTTCGATCCAGCAATGACACCTTTAGGGTACACGCCACCACCGTTTCCTTTCTGGCCACATCCTTCATCGTTTCCACCCTTGCCACTAGATTATCCTCGGAATCCTTCTTCATCACAGTTTCCAACCAGCCCTGACTTCTTCGCGTCGCAACTGATGCAACAATTAGAACGGTCAGGACGTTGTCATGGAGAAGGAGGAGGCTCTGGATCAACTCCCGGAGCTAATGGAACTGGTGGACCATCTGCCGCACTTGCTAAAAACGCCCGCGAAATGGCTGAATCACTGTACGACGGAACCGGATCGAACGGTTCCTTCTTAGATGGCATCATTCGGTCCAGCCTTGAATCGGGTGTGCCCCCCAATGTTGATAAAGAAGACAACAAAAACGTATCTCCCGAGAACTTGTCAAACAAGGCATTACTGGACCAGTTGTGTAGAAACAGTCGTATAACCCCGTTACCGAAACCGACGAACACAGAGCCGAACACGTCGGGTGACGAGTCGAACGCACTGAACTTCGCAATAAAAAATGAACAAGAATTAAATTTGGGCAAGAATGGATCGTGTCGTGAAATCCAGACCATTGAGCTGTCAAACGACTCGAACGACTCGAGCGCAAGCGTGAAGGAGGAGGAAGTGTCAACACCGACTCCTACGAAAGGATCGCCCCCATCACGAATATACGTCAAGCCACAGTTTCAGGAACTGACAAAGCCGGAAAACCTGAAACCGGAGGTGCTCGTGAGGTTCCGGGCGACTCCGGAAGAATGCGAGGCGCACGCAGCGCCCGACAGCAACGGGTTGAGTGTCGCGCTCGACACAGGAAGTGCCTCTGATAACCCAGACGGGGCCCAAGACTGACACCTAGGTAATGTAACTCCGCGATTTTTGTATTCATGAAAGACTATATACGTTTATTGTTGTTGCGTGGCGCTTTGATATTGAGCGTTGCTACCTCTACCACAAATGGTTGTTGTTGAGTCAAGTGGACGGTGTTTGTTGACTTTTTACGTTTGTTTTCTTATGTTTTACTTCGTAGGGACGTAGAGGGTATGTTAGGTAGGAGGTTATTGCGAGTTCGTTTGCATCAAAGCAGTTTTGCATCGAGGAAATGTGATCCTTCATCATT
This sequence comes from Agonum fuliginosum, assembly GCA_947534325.1. Classification (NCBI taxonomy): domain Eukaryota; kingdom Metazoa; phylum Arthropoda; class Insecta; order Coleoptera; family Carabidae; genus Agonum; species Agonum fuliginosum. The sequence goes on from OX384029.1 coordinate 2,543,019, forward strand.
CACTGATTCGTATTCAAATCTATAAGTGTTTTGGACTCTAAAATTGTATAAATCACAATTATATGTTCATTGTTAGGTGTATTTGGCATGTACTAAAATTATATTTCAAAAGTGTATCAATGTACTATCTATGTGTCTTCAACGTTGCGTATACCTCACAATTAAACAAAAAGTATAATTGTAAAAATTTCATGTATATTCATAGAATTTTCAAATTTCATAACTCGACTGCTTTGATGTGGATATATTCAAAACTTTAGGGACGTTTCCCACGTATTAAAATTATATCTATCTGTGATTTATTCAAAATTTTTGATGTATATTTTCTCTAAAAATATCTTAAAATATTATTATATGAAATTAAACAATTAGATAGTTAAATAATATATAAATAATTGAATTGAAATCGATTATTTGTATCGTTGCTGTGGCGCCGCTGTAAGCTGTATGGCGACGTCTTTGTTTAACATATGACAAATGAAGTGCAATTAGATGGTATATACATATAATATATATTTACATCAATATTAAGTAGTGCATAAGGTAATATATTGAATATATTATATATATTTAAAAAGGAAGCTATTTTGTTTGAGAGATAAAAGATTGACTCCTGGTAGCGTTCTAACTTATCAGTGCTTCAACCCTCAACAACCGTCAGCTAACAACAAACCACGAACCAAACCGATACCGACAGTTAAAATATGAGGCGTAGATGACAACAGTTGCCCTGTGCTGATCAAACAGCTCTTGCCAACTGCTGCCATCTGCGTCTGTCAAACCAAACCTGAATATACAGTAAACAAAACACATTTCCGTTGGACCAATAATGCATTATATTGTACATATTATTAAATGTTTTAAAACATATCGATGTTCGCTCTGTACCAGTGTCCTTACTAAGTATATTTACAAATTTACCTTACATCTTGGTTGTACCTAATTGATTCATGTTTGAATATTTTATCTTTTAGTAAGTACACTGGGACAGAAGCACATTAAAAAATATAAATTAAAAAAAAAACATTCCAACCATGTATGTGCCAGATTTTTTATTCGCAACAATTATAGTTGAAAAAAATGAGATATAAAGTTACTGTGTGCGGCCAATTGACAATTTGGCTGCACCAGTAGTCAGAGTAATTCTTTATACATAATTATAGAGTATAAATTATATAATTCTACAGATGGAGCTACGAACTTCCCAGAATGAAACGTTAGTTTTTAAGATTTATAAAAATGTATTTTTAAATGTTTGTGTGTGACACTTTTTCAATGCTCGTGAATTTGCAAAGTTAACATACAACAGTTTTATCTACAATTACAAGCTCACTGTCCGTAGCGGTCGGTCTCTCAGTACCTCATTTACAGTTCGTCAGCATTACGTACATCTACGTAAACAGGAGTAAATTATTATTAAATTTACATTGTACATTCATACATGAAATTTTTGTAGAGCACATAACAATCTAGCCGATTAGGTCAAATTGTTCATGCTGGCGCTGTCAAAAATACTCGGTTAACCGATTAATTGTTAACCGATTAATTGAAAGTAAAGTATTCGGTTACCGGTTAGAAAAATATCGGTTAACGTGTTAGTTTTTGACAGTGCTAGTGCATAGATCGTTCACAAACTTTGTGAATCTTGAAACATAACGTGTGTGCCACTTACGTGCAATTGTTTAAATATTTTATGAAGTAATTGTTATCAGTTTTATCCATGAATGTTGTGATATGTGATATTCTTTCATGTATGAGTAGAATTGTTTAAATATTTAAAAAAATTGCCAGAGATTATTTTGTCTTTACACTGTGGTCCAAATCTTCACCATAACTTTAATGTATACGCAGTAAGTAACTAGTAATTCCAAATTTGCAATTGAAACGTATCAGAAAGTGCATTTTGTAAAAGACATACGTGTCGCAAAAATATCTGTCTCTCTTTTTCTGTATTTATATATATTTATGATATAATGTTACATATAAATCATGCATCGCATGGGTTTATTAATAAATGAATACATGTGTAATTATTAAATATTAAAAAAGAAGAATGTTAATCAACAAACAATCAAATTTTAATGTGTTCATGTTGCATTTATATACTGGCCGCGGTACTCTGCATTCGTGTTCGAATGGCTAGGTTGTTTCGTACCATATCCGTATGCCGTATCATACATTACAAGCACATCAGAATGTTCATATTCAATGTTATTGTCGCTCGCCCCGCAAATGACTCCGCTGTAGCACTATACTCACTGTCGTAACTACTGGCAGTTCTTGTCTCGTCGGACCAAGGATTTACTCTTAATTTCAGCTGACAACTTGTACCGTAATTACGTTCTCTAGTTTCTAAGTTTACGTATTAATTTGTTTGTCATCATTCCATTTGTAAGATTATATTTCCGCATTTATGTAAGATTCCACAAGACTTCAAGTAGCTATTCCTAAATATTTTTTTTACATTCTATCAATTCATTAATTTTATATTTGATACATTAATACAACACACGTATTTGTTAATTAATGTCTAGTTAAATACGTATTTTCAAATGCAGAGTTTACTTAAGTTCAGATGTCGCTTACGTTAACTCATTATTATTATATTTACTAAGTATCCGACTATTGTACATAGTTAGTTGTTTCAATTGTTGCGCACTTGACTGTTTGTGTGCCTGCTAAACATGGGAACCTGTTTCTAGTACTGCAAATATTTTGTTTTTCAACTATTTTTTACATTGCAATTGCAACAATAGTGTAACCATAGTAACCAATGTTCTGTTTATAAACCACAGTGAAACAATAGTGAATCAGTCAAATCAAACAACAATTACCCACATTGAATCATATTTGTGAAGAACAGATTGTTATGCAATTAGTTTATAGAATTTCATGTGTTTTTAATTATTATCAGTATGATGATAGTAGTTTTGTATTTAAAATGTGTATTTTATGATTGTGTTTATATATTTACGTTACATACCTACATAAAGTCATTTATTGTTTCATATAGAAGTCTGTAAATTGTGTGGAATATTACATACAGTACTGTACCTCTATTCTACGAAACCTTTCATTAAAGGGACGCCAGTTTAAATTGTTTCGAGTGTCGCGATTGGCTTCAGGATGCACGAAACAACATGGCTACCTACGTATCCTTTAATGAAAGATCTCGTGGAAGTATAATTTAGACACTTACTGTATGTTAAGTATTGCTAACTTTTACATCTCTATTTAATTCCACAATATTGATCTCTGTTATTGGGAGACGTAAGGACAAATAGTATTCCAAAGAATGTTTTTGTTTTTGTAACTTTGCACAAAAGTGCGTTCGTATTACTGATTTTATTCCAGCAAAATCTCTGTTGCATTTGACGCATATTTCTGTAAATTATTGTTCTCTCACCTAATCCTAGTTTTGTATTATTAACTATATTTATAATTTCATTTTATACATTATAATATAGTACAGATATATACTTAATATTATATCAGACATTGTTTGACACATGCAGTACAACTTTGAAAAATATCACTATTTTAGCGTTTTTGTAAAAACACTAACAGTAACCGGTGAGGGCACGTACTAACTTTAGTATTAAGTATTAGAAGGTACATAACGTAATAATATACGTGTTTAGAGTTGTAAGTTTCAAGTTCTTCACAAATGTGATGGCAGTTCAGATGTTTTACGTTTTTAATTTTTGTTTTACATCCTTATAGATGTCACATGGCATATTTCAAATCAAGCTAACGCTTATCGAATTGGTGATAATTTGAGCAAAACTTATTATTAAGGAATTTAATTAAGTACAGATAGAGTTATAACGAATGATTAAAAATTATGTGCATACAAAGTACACCAAAAACGTGTCTTTATTATAAAAGTAATTGTTTAATTATACTTGGTTGTGTACCTGTTTCGGTGCATTTTATAAAATTTATTAATTTTTCTAGTCTTTAAAGTCGTGCTTAAATTGGTAGAATTAACTGCATTTATTTTTTAAATCAAATGTGATATTTTCAATTATTGTAAACAAATGGATTTATATAAATTGATCAATTAAATTGGATTATAAAGACTGAAAAGAAATTAGTTCTATGTATATAATACGACATAATTATACGAAAATTGGGTGAATTAAAAATTCTTGTATGTATAAAATGCTCACGTTAAAATGAAAACAGTAACACATTTAAAATATGCCATTTAACTCTATAATATGCAGAAATATGATATGTTAAACTGGGACCAATGATTCATATCCACAACAATAATACCGTATCAAAAATAAAGCAAACTAAAGACAAGCGATATCAAATGAATTTTACGTCAAATGATTTTCAGTTTTTACCATAAAACCTCAAAAAAGTACCATAGCTTCTTGATAATACTGTAAATGTGAACATTTGTAATTTAATAGTGTCACTGCTTATCTTCGAAAGGTGCAAAAATTGTGTTCTAAATATAATATAAAACAAATTATTTTATTTAAAGCAGCGAGGCTATGAAATTATAAAAAATATTAAAACATATTGTACTATATATGTAATCATTTTCTTCTTAAATTATAGTTCAATATATTCCATTTTGACAATATTTTAGGTTTTAAAAGTGTAATGTTGTTTTATTATATACTAAGTCCATTGAAAATTTTATTATAAATTTACCTCTACCTTTATTTATGTTATCAGTCTTGAATGTTAGAAATTGAAATGGACTTCTGTATTAATAAAAGGCAAAAATGATTTAAATATATATGTTTTAAGTATTTAAATATTCAAATAATTTGTTATATTGAAAATATGGTGACTACAAATGCCTTTATAGCGTCAAAATATATTTAAAATATATTATATGATACCTGTGGCTACAATTCCATGGTATTTTAAGAAATATTTAAGAAAAACTACATTTTAAATGTCGTTTTTCATAAGTTTGTATAAAATTGTGCTGTATTACGAGCATGTTTTTACTCTCATAAATATTTGAGGAGTTAAATGTTTGAACATTGCTTTGTGGGAAATTGTTATTTTCAGAAAATATTTTTAAAAACCACAAAAAAATAAAATATATGAAAAATATTAAATATCATACACATTGTATATTTATAATGTAACTCTGAAGTATACCAGTATTTATTATACTGTGAAATATATTAAAATGTAATAATTTATTGTCTGATTTTTATTTCACCAAAAATTAAACAAACACAGGTCCATTCAATAACATATATATATTATCAAATAAGGTAAGAATAAAATACATTAATCATTTACTAAAACAGCAGTATTCCAAGTTCCACATCTTAATCCAATAATATCAAACTCACTAAAGTCAAACAAAAATACAAAACTAAACTGATTTTCAATCTTGCTTTCAATCCCCAACTGGTAATATTTATTCCAACCACAGCCATATAATTTTGAATCATCTTAAAATAAATTTCATAATAATAATCTGATGTGGCCAACACATGACCTCTCGCCATACTCAACTATTTTTATTTTTATAGGTAGGTATTATTGTAGTTTTAATAATATTATTAAACGTTATCATACCATATAAATAATACATGACATTTTATATTTTTCTAATTATCAAAAATTTATTTGTCATTCACACTTTAAAAAATGTATTTTTGTTCTCATTGGTTAGCAGATAAATGATCTACTTGCATGATTTTTTTGATTAAATATTTTTTAAAAAGAAATAAAAACTTGATACCCGGATTTTATTTTCACAAAATTTTTATCAACAAGCCCAAAAATAATTGTACCATGCAAGTAGACCATTGAGATCATAACAAATTTGTAGAATTTTCATATTTTTTAATTGCTAAATGGTAATAGATTTAAAAATTTCAAGTAAATTCCCATTAATTCATAATTTTTTTAGATATTTCAGAAAAACACTTCAGATCTTCAAGAAATTATCACTTTCCATCCTCACACACAGACATCATTGCGGAACTATCAAAATCGTGTTCAAGGGAACGTGCTTATGCGTATACAGGGTGATTCATAACTTCGTGCATATATTCTAATGACAGTAGATCTACTGATCATGAAACAAATTTTTTTTTCAAAATTCGTAAATTTAAGGGCAGCTTTTGCAAGGAAAACTGGATTGAATATTACATAATAGATAATTGACTACTATTAGTGGAAAAAATCTGATGTGGCCAGCACACGACCTCTCACCTAATCTGTTCATTCTACTAATCTAATAAATAATTACTTACATATGAAATTTAATAGTTTCATGTTCATGTAATAGGTACGTAAACGATAATGTAAACCAAGATGTAAACGATGTCAACTGTACTGTCACTGATATAATATATCAAATATTGTGTAGAAACATATTTCATACTGGTATTTCTAAAAACTAGAATATAAATTATTGTACTTTGTTTTATTGTTAAATACTTCCAGATGCAGCAAATTGTATTTAAAATTACTTGTACCCACCCATAGATAATTATTTTTGTTTTATTTCTAATTGCAAAATTGTCATAAATAAATAATAATATACCGATTTATTTAAGGAAAACTACCTATATCAAGTTTTAAAAGTACTACTTCCGGTTTGCGAATTTCTATTAAAATATTATTCGGTATTAAGATCCTTATTAAAATCTTAAATATTCAATTTGGTTATAAAGGTTTGATACATTTTAAGTTATCGTGGACGAAACATCGTCAGTTATAGAATTTGAGCGAGAAGTAATTATATAAATCTACTGTTTGATTAAAAAACCTGTAAATTAAAATTCATTTTCCATATTCAGTAAGTTGAGAACTATATGTAGTTAAAATAAATGCACGAAGTTCTGAATCACCCCTGTATTAATTGAATTGAAAACTTACTATCGAATTTTTAGCATGATTACCTCTCTTATACAGATCTGAGTGGCGAGAGGTAAAAATTAATTATACTTGCTTTACCTGATAAAATAACTGTATGTCGTGAGCCGCAACAAATGTCGATAATATTTGTTTCTAATTCGATAACTTGGGGATTGGCTAAAATAGAAATATTATCGTGATTTTTGTTGGTGTCCAAACCAAGTTGACCATTGCTGTTCCAGCCCCAAGTATAAACATCTCCATCGGCACTTAGAGCTACAGAATGCCACGCTCCACATGCTATTTTAATTATTTTTATACCGTCCAAACATTTTATTTGTTCTGGTGTATCTTTATCCTCAACATTTCCATGGCCTAGTTGTCCTCGACTAAAACAATATAAAGTGAATAAAATTTTACGTAGATATTTATTTTCTTCTTTCCACATTCATTCAAATTTTAAACTCTTCTCAAATTTCTATAGATAATAACAATAAATTAAAATCATATTTATTGTTACGTTACAATTTATTATAGATTGTTAATCTTATTCAAAACAAGTTAATAGAAAATTGTTTAAGGTGCCGAAATTTGAGAAATAATAATTTAAAACCTTTTAAACCTGTTCTGTTTAAGCAGTTAAATTAATTTTACTATTTTAATTACTGTTCAATAGTCTATACATTCATACGTGATATATTTGTACTGTGCTATTAAATTAATACCTGCCTCCTCCAAAAGAATAAACTGAACCATCAATTGATAAAATTAAACAATGTTCTCTCCCCGTACAAATATCTTTGATCTGCAGTGGTTTACAATCAAGTTTTAGAGGTAAGTTATATATAAAACCACATTTAGAATAAGCATTACTCATACAAACACCACTTGATAGTTTCTCAATACAATCAGTTTCATTATTTTGATCTATTTCAATAGCAGGAAGGTTACGTATTGTATAATCAGAATTAATATCGTACTGAAAACTATAAATTTGTTGATGTTTTGATAAAAATAAAGCTCGAGAATCAGAAACTGTAGACTGTTTTATTTCATTACTGTCTAAATTTATTTCCTCGCTTTGGTGAATGTTATTTTTAAGAAAACCGTGTAGATAATGCTTATTTTTTACTGTATTTAAAATTAAATAGGCATGACTAATTTGTAAATCAATAGCGTTAGGATATTTCGTGCAAGTGAATGTTTCTATGCATTGTTTCTTGATATCTAAGAATTGTCCGAATAAATTGAACCCCGCGCAAAACACTCTCATTATTGATTGAATTATTTTATCACAATGACATTTCAAACCAGGTGGTGAAGTTGTTTGTATTATTCGTTTCCCAACAACAGCTACAACAGCGGTTGACAACGAAGATTCTGGTTCGAATTAACCTATTTAACCTACAAGAAAAAACATTACGTTTCAAAACATGGTAAATATAACATTTATTACTTAAACCTTACTTACACATTAAAATATATCGTAAATATAGTAATATTTCTGTTAAATATTAATTTACTTTGTACAAATGTCATACATGACATCCGTTGCCCATAGCAACACAGTCAGTGTTGCCAACTATATTTTTATAAATTCCCAATCGAACATGAAAATTATCTTTTTAGATATTTTGCAAATCGTTTATAAAACATTTCTGGGGCGGTTCTATGGGGGGAGGGGTAAATTAAAGAACGTCGGCTATTATTGTTGCAAACCGTAAACACCATTTTTGTTTTATGTTCTGCATTTCCTTCGTATTAATTAAAAATATTTATGTTGTTTAATCAAAAAATCTATCAATCTATGAAAAAAGAACAGTTTTTCAGAATTTTTTTTTAACTTTCAAAATTTCCAAATTCAAGGACAAAATCCCTAATTCCCTATAAGGGCTTAAAATTCCCACAAAAGGGAATAATCCCACTAGTTGGCAACACTGAACACACTCAAACCAAACAACTTACTGTCACACTGACAGCGCATTACCAACCCATAACCTCAAATTATTGAAATGATGTTTTCTTATTTTATTAGGGACTCCTATCAATTTTAAGAAAATTACGTCAAGCTCCAGAAAAAGAACTTCGTCTCCTGCTACTTGGTTTGGATAATGCAGGAAAAACGACAATTTTAAAAGTATTAGCGTCAGAGGATATTAATCATGTAACACCAACAGCAGGGTTTAATATAAAATCTGTTATTTCTGATGGGTTTAAATTAAATGTGTGGGATATTGGGGGGCAAAGAAAAATTAGACCCTACTGGAGAAATTATTTTGAGAATACTGATATATTGGTAAGCAACTAACATTACTTATGTGCGCTGCAATTATAAATCGATCAGAAAAATCGTTGTTCGCTTCTGTTAGTTGTTACACATTTTCTAATTATATATGACTGCTATAAATAGCACTAATCGAAGTACAAATATATAAATTTACAATAACAAATACTCACAGTAGAAGCCTAAAGATATTTTTCTGATGCTAATCAGAAAACAATATGTATAACAGTAATGTAATGCTGGTCACACCAAGAATTTTTTGCCCTAGAGTCTTAAACAAAATTACCCTTTGTTACTATAACTTTATTTAGCCTCTTCAAATTATAAATAAAGTATTACATTAAAAATATTTTAATATATTTACAGTAGTGCATAAAATATAACAAGTAGTAGTATTTTATCTGATATTTTTTAAGAAGAAATACAATTTTGGACACGTATTTTTTATTTTGATAAATTTCAGGATGTTATTTACTGAATGCTTTTAGATTTACGTTGTGGACGCCGCAGATAAAAAGCGTCTAGAGGAAACCGGCATCGAATTGTATGAACTCTTAGGTGACGAGAAATTAAATGGCGTCCCTTTGCTAGTTTATGCAAATAAACAAGATCTGCCAAATGCTTTATCAGCTGCTGAATTAGCTGATACATTAGAACTTCCATCGATCAAGGATCGTGCTTGGCAAATTCAAGCCTGTATTGCCTCTCAAACCCAGGGAGTCCGAGTAAGTAAAATAATCAAAATAAAGTTATACAGGGTGAGGGTGCTACTATACTTCGCGAAAAAATATATAAATAAATAATTTAATGACTTTATAGTGCTTAACCTATTGATCATGGAACAAAAAGAATTTATGTAAAGTTTTCGCAGAAGTACATTTTTGAAATCACCTAGGTACTAAAAATGTTCATTTTAAGTTTGAAATAAGTTACCTTTATTTTCGGAAATTATTAAGTATTAAATTATTAAGTATGTACTTGTTACCTACACGTTTCCCAAAAGTCCCGAAACGGTGTTATAAGTTTTGAACGACTGATGAAAATTTTTTTTTTGTTATCATTAAAGCGTTTGAATCATTGCGAGACCGAAGAAGATCGACAATTTGAACATTTGTTAAACGTGCAAGAAATATTAAAATTAAATTCTTGACAGAATTAAGATATCGGGTTTTGGTTTATGGGGATGTGTTTCTTTTTTCGTTACCTTTAATATAAGGTGAAACTCGACAGGAGTTGCTATTTAAAAATGTTGGGGTGGTCATCCCCTAAAAAAAACACCTTCTAAATTATCTAAGAATGTAGTTTTAGTGATCTCCAAATTTTTAATTTTTAATTAATTTATTTTTTTAATTCCAGGAGGGAATGGAATGGGTATGTAAGAGCATTAAAAAGAAGTAAAAAGCTCAAAATAAAGAAGTTTAAAGAAATTCCGTCCAAAATGGCCTTGCAATTTGCACCGAAATACAAACGCAAGGTTGTAATCTCCAATACTAATAAAAACTAATTTCACATTAAATCTCGAATATTAGTACACGAAAATTTTAAATGTATACTTATGTTAAATCTAATAAAACAAAAAATTAAATCAATTTATATATAATATTTATTTCTGTACCTACTCATAAAAATTACAATTAATTCATATTAAATTTAAAAAAAAAATTAAAATGAAGAATAACAGTGCCTAAGGACTGTCCACAATTGTAGAAAAATTTTGTTTGCATGTTTTTTACTTCCTTGTACGAAGTAAGGAAGTATTGTAATCGCGAAAAATTTCGATTCTCAGATTTTGACGGAAATATCCGTTTTGACCTTTTCTGAATCCATTATGACTAGTTTCGACGTGACGTCTGTACGTACGTACGTACGTATGTACGTACGTACGTACGGACGGACGTATGTGTGTCGCATAACTCAAATACGGTTAGACGTAGAAAGTTGAAATTTTGTATTTAGGACTGTTATAGCATCTAGTTGTGCACCTCCTATTTTTGGTTTCAGTCTAAAACCGGAAGTAGTACTTTTAAAAAATATTTCGATAAATATTTAATTTTAGACAATTTTTTTTATTTTAAATGAAAGATTATGTGATTATTACCTACAATCGGTATTTTATAAATATTTTTGTATCTGCTATCATTTAAAAATAATTAAAGTATATATTTATAATTTATAGTATTTCGGTATCTTGTAGTCCATGATCGATTAACATTTGTTACTACGTAAAATTTAAATGATTATGACATGACAGTGACAATAGTAAAATATGCTTTATATCTTCTTCTGCAGTTTAAATAAAATGACTAAAATATATTTGTGAGTATACTAGTATAATAAGTTAAAAGAATTTTAATATTATTTTACATTTTAGTTATTAAGAAAAGTATGAACACACAAGGCGTACAAGGAAGTCATGTGGTGTCCACGTCAGATTTTTGAATTGTGTAATGCAGAAATGAGGAAAAAGGGGCGAAATCAATTTAAAACAAGTTACTTCTTATTAAACCCTTTAATCACCTTGCAACTTCTCCTTTCAACGCCACAATACACAATCAGCTCTAAACATTCTACCCAAATATAAATAAACTACTATTTCGTATTGCTTCAATCAAATTAAGACTAATTTAAATTGATTAAATAATTCATAACATAATTAGATAATTTAATAATTAGTAACACAATTATAAATAGTTGTAACAATAATTGTTAGAATTATTGCTGTGTGAACATAACTTTATAATTATGTTGGTAAATCTGTATTGAAGATAAAATTAGTTTATAAATGTACTAATGTACAAACAAATTAGATAATGGTTTAATAAAATTTTTTTAGCTTTTAATAATAATTAAAGTTCAATTTTAACATGAGAAACATGCATTTTTAATTGTTCAGTGTTACAAATTTGTTGTCAATTTACTAATGAAATATATTACCATCAAATTAGCAGGTGTTGAATCTGAACCCTCTTTTGGGAAGATTATTGACTTCTAACTGTAAGTAACCAGTTAAGTGAGGTTATACTAATAGTAATAAAGCTAATAAGTAATAATCGTTAGTCCATAATCTTGCTAAAGATTAGCACTTTAATGTTTAGTCTACCTGTACAGGTAAGTATTACTGTATTAAATATGATGCCATTTTTTTCATCCATACTTATTCATCCAAATTATTATTCGATCGAAAAAGGGAAATTTACTTAACTATCGTCTTTTATTTAAAAAAACAAACAGCTGAAGAATAAATTTCAAAGTTTTATTGTTTTGTCATATTGTAATTTAAATCATTTTGACTTTCTGCACTTGTTTTGAATGATGGAAAGTCTAGAAGAAAACCATCCAAAAATATTTTTTCAATAACGCAATAACTCTTATTTCAAGTAATGATCACAGTTCACAGTGCTATACAGGTGTTTCAAAACTTCAGGTACATACCTTAAGGGTATTATGTTGTTTGATATGCTGATTACGAATCAAAATTATTTTTTTTTAAATCGTAAAATTAATTTCCATGTTTCTCAGTCAAAAAGTTATTAGTAGGTACTAGATATTATGTAAACAATTACTTTCATTCTACAAGATTTGAAAAAAATTATTAAAAATAACTACGAACCAGTGGCAAAAAATGTTTGCTTGAATTACGATCCAATTTTTTGCGAATTTAAAAAAAATTCTTTTTGTTTCATGATCAGCACGTCGTACAGTAACCTTTAATTTTTGTCCTAAATTGTGGAACATTCTGTATATTTTAGAACTCTAAGAGCAAACAAAATTTAAGTATCTTATTTTACATCTTATTAGTTTTGACAAATTTCAGACAAAAATCTCTTCTGTGATATAGTTTCCACTAACAACTATGACTGAGACGATGGCTGGTAACTGCACATACACTAAATTAACATCACAATTTTCCAAACAAGAAGTTAGAAGAAAACTACAAAACGTGTTAATTTCTCTCTTAAGAGGCCCGTCTACTACCTAAAATCCAGCATAAAATGTACTAACTAATGTAGCGAGTGTCTTGTGGGCAGTACAAGAACAAGAATGGTAAAATTTTATTTCAATAAAGATTTAATAGAGAAAAAATGGATCTACAGATGTGCCTTTTTAAAATTGTGATAAAAAAATTGTACGTTAATATAAAAATTCCCAAAAATTAAAAAAAATTACTATTTTACGCAAATTTTACACGGTTATATCTCCTGATACAAATTAATTTCTATAATTTTAAAAAATCACATCTGTAGATCCATTCTTTCTCTATTAAATGTTTATAAAAATATTATCCTGAATTTAATAATAATCTGACAGTTTACTCGCAACGAAAACACTTTTACAGTATTTTTCAACTTCAAAATGACATTGCATTGCTAGGATGCGGCAAAGTACGAGTTTCGGTCTGGTTTCAGGCAGCCCCAGTAGTGGGGAAAAAAGTGGAATGGAAAAAATGTAAAATCGGGAGTATTCTAGGAATTTGGTAAAAACGTAGACGAGCCAGCCGCATAACCCTTTGCGCTAAGCTGGGCGAGATATAGGGCCGTTTTCAAAGAAATTATCAAAACTTGTGTCTTCAGTTCTTCACCACGTCAGCTCAGGTAACCTACGTGAGGTATATACCTGTCGAGCTACACTCCACTTGGTTAGTTGCGAAGAAACCGTTGTAGTTCGTGAGTCATTTGTATGGAGTGAGCTTGTGAAAGAATTCCACTTGTGCTCTGTTATCGTATTATGAATTTTATGTTTTGAAGTTATATCATTCCTTATTTACGTATTGTTTCTGGTGAGTACAACTTGTGCAGTCCTATAGTTGTTAATTTAGTTGATTTATAAATATTATTAGGTGTGTAACGGTATGACATGTGATATATTAAGTGTGTGGTAATGTACCGTAAGAAAATTCGGTAAGCGTTTACCGGTTTGCACTCAGACAAATCTAGAATAATTATTGTAAGTGGAGGAATTTTCTAATTTATTAAACGGATTTATTTGGGTATCAGTTACAAAATTTATTTAAACAACCCTTCAACAATTTAAAAAATAAATTTATTTACAATTTGTTTCATAATATTATTACCTCTCGCCTCATATTCTACAGGATGTTTCTATACATCTGCACGAAACTTTAATCGATTATATATAATTTGATATACTGATATAATGATTTTTTCAAAAATCGCAAAAACAAGGGTAATGAAAATTTTAGTGTCTCTTGTTTGAAAGTCCATTTAATTGTGTATTTTAATTATTACATAACAAGTGACTATTTGTAGATAGTCTTATAGTATTTGTAATTTTATTTTATAAATAACATAATAAATAAACAGTTAAACGGACGTTCAAACAAATGGAACTAATATTTTCACTACCCTTATTTTTGCGAATTTTGAAAAAAATCTTTTTTGTCTAATCAGTATATCAAATTATATAATCTATTAAAGTTTCGTGCAGAGGTATAGAAACACTCTGTATAAGGGAGGTATTTTGACGGATCAAATTTTCGAGTGTGATTTTTAGTGGATGAGCACGTTATAGGATCTATAGCATATGAATAAAGTATTTTCGAAATGATAATATGTGTGTGCGTGCGTGTGTGTGTGTATGTGCGTTAGATTGTATATTTTTCCGGGTTCTATTCAAAGAGTTACAAACTTTTATCAACAAAATTTTATGTTTATAATATATAACGTCTTAATACAAATCTTAAGAACACAGTTATTTTTTGGAAGCAATTTCCAAACCGGAAGTTGTACTTTTCTTATAAATATTTTGATAAAAATTAAATTATCGCAATATTTTTTATTTCAAATGAAAGATTACCTATATTATTATTATCTACAATTTTAGCATTTTATATATTGTTCTGTCATAGTACTTTAGGAATTTAAGTATTATTTATAATTTAAGTATGAAACTTTTTGTTACTACGAAAACAATAATTTATTATGAGAGTGACAGTGCCAATAGTTGCACATCATTTATATCTTCTTCTACACTACAGTTAACTAAATGACTAAAATATATTTGTATAGTAGTAAAAAGAGTAGGGTATGGCGGGAGGTCTTGTGCTAGCCACATCAGGTTTTATTAAAAATTTAAAATGAGGGATGTTTTTTGAGAAATTTTCGACAGTTCGATGATAAGATAGTACAGCAGATATTGTGTAATTTTTTTGTAAAAGATATTCGTATCGACAAAAGTTATTTTAATGGTTTTCTAGATTTTCTATTATTGAAAACAAGTCCGGAAAATCGAAAAAGATAATACATTTAGCTAGTATACTGTTACCAAAGTTTTGTTCATAAAGCAATCGAAATGACGGAGTAATTAATTTAATAAGTAGCTACACTACTACTTCTACACGCTAAGTATACTGGCCCCTTAAGCAGAATTGGAATACTCGACTGGGTAGTATAATTATTAAGGATGTAAATAATCGGGAATGCAGTCAATTGATCTTTATTTTACTATAAAACTGACGTTTCAATATCCTTTTAATGTTACGCTTGTACGAGAATCCTCTTAAAACAAAATAAAATTTAATATAGCGGCTAATATTAAGTCTTCTTTATGTTATTATATTATGCAACATGGGTATTGTGAAATATACAGGGTGTTCTATACTTCGGGAAAAAATACATACTACTGAGCATGGAACAGAAAGATTTTTTTTTAAATACACAAAAATAAGTGAACTTATTTTATTAAAGTGACCATTTAATACCAATAGTAAAAATTTTTACACTGTAATAAAGAACTTAGCAACTGCAAAGTCATTCCATTGATAAAAACTGAAATGATTTTTAATTTCTCTACAATCAGTGCACCTACGAATAATAAAATAAGTTATTTGCATTTCGTAGTATTATAGTACTTCATGCATAGTGATGCCTACGTACTAAGTCGGGTATACTAATGGTTTTTATTATTTTCATATCAAAGACACTTTCAGTTTGTTAAGTTTTTCTTGGCAGGGATACAGAGGAACACAAAAATTCGTGCCCGTCTCATTGAAGTCGTTTTTTGTTATTTTAAATAATTACTTTAATTACTATAAACGACTTTACCCTTGTGTAACTCCACTTTAATGTTTAAAATTGTTTCAATATACTACAGTCTGTGTCACAATTCTTTGATTGTCCTTGCATAGGACAATTTTTCAAATGTTTTTCTTATTCGGTTCCATAAAGTTTCGTTGATTTTATTTGAGATTGTGTAAAATCTAAAATGTATTGCAGCACATTATACTTGTATTTTGATTTTTATTTAAACTTTTGTACAACAAAAAACGTCCGGGCCAACTTCAATGAGACGGAGCCCATGTCCTATTCCACAACTTAGGACAAAAAATGAAACGGTATATACTGTACGACGTGCTGATCATGAAACAAAAATATTTATTTTTAAATTCTCAAAGTTAAGGGTACCAAGGTTACTTGACGTGTGTACATTTTAAGTATCACTGTTTTGATGGTATATTTGATAATTTAACATTTATTAGTATTAGATATTATGTAAACAATTACTTTCATTGTATAAGATTTGAAAAAAAATATTAAAAATAACTACCGACCTGTGACAAAAAATGTTTTCTTCAAACACGATGCAATTTTTTTGCGAATTAAAAAAAAATCTTTTTGTTTCATGATCAGCACGTCGTATAGTATATACCTTTTAATTTTTTGTAATAAGTTGTGGAACTCTCTGTATATTTTAAAAACGAGTTCTTCATTTCTGAACAAATTACCAGTAGTTTTAAATGTGCATGGAATTTTGTTTTCCCTCAATATTAAATGGAATGTTTTGTTACAATTATCATCAATGGGGTACTTTCATATGGTACTGAAAATTAGATTTTTAACACTATGAACATAATGTCAGGTCTGAAAAATTATATTTAAAAAAATTATATGTTTTTTGGTAAATTGAAAAAGAAGTTTTACTGTAACGTCACTATTTTGCATTGAACAGGCAACTTTCTACGTCACACCACATTTTTAATAATTATTTTTGGGCTTGTTAATACAAATTAAATAAAAACTAAAAAATGCTCCGTTTTTATGTCTTCTTCAAAAATATTCAATAAAAAAAAATCATGCAAGTAACCCATTGGTAAAACTAACTTACAATTACAAATTACAATTAATATACAATCTTACACATTTAAACCAAAATGTTTGATACATTTAGTTGAGTACCTAATCCTACTTTATGCATAAATATACATATTTCTTTCTGCAGATTAAACAAATACAAATTTAATTACCCATAAAGCAGTGTTGCTGAAACGTTATAAATATTAAAACTTCAATAGGTACCTTAAATAATACAATTAAAACTTTAGTATTAGTATTTAATGACAGAAAGGTTGAGACATATTCAAGGACACTTAGACCATGATCCGGTGAACTAAGATATTTTTTAACGATCATTCACCTCGGGATGCGGTCACCTCCGTTCATTCATTTTGACGACAGCATACAGAATATGTTGTGTTCTGTTCGCTGGCCACAGTTAACATTGCAAATTCTTGACATGTGTGTTTTATACTATGATTTGTCACAGTCTTAAAAGTACAGTATCTACTTATGGTTAAAATTGCAGTAGTAATTTACTTAAATCGGAACGAAATATAATAATCTTTAGATGTTAAAGTTTTCCATCGAACCGGTTTACTTTTACGAAAAATATATTTAAAATGGTAAAGCCTCATTCACATTAAGTATTTAGTGTGAAGGTTTACATTTATATTTAAGTTTAAGAAATACAGAATACAGATAATTAACTTACAATAGCTTTAGTAAGTGGTAAACATAAACTTAAGAGGCCCGTCTAACTCCTAAAAACTAGCATAACATGTTGTACTTTGCATGTACTAACGTAGCGAGTATTTTGTGGCCTGTACAAGAATGGTAACATTCTATTTCAACAGGGATTTAATAGAGAAAGAATGGATCTACAGATGTACCTTTTTAAAATTTTGATTAAAAAATTGTACATGATTTTAAAAATTCAGAGAAATTCAAAAAAAATCCAATTTATGCAAACTTTACACGGTTATATCTCATTATAGAAATTTAATTTTTAAAATTTTAAAAGGTACATCTGTAGATACATTCTTTCTCTATTAAATGTTTATAAAAACATTACCCTAAAGTCAATAATAATCTGACAGTTTACTCGCAACACTTTTATAGTATTTTTCAACTTCAAAATGATATTGCATTGTTAGAATGCGGCAAAGTACGAGTTTCGGGCTGGTTTCAGGCAGCCTTAGAAATGAGGAGAGTATTTTGAGAATTCGAAAAAACGTAGACGAGCCGCTTAATGTATGGAGGATTCAAACTTTAGTGCTAGAAAGTGAAAAGTGTAGAAGAATTTAAACATTCTTATACGTAAACTAAATGTAAACCTTAAAACTAAATGCTTATGTGAATGAGGCTTACAGGATCTTAAAAATAAAGGACTGAATCAAAAGTATTTTGTTAATTACAAATTATTTTTTGACCTCTCGCCATATATTCTATAAGAGAGGTATTGTGACGGGTCAAAATTTTCGAGTGTGAGTTTTTAGTGAATAAGCACGTCTTAGATCTCTAGAATACGAATTTAACTTTTTTTAAATGATGTGTGTGCGTGTGTGTGTCCATGCGTCTGTATGTTATAATTTTTTTCGTTGATGATAACTCAAGAAATATCAAACATTTAACAGCCAAGTTTTATATTTAAGGTTTTGATACGAATCTTAAGAACCCAATTATTTTTTGAAGCAATCCTCAAACCGGAAATAGTGTCTGTAGTCCATGTTTAACATTTGTCACTTCGTAAAACTTAATTGATTGACAGTTACAATAGTTACACATCGTTTATATCTTTATCTGCAGTTTACATAAAATGATTTGTGAGTATCTATACTAGTAGGTCTGGCGGGAGGTCTTGTGCTGGGCACATCAGATTTTTTAGTAAAGTTTTTAAGTGTTTTCAATTTCATTATCGTACGTCATGTTTCTTTTTTGTACTTTAACTAATACAAATATTTGTTTGATAATGAATTGTATGTAAGTACTTAAATAAATAAAAAGTAATTTTTTTTCTAGTAATTTACCTACTTTGGTGTAGTTGACAGTTAATAGTGTGTAGTGCATTAGTGTTTTTGCAAAACATAAATAATACAAATTGTATGAAATTATCTCCTAATTTTTTTATGATGAATTTGTGACGAATTAAGTAGGTACTCTGTATACAGAGTATACTCAATTGTTATATTTTTTGTATATTATGAGACTGGTTTTCTTATCTTGTGAAAAAAATATATTGTTTGTTAAAAAAATTTACTATCATTTAAGTATTTTTAGGTTGGGAGATAATATTATGTAATTTACTACTTGAAAAACATTTTAACAAATTGATAAACTCAGAAAAATGTAATTATAAAATTAGTTACTAAAAATAAACTTTCTTCTATGCATTTATAAATTTTAATTTAGGTAATAGTTTTATAATAATATAAAGCTATTATTCAGGAGCAGATTCTCGAAAAATTATAGAAGCAGATACAGAGTGGGCATTTAATGTGTAGATTACGAACCAGAAAGAATTTTTTTTTTAAATTAATTTCCGGGTTTCCCAGTCAAAAATTTTTCGTTGCCACTGCCACTGGGTGGAGTAATTATTGGTTTCATTAAAAATAATTAAATTTTGTTTTTTTATTTTACTAGTATTATGTAATATAAGATGTTGATTACCAACTTCTATTGTTTGTGTTTAATAGGAAAACGAATCCAGTGCAGTGCAAAAATGCTGCAGGTAAACTACGCTTAATTTTTCGAAAATAAAAATGCTTTCTGTTTCGTAATATACACATGTCATACTACTTACCCATAAATTTATGACATTAACTTCAAAACCACCCTGTATAAGAAAATGTTATGTTATTAGGAACAATTATCATTAAATATACAAAAAAAATTGTTTGTTAATATCATCAAACTTGTATTGAATAACTACCCGTCATGTTTAACAAAAATAGTACTAGTACCTACCTAATTATAAAGAAATGATAAAAATTTTCACTTTTCAAAAACATTTAGTGGTTATATTTTTTTATCTACGACTGATGTATAACATGGACATAAAATATGTGATGTTTGCTCCATAATTCCATATAATCCGGTAGGGAATAATACCAGGGAATAATAGTCATGATTCTCACCTCTGCACCATTCAGATAATTACTTTTCCTGAATCAATTTCTCCGTGAAAATTATTTTTTTAAAACATTGCAATACTTAATGATGTAAATATGGTAATAGAGAATTGACATTTAGATTTGTAAACATTTTTATGCACCTATTGGTATTTATTTTATTAAAATCTAGTACGTAATAATTTAGCCGTAGATAAAGTACAGTATACAACTCGCTATAATGAATATTATTCGCTTGTGTTGTAAACTTAATTTTCGGGAATGATAGCATACAATTATATTTAAAATTAGTTTATGAGGAGCATCAATTTCACTCATTTCTGGACCAGTTGTGAATTACCTACTACCTTAATTGTTTTACAATTATTAATAATTTTTTTTATTGCAGAATAAGTACGGAACAAAACACCAGTAACCATGGATCACCGAATCTGCCTATTCCTATGCATATCCTCTTTCCCTGTAATCCTATCTCAGAACTACCGCGATAACACAATAACAAAAGACGAGTATCCAAACAACGAGCAAAACGAAATAAGAGACACGAATCCATTCGAAGATGCCGCCACTCAAGCCGCGGATTTCCTTCAAAACGCAAACGCCATGGGAGATCTAGGCGACATGGTCTCAGGTTTCCTCCAATCAGGGGGCGGAAAAGCCATGGAAAACGTCCTGATGGGAGCCATGCAAAACCCAGACACAGCAGGTCAAATCCTGTCGGGAATAGGATCAATGATGCAAAACAACAAAGCTGGAGCAGCCTTAGACCCTTCTCTAATGGCAAACATGTTGTCATTGGTTGCATCATCGCAAACAAACGAAAAACATAAAAAAGAACAAGACCCGTTAGGGTCAAACGTGATTGGATTGTTAGCGAATATGTTGACACAACAAAATGTGCAAAAAAATTCAGATACGATGGACATCTTAGGAACAGTTGCTAATACCATATCCAATGCTTTCACCGACGCGGGGGAAAACCCTCTAGCGCTATTGATGTCGAGTATTAACTCCTTTATCGGCCCTGATGCCGATAAACGAGAACATGCACATGAGAGTCATGCGTTTTTGCTGCCACCGTTGCTGGAAAAAGCGCATTTGTATTTTGATCACTTCAGGCATACGGAACTGTATAAAAGTTTATGGAAAATTACTGGGGCTGATAAAATTTTCCAGATTTTTGCGGTAGACGGCAAATTTAATTTTACTAAGTTCTTTGATCGCTTGGAGAACAAGAATTTTAGGAAGCATTGGATTCATGTTGTTACCAAGAGGATGACGGATTTGATTGCCTTTGTCACCGATTCCTCCAGATACGAAAAGTAAGTATAAGCTTATAATTAGAGCTGTCAATATCAGAAAACTAGCCGGATACTCGAATATCCGTTATCTGGAGGCTTGGAAACCCCCATTCACAATGGACGTAAACATAAACATAAGCGTAATAAGATTTTATATAACGAACATACCAGATACGAACATTTGAACTGTATTCAACTGTATGTTTTTCTTACGTGCATACGTATCTGTAGGTAAGATTTATGCAGTTTTGAAATCACATAGTTCAAAAATTTAATTGTAATTTAACATTTAAAAAATCTGACGTGGACACCACATGACTTCCTTGTACGCCTTGTATGTTCATACTTTTCTTAACTACAATGTAGAATAATATAAAAAATTATTTTAACTTATTATACTAGTACTACTACTACTGCTACTATACTCACAAATATATTTTAGTCATTTTATTTAAACTGCAGAAGAAGATATAAAGCATATTTTACTATTGTCACTGTCATGTCATAATCATTTAAATTTTACGTATGGACTACAAGATACCGAAATACTAAATTATAAATATATATTTTAATTATTCCTAAATGATACCAGATACAAAAATATATTTATAAAATACCGATTGTAGGTAATAATCACATAATCTTTCATTTAAAATTAAAAAATTTGTCTTAAATTAAATATTTATCGAAATATTTGAAAAAAGTACTACTTCCGGTATATAGATTGAAACTAAAAATAGGAGGTGCACAACTAGATGCTATAACAGTCCTAAATACAAAATTTCAACTTTCTACGTCTAACCGTATTTGAGTTATGCGACACACATACGTACATACGTCCGTCCGTCCGTACGTACAGACGTCACGACGAAACTAGTCATAATGGATTCAGAAAAGGTCAAAACGGATATTTCCGTAAAAATCTGAGAACCGAAATTTTTCGCGATTACAATACTTCCTTATTACTCCGTACAAGGAATGTAAAAATGTTCTCTTACGTGATTCTTATGTTTACGTTCATTGTGAATTAGAACTTGCACTTAATGTTAAGTAAACGAAAAGAATTGATAACCATTGACTTAGTATTTATGAAGAAATTATTTTGTTTATTAATTTTATTTCCTTTTTACAATAAACCATTCATTTTTTGTGATGTCAACAAGTAATGTGAGTTACTTTAATAATTATTATTTTTGAACCGAAACCAGAAAAAACCTAAACGGATAAAGGTTTATATTTTAAACCTCTTGAACCTAAACCCAAACCGGAACCGATTTTTTTTTGTCTGAACCGTAATCGAACCTGAACTACAAATAAAAAAATATCGCTTCAGGTCTCTGGTTGAAATAATTGTATAATGGTATACAAGTAGTAATATTGGCCACAAATCAAAATAAAATTCATTCGTAAAAAAGCCAGTTGATTAATTTTAAATTTTCTGGTGCTACTGGAAATGAATGCATTGTTTAATCGTCTAAAAATTGTATAAATCGCTATGATTTATTGATTCATTTAAAATTTCATTAGGTACACGTAAGTGAAATATGTCTTACAATTAATATTTTTTCGATTGTTAAAACAAAGACATAATATTTCTTATCGGTTTTATTGTTTATTATTATTTAGCTCAACAAAAACGACTTGTAAACAAAAGTAATGCAATTTCAAATTTCTAGGAATAGTACGTAATAGAAAAAAACAATTATATCTGCCTTTGAAACGCTACAAATTAATGAGAATAAAAGTTATGCCCGTTCAGATTTCTGAGAAATAGTTTAAGTAAAGTACTGACTTATTTTGTACTGCCAATTTTTATGCGATATTTTTCAGTTGTTATTATCTGATGTTTCTAGATGGAAAAACCGGATTAATTAAGAAGATCACATGTACCGGTTTTCTTATGGAATTTAACATCCATAGTATTTTCTTGTTATAGGCGAAGTTTATTGACCTATAAGCCATTTTAGAAAATAAATAAATATAAAACAGTCAGACTGATTAACTAACAGTAATTCTTAACAAATTTATGATGCCATTTCAATTTTTTATCTTAATTTAAGGCGCAACACTTGTAAAACAGAAAGCTTGAAAAATTCTGGCTATATCTATATTATTAAAAATTTCAAACTGACATTTAACATGAATATAAGAATCATTAATGAATCAATGAATGCAAGTTATACATTGCTGTGACATCAACGGGAAAAACTTTTTTTTATCATTTAATAATCCAATTTATACGTATATTAATACACAATTAAAAAAAAATAATAATGTACATTAGTCGGAAGACTACAGTAAAAAGTTATTTAAAACTTGCCTGTTTAGTACTTTTTAGAAATTTGTTAACAAAATACCGCAAGGTGTTTTGCAAATTTAATTTTATAGCCGTGTAAACACAACCTATAAGGATAAAATTACTAATTTAAATAAATAAATAAATAAATACAACTCTTTAGTTGAGAAAATTAAATTGCAAATGGTTCAATACAAAGCCGTCAAAATGACGAAAAACGTATTTTGAAGCTACCCACCAACCAAAAACATTGAATAAAGTTAAATTATTATAACTCGCCACAATTCATTGCATCACAAGTCACGGAATGAATCCATTCCGTAACAAGTGACAGAATGTAACCATACCATAATTGAAAATGATGTAAGAATGATAACATTCTATAACAGCCGTATAGAAACTAATATTGCTATTTTTGAAAAAATTCTTTCAGTTTCGTGCGCTAAGTTAGTTGAGCATTTATGCCATTAAAATATATGCACGAATTTGTGACTCATCCTGTGTTTATAAGAAAGAAATGAATTTTTTGGTACAGCTATAATAATTCATAACAAACAATGTTTAATAAATCAATAAAATGTTGAATTTTATTTTGTGGCTCTATTTTGAATTAACAATTTAATTTATTTGTGTCATATTTTGTAGGTACATCCATACAGTGGTTTCCTTATTCAATGGCTTTTTGAAGACTTCTAATTTCCCAAAATCTACTTTATTCGATACTTCACGACCAGAAGAAACACTAACAAAATTCTTTAACTATTTCCTAAAGAAATACCTTTCTTTAGACATGGAATCTTCACAATATGTTGTACCAGCTGTTAAATATGTTAAGGTAAGTTGATGCACCTTCGTGCGTGAAGAAATAATGTTGGTACTTCATGAAGTAATGTACAATGAACACATTTAAAGTATTACAGTTATGGTTCTGTAAATGTGAACTCATTGTTTTTAATTCTTATGAAACATTGTTTAGATGTCAACAAAACTTAGGTATTTAAATTATTGCCAATGAAAAGATCTTTTTAAAACTAACACAATCGCTCATTTCCAATCGAGAATAACTTTAAGTATTGTACAATAAAAGTAAAACAAAAGTATCAATCACTTCAATGTTGACTTAGTACACGTATTCCTAGAACGAAATTTTTCATTCTCATTGTGCAATTAATTTAATAATTGTTTGGAAAATAAAACGGTTTTATGAACCTTGCAAACAATGGAATCACATTATGTACATTCAAGTAAGTAATGTGATTGTATTTTAACAATTTATTTTATAACGTATACAAAACTAATACATACCTACATATTTATCACGTTTTTACCCAACTTGGGTGTGGAAATCTCATATTAAAAATCATCGGTTTTGATATACAGTGTGATTCACAACTTCGTGCATTTAGTACTCAACTTCCTGATCATGGAACAAAGATTTTTTTAAATTCGTAAATTTAAGGACAGTGTTTCTGAATTTTTGAAACCACTGGATTGTTGCTTGTATAATGAATATCTGATTAACTTAATTAATTTTTTCCGAATTCCTATAGAATACTCTCGATTTTTTTCTATTCCACTCTTTTCCCCACTACTACGGTTGCCTGAAACCAGCCCGCATCCTAGATCCTAGCAATTCAATGTCAACGGTTTCTTCGCAACTTACCAAGTGGAGTGTAGCACAACAGGTATATACCTCACGTAGGTTACCTGAGCTGACGTGGTGAAGACACAAGTTTTGATAATTTCTTTGAAAAGTTTAAGAGGGTCTTATCCTGCCCTGCTTAGCGCAAAGGGTTCATTGGCTCGTCTACGTTTTTACCAAATTCCTAGAATACTCCCGATTTAACATTTTTTCTATTCCACTTTTTTCCCACTACTAGGGCTGCCTGAAACCAGCCCGAAACTCGTACTTTGCCGCATCCTAGCAATGCAATGTCATTTTGAAGTTGAAAAATACTGTAAAAGCGTTTTCGTTGCGAGTAAACTGTCAGTTTATTATTGACTTCAGAATCATGTTTTTATAAACATTTCTTAGAGAAAGAATGGATCTACAGATGTACCTTTTTAAAATTTAAAAATTAATTTCTATCATGAGATATAACCGTGTAAAGTTTGCATAAACTGGAAATTAATTTTTCGGAATTTTTAGAATCACGTACAATAATTTTTTAATCAAAATTTTAAAAAGGCATGTCTGTAGATCCATTCTTTCTCTATTAAATCCAGTCCGAACCATCCCAACCTATCTTCTAGTAACCGTGGTTAAAACGTAATATTTATCTACTCAACCAGTGGCCAAAACTGTTTCCTTTACAAACTTCAAAAATTAATTTTCGAATTTTGAAAAAAATATTTTTGTTTCGTCATGTCATTTTAATATGTAAGTACCTACCTACCTCTCAAACTATGGTATATCCTGTATAATGAATAATAGTAACAAATCCAAACAAAATACAGATATACTAGTACCTACATAAATAGGTAGAAAATAACATTGTTTGTAAACTTTCTTAATAAATTCAAAAATACAAAAAATACAGAAAAGAAAGATTTTTTCAAAATTCGCAAAAATAAGGGTAGCGAAAATATTAGTTACATTGGTTTGAACGTCAATTTAACTGTATATTTATTTTATTATTTATAAAATAAGATAATAAATAGTATCAGGCTAATAATAAATAAACAGTTAAATTGACTTGCAAACCAGTGGCACAAAAATTTTCACTACCCTTATTTTTGAAAATTTTGAAAAAAATCTTTCTTTTCTGTAATCAGTATAATCAAATTATATAACCTATTTAAGTTGCGGGCTGAGGTATAGAAACACCCTGTATACAAGTTCTAAGGATGAATATCCTTGGGGACAAATGTCTACAGTTCTATTTATTTAAATCTAATATGTTTTTGCAGGACATTCTTCATATGGCTCACGACAGAGGCTACCTAGTCAGAGACGGTCTAGATTCCAACAATTTGGCTCAAAAGCTCACAGACACAATCAACTTAGAAATTATTGAGCCTATTCTACGAGTATGGCGGGCATATAGATTCGCCAAAAACAATCCTGAGTGTGATAAGTACGTCATGTGTCTCATCAACCAAGAGAACCCAGAAGAAAAAGTCAGTTTGCCTGGCCTCAAGATCGCATTGAGCAAATCGGCAAGCATGTACGCCAGTTGGTTCTTGTCCAGCAAAACAGGAACGTCATTCTGGACGCTGTATAGTACCATCCACGATGAGTCGGATTGTTCGGTAAGTAAAATGATAGTTTAGTGGGAATGGGGTCAACACCAGAAAATAAAATGGATTCCAAAGATTTTTTCAGAATTCTAACTGGGCATGAACCTAAATTAATTCTTTCACGAACATCTAGTACCTGTTTTTCCTTCAAATTTCTAATATGCACTGAGTAAAGCAGAAACTGCTACACCTCTAAACACGCAATATTTTGTTACGGGGACGAGACCCTTAAGCCGGTTTTTCGATGCTTTTTAATTTTTGTATCAATAGTTTTTTTTGCTGGAAAGCTTAGTAATCATAGTTATGTCGATTATGTTCCTTGTTCTTGAATATTCGCAAACACAGATCCAGTTTTAAATTAAAGTACTGAAAAATGCAGTCATCCATGATTTCAGAAAACAAATTTTTAGTAAAATTAAGAAGTCAACGTCAAATGTGTTGTGTTTTTTGGTGTTTCTGTATAAATAAAATAGTAAATGTTAAGTGAAAAATGTTCTGGAACCTCAAAGAAAAACCAGAAATAGAAATTGTGCTTTAAACTAAGATTACAATAAAAATGTTCATTTTACTACACTTTACTACACTAGTAATAAATAATCAAGTCTACTGATTTTGATTGGCTGTGAAATTCAATATTCTGCATTTTTATTGGTCTTTTTGACAGATGACAAATGATATGAATAATCATTTTTATCCAACACCTCTTAATAAAAGCATCATAACTATGGTAATTTTAAACAAGCAAAGTAAAAGAGTGCTTTGATCAAAATTGTTATTACTTGTTGGAAGTCACCATAGTAACGAAGTTTTAGGTTGGAACTTAATGTTTTGAAAATATTTAAGCAGTTATTAGGACTTGTTGGATAAAACATTATACTTCACACGTGGGCAAAAAGGAATGACACCAACTCGAGAAAATTATCTCACTCAGCCCTCGGCTTCGTGAGTTACGATTTCCCTCGTGAGTAATTCCTTACTTTGCCCACTTCCACTTGTAAAGTAAATAACTAGATATTATTTTTGTCCAAAACTATTGGAATGAATAATTTATGTGGCTTTGCCCACTTTGAATAGAATAAATAATTATACCTAGAGTTCATGCCAAATAGAAATGGGAATGTCAATCATTCCTCGCGCATCTTCTGTCTCACACCAGCAGCGTACAAAGAAATAGCATTGGCCCGTTCAAGTAAGGAGGGTGGAGCAAACGCAAATGCGTCTTCTGCGCATCGGATCTCATTCCAATTTCTATTTGGCATGAACTCTAGTAGGAATATTATACCTACAGAGTATACTTTCATACCTATCACTCTCTTTACCAACTTGGTTGCAGCCTTATATACTGTGTGTCATTATTATGGACTATTATTGTTAATTTGATTTTGTTCCAGGTTCGATTTTTGGAAAAGTGTAACGAGTTCCACATCGAAGAAACAAAAGTGGAATCAGAGTACACGCATACAGAGCTATAAATAGTTAAGTTAATTAGCTGTATACCATATTATTATATTTAGGTTTTATTGTGATTTTGTATGAATTTCTAATGTATGTCTGTATGTATTAATAACCACGTTGTTCCGAAATAAAAATTATTCAAATCATTTATTATAAATAAATGTTAATAAGTATGAAATAATACAACTATTTTTATAGATATTAATAAACTATGTTTTTGTGTTACACAATACAGCCACCTGTCAAACTAGTTATAGTAAAGCCTCATTCACACAGCATTTAATTTTAATTTTTACATTTATGTTTAGGTTTAAGAATTTAATTTCATGTACTTAACTATACGAGCATTCGCACTTTTCACTTTCTAGCACAAAGTTTGAATCCACCAAACATTTATGTTTGCAACTTACTAAAGCTATTTTAAGTTTATTATGTGAATGCTGTGTTTCTATATAAATATAAATGTAAGCCTTAACACTAAACGCTTATGTGAATGAAGCTTAAGTGATAATAAAAAGATGTTTATACAGGTTTTCAAATTTCTTTTGCCATTATTGAAAACTAAGTGGTTTGAAATCAGTTACCTAATTGGAATTTATGTGTCAGTAGAAGTCATCCTAAACATGTTTGTTTCCAAAAGTGCCCATTGCTCGCTGGAAAATTTTGGAAAATTAGTTTGAGTTTATTATTTACAGTTAAATTTCGATAATATACCGTCGTGTATAATTTTGTTTTACTATAATTGAAGAAATATACGAAAACTAATTTGAAATTAAATTATTATTAAAACTCAATTTCGGATTTTGTTTGCTTTTTTTCACAAAATGGATGCAGAAATGGGTGAAAATGAATTTAAAGAACAAATGTAAAAAAATTAATACTTTATCTACCCTTGGTGTTAAGGTTCAACTTTATCTACTCTAGTTTTACTTTATCTAACCTTGCGGTTAAGTCGTTAAGTGTTCCTTTATCGGCTCAAAATAGTCTATAATGTAGAACTTTAACTAGCTATGAAAAAAATACCTACATATATATATATATATATATATATATATATATATATCTATCAAGTCGGAGTAGGTATACCTATTTAAGTTACAAAAAATTAAATTATAAAATTAAATGTATGTAAAACCTGAGGTAAAACCACAGCTATTCCATAAATTGAAGAACATTATTAAAAAAATGTACATAGTGCACAATTTGCCATTTGTGTAAAGAGGTTTATAAAATAATTAATTGATGAAATAATTACACGTATTTCATAATAAAATCTTCATAATTAATAATATTTACGTTAATTCTAAAGATACGAAACCATGGTCAACCAGAACTAGATAATAAAAATTGCTAACGGTGTTGATGTTATTCTAAAACATAAAACATTAGCAGATATAACATTATTGCCAATTTGAAGAACCTTTTATTTGAGACAACTACCAGTGTTAGCTCAGCAGTAGAGGGTCCGCCTAGCATGCTAGCGGTCCCAAGTTCGATTCCCAGCACAACCGAGCGACAACCGACAATAATATCACTGGATCCGAGTGGTTGGATTCCACATCTACCATCCTGTAATTGGGAGTCTCGTTGGGATTTAATCCTGTAGGTTGGTTACCATTAAAAAAATAACCAAAAGAACTAGTTTCGATTTTAAAATATATTATCTTCGACTTCATTTTTTCCGAATTATAGTAACAACCTGTATATCTTGTGTGCGGTTACCAGCCGTCAACTCACGGGTAGGGGAGAGCGGGGCTCAGTAGACACTTTTTTGGGAAAACTGCAATATCTTTTGTTTAATACACTTTTTTGCATGTTTAAGCTATGTATACGAATTTTTCTGAATATTCATAAACTGCCATTTTTTTTAAAAGCAAAAAATATACATATCGGCATTTGTGTCAATTGTGCCCCACTAGTGGGGTACAGTGGTCATGACAACGGGGTACAGTGACCACTGCTTTCTTAATGTGCAAATTGTTTATATGTATAGAATAAAAGGAATAAATGAAAAATATGTAAACTAAATCGTAACAGACATTTCATCTTAATCATACATTACAACATATACTTTATTTAAAGTTATTTACTTACCATAATACAGTCTTCAACATGCGCAAAAATTTTACTACCACATGTCTAAAAACGTTTTTCTCATCTGCACCCAACTTTATTGACAATTACCAAATTGAACTTATGTTCACTTATTCGTGTACAAATGGCATATCTATCATTTATTATTTCAAAATTTTATAGCGATAAGTTAAAAATCAAGAGTCAAATGACCACTGTGCCCCTATGTCCACTGAGCCCCGCTCTCCCCTACTTATGGTTGTTAGTGAAGAGTATCTACAGATACAGCATAGGAAAGTTTTAAATTGTTAAATCTTTAAATATTGTTAAAATATTCTTTATTTTAACCAGTTCTATTAACTTTACAAACAAGGAAATGTTCTTGAAGATGAAAATCTCCTTCATTGCTTCATTATAAATTTAAATAAACTTAAATGACCTACAAATACAAAACATATGATTCTTTTTCTTCCTTGGTATGCGTGCATACTAACATTTAATTATTTCTCATTAATGAACAAATTACACAAATGTAATTTAGAAATATGCTCTATTTAATTCTAGTTTCTATACATAAACATATTTCATAAGTCCGTGCTTGACAATTATAATTATAATTTATGAATTACAATTATTATGCCAATGTTAAATGAAGTGCAAATTGCATTTTAGAAGTTTTCAATAAAATTGAAAGTAAAATACATGTATGTAGGTCAATAAATAATTTCTGACGCAATTTGAACAATTTTGTTAGATTATAGTATTATGCATTCATAAAAAATTTAGATAACAAATCTTTTTATGAAATACAAGTGTGTCAGGTAGTGAACTTAACCAAATAATAATTGTTATTACTTATTAAGTATAAATTTTTATAGCGTAAAATAGTTTTCAAAATAAATGGGTGTTTGTTTTTTGTAATCTCAAATTTGTTGAAACCAATACATTTTACTGTATACAGGAGGTTCCACAACTTAGGACAACAAATTTAAAGAGTAAATAATGTACGACGTGACGTGCTCATCATGAAACAAAAAGATTTTTTTTTAATTCGCAAAAAATTGCATCGTATATCAAGCAAACGTATTTTGCCACTGGTAGGTAGTTATTTTTAATAATTTTTTTTCAAATCTTCTACAATGAAAGAAATTGTTTACATAATATCTAACATTAATAAATTATTAAAAATAACTACCGACCAGTGGCAAAAAAATGTTTGCTTGAAATACTATGTAATTTTTTTTGAGAATGTTTATAAAATTCATTTTGTTTCATGATCAGCACGTCGTACAGTATATAGCCTTTAATTTTTTGTCCTAAGTTGTGGAACATTCTGTACATGGTTTCCCAAATGTCCCGGAACGGAGCTATAAGTTTTGAACGAATGAAGAAAACAAAAATTTAAAATTTGGGGTCACTAAAGCGTTTGAGTCTTCGCGAGACCGAAGAAGGTCGACAATTTGCAGATCTGTTATCAAAATCGTAATAAACGTGCAAAAAACATTAAAACTAATTAAATTTTTGAAAGAATTAAGATATCGGGTTTTGATTTATGGGGATGTGTGATGTGTTTCTTTTTTTATTTAAATAAGCTGAAACTCGACAGGGGTTGCTGTTTAAAAATGTTGAGGTGGTCAAATTCTAAACTATCTAAGAATATAGTTTTTATGACTCTTTAGTGATTCCCAAATTTTTTTTTTTTTTTATTTACTCGTTCAAAACTTATAGCTCCCCGAGACTTTTAGGAAACCTTGTACTTATAATAAGCGTTTTGGGAAATTCTTTGCTGTCCACATTAAATCATATTTTTATATAACAGCAAGATTAAATTTCTCATTAATTATGATAATTATTTTATAACCACGAGGTGTCATTGTGTTACTATTGTTATGTTCTATAAATAAGTTTTCATAAAAAATATCTATTAGGTAACTAATTTAGATGTAATTTAATTGTTCAATGAATTTATCCATAAATTATAAACAATGATACGCTAAAAAGCTAAAATAAAACTGCTTTGCAAACACTTTTATAATAATTGAAAAATATTATAATATTAGTCATAAGAAGAATAAACTATTCTAATTGAAAGACCAAAAATTACTGAGATTGCATAACATACTGATTTTTTTAAATTATTTCTCGGAAACTCGGATTTTTTAGTTAATATAATTATCTACTTAAGACGATCCTCTACCGCGCCAGAAAATAGCCAGAAACATGGATTTCGCGCGCCACTCCACAGCCTTTATTGTTTTGTTAAATATAATAATCTAAAGATATTGTTGAAGATAAAAGTACAATCTACAAAATGGTCGAAGCAGAATTTTAAAATTTTGCTTTAAAATCGAAATATTTTAATTTGAATTTTGACAATTTTTGAACGCAAATATCTTCTATTTTAAAACAAATTTTAAAAATTCGATCGGTTGTTTCGCAGATTCAAGCTTTGTTGACAACATATTAAAATTGGAAGTTAATTCACTTATAAATAAAAGCTGTACAGTGACGCGCGGAAACACTCTTTTTTTAAAATATTGCAGTTTTTTTACAAATATGGGTGCCAAAATTATTTTTTCCCCTCCAACATAAATTATTTGTTATTTTTTAGTTTAACAAAACAATAAACGTTATAGAATAGCGTGTGAAATCAATGTTTTTGACTTTTTCCTGCCATGGGTAGAGGATCATCTTAAGCTAAGTTTCAATCTCATAACATAAATACTGTTTTAGTTTTAAGAAATAAACTTAAGAGGCCCGTCTACCTCCTAAAATCTAGCATAAAATGTACTAATGTAGCGAGTGTTTTGTGGCCAGTACATGAATGGTAAAATTTTATTACAAGGATTATATACCTACTTAAAGGATCAATTAACAGTTGTGCCTTGTTAAAATTTTATTTAAAAAATTATACATGATTTTAAATTTTTTTCGGTTTTTTGCCATTATTTGATATGACTTTTTTGGTCACTATATATAGCAAGAAATATTTAAAAAGCAAGAAGCATGGAGCCAGCCATGTTTACAGTATTTTTCAGCTAGTATGCGGGAAAGTTCGAGTTTCGGGCTGGTTTCGGACAGTCGTAGTAGTGGGGAAGAGAGTGAAATAGAAAAAAAGTAATATCGAGAGTATTATAGGAATTCGAAAAAAAGGTAGACGAGTCCCTTAACGTTATGCCTTAAAACTAAAACATTGTTTATGTTAAGAGCTCGAAACGTAATTTTAGTGGCATGAAAAATGTTCTCTTCGAATATTTTTATTTTTGGAATTTAAATAAAATTATTTTTGGTCCGTACAACATATCAATCTGTATCAGTTACCGTATGAACTTAAAGTTAAAAAACCCTGTATATAATAGTTATTTATATGTATTACGGGTGTAAGGATGCTTTTATGGCTTGAGACGTGATTTTGAGCCCGAGCGTCAGCCGAGGGCTAAAAACACGTCAAGAGCCATAAAAGCAAGTTACGCCCGTGGTACCTACCCAACTTTATGCACAGTTCAATATTTTGTAATTAATTAATTAATATAATTTACGTGTTCAAATTACTAAAAATTACTAAATTCTTTGACTGTTGCTAAGATACCAAATAAATTGCGAAAATAAACAAAAATCTAAATGTCAAAGTTGTTTTTATTGAATTAAACATTTACAAGATAATTTACGTTAAATGTAAGTAAAAATGATGTTATTTAAACAAAAATGGTACAACTAATTATTGAAAATGGTTATTTATAGGATTATTAGTAGTTTATGTGAGGAAAATTGAAAATCTGGTTGCATTAATTTGACGTTTTTTATAGCGCACTGCGCTATAAAGTAGTTCGTGGGCTATAAAGTGACGTTTACGTCAAAGAAATTCGTGTATAAGTGTCAAATTATGATATAACCGTGCATTAAATCTATTAATTACTAAAGAAAAGATATAATTTGACTTCGCTTGCGCGTATTCTCATGGCCAGTCCCACTAATGAGAAATAGAAACGCTTCGCTTGAGCTTACTTAGATAACAAATTTCCGCGGTAAACATGCAACTTAGTTGCATCGTTGCTACTCGTAAACATAACACGAACGGAAAATACGAATTCGCTAGACGCGTCTGTGATCCGTGATCTCTGATCTGTGATTGATCAACAGTGCGAAAGAACACTTTGTTTTTGTTCTGTTTTGTGCTGAAAGTGAACGTTGTTTTCAAAATGGTTTACACTATTAGCAGGAAAGCTCTGGATCTTCCCGTAAGTTAGAAATTTACGAGCGTGTCGAAATTCAAAAGAGTGTATTAATTGCCATTATACTATTTACTATTTTTTCTACTGCCATTCTTTCATTAAAAAATATTAATTTGCTTGTTACTTGGGTGTTTTATAATGATTATTTCCCACATTTATTAAGTAAACCAATCATTTGCTTCAATTTTTTAAATTCTGATCAATGACGATGGTACATAATATAGCGGCAAAAATTGTAAAAATGTCCTAGGGATTGTTCAGGCCATGTATGACAATGTTATTAATTTTGTATTGTTTTCAATAAATTTTAATTTAAATTAAAAGTGTCAAATGGATCATTTTGTGACAACTTCTTACGATGAAATAAACAAATATCAAATATATCGCCAAAAAATACAGTTATGTCAAAAACCTTATAGTAGGATTCTGTGAAAATCTGTAGTTGCTACAGATCTGTAAAACTATATTAAACAAAATCGCACTGAAATTAATAAGCATAAAGCTAGATTCAGAGCTATCCACTTATAAGTATAAGTGGCTAATTTAACCAATCAGCGCTCAACGTTCTCACTTATAATTGAAATTGGAATTTTGTGGAAGCCCTGATTGGTTAATTTAGCACTTATACTTATAAGTGGGTCGGTCTGAATCTAGCTTAATGAACACTTTTATATTTATTCTACACTCGGATGCATTAAGCTGACTACGGATAGTCTTAAATGTAGTCCTGGTTGCAGAAAGAATCTCTTTGGTATCGCTTTGAATTTCAAACGTTGTTGCACAGACTGAGATTCTGACTACACCAAGACGAATCGGTCGAAGTGGTTGCATTCCACTAAATAACATCTACAATTCTATAATTTGAAGTTAAGGCTGCGTTTCATTTGTACTACAGGTTGCATAAAACATACATGCATTTTTGGTCCTCATTTTCTCAATTATATGAAAACATACAAGTGTCAAATAAAATGTTACAAGAAGATTATTTTTTGCCCTATACCCTAAGCTTATTTATTTTTAAAACTTATTCATAATTTAAGATGTATTTTTTTAAAATTTTAAACAACTCACCAAATTGAAAACATAATATACTTAAGAACTAGGTTATACACTTGCAAACATAGTTATAGTGTTTTCAAAATGTATTTTTGAGCGCAATGCCTTAAAATGAGGACCGAAATTTAAATGAGCCTAGTAGATTTCGAGTAGCGGAATGCTACGAAATAGTTCACGATATTTTTGGCAGATGGCAGCAGTATCGAATTGTGTTTTGAAGTATAGTGTCGGTAAAGCTGGGTACGACGGCGACGGTTTAAATATATGGTTTAAAAATTATTGTAAGTATTATTATTTGTAAATTTAAGAAATGAAATAAACACATTCATTGAATTTTTATACACAACATTATAGAAAATTATGTTCTCACTACAAAAATGTTACCGGTTAATTTGACACATTGTTAACAAAGTATAAGGTCGTAATTTCATTCACATTCATAAAAAAATATTTGGTATATTTTAGTTATAGTAATGTAACAAATTATGTTGAAAATGTTTTCTTGATTTATTGCAATATTTATTATATTGTCGATTCTCTATAAGAAATGTGTGAGGTGGCGAGGTGGGACATAGAAAAACAATCAAATAGGCAAATAAAAATTTATTTATAAAAATCTGATGTGAATATTAAGAAATAGCATTTTTCTATTTCACATATGTTAAGCTGTCCTTGAATCTAAATAAAACAATAGGCATATTTTTCTGCACACGTATAACAGTACAACAGTTCTGATTGACATAAAATAAACATACCTACAGAAGCTGCGCGGCCGGCGTATAGTAGAGGTTATTTATCTCAAGTCATAACAAAATAAAATAAAATGCCTTCATAAATCTTTTCTGTCATTCTAAAAGTGATTTTTAAAATAAACAACAGCATCAAATTCAGCAATTGTGTATTCTTTAAATTTCCATATAGTATGAAGTGATTCTGCCCAATTAGAGTACCTAAATAGACTAAGAGTACGGACAAGGCACTGGTCATTTTCTATTGGTAGTCCAAATTGTGTTTGCACTTGTTTTTCAGCTTACTTAACTCTCAGAATTTAATATTTTTATGTCAATATTTAGTTACATATTGTTTTCTAATGTTGCTCTTTGGTTACTATTTTATAAATTATTTAAGTGATTGACGTTGTCAAAATTGACTGCATAATATTTTACCTTTGGAACTAAATAATTGCACTCTGGTAATCATAATTAATTATTTAGAACTATGTAGATATATTTTCTATCAATATTTGTAAGTTTAAACTGTCTTAGGAATAAATTTGTAATTTTTTATGTCATCTTGACAGAGCTGTATATTTGTATACATCAGAAATACAGTTACAACTGAAAACAAAAGCTAAACCATTTTGGACTCCTTGTCCGTACTCTTAAGCTAAGTTTCCATGCATGCGTTTCATCCGTAACTGCGCGGACACAATCGCACGCGTAATGACGTATGTAAAAACGGACGTTCCTATGCATACTGAACGTTTCATCCGTTTTGACGTTTAATGTCAACTAAATTAATTGATTTTATCTCATTATTATTCAGATTTATAATATAACAAACCATAAAATACGATAAAATACCTTATAAACACGGAATTTTATATGTAGAATTTACATACCTACACTAAACAGTGAAAATAAAACGACGTGGTACTGAAACGTATCCGTTCTACGGATCAAGTAGAAAGTAGACGAACTCGGTCCGTCGTTGATCCGCTACTGTCTTGATTTTCACGAATTTAAATTTAGCGAATCAGATCTCTCGACGGATAAAACGCGACGGATGAAACGCATGCATGGAAACTTAGCTTTAGTCTATTTAGGTACTCTATGCCCAATGGGTCCTGTTAGCTTAAGGAGCGTCAAAATTTCATAATATAAGTAAAAATTCTAACCTCTGGTGTACTACGACGATGATGAATGCTTGGTGTCCCAAAAGGTCTTTAA
Source organism: Agonum fuliginosum (assembly GCA_947534325.1). Lineage (NCBI taxonomy): Eukaryota > Metazoa > Arthropoda > Insecta > Coleoptera > Carabidae > Agonum > Agonum fuliginosum. The sequence continues at coordinate 2,580,957 of OX384029.1, forward strand.
ATTGCTAATGGCACTATACTTCAAAATTAATATAGTCGTTATTATTTTACACATTAAAAAGTTCAATTACACGCAATTTACAGACATTTTTACATTTAAATACATCAAAATAAATGCACAAAATTATTAATTTTATCTTATAAACATTGATACATGCACAACGACGAACCCCGGTGAACTGAATAACTTGCGAATATTGGTTCCTAGTTAAACGCAAAGTTTCGACAGGTTTAGTTTCTCCCTGTGTAATATATTATAAAATATTATTTGATTTTAGTTTGGTAAATCAGTGATACCCAAACTGTTTTATTATGTCAATTAAATATTTTGTACAAAATTGTCAGTCAATATTATGTAACAACAACAATAATAAACAACACATCACGGTAATACTAAATAAAACGGTGAATTTAAAATGATCGATTCTTATTTTCACGATTTCAGTTTAGAGCTTATTAAATTGGTATATAATGCAATGAGTTTATAATGATAGCTATTAATACGCGAGTATGAAATTTACGATACGAGCCATGGCGAGTGTCCTAATTCATACGAGTGTATTAATTGCCATTATACACGAATTGCATACACTATTTTTTCTACCATTCTACCTCTAACCTCTATGCTTTCAATTTAAAAAATAATTCATTTGCATGAAATTTACTTAGGTGTTTCATAATGAAAATCTGTATCGAAATGATTATCATTCAAGTACAGACAATGCATAGGTATTTAATAAGTAAATTGTAGCATGGGAGTAGAAAATATAAATTATAAAATTGCACAAATTATTTTGCAATTTAATATTGCTTTCAAGACTCCGTTTTTTGTTTTCACGCTGGTCAGGTATGAAATGCGGGTGTTCTACAGCTATGTAACATTTTAAACAAGTAAAGAAAAACGCCTTATGCCTAGTGCACACGGAGAAACTTTTTGACATGTTTCCTGGAAAAAGTTTCCGGAAACTTCAAAGTTTTAACGGCGCCTATAAAAATGAGGCGTTTTCAGGAAACATTGTGAAGTGCAACTAACTTCTTATTTGTCAAATCGTCAAATGTGACATGTGATCATAAACATATTTATAGTTTTTCAAAGAAAATCTCCATTTTCTGGAAACTTTTTTTAGGAAACTTTGTGAAAAGTTTCCCCGTGTGCACTAGGCATAACACACAAGAATATTTGTTTGTAACATACCTGTAGAACTAGTTGCATACTGACAAGAAATATCGCTTGCCAAGAGTTGTATTTACACTTTATGCTCGCGAAGAAGAGTCCTACCTGTTTACATGCATTTCTGCTTGAAATACAATGTTACAGAGATTTCGGTTAAAGTACAGATTTTCGTATAATTTACATATTTTATAGGTATTTAAAAACATATTTACAGTTAGTTTAAGATTTGTACTAGGTTAGGTTCGTCTAGTGTTGAAATTTTGAACTTTGAATTGTATTATACAGGGTGAGTCACCGAAATGCCCGTCTTCGATATCTCCGTTGTCGTTAAAAATACAGCATAAATTTATTAACAGAATTTTTCGTCTACTCAAGGAGCATAACTTAAAATTATTTTCATATATACAGGGTGTTGCATAACGACATGGCAATAATTGTTCCTCTTTTTTTAAATGAAACACCCTATATATTTTTATATATTTTGAATTGTATTTTATTTACCTATACGAACATATAAATATCATTTTAGTTTTTCGCAGCGTTGCCAAGTTATTCAATTTTTTCTCTAAAAAAAGCCGAATACACGTATTGTTTTATAAAGGCGTACTGAAGTTATTTTAATAGTAAAAATTCTGAATTTTTTTTTCTGTACAACAGTAACTATACTCTTTGTTCTGACATAACTTTTTTTTAATGTTATGATACAGGGTGTTCAATACAGAGAATCAAAATTACTCAATTTCAAATGGCTATAACTCGTCATTTTCAAATGGAACAACCTATATTTTATTATTCTGTTGTGTGTATTTTTGCATCTTCTTATGTTATAAAAGGTGTCCTATACCTAAAAACATTAATTTAGAAATTAATTAAATTAATGTTTTTAGGCATACGACACCCTTTATAACATAAGAAGATGCAAAAATACACACAACAGAATAATAAAATATAGGTTGTTCCATTTGAAAATGACGAGTTATAGCCATTTGAAATTGAGTAATTTTGATTCTCTGTATTGAACACCCTGTATCATAACATTAAAAAAAAGTTATGTCAGAACAAAGAGTATAGTTACAGTTGTACAGAAAAAAAAATTCATAATTTTTACTATTAAAATAACTTCAGTACGCCTTTATAAAACAATACGTGTATTCGACTTTTTTTAGAGAAAAAATTGAATAACTTGGCAACGCCGCGAAAAACTAAAATGAAATTTATATGTTCGTATAGGTAAATAAAATACAATTCAAAATATATAAAAATATATAGGGTGTTACATTTAAAAAAATACGAACAATTATTGCCAAGTCGTTATGCAACACCCTGTATATGTGAAAATAATTTTAAGTTATGCTCCTTGAGTAGACGAAAAATTCTGTTAATAAATTTATGCTGTATTTTTAACGACAAAGGAGATATCGACGACGGGCATTTCGATGACTCATCCTGTATATTAAAAATTGCTGCTGAAAACAGACTTTTTTGAAAGATTTCTCAATTTTTTTTCTCGATTAAGACAAAGTAAACAAAAAACTATAACTAGATGAACATAGATTCTTTAACTTTGTAATAGTTTTTGAATGAAATTTATAATGGTATGTACCCAAGACTATTCTTATTTTTAAAGGCGTTCATACCTGGATATAATTCACACTGCCCTTTAAAACCAGGAACCGTCATTTTAATTTAAACAAGTTATTCTTATCTCACATTACAAAATGAATAATTAATGTTCATTGTCAGGTTCTAGGCCAGACTTTCACATCGTAAACATGAAAATATACACAATATTTATGGATGCAGACCTCTGGTTTCTGGTACCAATCTCGTTATTTTCTTCTTTAATATCCAAAATGTTTTAATTCCAAAACACAACATCAAAAATATTGCTGGTATTTCCTAAATAACGCGCTTTCAAAATCAAGGCAAACATGATGATGTGTTTTTAAAATTTTTACTTCACTCGCTGATTCATCAAACAGAAAATACATTTAAATAACAGTTTACTTATAATAATTATATTTATTAAATTCAAAGTTTAATGACACTATATTTTAATAATAGTAAAAATTATAATTGTAATGCTACTTTTTATAAATAAAGCATAAACAATACAAGGAAATGAGTGTAAATATCTGAATACTAGTACATTTGTTATTTTTATTAAGTTTAATGACTCTACATTTAAATCATTCTTGTTGAACTGAAAAACGAAATATACAGGGTGCAACCCAACCGGTGTAACAAATTTTAAGGGCATATAGTATTGGACGCATTGATCATGAATCAAAAAGAATTTTGTTGAAATTCATAAAATTAACAGTACCTAGTTTGCAAAACAATATAATTTTGGGTACCACTGGTTGTCACATTTAAATACAAAAAAGTAAAGAATAGTTATGCAGTATTTATTAGCGTAGTTAAGTACATTAATGTAATAATAATTTTACAGACAGGAAAAAACGAAAGTAGGTAGGGGAAGGTGGGGCGGAATTTATTATAAATTTTAAAAAAATAATTTTTTTTTTATTTAGACATTGTAGAACATTTTTATAGTAAAACCATTATAAAAAATCTGCTGTGGCCAGTACACGACCTCTCGCCTAATTCTGCTTATTCTACTAATCTAATAAATAGTTTTACTTACATTTTAATGTTCATGTAATATGTAAACAATAATGTAAACCAAGATGCAAGCAAAAGATGTCAACTGTACTGTCACTGTCATTATAATTCAAATTTTGAGTAAAAACAAATTTCATATCATGGACAACAAGATACTGGTACTTAGTTGCACTTTATTTTATTGCTAAATACTACCAGATTCAGCAAATTGTATTTAAAATTCACTGTACCCATAGATAATTATATTATCTTTTATTTTTATTTGCAAAAATTGTCATAAATAAATAATGTACCAATTTATTTAAGAAAAACTATATCAAGTTCCAAAAAGTACTACTTCCGGTTTACGGATTTCTACCAAAATCTTATCCGGTGTTAAGATCCTTATTAAAACCTTAAATATGAAATTTGGTTATTAAAGGTTTGATACTTTTTCAGTTATCGTGGACGAAAAATCGTCAGTCCATACATTCATACAAACACACACACATACACACACACAGACATCATCGGGAAAATATTAAATTCGTATTCTAGAGACCCTGAAACGTGCTTATCCACCAAAAACTCATACTCGAAAATTTTGACCCATTACAATACCTCTCTTATAGAATATGAGGCGAGAGGTAAAAATCAATAAATTATACTTGAAAAACGCAATGAAAAAAGTCTGTTTTTTCCGTTCTGCCCCACACGGTGGGGTTATATACCTATACTTCCCTCTATAAGCAGATATTTTACAAAAATTAACAAAAATTTATTTATGATCTCTAGAATTTGTTACTTATTTTGTTTGTAAGAAAATAAAAAAATTAAATAATGTATTAGCCATTTCATATAATAATTTTTGTTGTGAGATATCACAAAATATTAAATAACAAAAAAAAAGATATTTAATTTTACGTGTATTTTTGTTTAGATTCAGAGCATGTTTTAACCATTATTTCACAATGTTTAATGATCCCATAACGAAGATCTGTATAAATTACATTGTTTATTGTTTCTCTTAAGCATCTACATTCTTTTGCAATTTAATTAAAAGTTTATATTATATTCAAATTAATTTATATTTGTATACAAAAATACGTACACCAATTAAGTTACTAACCTCAGTCATAAAAATGCAAATAAAATTTTAAGAATATATGAATATCTTTTTTCAAGAACAGGTTTAACAACTCGATGAGAATTTTCAGTGAGTTTGAATGAAAACGAAAAGTACAATCAAACTAAAAATGTAAAAACCCCCTGTATAAAATCAAAAGCCTACCTGACGCACACGACAGTTAAGTTACAGTCTCTTTGAGATTTGCGTCTTACGTCTTAATCATTTTGTTCACTTCGGTCACGCATTTCATGTGATCAACAAGTCAACTGCAAGAAGTGATAGTGAAGTGTTATAGTTCAGCTACAAAAGGTACACAAATAATTTATTCTAAAAATTACTGATAGTTGACGGCTCGTAACCGCACACGCGTTATAGATGACTTACAATATGTGAGGCTCTCAGTTCAACTAATTTAATTTGTAATGAAATATAAAGTTAGGATTATATAAGTGCTGTTTTTAAATTTAAAAATAATTAAATTATAATGAAGATGCAAAATATTAAATACAGGCTGATTCACAACTTCGTGCATATAGTAGGTAAGGTCTACTCCAGCTTACTAATCATGGAACAAAACATTTTTAAATTTAAGGTGATCCTCTACCCATGGCAGTAAACAGTCAAAAACATTGATTCCGCACGCTATTCTATAGCGTTTATTGTTTTGTTAAACATAATAATAACAATTAATTTATGTTTGAGAGGAAAACATAATTTATAGATCCATGTTTGTAAAAAAAACGCAATATTTTTAAAAAAGAAGGTATTCGCGCGCCACTGCACAGCTTTTATTTATAAGTTAATTAACTTTAAATTGTAATATGTTGTCAACAAAGCTTGGATCTGCGAAACAACCGATCAAATTTTTTAAATTCGTTTTAAAATAAAAGATATTTGTGTTCAAAAAATAACAAAAATTGTCAAAATTCAAATTAACATATTTCGATTTTAAAGCAAAATTTTTAAATTCTGCATCGACCATTTTGTAGATTGAACTTTTATCTTCAATAATATCTTTAGATTATTATATTTAACATAACAATAAACGCTGTGGAGTGGCGAGCGAAATCCATGTTTTTGGCTGTTTTCTGGAACGGTAGAGGATCGTCTTAAGGGCTTCTACTTGCAAAGAGATTTTTCTTTGAACCCTCGGTAGGATAAAAATAGCATGAAGTGTTTCTGCAGTAGTGTTAGTACAATTTATATTTGTAATTAAAATTTACTTTAATACATAAAGCATAATGAACACAGAACTTTATACAATAGGGTAGTTTACCATTTTGTTTAAAAAGTTTTTTATTGAAACTTCATGTTATTTGAAAGCGATTGAGAGTACTGATGAGCCTTAATTGTTATTAAAAAATCTGACGTGGCCATCACACAACCTTCCGCCATATCTAGACTTTAAACATAAATGTATACGTACAATCCGGTGCCCATTTAAAATATACAAATACAAATCTAAAATATTCAAACACAGAAATTTGCATCACCTGAATAAAAAGATTAATTCACAGGAAAACTCTTCTGTGTTGAAGCCATCCTCCGTTCAATTACTACATTTAATATCTTACTTATGACTAATACAGCGCTAGTATGACAACTTGTCACCCGTCTCACCTGTCAATATTTTTTACGCAGAAACAAAAATCAACCGAACATGGATTACAAGATTTGAACGTTTTATTTGATAAATTTATTTTTTAAATTTTACTGCAGTTCTTTAATGCTACCAGATAAAGACAATGTTTTTATAACGTAAGTTGCAAATAATTTTTCCTGTTATTCTTATTACAAATAAATGCTATATTTATCCAAATTTATATACAATTTTGACAATTAACCTTTTCAATCTTCAAAAAATATCACTTCCGATGAAGATATATGTACCAAAATCTAAGGAGCTCTTCCAATTTACATACAAATGTTAAATACCAAATATAAAATTTTTCGGGTAATACGTATTTGAGTTATCCGACTAACACTCTTGACCACACACACACACACACACACACACACACACACACACACACACACACACACACACATACACACAGACATCATCGTGAAACTATCAAAAATGAGTTATAAGGACCCTAATTCGTGCTCATCCACTAAAAACTCACTACCCGATTTTTTGCATGATTCCAATACCTTCCTTTACAGGTAAGCGGAAGGTAAAAAGCTGTAAATAATTTTTAAAGTTTGTGTGACGTAGATGTATAGCTGAAAATCTTCTCAAACCATGGGGCTGGAATTAAAATGTACTCATGTAAAAATAACTGTTTCTAAATGTTACAAAATATAAAATACAATTTGGTAGTTTCTTTATTACTGTAAGTAAGAATACACGTGAAACGTAGATGTATCGATACATAAAATCTCAAATATTTAAAGAACTATTAACTTTTTGAAAACTTTTCATGGCAACAACTCATTTTTGAGGTCTCCTTTCAATATAATTGACTGGATTGCTAATTTGCTACTATGGTAAAGTACCCTTATTAAAATTAATAGAAGATTCAAAATATATCTATTAATAAAATATATATTCATTATAATAAAATAATCCACGCCAATGTCTAACCTAAGCTTATGAATGGGAAATGGAATTTAATAGTAATTGCAACGACCTCAATTTTCCGAACACGCCTCTTACGATATATGATTGTTCCGACATATTTTACGATTATACCTACATAAAACACTAATCTTTAACATTTAAAATGTCATACTTCAGTGCCATTTATCATTGTTAGATTCAGAAGTCAAAAAAGTTGTAGTTGTTGTTGTACCTTGCCTACAGTTCAGTATGCAAAAATATTCTTAATTTATTGGTGAATTAAATGAGTAAACATTACGTAATACAATGTTGCAAAAAGTTAAAATATTTAAAAATTATAAAAATTGTAAAATTTATTCTTGTCCAGTCAAATTAGATTATATTTAGTCGTTTAGTGAAAAAATTTGTAGATAGCTGGATTTTGGTATACACCTTCCCAGTACCTTTATCAACAACATACTAAAAGTCTGGTACTGGGAAAGTGTATACCAGCTTTCTACTAATTTTTTCCACTAAAAAATCTAATTTGACTGGACTATTCTATAGTAGATCAAAAATATAGCAGATATAATATATTAGGCGCCTAAATAATTATATAGAATTTAAAGTATACAATAAATTATGCAAAAACAAAATTCTTAACTGGATGACACCTTAACTTACCTTTTTCGTAGGCGTTTTAAGGCACCAACTAAAATTGATTGTAGTTTACATCAAAATTTAAAAAATTGTCTAAAATTTTAATAAACTATGAATGTTTCTACGACCTTTATTGAAAGTAGAATTTTTTTATTATGAGGTATGCTTTATTAACACTTATTGAAACTTCTGTAACTTATCTGATACAAGTTAATTTTCTGTGTAGAATACTCTAGATTTTAGTTATTTTCCTATTCCACTCTTTCCCCAACTACTACGACTGCCTGAAACTAGCCCGAAACTCGTATCCGCATCCTAGCAATGCAATGTCATTTTTTAGTTGAAAAATACTGTAAAAGTGTTTTCGTTGCAAGTAAACTGTTAGTTTATTATTGACTTCAAGATAATGTTTTTATTAACATTTAATAGAGAAACAATGGATCTACAGATGTAAAATTTTAAAAATAAATTTCTATCGGAGATAACCGTATGAAGTTTACATAAATTGGAAATTTTTATAATTATGTACAATTCTATTATTAAAATTTTTAAAAAGCACGACTGTTAATTGATCTTTTAAGTATTTAATTTTTGTTGAAACAAAATTTTACCATTCTTGTACTAGCCATAAAACACTCGCTACGTTAGTACATTTTATGCTGGATTTTAGGAGGAAACTTTGCGATCCCTTCGTCAGATAATAAGTGAATGTGTTTAGAAAAATCAACAAGCAATAATAATTTTATACCCTAATAAAATAATTCATTTAATTACCTACCTTTATTATTGACAACGTTCGAATAAAATTTTAAATTCATTCGCTATACTCTATATGAAAAACTAAACCTTTTTGCTGGTTAAGTGATTTATTTTCCGCATTCTTAACAAAGTGTCAAAATCGCAATATAAAAACTTTATGGGACATGTAGTTAAAATTTATAAAGTCTCATTATTGTAACAAAACATATGCACAGTTTACTTATCGACCTTGGTGGTATGAACTTTCTATTTCTTCAAATGTGTATTGTATTGTGGTGTATGTTACAAACTTATGTTGTCACAATGCTCACATTGATCATTCAAATCTAAATCATAAAGGTTTTCTAAATTAGAGCACAAGAGTTGTAATAATTATGACTGATGACATAACAATACATTATATTTTATATTTGATTTAAACGTGTCCCATTTGAACGAATGTCATTATTATTGTATTTGCATAAGGCATTTCTACCAAATATTTAAGAGTAAGGTGAAATTAAGTATAACCGTTCATTCTGGAATTAAATAAGTACCTACTTAAGGGGGTTTTATCGCTCAGCGCTGCTAAATCACAAATCCTTGTTATTTCAGGTATCCGCGCTGACAGCCTATGTTTTATGAGCACATGTTGTCTCTATTTATCTAATTGCTATGTTTCGCTCCATTTTTGTTTAGAAAATACTCAATTTGATTGGCTAGCGCACATACAATTTTTAAATTTATTTAACAAATTACTCGACTACTATTTGAAAATTTTATATAAGCATGTGATATAAACATTTAAATTTACAATGCAATCAAACTTACGAAGAGTTTTTCTCAGAATTATTGTTATTTAATTGTTTATAAATAATAATAATAACAATTTAAAAAATTCGACAACGTAGCTAGATTTTTACTGCCTTTATCTTTATATGGTATTTTTTTAGATTTATAGGATTAATAGGTTGGGAGTAATTTGTTAAATACTTTTTTATTGTGATAAAAGCCCCTTAAGTCATATATATAAGCATGAAAGAATCCACGTGTGAACAGAGTTTTAGACGAATTAATAATTATTTCAATATTTCAAATATTATTCTCATGTAATTAACATTAATGCAAAAAAGGAGAATAAGATTCATACGGTTAAAAGATTATATAAATTAGCAAATCACATGCATAATCATCATATTTCATGAGTTGAGTCGAGTACACGTTTATCTTGCTTCTCCGCAAATTTTTACTAATATTGTGGGCAATTTCATTTAGTTTAAAATAAGTTTTTAGGAGCAAGTGTATCTTTTTGCGCTCTTTCTTAGGATCAATCTATAATTCTGATCCCAAGTGAAATAGTGAACTTATTGAGTAAATTCAGTTCACCTTGAAGACCAACATCTGTAGTGAGTGCTATTGCTTAATTAATCAAGTTGTTTCTTTCTATTCAATTAATAATAAGTCAGGTGATTGTGCCAGTGCTTCGAATTGTCAAGACGTATAATGTCTGTAAATTGTTCTATTTGCAATCAAAACGTTAATGAAAAGCCTCAAATAACATGTGATGTGTGCAAGTGTCATGTGCACTTATCCTGCAGTACACTCAGTCGCTCCGAAGTCCAGTGCTTGACCTCAAACAATAGAGCAATTTCTTTTCAATGCGCCGCATGTAAGTCAACCAATACACTTAGTGTTATTCTTGAACTGCAACAATCCTTATCTCATTTGCAACAAGAGATTTCATCTTTACGAGATACATTTACCTCTTCATCTTCTCGCTCCAATATTGATACTGAGCATTTAATTGCGGAAATACAATTGCGTCAACGTCGAGAAAACAACATAATAATCTATAACATACCTGAAAGTACTAACACGAATGTTGAAACCGCTAAACAATATGATAGGGTGGAAGCTATTAAAATAATAACTCAAACTGCACCTGATATGTCAACCATTGATCTTCCTATATTCCGTCTTGGCAAGCGCACAAATGAAAAAATACGTCCTATCAGGGTTATCTGTAAAAATCGATCTGATGCATTAAAGATACTAAAATCTAAACAAAAAATTACCAATGCTAATATAAAATTAAGCTCAGATCACACCCCTATGCAAAATGAATACTTCAATCAAATAAAGAAAGAACTCAATGACAGATTAGCAAAAGGTGAAGAAAACATTACAATTAAATTTATTAACGGTGTACCTACAGTGGTTCAAACTCAGGCATCAAAAAACGTATAATCAATATTTCCTCTAGCAATACAAGCGATTTATCTATATACTATCAAAACGCTCGTGGTATCAATTCAAAACTAAATGATCTCCTCATTTCCATGATGTCGACTGAATTTAACATTATTGCAATAACAGAAACTTGGCTTAATGACAGTGTGTGCAGTTCTGAATTCTCACCAAACACCTACAGTGTTTATCGCTCTGATCGCAACTTTAGTTTGTGTGGACTTACAAGAGGTGGTGGCGTTTTACTAGCAGTGCATAAAGACTTTCCCTCATCACAAGTTTCAATCGGACATATTACAGATATTCTACCACCGAATATAGATATTGTGTGTGTTCAACTAAAGCTGGGTCTAGTACCCTTTTATATATTTAATATTTATATTCCCCCAAACATCACAAACATGTCATACATCTCCATCTTTGATTGCATTGAGTCACTTCCATTTTTAAATGGCAGTAACTTTGTTATATTGGGTGATTTTAATATACCAGAATTATCTCTTAATCCTAATAATATAACTGTTCGTTATCTACAAGACTTCTTGTCGTACATTGACGCGAACCAATATAACAATGTTACTAATCGAAATAATAGATTACTTGATCTAGTTTTGTCAAATGTACCGTGTACAGTTTCACCTGTTTCTGATTCGATATTTAATGTTGATTTAGATCATCCTCCTATTGTCGTAAATATTAATTATTATCCTGTTAAAGAAAACAATTTCCCCGTCAATGCAAATTCAAAATCTTATAATTTCAAAAAGGCAAATTTTAATCAACTGTATTATTACATTAGTGAATTCAACTGGAATCAGCTTGAATCTTTCGACAGTGTTGATATGGCTTGTAACTTTTTCTATACTATTTTATACTCATTTATCGATGAATGTGTGCCACTTAGAATCTCACGGCAGAATTCTTATCCAGTTTGGTTCTCGAAAGAAATTATAAATAATTTAAAGGAGAAATCAAAATTATTAAAATTGCGTAAAAAGTACCCAACAAATAATACTTATATTGAACGTTATAAAATACTACGCTCTCAAATCAAAATTAAAATTAAAAATGCATTAATAACTTACTCAAAAGAAGCTGAAAATTCTCTACTAACGGATCCAAATAAGTTTTGGGGATTCATTAATGCAAAAGATAATAAGTCTAGAATTCCTGGAAGCATGAACTTAAATGATTCTATTTTGAATAATCCGCAAGACATAGTAAATTCGTTTGCGTCTTACTTTGAAAGTGTGTATACCCCCTCCCAAAATACTTCCCTTCCTCACACCGACACCATCACAAATGAAACTGTTTCTCTGATTTCAATATCTCGTGAACAAATACGAAATACTATAAAAGATATAAAAAATAAACATTCTGTTGGTCCTGATCTAATTCCCAATTTTTTACTAAAAGATTGCTGTCAGTCCTTCACTGATGCCTTCTATAACATCTTTAATTTGTGTATTAAACTTAGTACATTTCCCACCTGTTGGAAAATTGCGCGTGTTGTGCCTGTATATAAGAATGGTGACCGTAATAACATTAAAAATTACAGACCTATTGCGATACTCTCTAATATCAGTAAAATCTTCGAAAGTATACTATATCAATCCATTTATCCCAAAATTCGCAACCTAATTTCTATTTACCAACATGGATTTATGGACAAAAGATCTACGGTCACTAACCTCTTATCATTCACTCAAATTATCTCAAATAATTTAGACAAAAATACCCAAATTGATGTTGCTTATACAGACTTCGCGAAGGCATTCGATAGCATTGACCACGAAATAATTATTAAGAAACTAGACTCTTTCGGCCTGTCTCCAGCCCTAAAAAAATTATTTTCCTCGTACTTACTAAATAGGCTGCTTTTCGTCCAATATTCTGGTCATACCTCTTTCAAATTCCAAGCTACATCAGGAGTACCTCAGGGCTCAAATCTGGGCCCATTGTTATTCTTAATGTTTATAAACGACATAACAAAGGTAGTCAACAATAATATACTCATGTTCGCTGATGACATAAAAATCTTTCGCTCTGTTACTACTCTTGCAGACTGTCATGACCTTCAAGAAGATCTCAGAAACATTAATGAATGGTGTACCTCTAATCATCTTTTTCTAAATGTTTCCAAATGTAAAATCTTAACTTATACTAGAAAGTCTCCAGTGCTGTTTAATTATACTTTGAGTAATATTGTCCTAGACCGTGTTAAATCTATCCGAGATCTAGGTGTTATATTCGACGAAAAACTTACTTTTGTCGAACATGTCTCCAAAACGACGTCATCTGCGTACAAAATGTTAGGCTTCATAAAACGAAATTCAAAGTCCTTCACCAATATCCGTGCCATTATAACACTTTACAATGCTTTCGTAAGATCTAAGTTAGAATACTGCAGTATTATTTGGATTCCCTTTTATGATAAATATATTGATGTAATCGAATCTGTGCAACGTAAATTCTTGAAGTACTTATATTTTAAACTATATAATACATATCCTTCTATGCAACACTCGTATTTATCCTTACTTAACACCTTTAATCTACCCTCGCTCTCAACAAGACGTAAGTGTGCTCAGTTGCAATTCCTATATAAACTAATTAATAATAGAGTTGATGATCCTCAATCATTGTCTCTTATTTTCTTCCACACACCTAGAACGTCGTCTAGGCATAATCGGATTTTTTATCTTCCTAAAGCATCGTCAAATATGCTTTTGAAATCGCCGTTATATTCTATGTGCGCACTATATAACATAATTCATTATGAAGTTGACATATTTTCGGACTCATATAATTCTTTTCAAAGTAATTGTCTTCGGATTCTTGCTGATTTCTAAATTAAGTAAATACTGTTTACTACTCCAAGTGTACTTTTTTTTCATGTTGTTTTTTTTTTCTCGGATCGTGTTAATATAATGTAATAATTTTCTCTGTATATATATATTTGTACTGTTTTTCTGTATTTTTGGTCGGTAAAAGGGTCTTTGACCTGTTGACCATTTATCCTAAATAAATAAATAAATAAATAAATAAATAAATTTTAATAAGACAATTTGCTGTCTCTAAACTTGTTAATAACAAATATTTTTATATCATGTTACTGTACTGCAATTATTAAAAAAACTTTTGAAATGAAGCATTTGTACTATTTTGTTAAAATTAAAATCCTAGCTATGCAATGTCATGTAGAAGTTAAAAAATACTGTAAATGTGTTTGCACTTCCGGGACTAAAACTCTTCTTTAGTCTTTATTTTTCATACTTAATCTCGTTGTCAAGGAATTGAATTAATTTATCCCGTTGTCAAGGAAATACGTGCTATTTGTTACAGAGTATCTATGGTTGGTAACAATATAAATATTTGTCATAAAGTTTACTGGCAAAATTGCAAAATGTGTATTCTTTTAAACTATTTTGTATTCGTTTAAGGATAAAGTGCAAAAATAGTGTATAGGTATACCACAGGACTAAAGTACCTTTAATCCCTCAGGTAATTATTTCCCTCATCTTCGGCTCGTGAAATAAACTTCACCCCTAGGGTTAAATAATGCACTTTAGTCCTTTAATGTGAAATATAAAGAATGAATCTACAGAGATATGCCTTTTAAAAAATAAATTTCTGTCATGAGATACAACCGTGTACAGTTTGCATAAATTGGAAACTTATTAAAAATTGTAAAAGCATGCACAATTATTTTATTATTAAAATTTTTAAAAGGCACAACTGTTAATTGATCTTTTAAGTGTATAATCCTTGTAGAAATAAATTGTGACCATTTTTGTATTGGCTACAAAATACTCGCTACGTTAGCACATTTTATGCTGGATTTTAGGAAGTAGACCAACCCCTTTAATAGCTTATTTATGTTTTCATATGATTAACAACTGTACATATACCTATAGGTTTTTGGTTGATTACTAATACTAACGGATGTATATCAACTTTAAAACACTTAATAGTTCTGTTTAATATGCACTTAGCACTTATATTCGTGCTGCACCCACTTTTCTACATATTTATCAAGTTGACAACTTGCATAACGTAATCGTTATTTTATAAATGTAAATAAAATTGTCATTACTAATGACAATTTTATGTTATGCATATTTATTATTTACTGCAATAGAAACAGACAAGAACTCTTTTAATGCAGATGAATTATTTTACAAATTTATAGTAAATACTCGTAGTAATCAAAACACAACACTTAATTATTTATACATATGAGTGAATATGTAAAAACATTTAATAGTGGGAATAATTACATATTATTAGACGCTGCCATCGTCTGCTGTATTATTATTTTGTTATTATTATGTTTTATAGTATAATGGTACTTGAATACTTAATTTATTAGGTGTAAACAACTAATTATAGATTTATTTTTACCTTTCGCCTCATATTCTATAAGAGAGGTATTGTAATGGGTCAAAAATTTCGAGTATGAGTTTTTGGTGGATAAGCACGTTTTAGGGTCTCTAGAATACGAATTTAATATTTTCACGATGATGTCTGTGTGTGTGTGTGCGTATGTATGTATGGATGTATGGACGTATGGACGTATGGACGTATGGACGTATGGACGTATGTGACGATTTTTCGTCCACGATAACTTAAAAAGTATCAAGCCTTTAATAACGAAATTTCTTATTTAAGGTTTTAATAAGTATCTTAACACCGGATAAGATTTTGGTAGAAATCCGCAAACCGGAAGTAGTACTTTTTGAAACTTTATATAGTTTTTCTTAAATATATTGGTACATTATTTATTTATTACAAATTTTGCAATTAAAAATAAATGAAAATATAATTATCTATGGGTACAGTTAATTTTAAATACAATTTGCTGAATCTGATAGTATTTAACAATAAAATAAAGTACAATTAATATTCTATTTTTTTGAAATTTCAGTATCTTGTTGTCCATGATATGAAATTTGTTTCTACATAAAATTTGAATGATTATGACGTGATTATGACAGTGACAGTACAGTTGACATCTTTTGCTTGTATCTTGGTTTACATTATCGTTTACATATTACGTGAACATAAAACTATTAAAATGTAAGTAAAACTATTTATTAGATTAGTAGAATAAGCAGAATCTGGCGAGAGGTCGTGTGCTGGCCACAGCAGATTTTTTAAAGACGTGTTTATTCACACAACAGTGGAATTAGATGGGTGTTGGTGCTGGAGTGAACTGAGTAAGCAAAAGAGCACCCCGAATTTTTGGTTGACAAATAATAATATAAATATCAACATCATTAAATTTACAAAATAATTATTCATTGACGGTTGTAAAGAAATGATGATAAAACATAATTTGTATTTATAATAATTAATTTTTTTCAATATTACTAAGAAATATGTACTTTGATTGTGGCACAAACAAATTTGAAATTAAATCATTTTGAGGTTGGGTTAATGGCGTTAACTCTATGATCTGTATTTTACTTTTCTCTCTTCTCTCCATTTGCCGACAGCATAACTTCGAAACACTTTTGACTGTAAAAATTACCGATGTTGAAGTGTACAGATTAGAAAGAGTGAATAGAACTGATTTACCGAACGAATACGAATACATAGGAGTTGAAACTCCGTATCTTAGCAATACCATTTCTGTTTACCCTGTGCGAGAGAGAGAGAGAGAGAGAGAAAGAGAGAAAGAGAGAGAGATCACTATACTAGGCCGTGTGATACCATCGTTACCGTTGTTTATCGTCAATGCGTAGGCCAAGGTCAGGGTATTTAAACTTTAAAACTAGGTATGCTCAGTTGTCGGATTGACAGCTAAAAATGACGTCACAAAATTCCTTCTCTTTATTTTTTTATTATCACCACCAGATTTGGTCTAGTAGATTTTTGGGTCGCTAAATCCAAATTTCGGAAAATCGCCCGTGGGAAATGCGCCCTTAAATTAGCAAAAAACTCCCCTGAAAATTGACTGGACTATTATAGAGAAAAGATAAAAGAATCATAAATTTATTATTTAAAATAAGATCATTTATCAATGAACCAATAAATATTCATTATCTATAATAAAAATTATAATATTCCTCAATAAAATTACGTGTTTTCCTAACATTTCATATAAATTATTTTGCAAATTTAAAAAATACCTATTGTAAACGTCAAATTTTGACATTTCGAAAATTATTTTTTGTTTGTTTCTTTTTGTATCGTGGCAACGATTCAGCTGGAGCACAGCTCTTTTTCTATACACCTTGATCCAAGCTGGCCTATCTCTCTTTACCAAGCTAAACAGAAATGCCACGACTCTACGGAGTTTCCCCACTGTGTAAACAAGATTGGTGATCTACGGTTTGTAGCCAGGCAATGGACTCGCACATCATCGAGGCGAAGCCGAGCCGCGTGGAGTACTTGCCGGGGGAGAGGTGGCGCATCGTGAGGAACGTCGCGGTGCTGGGCGTCGCCTTCATGGTGCACTTCACCGCGTTCCACGGCGCGTCCAACCTGCAGAGCAGCGTCAACGCTGACGACGCGCTCGGCACCTCCACGCTCGCTAGCATCTACGGCTCGCTCATACTGAGTAACATCTTCCTGCCTGTTGTCATCATCAGGTACGTGGAGTGATATTGTAAGTTTTATAGTTACTTGAAGTTTATTGAGATGTTGATCCACTTAGAGATGGGCTACTTCAAGTAAAATTACTTTAAGTACTGATTTAGCAAGTATTGTACTTCAAGTACTTTTTAAATTTGGTACTTGTACTTGGTACTTGCACTTCTTCAACAATTTACTTGATACTACTTGTTTAAATATATTTTTTTGTACTTCAAGTACTTTATGAGTACTTGATTTTCGAAGATACTTGGTCATATAATCTATAAAGTACTTTTACTTCAAGTACTTTCCTTGGCAATAAGGTAGGCAGGTACTTGGTACTTGTACATCAAGTATTTTTTATGGTACTTTGCCCAGCTCTGGATCCAATGTAAAAGAGGTAAAGGTTGGCTTATGGATGCAGGAATGTGAAATAAAGACTCCAATTCGTCATGTTAATTTTATTGAATGGACGTTTTGGGCCCAGAATGTTGCCCTTCTTCACCGCTATTTGAGCGTAAGAATTTTGACGCCAAAACAGATACCAATACTTTTTATAATCTCATACTCATTCCATTCAAAATTATTTGCAATTTCAAAATAATTCAAATTAACCACTAAACTAAAATAATGTTTAAAGTTGAAAAATTACTTGAAATATATCAGTCATACAACATAGGTATATTCTTCTTTTCTTACATAACCGACGTTTCGGTTTACAATTATATCTTCTTCACTTCTTCAGGGGTAGTAAGATTCCGTAGTTAATTTTGAGAGTTTGCCAATTGAATGTTTGTTAAAGGGGCTCGTCTACCTTTATTTCGAATTCCTAGAATACTCTCGATATTACTTTTTTTATAATTCACTCTTCCCCACTAGTACGGCTGCCTGAAACCAGTCCGAAAGTCGTACTTTCCCGCATCCTAGCTATGCAAAGTCATTTTGAAGTTGAAAAATACTGTAAACTGTATTATTTAAAGAAATTAAGTGAAACAAAAACTATTCGAAAAAGCAATCTTAGCTGCATGCTTCTTGATTTTTATATTTTTCTTGCCATTTATAGTGACCGAAAAAAATCGTATCAAATAATGACAAAAAACCGCAAAAACGTCATTTTAAAATTTTTTACTTCAAAATCCTAGGCTAAACACAAAAAATAAAACAATAGAAGCATTCAGACATCCTTTGCTAATAGACTCATATGTAAAAGCATCATATATTTCGATTTAATTAAAATAAACGTGGAAGGCGTACACCTCTGTAACGCTGTCAAATTTTAGGGTAGACGTACACCATACATGAATTTTTGTAAGATCTTACTAACCCTGAAGAAGGTTTAAGTGTAAACCGAAACGTCGGTTATGTAAGATGAAAAGTATATGAAGGTTGTTGCAAAAATTTCAATTGATAGACTTTAATTATTTATTTTTAAATTGCGACGTTTCGACCTTCATTTAGGTCATTTTCAAAGCGACAGTTACATTATTAAATTACAAATTATAAATTAATTAATTTAATAATACTTTTGAGGTGTACGATCGTACATCTCAAGAGGCCAGTTTAGTTTTGAAAGTGACCTAAATAAAGGTTTAAAAGGTTTAAAATAAATAATTAAATCCTAAAATCAACTATCAATTGAAATTTTTTCAACAACCTTCATCAAATACTCGGTTTAAATAAAATCTACTCAAGAAAAATATATGTTGTATGACTAATATTTCAAGTTATTCTTCAATCTAAAGCCCTGTTCGCACGGGGATCTTTGGAGATTCTACTGAATCCTGGAAAAGAAGAAGTTTGTTTTTTACTAGTGACTATTTCCCTCATAAAATTTAAGCCAATCAGAAGTCTGACATTTCTGAATGTCGACCAATCAACGTAGAATTACACGATAATTTTCGATAATTTGCACTAGTGCAAAATTATCGTACTTGGATACGGCGTTGCAAAGTGATTCTGACTTGCTGTCAAAAGAAGTTTTTAAATTTTTCTTCATTTTTCATGAGAGAAACAGCGTTTGGCTAAATTTTAATCGGGAAATAGTCCTTCGAATATCCCTCCTGCATGTAATTGTCGATAATTTTCTTTCGTGCGCTTTGACATGCACTTGGGATATTATATATGAGAATTATCTGCTAAATTGTGGTGTAGCTAAATTGAATCTTCAATGAGTCTTGGAAAAAAAAAATTTATAATTTATTGATTGCTTCAAAACCACGTAATCACTGGAAAGAGAAAACTTCTTCTTTTCCAGGATTCTGAATCTCCGTAGAATCTCCAAAGATCACCACAGTCGACACACAGTAACTTTACTAAAATCTTTACTTTCAGTTGGTTGGGCTGCAAGTGGACAGTAGCCCTCTCCTTCACGGCCTACATGCCCTTCATCATGTCCCAGTTCTACCCGCGGTTCTACACGATGATCCCGGCCGGCCTGTCGGTCGGCCTGGGCGGCGGACCACTCTGGTGTGCGAAGTGCACGTACCTAACTGTCGCTGCCGAGGCGTACTCCCAGATCACAGGGATCAAGTCCGATGTGCTTGTGATACGGTTCTTCGGACTGTTCTTCATGTTCTACCAGTTTGCGCAGGTCTGGGGGAACCTTATTTCCTCTGCAGGTAGGTAGGAAGTGAGAGAAAGCATTTTCATTTTTAATCGACTACAAAAAGAGGAGGTTGTAAGATTATCTTGTATGTTTGTTTGGCCGTGCAGAACTCGAAAAATAGTGAACCGATTGAGATGAATTCCTTTTAAATAACTAAGTATCTTCTCCTGTAGGTTTTAGACTATTTAAATTTTAGCCCGCCATCTTGAGAACAAAATGGCGGCCACCTGTCTCCGGAACTATTTGTTCAATGTAGTTATATCTGTTATTAGAATGAAACATAAGTTAACTTTTAGTCAGCCATCTTGAAAAAAATGGCGACTAGTTATCTTAGAAACTACTCAACCAAAAGTACTGAACCGATTGAGATGAATCTATTATATAATTAAGTATCTTTCCTCGTAGGTCTTAGGCTATTTAAAACTTAGCCCGCCATTTTGAAAACAAAATAGTGGCCATCTATCTCCGGAACTATTGCAAAAAATTTGAAATTGAATTATGTCTGTAATAATATACTTAATCGTATCATCAACTGTTATTAACTTTTAATATGCAATATTTATTGATAATTATCAACAACATAATACGTTAATTACTTATATACGTTAGATACTTATAATTCATTAGTTACGAACTTAATGCGTTAGATACAACCATAATAACATCAAAACCGTCCATAATATGCAAACTGTCAACTGATTGACAGATAAAATTGTGGATTTGTTTTAACATCGCTGTCGTTGATGATACGATTAAGCTTTGAATATAATGCGAATATATGCGATTTAAGCCCCCCTTGGATGTTCAAAGAGACTCGGTTTCACCTCGTCGCTTAACAACATCTTTGGTATTATAAATCGCATAGGCATAATATTCTTATTTTTGCGAAATTTCAAAAATCCTTTTTGTATATTGTATATTTTTGTATTGTTATTGTTACAGTTCTATCATCCGGAGTAAATGTGGAAAATATAACTTCATTAGCAAACGAGACTATTGAGAATATTGAAAATATTTGTGGAGCTAATTTCTGTCCAGGAGTTTCAGTTGATGTCAATCCTAATTTAGAGCCACCACCTCCCGAAAAAATTCAATTGATATCTGGAATTTATCTGGGGTGTATGGTCGGTGCTTGTCTTATTGTTGCATTTGGAGTGGATTCTTTATCCAGGTAAAGTATTTGATAAATAACATTCAGTGATATAAATATTTGTACGTTTACAATGAGCGTTAGGTAATTTTTAATCTTCGGTTTTATTATAACACTCCGCTACGACTATAGTAAGTTTAATATTTTTTAAAAATCTAATGAAGGGAACAAACATAGCTTTATGTGCGGTTATAAAACTAATTTCCCATTAAAAACTATTTTAATGGGCCTTGTGTTCGAGGACGAACGAGAGCAGGAGAACAAAAATTACAGTGGACAGCATTAAAATCGATATTTAGTTTTCGTTAATAAATTTTAGATCTCGCAATCATGTATTGCAATAATCTATTCTTCATTTTTTTTAAGAAGACGCTAATTGGTACTTATACTTGTTTTACATTTTGTTAGATACAGAGTGTATCTATACCTTTGCACGAAACTTTAATAGATTATAATTATAATTTGATATACTGATTATACAGGGTGAGTCATCGAAATGCCCGTCGTCGATATCTCCCTTGTCGTTAAAAATACAGCATAAATTTATTAACAGAATTTTTCGTCTACTCAAGGAGCATAACTTAAAATTATTTTCACATATACAGGGTGTTGCATAACGACTTGGCAATAATTGTTCGTCTTTTTTTAAATGAAACACCCTATATATTTTTATATATTTTGAATTGTATTTTATTTACCTATACGAAAATATAAGTTTCATTTTAGTTTTCCGCGGCGTTGCCAAGTTATTTAATTTTTTCTCTAAAAAATGCCGAATACACGTATTGTTTTATAAAGGCATACTGAAGTTATTTTAATAGTAAAAATTAAGAATTTTTTTTTCTGTACAGCTGTAACTATACTCTTTGTTCTGACATAACTTTTTTTAAATGTTATTATACAGGGTGTTCAATACAGAGAATCAAATTTACTCAATTTCAAATGGCTATAACTCGTCATTTTCAAATGGAACACCCTATATTTTATTATTCTGTTGTGTGTATTTTTGCATCTTCTTATGTTATAAAGAGAGTCCTATGTCTAAAATCATTAATTTCGAAATTAATTAAATTAATGTTTTAAGGCATAGGACACCCTTTATAACATAAGAAGATGCAAAAATACACACAACAGAATAATAAAATATAGGGTGTTCCATTTGAAAAATACGAGTTATAGCCATTTGAAATTGAGTAAATTTGATTCTCTGTATTGAACACCCTGTATAATAACATTTAAAAAAAGTTATGTCAGAACAAAGAGTATAGTTACAGCTGTACAGAAAAAAAAATTCTTAATTTTTACTATTAAAATAACTTCAGTACGCCTTTATAAAACAATACGTGTATTCGG
Source organism: Agonum fuliginosum (assembly GCA_947534325.1). Classification (NCBI taxonomy): domain Eukaryota; kingdom Metazoa; phylum Arthropoda; class Insecta; order Coleoptera; family Carabidae; genus Agonum; species Agonum fuliginosum. Next base: position 2,603,737 of record OX384029.1, read on the forward strand.
CATTTTTTAGAGAAAAAATTAAATAACTTGGCAACGCCGCGGAAAACTAAAATGAAACTTATATTTTCGTATAGGTAAATAAAATACAATTCAAAATATATAAAAATATATAGGGTGTTTCATTTAAAAAAAGACGAACAATTATTGCCAAGTCGTTATGCAACACCCTGTATATGTGAAAATAATTTTAAGTTATGCTCCTTGAGTAGATGAAAAATTCTGTTAATAAATTTATGCTGTATTTTTAACGACAAGGGAGATATCGACGACGGGCATTTCGATGACTCACCCTGTAGATAAACAAGATTTTTGCAAAAATTGCAAAAATAAAGGTAGTGAAAATTTTAGTGTCTCTCATTTTAAAGTCCATTTAACTGTGTATTTATATTTTACGTAATGAAACAAACCTTTGTTTTTAGGTACAACAGAGGACGTGAAGGAAGTGCTACAGGACTATCAGGCCTCAAACTATTATCAGTAACACTAAAACACTTAAAAAATCCTTACCAAATACTCATTCTTCCAATTACAATGTTCATTGGTGCAGAACAAGCCTTCATAGCAGCTGACTTCAATGCGGTATGAAACTATAAATCATTCAAAACCTTTTCTCCTAAAGGAGTGAACGTTTGCAAACGAAGAAAATTCGTATAGTGTGTATAGACGACCGATAGCGTAAATATTCAAGTGTTGACCACCATAGTTAATACAAATAAAAAGACGAGATAGTACAAGTTAGAGTGCTTGCCTTTGTACTTAGATATTGTGGGTTCAAACTCGGGTTAGTTTTGTTAATCTCGGATCAGTATTCACTCTTTTCACCATTCCAAATTAGGATACAATTCACTTAGCACTTAAATGAAAGAACACGCATGAATTCTATGAGGAAAACCTACTTCATTCTGAATCTTGAAAAAAAAAATCTGGTGAGAATCACCTGGCGTAGTTAAATTGAATCTTCAATGAGTCCTGGAAAAGAATAATTTGTAATGTAACTTCAAATAAGTGAACATCTATTTTTACAGGATTCAGAAGCCTGAAAGAACCATCAAAGAATCCATGTGTGATCACTGATCAGTTTGAAACACGCCCATTGACACAGATCTGGGCAGTAGCTAGCTACTTTGGTAGCTATGATACTAGCTTAGTTACTTTTTACCTTAGAGTAGCTGTAGCTTAGCTACTTTCTAAAATTGGTAGCTTTTAGCTGGTAGCTTACATTTTTTAATAAGTAGCGGTAGCTTTTAGATTATGAAGTAGTTAAGCTACTAAGAAAGTAGCTTAGCTACCGAAAAATTAGCTTATCTATCGAAAATTATTTTATAGCTACCAGGAAGTACCTTAAATTATAAACGTAGCTCTACTTTTTGCTGCACAAGTGTAAACCTGTCTGTATTATATAATCTGAATATTGTGATTTTACTTGCTTAAGGAGGTTGGTGACCGTTTATTAAAATGATGATGAGAGGCTGAAATTTATACAGTGCCTTCATTTCACTATATAGATTCTAAAATTATTTTTTTTTAATTTTCGTCTATCCGGCTTTTGAGTAAGTAAATGTTGAAATTCGCTCGTTTTACATGGACTCTTATGGCAATTCACTAAATTTTTGTTTAAACCATATGATAAAATGATGAAAAATGCACAGAACTTGTATTAATATTTCCAATAAACCTTTAAAAATAAGTTCTTGAAGATTTTGTGTACTTTGTCTAAACCATTTGCAAGTTATTTAAAAAAAATGTAAGCAAGTCAAGCATTTTTGATTAGGGAATTAGTAATTATTGTAAAAATAAATATCACAGCAATGCAATGACATCAGCCAACGTGCGTTGAGGTGTTGAGCTAATTTTGTTTTACATTATCAAAAATATTTTTATTTTCATATCCTCCCTCTAAGGCTAATGTCTGGGTACGCCACTGCAGGCGTCTCCAACCTCCTTAAGCAATAAATGTAAAGTAATTTTTAAATGAATGTGACATCGGGATATTGGTTAACTAACTAAACTGTAAACCAATTTAATATTTAATCATATTTATGCATAAAAAATAATAAAAGCATCTGATTGTACTACTTTCTGATGGTTTAAGAATATTAAAGTATAACAAGGCTCACGAATATCGTAAACTCATATAAATGAATGGAAATTTCAATTTTGATCCTGCCTAATAAAGGGAAGTAGCTATTAAAAGTAGCTTGATATTCTTTAAAAGCTACTTCAGTAGCTTGTAGATTTAGTTAGGTACCATTTTGGTGAAGTAACTAAGCTATTCAGTAGATTCAGCAACTTTTTTTGTAAAGTAGCGAGTAACTTAGCTAAGCTACTTTTTCCATGTACCTTGCCCAGCTCTGCATTTACAGATAAAAAAACTAAAATTTATGTTCCAGTCTTACGTGTCCTGCGGTTGGGGCATAAGCAACATCGGCTACGTGATGATCTGCTACGGGGTCGCTAACGGCGTGGCTTCCATTATAACCGGAAGTGTGGTGAAGATGACCGGAAGGTGCCCTGTGATTGTTTTTGCGATGATTCTTCACGTCGGCATCATGATCACGCTGTTCGTCTGGCGGCCTGATTCTAAGACCAAGTACATGTACTTCCTAATGGCCGGACTGTGGGGCGTTGCTGATGCTGTTTGGCTTGTGCAGATCAACGGTGAGTATTCTATTTATTGTTTAATAATAATAAGGGTACAGTGAATGTACATAAACTTAAGTCTAATAATATAATGATGCAGTTTTCAATATTACATACATATCATCTACGCGTAGAGTATTATTTTCTACGTGTACATGTAAAGTTTGCGTAAACTATGTAAAATGTGTACAATGTAGACTTTGCGTAAAGTATGTAAATAATTCAATTTTCAGAAAATTTAACCTATAATTTTATTCGTTTTTGGTGAGATTTGTCCTTTGTCTACATTGTCTACACTATTTTATTGTTTACACAAATACTGCATGCGTAGATTACGTATTTGTCTACGCGTACCTATTTGGTACCTTTCATTGACAAATAGTCCAGTCAGTATATACATTGTTACTTCTTCGAAAACTTCTTGCATTGATATTTAAAAGTTAATTAAAGAAATACTGCGTTATATTTAATAAAAATATTTGCTTAGTTGTACCTTTGGACAATAATTTGCTTGTACCTTGGGACATGGTTCCAAGGCACAGGTACATGTCATCGAGGATATGTTAACTTCAAATTTAATTTTCAAGGATAATGGAAATTATAATTGCGTACATTTATCGCTAAACTAAAATTTTAAGTATCGCGCTGTAGACTTTAAATCGTATAAAATGGGATCATTTTATTTCTCTTCCCAAACCCAATTATATTTCTTTGAATAAATATGTGTAACATAAAAAATTTATAAATACATTCGTTTAAAATTACTATATAGTTAAAAAAATGGTTTATGTTAGTTTGATTCTTTCTTTTTTCCTTATATTTTATGTGTCCCGAAGTACAACCAGCTCTGTTCCAAGGTACAACACCGCATTGTACCTCGGGACAGTTTGCCATTTTTATTTCTTATATAAGATTTTATTACTAATCTTTCAAATATCATCACAATCAAAATAATAGTTATTAACAAAAGTTAGTTGTTCTTTAATGTACAATCATTTTCCGAAAAACTAATCACAAAAAATATAGAACAAAAAATGTAATTTTTGTCCCAAGGTAGATCACCTTCCCCTATATTCATTGACACTATAGAAAGCATTATTATTTAGGTAGTCAATATATTGACGAAAAATTTAAATAATTCTTTCTTGGTTACAGCACTAAGTGGCATCCTATTTCCGGGGAAAGAAGAAGCGTCTTACAGCAACTTCCGGTTATGGGAGGCGACTGGTTCCGTCATCGCTTATGCGTACAGTCCATACTTGTGTACACACATTAAACTTTATATTCTGTTGTGTTTGTTGTTAGTTGGTGTGTGTGGATACACCGTGATTGAATATTTAGAATATAAAATAAAAAATGACATCACATTAAAAGTTAACAAAGGGAAGTTTGAGTTAGTTAGCACGAAGGAAAAAGTTAAATCTGGAGAAGTCGCCGAACTGTGATAGAAAGATAATTTTGTAAATTTATTACTACACACACACAAAATACTATTTTGTAGTAATACAAACTAGTATACTAGTGTATAACTAGTATACGCAAGAGTGTTACATACTATTTTTTCTACGAAAGTGTGAAATGTTCCAAATTAATGATTTTTTTGGAAAATATATAAACAACAAATTATTGTGGGATTTGTAGTTGCTATAGATTTAATAGGCTGAAAACAATGGCAATAAAAACTGACAGTTCATTTTTGCAATTTTGCATGTGACAGTGAAAATTAGATTATTTGTTCCCCCCGAAATTTTACAGCAATAATTGTGAATCTGAACTTTTGCAGCAGAAGTCAAAATATTCTGACAGTTTTCTTCCAGTAACTATACAATTTCTAGTACAGCAAAATTATTTATAGGTCTCAAATTCAGTGAAAATCGTCCATACATATTAAGTACGGAGATTACTATGAAGTGTTTTACTTTATGTAAATTCACACTTTCGAAGAAACTACTAACTATTTAACATAGGTAGTTATGTTTTTTAATTTTTTTGTAAATACTTACCTTATAATAATTAAGGGCCAGTTTTTAGATCCCTGTTACGGTACTGTATCATATATTCGAATAAGCTATGACTTAAAATAATTGTCGATTATACTTAATTTGCAATTTAAACTTTATATAATTGAAAAACCAGCCTCTAGCATTATAAAAGAATGAAAATATTATTAAGAACCGTGCTTTTTGTAATGCCTTTTGTATCATTCCTGATCTCAGTATTATTTTAAAAAGTTTGTATCAAATATTATGATTGTAAATAAAAGTTTTTTTTAAATACTGTGTATTAATTTTTTGGTTATTGTCTAGTTCAACGATGGTCAAAATGGAATGACCCACTCGAGAAAATTACCCCACTCAGCCTTCGGCCTCGTGAGTAATTCCTTACTTTGCCCACTTGTAAAGTAAATAACTATTATCGTATCATCAACAACTGTTATTACCTTTTAATATGAAACTACGAACTTAATACGTTAGAAACATCCAAAGTAAAATCAAAACCTTCCATAATACGCAAATTGTTATGTAATTGACAGATAAAATTGTTGATTTGTTTTAATATTGCCGTCGTTGATAACACGATATCTCTCTCGGATGTTTAAAGAGACTCGGTTTCACCTCGTCACTTAGCAACATACTCGATTTTATAAATCACATAATATTGTTAGGAATAATATCGCACTCTCAGAACATTATAGTAGTAAGTCAAAAAAAAATTTAATATTTACTTTAAAAAATAAATTATTAACTTAAGAAATATACCACTAGTATGATTTGATTATTATATGTTTTAAAGCCCTGTATTATAATCGAATTATAATAAACACCGCAAGACAAACTAATGATTTATGTGAGCCTACATAACATTCAACATCATTTTCTTTTAAATTATTTATTTTGAGTTAACACAGTAATGTACTGAGAGTGCAATATGGTAATTAGGAATATAAAAAATGGTGGTTTATATACTACAATAATTATCTTGTATTTTGTGGTAATACTACAGTACGAACGTTTTACAATTTTATAACATATTTAATGTTGACACTGATATTTCTACACTTTTGACACAAATACTCTATTTATGAAATATAATCTTATTCTTATGTACTTAATTACCTACATATGTACATTTTGCTTAAAAATTGTAATAGGAACTTTGGTTTCATTTCGAGATACCATCTCGTGCTAATTAAAATCAATAAATAAAATGGAAAAAATTAAATAAATATAAATAAAACAAATAAAATTCAATTAATTTATTGACTATGCGAATCACATCCGCAAATTATATGCAAAAACCAACATCAGTGCAAAATAAGATATCATTTAATGATACAACAGTACTCGTCCACAATAAATAATGGGAAATGCTGCACCTAATGGTACTTGTCATTACGACCGATTGTTATATTACATTATCAATTTATGTCACATCACATTAATTGGTCATGAAATTAAATCATTAGACTTATCTTTAAATACGTATACGAGAGCGAAGGGATCACAGACACCTTGTATTACATTGTCCTCAGAGTCAATACATTTACGGGTTGTCTGCGAAGAAACGCGTCAGATATGTTTTAGTCTTCATCACGGAAGTAACAGCCTCTTCTGCTTTGTTTAAAGTCATTGAATCACAGGAGCACATTAACTTAGACCATTCCTTTGGACATCATTCGCACTGTGTTCTTCAGGGCTTGACGCTTGTTGCAGAACCATATTCGTATAACTTCTCTTTCGTATCCTAGTTGGTGAGCAAGGCCAGTTATTTCCGTCCCTAAACACAAACAAATTATTGTAATATCCAGTTTTCATTTCTCGCCTATACCTGTAAGGAAGTGTAACGTGCAACTCTAAAGAGTGAGGTTGAACCACGGCTAACTAAAGTGGAGAAGGGTGGGGGCCTTCGCTAGAGCCACAATAATAATAAAAATCTGCTGTGGCCACCACAGTACTTCCCCGACTATAAGTTTTAATAACTTATTTTCGTAAAGGCTTTAATTTTATGCTTTATTTTTCCCAGAGAGCTTTAATTTGATAATACACTTGAAAAAAATTGAATAATTTTTTAAGAAACAATTGAAAATCGTATAAATGTCATTTTTTACGTTTTTAATAAACTTATCTCCTTGAGAGTTTTAAATTGACACGAAATTCGTAACTCCGTATAATTTGAATGTTATTTAGATTTTTTTACTAGAATAATTCTTTTACCGATAGATTTAATTTGATACCACACACGATAATAAATTTTAAAAAAATGTTGAATAAAGCTCATTAACGAAATTGAAGTCAGTTTTTGGCTCAAGATTTTAAATATAAAATTTCAGTTCAAAATTCTAATTCTAATCGTGAAGATTCATAAAAATCTCTAACTGTCAAAAAATCACGATTACAATACTTTCCCCTATTACATAGGCTAGGGAAGTACCTTATTCAAGAATGTTTAAATTCAGTATTTTACATTTTTTTGTTGGTATACAAGTTGAAAAAATTGATTAGATTTTGGTACGGATATCTTGATCGGAACTGGTAGTGAAAAGGTGTTTCGTCAAAATTTCGATAAATTTGGGTAAATATAGTATTTCTATTTCTTTGTAATTAAGAATAAAAGGAAACGTTATTTGCTGCGAGATTTACAAAACCTTTTACTTATTTGATAGCATTTGAAATTGTTGTAGTAAAATTTAAAAATTAAGTTTATCAGATTAAAACGCCAAAATATTTGTGATCCATGATCGGCTTGTATATTTGATTTTACGTAAAAAAATATTGCCACGTGGCAATAACGACATACGGAGATACGCAATGAAATGTTATTAATTCAGTTTTGTAGATAAGACGTGAGGTTGTATGCTGAGCACATCAGAATTTTTAACATTTAAAATATAAAATACCTGATGGATGTGTGTTTCTCTCGAAGTGGGCGTTGAGTAACTCGAGGGCTTGAGGGGTGAACGAAGTGCGTCTTTTTCTTTTCTTCGAAGGTTCAACGCCAATAAAATCAGTTAAATGATTCTGGCCGCTTTTGTATCTGGAATGTGAAACACTTTTTCTTTTTATTAAAAAATTCACAACACAACAAAACAGTAATAATTCACAATTTACAAAGTTTGCAACTTGTTTGAAATGAAATCGCAATGTTAATTAGTAGTGTAATCAGAGTTTCAATCGCCAATGTGGGCATAGTTAGAAACATTCGCATTCAGAGATAACAAATAATTAATGTAAATACCAACCTTTCCTCAGCTTCTTTCATCCACCGTTCCAGAACAGGTTTAATCTTTTGCGCGCTCTTCGGAGTAATGTCCAGCTTCTCAAACCTGCCACACGAAACATGTAATCAGTGACACCGTTGATTAATACTTCATTATCGTGGAGCACTTTGTAAATGAACCTTCTACAAATGGCACAGGACATTGACATACATAAATCAAAGCATCTGCCACAATTCAATCAATGAATCATACATAAAAGAAGTGTTAGATTATAAAACTACTGACTGCTTATGCCAATGCCCTGGCCGCCTAAACTTTGATACCAAAGTGCTCCAAAACTACCTGCCAATTAATTTTATGGCCACTTTAGGTATAGTTCAGTTCAAGTTCATAATCCTGACTTTATAACACTCAAAACCACAGATGGCAGAATAAATTGCAAAGGAAAATGGCACCTTAGACTAGTCTTGGTATGAAATTACTTGCACTTAACCCCCATTCACATACGTTATAGTTTTAAGGTTTACATTTATTTATTTATTTTAGAAAGTTAGACCATTCGCACTGTGAATGCTCGTATTTAGTTAGATGTATTCAAACTTTCTTAAATGTAATCTAATATGAATGAGGCTTTACTTAGTACAAAGCAGTTAACCTGATACACGGTTTTCCAAAAGTCCCAAGTTTTGAACGTGAAGAAAAAAATTGAAAATTTGGGGATCACTAATTGTTTGGGTCATTGCGAGACCGAAGAAGGTGGACAATTTGAACATTTGTTATAAAAATCGTAATAAACGTGCAAAAACATTAAAATTAAATTCTTGAAAGAATTAAGATAAGTATCGAGTTTTGGTTTATGGGGATGCGTTTCTTTTTTCATTACCTTTAAAATAAGGGGAAACTCGACAGGAGTTGTTATTTAAAAATGTTGGGGTGGTCATCCTCTAAAAAAATTCCACGTTGCATGGAAGTTCTAAACTATGTAAGAATGTTAGTGATCCCCAAATTTTCAATTTTTTTCTTCACTCGTTCAAAACTTATAGCTCTGTCTCGGAACTTTTGGGAAACCTGTATATTCATGCTGTAAATTTGTACTTGAGAAAATGAAAATTATAGAATTATATAACTAGATGTTTGGTTCTTGGAGTGTTCTTCACAATTTCGAGGACCGTACTAAAATATTTGTTGGTTTTTCATTTACTTTCATAGATTTACGTGGGGACTATTTTATTTATAATGTTTTTATCTAAAAATTACTTCAAAACAGATTTCCATGATTACCGAAGGGGTACTGTTTTCATCATGTTAGCCCTTTTTGTGGTGAAGGAACCTTTGATTATGAATGCGGGGAGATAAGGCATGCTAAAGATGTATGGTTGAAAATCGCTTGTGATCAGCTGTTGGAAGAGGCGGTCCAATCAGTCAAACAAATACTTGTTGATATTTTCATTGTTACGTAACGGTTTTGTTGCGCAAAACTTACTCTTCCAACATTTGATTTTCTACCATACATCTTTGTAATGAACATTCTTGATGCATGTTGTTTATCTCTCCACAATGAATAATCAAAGTTTTCCCCAGGAATTATAATACCTTCAAATCTTGTGTCACTAATCATTAGCCTGTGTATTTGTACTTTTAAGTACAATATTATTTATATAATTTTAATTTGAAATGACGCAAGTACGGATAGACAAGGCTAAGAAATTCTACTTTTTCCAGGTAGATTCGTCTTGTACAAGCAATTGTATACTTAGTTGTATGTAAGTTAGGGCCATTTTCCTTTGCAACTTATTCTGTATTGTGCGTAACGACAGACTGATAAAGTCAGGGACATGAACTTGAACTGAACTATACTTAGCACTTAGAGAATTGTGTGTGAGAGAGTAAAGGAGGTACACGTACATGGCTTGTTGCTGGGACGAAAGCTGCGCGGCACAGTACATCTGAGAAGCCAGGGCACTGAGGACAAACCACACCAATGTACATTACTAAAACGGCACTCATGACAAGTCTCTTTTATTTTTGTATGTCCAATGTCCTGGCAGACACTAACTCGATTTAAATGTGTTCATAACCCCAAGTAACATCTTGTGACGACGTTATCAACGTCGATATGTTGACGTCGATGCTACGTCGATAAATGACTTATACTTCACTTTCATACATCGACGTTTTCGGACGTTCTCTTAACGTGTATCTAACTACTTAATGGACGATTTGTAGTGTCGATCATAAACTACCTATAGATTAATCAATGCATGTTCTAATGCACAGATTTGGTGACGTCATAAAGATGGCGGACATGAAGAATGTGTAAAATCTTATTTTAACCATGGAAATAATTAATCTATAGGTAGCTTGTGACCGAACAAGACCACATCCGCAACCTGGGCGTACTAATATTTTTTCAATATAAAAGTATTATTGTTGGTCTAACGGCTCGTCCTACAAAAAAACTGTTAGTATATTTTGTTATACTCGTAGATAATTTTACGAGAAACATTTTAGTGGAAAATAATTTTTAATATAATGCACATTTTTTCCCCGGGAGGGAGGATATGTGTCTCAACGGTTTTTGAGAAAGGTCATTATGTAGATAGTCTGTGCAAAATTTCATGCTGGTATCCAAATATGAACTATCAAATAATGACTAACAGAACGCACTAATGATTCACAATCGACGATGACATCAATTGTTTACTTTTCAGCTAACATATTGGGTCACTAAACAACAACTTTATTCACATCTAATTTCAAATCGTAGTTTGGATAAATTTTGATTAATCTTGATCTTGTAAAAACATACTTTCGTGGTTTAATTTTTATCATAGTTTGACTGGTAATAGCAATAAATCCGCCCTTAGTAGTGCTGTCTTTTATATAATGTACAACATTCATACAATCAGGAGCTCAACTTGCAATATAGTGTTCGAAAAGGTTCAAAACTTATTTGCTGAAATTTGTACACGTTAGACCGTTAGAGATTAAGATTAATTGTTGTTTATTCTTTTATGACGAAAATTATTTGCCACCTTACTCGAATAAATTATATAAACGTGTACATTTATATATCTGTCAAAAATTTTAAACCTACATTCTAGCAATTGACCATCCCTGACTAATAAATTATTGTAGAGAGCAATTTGTGTTAGCATTCTAGTAAGCGTCTATTTATGTTAATAATCGACGTTAAGTATACATCAATAATCGACGTGAATATGACGTCGAAGTTACATGGATAAACAACGTTGATTCGATCCAGGCATGATAACGTAACAAATACGTCGAAATCACGTCACAGTGTTACTTGGGACGGTGCTTGAATTGCCTAACTGAAACATAATCGATTGCCAGAGATGATGCTTACCTGCAGATGGCGCTTTGACTGTAAGCTGGCCCCTCCGTTATGCTCAAAGCTTGACCAACTTGGGTTTGGGTCAACCCCAAGGAAAGTCTCCTCAGTTTGAAAGCTTTGGCAAATTCCTTAATCTCATCGAGATTGATTCCGTCAACAACGTTACTATTCGTTTGGTTGATTGTAGGTTGATCTAAAACATTAATTACGAATTTATAAATAGAAATTGATGCCTTCACATATTTATACATAATATTGATTGGCTAATTGCTAAACTCATTATTTTTCATTTAGTTGTTAATGTCATTGCTTGCGTGGCTATAATCAAACATAATGAAACATTACAATTACTCAATGATTACATCAATTAAAAGAACAGTAATGCATCATTAACCCTAATTAGACCAAGCAGGGTCATTTATCATGTTAGAGAACCAAAAATTATGACGTTTTAACTGCTACTTACTGGGTGCCCATTCACCACCAGAAAATACAAATCTATAGCAAAATGCAACACCAGAAGATGTAATCTAGAAAATACCTGCATCAAATGTTTCGTTCACAGGAAAATTCAAATCTACATAGTATTTTAGATTCGACATATATGCAAACACAGGAAGATGCAATTTAAAAAAAACTATGATGTCTCTTGAAGGTTGAACCACGAAGTATAATATATGACAGCAGTGGACACTAGACCGGATGAAGCGTGGCCTTTCTGTTTACCTTTTAGAGAGAGATACAAAATACGGGCCAGCTCGGACATGCATTCTGACCATTCTATGACGATAAACAACGGTAACGATGGTAACGCACAGGTCCAGTAGTGATCTTTCTCTCTCGTACAGAGTAAACAGAAATTCCACGAATATACACTATTGCTAAGATACGGAGTGTCCACTCCAGTGCTTATATTATATTTCGTGGGTTGAACATATACGGTTTTGAAAATAATTTTCTAGATTTGCGTCTTCCCGGGTTTGCATTTCTGCCGAATCTAAAATTTTAGATTAGACGTAAATGCAAACACAGGAAGATGCAAATCTATAAAACTAGTTTATTTTTTTAACACAAAGGAATACACAAATTAGGTTGTACTGAACTAAATGAACAGCCAGTACCATGGGATGTTACATGGATAATGTTACTAAAGGCGGACATTAGCAATCGCTAGGATATTAATAGGATGTTAATTGGCAAATATCGCAAGTAACAAGCCGGGATGTTCACTTCTGGAGATTTTATTTTGTTAAGTGGGTTGAATCTTGAAAAAGAATAATTACGAATTAATTGATAGATTCAAAAAATTAAATTTCGTTATTCCAGGATTCAGAAGTATGAAAAAATCCTTCAAGAATCCATGATGAACATAAATTTTCCAGATTTGCATCAATGGTGTTGCATTTTCATGTGTATAAATATTCTAATTTTTTTGTTTTTTTGAAGTCATTCCCATACTTACTTGGAGAATCAACTAGAAGATCAGCTGTAGAGCTGTCAGTACAAGTGGGGGACAGATTTTGGGGCGAAGGCGCCTTTATAGGATGCTGACTAGAAGTAGGTCCATGCGAAGTAGTGATAGTAATCTCCCCATTGGAAGCTGCCAGCCTGCTGATGCTGCTCAGAGCCGAGTTAGACGACGCAGTGGAGCTAGTCCGCGAGACGGATATCGACTGCGGATGAAGTTTGCTCTCAGAGTAAAGATGGTTCTGCATGTGGGACGGCCGGTGTTGGGGCGGTTGGGTCTGTCCACTTGGCTGGGTCTGCAGCATAGACTGTGGCGGCGCTGGGTTCAGCAGCGGCGGCGGCGGCACCGCGTTCATCATCTGGGGCTGAAGGGCGGATATCAACTGTTGGGCGTTTGTTGGCCCGCTGTTTAGCAAGTGCGGCAGGTTGGCAGGGTTGATCAGGCCTGATGCTATACTGTTGTTGGATGATGGCACTACAAAATATTTTTTTTATAGATTGTTCAGGGTGTTTTATAAAGCTTCTTACTTGAGTTTGCGACGGAAGTTAATAAGTGATGGGGTTGAGCCATGGCTTGTAAATTTGCTAACGACGTTGTGACTACTTGTCCATTGTTAAGAGCTAGGTTTACCATTTGATCATTACTATTTACATGATTTACAGGTATTGTGAGAATTGTCTGCGTTGCAATTCCTGCAGAAAATAAAACAACATTAGTCATTTCATCCATTATTATTATTATTATTATTATTTAAGAGAGCCGTCTACCCATTTGATACTATCCCAATCACTAACCGTAAATCAAAATTAAACGTTGTATTTTAGTCATATTTTAGTCATAATTTAACGTTATATTGTCACGTCGCACAGACGTAACCCAAGTAACATAGAGTGGCCGTAAACAAAAAATCGACGTTGTATTTTAGTAATATTTTAACGTTATATTTTGACGTCGTGCAGACGTAGAATCTATGTTAATAAAGACGTTTACTATAGACGTAATTTTACCATCACGTCTGGACGTCGTAATTAAATGATAATATGTCATAATATGACGTCGTATATTGCCGTTGTATAGATTTAGAATCTATGTTTATATACACTTCTTTTATGGACATAATTTTATAAACTGAGTTAATACTGTCAAATTGTACTACTGATAACAATATATCGTTAAGAGCCTATTGCATGGCAATAATACGCATTGAAAAACGAGTAGTTTTTGTGAGGATCTCAATCTAATACTGTTATACGTATGATGTTGAATTTTTGTATGTACATTAAGGAAGAATAATAAAAATGCGGAATCTTCAAAATCTTTAATTAATGTAATTAGTTTGGCTTTAATAACTAAGCGAAATTCAGCGAAAATTGTACAAGTTTAGATATAATTTATTGCAATTCTGTTGATAATATTATAGTTTTATTGTTTTTCCGCCCTTTTTACATCTATGTTCTACTCATTTTGTCTTTAAACTCAATGATAACTTTTATAGTTTATTCATGAGATCCTCACGTATTTCTAGTGTTTAATTTATTTTTATCTCTAATTGTTGTCGGAACAATATATAGTTTACTAATGTAAATTTTCAGATTTTTATTTTGAGCAATATAGGCAGAATCTTGAATTCTCATTCTTATTGGACTCAAGAAGTATAGCCCCTTAATAGCAACTATTTTTCAAATTGTCTGATTTGAAATTAATACAAAATTATTTGGATAATGATCTGAAATAATGTGCACATTTACTTTCATTTTTTTGCTACCAGATAAATTTTATATATTTAATTAAATTGCAAAAATCGTCATATTTTCATTAAATTAAGACGTCATCTTCATATGTCAACTTGACGTCGAATAAAGACGTTAAATAGTTACTCGCTGAGACGTCGTCAAGACTTAAGTCATCGTGCTTACGGACAAACAGACAGACCGACTTTTTAAAATTACTTTTTTGGGTTCAGTAGGATCTAAACCGTGAAGATTCATCAAAATCTAGAACTATCAAAAAATCACGATCACAATTAATACCGTGAAAGTAAAAATGAACGAATAATACAGATGTATCTGGAGTAGACGGCCAGTTTAAACAATATTTCGTTATGGGAGCACAATAATGTTTATCTAAATAAAGTAATAAGTAAAAACAAAGTAGTAGAATAATGAACATGCCTTGAGAAGTCGGTATGAGAAGCTGAGCTCCTTGAATACCGTGGACTAATTGCCCCGAGGCTAGAATGAACTGCGGCATGCCGATCGGTTGCTGAGCGGGCAGCAGCGACGGCAGGGAGTTGTTCGCCTGATTGCTCACAGCGTTGGTTAAGAGATTCGTGGTGTTGTTGCCATTGTTTGTACTCGTGGGTGCAGTCGCTGAAATATAATACAAGATTAGCCAGCCGATTAAAACTGCGGTAATGTTATGAGGAACGGACGCTACGTAGCGCACTATCTAATTCTAGAGCAGGATTTTGTCTTCACCTTAGAGTCGTACCGATTTGTTTCAATTATGTTTTGGTTGGAGGTGAAGATTATGAATTCGTTTATTTAGCGTGCACTGTTTACATCAATGTTTACGTCAAAAAAATTTAAATAAAAAAATATAGAACCCACCGCTGAAAAGTATAAAATAATGTTTTGTCACCTATTTTTGTAGGGCAATAATTAAATATACCTATGAATTTGAAGTCGGTGCAGAGATTTACCAATACTACTAAATTTGGCGCTGACCTCAAATTGATAGATATATTTAATTCCTGCCCTACAGAAATAGGTGACAAAATATTATTTTCTACTTTTCAGAGATACTTTGAAAAATATTTTTAGAATTTTTGAAAAAAATATTTTTGGATCCCTAATCAGCATTATCAAATCCTTAACGTATCTAGATACTAAGATACTCGAAGTTATGATACAAATAATAAACTTTGTTTTGCACTTCCAAAATTGAAAGTACCTGTAGCATTTTTAATAACATGTTAAAAATTTGTCGACTCGATCCACCAAACCACCAAACGGGCACTAAAATTTGTTTAATTCCCTGTGCAGATTTGGCACCAAGTTATGGGCGTTTGAAAAAAGTGCATTTTGTAGTTTTTTGACTTATAACTCGGCATTTTTGTTACGAAATTGGTCAATTTTTTAAAAAAATGTATTCTTTTATTCTTTAGAAATGGTTTAAATGGTGAAAAAAATTTGATTGAAAAGTTATGCGCGAAAAACCTCGAAATGCACTTTTTTTTTCAAACACTCATAACTTTGTGTAAAATCTACGTAGGACCTTCGTTCTTTGAGTCCTGCACAGGAAATTGAACAAATTTTAGTGTCCTTTTGGTGAATCGAGTAGAAAATTTTTTTTCAACTCCGCACACATCGTCAAAGTTTTTTTTTTCACAGGGGTGCTGGAGGGGGCCGACAGGGGTGACGCTAAAGTTTGCATGCATGACTTTAAAGTAGACACTTCAAAGTTTTTCACCCTTGAAGATTCATCGAAATCGACTGAAAATACGCCGAGTTATGACGATTTGAAAATGGGTGAAATTTCACCTCATTTTAAGTGTATTTTTAATGAACTTATTTTTATCTACAATTTACGAATGCATTCTCCTTAACACTACCATGACATACCTGCTGCACTAACGCTGAGATTGAGCGGGCCGTTCATGGCCTGGTTGCCGGCCGCTAGGTTGCTGATGCTTTGTAGCCCGGCCGCAAGGGACGCCACTTGCGGCATCTGGAGGGACGCTAGGTTCTGCAGGTTCTGCAGGGTTACCATTCCGGCCACTGGAACACACCAAACAAGACGTTCATGCGGTGTAATGTGCGGTGATTTCAATGCGGGGAATATATTATGTTATGTTTTGTTGCGTATTATATCGTTTTTGAGTTAATTTGGGTGGGGCAGCCTCACATATTTTGTATGTAATCGGTGTAGTAATGCACAATTTCGTGCATATACCCAATTTGATTGTTTCGGAGTAAAATTGTGTGACATGGAAACAAACAAAATCAACAGAGTGTCATCTCCTGTCTTCATGGGTGTCGTTAGGGGGAAGGGCAAGGAGGGGCGCTTCCCCCCCCCCCCCCCCTTAGATAATGATACAAAAACTCAAATTTCATACCTATATGACAAAAAAGACCAAACATCTGGAACAAATTTTTTTGAAATTTCAATGTACGAAATACGCAAATTTTTTCAAGAATAATGCTCTTGTATTAGGAAAATGAGTTTAATTGGAGGGTAGTATTTTCCTCAAAAATCGAAAAATGGACAACATGGGTTGCAGCGAGCTTTGATATGCTGTTCTTGCCCGAAGTTAGCTAAATTTATTATTTCTTACTAAATATAGGTAGAGATTTGCTAGAAACTGTATCTAAGGTTTATTCTGAATCTTTAATGTAAGTAGGTACTGGATATCAGAAATTTATAGTTTTAATCATAGGTGTACCCAGGGAGGTTTGGGATTAAACCACCTCTCCCCAGCGAAATAGTATATTTATATTTTTTTGTCTATGATAAAATAAAACATTTATTTCATTATTTTTTTAAAATTTATTATTTATTTTGTAAATGATGTAATTTCAAGTGTATGTATAACTTAACTTTTAATGAAGCAGCCATTGACCTTGAACTTTGAACTCAAAAAAAATTTCTTTTTCCCTGCCAAATCATTTTTAATAGGACTACATTACTGATCAAAAAATTTGTCCCTCTCCCCTAGGAAGTTACGTAACGACGCCCATGCCTGTCTTATTATATAAAGACTAAAGTAATGACTCACTGGTGCCGTTGAGATGCGCGGTGGCGGCGGCAGCGGCTGCGGCGGCCACGTTGGCGGGGTCCTGTGGGTCTGCGTTGCCGCTGGAGCTGCGGCTCTGCAGCGCGGCGTTCATCATCAGCAGCTGCTGGCTCTGGTAGAGGCTCGTGGCGCCGTCCACGCCCATCGTGGACGCCGGCTCCGGCGAACCCACGCTGCTCTCGCGGTCGCTTTCCTGCAACAAACACAGGAGGTTAGGGTTGGAGATCAGTAAGAGCAGTATTCTCTGACTTTAAAAAGTGTAAATCAAATCACAACTCAGAATCTACATCATACTTATTATAAACTTTATTCAAATACTATGCTATAATAGTTAAAGAATTTATCCAACACCTCTTAATAAAAGCATCATAACTATGGTGATTTTAAACAAGCAAAGTAAAAAATTACCCACAAGTGGCTTTGATCAAAATTAACCCACTTGTGGGTAAATTGTTACTTTGCTTGTTGGAAGTCACAATAAAAACAATGTTTTATGTTGAAACTTAATATTTTAAAAATATTTAAACAGTTATTAAGAGGTGTTGGATAAAACGTTATACTTCACACGTGGGCAAAAAGGAATGACGCACTCGAGAAAATTATCTCACTCAGTCTACAGCCTCGTGAGTTAAGATTTCCCTCGTGGGTAATTCCTTACTTTGCCCACTTGTAAAGTAAATAACTATTATTAATGTTCGTATAGTGATAGTTTTTTGTAAATTTTGTTGTAAATCGAAAATTGCGAAATCTTTTTTAAAAGCCTGTTTTCAACGGCAATTTTTAAATACAATTAAAAATTCCAAATTTTAACAAGACGAACCTAGTTTAAACCTTTAACTGTAATTTGTTTTTAAATATAAAAATATGTACACGAAAATCTGTTTAAAACGAAACCTTTCCGCGAGCACAAAGTGTAAATACTGCTCTTAACTAGACTGACAAAAATTTATTTTAGGAATTAAATATTTAAAACTAAGATTTTAATCATAAATATAATAATATACACATGAGTGCTAATATTCACGTATTTTTAATCCTACGTATTAAACAGATACCTATATCCATATTTTTATCCTTATAATAAATATATTATCGATAAAAATATGTATTTTTACTTCCTTGTACGGAGTAATAAGGAAGTATTGTAATCGCGAAAAATTTCGGTTTTCAGATTTTGATGGAAATATCCGTTTTGACCTTTTCTGAATCCATTATGACTAGTTTCGTCGTGACGTCTGTACGTACGTGCGTACGTACGTACGTACGGACGTATGTGTGTCGCATAACTCAAATACGGTTAGACGTAGAAAGTTGAAATTTTGTATTTAGGACTGTTATAGCATCTAGTTGTGCACCTCCTATTTTTGGTTTCAATCTATAAACCGGAAGTAGTACTTTTTAAAAATATCTCGATAAATATTTAATTTAACACAAATTTTTTTATTTTAAATGAAAGATTATGTGATTATTATCTACAATCGGTATTTTATAAATTTTTCTGTATCTTGTATCATTTAAGAATAATTAAAGTATATACTTATAATTTATTATTTCGGTATCTTGTACTCCATGATCGTTTAACATTTGTTACTACGTAAAATTTAAATGATTATGACATGACAGTGACAATAGTAAAAAAATCTGCTGTGTCCGCCACAGTACTTCCCCGATTATAAGTTTTAATAACTTACTTTCGTAACGCCGTTAATTTTATGCTTTATTCTGCAAAATTTAAATAAATTTATCATTTTTCCCCAAACTATTTAAGTTGATACCAACTTCGGCATAATTTAAATACCATAAAAAATCTGATACTTATTCACTAAAAACTCACACTCGAAAATTTTAACCCGTCATAATATCTTATAGCCTTATAGAATATAATGCGGAAAGTAAAAACAACTGACCATTGTTTAAATGTTGTTATTGATTCTTCGACTAATATTTTTTTCCAGAAAACTTTAATTTGATAATACACTTGAACAAATTTGATTAATTTTTTGAGAAACAATAATTGATTATCGCATAAATGTCATTTTTTACATTTTTATTAAACTTATCTCCCCGAGAGCTTTAAATTGACACCAAACTCGGTATAATTTGAATAATGTATGATAAAAAAATTGACGATCAGTTAAAGCTTTAATTTGATACCACACACGATAGTATTTTAATAAAAATAAAATAAGATATGTTTATAAAGTTGGTACCACTGGTTGAATAAAAAAATTTGAGTAATTTTTTGAGAAACAATTGAAAATCGTATTAATGTCATTTTTTACATTTTTTAAAAACTTATCTCCCTGAGCGATTCAAATTGACACCAAACTCGGTATAATTTGAATAATTTATAAAAAAAAACAATTGACGATCATTTAAATGTTATTTTTGTTTTTCTACTAGAATTATTTTCCCAAGACCTTTAATTTGATACCACACACGATAGTATTTTGATAAAAATAAAAAAGTTTTGTTTATAAAGTTGGTACCACTGGTTGAATAAAGCTCATTAACGAACTTGAAGTCAGATTTTGGCTCAAGATCTTAAATATAAAATTTCAGTCCAAAATTCCAACGCGTTTTTAAGTTATCCAACATCCAGACAGACTAACAGACTAACAGACCGACAGACCGACAGACCGACAGACCGACTTTTTTTAAAATTATGTTTTTTGGGTTCAGTAGGGTCTGAAACGTGAAGATTCACCAAAATCTCGAACTGTCAAAAAATCACGATTACAATACTTCCCTCTATTACATAGATCGGGGAAGTAATATGCTTTATATCTTCTTCTGCAGTTTAAATAAAATGACTAAAATATATTTGTGAGTATACTAGTATAATAGTTTAAAATAATTTTTTATATTATTCTACATTTTAGTTATTAAGAAAAGTATGAACACACAAGGCGTACAAGGAAGTCATGTGGTGCCCACGTCAGATTTTTATTTTAAATACACGTATATTAACGACTAACATAAATAATTTTTGTCGCTAAAATCTTCTTCTCTAATATCTTTGCAATGTTTCCGTAATTGGGGTTTATACAGTAACATAAAAAACATAATATTATAAAATTCCGTATAAGGATCAGAATAGAATTTATGGTGTGAATAATTTCCTGGATTTATTGTAATTATTGAGTGACAAAGAATATCGGAAAATGTGATAGCATCAATTACCTACATTGTTTGGAGTAAAGATAAAACGAGTAATAAATAGTAGATATCAGATAGTTTGTAATATATGATTTCGCGCGGATCTTAAATAGGCATTTAGGATCTTTATTCTTCCCCGAAGACCAAAGTGCGTACATTGAAGAAATAAATTTGGTGAGATGCCATTACAGCGTGAGTTAGGACGGTGTGTAGCCCATTACGCCTCATTGAGTGGCCGGAGACAATGGCACTGACCTCCGAATTGCCTTAATCTGACGACTGTAATGTATGCTCCAAGTGTCAACAGAACACACATCCGCAAGAGAAATTCGCCAGTATTTACATAATAACTAACTTAACTGCCCACTAAATAAGTACCAGAGAAGGGCAGATTACGACACGTTCGCGGATTTAATACGCTGTTAAAATTATAATATTGTTATCATGACTTTTACCCAACTTCGGTGAGGCAGCCTCACATGTTGAAATCATCGGTATACTGACTACTCAATATTACAATAACAGTTACTATAGTAGTTCTAGCAACATTTTACATAAATATAAATTATTCATAATACATTCTTTAAATATCTTACACCTCCGAGTAAAATTTCTGTTGTTAAACAGAATTTTTTAAATTATGACAAAAGTGAATAAAAGAAAAAACATATCTATTTGAAAAACTAAATTGTAAAGTTGATGCAAATTATATCAATAATAATCTTATATATAATATTTACAAAGATAATTCCACTCCTGTATAAAGTAAGCCATAAACAAAACACAATTTTATCGCTTTGACAGCGAATGAAAAGGAAGGTAACATTTTACAAGTGATAAAACCTTATTTACCTTTTTCTTAGCAACCAAACAATAAACAAAATACTAAAATGTCATTTGCTTCACATTTATAATATTTGTCAGTGAAATGATTCGATTTTGAGAATAAGAACCAAAGGAGTCGTTAAATTATCTCGTTGATTATACACTCAAGCATTTTATTTAATCCGAATAAATTTCTGTTTGACATCTCAACCTTGTCACCAGACAGCAATTTGACTCGAAAAACTGTTTTAAAATAAAATCACTCTACCTACGGTGTCGTGATTTTATGAAACAATTTTTCTTTTCAAATTGCTAGGCAACAAGATTTCAGTACAAACATAAATTTATCCGGCGAAATAAAAAGCTCTTGTGTAATAATTACAGTTGATAACTTTACATCATCTGAAATATGTTTAATTAAAAAAATTTAAATTGTTTACAAACTTTTCGTCGCTGTTATTTTATTTTTTATTGTTAGGTAGTATATGTCACATCATACCCACTTAACAAAATAAAATCCCTAGAACATTTCAAGAATGTCAACACCACGCTTATCCTTTTAATATCCTAGCGATTGCTAATGTCCGCCGTTAATGAGATAATTAGTAATTTGAAAATAATATCCCCAATTATGTGTCCCATGAAATTATCTGAGATGTTTGATTTTTGATCGTACTCAGGATGTGGCTAGGATCACTTAAAGTACAAGAATAAGACATCATTAAACATCCCATGGACGATTCATGTCAAGTGGGTAGTGAAGCAATATGATTGACATGACTACTGAAATATAATGACCCATGTTAACTAGTTCAACACCCATGGATTTTTCGTCGTTTTATTAAACCTGCGAATTCCTTCATTAGTCATTAAGCTCATTTAATTCGACTGAATAAATTGTCAGTCAGTGATACATGTAATCAACATACATTGATTTTATTGTGCCCCATTAATATATGTTCAATATATCATTTACATTGATAATACATGAATTTTTTTATTACATGCAAAATGTGTGGACCTATTTAAATTAACAAATTTACGGCTTATAAAAATTATGCCAGTTTAATAAGTGTGAATACACATTAAATGTTCATTAATTACATTTTTATTGTTTAATCACGATTTCGAGAAAGGTGGTTTTTGGTTTACAATATAAATATGAAATAACTGATTTGCCCCATATTTACCAATCCCTATTTACGACCGTCCCTTCTTTACCACCGTAATTCTTTTACCAATCCATTTTTTACCAACATTATACTTTTACCAATCCATTTTTTACCACCGTCCCTTTTTACCACTAATTCTTTTTTACCACCAACGTATTTACCAACGTATTCTTTTACCAATTATATATTTACCACCAACATATTTATCAACGTGTTTTTTTACCAATCCATTTTTACCACCGTCTCTTTTTTAACAAAGCTAACAAAATCGTACAAAGCCCCACAAACTAGGTTTTGGTATTTACTACACTAACAAAGCTAACAAAACCGTACTAGAGCCCCACAAACTCGGTTTTGGTATTTACTAAACTAACAAAGCTAACAAAACCGTACTAGAGCCCCACAAACTCGGTTTTGGTATTTACTACACTAACAAAGCTAACAAAACCGTACTAGACCCCACAAACTCGGTTTTGGTATTTGCTACACTAACAAAGCTAACAAAACCGTACTAGAGCCCCACAAACTCGGTTTTGGTATTTACTACACTAACAAACCCGTACTAGCCCCACAAACTATTAATGGTAAAACGGAATAGCGGTAAAAAAGAATGGTGGTAAAAGTTGTAATGGTAAAAACGGAGTTGTAAAAATGTATTAGTGGTAAAACGAAATAGCGGTAAAAAGTACAGTGGTACAAATGCAGAGGTAAAAGTTGGAGTGGTAAAAATTGAGTGGTAAAAAATGGGTTAACGGTAAAACAGGATAGCGGTAAAAAAGAATGGTGGTAAAAATGCTGTGGTAAAAGTTGGAGTGGTAAAAATAGAATGGTAAATATGTAGCACAACGGAAATGATTAATAGGTAGTTCAAATTATTCTAAAAATGTGAATTTTTAATTCAATTTTAAGAAAAAATGTAGGATACTCTTCACTAACATCCATGAGTGCCCGTGAGTTGACGGCTGGTAACCGCACACACGGTATAATATACCGATGACTTACAGTCAAGGCTCAATGAAGATTCAATTTAGCATTTTATATTAAAATACGAAATTGAATCATCATTGAGCGAAATGCGAAAATGAAAATAGAAATATTGAGTTTGCAAGCTATTTTCTATTTTGTGGGCGAGTTCGGGCCTGTTGTAAGTTGTGTGAATGTGCGTTGCTAATACATCGACGAACACAAACTAGTGAGCTATGCAAATAACCAGCGGTTATACAAAACGGTAATGTAACTCAAATGTAAAACTGAATCTATTGTAATTAAGTTAATTGTGTGTGTGGTCTAACCTGTTACATTCGCATTCGCACATTCACATTTCGTTCACTTGCTTCTGCCTTCTGTCTCTGCCTCGTTCACGCGTAAAGAATCTGTTCGTTTTACTCTTTTTATAAAGAAGCATTTACAATTACCGTTTAGAGAGCTTTTATATTATTAAATAAGTTTTTATGTTCGCACACTTTCCGCTGCGATATTATATTACGTGGAAATTTACAAAATACAATATATCGCAAGTGGTTAAATTTAATTTATTACTCAATAATTTTAGAGAATTAGATTAAAGACAGGTAGTTCTGTCTGATTGAGTAGGTACTCTTATAGTTTAATGGGCTACTTGCATGATTTTTTTATTGAATATTTTTGAAGAAGAGATACAAAATTTTTATTAACAAGCCCAAAAATAATTAATGAAAATGTGGTGTGACGTACCCCGATGGTTACATTTATCTAATTAGATATAGAATATGAAATCAGTGCATAAGATTTTTTCATTTTTGTACTCTATTTTTTATATTCATGGCTAAACATGGCCAATTTTAGCAATTTTGTGAGTTTTTATACTTATTTTATCACAGGTATTTAAAACTAAAAAAATTAAAAGTGACATTAGACGTACCTACTTGAGGACAACCTGTAGCTATTTAAAAATATCTGATTTGTTTGGAAAATCTTAATATTGAAACAAGTTTTATATGCCTCCGGTCGACATCGCTAGTTTTCCATATCTCAAAATCCGCTAGAAACTCTTTGTTGCCAGCCTAGGCCGGCAAACAACCGGAAGTTATAGGTTGGCATCTTGGCATTACTACAGTTGTCAAGCAGATGTCAATTTTATGCGTTGAATATTTTTTATACAAGAATTAACAAGATTTTGACAAATTTTAGACGTAAATCGTAAATAGAAACTGAAATAAATATATTTTAAGCTCAAATGCAAGTATTCAGTGCACAATTTTTTAGGTTATGTATAATAAAATACAAATTAATTAAATTCATTTTATACTTTTGTAATAAAATCGGCACATAAAATATTGTGTATTACACGTCCAGAAACTGTTATGCTAGTGCTCGTAATTTGAAAGCCTCGCCTGTGGCTCGGCGTGTCAAAAAACTCGCTCTTGCAAAAGGTCAGTTTCTGGCCTTGTGATACAAATAACTATTATATGCCTCCGGTCAGCATCGCTAGTTTTCCATATCTCAAAATCCGCTAGAACCTCTTTGTTGCCAGCCTAGGCCGGCAAACAACCGGAAGTTATAGGTTGGCATCTTGGCATTACTACAGTTGTCAAGCAGATGTCAATTTTATGCGTTGAATATTTTTTATACAAGAAATAACAAGATTTTGACAAATTTTAGACGTAAATCGTAAATAGAAACTGAAATAAATATATTTTAAGCTCAAATGCAAGTATTCAGTGCAAAATTTTTTAGGTTCTGTATAATTATTTTATATTTTGTAATGAAATCGGCACATAAAATATTGTGTATTACACGTCCAGAAACTGTTATGCTAGTGCTCGTAATTTGCAAGCCTCGCCTGTGGCTCGGAGTGTCAAAAATACTCGCTCTTGCAAAAGGTCAGTTTCTGGCCTTGTAATACAAATAACTATTAACGGAAAAACAGAATATCGTTTTTCTCCATCTTGACGGCTTGTTTGAACCATTTGTAATTTAATTTTCTGAATTAAATAGTTCATAAAGAATATTTATTTATTTATATTAATAATTTTATCCTTTGTTTATGTATACAGGTTGGTGGAGGTGAAATGCGAACATAGGGAAATATATGACAATTGACTTATCATGCTAGGCATCTTGATATACGTGGAATAAGTACTGTCAATGTCAAAGTAGCTGTCATATTATTGAAATTTTTATTTTCATGAAAATATTTTCTTTGCATAATAATGTATGTGTACGAGAAGAACGAGAAAGTTTACATGCAATTTTATATTTTATTATTATTTCTGTTATTGATTACTCTTTTTGCCACACAAATTCACATTACTTCGTTTTGTGACACTACTATAAAATATATCAAGATACCTGGCATGAAAGTTCGATTGTCATGTATGTTCCCTATGTTCGCATTTCACCTCCACCAACCTGTATGTAACAAGCCGCACAGTAAAATCCAGCATTTAGGTATCGACTCCCCTAAAGAGCGTAGCTAACTCTAACTGAATTCCAACCTGAGTTGTCAGAACCACAGTCGGTCACGTAACGCACTCAACTAATTTCTTGATCTATAAGAATTGATTATGTTCTTCCAGGGTCAAACTGGCCCAGTGCGTTTTGTTAAGTACATATTTACCACAGTCCCAAGCCCGATCAATTTGTACCGTGTATACACAGCGTACAGATTAATTTGCACCGCTAATAAGAATATATGAGATAGCGCTGTCCAAACTTAAGTCGCTGATATTAGTTATTATTATAATGGAATGAGATTTCTAATTCTCTACTAGATACGTAGGGAATTATTATTAATGGGTATTAACTAGCAATTTTTAATACAGCCTTCTTGAACGCAATAATTCATTAAAATAAAACACATTGTAGATTGAGAGACATTTTTATTAATAATAATAATTATTTATTTAAGGCGCTACACTTGTAAATCCAGAAGATTAACAATTTGTACGATTCTGGCTGTATTATAAAAAATCTGACGTGGCCATCACACAACCTTCCGCCATATCTAGATTTTAAACAGAAATGTATACGTGCAATCCGGTGCCCATTTAAAATATACAAATAAAAATCTCAAATATTCAAACACAGAAATTTGCATCACCTGAATAAAAAGATTCATTCACAGGAAAACTCTGCTGTATTGAAGCCATCCTCCGTTCAATTACTACATTTAATATCTTACTTAGGACTTATATAGCGCTAGTATGCCAACTTGTCACCCGTCTCACCTGTCAATATTTTTTACGCAGAAACAAAAATCAACCGATCATGGATTACAAGATATCAACGTTTTATTTGATAAACTTATTTTTTAAATTTTACTGCAGTTCTTTAATGCTACCAGATAAAGACAATTTTTTTATAACGTAAGTTGCAAATAACTTTTCCTCTTATTCTCATTACAAATAAATACTATATTTTTCCAAATTTATATACAATTTTGACAATTAACCTTTTCAATCTTCAAAAAATATCACTTCCGATGAAGATATTTGTACCAAAATCTAGGGAGCTCTTCCAATTTATATACAAATGTTAAATACCAAATATCAAAATTTTCGGTAATTCGTATTTGAGTTATGCGACTAACACCCCTTGACCACACACACACACACACACACATACACATACACACACACATACACACAGACATCATCGTGAAACTATCAAAAATGAGTTGTAAGGACCCTAATTCGTGCTCATCCACTAAAAATTCACCACCCGATTTTTTGCATGATTCCAATACCTTCCTTTACAGGTAAGCGGAAGGTAAAAATGTCAAATTGAAATTTAACATGAAGAATCATGTCTCATTAGTGAATCAATAGATGCGAATTATTAATTGCTGTGACATCAATTAGCAAAACTTGGAGCTAATTTTTATCATTTATCCATATTATACGTTGATTAATGCACAAAAATAAAAATTTTCTTCTGAAATCGATAATATATTAGTCGGAAGACGGGTATAATATATTTAAGCAGTTAAGCCATTGACTGTAATAATTTATGAAAACTCGCATTTTTAGTAATTTTTAGAAATTATTTAACAAAATACGGCAAGGTTTTTTGTAAATTTCATTCTATAGTCATGTAAGCACAACCTATAAGTACATCATTGTAAAATATGAGGGCATCGATTTCAAAACCAAAGTCACAAAATGATGTATTGTAACATGCTTTTTGATAGCAAGAGATGGGCCTTAAGTTATATATTATATGATAATAATTAAATAAAGATCATCATGTGATCGGTTGAATTTCTGATACCTTAGTCAGGTAAACCACACGAATTTTTTTCTTCCTGGTGTATTCTCTACTAACAACCGTACAAGCGGTAACCGCACACACGGTAAAATATGTATCTAAATCGATGACTCAAAAGATTTCAAACCTTATTTGGGCAAAATGTAAGATACAATTCATTACAATTTAGGATTTTAGGTAGGTACCTATTTGATTTTAATCATAACATGTACACTGCATAAAATTCACCATCTAATCTTAAATAAAAGATTGATACCTGATAATTTGTTCACATATGTATCTTTGAGGATTCTTTCTATTCTGAATCCTGGCAGAAAAGAAATTCACTGTTTTGAAGCTATCAATGAATTATAAATTCTTCTTTTCTAAGACTCGTCGAAGATTCAATTTTGCAGCGCCACTATTGGACAGGCGATTCTCACCAGGATAATTTTTTCAAAACGGAAGCGTGAAAGAATCAACAAAGAATTATTGTGTTAACAGGGGCAGAGCTGGGCAAAGTACCACAAAAAAGTACTTGTACCAAGTACCTTTCTTCATAATTTTCTATGATCAAGTATCAAGTACTTTAAAAATTTACTTGGAAAATTCAAGTACAAGTACTTTACAAAGTACTTTGAAAGCTGCAAGTAAGCATACGAATTACGAAGGCACAAGCAACCAACGAATGGCTGACCAGTTCACATAAATACTTTAAATAGGTACTTCAAGTACTACAAAAGTACTTGAAATATTAAATATATTTAAGCAAGTACCAAGTAAATTGTTCAAGTACTTTAGCTCAAGTAGGTACTTAAAATACTATAAGTATTAAAATTACTTGAAGTAAATATTTTTTACTTCAAGTATTCATAAAGTACTTCAAGTATGAATATATTTAAACAAGTATCAAGTAAATTGTTGAAGAAGTGCAAATACCAAGTACAAGTACTAAATTTAAAAAGTACTTGCAGTACAATAATTGCAAAACCAGTACTTAAAGTAATTTTACTTGAAGTAATGCCCAGCTCTGAACAGGGTTTAAAGTCTTACTTTTAAGTTCAATCATTGTCCAATATAGTTCTTTTTGTCAGTATGTCAGTAGACCGTAATGTTTTAAGTTTGTTTTAGAATTGATAAATATAAGCAAAGCGCGGTGGATGTTTTTGAGAAGCTGTTATGTTATGCAAAAATGATCGGCTTAATATTCTGTCCATATTTACGTTATCTAACCCTTAGTGAGCGCTCGACGATCGCCCTCCCCCCTAGTTTCCACCCCACGAATCAACGCCAAAACGAAGCTCATGGCACACTGTGACGCTGTATCAATTCGTTTGTTTAACAACGCGCGAGTGGAATGTTTACACAAATTTGGTAAGTAAAATGAAATGTTTCTTCTTTTCCATTTTTCAATTTTTCAAATAACGTAAACGTATTGTGAATTTCTCCCCGTATGTCAACAGAACGGTTGCGGTCTCCAGTTAAAAAAAATAAAGCATTTCAAATTATTTCCAATTCATCACTTTGTGTTCATCCGTTTTTAATTAGTAACAAGAAAAACAACTGACAGCGTTGCTTGCGCAAAAAATATTATTCGAAATGTTTACCGTTGATATTCGCGCGCCCCTGCCCCTAACGTTATATCATACACATGCACAACGTTCCGATCTAATGTTTTCCTCTGTAATTATTTTTTCGCTGTAATTGAAAGAAAACATGTCATATTGACTCGCGAACGGCTGTACGCTCGGTTTGAAAATAAAGCACAGATTTGTCTCTGTGTATAACGTAAATATTAATTACATTCGTCGATTCGAATATTCGCCGCTAACCCCCCTCCCCCCCTCGTCCTAAATAACAAAAAAAGCGAGCGATCGCCGCCATCGTCCATTTGAAAAATAAAACGATTATTCCAGCCAGAGCAAATGAGTGCAGCGGTAATGATAATAAACGAAAAATGTAATATGAAATTATGGTTATGTTTGTCTGGTTTTTTGTTTTTTTTTTAATTTTATAATTCCGGTTTGCGAATAACTGCAAGCGTCATCCATTGTCCTGCTATCCATTTGTTAAATCAGACACTTTCTATTACTGCAGCGTCCGTGCAGTGACGTGCTCGATAATTTCGTTTTGTATTTTAAATAGATTGGTTCTGATTGTAATTAATGGTAATACTTTTCATTTGCATTCGAATATAAGATAGGATGGAATATATAAAACCGCCGGACGTAATGAACTGTACGGACTGCTTAATCCATTATATTATGCAGATTTTTAAACGGATATTTACTTTACAAGTACTCGAACCACACAACGGTTCAGGTTCGGTTCGCGGTTTACTGTGCTTTATAGAGTTCGGTTTTGTTCCGGTTTTCATATTTCTTCTTGAAATAAATGGATGGCTTTAAAATATCCTCATATACAGTACTTGATATGAATCGTCCATGGGATGTTTCAAAATATCTTATTCTTGTACTTTAAAGGATATCACGTAAGTCTATCCTTAGCCACATCCTGAGTACAATCAAAAATTAAATTCAATACGAACATCTCAGAATTACATGGGATGCATAATTGGGATATTATTACCAAATTATTAACGTTGAGGTGTTATATAGATAATGTTACCACAGGAGGACATTGGCAATTGTTAGGATATTAATAGGATGTTAATATGGGCAAAGATAGCAAATAACAAGCCGGGATGTTGACATTTTTGAAATGTTCTGGAGATTTTATTTTGTCTAGTGGGTAGTGATTTGAAATCTATTATATAGAAATAATTAGTATAACCGTACTCAGGATGTGGGTAGGATAACAATATTTTCACAATCTCTCTGATTGACAGATTGACAGATGCGTGTGTAAAATATTTGACATTTGACATTTGCATATCCCCGTGTTTATGTCTTATGTATGTTTATTTTTCTTGTTTGCACAATTGGTCTTTTTTAGCAACTTACCCTGCCTGTTTCCAAGACAGTATGTTGATCTTACCGGTTGCTAGGCTAAACAAAACGGTAAAAAATTAACAGAACGGTAAGTAATTTACTTATCGTTCTAGAACGGTAAGTAAATGTAATATTAATTACGAAGAAATTAATATTTGCGTATGGAAAAAAGACCAATAGTGCAAAAATGATATAAGCATCACGAACATTAAGGAATTAGCGATGTCAGACAAGATTGGAGCCTTTGCTCCGCTTCTCGCTTCGCTTAGTCTCAAACATTGTAAACTGCCCTTTATCGTTCTTGATACTTACTATACTATAAGACTGTTATGAACACTTTCATAAGAATCTATTTGTTAGATTCTTATTTTAATTTTTGTGTAATTTTATTTTTATTTTCATTGCTGTCAAGGAACCTTTATTTAAAACTATAATTACCCAGTTCTTATGAATAAGCAGTTACATTGTGATTAAGTCTAATTCGAATTTGAGTATAGGGGATAAAATAAAAGTGCTCTGAGCTTTTGAACTGGATAAAGGGTAGTGCGTAAGTCCAAACATAAATTGCAATACTAATTAATTTGAAGAGGTTTCCTAAGCACACAGTATTAAGAAATCCGTTCATGTCCATGCCGGTTGGTAACCCTTCACCCTGAGTACACAAGTGCACGCACACACACACACACACACACACACACACACATAGACAATTATAATTTGTATCTACGATCGAATTCTACTTCTCTATGCACAGGGGTGGACTAACAGCTTTTAAATTGAAACATTTATGGCAGCTTTCCTACCTTTCATAAAGTATTATTTTTAAGGCCTGTAGTAGAAAGGATTAGTGTACCTAATGTTATTTTTGTTTATTTTATTTCCGATTCAAAAATATTGAAATAAGTACAACATGATGTCTATAACTCATGTCAAAAACAATATAGACGTGGAATAAAAACTGTGATAATAGGAAAGACGGCAATTTCCTGGCACGTATTACTTACTCGTATCAGAGCATCTGACTATCCATAGTAGCTTGATACCTAGCACGTAATCCTAAATTTGCATTTTCCTGTGAAAAAATCTTTCAATCTTTTAATCTTTGATATTCTAGAATTTTATCTTCTGATGGTGCTACGTCACAGGAGATATTTTTGGAAATGGGTTCAACAGCAGAAAATAAAAATCTAGCATCTAGAAAATAACTGAATTTAAAGATTCATTCGCAGGAAAATTCAAATCTAGTACTTTAGATACAAATACAAGAGATGCAATTCGAGAAAAGTTATAGTCCAAACCGAGTATGTGAGACTCACGAATGGTATAAGTATAAGTGCTAAATTAACCAACCACTTATACTTATAATTGGGTTGGTCTGAATCTTATTTAATTTTGTGAAGGTATCTCACTTGTGTTGAAGATTCAAACTAGTTTTCTAGATTTGAATCTTCCTAAGTTATGCCAAATCTAAAATTCAAGATTTGAATTTTCCTCTGAATGAATCTATTCGTGCAAGTATTTTCTTAAGGTGGGAATGTAGCTGTATATAAAGAGGAAAACAGTGCCCTACGGTTTGTAAAATATTGAATCTAATACTAACGTAAGAACGTTGGAATTTTTTTACGACAATATTTAATATTCATTCTACAGTGCGACGCATCGATTTTACCAATTTTTGACATAGTATTGTTTTAAAAAAATGCCGAATAAAGAGAAAAATACTACTTTTACATATTTAATTTAGGGCATTTTAAATACAAAATGTATTAAAATTCATGCGTCGCACTGTAGGTAAAATTTTATACAGTATATAAATAATGCGTTTGATTTTTGTCTTATAAATACAATATTTTACAAATACGATGCCACTTTTAGAGCGCGTTCGCTATTGCTGCCCTTGTTCGACACACTAAATCTGTATCTCTCCTTTTTCTCGACGAAATCGTTAGACCAAATCGTCCAACCTTAAGTGTAACTGTTTTTGATCATTTTATGATGTGTTGCATTTTCCTGTGCATGCATAATTCTAGATTTGTATTTTCTGGTGTTGAATGGTCACCCCAGTACAAGCTAATATGTATTTCTGTGGAAGAGACAAACTACTTTTCTAGATATGAATCTTCTTATGGTTACATTTTTCTGTGCTTGCATTATGCCGAATCTAAAATTCTAGATTTTAATTTTCCTCTGAATGAATCTATTGGTGCAAGTAGGTATTTTATTAAGTGTATAACTTTTTTAGATCATTGTAGATTTGTATTTTCTGATGTTTAATGTTTCTGTGGAAGAGACAAACTACTTTTCTAGATTTGAATCTTCCTATGGTTGCATTTTCCTGTGCTTGCATTTATGCCGACTCTAAAATTCTGGATTTTAATTTTCCTGAATGAATTATTTTATTTGGATGCACCCGAGGTCGTAGACTCGCCCCCTCGGTCCGGCACTGATTTCCGAATGTCCCACGACGGCGGTGGTTTAGCACGGAGCGCAATCCAAGCCAACCCTTCCGCCCACTGCCGTCAGTTTTGTCCATTCCCTCCCTGTGTATTGATTATTCTCGCAGCGAATTTAATTAGAGCCTTATTTGTTCTCTTGTAATTCGTAGTCACGTGATTCGAAATAATCCTTAACCATAGACCATATATACATAATATAATCTGTTGGTTCAATGGATGCATACATAATGCAGTGACTCAGTTCTGCACATGTATAATTTAGCCGCCCGAACCTTGGAGAGCATTGAGAGCAGACCTAACCTCAACTCTCTGGCAAGGCGCGATGGCGATTGAAGTGAGTACAGCAACCGTTTCTGACCGCTGCCATTGAATTACTCGAGCTCTGGATGCATTTACTCGTCTATTGTTACTTAGAGATGGGTTCTCTAGCGTACAACGCCTTCGTCTTATGCTGTGCTGTAGTTAGCGGTTCATTATTAATAACATCAAGAACATTTTTGGCACTGCGGGACGTATTATCGTACTATTGAGCAAATTGTGCTTAAGTTTTTTTTTTATAATCTTAGTATAATCTTAAAAAAATATTTGATAATTCCACTCCTGTACAAAGTAAACCGTAAACAAAACACCATATTAACGTTTTGACAGCGGAAAAAAGGAAGGTAACCTTTTTCTTAGCAACCAAACAAAACACTAAAATATCATTTGCTTCATATTTCTATTTGTCAGCGAAATGATTAGATTTTGGGAATATTTGTGAAGAAGAACTTAAAAAGACGTTAAATTATCTCGTTGAAAATCACTCGAGCATTTTATTCCCTCCTTCAAAATAAGCCATAAACAAAACACAATTTTATCGCTTTGACAGCGGATAAAAAGGAAGGTAACTTTTTGAAAGTGTAAAATCTTATTTAACTTTTTCTTAGCAACCAAACAAATCACTAAAATGTCATTTGCTTCATATTTCTAATATTTGTCTGCGAAATTATTGGGTTTTAGGAATATTTGTGAAGAAGAACCAAAAGGAGTCGTTAAATTATCTCATTGAATTACACTCGAGCATTTTATTTCCTCCGAATAAATTTCTGTTTGACATCTCAACCTTGTCACCTTTTTCTTTTCAAATTGCTGGACAACAACAGCAAAAGCTCTTGTGTAATTACAGTTGCCAGTATTATA
Source organism: Agonum fuliginosum (assembly GCA_947534325.1). Classification (NCBI taxonomy): domain Eukaryota; kingdom Metazoa; phylum Arthropoda; class Insecta; order Coleoptera; family Carabidae; genus Agonum; species Agonum fuliginosum. The sequence continues at coordinate 2,638,184 of OX384029.1, forward strand.
TGCCTTGCTAGTGCATTGAGTAAGACAAAAAACAAAAGAAATCTGGCTCAAATTATTTTTTTTTCGTAACAATCCGTTCGAAGCTCAACACATTTGGCCAAACATTTATCAAGCTTTCCTATTCCCTTTCGGAAGTGACTTTCTTCATGGTCCTCAAAATAGCCGTTTACATTCTCGATCACCTCTTCATACGACAGAAACCTCTTTCCAGCCAGGATTTTTTTAGTTTCAGGAATAGGTGGAAGTCAGAGGGAGCCAAATCTGGTAAATAAGGTGAATGCGGAAGGATTTTAAACTTCAATGGCGATAATTTTTGCTGCGCGATTGTGCTTGAATGTGCGGGTGCATTGTCGTGATAAAACAACACCTTTTGTTGTCATTTCTGAGACTTGTTCAAAAGTGTTGTGTAGTATTGTCCTGTAATAGTTTTTCCTTTTTAATATAGTCAATTAGCAAAATTCCTTTGGCGTCCCATAAAACGAATGCCATCAACTTTTCAGCAGAATGAATGGTCTTTGCCTTCTTCGGAACAGATTTCCAACGGTCAGTCAAAACAACTATAGGTACTCATTTTAAAAAGCTACAGTTACTTTAAGGCGGGAATGTAGCTGTATATAAAGAGGAAAACAGTGCTCTACGGTTTGTAAAATATTGAAACTAATACTAACGAAAGAACATTGGAATTTTTGAAAGACAATATTTAATATTCATTCTACATTGCAGCACATCGATTATACCAAATTTTGCTAGAGTATTGTTTTAAAAAAATGCCGAATAAAGAGAAAAACACTACTTTTACATGTTTAATTTAGGGCAATTTAAATACAAAATGTATTAAAATTGATGCGCCGCACTGTAGGTAAAATGTTATACAGTATATAAATAAAGCGTTTGATTATTTCTTTTGTTTTATAATACACTATTTTACAAATACGATGCCACTTTTAGAGAGTGTTCGCTATTGCTGCCTTTGTTCGACACACTAAATCTGTATATATCTCTCCTTTTTAAATCCTTTATATTAACTTCACCGTCGTACGTACGTACGTACGGCAAAAAAACAAATGTCAAAAAAGACCCACTTCCCGGGATCCTATCGAGCTGAAATTTTGGAAATAGACTTTTGTCACCTAACAATGCACTTTGGCACAAGAAAAAATCTGATGTGGCCAGCACAAGACCTCCCGCCATACCTCAAACCCATTTCCCCATATCCAATCAATCTGAAATTTGGTACATAGACTCGTTGTGACCAAACATTTACTTTGGCACAAGAAAAAATATGATGTGGCCACCACAAGACCTCCTGCCATACCCTACGCTTTTTAACTCTGAAATTTGGTACATAGGCTCGTTGTGACCAAACATTTACTTTGGCACAAGAAAAAATCTTATTTGGCCAGCACAAGACCTCCCGCCATACCCTACTCTTTTTAACTCTTTCTTGAAATACACTATCTAAGAAAGAGTTACAATGAAAACAAAAATTTAAATAAATATCGATCGAATCTCATAAATAAAGGATTTATAGTCAAAAACTTTGTTTTTACGGGTTCATTTTTTCTCGACGAAATTGTAGACAGCTTAAGAAAAATAAAAAGACTTAGCTATGTGCTACATTAACTAATTACAATAACCTTTTTACTGTTTGGATTGAAGTATGAAGTATTATTAATAATGAATTATTTAGTTTTTAAATGAATAACGAACATTTATCAAATATCGTATGTGTATTTCCATCGGTCTCGATGAAGTAAATTTATAATACGCAGACTTGTACTCGTATATGCGATGGATATAGAGATAATTAAGCAAATCAAAAGAGATCACGTGACATAACATCTAATTAAGTGCGTATCTATGATAAGTAAGGTTAATTACAAAGGATGCGTCCTGCTAATGACATTTTTTTCATATGCACATATATGCAGGCACAAATTGATTATACAATTTGCGTTCTATTTCGGAAAATAATAAAAACGCGAATGTATTTTTATGATGAAAATACATTCAGTATTCATTAATGGACTAATGATTTATTTCTGAGCGTACAAAGAACACCTATTATAATGTAAATGCATTCATGAATGTTTTTTCGATATAATGGTTATATATTATTCTCTGTCAGTTATAAAATAATTAAAAAACAGGAAAAAAAGTAATTTTTATACAATTATATTTTCATTTTTGTATATTGGACTGCGTATCCATTATGACTGCATGTATGCACTTTATTTTAGAGACGAGTGTGTTTTTAATAAAATTCTATATATCCCCGGTATGCCTCTCTCTCTCACACTTTGTAGCCGATTATACGGACGTGCGCTGCATTTTTAAACATATTTAATAATGGCAGAATTACTAATCGTTTAATTGATTTTCGCATACAAAACACAAAAACCGACATGTTCTAAGCATTTATATTTTCCATCGCCGGGAACACACTTCGCGTTTCCCACACGCGGCCGCTGTTACAGTCGACACGGAATTAACTCGTCATACCTATAAAATTATAATTTCATTATTACTAATTCATACCAACTTAAACAATTATCTGACGGTCGGTCTAAGCTTCTAAGTTTTTATGGTTTTGACAGCTTCGGTGTTATCGTGTTATACTGACATTTATATTCTTTTATACCTTCCACCATATATAGGAATAGACAAACAACGCAAGCCATTGTTGTGAAGCAAAGAACTAGCGTAGCGATGTGAAGAGGAGTATGACCTGCAGACACCTTGAAGTGTTGCAGTTGCCTATTTTTATGCTCTGTACCATGACAACAAACTAGAAGTCAGCAATGTGCAACACTCTACCCAGTTATTCACCTCCTCACCCCGCCTATTGCTGCTGCTCTCCGCTGCCGTACTCCTTGCCTTCACAACATTGTATACTACAGCATTAAGTGTTATTTGTCTATACCTATATATAGTCGAAGTTTTATACACAGTTTCCCAAAAGACCCGGGAAAAAGTTTTGAAAGAATGCAGAGTGGAAAATTTGGCGATCACTAAAGCGTTTGGGTCATTGCGAGACCGAAGAAGGTCGACAATTTGAACATTTGTTATAAAAATCGTAATAAACGTGCAAAAAACATTAAAATTTAGTTTATGGGGATGAGTTTCTTTTTATATTACCTTTAAAATAAGGTGAAACTCGACAGGGGTTGCTATTTAAAAATGTTGGAGTGGTCATCTGGTCATCTCATAAAAAACTCCACGTTGCATGGAAGTTCTAAACTATCTAAGAATGTAGTTTTTATGACTCTTTAGTGATCTCCAAAATTTTCAATTTTTTTTTTCACTCGTTCAAAACTTTTGGGACATCTGTATTATAAAATCTGCTGTGGCCACCACAGTAGGTACTTCCCCGACTATAAGTTTGAATAACTTGCTTTCGTAAATGCTTTAATCTTATGCTTCATGCAGCAAAATTAAAATAAATTTATCTTTTTTCCGACATATTTAAGTTGATACCAACTTCGACATAATTTGAATAACATGTGAAAAAATAATAATTATTATTATCATTTAAATGTTGTTTTTGTTTCTTCGACTAGAATTTTTTCCCATAAAGCTTTAATACATTTTCCTGTGTATGAAAATTCTAGAATTTTATTTTCTTCTGTTGAATGGCTACTCACAAACTAGTTTTCTAGATTTGCATCTTCCTATGTTTGAATTTATGCCGAATCCAAAATTCTAGACTTGAATTTTTCCTGTAAATGAATCTTTAGATGTACCTAGATACTTTATTACGCATATATTTTCTAGATTTGAATCTTCTTCTTCTGTGTATGAAAATTATAGAATTTTATTTTCTGGTGTTGAATGGCTACCCGCAAACTGTGTTGTAACTTATCTAGATAATTTTATTTAGATAAATCATCTAGTTAATATATTTTTATCTATTATCTTATCTAGATAATTTTTTTATTATTTATCTATTATCTTATCTAGATAAAATTTAAAATTATCTTTATCCATTTTTTAATTATCATCTAGATAATAATTTTTTGAAATTGTAATTTTTATCGAATTCGAATGTAATCAAACTGTGCAAGCATAACGTACAAGCTTGCAACGCTGCCGGCTCACCAACTGGTACCGCTTATACTTTATAACATGATTCTTATATTTCTTTATATTATCTATAAATTATCTAATAATTATCTAGATAATAATTATATATCTTTTAACTATTATGTAGATAATTTTTTCAATGGTAATCTATTATCTTATCTAGATAAATAAAAAATAAGTTATCTTTATCTTATAAAAAATATTGTTATCTACTACAACACTGCATCATACTGCATCATACTGTGTAAAAATTCTAGATTTGAATTTTCCTGTAAGTATATAAATCTATTGATACATAATTTCTAGATTTGAATCTTCTTGTGCTTGCATTTCCTGCGTAAGAAAATGCTAGAATTTTATTTCTTGGGGCCATCCCACGTGAAACATACATCACAGAACATAGAACAAGTACGTGGTACCTCAAATCCAAGTAGTCCGATCGTAGTGTGCGTCGCATGGACATCGGACGATCACGATCACGTAGAGAGAGACAGTCGCGTCGCGCTCGCTTCACGAACCCTTGATGGGCGCGCGAGGCAGTGTTGATGAGGGTGGCAGAGCCGGCGCAAGGGGGGGCGGGAGGGCGAACATTAATATTGCGAAATGAAGCTCATTTGCATTTAAATAAGGTATGGTGAAGTAGGGTGGCCGCCGCTCCGGCCATCCGTACGGGGGGACTAATTACACTAACTATACAAAGAGCCTCTCTCTCGCTTGTCCGGTGTCCGGTGGCCGCGGGCTAGGGCTCTGCCCCCGCACTACGGTAAGAACCCAGCCCAGGGCCGGCGCTGGGGAATAAGCACATTTTGTTGCATGGCCCGAATAGCGAGATAGATTGAATATTCAATTATTGTAAAATTTACTAATTCGTTTATTTTTACCTCCCGCCTTATAAGGGGAGGTATTGTGACGGGTCAAAATGTTCGAGTGTGGGTTTTTTGTGAATAAGCACGTTTTGATTTTACTTTTTACCTCTCGCCTCATTCTATAAGACATCGAGGTATTGTAATGGGTCAAAATTTTCGAGTGTGAGTTTTTGGTGGATAAGCACGTTTTAGGGTCTCTAGAGTAAGAATTTAACATTTTTGAGATGATGTCTGTGTGTGTGTTTGTTCGTTCGTTCGTACTACGGAACTCCAGGTTCGTACGTCATCACATGCAGAGAGCTGTGCTTCAACCCGCGCAGCTACTGCCTCGACAGGACTACATTTAAGACGATCAAGTGGTCAGCTTGATTTAATTGCAAGATGTTTTACAATCACACACTGCCGGCCGAGAGACTTGAACCACGGAACTCCGGGTTCGTACGTCATCACATGCAGAGAGCTGTGTTTCAACCCGCGCAGCTACTGCCTCGACAGGACTACATTTCAGACGATCAAGTGGTCAGCTTGATTTAATTGCAAGATGTTTTACAATCACACACTGCCGGCCGAGAGACTTGAACCACGGAACTCCGGGTTAGTACGTCATCACAATCAGAGAGCTGTGCTTCAACCCGCGCAGCTACTGCCTCGACAGGACTACATTTAAGACGATCAAGTGGTCAGCTTGATTTAATTGCAAGATGTTTTACAATCACACACTGCCGGCCGAGGGTCTTGAACCATGGAACTCCGGGTTCGTACGTCATCACATGCAGAGAGCTGTGCTTCAACCCGCGCAGCTACTGCCTCGACAGGACTACATTTAAGACGATCAAGTGGTCAGCTTGATTTAACCCTTTGAGGACTACCGGTCACCTGAGGTAACCACACATAATATATATTTTCTTTATTTTCCTGTCGGTTTTGTAGCGAAACCCCTATGTACACATGGTTGCATATATTGTTGCCTATGCAGAAACGCGATTGCGTTCACTTCCATCACTTCCTGCTCTGTGGGTTAAGCATATAGTGTTTAGTTTTTGATGTTACGTTTTTACCTGTGTTATTTTATTGTGTTTTACCGAACTCTGCCCACAATGGCAGGTATTTAGTTGGTTATATTATTACATATAAGTATATATTTGCATTATTGACTAAATATTTCATTATATTTATTCATAATATTTATTTATGGGCAATTTATTTATGCGGTTTTATACGCTAACCACTAGGAACATACTAACACTTTTTCTACCTCCCGCTTACCTGTAAGGGAGGTATTGGAATCATGCTAAACATCGGATTGTGTGAGTTTTAAGTGGATGAGCACGAATTAGGGTCCTTACAACTCATTTTTGATACTTTCATGATGATGTCGTATGTTGTATGTGTGTGTGTAGGTATGTGGCCAGGGTCGAATTTCTGTATGTCGGATAACTCAAATACGAATTACCCAATAATTTTGATATTTGGTATTTAACGTTTGTATATAAATTGGAAGAGCTCATTAAATTTTGGTACAAATATCTTCACCGGAAGTTATATTTTTTAAATTACGCTATGATACAAACGCCCATATGCCTACGCGATCAACGTTTCTACGGTGTGCTCAGTGTAGTTCTAAAGAGGAATCACATAGAACCTTGTGGCAATGTTCCACATGTAATGTTGGTCTTTGTATAAATGATAAAAGAAACTGTTTTTTAATGTTTTACACCAAATAAAACAAAACTGTACATCATAAAACAGAACAACAAGGTTTCTAGTGGTTATTTCAACTAACCACCTCCTCCCTCGTTTATTATAAATATTTATTTTTTAATTTTTGTAAAAAATGTGTTATTTTGTATCTAATAAATAGTTTTTCATAATAAAAAACTTTTGTTTCAAAAAAAATTAATACCGTCCTCAAAGGGTTAATTGCAAGATGTTTTACAGTCACACACTGCCGGCCGAGAGACTTGAACCACGGAACAAAACATGCAGAGAGCTGTGCTTCAACCCGCGCAGCTACTGCCTCGACAGGACTACATTTAAGACGATCAAGTGGTCGGCTTGATTTAATTGCAAGATGTTTTTCAATCACACACTGCCGGTCGAGAAATTTAGAATAAATTATTTATCTTTTCAGCCTTCTGGTATCGGATTTTTTGGCTTAAACTTAATATTAAACATCTGTTAACAATTTGCGCCTTTTCATTGTTAAATGAAATTATTACTACTGCATTTATTTCACATACTTTGCGCGCCAAAATATTGACGCTCTGTGCAAATGTGTTTGCCACCCCTAGATCTGGACCTGGCCACAACCCACCCCGGAGCGATGCTCGCTTGTCTCTGTGTAGTGTAGCTACCCTACGTAGTCTATTGCATACTTCAATCTTAAAATACAAAGATAATTCATTACCATTCTAATTATATTCAATTTCATATTAGTATTAGAGCCCTTTCACTGTAAACAACTTCGAGTGTGTACAACTTTTGTTTGATTTTCAATTCATGGAAGGATTGTGAAGCAGTGGATTAATTACTAATTAGAATTATTATTCAAATAAGTACAACGAAGCAATTAGCAATATTGCTTATATTTATTGCATGTTGGTAGAAAACATTATGATGGAAAATCTTCTTTGCAATTTGCAAATTATAACAAAGTAATAAAAATATGGATATCGCCTCGATTTTCAGACAGAAACTTTCGAATTACCATATTAATTTAATATTCTCTAAAATTACAAAAATATGTTAATTCTTATGCATAAATAATGAATAATTTAAATAATTCTTGCCTCTATAGCAGTAGTATTTATGTAAACTTGAAAAAACATAATACACAACTAGATAGATTAATTAAACATTTTATTGTTTACCAGTGCATTACCTATTGTCATTATTTTTTTGTCCACTTTATAGTTACAACTCAACAGGACTAAATTTTAATTACGGAATGGTAGATGTCATTATCCACTTGACAAGATAAAATCCCAAGAACATTTCAAGAATGTGAACATCCCGGCTTGTTACTTGCTATATTGGCCTATTAACATCCTATAATATTCTAGCGATTGCTAATGTCCGCCCTTAGTAACATTTTCAGCTATAATAACCCAAGGACATTGATAATAACGAAATAATTTTGTGACATTCCGAAAGCACGTTGCTTGGTAACCGCCCGACGCCGCAGGCAGAGGACTGTTAACCTAAAAGCAACGTGCTTGAGGTAGCTGTCACAAAATTATAAGTATTTATCAATGGTCGAGGGTTATTCGGACAGAAATTTTATTAATTGAAGTATCATTTTCATTACCAAAACGTGCAAATGACATTTGTATTCAATTATTATTATAAACATAAAAATGAACATAACTAATTGTAACCTAGCAACATATTTGACATAAGTAATAATGTCCCATGGGTTGCTATCAGTTAAATGTTGTATTCATTAGTCAATTTCGTACACGTGATCAGAAATGAACGAAATTCATTGGATATTTAGTTAACCTAAAAATTTTCTATGTAACATTCCAATGTTAATAATTTGGTAATAATATCCCAATGGTGTATCCAATGTAATGCCCTGAGATGTTTGTATTGAGTATGAAATTTTTGATCGTTCTCAGGATGTGGCTAGGATAGACTTACGTAATATCAATTAAAATAAATCTACTTATAATTATGTAAAATGTTAGTAATTTGGTAATAATATCCCAATTATGTGTCCCATGTAATTTTCTGAGATGTTTGTATTGGGTAGGTAATTTTTGATCGTACTCAAGATGTAGCTAGAATAGACTTAGGTACGTAATATCACTTTAAAGTACAGGAATAAGATATTTTTAAACATTCCATGGACGATTCATGTCAAGTGGGTATAGTGGAATCCAACCACTCGAATCTAGTGGTATTGTCGTCGGTTCCTGGGATCGTACGCGAAATATAAAAAACGAAACTATATTTTTATTTTTAAGCAGATCTTTTTTAAAACGCAACTGGCTTTTTGACCAATAAAATTTTTCGTTATTATAATTTTTACCAATAGAACTTCTTGTACTTCTTGGCCGGAGCGGACCGGAACGCTGTTCCGGTTCGTGTAATTTGACAACACACCATCCCGTAATTCTTTTAAAAAATTACATTTTCAAGAAATCTTTAGCGTTCCGTTTTGTAAAAATATGTTGTACTTACAATTTGGATTTTGTTCCTAAAACGCACTATGTACATTCACATCAAACAAATAACAATTACAACTAAATGTTATGGACTGTACCACTTCACCTATGCCGGAGAAATGTTATTTAGCTGTAATTAATAATCAATTTCTAATTATTCGATCCTATTCTGCACTGAAATGAGCTAGCCACCTTTACTAGAAGGTTTATCTTGAATAGGTTTCTCATTAAGCGTGGTCTGCAGACAAAGACCTAAATCTAGCTAGATTAAATATGTGTTCTTACGAAATTGAACTTCTATTTCACGAGTACAAGAGGAGGATTCAAATTGAGACTGAACAAACTTTTCTGATACATTTCACATTAATCGTAGATACTTAGGTAATTTAATAACACCTTCCAAACTTCTTATTTGAGTTTCAAAAATATTGCAATTAGGATTCAAGTATGTATGTCAACTTTTGAAATCTTAATTTGGTAACACAAAACGATGTATTAAACTTATTGGCATGTGTAGCGGATTTTGTGCAAATTTTGTGAGAATTTTTTGATGAGCAAAATTTGTACAAATTATATGGTAAACATAAAAAAATCAGAAAGAACCTTATATCTAGAAATCTCGAGTGGTATTATTTGGAAAGGTTGCCTTTTCTCTACCATGCACAGAAAACAGTAAAAAACTGTGGATTTCGCACGCTACTCTACAGCGTTTATTGTTTTGTTAGACATAATATTAATAATAATTGATGTTCCCTTGTGAAGATTTGGATTTAGGAGAAGGAAATAAGTGTTGAAATTACGTCTTGATCTTCACTTTTTAATATGAATAGACTACCGGTTTCGACAAATTATATTGTCGTCTTCAGGTCCGGTGCCGAAGACTACAATAAAAACGATGATGTCAATTAACAATATTTCAAATTTATTAATTTCTGTAACACCATCGTTTTTCTTGTAGTCTTCGACACCGGACCTGAAGATGACAATATAATTTGTCGAAACCGGTAGTCTATTCATTTTAAAGAGTGAAGATCAAGACGTAATTTCAACACTTATTTCCTTCTCCTAAATAATATTAATAAATAATTTATGGTAGAAGGGGAAAGTAATTTTAGTACCCATATTTGTAAAAAAAAGGTTTTTATTATTTTTTTATTACTCTACAGTTTTCATTTATAAGTTAATTAACTAAGTGTTTTTGTCAACAAAGTTTGGATCTGTGAAATAATCGACGGAATTTATCAAATTAAGATATTTGTATTAAAAAAGTTGCAACTTTCAAATCAACATAGTTGGAATTTAAAATTCCCTTTATTGTACCTTTCTTTTCTAGAATTTCTTCAGAGTATGATGTTTAACAATATAATACAATCTATATTTTTGACTGTTTTCCGGCATGGTGGAGGATCGTCTTAAGGTATAATTTACAATTCTGTTGCTCATTATTGACTCAAATATATTTAATTGACGGTTTAATTTAAATGTAATGCCAGCAAGTTCTTTTTAATTTTAAAATACATTTCATGTTAGCAGGTTCTACTCGTATATCGATGACATAATTATAAGCCCAGTATTATCACTTCTCGGCGTTAAATAATCAAATAAATCATACCATGACATTTAACAGCAATAAATAAATACCTACACAATCTATGAGAAAAATACACAATAAACAGAAAGAATTAAAGTCTTATTACAAACTTTTGTGTCTACAACTTCCATTCGTATAACACCCCTAATCTCCGTTAAACGTTGTAAAAATACAATTCTTCCCCGCTAAACAAGCGATGATGCCCTATCAGGGAGACATTGAACAAAGCCTTTGATTGAGTCTAAAGAATGTTAGTTGATGGTAATCCGCTTGCAACCCTCGACTTCTCAGTGACGCGGTGTCGCGTTACGATAGCGAACGAGTGCGGTTATTCGTTCCTGCTCGAGTTCCGGCCGCCGTGATCCTGCGATGGTGTTTCCTGCTGCGTGGTGACAGGAATGTGTCACGATGAATTGATCTTTTGTTGAAATTTCTTGTTTATGTATATTATGAGCGATTAAGCGACTCGCCTATGTTTTTTCAATTCCACTCTTTTCCCCACTATTACGTCTGCCTAATACCAATACGAAACCCGTACTTTAGCGCATCCTACCAACGCAATGTCATTTTGAAGTTGAAAAATACTGTAAAAGTGTTTTCGTTGCGAGTAAACTGTTAGTTTATTATTGACTTCCAGGTAATGTTTTTATAAACATTTAAAAGAGAATGAATGGATCTACAAATGTGCCTTTTTAAAATTTTAAAAATAAATTTCTCAGGAGATAACCGTGTAAAGATTGCATAAATTTTTATGAATTTTTTGGAATTTTTATAATCATGTACAATTTTTTTATTAAAATTATAAAAAGGCACAACTGTTAATGGATCCTTTAAGTATATAATCCTTGTTGAAATACAATTTTACTATTCTTGATCTGGCCACAAAACACACGCTACGTTAGTACGTTTTCTGTTGGATTTAAGGAGGTGGACGAGCAACTAAATATGGCTCCATCCAGTCAGATACACAATTCAGTTTAACTGCACAAAATCTTCCCTATGGTGTACGCTCTACTAACAAACTTGAGTACCACTCCATAAGACACAGTGTTTTATTATGAATTCATTATTCAATACTATTATATTACGTGTCCATTATATAACACTATTGTATAATGCTGAACTGTCATCACATCACAATGTGAGGTTAGGTTCATATTTTAATGTATAAACATTACAAAATGTTTTAGTCGTAAATAATGGCTAATTCACTCAGATGATTATACAGACGCCTTTAATATGTGCATAAATTTTCATCGTCTTGAATTACTTATAGCGTACATTAAGTGCTTATTAAATAATATATACTATTATTTTGCTGGTAACCATTCAACAGGATTTAATAGAATGGTAGATGTAATTATAGTGGAATCCAACCACTTCGACCGATTCGTCATAGTTTAGTAAGAATCTCAATCCGTGCAACGACCCGTGCAATTCAAAACGGCAACGGGGATATTCTAATGCAACCAGTACTACACTTTTTAAGAGGATCAAGTAAGCAGCTTGAAGCAACCGAGTGCGAATTAATTGCAAGGTGTTTTACAATCACACACTGCCGGCCGAGAGAACGGAACTCCGGAACACGGAACTCCGGGTTCGTACGTCATCACGTGCAGAGAGCTGCCTCAAAACTTTTTACGCTTATACGACGAAATAGAGCAAAATTTAAATTAAACCAAATTTAACAATAAATTTCATAGCAAGAGCCTAATGCCAATATAACTATCTGTAAGATATTAAGGAATGTATTATGAATAAGTTATGTTTATATAAAATGTTATTGTTATAACTACTATATTAACTGAGGTTGTAATGTTGAGCAGTCAGTATTTGGTGATATCTGTTATCAGATGCTTGAGTTTCTTACATATCTTAATGTAAAATCTCGTGTAAAATGTACCTAATACTTAAAATACATTGTAAATATTTTTAAAAATTGCGCCTTTAAAAATATACTTAAATATTTCCTATGCAATCATCAGGTGGCGTACTGCTCGAACGAACTCGTTCAAGTTATGCAAACACAGTAAACAAAGTGACGATTTATATAGTGTTTCATGTGGAATTTCTCTATGATTTTGTACTTAAAAACATGTGTAATTTGACATAAAATTAAGACAATATAGTGTTGTATTGTGTGTAGAGTGCTGCGAAGATGATTCGAACTCAGGACTTCGAGGTAGCAGCCGAGAAAGACAGAAAACAGCAAGAAGTAAGTTGGAAATATTTATTTATATCAACATGCAAAATATTGTAACCTCAAAACAAATGTCAGATTACTGGTGAAATTATTGGTGTAATAATCATGCAAACGAAATGAATTTTTTTTAAAAATAGACATTACATTATTTAATTTAATTTATCTATCTACAGATAAAAGATGTTTATAATTGGAAAATCGATCATGTCATAAAAATAATGATTCTTCATTCAGAATTTATGTACTTTCATAAGCAGTCCCTTGTGTATTTTATTTTACTGTTAGCGAAGAAATTATTACATGCATTTTATACTGTCTGTTTGAACTATTCACCATATGTTTATGAATAAAAAATGTAACAGTTACAGTCCAATAATATTCTGCATAATTCATAACATTTCGAGAATGAGTCTATTACTTTACGAGTAAAGTTTGAATTATAAGTTTGTTTTACATACATGATATATCTGTCGTAGGCAGATTGTAAAATTTGTCTTTTTATAAAAAGCCTAGCATGTAGGTAGTAGGCATATTGTAAAATACAATGTCACATCATTTTATTTTACTCCTGAAAGGTATTTAAATTATTTATTTAGTTCAGTTCAATCAACCATATTGAGTATGTGGGACTCAAATGGTATTGGGTTGTTTATTTAGTTTAGTTCAATTAGAGTTAACTTACCACGTTTTAATAGTTTCATGTTCATGTAATAATACCGGGAGTTTTTTTTATTAGTAAACATAGGGCATGTCATTACCATAGTTACAGTGTTACAGAATGACAGCAATGTATTGGAGCGTCTTTTTTATCAGTAAACATAGGGATAATTACATACTAAAATAAATATAAATTAAAGAAATGATAAATTATTTATTTATATTTTCTACACTTAAGAACTAGGTGGATACCTACATTAAGCTAATGAGAATTTTTTTAAACGAATTAAATGCTCAAAATTGGAACCATTATCTTCTAAACAATATCCTAAACGATTATAAAAATAATTTATAGCATTTGCTGGGGAGTAATATTTTGGAAGCAGCACTAATTCGATTTTTTAATTGTTCAACATTCATTCTGTCACCATTGTACACATTATTTTTTAAGTGTCTACCTAGTTCTTAAATTCTCATTAGTTTAATGTATCTCCCTAGTTCTTAAGTGTGGAAAACATAAATAAATAATTTATCATTTCTTTAACTTATATTTCATATTTATTTTCGTATGTTAATTATTATCCCTATGTTTAATGATAAAAAAAACGCTCTAATGCATTGCTGTCATTCTGTAACACTGTAACTATGGTAATGACATGCCCTATGTTTACTTATAAAAAAAATCTGACGTGGCCATCACACAACCTTCCGCCATATCTACACTTTAAACAGAAACGTATACGTACAATCCGGTGCCCATTTAAAATATACAAATAAAAATCTAAAATATTCAAACACAGAAATTAGTATCACCTGAATCAAAAGATTCATTCACACGAAAACTCTTCTGTGTTGAAGCCATCCTCCGTTCAATTACTACATTTAATATCTGACTTATGACTTATATGGCGCTAATATGTCAACTTGTCACCCGTCTCACCTGTCAATATTTTTTACGCAGAAACAAAAATCAACCGAACATGGATTACAAGATTTCAACGTTTTATCTGATAAATTTATTTTTAAAATTTTACTGCAGTTCTTTAATGCTACCAGATAAAGACAATTTTTTTATAACGTGAGTTGCAAATAACTTTGCTTCTTATTCTTATTACAAATAAATACTATATTTATCCAAATTTATATAAATTTTTGACAATTATCTTTTTCAATCTTTAAAAAATGTCACTTCCGATGAAGATATTTGTACCAAAATCTAATGAGCTCTTCCTATTCGTATACAATTGTAAAATACCAAATATCAAAATTTTTGGGTAATTCGTATTTGAGTTATGCGACATCCGGCATCGGCCCGGACCACACACATACACACACACGCACACACACACACACAAGCACACACACACACACACACACACACACACACACACACACACATACATACAGACATCATCGAGAAACTATCAAAAATGAGTTGTAAGGACCCTAATTCGTGCTCATCCACTTAAAACTCACAACCCGATTTTTTGCATGATTCCAATACCTTCCTTTACAGGTAAGCGGAAGGTAAAAACTCTCTGTATATATGTAAACGATAATGTAAACCAAGATGCAAGCAAACGATGTCAACTGTACTGTCACTGTCATAATCATTTATTTTGTGTAGAACCAAATTTCATATGATCATGGACAACAAGATACTGGAATTTTAAAGGAAATGTAGAATATTAGTTGCACTTTATTTTATTGTTAAATACTACCAGATTCAGCAAATTGTATTTAAAATTAACTGTACCGACAGATAATTATATTTTATTTTTAATTACAGAAATGTCATAAATAAATAATGTATCAATTTATTTAAGGAAAACTGTATCAAGCTTCCAAAAGTACTACTTCCGGTTTGCGGATTTCTACCAAATCTTAGCCGGTGTTAAGATCCTTATTAAAACCTTAAATATTAATTTGGTTATTAAAGGTTTGATACTTTTGAAATTATCGTGGATGAAAAAATGTCACATAAGTCCATACGTCCATACATCCATACGTGCACACACATACACAGACATCATCATGAAAATATTAAATTCGTATTCTAGAGACCCTGAAACGTGCTTATCCACCAAAAACTCATACTCGAAAATTTTGATCCGCTAGGTACCTACAATAACTCTCTTATAGAATATGAGGCGAGAGGTAAAAATGTTGCTTTACTATTATTGTGAATTATTAAAAAACTAAATAAATAGTGAAGTTTAAACTTTAAACGTGGATTACTAAATTTGAAGATTAAATTCTACTTTTAATGATTGTCTTGTAATTTCTAATAATAATACAACATTCTGCAAAAGGCGAAAAATGTTATTTTAAATCGAAAAGATGCAAAAAGATTATGCATATGCTTGTATTTGATACGAAAGCGTCCCTGATTATTGAGTTATAATTACAAATAATAATACAACATTCCGTAAAAGGCGAAAAATGTTATTTTAAATCGAAAAGATGCAAAAAAATTATTTTTATGCTTGTATTTGATACTCAGCGTCGGTGATCCTTCTGGCGAGTTTGCTCGTCCCAAAGCAGCAGATTATTCCCGGTATGTAAAAAAGCCGAACATCCCGGGAGAGTTTTGATCTTTAAAGTGCTAATTTTCATGTGAATCTAAATCTTTGCTTGAATTTTCATGTAAATTTCCGTCTGAAGTTCCCTCTTAAAATATCAGACTAATTTATGTGATCATGGAGTGCTGATATTACTCAATTATCGTTTCTTTGTGCTCTTGTGTATGAAAATAAGTTCATTATTCATCGTGAAGTTAATTAGCATTTTCGATAATCCTTTAGACTCGTATATGTTAATGTGTCGCATTGAATTTCCATTCGAAAATGTTACTACGTTAAAGACCTTAATTAACTTTGTTAATACACAAATAAAAACCTTCATTTTTAGCTCTTCAAAGACCATATTTCACTTCTTCAAATATGCTAATGCGGCTTGAATTTAAAATATGAATCTATAGTTGTTTCACTCTCAGAACAGATGGACGTCATCGTTTTATGTCACTATACAGGGTGTTTCATAACTTCGAGTACATACGTTAATGGTATAATATGTTGTTTGATATGCTGATTACGAATCTAAAAGAATTTTTTTTAAATTAAGGGTTGTTTACCTAAAACATTTTTTGTAGTACTGCACTGGTTTCGTTTTCCTATTAAATACAAACAATAGAAGTAGGTAATTAACATCTTAAATTACATAATACTAGTAAAATAACAAACTAAATTTAATTATTTTTAATGAAACAATAATTACTCCACCCAGTGGCAGTGGCTACGAAAAATTTTTGACTGGGAAATATGGAAATTAATTTTGCGTTTTTAAGAAAAATTCTTTTTGATTCGTAATCAGAATATCAAACAACATACCTATACCTTTAACGTATGTACTTGAAGTTATGATACATTCTGTATAAACGGACAGCTGATTCGTCCGCCATATTGGAGTCCACAACTGTTTAACACATCATACAACTAATTTGTTTAATTGCCTTTTTACCTCTCGCCACTCCTGTAAAAGAGGTATTCTAATCATGCTAAAATTTCGATAGTGAGTTTTCAATTGATAAGCACGTTTGAGGTCCCTAGAACACGACTTTGATAGTTTCGCGATGATGTCTGTGTGTATGTGTGTGTGAATGAATGGGTGGATGGATGGATGTTGGAGGTACGATAATTCAAATACCACTAAATAAAAATATTTGAAATTTTGTTTATAATATTCTGACACCCTAGATTAGATCTGATTAGATTTTAGTGTTGATCGTGCAACCGGAAGTGGTACTTTCTTGAAGATCTGATGATCTGTTTTTCTGGAATATCCTAAAAATTTATGGATTCATATAATAAGAATTTTTTAAATAACGAGGTATACTAAATGTTACTGACTACAATTTGTATTCAACACGTTGGTTCTATCTAGCACTATTTACCGATTACAAGAAGTTAAAATTCTACAAATTTGTTACCATTTTGATTTATCTGCCTACCAATGAAAACAAGAAATAAAATATTTGAATGTTTTTTTTTTAAATCTATCTCCAACATAACATCTGTCAAAATGTAAACATACTACTGTGCAATGTCACCAATCATGGAAAGTTTTTATGACATAAATTTGAAATAAGATAGGATATTTGATTGTTTTTAATTATTATTCTGCATTAATAGTACGATAAAGGCATTAACAAAAAGTATATTTGATACATAAATTTTTATAAGGTTAAATTATGTTTTTAGATATTTTCAGTTTAGAAGGATTGTCCCTCGGAACTGGGAATGAAAGAACGGACAAGCCAAATTTGAATAAAATCTTTAAAAAAAATACCAGACACATTCTATTCGAAAAACATTGTATCCATTTTAAGGATTAAATGATAATACTTCAACATTTCTGTGATATGATGACACGCAAATAATGAATAAAAGTTCAAAAAATTTGACGCACCTTTTCGAATGTTTGCGACCCACTCCTTAAATATTTGAAGCACACCAAAGTATTTAATCGCAGTTTTTGTCACCGCTGTTTCGTATAATGACTGATTACGAAGCAACTAAAAATATAAGCTATGACTCAACAAATCATAATCAGGAGAAATTTAATGAAATCAGTATATTATAAGTAGCTACACCCACTCACATCTATTTAATGATTTGTCTTATGGCTTTTTCATGTTCAATTTTTTTAATAACAATATACAGGGTGGCGCGCTTAAGACGATCCATCCTTAATAACTTGGGAACGGATTGTGATAGGCATACCCGGTTTGCGCTATATGTTTTAACATCTAGGGGGATACATTTTACTAATATATATATATATATATATATATATATATATATATATATATATATATATATATATATATATATATATATATATATATTTTAAATCATTTATCTCACACCCACCACTCACAATTTTTAAATCTTGAATGGCAATATACCCTTTGTGGCATGTCAAATAATAGCTCTTGAAAAATGCTACACAGTCTTGTCAATAAAATTGATATTTGAATAAACCGTTTTAAAGTTAGCAACAATAGTTTATAATATTTTTATGTTTTATTAAATAAATTCAAAACGACAAGAAAACAAAAAGAACAATGCTAGTACATAATAATTTGTTAATAGTTTGTGTATAATAGTTATCAGTTACTATTATTATTGTTTCACATTTTAGTAATTTCCATAGCACTCCATGCATTTTATAATAAAACTAAAATTTAAAAAAATTGCACTTATTCGAACGAAAGTAGGCAAAATATAAGGAATTTTGGTAGTAACATTAACAGAACTCGGCTGTAAATTTCGCATATTATGAACTACCTTCGTTTTCTTATATGTTATACAGAGTGTTCCAAAACTTAGGACAAAAAATTAAAGGGTAAGTATAGGTACTGTACGACGTGCTGATCATGAAACAAAAATATTTTTTTTAAATTCGCAAAGTTAAGGGTAGTTTACTTGACGTGTGTACATTTTAAGTATCACTGTTTTGATGGTATATTTGATAATTTGACATTTATTAGTATTAGATATTATGTAAACAATTACTTTCATTGTAGAAGCTTTGAAAAAAATTATTAAAAATAACTACCAACCAGTGGTAAAAAATAATTGCTTGAAACACGATGCAATATTTTTGCGAATTAAAAAAAAATCATTTTGTTTCATGATTAGCACGTCGTACAATATATACAATTTAATTTTTTGTCCTAAATTGTGGAACAGCCTGTATTTTTGTACGTTATACATTTATTATAATATATTAATATAAATATGAACCAAGCAATTTGTTTAGAAAAGCGAATGAACGAGATAAAAACTACTTGCATATAAATAAACCACAGTTAATCAAACATTATAACACCTGCTTTACATAAATATTTAAACAGTAAAATATGTAATTACACACTTCATGTGCGAAAAAAAACTATTTACATTAATAATTGTTCGTGATTAGCATTAAAAAGTGGTTAAACGGTATTACAAGAACGCTTAGACAATGACGGGCGACCGCACAGAGCTTCCCCTGCGGAATTAATGCAAGAATGCAGCATAAGCCACACGTTGTGATTGCGCAGGGCCGGAGCGAGGGCGGCAGGACGCCAGGGCCGGACTCTGAATTCTTAAAAATTCCTACAAAATAAAGTAAAAATATGTTCTCGTTGGGGACATGAGATTGACTCTAATTTTGGTCCGATTTGATTCCTATTTTTTAAATTTAAAGATAGGTCGATAGGTCTGTCTAGTGCCATTTTATTTAATTTTAAATTTGTATATGTTTGTGCTCCAAAGTTTGAAGAAGAACTTTGAAGATAAAATATTAAAAAACTAAAGTGAAAATTAAAAAAGTGATACTAAGCGGACATAGAGAAAAAATTGTTTAAAAATGGTTCAAATTAGTGCCAATTTCATGTCTCCAACGAAACCCCTTTTGTAGTAGAAAGTGGTTAAATATGGTTCATTCAGCGAATCAACCGATGTCGTCACAATTGGTAACAATTAATTGTTTGTGACGGCATCTTTGATTCGTTAAATGTACTTTAAAAACCAGTGGATATTCCTCTTAAGCTGATAGCCATAGCCTGAAGGCTGGATTATAATGGATGTAACTGGTGACTTCTTCTGTGTTCTGTGAATATGAGCTATAGGTATTTCTATGTTACGTTTCATAATGAGACTGGATTTACCTGTACTGTAACAGTAAGGTTCGCCAACTTTTAAAAAAACTTCCTAGAGTATCACTATATATCAAGAGTGTGGCCATAGGCGCTATATTGCAAACAGGTAGCCATGGTTTCATACAAAAAATGTGGAATTAATTCATGTTTAATTGTAAAAATATGATATCCAAAAATTAGTTCAGTATCTAACTTTTAAACTCTTCACATATTATTTTATACAATTTTACTGAAATCAGCCATAGGTACTATGAATGTATAAAGTATAAAGCTACTCTATTACATACTTAACTCTTTCCCAACAAATAACAAGCAAGTCCTATTTCCTATTTGTTCTTTGTTTATCGTTGTTTACACATTTTGATGAGTATTTTATATTTCGCTACAATATTTATTGTTATAAGCATTACAGATCCAACCATGTAACTTTTCAACACACGGATCTATTTCTGACAGTTTGTTATAAGTCGGTTATAAGATAGGTTATGTCGTCAAGTTAGCAGATTACTGAAACGATTATAAATCACACACTTCTCATTCACATCATAATTTTACAGAATACAGAAAAAGTAACCAATTACATCCATCATAAAACAGCCCTTAGAGATTATAAGAGACCTCCAGGGTGAAAAATGAAATCATCGCGAATTGTCCTTTGTAAACCCGGCTCTGGTGGCTGTCGACAGCGGTACCAGCAGGGCACATATGCGCGCACCGAGTGTAACTCTAACTCTGTACATAGAGGTCTTACGTTGATCTATTCTCCTCCATCAGTTGATGAATAAACATCATCTGCACGGTACTGCGCTGGAGCATGTCTAGATCTAGTTGTTATAGTGTTCTGTACGCGCTCACCCACACAGCTAGAGGGTGTTGGGTGCTCTCTCTAGCTGCATATGTATAGGTGTACCACCTTATGCAAGTTGTGCCAATTTTCCGTCTTAAGGTGTACGTCTACCCTAAAATTTTACAGCGTTACAGAGGTGTACGCCTTCCACGTTTACTTTAATTGTAATTGAAATATGTGATGCTTTTACATATGAGTGTATTAACAAAGGATGTCTTAATGTTTCTATATTTTTATTTTCTTTGGCCTAGGAATTTGAAGTAAAAAAATTAAAAATAACGTTTTGATGCGGTTTTTGTCATCATTTGATATGATTTATCGGTCACTATTGTAGCAAGATGACTTGCATATGCTACGCTTTGTATTTTTGTTATCTTAAGTTATTTTTAGATACAAAAGTTCAGAGGTCATCTGCATCCCCCTGTACCCTGTAGGCGAGACGTTCCCATGATTTTGGGCGTCTGCAGATAGTTCTTCGACAGCAGAGCTCGAGATAAGTCCAAGATGTAGCCCGTTGCTACGGACATTACGCTTTAGAGCGTAATTTTAAGAATATTTTTTAGTTTTATATTCATATTTTAGTGGAAACGTATAAGTATCAAGTTTTAAGAAGTTTAAATTTATTTATATTTGTGTTTAATCGGAGTTTTTGTGTTTTATTAAATATATTTTTAAGTAAAGTGCTCTTAAGTTTCGTTATGTCATGATTAATGCGCTCCCTAATTCATCCCTTCCTAATTCGAGCCACGACTGGTTTATCCTTTTCCTTTAAATAAAATTCCTTTCCTTTTTTATTCTATAACCCCTATTTCACTCCACTTTTGCTACACTATAAATGGCAAGAAACATTTAAAAAGCAAGAAGCATGCAGCTAAGTTTCCTTTTAATCTTTAACTTAATCTCTTTAAAAAATACAGAAGTTATTATGGAAATACTGGAGCCATGTTTACAGTATTTTTCAACTTCAAAATGACATTGCATAGCTAGGATGCGGGAAAGTACGAGTTTCGGGCTGGTTTCTGGCAGCCGTAGTAGTGGGAAAGAGAGTGAAATAGAAAAATAGTAATATCGAGAGTATTCTAGGAATTCGAAAAAAAGGTAGGCGAGCTCCTTAAGGGTATCAATTCCTATGGTAAAAACATGAAGTTATACGTGGAAAGTAGTTGTGACGTTATGAGGACAACATTGAATTTTATAGGGTCACTAAACAACGATTAAACTTTATTTATGTGTAATATTAAATTATATGTTGATAAATTTTGACTCATCTTGATCTTGTGAAATTATTATACTTTCCTAATGTAATTCTTACTATGATTTGACTGAAAATAGAAATAAATCCACCATTTGCAGTGCTGTTTTCATTATTTATTTGATTTATAAAATTTTTACATTCACTAGCTAATATTGCAATAGTGTTCGAAAAGGATCAAAAATTATTAGTTGCAATTTGAAAACGTTATCGTTAAATATTATAAAAGATTAATCTTAATTCTTATTAGTATTCGTAGTTTTGATTTGCTTTTTGTACTCATTTGATTCTCGTTTCTAGTAACATTTGTAACATGCAATCATTGTGAAAAGAAGTATACAACCCTCGTAATGTACGTGATATATCAATATAAGAGCGAGAAGCAATCTGTCAAAGTCAAATTAGTTAAATTTTACTGTTCATTAAGTAAGTTATCAACGTGAAACTGTAATTTAGAAGTTAATTTACCTGTCCATAACTGAAGAAGTTTCATAGAAACCATTATACGAAATCTAGTGTGAAAAATAACTGACGTTCAAACATTGCTAGCTTGAAATTTAAATTAGTTTTCATAATTTTATTGTGATAGGTACTAGTTTGTGAGATTAGTTCTGTTAGATTTGTTAAATTAGGATCCTGCTAATAAGACTGTTTAACCAGCCAGTCTACGTTTTTTCCGAATACCTAAAATACTCTCGATTTTACTTTTTCTTCTATTCCACCTCCTTCCCCATTACTACAGCTGCCCGAAACTCGTACTTTGTCGCATCCTATAGCAATGCATGTCATTTTGAAGTTGAAAAATACTGTAAAAGTGTTTTCGTTGCGAGTAAACTGTCAGTTTTTTATTAACTTTAAGATTTTTAAAATCATTTCATAGAGAAATAATTTTTATTTAATTTCTTTAAAAAATACAGAAGTTATTATAGAAATACTGGAGTCATGTTTACAGTACTTCAAAATGACATTGCGTAGCTAGGATGCGGGAAAATACGAGTTTCGGGCTGGTTTCGGGCAGCCGTAGTAGTGGGGAAGAGAGTGAAATAGAAAAAAAAGTAATATCGACAGTATTCTAGCAATTCGAAAAAAAAGGTAGACGAGTCCCTTAACATATGTACCTACTCAATATTATAATACACCCTGTCCCGTATATTTATTTCGTTCATTAAGGGTCTCGTCTCCGTAACAAAATTTTGCGTGTTTAGAGGTGTAGCAGTTTCTGCTTTACTCATTGCATATTAAAAATTTGAAGGAAAAACAGGTACTAGATATTTGTGAAAGAATTAATCTAGGATTATGCCGTGTTAGAATTCTGAAAAAATCTTTGGAATCCATATAAAAAATTAATGAAAAAGTGTGTTTTCAGCAATTTTTTACATGCTTTTTCTTATTATTAAGAGATTTATTAGAAAATGTAACTCGGCATAATCCTAGTTGCATTCTTCGTCTGTAAATAAATTTATGAAATTTAGCTTTATCTATAAAACTTCTTGAGCATTGTAGAAATTGCTAGACTGCTTTTCCGTAATTTTAGCGAGCGTTTCTATGCGTTAACATAGGACAAACGCGGTGTTGAGCTACGTAGAGACGATACCCTTAAGGCTATACACTTGCTATGAAATTCAGAGTAAAATAGGGTTCTACAATATTCAAGATTGTGACTTTGTTTTTGAAATCTATGAACTCATATTTGAAATGTAAGTTTATAAAGACTGTCCCTAGGGTGCTACATGATGATTTTCTTGAAATACCTAATACTCTGCTGGAAATTAATTAGTGAAAACCGGTGAAATCAATCAATTTTAAAATATTTTTAAACTTATTGTTTGAAGTTTAAAAAAAAAAACTTCTTGTGGCACTCTTCAGAACATCGTAAGGAATCGATTATGTCAAACAAAATTCAATTGTATGCATTAATAAAGTAAGAATCTTTAATATTAAAATGTTAAAATTAACTCTTATTTTCTCGAATTGTTGTCGCAACAATGTATTGTATGATTTTTTCGATTAAATAATGTTTCGTCATTACTTATGTAAAATTTCAGATTTTTCTTTTGGACAACAAAGCCAGAATTGATGAAATTCTGATGCTACTACCGGGGCAAACGTAGCGCCTTAAAAATATGTGTAAGACTGTCAAGTTTGGTAAAAGGAGTGGATAGATAATATATGAAACAATAATTTATGACAGTATAGATCCTTATTTGTAATGTAAATGAATCACAATATCGGAGTACCTCTCGTTGTTGCTATCCTTGTCTACCCCAAGCGAAGTTTGCAAACGTAGCCTGGTTACGTAAATGTGTGTATATGGTTCACAGAAATTTCCATAATTATATTCGCACTTAAGTTATTTTGAAAATCTGCCAGTGTATAATGTCTTTTAGTTCGTTAATTAACAGTATTCATTTTATATAAAGGTTCCTAATTACACAGCGTATGGCCTATAGACTTAGTGCCAGTCGCATTAATTAATTATAATTAAGTTTTAGTTGGGTGGAGGGAGTTGGAATCGTCGTACGGTTTTCGAGAGAGAGAAGCAGCGCGGCGGGGCGGGGGAGGGTGAAGGGTTAGGTGTATACGTGATGTGCATTCTGATCACGCTGATATTATGCAGATCGCGCTAAATTCGCAGAATGATAAACCCGGCCCCGCATCCGTTCGTCTCTGACGCACCCAGCGATGCCGCCTGGTGGCGAACCGTCAAACTACCGCAACACATAGTTGCCTAAACTCTTATTTACTATTATAACTAAAACCAAAAATAGTTCAGGATTTTCAAAAAGCTTTTTACTCAAGAGACCACAGCGAAACCCTATCTGTAAAAACTCTTGTCCTGAAGTTGAAAAGTTGATTTGTACCTACATCATTTTACTGACAAAAATCTTGGAAAATTAAGATTACCTATTATTATTTATTTGAAAAAACTATCGATGGAATACGAATTAAATCTTCGAATCAGAAACATTTTTCTACAAAATGCTGTAAACCGCGAGTCAATATCTTTATTCGTTTAGAAATTATAGTTGATTAAATACACTACCGGAAAAAAGAAACCGCCCACCCAGAAAAGTTGAAAAATAGGTGCATTTTCAAACCGTCATAACTCGGCTGATTTTCAACGAAATTGAATGAAACTTTGAGTCCGAAACACTTTCAAGTGTCTACTTTAAGAGCGTGGAAGTGATCTTAGGTTTAACCCTTTACGCCAACTCGCTACACTCCGATTAAAAAATGTATTTTGTGGGAAAAAAGGACCAACTTTGATGATCGCTGAGGAGTTGTAGACCCGATTTTCCAACAATGCAATAAAATTCAATCAATTTCCTACACGGGATGCAAAGAACAGAGTTGATACATTGATTTGGGGCAAAGTTATGCGCAAAAAAGTGCATTTGCGGGTTTTTTCGCTCATAACAACGAAATTGGACGGTTCTTTGTGAAAAAAAACGATTTTTCCCCTACTTTACGAAGGTGAACTCAAAATTAGGATGATTTTATGTTTCTCACCTTTATAACCCCTTAACAATAAACACAGTTAGGCCTAAAAAATTCAAAATTTGCTTTGCAGAAATGGGTCCACTAAAATTTTACAACTTTATAGATATCGTTAAATTTGGAATTTTTCATAACATAACATAAACAATTGAAAAAAATTTCGAAATACAGTCGTTGTAGGAAATTTTATTCTCTACTACTAAATTAAAGTACCTACTTTTGACAAAAAGCTAGTCCTTCGAGGTCAAAAAAACCTACCAAAAACTTCATTTCTATTATATCTCATTTAGTTTTTGAGTTATCTCTTATTAATTTTTAACAAACATTGCGCATGGATTTCTTTAATTATATTGCTTTCTTTTCTAACATGTTTATGTTCTAAAATTATAATATGTGGTGCAATATAATAATATTATAATAGTTCTGATTTTATACTACTTATGTGGTGAAATATAATTAGCTAATTGTTATTGTGTGGGTATCACTGGAAATAGTACGCAGTATCCGTTGCTATTGTCATAATTTATTTTATCCGCTATTACTGTTTTGTTTGAGAAGATTAAAATTTATTTTAGCTTCGTCGTTGAACTGATTTTACATTTATATCCTATTTTGATTTAGTTTGATTTTATTTAATAATTTGTATCATAAAAGCGGCAATAAATAGTACTGATAATTCCACTTCGGTATAAAGTAAGCCATAAACTAAACACAATTTTATCGCTTTGACAGCGGATAAAAAGGAAGGTAACTTTTTGCAAGTGATAAAACCTTATTTACCTTTTTTTTTACAGTATGTTGATCTTACCGGATGCTAGGCTAAACAAACGGCAAGTAAATTAATAGAACGGTAAGTAATTTACTTACCGTTCTAGTAAATTTAATATTAATTACGAAGAAATGAATATTTGCGTATGGATAAAAAAGACCAATAGTGCAAAAAATGATATAAGCATCATTGAATGAACGATGTCAGACAAAATTTAAGCCAAACATTGTCTTCCATCGGTAAACTGTCCTTACCGTTCTTGATACTTAATATACTATTAAACTTTAGTTATGTCAAATTGATTCTAAAATGTACGGTAGAGGTCAAAGCACACTAGAAAGAGACATTTTTAACCACGTTGACAGCTCAAGTGTCCCAACCTATCTAGTAACCGTGGTAGATAAACAAGTATAAAATTTAAGATTTGTCACATCTATCGTTACTTCCGCCATTGCCGTCACCATAAGTTGACAGTGAACATCGTGACAATTGGCATGCAACGGACGATTTATTACCATTCCTCCCGAATTGTAGCGACGCCGGCGTCACCGTCGTTCACTTGTTCTTCCCTACCCGTCGCCATCTGCTTAAACTCTGTCAAGTTTTAGGCTATTTAATATGTGCATCACTTTACGTAGGTGAAACAAGGTTGGCAGTAGCGACAACATACTATAACAACAAGAACGGCAAGAGTCGACAGAGTTTCTATGTCTGTAAAGTCTGGTTTATAATGTATGTAATCGGTTACTTCTTCGGCATTATGTAGGGGAGACTGGGGGCTAAATGGACTTGGGGCTAAGTATACAACGCAGTTTTTAATTTTCCCGCTTGAAGAAAGTAGCTCATATTAGTCTCAAAAGATACCTCTTATTGTTCTTCAGTATTTCAAAAAGTATTGGACTTTTAGTTTAGTTTTCATAGGCAGTCATACTACGAATGTGTTTTTGAGTTGTTGGTGCAGTATATATGGATGTATTATTATTTTATTTGAACCATAAATTAATAGTAGCCAATGTCCAATTTGTATGTTAATTAAAAGTAGTTTTGTTACTATTTAAAAAAAATGTTTGCTACGTAACATGGGGACTAATGGGACTAACAAAAAGGGTACTATTGGGACATGTTTCATTGGGCGTCCATATAATTAATTAATTTTGGCTGGAAATTTTCCTTTCCTATGTACCTCGTAATAAAAAACGATAGCTACGAATAAAAGTAAAGGTTTTTAAAAATACAACACAAAATTGTCATAATTGTTGCTGAAATGCACAATATGAAATGATTCGACAGACAATGAGACATTATGCCAAAAACGAAAATTATTATGTCCTTGTTGAATTTAGGGAGAAAACGAAAATGGTTTTTTATGCCGGACCAAATAAATTCAAAATAAATACAAATTAATTTAACCCCAAACCTAGTCCCATTAGACCCAAGGAATATAACTATTGGAAAACTTGACACGCTTTTTAAAATAAATAAAATAAAATGCGTACAATGTTGTTACAACCGTTCAACTACTATATCATAAATCTAAAATATTGTAAATATCACATGAAATTGAAAAAACAGTTAAATTTTATTATATTATTTCATAAATTGACGAAAAACCAAAAATAGTCCAAATGGCCCCCAGTCTCCTAATGAGTGATGTGAATGAGAAGTGTGTGGTTCATAATCATTTCAGGATCTGCTAATTTGATGACATAACCTTTCTTTAACTGTCAGCAATGGATCCGTTTATTGAAAGTTACATAGTTATAGTATTGTAGCGAAATACTCATCAAAATGTAATCAAAGATCAACAAAGAACAAACAGGACTTGCTTGCTATTTGTGAGTTATGCGCGAAAAACCTCGAAATGCCCTTTTTTTCAAACACTCATAACTTTGTGTAAGATCAACGTAGGAACTTCGTTCTTTGAGTCCTGCACAGGAAATTGAACAAATTTTAGTGCCCTTTTGGTGAATCGAGTCGAAAAAATTGGAAAAAGTTGGACATTTTTTCGATATAAAAGCATTTTTCACAGGGATGCTGGAGGGGGCGGAAGGGGTGACGCTAAAGTTCGCATGCATGACTTTAAAGTAGACACTGCAAAGTTTTTCGCCCTCGAAGATTCATCGAAATCGACTGAAAATACGCCTAGTTATGACGATTTGAAAATAGGTGAAATTTCACCTCATTTCAAGTGTTCCCCTAATTGTAACGAGTTTAGATTCAGACCTACGCAATTATAAGTATAAGGCTAATTTAACCAACCAGCGCTCAACGTTCGCACTTATAATTGAAATTGATTATTGTGGAAGCGCTGGTTGGTTTATTTAGCACTTATACTTGTAATTGGATAGTTTGAATCTAGCTTTGTCCAGTTAAATTGATTTCCTATGTTTCATTTTAAAAAGAACGCTCTAATAAATTGGTCAAAGTCGTAACCATGGATATGAAAAATCCCATGTTTCACATTAAAATAAACTCACTGTATATACGGGGTGTATCTGTACTTACCCACTTGACAAAATAAAATCCCCAGAACATTTCAAGAATGTGAACATCCCGGCTTGTTACTTGCTATATTTGCCCATTAACAATTAACATCCTAATAATATCTTTGCGATTGCTAATGTCCGCCCTTGGTAACATTATCTATGTTACATCCCAATGTTGTATTTTGGTAATAATATCACAATTATGCATCCCATGTAATTCTCTGAGATGTTTGTAATTTTTGATCGTACTCAGGATGTGGCTAGGATAAACTTACGTAACATCACTTAAAGTACAAGAATAAGATATTTTTAAACATCCCATGGACGATTCATGTCAAGTGGGTATGGATCAAACTTTAAGGGTATATGTCACACATTCTACTAATAACGGAACAAAAAGAATTTTTCAATTAAGGGTGGTTTACTTAAAGGAAACATGTTGAGTGCCACTGGTTTCATAGCTGTTTGTGTTGTTTTATTCAAATATTAACAATGCACGTAATTATCTAATCCAACGCTGATATTGTGTAATGAACAAATTTAATTATCTGTTTCTTTCACAGTAATGAAGATGAAGTGGCATTGAAAAAATGAAAAAATCTTTTTGTTCCGTTATCAGTAGAACGTGTTACATATACCCTTAAAGTTTCATCCATAAGTACAGAAACACCCTGTATAAATACCAACTCTAGGAAGTTTTCTTAAAAGTTGGCGAACCTTACTGTTATTTTTATTTTGATGTTAACCAATCTACAGGATTAACTCCCAATTACAGAATGGTAGATGTTATTATAGTGGATTCCAACCACTCAGATCCAGTGGTATTATTGTCGGTTGTGGTGGGAATCGAACTGAGGATCGCTAGCATGCTAGGCGAACCCTCTACCGCTGAGCTAACCACTGGCCATAAGTATAAGTAAACGTTCTCCTGTCAACAGAACACAGAAGAAGTCACCAGTTCCATCCATTATAAACCAGCCTTAACCCCCGCGCTGTTTTTTGTTCCTTTGTAATATAATTAACATATCTAGGTAGTAACACGGGAGCTAATGAATAAACAAGTTGTAAACAAAATAAAGCGCGGTGCGGTAATTGCTAATGATGATGTTTACAAAAAATATGTCTAAAATGAGGTTATGTTTGTGTCGAGTTAATTATATTGGCGTGAAATGTGAAATATGCCCGACCGCGTCAGTGGAAGGCACTTCTTCCCTTCGTTAGTGCAGCGGAATTTATATTTGTTTTAATGAACTCGGTTGCTTACAAGTTACGAAATGTGCCGTTTAATTAATTCAGTTTCGTTGTATTCGGACCATCACACAAATGAAAATGATAAATCTGCGCAGCACTAGACATGTTACGTGATTTCTACCTTCTACCTACATTATTCCAAATGCAAATTCATTTTCGGAAGTATGACGTTAAGCTTCATTGAGCATTTTGTCGGGAAGCACTTTGCAAGTCAATCTATAACCTACTATAAAAAAATTTTTTTAAATTTTAATACCTTGATATATCAAAAACGGTAAGAAACATGGTCTTGATTTTGTCACCATTGAATTCCTCAATTATTCTCACGTCGATTGATAAAAGTACCTATACAAATATTTAGGAAAAAAATCCAATGGGTAGGTACCTACATTATTTTTTAGGGTTTTTTAGATAGGTATGACTTATTAAGGAGTATACCTATTGCTTCGCCTATTGTTATTATCTCAGATTTCAGAAATTCTTCATAAAAAATCTGAAGTGGCCAACACACGACCTCTTGCAATACTTTGCTATTTTTGTTTAGTTTTACAAGTTAGTACTCATAAATATACTATTGTAGAAGGAAATTGTAGTTTTTTAATAATTATTATTAAACTTTATCATACCATATAAATAATAAATGACATTTTTTATCATTGTCAAAAATTTACTTGTCATTTACACTCATATTTTTATTTTTTATTTTCATTGGTAGCTAAATCGAGATTACCTTAACAAATTTATAGAACTTCTTTTAATTCTGGAGCTACTCGTAGATAGAAAAAAGTTTTAAATACAAATTTTAGATAATGCCATTTAGTATACCGGGTGCTTCAGACCACCCGTAACAACATTCAAAAATATTTTGGAAGTATTTTTTGGTTTCTCAATCCGTTTTGTTTATTAGATATTCGGGAGGTACGGGTGGTCTGAAGCACCCTATATATTGTTATTACAAAAATTTCTATTAATCTATACATTGTAAACTCTGCAGATCTTCAAGAAATTGCCACTTCCGGTTGCACGATTTACAATAAAATCTAACCAGATCTAGGGTGTCAGAATGTTATATACAAAATTTCATATCAGTAGTATTTGAGTTATCGTACCTCCAACATCCATCCATACTTACACGCACAGACATCATTGTGACACTATCAAAATAGGATTCTAGGGACCGTAAAACCTACTTACTTACTTAATCCTAAAGCCTTCTCTACCTTTCAGGTGTAAGGCGAAAAACCTAAATCGTGCTTATTCATTAAAAACTCTCCATCAAATTTTAGAATGATTTAAATGCCTTTCTTATTTACAGATGTTTGTGACAAAACATAAAAATTAACCTGCAAAGACAAAGTAAAACAAATAATTCATCCATGTACAACAGTGCTTTGTTGATTAACGAATTACGATAAGTTCTTGTGAAGTTCCCAATCATTATGGAGCTACCTTCATGATGAACTATGATCGACCTTTTAATGTGTAATGTAATAGACAAACGGTAATTACCCTGACCGTACAGTGCTTCAGTAAGTTTACTTGGTCTACTACAAGAAGCGCTCATGTAGAATATTTAGTTTATGATTACAATATGTAACTTTGTAACTTTCGATAATATCCTTATCTTGTAAATTTCATTAGTTGTTACTTGCACATAGAAGAGCTACTAATATGCATCGAAAAAGTGATCAAAGTGGTGACATTTACCTGGTAAAGTTCACCAAAAACAGCATTTAAGCGGCCCATCTACGTTTTTTCTGAATTCCTAGAATATTCTCGATTTTACTTTTTCTTCGATTTCAATCCCTTCCCCAGTACTGCAGCTGTCCGAAACCAGCCCGAAACTCGTACTTTGCTGCATCCTAGCTATGCAATGTCATTTTGAAGTTGAAAAATACTGTAAAAGTGTTTTCGTTGTGTGTAAACTGTCAGTTTATTATTGACTTTAAGATAATGCTTTTTAAAACATTTAATAGAGAAAGAATGAATTTACAGATGTGCCTTTTTAAAATAAATTTCCATCATGAAATATAACCGTGTAAAGTTTGCTTACCTAAATTAGAAGTTTTTCGGAGTTTTTATAATCATGTACAATTTCTATTATACAAATTTTAAAAAGACAGAACTGTTAATAATTGATCCTTTAAGTATAAATCCTTGTTGGAATGGATATTTACCATTCTTGTACTGGACACAAAACACTCGCTACGTTAGTACATTTTATGGTGTCTTTTAGGAGGTAGACAAACTAGATTTCTAGATCTAGATTTGCATCTTCCTATGTTTGCATTTATGCTGAATCTAAAATTCTAGATTTGCATTTTCCTGCGAATGGAAAAGGAAAACATATTTTGACAATTTAAGGGACTCGTCTGTCTCCTAAAATCCAGCATAAAATGTACTAACGTAGTGAGTGTTTTGTGGCCAGTACAAGAATTGTAAAATTTTATTTCAACAAGGATTATATACTTAAAGGATCAAAATGACATTGTTATGATGCGACCAAGTACGAGTTTCGGGCTAAGTATTAGTAGCAGGGAAGGGAGTGAAAAAAGGTAGACGGGCTGCTTGAGTCGTTGTCGCTCTTGCATGATTTCTAGTCAATATTAATGCACAAGCGGCTATTATTACCATGATGGGAAAATTGTATATAAATCCTTACCACTTTTGTATGATTGCTAGCAGCAAACGACGTTCTTATTGTTTGTATTTTAGAAGTTTCAAAAATAATTTCTCTCAAAAAGATACTACCCACTTGACATGAATCGTCTATGGGATGTTTAAAAATATCTTATTCTTGTACTTTAAGTGATGTTACGTAAGTCTATCCTAGCCACGATCAAAAATTACATACTCAATACAAACATCTCAGAGAATTACATGGGATGCATAATTGTGATATTATTACCAAATTTACAACATTGGGATGTAACATAGATAATGTTACCAAGGGCGGACATTAGCAATCGCAAAGATATTATTAGGATGTTAATGGGCAAATATAGCAAGTAACAAGCCGGGATGTTCACATTCTTGAAATGTTCTGCGGATTTTATTTTGTCAAGTGGGTAACCAGCCAAGCGGTCAACCCATTGACAAAATAAAATCGAACAAAATAATTCGCAAAACGAATTCGCGAACTCCCAATCAACTAGTTCACGTAATGCAATAAAATCTAACGTAATATTCGTTTTTGACAAATGATATCCCGAATTTGAGTTCCCAATCAATCACAGTTACTCCATCGGTAGAAAAACTACAGCGAGTGACAAGTAATTGGCTCAGCCTGTATAAACGCACGCAGGTAATTCATTACAGTAAATGAAAGTCTGTATTATGTGGCCGGTCAGGCTAGGCTGCGGAAAGGTGGAGCCACTGTAGATACATTTGTCTTCGTTTATTGCTAAGCGAGTCAACGTCTCGTAGCGCGATACATGCACCGAATATAAAATCAGTTCGACCGGAGAAGCTAACGCCAAGATGTTTGTTGCTGTTTTCTAGAAGCAACGATTCATTTCGCGTGAAAATATCCATAGGCCCAACTAGGGGACATCAGGATACCGGAAAATTTCCCGGTGGGCCGGTTGGATATGGGCCGGTAGTGATTCATTAAAGACTGATGGTCAATTTATTAAATTTTATTAAAAACTTAATTTTCAATTAACTTAAATTTTTAAATTGATAATGTTGTCATAATAGAAAATATTGCAGTTATTCTAATGCCCGCTTTACATGGTCATAAAAATACATGTAATTTTACAAAATCTTCTTGTTCAATGAGATTTGACCGTGTAAAACGACAGAATTTTACAGAATGACATTGTTCATAGTTCTAATTTATCAAGGTCATTTTCATCATATTTTGGTAATATTTAGGGGTTTTAGAATTCGTAGTTGCAAACTTGTGTGAAACGCGTTTGACGTTTAGTTTAGGATCTAACTTCATCCTTATTATGGTTGAATTTCGAATAACTGACAGTATTACTTAAAAGCCGGTATAGAATCAACGGCACAGATATCAACGGTAAAAAATGTGGAATCAGGAAAATACAAGCAAACTAATTTTCTTGTACGAAGAGCAAAGAAAAAGAAACACAAATGAAGTTGGTTGTTTTTCCTGGAAAGTATTGCCACCACAAATATATTAGTTGTCGCTGTCATAGTATCAAATATTCTGAGAATATTTGATCGTGTAAAATGCTAATATAAATTGTAAAATATGACAAGAAATACATGTAAAATTACATGTAAAATTGTATGTAAAAATATGATCGTGTAAAGCGGGCATTAGAATAAATTAAGAACAAGACAAATAATCATTTTTTAAGTGGCCCACGAATTCCATTCTTGATATTAGGTATTTTACATTTGTATACTAATTGTAAGAGATGTTAAGATTTTGGTACAAATACCGTGACCACAAGTGGTATTTTCTTAAAGAATTCTAACATTTTTTGCAAAACAATATAGGAAATTCTGCGATAGTTACAATTTGCCATAAGCCATTTGAAAGAACAAATTACATCTTACAATATTTATTTAACATCTTTTCTATAGTAACTCTTACTATAGTTGATATCTTAACTAAACGGAGAAATCTGAAGTTGGAATACTAAAACTGATCGTTTTTGATTGGCTGATGTAACATCAGTTTTACACCACACAAACTTTGTAATATAAACAAACGAATGTTCTCCATCTTGTCTCGTCAGCTGTTGTCAGTGACTGTATCGAGTTTGTCCGCCAAAAAAATCTAGTGATATTTTTATCGTATTTACACTGTAAATACGGCTCAGCGAGACAACTTCAGATTGCTCCGTTTAGGTAAGAAATCAACTATAGTAAAGGAAAACTATTTTTCAAAAATATTAAATTTTACCTTCCACTATTTTTACTTCCTTGTACGAAGTAAGGAAGTATTGTAATCGCGAAAAATTTCGGTTCTCAGATTTTGACGGAAATATCCGTTTTGACCTTTTCTGAATCCATTATGACTAGTTTCGACGTGACGTCTGTACGTACGTACGTACGTATGTACGTACGTACGTACGGACGGACGTATGTGTGTCGCATAACTCAAATACGGTTAGACGTAGAAAGTTGAAATTTTGTATTTAGGACTGTTATAGCATCTAGTTGTGCACCTCCTATTTTTGGTTTCAGTCTACAAACCGGAAGTTGTACTTTTTAAAAATATTTCGATAAATATTTAATTTTAGACAATTTTTTTTATTTTAAATGAAAGATTATGTGATTATTACCTACAATCGGTATTTTATAAATATTTTTGTATCTGCTATCATTTAAAAATAATTAAAGTATATATTTATAATTTATAGTATTTCGGTATCTTGTAGTCCATGATCGATTAACATTTGTTACTACGTAAAATTTAAATGATTATGACATGACAGTGACAATAGTAAAATATGCTTTAATCTTCTTCTGCAGTTTAAATAAAATGACTAAAATATATTTGTGAGTATACTAGTATAATAAGTTAAAAGAATTTTTAATATTATTTTACATTTTAGTTATTAAGAAAAGTATGAACACACAAGGCGTACAAGGAAGTCATGTGGTGTCCACGTCAGATTTTTAAATCACAATACAGGAAAACATTGACAGATGAATAGACGTAGGTATAAGTACACAATTTCTGAAATGTTTGTGGCACCAAGTTATGTGCTGACCACATCAGATTTTTCTATTCGAGATTAGTACTAAATTTGTCTACGCATACTCAGTTCAGTGTGCACTCAGTTCGGAAATAAGTATGAAACGAATCTCAGATGGAAATTGAACTAGAAATCTAGCATGAATCTAGACGAACAAAGTATAATGTAATTTAGCCTTATAAATAAATAAACTTCCAGTTAAATTTCAGTTCTTAATTTTGGAAGAATCTTGTAAAAATCAATGCCATTGCATTTTCCGGTGATTTATCTTTACTTGCTACAGTTTTAATGGTCGCGCACGCATTCTACGGTTTTAAATGGTTCTGTTAAATGCACTTGTACTTGTCGACAATAAATAAAACTGTAATAGTCTTACACTACCTGGGAATTTCTTGCACCATGTTTAAGTTGAATTGTCTACAAATTTGTCTGCTGATTACTCTGATTTGAATTTATTACCTGCGATTATTTATTAAAATGCTTCTA
The DNA here is from genome assembly GCA_947534325.1 of Agonum fuliginosum. Classification (NCBI taxonomy): domain Eukaryota; kingdom Metazoa; phylum Arthropoda; class Insecta; order Coleoptera; family Carabidae; genus Agonum; species Agonum fuliginosum. The sequence continues at coordinate 2,674,726 of OX384029.1, forward strand.
AGATTAATATAAGGTTTAGTAGTTAATCTTCTTTTACTAACGAATAATTTTATTTTTGTTCTGCTGTTCAAGGAAACCTCATCTAACTTTACGAAGTTTTGCAAAATTATGTTAATTAGATTTAGCGAATAGTTAGCATTAGTTTACTAACATGGGACAACGTGGCAAATACTAAACAACAAATTATTTTGCAAGAAGCATGATATTAATAGTGTATCATGTATCAAGTTTTATAAGCGTTATTTCAGTTTCAGCGAATGACCATGGTCGTTCACTAGTTTTGAATTATCTTGTTTTAATAAAAACATTTTGTTTCACAAAGCATAGTCTTCTATAAATCAGACATGAAAGAATGTACATCGCGAATTTTTAATTATTACATTTGTTTGTTGTTAAATAAATCACAAACTTGTGTGAAGCATGTTTTGGTCATTTAGGTAAACGACAATCTTAAGGTGTTGGTCTACCCTAAAATTTGACAGCGTTACAGAGGTGTATGCCTCCCACGTTTACTTTAGTTATAATTAATATTATGATGCTTTTACATATGAGTGTATTAACAAAGGATGTCTTAATGCCTCTAGTTTTTTTATTCTTTGTCTTTGACCTAGGAATGTGAAGTAAAAAATATTTACAAATGACGTTTTTTGTCATTATTTGATACAATTTGATATGATTTTTTCGGTCATTATAAATAGAAAGAAAAATTTAAAGAGCAAGAAGCCTGCAGCTAAACCTTTTTCGAATAATTTTTGTTTTACTTAATTTCTTTAATCAGTACAGAAGTTATTATGGGAATACTGGAGCCATGTTTATAATATATGACATTGCATAGCTAGGATGCGGCAAAGTACAAGTTTCGGGTTGAGTTCGGGCAGCCGTAGTAGAGGGGAAGAGAGTGAATTAGAAAAAAAGTAATATCGAGAGTATTTTAGGAATTAGAAAAATAGGTAGACGAGACAAAATGCTTATGTGAATGAGGCTTTACTGAAACAAAATAAAATCTTTCCAATTGAATTTAAAATTTAAAAATAAGAAAAATAGTCACGGGTTACGATCCTGAAACATTTGACAAGAAACAAGAACAACAAATTAATCTAAAAGTAAAAAGCAAATTGAATAAAAATGAAAAGTTTTTTTGAATCGGGGAAAAAACGGTAAATCCACAAGTTGGCCACGCTGCGGCGTTGAAAAAGAACAAAGCTTTCTCTTCTCGGCGGAGGTCAATTTAAGTGTCGACTTCGCAACTCCTGCAAGTTCGGCGCGAGGCGAGAAGACGCAGGAAAAGTTCCGGCGTTATGAAGTTCACAAGGCGACCGCGAGGGCGTTTTAACTTTTCCAGTCAACGCGTGGCGTGCTTTGATCCGTGCTTGTTCGTCCGAAGACCAAATAGTGCACTTTCTTCCGGAGATTATTAGATAAACCAATCCCTTGTGTTCTAGGAATCCTTAGCTACCTAACCCTAACTGCATGGCCTTTGGTGACTTACATTATTTATTTCTTTTTTGTTATTTTATCTCTTTTATTGTTTATTATTTATTTTATTTGAACACAAATAATATTACATTATTATAGTAATTTAAACAAATTTCTAATATTTTGTTAAAATCATGTACTTAATTTACTACTTAATTTTTATTACAAATAACAGTTTTTTATACCTCTGCACGCAACTTTAATAGGTTATAATACTGATAACAGATTTTTTTTCATAATTCGCAAATAGTGGCAATCAGTAGTGAAAATTTTAGTGCCACTGGATAGAAGGTTTTAATTGTTTGTTTATAAATTATTATTTAGTCTGCTTACACTGCGGGATAGCATAAGTGGTAGAATTGCTAGGCTCTGGTTACAGAGGTCGTGGGTTCGAATCCCGGTCAAGTCAGGAAATTTTCACGGCCTGATTTGGATCGGTACCTACTCCCGTTACCATTCCAAGTTGGGATCTAATTAACTTGGCTACCTCTAGCTATCGGGCACCGGCTAAAGGGTGTAACAAGGGCTTGCGCCGGGTTGACTGGCAACACACATGGTAGTAAAGTAAAACGAGAAAGTGGCAAAAAGTATAAGTAAAATTAATACTGTGTGCCATCAAGTCACCCTAGGGATATAAATATAACACAAATGAGGTTCAAATCCCGAAATCATAATACATACATACATACATACATTTAGTCTGCTGCTCTTTATAATTTTATTTTATAAATTAAATAACCGTAAATAACCTAATAAATAAACAGTTAAATGGACGTTCAAACCAATGGAACTAATATTAAATTTCACTACCCTTATTTTTGCGAATTTTGAAAATAATCTGTTTTTCTGTATATCAAATTATACACGGTTTCCCAAAAGTCCCGGGACGGAGCTATAAGTTTTGAACGAGTGAAGAAAAATTGAAAATTTTGGGATCACTAAATCGTTTGGTTCATTGCGAGACCGAAGAAGGTCGACAATTTGAACATTTGTTACTTATTAATCGTAATAAACGTGCATAAAACATAAAAATTATTTAAAACTAAATTCTTGAAAGAATTAAGATATCGGGTTTATGGGGATGTGTTTCTTTTTTCATTATCTTTAAAATAGGGTGAAACTCGACAGGGGTTGCTATTTAAAATTGTTGGGGTCGTCATCCCCTAAAAAAACTCCACGTTTCATGGAAGTTCTAAACTATTTAAGAATGTAGTTTTCATGACTCTTTGATGATCCCCAAATTTTCAAATTTTTTTCTTCACTCGTTCAAAATTTATAGCTCCGACCCAAGTCTTTTGGGAAACCCTGTATAACCTATTAAAGTTGCGTGCAGATGTACTCATAAATAAATAATTTATGAACAGAATTTATTTTTCATGCTTTATAATGGAGAAAAGTTAATTCACAAAATATAAATCTTATAAGATCAATATAATGAAAGTTGCTATGAATTCCTATAAGACGCGGGATAAAAGTGCAGTATTCGTGTTCGGACGAATAAGCACGGCTGAAAGAGCAGTGAACCGTCAACGGTGACGACAGAGGGCGGAGTGATACACCTACCTCGTCGTTTGATTATGACTGTTCTTAAAATCAGGATTTCAATTCGTCCAGCCGTTCTATAGAATTCGATATAATTGAATATACCCGCTGCCCATTGTATTTTTAAAACCGGACTGCTCACAAGAGGGGCAGCTGGTATTATTTAAAGCTAAAAACAAAAGGTCCATTTTTATTATGTACGTGCTACTGAAATGTCCGATAAATTAGTATTTTTTTCTCTCTTTTCAAAGGGCGGTAGTGTGTTTCCCAGGAAGTATTTTTATTTTTGTTACGTGCTAATAATGGGCTGTTATTTACTTCAAATACTGCGTAGCGCAGACTATACGTGTTGGTAATTAAATGTGTTCATTCGTACAAAAGATTTGTTTTATCATTCAGACCAGTATTTTTCATGAATACCGCTTTTCATTGTATTTAAAATTTCAACTTTGTTTTATTTTTTATTATTAGTATTGTTTTTTGAAATATTGACGCATTTGTTCCATTTAATACGTAAGTATAACGCTCGCATTTTTACATTTGGCGCAATAAAACAAAAATAATACAAATACAACTTTGTTGTATAGTCATTTAATATAAAAATTGTTAGATTTATTCGCTTATATTTGCTTCATATGTAGTAACTTCCACAAGTACTTTGTGTACTGTTACTGCTAACCGATTCAGGAAAACAAAGTTAGTTTTAATTTTGTACTAAGTCTGTTCAAATTAATACATACATACGTTTCTCTCACCAGTCATTGCTTTTTTATTTTATTAACTTAAGGGGGTTTTATCGCTCAGCGCTGCTAGATCACAAATCTCAGTTATTTCAGGTACCCGCGCTGACAGCCTATGTTTTATGAGCACATGTTGTCTCTATTTATCTAATTGCTATGTTTCGCTCCATTCTTGTTTAGAAAATATTCAATTTGATTGTCTAGCGCGCATGCAATTTTTAAATTTATTTTAAAAATTACTCGACTACTATTTGAAAATTTTATATAATAATGTGATACAAACATTTAAATTTACAATGCAATCATACTTACGAAGAGCTTTTCTCAGAATTATTATTATTTAATTGTTTATAAATAATAATAATAACAATTTAAAAAATTCGACAACGTAGCTAGATTTTTACTGCCTTTGTCTTTATATGGTATTTTTTTAGATTTATAGGATTAATAGGTTGGGAGTAATTTGTTAAATACTTTTTTACTGTGATAAAAGCCCCTTAAGTAATCACACGTTATGAAATGAAACAATACATACGGGTGTTTCCTGAAACAGGCGCACACCTCCCCCCTCCTGTTCAGTCGGAAGTCAGATTACCTTCCTTATTTGAAATGGAACACTCTGTATATTTTTAAAGATTTTGATTCTACATAAAATTCTGAATACAACCATGTATAATAAGCTACTTTTTCGTTGTGGAAGAGTTTTACATGTATTCAAGAAAATGAAGGCTTTATGAAAATTTACTATAAATAATATAATTGAACTGCAATTCCTTATTAAATTATTTATTTTTGTTAATTAACTGACATTTTTATTATAATAAAATCTGTTTTCTTTCATTTATTTCATTGCTAACCAGGAATGATTCGAAAATATAGCTTATTATACATGGCTGTATTCAGAATTTTATGAAGAATCAAAATCTTAAAAAAACGAGGTATTGCATTTAAAATAAGGAAGTTGATGTCACTTCCGACTAAATGGGAAGTAGTAATAAAAATTTATTATTTTTGCAGGTTAATGCGCCTTTGACAGTAGTTTATAAACCTATAATATAAATGTAATTGACTTAAAAATACAATTTTTTGTACTTATTTAAAAAAAATACATGCACTCTACGTCACATCATACGAGATAGGCTATATCACATCGAAAATACTGTAAATAAAGTTTTTATTTTGTGTAGTACGAGGGTTTGTAGAAATAGTGGCTATCAGACAGAAAGAACAAAATCGCAGTTTAGAAATAAATTTCCATCTAGTTTGGCTACGGAGTAGAGACTTTATAATTTCTTGAAACCATTCCACGGCCCGCCCAGATCCACTAATCATTGTGACAAATGTATTCCGTGTCTAGTCTTGGGTGCGCGGTGACTTATAAACAAATTGCATTGAATAGCAAACTAGCGCTAGTAACTTCAAATCATCTATGTTATTTGCATATTAGAACACACACTGTACCGATAAATTACATTCAAAAATACTTTTACTATATTTATATTCATATTAATAAACTGTATGAAATTGCAATATAATTCAAATAAATTGTCTAAGTTTGTATTACATTATGCAATTTGCTGTTGCCAACTACGAAATATACAGAATCTTAAAAATGTAATTTTTGACACATCCGTTAAGGCGCTACACTTGTAAATCCAGAAGATTACCAATTTGAGCGACTCTGAATGTATTATAAAAAAATTCAAAATGAAATTTAACATGAAGAATCATGTCTTATTAGTGAATCAATAAATGCTGTGACATCAATTAGCAAAACTTGGAGCTAATTTTTATCATTTAATAATCTGCGTAAAAAATATTGACAGGTAAAACGGGTGACACGTTGGCATATACCTAAGTCATGAGTAAGATATTAAATGTAGTAATTGAACGGAGGATGGCTTCAACACAGACGAGGTTTCCCGTGAATGAATCTTTTGATTCAGGTGATACTAATATCTGTGTTTGAATATTTTAGATTTTTATTTGTATATTTTGGTCACCGGATTGTACGTACCTACATTTGTGTTTATAAGTCTAGATATGGCGGGAGGTTGTATGCTGGCCACATTACTTTTTTTTTAAACATTTAACCCATTGGCTGTAAATTTATGTGAAACTCGCATTTGTATTAATTTTTAGAAATTACCTATTTAACAAAATACGGCAAGGTTTTTTGTAAATTTCATTCTATAGCCATGTAACCACTACCTATAAGTACATCAATGTAAATATGAGGTCATCGATTTCAAAACCAAAGTCACAAAATGATTTATTGTAATATGCTTTTTGCTTTGCATTTGATAGCAAGAGATGGGCCTTAAACAGTTCTTTAAAAATCCATCATTGACAGCACAAAATTTAAAGGGTAGAATCAAATATTTTAATAATTATGTTCAAATAAACTTTAAATAAATAAATAGTTGTTTATGTTTAACGTATTATAATAACTCGTCTTTTTGGACTAGAAGGGAATTAAATTGAAATTGCATATTTAAATAAACAAAAGTGCCCACAGTGGTTCAAACTCATACAAATACCACCGAGAGAACTAATTTTGTTTTTAGCGCAAGAGAAGCAAAAAAATTGCACGTAATAAATTCTTTCGTTTCCATATATACCATAAATCATAACAAAAATAAGATAACGCTTAAAAGTTAATTGCATTTTTTAAAAATCGCCAGTGTCGGTTGACATTTTTCACCGTTCACAATTCGAACGGCGGCACAATGGAAGTCCGCCCCCTTCCCCCGCAAGCGCCGCCGCTGGGTGGCAATCAGGGCCGGATTAATAGGATATCATACTTTAAATTCGGCCATCTATACGATACGTGCCTAATATATATTTGCCGCACGACACTTTTTTCGTAGCTTTAAAAATCAAACCCTTTTCGTAACTTCATTAGTTTCGTACGAGCGGACAATTCAATTTTAGAATTTTTATGTTTTTTATTCATATGTTGTCAATGTTGTTACCGCAGTTTTATCCTGAATTTATTTTAACAGGAAACTTTTGACTTTCCATTTTTTGCAAGTTATTGTATATATCAAAATTTAATGGAAAATTTTACCACTCGCCAGATTTATTTTTTGCACTTATCTACGTACCCATCATATTTTATTTATTGAACTCTCAGCACAATAATTATTTATAGACATTTCATATAAAATAACTTTTTCATTTAATTATTACGATTATTCACATCATTTTTCAATCTGTCAAAATGAGCCCAATAAAAATGCAGAATATTGAATTTCACAGCCATCAAAATGAGTAGACATGTTTATTTTTGTACTATACTTGATTTAATAACTAAACGGACAAACTTGAAGTTGTCCCGCTAAGCCATATTTGTGTAAATACGAGAAATATATCACTAGATTTTTTTGTGGCAAAATTAAATTTGACCTATCAGCGGAAAAACTCGATACAGTCACTGACAACAACTGACGAGACAAGATGGAGAACATTCGTTTGTTTACATTACAAAGTTTGTGGTGTTACATCAGCCAATCAACGATTAGTTTAAGCATTCCGCATTCCAACTTCAGATTTGTCCGATTAATTTTTACTTCTCGCCTCATATTAGAGAGGTATTGTAATGGGTCAAAATTTTCGAGTATGAGTTTTTGGTGGATAAGCATTTTTCAGAGTCTCTACAATACGAATTTACTATTTTCACGATGATGTCTGTGTGTGTGTATGTGTGTGTATGTTTGTATGAATGTATGGACTGGCGATTTTTCGTCCACGATAACTTAAAAAGTATCAAACCGTTTATAACCAAATTTCATATTTAAGGTTTTAATAAGTATCTTAACACCGGATAACATTTTGGTAGAAATCCGCAAACCGGAAGTAGTACTTTTTGAAGCTTGATAAAGTTTTCATTAAATATATTGGTACATTATTTATTTATGACAATTTTTGCAATTAAAAATAAAAGAAAATATAATTATCTATGGGTACAGTTAATTATAAATACAATTTACTTAATCTGGTAGTATTTAACAATAAAATAAAGTACAATTAATTTTCTATCTTGTTGTCCATGATATGAAATTTGTTTCTACATAAAATTTGAATTATTCTGACAGTGACAGTACAATTGACATCTTTTGCTTGCACCTTGGTTTACATTATCGTTTACATCTTACATGAACATGAAACTATTAAAATGTAAGTAAAACTATTTATTAGATTAGTCTCGAGATTAGTAGAATAAGCAGAATTAGGCGAGAGGTCGTGTACTGGCCACAGCAGATTTTTTAAATAGGGTATAGTACTTTTAGGTGACTATTCAACAAATGAACATTTTTATTACACCATTTCTATCTTAGAGTTTTCTTCAAAGGCCCAGAACATTTTTCACTTGTAATTCGCAATTTTATTTGCAACGAAACACCAAAAAGCACATAAAACATATTTGATGTTACGTCTAAATCGTGTACATGACTCGACCGAAAGTGTCTATCGATTGCCTTGTACATCAACATTCTCACTCACACAATATCATTCACTTTCTGTGCTCATTATGTAAAACACTTTTAGCAAACAAGATTATAGTAATATTTATTTAATAACCAAATATACAATAAAAATGATCAAATAAAATAACTATTATATTCATCGTCATCGTCATCCTCATTGTCTGCGGGGGGAATAATCGAGGGCGGTTCATCGTCAAGACTGTGCTCCTCACCAGACCCACTTGAACCCATAGAACTCAAAGTCGACAAGCTAAGTTTAGGAGGGGGCGTAGAATCCGCTACCGCATAGTTAAACTGCAACAGAGATCCAAAAACGCACTTCTCAATCACTGAAAAGTTGCCCAGGATCTCAACTTTGTACATTTTTATTAAACACCTGTTCACATTGGACCAATGAGTCGTCCCGGTAATGTTCCATAGTTGGTTTGAATGTTCGCCAAACGGGCCAGTTTTGATTTGTTTGATGTATTCAATGCAGCCGAGAAACATGTATTCTTTAGAAAATTCGTTTAAAATGCTTTCTTTCAAAAAGGATGATGGTTGTATTACTGTATTTGCTATTAGTTGTGCGCTTCCCCATATAAATGGTACGAATTGGTAATCATCTAAGCTCCATACACCGTGACTACCAGCTGGTTTCATTTGATAAGTTTGTTGCAATCTCCTGACAACTTCTAAATATCTCGGGAAAATGTTAACAGCAACAGCTAGCTTATCTTCTTCGGTAAACATTCCCATTTTGAACAAACAGCACAAAAACATCAAAAACGATAGTTCATGTCTTGTACCATATTCAATAGTACTGAAATTTCCAAACCCGTCCAGGAAATACACAATTATTTCACAAATAGATCGATGAAACTTAACCGATATGCATTTTTGTATCATCTCGTGCGCTTTCTCTTCCACATACCTATACCACTGTCGAAAACCAAGGCTTATGTTTGTTTCTGGATCTATCGGTTCTACTTCGTCTATGATTTTGTCCACTTTATTTAGCAGTGTGATAATTCCTTTCACATCGTCGGATATTACGCAAGGAATGGACAGAGGTTTGGTTTTGATTACTTCGTTTAATGAGAGAATGAAAGCTAAGTAATCTTTGCAAGCATCTGATTTTTCCCAGATTTGCATGTCCATTGGGATTTTGACGAAGCGTTTGGGTATTTTAAATTCATGATCGTCGGGAACTACGATGATCACTGAGTCTGCAGAAATGGATTGCCACATTTTGAAGTATGCAATAGTAAATTATAAATATGTTCTGAATATAATGTACGACTTGTATAAGTAACCTATTTTGTCACTGACACTGACAATAGTGTTCGTCAATTATTTTTTTTATGTTAAAAGCTTTAATTAGATACCTAGCCATGAAATTTTTTTACCTTCCGCCATACCTGTAAAGGAAGGTATTGGAATCATGTTAAAAATCGGGTAGTGAGTTTTTAGTGGATGAGCACGAATTAGGGTCCTTACAATTCATTTTTGAAAGTTTCACGATTATGTCTGTATGTGTGTGTATGTATGTGGTCAGGGCCGGATTTCTGTCTGTCGGATAACTCAAATACGAATTACCTAATAAATTTGATATTTGGTATTTAACATTTGTATATAAATTGGAAGAGCTAATTAGCTTTTGGTACAAATATTTTCACCGGAAGTGATATTTTTTGAAGATTGAAAAGATTAATTGTCAAGAATTTCTATAAATTTGGATAAATATACCTACTATTTATTTGTAATAAGAATAAGGGGACATTTAACAAAAAAACGTTGAAATCTTGTAATCCATGATCGGTTGATTTTTGTTTTTGCGTAAAAAATATTGACAGGTGAGACGGGTGACACGTTGGCATACTAACACCGTATAAGTCATAAGTAAGGTATTAAAATGTAGTAACTGAACGGAGGATGGCTTCAACACAGAAGAGTTTTGCTGTGAATGAATCTTTTGATTCAGGTGATACTAATTTCTGTGTTTGAATATTTTATGCCGGATTGTACGTATACATTCTAGATATGGCGGGAGGTTGTGTGCTGGCCACATCAGATTTTTTAAATTTGTGTTGAGGGGAAATAATAATTTTGGCACTCATATTTGTAAAAAACTGCAATATTTGCAAAAAAGGGAGTTTTCGCTAGCCACTGTACAGCTTTTATTTATAAGTGAATTAACTTCAACAAAGGTTGGATATTTGTGTCCAAAAAATAACAAAAATTGTCAAAATTCAAATTAACATATATAAGTTCGGCATTGACCATTTTGTAGATTTTAATTTTATCTTGAACAATATCTTTAGATTATTATATTTAACAAAACAATAATTGCTTTGGAGTGACGCACGAAATCCATGTTTTTGGCTGTTTTCTGGCGCGGTTTTTGGTACACCCGGTATACTTTCAGCAAAGCAGAAAGTATGTACATTGTAATTTGAGGATACTGAGCTTAGTTCAGTATGCAATACATCGAATTAGCAACTATATCACAACGGTCAATCATTTACGATAACTCAGTATACAATAATATTCCAAAAATCATTAGTAAAAAAAATCTCACTCAAAATTATGAATATCCGTGAGTCGACAGCCGATAACCGCTCCCGATAAAATTATAAATCTAATTCATTATAACCTCCACCCCATAACGAAACCAATCCAATGAAAAATGGTCCATCGCAAGTAAAATCCATCCGTCCCTTGGTCAGCGCTGTCAGCGGCGGTGCAGGTGTCGACGCCACCGCCGCCGCCGCCGCCGTCGGACACAGGACGCTGCGGCGTCGCTGGCTGGACACTGTCACTCACTCGCACGCTCGCTAATGAGTAATGACTAACGAGTCTCGCGTGAAAATATGCAAATCAAATTGGAAGTCAGGTTTAATTATTCAACAGATTCAGTGCGAAAAATGCCCCATGTTACGAATCACCGGAAAATGCTGCGAGCTTCTACCGGAGGTGTGGGAACAGAAGTTTAAGCTACGGGGTTGTACAGCGCTTTGGGCTTTTCACGATAACTTGAAACATTGTAGAGTAAAGGCGGGTTTACTTTGGTCGTGTAAATAGGTTAGTTACTAGTACTATTAGCTCGCCAGACCGCTACTCATCCAATGTAGCCAACAGAAGCTAGTACCAGTACTAGTACTAGTACAAGTAGTTGGGGTAGTGAAGTAACTAACCTCCCGGTTTAGCTACTCACCTACTAGCCTTCCCCTTCCACATACATTCTGCATTATCCACTACACTCATCTCTGCACTATACCAATGTAAACAGTCACTGGTGATAAGGGATATACTAGTGTGTTTTGACGTCTCATTTTAAAGATAGTAATTGTTTTATAATTAAATTCGATATTTTTACTTTATTAAAATGAAAAAGTGGTCTTAAACGGAGACAATAACGTTTGTAGAACTATATCGTGATCATGAGTGTTTAAGGGATGTCGATAAATTTTGTTATCTTTACTTTATTTCGTTTAATAATAGATTTTGTACGAGATGATATACAACCACGAAAATAATTCATTTTGTCACCTATAGAACAACTTGTACTGGTACTAGAACTATAGCTAGTCGTCTAAATTGTATTTCTGGTGTAAACACCTACTAGCCTAGCGCTTAGTTGAGTATACTAGTATAGCCCGCTACTTGTACCAGTAACTGTCTCAGTTACTCCTCCAATATAAACGCGCCTTAAGAATCAATGATGCTTCTTGACTGGATAGTTTAGTGGAAGGATAAAGAAAATACTGGAATTCAGTCAGTATTTTATTTCTTAAATTTCGGCTCCTATTAGTTGCAACCCCCACTTGTGCCTTCTTAAAAGGAGTGAAAGTAAATTTTACAAAAATATTTCATTGACTTCACTTTCTGAAGAAGGCCCAAGTGGGGTTGAAACTAGTAGGATCCGAAATTTAAGTAATAAAATACTGACTGAATTCCAGTAATTTTCTTCCTTTCATTGTAGAGTATGATTTCGAGTATCTATAATACCTAAGACAGAGACGTAGCAAGAAGAAACTAGCCAGATTTTTACGCAATTAAAACTTATAGTGCACCGGATAGAATAGATGTGTGAGAAACTCAAAGATAGAAGACAATAATGTGACGTAGATGTATAGCTATGTATGATCTCAAATATTTAAAAACTAAACCTATAAATTAAATGTTTCTTTTTACCTCTCGCCTCATATTCTATAAGGAAGGTATTGTGATGAGTCAAAATTGTCGAGTGTGAGTTTTTGGTGGATAAGCATGTTTTGGGATCCCTAGACTAAGAATTTAACATTTTCGAGATTGTTTCTGTGTGTGTGCGTGTTCGTTTTTTCGTTAATTCGTATCTTACAATTTTTTCTGACGCGATAACTAAAAAAATATTAAATATTAAAATTCCAAATTTTATATCTAAGGTTTTCATACGAATCTTCATAACCCAATATAATTCTGGTTTCAATTTACAAACTGAAAGTAATACTTTTTTTTAAATATTTCGATAAATAATTTATTAAAGACCATTTTTTAAATTTTAAATGAAAGATTATGGGATCATTATCTACAATCGGTATTTTATAAATTTTTCTGCATCTGATATCATTTACAAATAATTAAAATATATTCTTATAATTTAGTATTTCGGTATCTTGTAGTCCATCATAGTTTAACATTGGTTACTACGTAAAATTTAAATGATTTAGACAGTGACAATACCGTTTATATCTTCTTCTGCAATTTAAATAAAATGACAAAAATATATTTGTGAGTCGTAGTAATATTTACCTACCCATTTATTTGTATAATAAGTAAAAAGAATAAAATAAGTATGGCGGGAGGTCTAGTGCTGGCCACATCAGATTTTTTAAATTATATATGTTATTTAATGTTCACTCGCAAGTAGTGATTCATCAAAGCATTAATTATATTATTTCCAGAAGTAAGTAGGTAATTTCTATTTTAAAATCCACTTGAAATGTAAAGATCTAATAAATAATTATCCAATTCATTAATAATTTACATTTAATTGCAGATAATAGCACAAGTACGCTATTAAGTGCCTACTTACTGCATTAATATTATTACCTTATTGCTTACCAATGAATTTGTTCGTGGGAATAATTAATTAAAATTCGAAGAACTACATGTACATAATATACTTATAAAATCAATTGAAATTCTTCTATCATTACTCAGATCAGGAGTGTAATTAATTAGAATTTAACAACCAGATATTTTTATATTTAACAGGATTAGGTATCAACATTTTTAGGCAAAGTATAGATACAAATGGATAATTTTTAGCACTGTCACGAGACCATTTCAAATACAATATCTACCTAAATTTACCAAAAATTTTGAAAAAAAACTTTTCACTCTTAAAAAGTACCACTGTCGGTTAAGATATTTGTTCCAAAATCTAATCAATTCTTTCCCTTTTGGAATATTTCTGCTCAGGAGAGTTCATCTTTTGAACAATGCCCTTCCATGCCACAAGTAGAGCATTGAGTAAAATTTCCCGGCCATTTCCAACTGCTTTTTGTTTCGTGCATTACACTCATTACTGCTCCTTCATTTCTTATTTCTAAATCTGATCAGAATAATATTAAGATTCGTATATGAAGATTCATTGTGAACCTTGAACCTGTTCAATGTAATACATGTTGTACCTTGGACATGTCTAAAGAACATCGTGTTTGTTATGTTTGAGGTACAACTCCATGTCAATATTTAAAAAAATATTAGTAGAAAAAATTAGGTTAGGAATAGCTTTGCTTCTAAGCAAGGAAGTAAATAGCCAAATGATCAGCGAATTTATTTTGCTATTTATTAGCAAAATAAATTGTATACTTGTATGAACAGCAAAGGTAAAATAAATAGATACTTTTTAAGCAAAAAACTAGGCATTTGCAACTGTGTGATTGAAAACTATCTCACTACACCATAATATAGTGGAGTAGAAGACATGCTATCTAAAATTAAATGAAAAACGCGCTAAGTTTGAATACCAAGAGTATGTTCGAGGTACAACGATGTTCAAGGTACAACAGGTTCCCCTACCTATATTTATCATTCTAGAATAATCTGATCCTTAAACGGTTTCCTTTTGTAGATGATTTCTAACAGATTTTAATTCAAAAGACTCAAAGTAGCAAAAAATTAGTAACAACGTAACAAGAATGATTTGATCTTAAGGGGCCCGTCTACCTTCTAAAATCCAGCATAAAATGTAGTAACGTAGCGAGTGTCCATGCTACAGAATTTAATTTCAACAAGGATTTAATAGAGAAAGAATGGATCTACCTTTTAAAATTTTGATTAAAAAATTGTAAATGATTATAAAAATTCTAAAAAATCCAATGTATTCAAACATTACAAGGGTATAACGCAAGATATAAATTAGTTTTTAAAATTTTAAAATGTCACATCTGTAGATTCATACTTTCTCTATTAAATGTTTATAAAAACATTATCCTGAAGTCAATAATAATCTGACAGTTTACTCGCAACAAAAACATTTTTACAATATTTTTCAACTTCAAAATGACATTGCTTAGCTAGGATACGGCAAAGTGCGAGTTTCGGGCTGGTTTCAGGCAGCCGTAGTAGTGAATAGAAAAAAGTACAACCGAGAGTATATTGTAGGAATTTGGAAAAACCTAGTCGGCTTAAATCACAAATGATACCACTGTAGAACAACGCAAACACAACCCTTGTGCGCGAACAACAATCTGGCACATCGGCACGCGTGCGATGTCAATCCACATGCGGAACCAGATTCGGCATTCGGCATCGGCACCTAGGCGCACTTTGGCACTTGGTATACACACGCTTCGTTTGTTCAAACAAACGAAACTCGAGCGGATGGGGAAGGCATCAGAGGCGATGGGCACCGTTCGCCGCGGAAGGGGTGCGCGGGGGGAGGGGCAGGGGAATGGGTGGGGGAAGGGGATGAAGGGCGAAGGCGCATAGTCCTCGCTCTGCAGGCTCTACCTCATTTGAATTTCTAATTAGCAAACCTCCATGCAATTATTGGATTAATGTAAATTACGAGGACGCGTTGTGCTCAGTGGCGGGGGGAGGGGGCGGCCGAGGGGTCGGCAGACGCGCTCGCGCTATATACCGACAGTGGGGGTTGAGGATAATTAAAATCCGTTGATTAATATGTAAATTTAATAAGATTACAGTTCCAGGAACGAATGAACACTCGCTCGTTTGGGTTTGGCTGTCCTCGCTCCAAGCTCGCTACGCGCACCGGCCTTTCCTCAAGTACGTGTATCCATGGGCGTCCACAGGGGACAACGCCCCCCAACCCCCCAAGATATTTTAAAACTTTACATTCACTACCCATTGGTAAAATCAAATCCCCAATAGTACATTATGCACCAAGAGGGCAAAAGCGTTCCTCCCGAAGTGCATACGATAATTTTTGTAACGAGTTCACAGAAAAATGAGCCGAAAGGTGCTTGTTTAGAGGGAGCAAAACGCGTTTTTTATATTTTGCTCCCTGTCGATTATTTTCGAGAAGCGGTGTAGCACGTTTCAGCTCATTTTGCGTGCACATGTTACAAAAAATATTTTAAGAATGCGAACATCCTGCTTTGTTACTTGCTACATTTGTCTATTAATATCCTAGCGATTGCTAATGTCCGCCCTTAGTAACATTATCTACGTAACATCCCAATGTTAATAATCTTCTGAGATGTTTGTATTGAGTATATAATTTTGATCGTACTCAGGATGTGCCTACGATATACTTTCGTAATATCACTTAAAATAGAAGAATAAGATATTTTTAAATATCCCATAGACGATTAATGTCAAGTGGATATGTTCGAGGTTCACTACTTTTTATAAGGTTTGGTTTTGTTCCAGTTTATATATTTTTTCTTCAGCCGGTAACTGGTTAAATATATTGAAAAAAAATAAATTACTACAATAATAAGAAAAATGTTAAATTTATCTTAATGCTTTTAACCGTTCTGAGCTTTGGTTCAGCTCCGGTTATGGGTTCAAACAATTTTTTTACCTGTTCAGGTATGGTTACGGATTTACTAAAAAGCTGCGAATCGTTCCGGTTTTCATTGCTGTGCCTGCTATAGATTATAAACCTTACATATAAAATTGGAATATTTTAATTAAACAATTATCAAAAAGTTTTTTTCCGCTCTGCATTCATATCTTTTAGTTACCTTAAAATAGAATTATAATTTAAAATTAAGACAAGTAGAAAATTTAGTCAAATAAATGTAACATAACCTCAAAATGTAAAAAAATACAGTTTAAATTCAAAATTACTTAAATATTGCCCCACATATTTTCTGGTTCTATCAAGAAACATGATGATCAACTCCAAATTTATATTAATAGCACTATACACATTCGTTTGACGAGAAATGATTACCTTTTCATTTATGAACCTCTGTATAGGCACAAGCAAATATTTTTTTGCATAAGTTGTCATCCTGTATGTTAAATGTAAAGGCACTTGTCCTTGAACCATAACTCTCCCCTTTTTGTAAAGTTTTTTCCCTGCTTCGGCGGACGCCCATGCGTCTCCCTCTGTGTTTCTACTCACTCCGTTCTGTCGTCAGTGTCTGTCACTAGCGCCGTCCGTCGTCTAATCTATCCGAGAAACCGAAATGATATTTACTCTCCCGTTAAAGTATCGCGCCAAACTTTTACCTAATTTACTTCAATTACCGGGCCACGTTGCGATGCGAATTTCACTCTGTGATGGAATTACAGCGAGAGAATTTACCAAACCGTTCTTTGTTACTTTGTAATGGTGCACTACGTCCTTTATTCGGCATCGCTTATCCTGTGGCAGTTGCAGTTCAACACTACTTTCATTGGGAATTCGCTGACATTCAAGTTATTTAAGGTGGATACATGATTCTCAGTATAATGGCAGATACATTAATTGTTTACTATAGAAAAGACACTGCAAATATGGTTAATAATTTGGACGAATTACATGAGGTAGTTTGAGCTCCTTTGAATTACATGAGGGTTAAGGCGATTTTACAGCCCGAAATTTTGGTGAAATTTGATGAAATTTGTGAAGTCTGTCATATGGCAATGAGAACGCAATAAAAGCACTGAAATTTGGTTCACGTGTAATATTTTATCTTGATCTTGTAAGAAACATATCCAACGTTATCCGGATTGAAGAAATCTGACTGGTCAAAAGAGACCTTCATGCAAAAGGATCAGACAAATGGACTAGACTCTACATTTTTTACCCCTACTCCTAATTATCCCAACATACCTACCTTAAAATTTGACTCTGATCAAAAGAGACCTATGCAAAATTTCATGAAGATTGGACAAACTGTCTAGATCTTGATATTTAACCCCGTCGCTTATAGCCCAAACGAATTTAAACATAATTTATGACCCGATTTAGTGATGCCGTTAGTCGAGATTATGCTCGACTCTCGTCTCGTCTCGAAATTTCCAAAAAGAATAAAAAGTTACACTAATATCGATAATAATATGGAGTCAGGAGTCTCGAATCAATTTAGGTCTCGTCGTGGTCTTGAATCTGTAGTCGAGTCTTTCCTTGTGGTCTCTTCTCGAATTTCGTGACGAGACGAGACGAGACATTGCTCGATAAAAAAAAAACTATTTCAATGGTATACTTATACCGAGTTTCGTTACAAAAGAAACAAAAAATGCGTACGTTAGAACGATTTTTAATTTTTACTCCCAATCCTAATGTTTCGATGGAAGTCAAACATACCTTAAAATCTGAAACTGGTCAAAATGTAGATGTAGATACAAAATAAACAGACAGACAGACATACATACAAACATACATACATACATACATACATACATAGAAACATTCAGCTTTATAATACCCTGTTCACACGAGGAAAATTTTTACTAAAAAGTTTCTTGAAAGTAAAACAAGTGCTAGGAGCTGTCATAAAAATTACTGTCAATACTGGTCATACGGGCAAACCGTGGGAGAAACTAGTTATTTCTTTTAAATATCGTCGGTGACCTGACAATACCTCCTATCTTACATATACATCGAAATCGGGTTTTTTGGCATTGATTGTTTCTCTCTATGTTCATCATGTGCTGCAGAAACCTCCTATCTTCAAAAAAATTATAAAAGCGTTTTAGAGCCAAATGAAATACCTCCTATTATCAAGCGTTAGAATACCTCCTATCTCTCAGTTGCCATTGGGACAATATTTTTAGTCCTCCTGGAAATTTGACTTATCTTGGACCTTTGCATATATCATTGACGATATAATAGGAACCATAAAAAAAATTTGGAACTAAGAATTCAGCGAAAATACATGTTTTAGAGCTTAATTACAATACCTCCTATCTTCTCTAGCGTTAAATCTCTCAATCGCCTGAAATAGTTTTTTAGTCCTTCTGTAAAAATTGACATTTGTAAGATAGGACGTATTGTCAGGTCACCGACGATATATTAAAGCTAGTGATCTTAAATATATATAATAAAAATAAATACATTCCCCGTATGAATGGTATTGACAGTTTTCTTTTATGGCAACTCCTAGCACTTGTTTTAATTTCAAGAAACTTTTTAGTGAAAACTTTCCTAGTGTGAACAGGATATACTTTCGCAGTCCAAAATTCATAATTTGGCTGGAAATAGAAATACAATAAATCCGTCGTTTGTAGTGCTGTATATAAAATTTATACAATCACGAGCTAAAATTGCAATGTAGTATTCGGAAAGGTTCAAAAGTTATTTGTTGAAATTTGTACACGTTTACGCTCAATATTCCAAAAGATTAATCGTTGTTTCTTCTTATGACGAAAATATACTGCGAATTGCCACTTTCACGTTTATTAGAATAAAATAAATTATCTAAATAACGTCCACGATTATCCGCATTCAAAGCAGGCATTAGAACGCGTGATAATCCCGTCATTCCCCGTTAGAGCAGGACAGAGCGCTGTGCGAGAGGGATCACCGCCAACATAACCTCTCTATATCTCTGTTGCATAAGACTTGGTCCTCACTCCGAGTGTTCGTGTGTGTGTCCAGCACTTACAAGGGACCGTGGCAGACTTTAGATCAATAAGGGTCCTCAGTGGCTGCCTACAACTAACTAAACTCTGCATTACAACTACGAGTATCGTCCGATGGTCTTAACGTGTGGGAAACGGGTCGTGGATAGGGGAAATTCTAAATTCTCTGATTTCTATCTACGAGTAGTTGCTCATTTACGAAATCTTTGCGATTTTTAGTTCTGTTCCGGGGGACATTGTGGATACAACGATGGTTTCTTTCTTGTCATGTGTGTAATATGAAAAAATGACAGTCCTGCTTTATGTGTCAGTTGATATTTTAAGCTTTTGTACAATTTGTTGTTAAAAGCAGTACCTAGTTCTAATTATTATTATTAAAATAAATTGAATCTTGACTTAAAGAATAAAAACACTCGGTTATGTCCAAAAATTAATGATTTATTAATATATATTTCGGTTGTTACACCATCTTCAGAATATCTTGACTGTTGAAATTTTGATGTTGATTATTAAAATCAAATGCAAATGGACCAGAGTTCCTCGTTCGAAATTCGAAGTACCTACCAAATAAATTTTTTATGAATTTTACTTTTGTCAATAACTAAAAAATATGATGAAAACCTGTCGCCATAGTGTACTATTTTTATTTTACTATTATAAGTATGTATACTAATATAGGTACTATTGCTGAAGGGAATTCGGGAATTGTAGTTTTTATAACATTATTAAAGTTTATCATAATCATCTAAATAATAAGAGTGACATCATTTCATATTTTCGTAATTATTTGTCAAAGAGTCAAAAATGTATTTGTCATTAACACTCAAATCTTTTATTTATCGAGATTATAACAAATATGTAGAATTTTTCACTTCTTGTAATTATTGAAAAATGGTGTTAGATAGAAACAATGTTTTAAATACAAATTGTAGATAGTAAAATTTAGTATGCATGGATATTAAACAAAGTCCTTTGAAACTATAAATTTTAAAGATATTTCAGAAAAACTCTTCAATTCTTCCAGAAACTACCACTTTCGGTTGCACGATCAACACCAAAATCTTAATCAGATCTAATCTAGGATGTCCGATTTTTTTTATCCAGTAGTAGTATTTAAGTTATCGTACCTCTAACATCCATCCACCCACACACGCGAAACTATCAAAATCGTGTTCTAGGGACCTCAAAACGTGCTTATCCATTGAAAACTCACTAAGTATCGAAATTTTAGCATGATTACAATTATTAATACTTCTCTTACAGAACTGAGTGGCGAATGAATTTAGTATCCTTATAATATTAGTATCCATACTGGAAATAATTATTACACAATCCTGTGATAATTAGGTAATTGATAATTCAGTAACTTCAACTTCAAATATAAAATATTGTTCTTAATTATTTTGAAGTAGGTATTTTGTATTTAAATTGTGAATTGTGATTATAACTTCAACTAAATCACAAGCCTTTGTATTTAAATTGGCATTAACAGGTTATCATTTTTTTGTTTTATTTAATAAACTAAGAAAGAAAGAACAATTATTACACATAGCAAACCATAATTTTCATATCAATGGATTATGTGCTTTCTTTTGATATAAATATTTCCTAGGATTTCCTGCAAGCTTTGTTTGAGAATGTTATACAATACATTTTTTAGTAATTTGAGTGGCATATTTTTAAACGGTTGTTATACTTTATCGACTTGTATTAATTACTTGGTTTATTAACTAAGAAGTCAAAGTCGGGTTAAAAGTAATAACCTCTTGTATAAGTAATGTAATAACATTTAACATTAACTGTGTAACACAAAGGATTCAAATTTCATTTTTGAAATACATATTTAGTACCTACCTAAGTAATAAAATGAAGAGTTTTGTTTCATACACCCAACTTAACAATGGCATTATAAACGTATAAAATTATAATTATTTGATCTACTACAAAAAATGGTCAGCTGTGTTATTTAATATTTTTTGTTACATACATTTTCAGATCAGTTTACAATATTTCTTATTTTTAATTCAGGTTCAAATTCAGTTATAAAAATTTTAGTTACAATAATTCAACATCCATTTCGTGTTACAGGCGACTTAATTTTTGTTTTAAAAAGAAACTGATTGATAAAATCCTATAGTTAATATTTACTAGGTTGAAATAAGAATTTGGGTTAAAATCTTATTGAAAAATTCAGATGTGGCCAGCACACGACCTCTCGCCTAATTCTGCTTATTCTACTAATCTAATAAATAGTTTTACATACATTTTAATAGTTTCATGTTCATGTAATATGTAAACGATAATGTAAACCAAGATGCAAGTAAAGATGTCAACTGTACTGTCACTGTCATAATAATTCAAAGTTTGTGTAGAAGCAAATATCATATGATCATGAACAACAAGATACTGAAATTTCAAAAAAGTAGAATATTAATTGTACTTTATTTTATTGTTAAATACTACCAGATTCAGCAAATTGTATTTAAAATTAACTGTACCCATAGATAATTATATTTTATTTTAATTGCAAAAATTGTCATAAATAAATAATGCACCAATTTATTTAAGGCAAACTATATCAAGTTTCAAAAAGTACTATTCCGGTTTGCGGATTTCTACCAAAATCTTACCCGGTGTTAAGAGGCTCGTCTACAATTTTTTCGAATTCCTAGAATACTGTCGATATTACTTTATTTCTATTTCACTCTCTTTCCCACTACTACGGCTGCCCGAAACTCGTACTTTCCCGCATCCTAGCTATGCAATGTCATTTTGAAGTTGAAAATTACTGTAAACATGGCTTCAGATTCCCATAATAACTTGTATATTTTTAAAGAAATTAAGTAAAACAAAAATTATTCGAAAAAGGAACCTTAGCTGCATGTTTCTTGTTTTTTTAAATTTTTCTTGCCATTTATAGTGACCGAGGAAAATATTATCAAATAATGACAAAAAAACGTAAAAAACGTCATTTTAATTTTTTTTACTTCAAATTCCTAGGCCAAAGAAAAAAAATAAAAATATAGAAGCATTAAGACATCCTTTGTTAATACACTCATATGTAAAAACATCAATATTTCAATTATAATTAAAGTAAACGTGGGAGGCGTACACCTCTGTAACTGTAAAATTTGAGGGTAGACGAACACCTTAAGATCCTTATTAAAACCTTGAATATGAAATTTGGTTATTAAAGATTTGATACTTTATACATAATGTATACGTACATACATCCATACGCACATACACACAGACATCATCGTGAAAATAATAAATTCGTATTCTAGAAACGGGCTTATCCACCAAAAATTTTGACCCATTACAATTAATACCTCTCTTATAGAATATGAGACGAGAGGTAAAAATCATGGCTTGTTAATTAAAAAATAGATTTATTGCTTAATGTTTACTAAAAATTACAAACTAATTTACACCTCTTTGAAAGAGCGAACCTAATCATGATTAATAGTACTAGAACTTATTTCATAAGAAATCTACGCGTCAAAAATTGATTAATAAAATTATTGATTAATCATTGATATAGTAGGCAGTTTATCAATTCGACATTTCTACTTATATGCACACTTCACATATATCTGTCAAGTTACCAGCACATATAATCACTCCTTAATGCAAAAATAATTTATATCAGAATCAATTATGACTGTCGCAATAAACTGACAGCACACAGTTCAGTATACGAACATTAAATTTAAAGAGAAAGTTCAATGAAGAGAACTGCAGAAATTATTAACGATATCGTTTCTTGTATTTTGATTTGATTGATATTTTAACGTAATTATCGGGTACCTAATGAAATTGTGCGAATTATTTTCACCTTTTTAAATCCAGTTCAAATACATAAAAAATTATTGGATCATATTTTGATTTTGTAAGGTTAATCGTGCGAATAATATTGCTATCAAGATTGTGTTATGAAATTTTACTGAGAAATTATGAATTATTATGAGTCAGGTTAGTTTAAATTCGCATTCTTAATTTGGTAGGCGAGGCCTATTATTAATGACAGATATTATATCAGATATAAGACCATATTTTAATTATAAATTAATTACCTACATGCATATTTTATAACTTACTATTTTGGATACCTTCATCGGTTATTGGTCTATCCAGTGTTATTAGAATTTTGTTTTTTTAAACTAAAATTTATATAAAAAAATTAGGTAGGTATGTTTTTTTTATACTGAACAAAATTAGAATTCATATACTTATTCACACTACGAAATAAGTGTACCTATAATACTTTTATTATTTATTTACTTTCTTACATACAACACTATTTCAATTGTATTTGATTTAGATTTGATATGTTATAACTATAAGTTATAAAATCAATCTATATTACATTAATTCTATTAAAAGCGTCAGCTACATTAAATAAGCAAAATAAAACATGGAGCTAGAAAAAAATGTAAATACTTTGTTTTGAAAATTTTTGCACCTTATAATAATTCGAATATCAAAAATCAGATGTGGCGAACTCACAACCTGCCACCTTATCCAGAAAACTGGATTTTTAATATAGGTTCAATCACTAGGTTTTTTCCGAATTCGTGGAATATTCTCGATTCTAATTTTTCTTCTATTTCGCTCCTTACTCCACTATTGCAGCTGCCCGAAACCAGCCAAAAACTCATACTTTGCCGCATCCTAGCTATGAAATGTCATTTTAAAGTTAAAAAACTGTAAAAGTATTTTCGTTGCGAGTAAACTGTCAGTTTATTTTTGACTTCAAGATAATGCTTTAAAAAAACTTAATATAGAAAAAATGGATCTACAGATGTATCTTTTTAAAATTTTAAAATAGTATATTGTGTATCTAGTGCGCAAAGTAAGCAATTGCGCGAGGCGAGTTGCAGCCCGAGCAGTAGCGGCGGGAGGCCTACCGAGGCGAGCCGAGGTGGCCGAGGGTCGCTACGGCGAGGGCTGCAACGAAGCCAAGTGCAATTTTGCGCCTTTGCTCACGAGATGCACACGATATTTTTTGTCATTACTGCACAAAAAGTAACCTTTTGAGTGACCTTACTTATCAAAAGATAAAATGAATACTTTTAAAATTAATATGTATAAAATAAAAAAGTAACTAATATTTACCTACATGTAAAAGAATAAGAAACTAATTATTAACAGTAAAGAAAAGAACATTAAAATATAAGAATAAAATATTATTGTCCATTAGATCCAATATCCAATGCACAATCTGTACAATAGTCGACAGTAGAAACTATGCATAGAGAAGTAGGTACTACAGCTGTTCACGTGCTTGTAGTATTAGATTATCACGTGTGTGGCGCTAGTTCTACGCGCACATTTCGTGTCGGTAACTACAGAAAACTGTGTGAGTGTTAAATTTGCGTGCGCAAAGTGAAATTTTGCGTGCGCAAAGTGAAATTTTGCGTGCGCAAAGTGAAATTTTGCGCACGCTATTCCCGCACGCTTGTACTTTGCGCACGCATTTTTGTCTAGTTAAAAAATAAGCCACTTTGCGCACGTAAAACAGGCACGAAAAAGGTTACTTTTTGTGCAGGTATGACAAAAAATAATTTCTATCATGAGATAATATCCGTGTAAAGTTTGGATAAATTAGAAATTTTACCATTCTTGTACTGGCCACAAAACACTCGCTACGTTAGTACCTACATTTTATGCTGAATTTTAGGAAGTAGACGGGCCTCTTTTGAAATTTTACTACAATTCTTTAATGCTATCAGATAAATACTTTTTTAAAACAAGTTAACATTTTAAAACGGTCAATAGTAGCTAAAGCTAAATAAATATTTTTGAATAGTTTGCAAGAACCAAGAACATGAAAGTAGTCGTTTAAGAAGAAGTGTCAGTCTCCATCTGCATCTCCATAAGAAACTGCAGCGCATTTCTTATGGAAGCATTTCCCGGATAAGTGTACAAGTATAAACATGGCCATATATCGCGGTGGCCGGTGCGGCCACAATCGGAATCCCCATTTACATAGTGTATTTGTTGGGGAAGACGCGGGTGCCCCCATCCCTCCCGCCCCACCCGGCCCGCCGACGTCTGCACGCGTACATAATGCAGCGAGCCCCCCGGGAGTTCTTCGGCCGCGCGATTGGTACGAGGAGATGGAAACGGGGCGATGGAAATCATCTTCGTGTTTGTTATGCATTGCTGGATATGTGGACACGCTATATACAGTCTGTCCGGGTCCGGCGTATAATATTTCAATATATTCTTCTTTTAGCATACACTGATGTATTCTGCTCGTTCCTCGGACAACGTTCTGAATGTAAATAAAATTTCGCGAAATTACTTTACTTCCTTTACGACATCATGAGGCTTCTATATCTCATATCGTTTTGGTATCACACCCTTATCGCTGAATAACCTGCTGTAAGCTCTGTTGCTTTATTTTCTTGAGCCCCTTTGGATCTGTACCGGAGACATCACTTTTGCTTTCCTAAAGCTCTTTCCTCAATTTATTCCAATTTATTCTTTTTTCCTCTCATTATTTTATTCCACGGATTCTGCCTTTAGCCACAAATTATTCAAAATAATTATTGTTAAGTATTATTTCCTTATGTAGGTACTATAAATACTTTGATATTGCAAAACTCTGTATTTGGCTATTTAAAAGGAAAACTTTTAATCAGGTTTATGTAAATCTTATTAAAATTTTAATTACAATTTTATGAAACTATGTTTTATATACGTAATTTCAAATTGTCTACCCATTTATTTTTAAAGTCATGCTACGTTTTACAATATATATTAAGAGTCTCGTCTATACCTCCTGAAATCCAGCATAAAATGTACTAACGTAGCGATTGTTTTGTGGTCAGTACAAGAGTGGTAAAATTTCATTACAACAAAGATTATATAGGTACTTTAAGGATGAATTCACAAATGTGCATTTTTAAAATTTGAATAAAAAAATCTGACGTGGCCATCACACAACCTTCCGCCATATCTAGACTTTAAACAGAAATGTATACGTACAATCCGGTGCCCATTTAAAATATACAAATAAAAATCTAAAATATTTAAACACAGAAATTAGTATCACCTGAATCAAAAGATTCATTCACACGAAAACTCTTCTGTGTTGAAGCAATCCTACGTTCAGTTAGGAACTACATTTAATAGCTTAATTATGACTTATTTAGCGCTAGTATGCCAACTTGTCACCCGTCTCATCTGTCAATATTTTTTATACAAAAACAAAAATCAACGGAACATGGATTACAAGATTTCAATGTTTTATTTGATAAATTTATTTTTTAAATTTTACTGCAGTTCTTTAATGCTACCAGATAAAGACAATTTTTTTATAACGTGGATTGCAAATAACTTTTCCTCTTATTCTTATTACAAATAAATACTATATTTATCAAAATTTATAGAAATTTTTTACACTTAATCTTTTCAATCTTCAAAAAATATCACTTCCGGTGAAGATATTTGTACCAAAATCTAATGAGCTCTTCCTATTCGTATACAATTGTAAAATACCAAATATCAAAATTTTTGGGTAATTCGTATTTGAGTTATCCAACAGACGGCATCGGCCCGGACCACACACATACACACACACACACACGCACACACGCACACACACACATACATACAGACATCATCGGGAAACTATCAAAAATGAGTTGTAAGGACCCTAATTCGTACTCATCCACTAAAAACTCACTACCCGATTTTTTGCATGATTCCAATACCTTCCTTTACAGGTAAGCGGAAGGTAAAAATTGTAAGTACATGATTATAAAAATTTCCAATTTATTTAAAAAAATTTTTTTCTGTAGATTCATTCTTTCTCTATTAAATTATCATTATCTTGAAATCAATTATTAGCTGACAGTTTACTCGCAACGAAAACACTTTTACATTTACAGTATTTTTCAACTTCAAAATGACATTGCATTGCTATAGGATGCGGCAAAGTACGAGTTTCGGGCTGGTTTTGGCCAGCTGCAGTCGAGGGGAAGGGAGTGGAATAGAAGAGAGAGTAAAATCGAAAGTATTTTAGGAATTCGTAAAAAAATGTAGACGGGCAACTTAAAGAACAATTTTTATAAGTTATGATTGTTTCGTACGCGTCCAAATTTAGGAAAACGAGCGAATTTACTAAAAGGCAAGTGCGAAAAGAATAGATTTTTGTGCTGTTAACCTAGATTCGAATCTGAATCATTTATATAAAACGGACTACTACAGTTAGTTTAAAAACGATACAATGTTATATAACATAATAAAATAAAATAAATATGTTTGTAATAAATTTCCTAAGTAGTTCTGTGAACATAAACGGTATTATAAATTTTTATTAGATAGATATAATTACATAATCCTGATAGGTACACACCCACCATTTACGTATTAAAATAAAACAATCACATTTAATCTATTTAGAGCACAATGTAATTGCATTGTTTGCTGCTAATGTATGTAAGTTTTAGTAGTAAATAATCTCATAAAGAACTGCGCACAGTTTTACAGGTAATATAAATATGA